>OZ001251.1:14326550-15661074 GCA_963924025.1 Ischnus inquisitorius
GATCGTGACGTTTTGGAGCAGGAATGGCCTCAGATCGATATGGAATACAACATGGATCTCGATGTATTCGTAAGTTTATTTTTTTATCGAGGAAAAAGAAACTCTCACAAGACTCACGAGCTTGCAGCGAGTTTCTGAACACGACTCAGAGTCGAAAGAGTTTTATTATTTACTTTGTTTTCTTTTTCTTGTTTTTCAGATCAACAACGAGGAAGTATTCTCGTTGAAAGTCCAACGCCAGATCCTCGAAGCGATGAGCGCCGAAGACGCCGTGCAAGTCGTCTCTCAGTCGGAGCAATTCAAGAAGATCGTCGGAGATCCAACGTCCTTCGATCGTTTCACATTTCATTCAGAGCCAGGCTGCGACGCGCGTATAAGGTTCAACAGACCGAGCGCAAGGGAGAAGATGAAGAATAAAATGGGCTGTTGATCGGATATACTCGATTGTCGTGAATGAAAGACGTTCTCTCACCCGATATCGATCTCTCCCTCGTAGCCGTTGTGAGGCACGCTCCGGAGAAACTCTATATAATCTTTCGGCAAATCGTTGTCCATCGCTCCCGTCAGCATAGTTTTTCTGCATGGAAAAAGAACGGTAAGATGCAAAAATGGAGATGAAAGTTCATTCGCCGGAGCGCGATTCTCACAGATAAATCGGCGAGGGTCGGCGTTCTTCCGGTAGATCGGCGGGTGCAACAAACTCCGTTGGATTGTTGCACTGTTCGTACACTCGACACTCCAATACGTCGCCGCGCGGCGTCTCGATTTGGACGTTCATCGGCCTATAAATACCGTCGGCGACACCCTCCTGATTATCCAAATCCGGCAAATTAACGTTGTCTATTTCCCACACGACTCCCCAAACGTGCGAATCTTTCGTTTGCACTATAGTCGACGAGGCGCCTCGCCATCTTTTCGAATACGTGGCGAAGTCTAGTCTGTAATTCTAACGAGACAATCCAGTTTCTTTGTTTTTAACATTATTTTTCTCGTTATTGGCGTTCTCGCGGCAATTCGGGATAAAATAAATTTCCTCGATGGAACCGCATTTCAAGACTTTTGTACAGCTTCGTAATAGATATCCTTATTGGCAGAGACTTTTTGAGGATCGTACGTTTGGTGGGATTAGCAGAGTCTGCTCCGAAACGTCCGAATGCCCGAGAAGTCTTCATCGGGAGACCATTTATCGGAGATTCGAGTGCCCTATCGAAGAGAACTGGATATTAAATTGCATTCGCTCTAAAACGACAATTATGTGAAGAACAAATAAGCTCAAAGTTTTGCTTGGCATTAGCAATGCAATTATTGATAATCACCGTAAGTTTTTTGAATCAATAGAAATAACATTATAATAAAGTCGCAAATGCTAAAAGGTAAATATCCAAAAATAGAAAGCCTTCAATAGAGAACTCGAATCCTCGGTTTAGCCTTCAGATGGTGAAAGCGAATCCGTCAATATCTCAATCGCGGATCCTTCGTTAGGGCACAAAATCTGCACAATTCTGACAAAATCTCGAGCGTTCCCGAATGGGATAAAAATCAAGCATGTGAATTTTTTCTTGATGTTAAAATTTGTTGAACATTTCCTGATTTTAAAGTTGTTTTATAATAAACACATATCCCAAATTTGTGGTTTACCACACATTTCTCAAAATAAAAACAAAATTCAAAGTCAAGAAAAAATCTGAAAAAATGCATACTTATTAAGCAAAATCAATGAGTCATTTTTATTAGGAAAAAAAATTAGGTTACGACGTAATTTGTTAAACAAGTTAGTTTTTCATCAATTTTTTAATAACTTTTTGAATTCATTGTCACGCAAAATCAATCTTTCGAATACTTTCCATATGCTCAGTTTTTTCAGATTTTCGTCCCATTGGGAAACGCTCGAAATTCCCTCCGAATTTTCTCGGAAACTCACATTTCCCCGCAACGTAACGCTCGAGTGACCTTAACGTAGTATAGCGGGAGAGCCCTCGCCCATGTCGATAAAGTTACCATTACGTGAATTAACGAAGCTTTTGAAACGTCGTCCTTTCGAGGAATTTATATTGTACTCCGGAATTACTTACCTTCAACTTGCCAATGTCTTTCTTCACCGCGGTAGGATTATTTATATGTATACGCTTTGTCAGCATATTGCTGCCGTACGCGAAATACAGAAAGCTCCGAGACATACCGTCTGCTTCCAGATTTACCAAATGAAGTTTTTTTCTTGCTCGAACCGTTTTTCTCGTCGCTTACGAATCGGCGTAATGTTTGTCAAAGTGTCAGTCAATAACGAGAGTTCGCTTTGATTACATATGAACGAGCTGCGAAGCCTTAAAGAGCATCCAAATCATAACCCAATTGTAGCTGTTAGCTTGTTGGGTCACGTGATCGGTTCTCAATGGACACCTGCATGAGCGTATTCTCCGATAATGCTCCGCAACGCCCGATAATGGGTAGCTTTGCAAGAAATTTGCTCCGATTCCGTTGAAACATTTACTCACAGAACCCAACGTGTGGTTTGCGTTAAACTCGAGTTATTCACATCGAGAAGCGATGCACTAAAAATCGTATTTCAGGCTTTTGTATCTTCGTGAATTCTCAGATTCCCCCAAACAAGTAGTTTATTCGATTCGGGCTCTTCGGCTCCGAAAACTTATGTTTCGTAAATCGAGCCTGTTTCTCACCACTGCACCGGCCACGATCGGAGGTGTTGTGGAAACAGAAAAAAATACACATTTGTTGCTCTTATTTTTCAGTCGACACAGGGCTTCGATGAGCTTATAATCTCCGCTCCGAAGATAAGAGAGCTCGATAAGGCGATTCAAAGAAAAGTCCGATGAGTTATTGACGATCGAACGTCGCGATCAGTGGCGCAGCCTATCCCGCCTACTTGTTGTTGCCACGCTATTTCGGATTTGGAATTCGAACGAAGGATGACTTGGTGAGTGACCGAACTTCGAGAATTTTTCGATTCTTTGGCCGAGCGTTGCGTGGAAACGAAAGAATAATTGTCGCATTCTCAAGGAATCCACTGCGGAAGAATCAATTGAGCCAGAGGCCAACGCCTGCTCAGCCTTTGCTCACTCAGGCCGAGGATCGCGACCTCGACATCGCCGTTCAGCGGCTCATTCAGTATGTTTCCCAAATCCGGAATACTTGAAACAATTACATTTTTTTATTATCAGGATGAAATATTGTTTCTTCTCACTCCAGTGTTCAGGACACGATAAGAAGGCTGACGAAGGAAACAAAGCGTTATCTCGAGGCAATCGCGAATTTGGACCGAGCCGATCAGCGTTTGAGCACGAATTTGAGTACCTGCGGATTGGCCCACATGAGCGACGAGTTTCGCCGTATAGTCGAGGAGTATCACTCGATAACGACCCAAGTCGGCAAGACCGTGCAAGAATTGACACTGTTGTTGCAGAAAACTTTCGTCGAACCGTTGAAAAAATTGCTGGACGAGTTCGGTCTGATAGCCGCGGCGATAGCGCGACGGGAGGAGCTCGTCAATGTGTGGCGGTACTCGTACAACCGAGTCAAGAAGCTGCAAGAGAAGAAGGACCGCAGTGCCAGTCACGTTGCGAAATTGGAGCGCGAGAGGCGAGCCGAAGAATCGGCCGGCAAGGAATTGCGAACGATGCACACTCAGCTACTCGTGGAATTGCCGTGGTTTCTCGACAAGAGACTCGAGTACATAAAGCCCAGCGTTCAAGCTCTCGTTATGATACAAATGGATTATTACGGCAACGCGACGAGACTCTTCACGCAATTGATGCCACCGGTTCAGGGCAGGGCAGAGTCGCCGGGAAGCGCGACGATGCCCGAGGAAGAATTTCAGGCTCTCGTCAATGGACAAATCAATCGAATAAAGAGTCTCACGATCGTGAAGGATCACTGAAGATAAAAAAGAGTCCTACAAAGCGATTATCAAAACAATGAACTTTATTATTATCGTATAAATAACAGTGGCAGCTCCGACGGCAGTCTTTCGGCTGCTTAACGCTGAACAAACAAAAAGAACTATTTATTGTATCATTTTTTACGCCGTCGCTATCACGATATTTTGCGAATGATATTATAAATATATTAATGTTAATTGAACGATTAGAAAACGTAAAACAAAGTTTGTAGTCTTAGTACGCCAGAATACTGTGCTCTTTGCGGTATCACTACGACAACGTTCGCGAACGGTCGTTCGTTGTTTCGTTCTGTTTTACGAGGGTACCATACCCTGTCGTCGTTTGTGCTCGGCACCGCTGCGACGATTGTGATTGGCGCGCGACGCTTTGTGCGTGTTCTTCTTGTCCCTGTTGACTAGTACGCTTTTCTCGTTGCCCTGACCCTTCGGTTTACCTGGCACAGAGATATTTCGTCAATTGTCACGTTTTATCGTTTCAAACGCGGAAGGAACTTTTTATTGGGCTTTTGAAAGCAGAATTCTGTCGGTGACAAAAGCCTTTCAACAGAAAGCTTTTTGCTTCCTAGACGCATTTCGGGCTTCGAAGTTGCATTAAAAGAGCTTTTTTTTCGAAAGCCCGATAGTAACCATATATTTTTATAATTTTTTTTTACTAACCCACGAGATCGACTTGTGGACCACGTTCGTTTTTCCAACTGCTGCCACCGCCACCGCCGCGTTTCGACAACCTTCTCTGCTCCGCCCGAGCTCTCAACTCCGCCGGGTCTTGCAAGAAATTCTCTCGGCTGTTTTGTCCTCTCGAGCCCGAGGCCTCTTGCTCAGTCTCTTCTTCGTCGTCCTCTTCGCCGCCGTTTTCGCGTTTATCGTTCCATCGAAGTATCTGCGGCATAAACAATTTTTTATAATTATCAACCGTTTGTGTCTCACGTCGAAACTCAAAGTTTTGTTTATACGGACTCGCGGCGTTGTGAAAGCTCTTCCGTCCATCTCCAACGGCTCGTCGACGCCGCGCGGCCCCACATCCTCGCTCTCGTATGTGTCATCGTACTCGTCATCGTACTCATCTTGAACGACGCTGTACTTCTCGTATATGTTGCCAACTTCCTTTCTGTAGGACTTGTCGTCGAGAAGCTGATTCAGATTTTTGTATTTGTCTTTTCTGAAATATTCAACGGCAAAATGTTCTTCAAAATATTCTCCAGCAAACTATCATGTACAATTTTTTTCCATGAGGAAGCAGACAAAAATCGCGTTTTTCCGCATCATGGGAAAGATTTGAGAACCAACGAAAAATACCAGGAATCAATGTGCAGAGTTTCAACTTCATCGAATATTCGTATCGTAAATATATTTGCCTTTTTCCTTTGTGAACTCTAGTCTTGTCGAAGGTATCTCTCGTCATAATGTCGAACTCGTCATTGTCGAAAACGTTGAGTCTTTCCGTGCCCAGCACTTGATCAACGGCAGCCGAGGCTTCCTGCAAGAGCGAAACGATAAACGTTAATCGAGGTGATCGAAGAGATTTTTCTCATTTTTCAAAACAATTTACCATCGGATCCGGCGGAATGTAGGGAAGCTGTCTGTCCAGCGTCTTGAGGCTCTCCGGAAGTGATTCTTCCAACACCGCATTTATGACCGCCGTCGCGTCGTAATTGTAATGTTTGAGACATCTCTGTGAATTAAATATAAATGAAAAGTAGCTTAAATTTTGATCGTTAGGCAAAAACCGTGATCGGACACGCACCTCGATGAATCCTTCGCCGAAATCGCACAATATATCCTTGACCTCCTTGATCAGACCCTCTAATTCGATTTCAGTCTTGGTCGTCGTTCCGTTCGTGGCTGGACTCTCGGTAGGGACAATTGGTGCTTGAATCGCTCCGCTGGATCCGGCTAATGCCGTCTGTAATTTTTTTCACAAGTGTCATATTGCAATTGCGCGAAAACCTATCGTAAGCAATCGTGTGTATGAATAACTCACACTCGAATCATTTGAAGCGGGTGGATGCGAGTTACGCAGCTGTGGCTCGATGAATTCGGCGCGTATGCATCCCTTGATGAAATTGCATTTGACCGGATCGCTGATAATCGCGTCAGCCGAGTCAAGGAACTCGTTCATTCGATAAAACAATTATTACACATTCTCGTCGAGAACCGCGCAAAAAAGGATACACATCGCGACTTATCTGCGAAACGAGATCCAGATCGTTCTCCACCGGATAAACGACTTGGTAGTCGATAATGAATTCCCTTTCACGCACCGCCTTGTCGAGAAAATTGACGAACTGCTCGACACACTGCGACGCATTGCGAACCTGAGAAGGATTCCTTTGCGAAGAGAAAAAAATGTAGATGTATCGAATCAATCGCAGGTAAATAAATCGACTACTCAAGATGTGCATCAAATGCTCACGGTTCTTCGAGTATCCTCGCGATATGGTAATACGTCACAGTGCGAAAGATTTCTCGCAGCTCGCTCCGCGTTACGTCGAGACGATGCTTGAGCTCCGTGTGCTTTATGAAGGTCTCGTCGTTGTTCGCAAGATTGTCGAGCCACTTGTACATCTCGGGAATGGCGTTTCCGTACACGTGAACTATCCTGAACACAAAAACAAAAAAGCAAAAGGAAGGAGTGAAATTTCGTTACTCAAACGTTTCATTGGTGAGAAAATTGAACTAAATAACGATCGTTTACTCATTGACGAAGTAGTCGTTGCAGAAGAATTCACAAGCCGGCGGGTAAACGTCCAAAAAAACGGAGATACTCGAAGAGGCGTCGAGCAAGTGAATGATTTTGTCCTCGAGATTATCGAGATTGAGAGTGGGCCGAGATCCTCGCTCGGTGAGTGGCACCGCACCGGCAGCCAGCGGTATCGGACGGTCCTGAAATTCTAAATCGATGTTCTTGAAGAGCTGCGACAAAATAATTATTCGTAAACATCCCAATGAAGATTTTTCAGAAATATTTTCGATTGTTCCTTCCTATTTTTTTTGCAGGTATTCGCAGAAGCGTCTCTCACATTTGTAAAAAAGATCACGGTTTGATTGAGATCGTCGCTGTAAGCCGGCTGTAGTTTCATCGCCGTCGTTATTATCCTCTCGACGACTTTGTGATTTTCCCGAGCGTACAGCTGACAAATGTCCAGCATCATCGGGAGCGTGAGTAAAAATTCGTCGTACAAAAAATTGCCGTGGGCCTCGTGCGTCATGAACTCGTCCTTGCTCTCTTTGCTCGTCACGAGGCGCGCGTAAACGACGAGCACGTTGCGACGGAGTTTCTCCAAGCTCTCGCGCATCGTAGCGTCGTTCGGGAAAGTCTCGAGATTGTAAAAAGTCGGAAGTTCCTGGAGTATCGTTACGAGCGAATCGCCGATCGATTCATTGTAGATGACGTTCGACCAGAACTTGTAAAACGGCAGATGCAACAGCCAGTCGAGATCGTTTATCATGAAGTCGATCATCTCGAGCCAGCGATCTTTGGCGCCTATTATTTCGGTTCCGTCGTCGTTGTAGATCTGAGGTACTTCGTAATAGAGAAATTGCCTGTCTTCCATCCATTCCTTGCTCTGCAAATAACGAAAAATGGATTTCTTCATCGTAACAGTGCAGTTAAAAAAAACTTGAATTAATCATTAAAATAATGTAAATAAATAGAAATCAATATAATGAAATTTATTGTTAGTATCAATATTGATAAGGAATTCGTGAATTATTGTAATAAAGTTTGTTTTATTTTTATAATCAAATATTGTGAATTTATAACAATAATTCATTTTATTTATTTATTTATTGACAGGGATAAACACTTTTATATCATTGACAATATATTAGCATTAATGCATGCAATACAGAACTTAATTTATTTTCTTTATAAGCAATTTCTTTATAATTTATTCATATTTTTTTATATAAATTTGAACAGGGATGCTGCACTTTCCTATTCGAATTGCAGCATCCAAGGTCGCTACTGTAAAACTGGATTCTTTCATGGATTTACCCAGCAAGTGCGATACATTGAGTTTATTTGCCAAACTTAACATTTGATAACGCACTGACCTCTCTGTGAGAGCACTAATTAATTAAATGACATAGAAAGACTACAAACCAATGCAGGAATCATCTCGTAGGTTCCGTTCCTTGAAACAACTAATTCCAGCTTCTCCAATGGCAATTTGTCAGGGTTCTGGAAAGTAGGGATTCGGATTAAGTGTCGGTAAACAATTGAAACGCCTCCCTGAGACTATAATTGGTTTAATTCATCACGATAACCTTGAATCGCTTTGCCCTTCAATACTTTTAAACAATTCGATATGCACACCATATGCGAGTTATTTCAGATCGTGAGGACACGTTAAAGTTTTGGAAATTGTAATATTTTGATGAAAGTCTCGCGTTACTATAACGAACAAATTCTTTGATGAATGACATCGATTTATCGGGTGACAAGATCGTTAATCAGAGATTGACGGATCAGTTTCGCATCCCCCAAAGAGACGGGCGGGTTGATCAGTCGAGAAACGTGTCGAAGGCTTTTGAACTCACTTGATACGGGCCCATTCTGTTTCCATTGACATTCGAGATCATGATCGGCGGTCTCTGTTGAGAGATTTCTCTCGATAAGCAATGAAATTCGGGGATTTTCGATGTGTCAATTGTTCGTTCATAGGTTATTCACTTCTTGGTTATATCGCCAGTCTGTTTCAAATTGGCGAGTCTCGGCACCCCAAAGGCGGCGCTGCTGTGCAGTTTTTTGCCGTGTGCGTATGCGTGTGAATTTTTTCCTTTTTTTTTTCACACATAATCCGAGCCGTATTCTCCTCTCGTTTTTGTCGCGTGACATTTGGCATCACTGGCGGCTACATTGCGTACTGTCGCGAGTGAAAAATGGCCGGCGTAAGCGACTGGTTCAGCATTGGGAGTACGGTGGCATGTAAAACCTGTTACAACAAAGAAATCGAAGGCGAAGTATTGGCTTTCGATCCACAAACGAAAATGCTTATACTGAGTATCCTTTTTAAAACATAAATGTCGACGAACTGTCGTAATTAGGGGTGTCACCGGATGTTTGAAAAATCAACGTTCCTTCGCCCGACTCGCACCGTCTCAACGCAGCTCCGTATCGCCGTTTCGAATGTTTATCCACGATAGTTTGTGCTTCTCGTGATTCGCCGCTGTTTCGATCGTGCGAGTCTCTTTTTTTCGAGCAAACGCATCGACGCCGCATGCGAAAAACTCGATCGGCTATCGTTCGGTCGGTGAAAAGTGGGGTTAGTTTGCGTCAGCCTTGTTTTCCACAAACTCGACATTTTTTTTCTCAACTTTTTTTTTTTTCTTTGCAATTCACGAAAACGACTCACCCATTATTCGCCGATGCGACACGATAGATCGAGCGCAATGAATTAATTTTGGATTTCAAAAAGTCATGTGAATTTCTTAACAATGATATCATTATCATCGAAGAGTGTCCATCGTCTAGCGGCAGATCCGATCTAACGGATGTGCATTTAGTTAATTTGTCGCTCGTCTCGGACGTTCAGGTTAAGCGGGAAGTTAGTCAGACGTTGAGCGAACCTCCACAGAGCCTGAACCTCCAGAGGCTAAACAGGCGAGTGCACAATCAGATAGAGGAAAAGAAGCGAATGGTCAAGGCTCTGCAGGCCGGAGTATCGCCTGAGGGACAAAAATTATTTCTCGCTATAGCAAAGACCATACCGTCGATAAGACTCGCGGGACAAAACATCGTTGTCTGGGACAATGTTACTATCGTTCCACCCTACAAACTCGACAACATTCATGGCAACACAGAGTCTAAGCCTTTTCAACAAGTTAGAAAAGTGGTGAGTAAGAAAACAGAAGGAAATTGAAAAAATTGCTTCAAAAATGTTCAACATTCTTTGCACTACTTTATTTCGATTCATCGCAGGTCGACAAACACATGAAAGACACAGCAGCAGCGGCGGAGACACAGCAGCCGCAGGTAGATCAACAGGCTCGAGAGCCGCAGCAACAACCACAGACGCAAAAGGGCGGGACGCAATAGAAGAATAAAACAGAAGGAGAAGGAAAAAGAGAAAGAGAGGATGAGTTAAATAGAGCGAATAATGCGAATGGCGCAGGGGGAGGGAGGGTGAGGTTACCCAAGAATAGCAAAACATAAAACGACGAAACAGATCGAATGGGAGAAGAAGTTTTGATTTTTTTTTTCCATTTTTTTTTTTTTTTTTAAACTCGACGCAATAACGAAACACCGTGAGAGTCAGAGGCAAAAACTTTTATCGAAGAGCAAAGAAAACTGATTGAAATGAGATGCTAATCATGTGTTGGATAAATTGTAACAATTTTGTGGCGCCAAGTGAGATCTTTCTGCGAATAACTCGCGCGTGTGGGCAGAGAGCGGCATTTATTTAAGAGCGTCTCGAGTTCGCCGCTTCGTCGCTCACGCCCCGATCGCGTTACAAACCTCTTCCCACTCGATGTTTTTTCATGCTTAGGACAAACAAACAAAATAATTGAACAAAGAATCAATGACAATGGGACGCGTGAGCGATGGGCACTTGCCGCGAATTCGAGAGTCCTCTCGTCGGCGTCGTCGGGCATCGAGCCTCGTTGACTGAGGCTTCGCATCTCGAGAAACGACGAGAATTCGTCAAAGGCAGCGGGGACGCGAGCGCGGCAGATGATTGTATGAGAATGGAGAAAGATTATAACGACAACATACAGAAGAAAAAAAGAAAAAAAAGACACAAAATAAATGTAATATAAATTCCATAAAACTTGTTCGATATCGACGTGAGTCCTCGAATCCTTGTGAATCCCCGAATCCCTCGAAGATCAAGTTCAAACATCTTTATTTACGCTTTTTGTGTATGCGAAGTGAACAATTAATTACATGCAGAGTAAGAACATCATTGAAGTTTGATTAAACTTACATAACTTTTTTCTATCCAACGTGAATAGCTAATAACATTAGATTGTAGTTAGAAGATGATTAAGTACAAATATCTTTGCGACTAACTGAAGTTAATCATCAAACGATACTGAGGGGCGAAGAAAATTAGCATCCTTTCTCGTTTCCTTCGTCCTCTTCGGCGAGCGAATTTGCCGCGCGAACTGTGCTCGTCAGATCGTGGGTCACTCGCGCAATTCGCGCAGCCGCTTTGAATTTTATAGCGGCACGTTGTTTTTCCATCTTCTTTTTCCACTGAAAAATATTTAAGAAAATCTCACATTTACTGCTCAACTCTGCTAGACTTTGTTGTCGCACGCGCATCTTTCGTCGAGGTCTTGTTATTTTCGAATTTTCCCGCGCTTCGATTGTCGATGTATCGAACGAGCGCGCGCCCCCTCTCTTCGCGCGATGTTTTGTGTGTTTGACATCGCTCGGCACGCATTTTTGGCTGCTGCCCGCGCCTCACAATACAGTTTATTTAATATTTATTAGAAGCGCTTAGTGTAATGTGCAACGATCTTCGTGACAAACAATGAATCGCGAATGTTTCGGTGAGTGATAAAAAATGTGATGGAAAGTCGGAACATTCGGTGCGACGAGAGGAGAGAGCCGCGAGCGTTGCCGTCGTCGGTGAAAAGAACCGACGTAAGTTTTTTATTTGTTTGTTTTCAATCGTGTTTAAGCTTCGGTAAGCTTCGAGAGATCATATTTATCGCTCGCACGACTCGGCCGTCTGTTTTTCAATATTTTTTCGGCCTTTTCTTATGTCGCTTTGGGGCAACGGAGATACGGCATGAGATCGAGCGGTAAACATAACCTCAAAAATTTTCATTGAATTTTTCTCGTACCAAAAAAAAAACACGAATCTTAACCAAGATTCACACCGTTGGTTAAGAAAAATGTTTCTGCTGCTTAAAATCGTTTCATACCTGCTCGTCGCGCGATGGTAAATTCATGAGATATTCTTTCATCTCTGTTTTCTGCGGGTCGGCAATAGCGAGAACAGAGACGCAGCCATCAACGGTACCCAGTACAATTCCCCTGCCGTCGTAAGTACTGTCGACCGCGCTGAGTTCAGCCTGAACCCTGTAATTCGCTATCAATTCGCAGTCCGATGATCTGAAAAATAGCGAAAAAGCAACAATTAGCAATGTCGTAATTGAATTGTTGTTATCGGGGCTTTTGGCATAGTTATAATACCTAAAAACTCTGATAGTTTTTCTCCCGCTGTGATAGTACAGGACATACTCGTCCGTTCGATTGAACATTGAAATCACGGTGAAAACTCCTTCCGCCACTTTGGGAATGTACGTTTTGACGGTAGTTCCCTTTTTCAACTCGATGAGTTCCAGGCCGCCCCTTCATTTTGCGAATCGTAAGATTAAAAAAACATTAAGGATATTTAACTGTATGAAGAAGGTGCTATGAATATTAATTTTTCATGACAATAATTATGCTAAAAACTTTTTTTTTTTAGTAATTGATTCATTTTCTTGAACATACATTTCTGAAAAAAAAATTCCATAATCTCGTTTACCAAAAATGTTTACTCGGTATTTGCAAATGTACTCGATCGGTCACCCGAAATTTTTGATTTGCGAAAAATAATCCGAAATTCGTGATTTTTCATTCCCATAAAAAAAAAAACAGAACGTATGTTCGAAAAAATGTATGAAGCAATATCTGTTGAAAGGAAAAAATTATTACTTTTTTGAACAATTTTTGTTCATTTTCGATTTGTCAATAACTTTTCGAAATTATTATTCATTCAATTTTTTCAGATATTCTTTGGGCTATATTTTTTCATACTTTCAAATTTTTTAAGAGCTCAATACGTATTTTATGATATTGGCATTCTGATACTATCTGGAAATGTTTGAAGAATTAAAGTTAAGGCCATGTTCACCTGCTCGGCGCGTAGAGAGTATATTTTCCATCCTTGCTGATGTTTCCGCTCCACTTCGGTATCGATCGAATGATTTTCTTCTTGTTAATATCCATTATGCTGCCCTTGTCGGGTCCGATGATGCCGATCCACTGAGGTTTGTTCGGCATCGGTACGATGCTCACGATATCTTTGAAGCCCGGCAATTTGATGGGAATTTTATTCACCAATGCGCCGCTCTTGGCGTTGTAAATGATAACGCAGTCCCTGCTGCCCTTCTCGGCCGCGGGTACAGCGAGAAAAGCTCCGTCGGACGTTAAGACGACACAACGAAACGGTGTTCCGGTGTGACTCCGTACCGGATACTCCACCGAGAAGAGCGTACGACCATCCGGAATGCTTCTCAGTACGAGGGTCGCGGTCGTTCGCATGCACTCCACTCCCGTGGGATTGCTCGGTCTCGATATCGCGATGAATTTCGTCGACTCTTGCACGAGAGTCAATTGTCGCACACCGGGTTGTTCCTCTTTGAACAACACTTGCTCGGTTATGCGGTTCCAGATGAGAACGTTGCCGGATTCCGTGGAAATTATGTACCTGCGAAACGGACGAGAAAAACAACATTCAATCAATTCTAGCGGCTGTTTCTTTCGATATCCGTTGAGTAAAATTTGACTTCTCACTTTCCGTCGTGAGTTATAGTCGCGTGAGTGACGATAGCACCCAGCGGACTGTCCGCGAGCTTGGATACCAATTTGCCGGACTGCAAATCCCAGACACCGACGCAACCTCTGGTAACGGTAACGGCTAAGCTGCAATCTTTCGCCAAACTACGAATACAAAACAGCCGAATCGTTGACAAAGTTCTGATTAAAATTTATTAAATAATTTTTATAATAATAATAAGAATGGAATTATTATAATCATTTTTTATTATTCCTATTTGCTTCAGATAATTATTATTTTCAATGATAATTAATTAATGATTATCATCATTACAAACAATAATTATTGAAAATATTATTAGTAATTTCATTAACTTTCACACATACCATATCGAGTCTATCTGAAGCTCGTGTCTGTCGATCACGTGAACTTGCTCGAATATATTGTCGATATTCCATACTTTGACGCTTCGATCGATGCTGGATGTGATAACGCTGTTCCAATTGCCGATAGTCAACGCCTCGAGTTGTATTATTCTCGCGAAATGCGCATCGAGAATCTTGACCAGTTCGCAAGTCTCCAAACTCCAAACGTACAAATTTTTTCTGCCGAATTAAAAAAGAAAAATATTTTCCTAGCCTTCTCTCACTTTTGATACCGCCGTCTGAGTTAGGGTGTTGCATTCTCAGCGAATTACCTGACTCCAGCCACTGCGTAATTCTTCGTTCCGCTGACCATAACCGAGTTCGAATTGAGCATTCGCGTGCTGATATTTCTAACGCCGTTCGGCAGCGATAGAACAGCCGCGTCGCTCTTGTTTTCGAGTATCCAAACGACAAAACCATTGCCAGTTGTCGCGAGAAGAGTTTCTTCCTCACGGTCGATTTTCAATTGCAAAAGATATTCGTTATCGTCGTTGTGAGCGCGCGGCATGTCCATGCACTTTTGCCAGTAGGACGAGCCATCCTCGGCGTTGTACTTCGTCACCCTGAAGTCGTTCTTCGTCGTGCACGCGTAGAGAGTTTTCTTGTCTCGCGTCAATGCTATAGCACTGTTCATTAGAAATTTATTGATAATTAATTATCAGTCCTATATAATTACCGAAATGGTATATTAATTATTGTTCGATCATCAATTAATATCAATCATTATACAGATAATCGATTGTTTCTTAGTACTTTGTATAAAATTTTTCGTATCGTCGATATCGAAGGATAAAGTCATAATTGCAAGCTTGCCTGTGAAATAGCAGAGGATCCAACGATCCTTTCTTCCTGTAAGTGTGCAGCAACATTTCCGAGTCTTCGAGGCTCCCGGACCAAAATATTATCCTGTAGTCGTCGAGATTCGTGTACTCGACATCTGCGAGATAAATCTCTCATAATTGTTTTTCTGGTTTTTCCGTAATTTTTATTTTTTGCCTAGCTCGACTTCAACTCGGTAATCTTAGAAAACTATCGATTTGTTTCACGAGGCAGAATGATCGAATTTAAAAAAAAGCTTTGACTTACGTAGAATCTGCCACTGATTCGAATCTTCGGGACTCGTGTGCTTCGAGAGCAAATTTCCCCTGAGATCGAATCTGCACCATCCACTTTTTCCGAGAACAAAAGCGTACTGATTCATGAGATGGATACCGCATACGGGTTCTTCCTCCGGCAGAGGATTATCGATAACGACGAATTCGCTCGTAAGCGTATTCAGCACGACGACTTGATCGTTCGTCGTCGATGCAGCCGCGTAACGATTGTCGGGACTGAGAACCAACTGTTGCATTATTCCTTCGATACCGGGATTTACGTCTCTCGTCATGTCGCTCGTGCTCAAGTCCCACGTTATGAATCGGTTCGATATCGAGACCACGTAACGATAGTCCG
Organism: Ischnus inquisitorius; assembly: GCA_963924025.1. Classification (NCBI taxonomy): domain Eukaryota; kingdom Metazoa; phylum Arthropoda; class Insecta; order Hymenoptera; family Ichneumonidae; genus Ischnus; species Ischnus inquisitorius. The sequence goes on from OZ001251.1 coordinate 14,341,841, forward strand.
AGGTCAGGCAAAAACCGAAGACTGCGAACTGATGACCTTCCAGAGAATACTGAAACGATTGGATGAATTTGCTTTTTTCTTTCAATTAAGTTCAGCTTGCGAATTCCAGTTTTTTTACACTCATCTTCATCTTCCTCTGAAACTCCAAAAGTTAGAACTAAATTATTACCTTTAACGGTCCTCCGGGAGTATGAAGACAGTGATAAAGCGGCAATAGAGCGCAATCCTTGACTCCGTCGTTGTCGCAAGCTCTGAGTAACATTCTAACGTTGACATTGCCACCAATTTCCGGTAGCAATCGTCCGACCAATTGAGGGGCAAGCATGTTCGGATGATTTCCGAGTATAGCGCCGCCCAATCGCAAAGCATCTGCCACCAGCATCAATTCCCTGTTCAACATGTTCTTCAATTAGGGATACTCGTTTTTTCGAAGTTACACGAAAAGTCGTTGTTACTTGCCTCACTAAATTCTGATCCTCGATGTTAACACAGGCGTCCTCAAAGTCCGAGAGAACCGACTGAAGGGGACACGAGCTCAACTTGGCGTGCAACCACTCGTAGTTGAACAGAACATTCTCAAACAGATCCTTGAATCTTCGGGCTCGCACCAGATGATACGGCAATTCTCCAAACTGCAAAGCACAAATATAATACAATTTTATCTAAATTTCATTCGAAATTATTTGTTGTTTTTATTTTGCAATTATTTTATTGTGGAAAGTTAGTTGCCAATTCAGTCGTATACGATTTGCAATTTTTGTTAACAAGTTTGTTGCATTTTTCTTTCAATAAGTTTCTATTTCTGTTAATAGCAATTTTTATTCGGGAATTAGTCGAGCACCTTTCGTAGATTGTATCTCGAAAGTTTTCCCTCCTTCGAGTAGAATGCCAAAGGTTGCTCGGGCACTTTTCTGTCTGCCACACCTTCTCTGTCCGTTAAATTAAATCTGCCGAAAGAAAGATTATCCACCGATGAAGAACTACCGTTTCCCGATATCGATACTAATTTTTCCTTCATTTCTTTTCCAGAATGCGAACCTGTGCCTCTGAATTTCCGTGTACTTGAAAGGCTTCGGATTTCCGCCGCCCCATATGCCGAGATAATAGTCGGCGATCATCGAGTGAAAGTACATTGCCATATTCATATTTTTGAAGTATCTCTCTTTGGCGGTATCTCGAAATTGTCGATGATACCAATTCAGAACGCTCACACCGTCGGCCTCCCGTTCGCTGAGATAATTCGGCAAGTCGTTGCGTATCCTCGTCCACAGTAGGGGCGGAATTCTTCTCACCGGTGGCAAATGGTACTGATAAACATCGTCGAGTACCTTGTCGTCCAGCGATATCAAATCTTCGAGCTCCGACTCGGACAGGCCGGATTTCGCCGCTGTTATGTAAGCGAGAGCGTGGAAAACCAAGATTTTTCCATGCTGCTTCTCGATCCTCTCGAACAGCATCATTATACTGTCCATTACGGTGCTCGCCAGATGCGTATCGGCGGGTTTCGTGTAACTGCGCCAACGGCATATCTCGGCAAATACGAGCTTAACGAATATCGGCAACGAACACTTCGATATAGCGTTCGCCACGAGACGCCACTGATAATTGTTCAGATCCCTGTGAGCCGTCTTCATCCACATTCTGAAGACCGAAAAATTGCTCGTATTTCGAAATCGCTTTGAATTCAACAACGGACAATCCGTAGGAGTTTTGCTCATGGCTTTCTGTTTCTTTACCTTATAACGTCCATCGCTAATTCTTCGCCGAGCGCCGTCACTTCGATGAAGCAGTCTTCGGTGTCGATCATTCGTCGCAGCAGATGGTAATCCCTCGATATAACGGGATTAGATTCTTCCGCGGCGCACGAAAGCATCATCTACAAGCAGAAACATTGTCGATAGTGCATCATTCTCCGGCTCGAAGTCGAAACTTATGCCGTAGCTCCGAGACCTTGCAGTTCGACGGAAGTCTCGTCGGAAGCCAGGACAATTTGTTTCCTTGAACTCCGGTCAGTTGATCGACGCTGTCCAGAAAGAGCAAAATCGGCTGTTCCGTCGTCGCCAGAGTCAGAAGATGCTTGAAGTGGGCCGTTAGGGGAACCAGATCGTCGGGTATCTCGTCGAAGGGAAGCATAAAATTGTAGGATATCTGAAAGCAATGCATTACTGATTCCATACGCTTGCGCAATCGGTTTTCGTATTTGCAAAAAATGTCCAATTCCGACTTCAGTTGAGAAAAATCGAACGAGTAATCGATCGATCTCCACCTGCCTGTTGACAAATCGATATAAGCGTCGGCGTAAGCGCGCTACTGTCCGGCGTTGTTCCGAGATATCTTATGATGTTGATCGGCTTCTTTCCCAGGAGCCAACAACTGCTGCTCAAACCGGCGCTCTTCGCGAGCAAAGAAGTCTTTCCGCAGCCACCCTCGCCGTAGAGAACCAATGGCTTTTCGCTCTCGCCCAGCATGTAGCTCTTTATTTTCACCAGAGAATCTTCGCGGCCGTAAAATACCTAATCAATAATTTGATTTCTATCGACTCATACGAAGACGTTGTGGTGATTTTTCTTCTCCACGTTGATGATCGTAACTCACCCTCACGGAATTGTTGCAAGCGTGCAAATGTTGCAACAATTCGGTTATCATCTGTCCCTGAGCAGAACCGTCCTCCTTTCTCATCGCTCGATCAACGAGCTTCACCATGTTTCGATAAAAGTGAGTTATAAAATGCTGAAGATACTCGCTGTGCGTCTCCGGATCCAAACCTTCGCGTCCAATCCACTCCACCGTGTATCTGATTTTTTTTCCATTTGCCGAACAAAAATCATTATTTTGTCTCTCCGTTTGGGCAATTTTTTTTTACAACTTACCTCTGCATGTTCGCGCTCTCGATCTTGTTCGGCAATCTCTCGTCTCGCAAATCGGCCAAGAGCCTCGAGGCCTCGTTGTCCAAACTTCGATTGGCTATGTCCACGAAAAGACCGGCTTTTCGCAAATTTTGCAAATTGATATTGTTTATGTAACGCACGTAAGCGAGACAATGATTCTTCGTGTTTTTGACGTTGAGAACTCCGTTTATGACTTCGCGTTCGGTTACTGCGTCGGAAGAAAAAGTTTTGACGATAAAAACAAAAAAATCTCATTCTTAATGATCTCGTTAATTTGGTATTTTTATCGAACCAGACATGAAATAATTGTGCATAGTGTCCTTGTCGAATTTTCCGGAATTGAAGAGCGATTGAGCGCCCTTTCGAAACAATTTCTGCATCTTCACCATTATGTCCCACCAGGCAGCTTGGTCTTCCTGTTGAAGCTTTGGAATTCGCTGCAATAATGTAACAGTATTTTTTTTTCTTAGTACGCGCGGCTCACATTATTATTGATAGAAGTGATTTAATTCGATGATTTCATTGATAGAAGTGATATAATTCGGGTCCGAACTTTGTTATTAAAATTCTTGAGAATCGACGATATGGGCTGCAGGACACTTATCGGAGGCACGGCGTTGCTATCTTTTTTGTACCAAGTGTCCAATACATCGACTTCCATTCCTTGACTGTCGAGCTCGTTTCTCAGCATTTCGAGTTCCGAACTTAGAACGTACGTCGGTATGGGCCTGTAGCCGTATTTTTGTCCAAGAAATACCTGGGCCAAAATTATCAACATTGTAACAATTGAATTAGACATGAAAACTTTGTTAGGACCGAGTAATAATTACCACGAAATTAGGACCCATCGACAACCGCTGACAATTCTCGATCTCCCGCATGCACAATTCGGTCGTCATGTGATCGTCGGTCGCCTCGTCTCTCACACCCCATCTCATATCCACGACCTGCGTATTAAACAATTTTCATTATTCACCCTTCAATGAATGGGGCGTTCAAACCTGAACAAATTTTCTCTTTGGAACATTTCTCTGCGGTGCCGCATCAGCGAGTTACGAGGGATTTTGATTTTAGCCAATGAGAGCATTCGGGTACTCATGGCTCCCTCTGCCGGGTCCGCGCTTATCGGCTAGAATCTTTATCGACTTGTATCTTGCAAACTATGGACCTGAGAGGAAAAATTCAAAGGAACAATTTGTCCAGCTCCATTCGAAGAATGGAGCCAAGCAGTTTTTGAAGTTTTTTGTGCGTATTTCGAACATAGAAATAGTTTTACGATAGGACTGCTAAACACTGACCTGAAACTCTAGTCCGTGCTTTTCACGACAATAATCTTTTAGCTTCGGATAACACTGAGCCATCAAAGTGTTTCTTTCCATCGTTGTATCTGCACAATTAATAAATGTAGTTGATGACTTCAATATAAGTAATAGTATCTATTGTGAAATGTAAAAAAAAAGAATGATCAATTCTCACCGGTGAAAGTCGAGCTGGTGAATATTCTTACAATCTTCGAGCTCACCGGCGGCAAGGACTTGAGGGAACCCGAAAAAATTGAATCTATTACCTTCTCATCCATCGTGAAACTTTTTTTTTTTAATTGAATTCGAATTAAAAAAATGATCGATAATCAATTGCGCCTCTTAGTATTTTCTTTTCTAGATTTTATAATTGTTTGATTTGAAATTCGCCTTAGAGTTACATCTTGCTCGCCGAGCGTGACTCGACTGCGTTTATGCTCTTGTACACTTTCTTAAAATCGCACCAAAGTTTCACGAGACCGCGTAACATACCGCAACAGTATATCGTTGCCAGGTAACTGTTTATTCGTGACCTTCAAAGCCACCTCGAATCATTGATCTAGCACTCTCGGCGAAGGCGTCAGAGGAGCAAGAAATGGTGTGATGGCAAAATTACGTCGACATGTATATCTAATCGTCATATCTTTAATGTCATATACACTCCAATAGATCGAATTCTTCAGATCCCTACCACGGAGATACTAACGAAAACTTTTCATGTTTCAGGTTTGCCTTGGAAAGCTGGTACGGGAAGGCGATAGGGCAGAGCGCCCGTGAAATCGAGAATTGAAAATAATTAAGTATACACTTCACAAAAATGGCACCACCGGATCCGTTGACCCAGATGAACACGTACAAGTCGTACGTCACGATGCTGGCGGACGCTGGCGCGAAGGACGAGATAAAGCTAAAAGCGGCTCAAGAACTGTCGGAAAATTTCGAGGTGAAGACAATGCACCTACCATCGTTCATGAAACAAAAATTCTTAGACATAGCAATAACTTTTAGTATAGAACCTTTCTAGTAGAGTACTGAAAAGTAAATGCATATCTTTTTTTGCGTTCTTTTCAAGGTCATATTATGCTCGTCCCAGTATCCCGCGTTTCTCGAGCATCTGATGAAGTATTTTCTCAAGATACTTCAAGAAGGCGAGCCGCACTTCATAAGCGAGTACAACATTCAACAAGTGAGAAAATTGATTCTCGAGATGATACATCGTTTGCCGACAAACGAACACCTAAGGCCTCACGTGAAACAAATATTGAGCCTGATGCTCAAACTCTTGGAGACGGAGAACGAGGAGAATATACTCGTTTGCCTGAGGATAATAATTGAACTTCACAAGCAGTACCGGCCGACTTTCAACCCCGAGGTTGGTTGATGATAAATGTTGAAGAACCGACAAATTATAATTTGATAAGTAAGCGTCTTCGATACTTAAAAAATATGAATTGTATTCGCAGATTCAGCACTTTTTGCAATTCGTCAAATCGATATACAGCGAATTGCCGAAAAATCTTCCGAAGATTTTCGAGCCACGTCCGCCTCTCAGAGTTAAGGATCTTTCGGAGATTAATATTGATGCGCTGCTGAAGGAAACATTTACGATAACGGCGATACAGAGCGACAAGAAGACCGCCGATGGGACCGTTGTTACGGTAAGTCCAGTTCGAGAAATCGCTTCGAGAAATAATAACAAAAGTATACAATTTCTCTATCACATCTTGGAATTTCGAAGCAACGAAATCATGGACTTAACAATTTCTTCGTTTCAGTACAATCTCATACCGAAAGCAGTGCTGTCGCTGAAGGTCCTCCAAGAGTTGCCGATAATCGTCGTTCTGATGTACCAGATATACAAGCAAAACGTCCATCAAGACGTGTCGGACTTCATACCTCTGATAATGACAACGATAACATTGCAACCGTCTCCCCAGCATCGCGCATCGCCGGCCTTCAACAAGGAAGTCTTCGTCGACTTCATGGGAGCTCAGATAAAGACGCTGAGCTTCCTCGCCTACATAATTCGTATATATCAAGACGTCGTGGCGCAACACAGCACGATGATGGTCAAAGGTATGCTTGGACTTCTGACACTCTGTCCGATGGAGGTCGCGCATCTGCGAAAAGAATTGTTGATAGCGGCGCGTCACATACTCGCGACGGATTTGCGCACGAAATTCGTACCTCACATGGAGCGTCTCTTCGACGAGGAAGTTCTGCTCGGTCACGGTTGGACGACCCACGAGTCGCTTCGACCACTCGCTTATTCTACACTCGCCGATCTCGTGCATCACGTGCGCCAGTTGCTTCCCCTGAGCGATCTCGCTCGGGCGGTGCATCTGTTCAGCAAGAATGTTCACGATCAGAGTCTACCGACGACGATACAAACGATGTCGTGCAAATTGTTGCTCAATCTCGTCGAGTGCATACGCCAGCGCAGCGACGCGGAGAACAGCAATCAGGGCCGCGAATTATTGATGCGCATGCTCGAGGTATTCGTTCTGAAGTTCAAAACGATCACAAAGCTGCAGATGCCGATATTGTTGAACAAATCGAAGATGGTAACGGGCGTTGGCGCGGTAGCCGGCGTCGAGGTGAAGACCGAAGACGTTAAACCCCAAATCGTCGATCCGAACGAGGACAAAGACGCCGGCAAGTCGAAATTCGGTTTTCCACCGTCCCAGGCCGCGAATTACAACGTCGCCGACTACAGAAGTCTCGTTAAGACTCTCGTGTGCGGCGTTAAGACCATAACGTGGGGTTGCGCGAATTGCAAGACCGGCGAGGTAGCGCAGTCGAAGCAATTTCAACCGAAAGAGACTCTGGTGTTCATACGTTTGGTAAAATGGGCTCTTCAAGCTCTCGACATCTACACGATAGGTCCTCCGGGTGTTGGCGCTCTCGCTCAGGCCGGGCGGCCCGCTCAGCCGCAAACGGTGCGCACCAAAGAGGAGAAAGAGGTTTTGGAACACTTCAGCGGCGTTTTCTCTATGATGAATCCCCAAACTTTTCAAGAAATCTTCTCCACCACCATCGACTACATGGTCGAGAGAATATTCAAAAACTGCGCTCTGCAGATAGTCGGCAATTCGTTTCTCGCGAATCCGACGACGTCGCCGATATTCGCGACGGTTCTCGTCGAGTATCTTCTCGAGAGAATGGACGACATGGGATCCAACGTCGACCGCAGCAATCTCTATTTGCGATTGTTCAAGCTCGTATTCGGCAGCGTATCGTTGTTTCCGGCCGAGAACGAGCACATGCTACGCCCGCATTTGCATCAGATAGTCAACAGATCGATGGAACTCGCGATGTCGGCGAAAGAGCCTTACAATTACTTTCTTCTCCTTCGCGCGCTGTTTCGCTCGATCGGCGGCGGTTCCCACGATCTTCTCTATCAAGAATTCTTGCCGTTATTGCCGAATCTCCTGGAGGGCTTGAATCGCTTGCAATCCGGTCTCCACAAGCAGCACATGAAGGATCTCTTCGTCGAGCTTTGTCTAACGGTTCCCGTGCGTTTGAGCTCGTTGCTTCCGTATCTGCCCATGCTGATGGATCCGTTGGTATCGGCCTTGAATGGAAGTCACACTCTCGTCAGTCAGGGACTTCGAACTCTCGAGCTCTGCGTCGACAATCTACAGCCGGACTTTCTGTACGAGCACATACAACCAGTGCGCGCCGATCTGATGCAAGCACTGTGGCGAACTCTTCGCAATCCCACGGATCAAGTTGCTCACGTTGCGTTCCGCGTACTCGGCAAATTCGGCGGTGGAAACCGAAAGATGATGATCGAACCCCAACGACTGGACAACAACGATCGCGAGACGAATTCGCCGGCGATTGTCGCTAATATTCAAGATTCCGGCAAGCCCATTGATTTTCCGCTCGAGAAGGTGATAGAAACAGCGTGCGCGGCTTTGAAGCCGAATACGACGGATCCGTTCTATCGTCGGCAATGCTGGGAAGTTATCAATTGTTATCTCGCAGCTTCGCTACGTCTGGACGACGACCGGGCGACTCTCTACAAACTGTTCACCCATCCGAGCTTCAAGGAAGCGAAGATACCGCATCCGCAGGGCCCGCACTACAAGTGCGCCGATGTCGTTGCGCGAAACGTTCAGCAAACCGCCCTGACGGGATTGTTCGTGGCCGCGGCGATAAAGGAACTTCGCCAATCGGTTTTGGGCACGATGGTGTCGCTCGTTCGTCACTACACCATGGTGGCGATAGCGCAGCAGGCCGGACCGTTCGCTTGCAACGGCAGATCGAGCTACCGATGCCAGGGACAAGATCCACTCGTTCTCATCGACGCTCTCGCCATCATAATGGGCCACGAGGAGAAGGAACTCTGCAAACCGGGCAATCTCGCTCTCGTTCTTATCCTCGAGACGGCGACGAACATTCTCGGCAGCAAAGAGCGCGCTTGTCAGCTTCCTCTGATGGAATATCTCGCCGAGAGAATGTGCTCGCTGTGCTACGAGCGCGCTTGGTACGCAAAGCTCGGCGGTTGCATAGCAATCAAATTTCTGTTCGAGCGCATGGCGACGAAATGGGTGCTCAATCATCTGTTCGTATTTCTCAAAGCTCTGATGTTCGTGATGATGGATCTGACCGGCGAGGTATCGAACGGCGCTATAGACATGGCCAAAGCCAATCTTGAGGAGATGCTCCGAGTTTGCGTCAACTCGGGCGTGCAGGATGGCAATCAAGAATTGATGGAGGCGCAGAACAAAAGTTTGTACGAAGTTACCCACGAGCTCGTGCGACAAGTCACCTCGCCGCACACCATGGTACGCGAGCAAGCCATGTCGTCGTTGAGATTACTCGCGGAAATACAGTCGAAGAGCGTCACCGAAGTCATGGAGCCTCACAAGGAAGTTTTGGCCGATATGATACCGCCGAAGAAGCATCTCCTCCGACATCAGCCGGCCAACGCGCAAATCGGTTTGATGGACGGCAATACATTCTGCACCACGCTCACGCCCCGTTTGTTCACGATTGATCTCACCGTTATGGAGCATCGTGTATTCTTTCAAGAATTGTTCGGTCTGAGCGAAGCCGAGGACGCCAACCTCAACAAATTGCCTTGCTACAAATCCGTCTCGAATCTCATACCCCTGCGAAAATCGGCGCTGCGAGCTCTCGCCGCTTGCCACTACATCGTCGCGAGTCGCGAGAAAATCTTCGGCGTTCTCTACAAAGCCCTCGAGAAACCGAACGCCGAGCTCCAGGAGGCGGCCTTCGAGTGCATGCAAAAATTCATCGCCGGTTTCCAAGTCGACATGGAGTCCGTGCACGCTATAATGCGTCCCATGCTTCTCACACTCGGCGATCATCGCAATTTGAGCCTCAATTGCGTCAAAAGATTGTCGTACCTGACGCAACTGTTTCCGAGCACTTTCAGTATAACGCTCTGCGAGCAGTTGCTCCAACATTTGAAGAAATTGCTGGAGAATTTGATACAGACGAACAAGGGCGTGTCGCGAAGCGGCGAGAACGAGCAGAAGATCGCTATGATAATCGGTATATTTCATCAAATTCCCGCGGCAACGCCAAAGTTCATCGACGTGCTTTGTCGCCTCGTGCTCCAAACCGAGAAATCCCTCCTCGTCGAGGCTTCGAGTCCGTTCCGCATTCCTTTGATGCGATTCCTTCTGCGCTATCCAACCGAGACGCTGAATCTCATGCTTCACGACAACAACATAAAGGATCAACAATGGAGTCGATACTTGGAATTCCTCGTCAAGCACAAAGACGGCAAACCCTTCAGAGACGTGCTGCACAACAGCACACCGAGATTGATAACGATGCTGCTCGTGCATTCGCAAACCAATTCGAATCTGACGAGCATCGAGAAATCCGAGCTGCAGCATCAAGCCATCAGGATAGTTTCGGTGTTGATCAAATTCGACGAACAGTGGCTGTCGAATCAGAGCCAATTGATCGCGGCGATAAAGCAAATATGGTGCAACGACGATTATCAGGCGCTGCACAAGCGCGTCGATAGCGTCGATTTTTGTCGTTGGAAAGAGCCGAAGCTCATCGTCAAAATATTGCTTCACTACTTCGGTCATCATCCCAACGACATCGACCTTCTGTTTCAACTATTGCGCGCAACGTGCGATCGTTTCATACCCGATTTCCAATTTCTGCGCGATTTTCTCGAGAACACCGTGGCACAGGAGTACACGGTCGAATGGAAACGAAGCGCGTTCTTTCGCTTCGTCGAACATTTTCCGACAAACAATATGTCCCAGGAATTGAAGGCAAAGGTGCTGCAGTTGATTGTAATTCCGTGCTTCGCGGTAAGCTTCGAGCGTGGCGAAGGCACGAAATTGGTTGGCGGAGCGCCGATGCCCTATCAGGACAATCCCGAGAACGTTGTATCGGTTTTCATCAGCAAAATCATCGATCCCGACAATCCATTCGGCTCGGCCGATTGCGTGAGAATATCGTTGCTGCAATTCTCGTGTCTCCTCGTCGAGCAGGCTTCGCAGCACATTCACGACGTCACGAACAAGCGTCAAGGCAACAAATTACGACGCTTGATGACCTTCGCTTGGCCGTGCTTGCTCGGCAAGAACTGCGTCGATCCAGCGACTCGATATCACGGACATCTGTTGCTCAGTCACATCATCGCGAAATTCGCGATACACAAGCGAATCGTTCTGCAAGTGTTTCACAGTCTCTTGAAGGCTCACGCCGTCGAGGCGCGCAACGTCGTGCGACAAGCATTGGAGATTTTGACGCCGGCGATGCCGGTCAGAATGGAGGACGGCAACACGATGCTGACGCACTGGACGAAGAAGATAATCGTCGAGGAGGGACACTCGATGCAGCAATTGTTTCACATACTTCAGCTCGTGGTTCGTCATTACAAGGTTTACTATCCGGTGCGTCACCATCTCGTTCAGCACATGGTAAACTCGATTCAACGACTCGGTTTCTCACCGACGGCGACGATAGAGCATCGACGATTGGCCGTCGAGCTCGCCGAGGTGATAATCAAGTGGGAACTTCACAGAATAAAGGACGAGGCCGAGAACTCGGAGACCGGTGGTACCGGAACGATGACCGGCGCGGTGCGACGTCAATTACCGGATGATCCGACGGGAAACAAACGTTTGGCGACGCAAGGACCATCGGGTAACGCAACGGTGGCTCTGGTGGCACCGCGAATGGAGCCCGGGGCAACGAAACCCATAGAAAGAGCTCAGGCTGACGCGATATTGAATTTCCTTCTGCGTCTCGCTTGCCAGGTCAACGACGCAACGACGACCCAAGGAAATCCCGGCGAACAGCTTTCGCGACGGTGCGTTACACTTCTGAAAATGGCACTAAAGCCCGACGTTTGGCCACAATCTTGCGATCTTAAGCTTGCTTTCCTCGACAAGGTATTCGCGAGCGTGGAGAACAATCAGCCGAATTACGGAAATATCTGCACGGCTCTGGAGCTTCTGACTTTTCTACTCGGCGTTATGAAGAGAGAACAGATTCTCGCGAGTTTCAAGCCGTTGCAAAGAGGTTTAGGGGCTTGCATAGCGAGCAGCAACACGAAAGTTATACGATTGGTTCACGGCTTGTTGTCGCGTCTCATGACGATATTCCCGACGGAACCGACCTCGTCGACTGTCGGCTCGAAACACGAGGAATTGGATACGCTTTACACGACCGTCGGCAAGTTCGTCGGCGACGGTTTGGCCGCCTACGAGAAAAATACATCGGCAACGCCGAGCACGCTTTTCGGCACGCTGATGATGCTCAAAGCTGCCTGTACGAACAATCAGAGTTACATCGATCGTCACATAACGCCGTTCATGAGAGTTCTTCATAGAATGGCAAAGGATCATCTGCATCCGACGCAGACGGAAGCCAATCCGGTCGGCAGCGAGCTATTGATACTAAGCTTGGATCTCGTGAAAAACCGCGTCGTCGTTATGGGCGTTGAGATGCGAAAATCATTCATCGGCTCGATACTCGTTGGCTTGATCGAGAAAACTCAGGACATAAAGGTGATGAAGGCCATAACGAAGATGCTCGAGGAATGGATGAAGAACAAAAATCCGATAGCTATTAATCAGGCTCCGTGCTTGCGCGAGAAGTCGATATTGCTTGTTAAAATGATGCAATACGTTGAGAAAAGATTCCCCGACGATCTCGAGCTGAACGGACAATTTTTGGAACTCGTCAATTACGTCTACTGCGACGAAACTCTGAAATCTTCGGAATTAACGTCGAAACTCGAGCCAGCCTTTTTGTCCGGTCTTCGTTGCATACAACCGCAGATACGATCGAAATTCTTCGCCGTGTTCGACAAATCGATGCAGAAACGTTTGTTCGATCGTTTGTTGTACATCGTGTGCAGTCAGAGCTGGGACGCTATGGGGCCGCACTATTGGATAAAACAGTGCATCGAACTCTTGATAGTAACCGCCGACCCAACGACCCAGATACAGATGAGCAATCGCGATACGCTCCTGCCCTCGATATCGTCGATAATAAGCATGTCTGACAGCGAGGAACAGAAGAATTTCGTGATATACACGACGGTGAAGGAGGAACCTCAGGACGTGATAAACGACGTCAACGACGTCAAAGACGAAATACCCGATTTGGATCTCGTTATACCGGAAGTACCCATGACAAACGTCGGACAAAAGGCCAGTTTGGCGCAATTGGTGGCGAAACAATCGGATTTTCTCGAGCACGCGAAGAAAACACGAACGGAACAGTTGCTCGTGGCCGCCGCTCAGCTCTGTCACATGGACACTAATCTCGCCGAGCGCGTTTGGCTCGAAACTTTCCCGCGCTTGTGGTCGATACTCGACGAGAATCAGCACAACGTCCTCATAGCCGAGATGGTGCCGTTCGTCTGCAGCGGCACGCACGTTATACAGAAAGACTGTCATCCCTCGGCTATCGCGACATTCGTCGAGGCTATGACCCGTTGCGAGCCACCGGTGCCCATGCGTCCGGCGCTGATGAAGTATCTCGGAAGATCTCACAATCTCTGGCACCGAATGACCCTGAGCCTCGAGCAAATGGCCTTCGACAACGCTAGCGCTCAGAACCGCGCCAAGCGAGAAAACGATTGTTACGACTTCGAACCCGACAACAGTCCGCACGCCGAAGTGTTGGACTCACTTTCCGACATGTACTCGCAGCTTTGCGAGGAGGACATGTGGTCGGGTTTGTGGCAGAAGCACGCCCACTACAAGGAGACTCTTCAGGCAACGGCCCTCGAGCAGCAAGGATTCTTCGAACAGGCTCAAAGCGCTTATGACGTCGCTATGACGAAGTTCAAGCAAGATTTCGCCAGCGCCCCAGCGCCGTTCAAGACACAGAGGGAAGCGATGCTGTGGGAACAGCATTGGATACGATGCGCGAAGGAACTGAATCAATGGGACCTGTTGCTCGATTACGGAAGCAAAAAAGCCGAGACCAATCCGTTTCTCATCGTCGAGAGCTCGTGGCGCATTCCCAATTGGAGCGTAATGAAGGAAGCCCTCGCCCAGGTCGAGCACAATTGTCCAAAAGAAATGGCATGGAAGGTCAATCTTTACCGTGGCTATTTGGCCATTTGTCACAGCGAGGACAAGCATTTCACTGCCGTTGAGCGTTACGTGGAATTGGCATCGGGCCTGTGCATGCGCGAGTGGCGGAGATTACCGCACATAGTGTCGCACATTCATCTGCCGTTGCTGCAAGCGGCACAACAGATAATGGAACTTCAGGAAGCCATGCAGATACATCAGGGCTTGCTTCACGGTCGAAGCTCGTCGCTTCACGACATGAAGGCAATCGTCAAAACTTGGCGCAATCGTCTTCCCGTGATAGCCGACGATCTCAGCCATTGGTCGGATATCTTCACGTGGAGACAGCATCATTATACATTCATAACGTCGCACTACGACGCCCAGCAGGATCAAACGACGAATCACTCGATGCTCGGCGTTCACGCTTCCGCCCAGGCGATAATACACTTCGGAAAGATCGCCCGGAAGCACAATCTATCGGGCGTTTGTCTGGATTCCCTTTCGAGAATCTACACGATACCGAGCGTGCCGATCGTCGATTGTTTCCAGAAGATAAGACAGCAGGTCAAGTGTTATCTTCAAATGGCCTCGGTGGCTGGCAAAAATGAACTTCAGGAAGGTCTTGAAGTTATCGAATCGACGAATTTGAAGTATTTCACCAAAGAGATGACGGCGGAATTTTATGCTCTGAAGGGCATGCTACTGTCGCAGATCGGAAGATCGGACGACGCCAACAAAGCCTTCTCCGCGGCCGTCCAACTGCACGACACGTTGGTCAAAGCTTGGGCACTGTGGGGCGATTATTTGGAGCATATATTCACGAGAGACGCGAGACAGATCACCATCGGGGTTTCGGCGATAACTTGCTTTCTTCACGCCTGCCGACATCAGAACGAATCGAAATCGAGGAAATATCTCGCCAAAGTTCTGTGGCTCCTCACCTACGACGACGACAAGTATTCGCTCATGGAAGCCGTGGACAAGTACGCCGTCGGTGTGCCGCCCATTCAGTGGCTGCCCTGGATACCCCAACTTCTCATGTGCCTCGTCCGATATGAGGGCAATGTGATCCTGAATCTCCTCAGTCAAGTCGGAAGAATGTTTCCGCAGGCGGTTTATTTCTCGATAAGAACGTTGTATCTGACCCTGAAGATCGAGCAGAGGGAGCGATACAAGAGCGCCGAAATTGCCGCGGGAAAGAGCGGAAGCGCCGGAGACGGCAGCGGAGAGACGAGAAGCGCCGGTACTCAGCAGAGTCAAGGACCACCGGAGACCGGACCGATCAGGGCTACCGCACCCATGTGGAGGTGCTCGAAAATCATGCACATGCAGAGAGACATTCATCCTACGATTTTGTCGAGCCTGGAGGGTATCGTCGATCAGGTGAGTTGGCGAAGACAGATGCAGAGAAGAATCTAAACTTTGCATCCAAGTTTGATAAATTCAGATAAAAATGGTTGGATCATACTCGGAAGTCGATAATGGAAGAATTTTGCCTTCGAAATTTTAATCTACGATGCTCAGTTACGGAATCTAAGCCTTTTGAAGTTACAGCCAATCACAGAGGACTCCGCGAGGTAGCGTCCGCTTGAAAGAGACTCTCATTGGCTGGAAAATCGAATGGCTCGTAACTCGATAATCGTGCCTCGTAGAAGAGTTTCAAAAATAAAGTCGTTTTAGTTTCTGAGTCTGCAGAAGACTATGCATATGTGTTTGATTTTTATAATGCCATCTGTTTATCGTCAATCAGATGGTGTGGTTCCGTGAGACTTGGTACGAGGAAGTATTGAGACAGCTGCGGCAAGGATTGGCCAAGTGTTACGCCATAGCCTTCGAGAATCGCGGCGCAGTTAGCGAAGCGACGATAACTCCTCACACGTTGAACTTCGTGAAAAAGCTCGTATCGACGTTCGGCATTGGAATCGGTAAAAATCGGACGATTCATTTTTTGGTTGTCACGAAACGAAAAAAAAGAGGCTCGTGCTAATAAAAATTGACAACTTACAGAAAATATATCGTCGAGTCAGAATGTGAACAACACGTTCGGTTCGGCAGCTTCGGAGTCGCTGGCGCGTCGCGCTCAGGCGACCGTGCAGGATCCGGTCTTCCAGAAGATGAAGGGACAATTCACCGGTGATTTCGATTTCACCGAACCCGGCGCGCGGCTTCTTCACAATCTCATAAGCAAATTGAAAAAATGGATCAAGATACTCGAGGCGAAGACAAAGTTGTTGCCGAAGTAAGAATTCTTTTCAAACTGTTCCTCGTCAAAATCATTCCCGAAACGGTTTCTAATTGTCTTTTTTTTCCATCACTTCTTCCAGATCGTTTTTGATTGAAGAGAAGTGCCGGTTTCTCAGCAATTTCAGCCTCAAGACCGCGGAAGTCGAGTTGCCCGGTGAATTTTTGTTGCCCAAGGTAACGTGACATTTAAAAAACAATTTAAGAAATCTGATTAAAAAAAGATAAATTCTTGAATAAGGAAAAAAATGATTTTTCTTTCAGCACTCGCACTACTACGTTCGGATAGCTCGTTTCATGCCCCGCGTCGAGGTGGTCCAACGGCACAACACGGCTGCCCGTCGTCTGCGAATTCGTGGACACAACGGTCGTCTTTATCCCTATCTGGTGGTAAACGACGCTGGCCTCGGCGACGCTCGACGCGAGGAGCGTGTTCTTCAGCTGTTACGAATGCTCAATCACTATCTCGCCAAGCAGAAGGAAACATCGCGAAGATTTTTGCACTTCACGGTGCCCCGCGTTGTGGCGGTCTCGCCGCAGATGCGCCTAGTCGAGGACAATCCCGCGTCCGTTTCTCTTCTTGACATCTACAAGCAAGGATGCGCCAAACTCGGCATCGAGCACGACGCACCGATCGCCCGTTACTACGAGAGATTGGCGACCGTCCAAGCGAGAGGCGCGCAAGCCAGTCATCAAGTACTGAGGGACATTCTGAAGGAAGTTCAAACAACGATGGTCGCCCGTACGATGCTCAAGGATTGGGCGAACAAAACTTTTCCCTCTGCCACGGATTATTGGACCTTCAGAAAAATGGTATTGATCCTTCGAACATATTAGAAAAAATGTTCCATCACCGATAACAATTTCCACGATATCTTTATTATAATTCAATGCTTATTGTTTTTTTCAATTAATCCAACAGTTCACCCTCCAATTGTCGTTGGCCTGTTTCGCCGAGTACGTTCTTCATCTTACCCGTCTGAATCCCGACATGATGTACGTTCATCAAGACTCGGGACTGATAAACATTGCCTACTTCAAATTCGATGTCGACGACACATCAGGCGAGCTCGACGCGAACAGACCCGTGCCGTTCAGACTCACGCCGAATATCCTCGAATTCCTTACGAGCACAGGTGAGCTTTTTTCATTGTCGCCAAAATTTAAAAAGGCGTACCATAAGATTCTTAGCCAATACGGAGATTCGGAAAGAATTTTAAGGACTTCCCAAAGGGGGAACACCGAAACCTTCTCAGAACCGTCCGTATAGTTGATGTTTCTCAGAATATTGTTCCCTTGGAAAATATTAAAAACTTGATCGAGATTTTACTTTTTGTCGAGTATGCAGCGATGTACCCTCCTTAATAAAATGTGTAAAATATTTTTTTTCAAAGTCGAATATGAATTTTATCTAAAATGGAATTTTTTGTTAGGCGTCTCGGGTCCTCTGACCGCAAGTGCGATCGCCACAGCTCGTTGTCTCGTCCAACCGTCGTTCAAGGTCCACACGATACTCCGAGCGATCCTTCGCGACGAGGTGATAGCCGATCACAACAAGAAGCAGGAGGATGCGGAAAACGCTTCTCAGGTACCCGGCGAGATGAAGGGCGAGCTATTGATAACGATGGTTACCAGAGCCGTGACCGCGATCGTATCGCGGCTCAATTCGTTGGCGAACTTCGACGGTACCGACAGTAAAGTCGGTACGCTCGTCGCGGCTGCTAACAGCCACGACAATCTCTGCCGCATGGATCCCTCCTGGCATCCATGGCTGTAAATAAATACTCGAAAGACTGTCGCAGGTTACATGTCGTCACATATATTTTTCTTCGAAAACGCGCGCTGACTGTAAAAGTTGTAAATGAAATAACAAAACGAAAAGAGAAAATCGAAAAAAGTATCGAGAAGCAGAAAAAAAAATGAGAGCTAAGAAATTTGTATTAAGGCAATTTTATTGTATAAAATTTCGTTGAATCAATTGCATCTGTTTAAAGTAGTTTTTTAAGCGGACAAGGACTCGACACTATGTAGATACCTATATATAATACATATATATATTGAATAAAAAAGAAACTGTGTTTTGTACCGAAAACAAAAACGGACTTCGTGGAAGTCGTTCGTGATTTTGTTTTTGATTGCCGTTGCTTGGATCTTGTTGTGTGTTGGAAAACACTCGAAAGCGTTGGGAACGATCGCGATGCTGTCCTCGAATATTCTGCGACGTTTCGGAACGAGACTCGGAAGATTTTCGCGCCGAGTTCACGACGATAGACCCATAGATCGATGCGGCGGTCCGGAGCCTCACGAAGTAAGATTTTATCGAGCGTAGCACGCTTTTTCATTATCTCTTTGCTGAATTAAGGTAGGCCAAGCGGTGAGGGTCAGGAAATGTGAAATTCACAAAGAATTCTGCGAGAATTCCGACCGCTTCTCAGTGAGAAGAATCTGACAAAATCAAGAATGTGGAAGGTGTTCCAAAGATTATATTCGGAAACTTTTTGGGCATAATGGGCGGTCTTATAACAAACACATATCCAAAATTCGTGTTTTTCACAAATTTTTTAAGATAAAAAAAAAAAAAGAAAGGTCATTGCCAAAAAAAAATTCATATTCTCGGTGTGTCTCTCTCGCACCGCCGAGAACACGGAACGCGCTATCTCTCTCGCACTCGTACAAGTTTATCATCTCAACATGTACCAAAATTTTGATAATCCTTGCAGGTATTTCCGGTTGACACGCGAAACACTATAAAATTCAGCGTTATCTTCACGATCTTCTTGTCGTCCGCTTTCATGACGCCTATAATGATTGTTTTTTATCAAATGAGAAAGCAAGGCTGACTGGAGCAATCAATGAAACGTTTCGGAGCCGTTCTCAGTTAATGCGAAAGCGTGAGAATTAAAACGACACGATGTGAAGGGATAAAACGTGTATCTCGTATTTCGACGTAACGCCGACATCCTCTGCGTCATCGGCGCAAAAAAAAAGCGGGAAAATGTTTGTAAACGCATTGAAACAATAAAAATTTGGTCTCCGAATTCAATCTGCGACGTCTTGACCTCGACCTCTCAAAATACATAACTTTGTTTTTTTTTTGCGCGAACTGTCAAATTCGCGGTCGAGACCGCGCGCGGCCTTCGACGCAAAAACCGAAGTGACTAACAGCATATCCGCGAAACCGACGAGCACTTATCCCTTTACCTATCGCTGCGTATATTGCGTACATGAACCGATAAGGAGAAAACAATATAGAGCTATATGTGCTCGAAGATGTTTCATAACCTGGAAACGAAAGTTCCTTCCAACATCATCGGAAAACAAAAACATCTGTCTCAAGAGAACCGCCCTGTCGTGTACCGTCGCAACAAAATAAACAACGTAGAGTCGATGATTTTTATACATTTTTACAAGCACCGCGACGACAATTGAGTGGAAAGCGCTTTATATTTTTCGAAAATTGTACGGAAGAATGAATGATACTTAACGGACATTAAACAATTTTCGAGACAACAAAACAATGGGAACACAGGAAAAAGATTCTCGAGCCAGAGTCCTCGAGGACGATCGCGTTAAGACAGGTTCGTTGAACTCCCCAACTTTTTCTTTTTTTTTTCTTCGCTCTTGTGAAAAAAAATTAAAATTTATGAAAATGAAAAATATAATTGTTGCAGGGCCGCTGTATGACGATAACAAGTTGAAGATATCGGACGTCGGAGTGTATGCCTATTTGGCCATATGCTCGTTGAGCCTGGCAGAATTGTTTCCCAATGAGTGGAACGCCGATTTTAATCGTCGTTACGTCAAATTGCTGTGCGATCATTTGAGAGCGAACGAAAGAGTCGAGTCTGTGATGCTCGTGCTGGCAGCAGGTACGAGCGATCAGAGTACCCAACTCTATGTCGATCTGCTTCTCGAAGAAGAGAGTCTCAAGGGAAAATGTATTCTCGTCATACAGGACGCTGTTCTTCTGGCCGTTCGTAAAGGTAATTTTTTTTTTTTTCTCTGACAATTTTCGTTCTAATCTAAGAGGTAACGACATAAGGGATGCACATAGGCGATTGATTTTTCATGAAATAAACATTCCGATGCATTTTTCACAGAGCTGGGCAGCTTTCGAAGCAAATGGATACTTAATGCAAGAGTTAAAAAAAGTTCTCAAGCAATTTGTCTGAAAAACTCTAATCAGACTTTTCTTTGTAATTTTTCTCCGTGTTCTTTCTCTGATTGCTGAATATCTTTGACATTTTCTTCGTGCAACTTCCGGCGGTCGGAATTTTTAAGACAAAAAATGAATTGTCTTTGAGATATGCTGTTTTTTGCACCAAGAGTAAACATTATCGTGAAAAAACATTGCCCATTGCCCAGCTCTGATTTATCACCCCTTTGAGACATACCACGTAATCGATCACAGAGTTCCCTCTTATTGATACATATGTTGTATTTTGTTTTCGCAATATACACGTCGCAGGAATCGTAACAGGTAAATGACGAACGTAGACAAAAAACCTCGGAGTAGCTTAGACAAGATTTTATTCATTTCTCTTCAAAGTACATATAATGTGATGTAGAAAAAACACTCTTCTTCCCGCACCACCTTTGTCCAGTCGATAAAAATTGGGTACAATGCTTTTTTTTGGAGTGCGTGAGCTTTAACGTCTCAAAGGAATGAAATGCCACTGCACGCCTACAAGTTCTGCATCAGAATTCTATTTCCTTCAAAGGCTGGAGTTCGCGCACCCTAGAAAAAACCGCGTTACACTTTTTATTACCGTCCGGGACATTTCACAGTCCCTCAAGCTTGAGAAACTTACACCCATCGAGTTTCGTTACGAATTTTGCAGGCGAGTACGACGCGCGTCAGAGGGTTCTGGCTCGACGATTGGCCGAGCTATTGAACGTGCCTTTCGATCTGATCGAGCTCTACGAACATTCCCTCGTCGAATTGTTGAGCCGAGAAGTCGCCGAGCGCACCGAGTCAGTATAAAAAAATCTCGAATGCAATACGATATCGTGTAACATTTTTTTTAATTGTGCAATTTATTATTTACAGAGCTGAGGAGAAGGAATCGAAGCGTCGCGACAAGATGCGAAAAATCAAGCGTTACGCTTCGGTCGGAGTGGCGACGATAGCGGGAGGAACTTTGATAGGATTAACCGGCGGATTGGCAGCGCCTTTTATCGGTGTGGGAATTGGAACGATTCTCGGCGGCGCGAGCGCTGCCGCGATAGCGAGCACGGCCGGCGTCGCGATAATCGGCTCGATATTCGGCGTTGCCGGGGCTGGATTAACAGGTGAAAATACCGTCGTTTCCATGAAAAAAAACATCGAAGGAATTGCTCAAAAACTCTTCAATTTATCGTTACAGGCTACAAGATGAACAAGCGCGTTGGCCAAGTGGAGGAATTTGGATTCGAGCCTTTGTCCCGATACGCCGAGACCGACAGCCAATTGCACATAGCAATCGCTGTAACCGGATGGTTGACCGACGAGAAGCCCGGAAACGTCGAACGACCCTGGAGATGCTTGGCCGTGTCGCGCGAGCAGTACGCTCTGAGATACGAGACGAAATATCTCGTCGAGCTCGGACAAGCTCTCGAGTACATGTTGAGCATCGCCGTTTCGTTCGCCACCCAGGAAGCTCTCAAATACACGATTCTGTCCGGTGAGAAGTTCATTTTGAAACATAAAACTCAGAAACAACTTGCACCGATTCGACTGTTCGTCAATTTTTATCTACGTCGATATTTCATTTGAATCAAATTTTTTATGAGAAATAATTTCACGGTAGACGATGAGTTCAAAGAAAACTTCTGAAAAGCTGTAACGATACGAGAGTTCGCTATTAATTTCTTTCCTCAGCAAGGAAGCTGTTCTCGTGAAATAAAAATACTTTGATAACTTCAGATTCATTTTCTACCGCTTTCGATGAGATTCTGAAATCGTTGAAGATCTAACTACCTGCAGGAAGGAGCCTTGCAACTTTAACACGGTGAAAATTTCGTTTTCTCCGTTTGATATTTTCGTAGGCTTGATGGCGGCGGTAGCTTGGCCAGCCGCCCTTCTCTCGATGGCTTCGGTGATCGACAATCCCTGGTCGGTTTGTTGCCGTCGAAGTTCCGAGGTCGGCAAACAGCTTGCTCACGTGTTATTGACCCGCCAGCACGGCAAGAGGCCCGTGACTCTCGTGGGCTTCAGTCTCGGTGCGAGAGTAATTTTTTATTGTTTGCGCGAAATGTCGGAAATCGGAGGTGCCGAGGGTATAGTGCAAGACGCTATCATACTCGGCGCGCCGGTTACCGACAAGATTAGCCAATGGGACAAGTGTTGCAGAGTCGTGGCTGGCAAGGTCGTCAATGGCTACTGCAGGTGAAGATCAACCTGCCGAATTCATCGAGAGTAGGCACATTTTTCTCAAGCGACACCCTTCGATTTGTTCGCAGAGGCGATTGGCTGTTGCGCTTTCTCTATCGAACACTGTCGATGTCGACCGGTGTCGCCGGACTGATGCCGCTCAGCAGCAAGAGAGTCACAAACGTCGATCTGAGCGATCTCATTTCCGGTCACACGGAATATTCCAATAAATTGGAGGAGATACTCAAATTCGTCGGATTGAAGACACGATCGACCGAGACGTTGGACGCCGACGGAGTGTTGAAAAGTTCTTGCTCGGGAATACCGGAAGTCGGTGGAATCTCTCGAGTGGAACAGGTAAAAGAATGATACGATTGCTAAAAAAAAATTTACTCTCACGGTTCTTGACAAACTCGTAATGAATTTCAGACGAATCGGGCTATGAGAGCCTCGAAATCCGACATGTGCCTCACGACTGTCCTTCACCGTGATACGGAATGAACCGTCCAAATTTGAGCTTTAAACGAACCCGTAAAATCTCAGATACCATACTACACTCCAATTACATAGATCTTTATATATATTTAGCAGAGCTTTTTGCACCTACGCAACCGGAGGTATTCGAGATTTTACGACGACGCTAAATGGAACCAATGAACTGACCGCTGGCGGAACACATATTCATTATTTACGACCTCGTTATTCGAAACAAAGAATAGTTACTATTATACATTATTAGGGGTACAATATTTACACGTGCTTATTGAATAAGATGCGTGGTGGAGGGCTTCGATCAATCACACGCGGATATTTGACATATCTTCGAAAAGCTTCCTAGACTTTTACAGATTATTGAACTTATTTATATACATATATATATACTAGGAGTTAGCAGGACTCGCGCGCTAATCGCGATTTGGCTGTCTATATTATACAAATTTTCCTACCGTTGCCGCAACAGATGTTTATTCAAATCCAATATTATTGATGAAAGGATTAATCTTCCCTTCTGCCCCTCGAAGGCTGAATTATTCCAAGTCAACATCGCCTTAGCGACCAACCACTCGAGGACGGAGTTTTTTTAAAGTCCTCCTATAACTCACCGAGATTAATATTAACATTCTCTATTATTGATATAGAGATTATTTATACCCTGCAACTGCCTCTTTTCTCTTCCTCTCCATCGACTCCTCAACATCTATGAAAGGACTTAGAATATTTCAAGCCGGGGAAATAAAAGACATTCTTCTCGTCTCTGCTGCACCATTCCCACGAACTTTTCGTCTCCTTGAAAGAGACTTTTAGGCCGAGAAGGTCTTAGAAGACTTCTGGCCAAAAATGAGGAGAATACTCTAAGTCTCTCTAACGGAAATATTCTAAGTCCCTCTTAGCCGAAATTAGAATACTTTCGGCTCCCCTGTCAATTGTTCTACACAGCGGCGACGACAAAATCGTTTTATATATGTATATATAGAGATAGCCGTATATTTACAAAAAATCGATGGATGCGTGTAGGTAAATTCCATTTTATTTACTTAATATACAAAACGCGTTACAATTTTTTTTACCGATCAACGAGCACTTGTTCGCAGTATAAAAAACATCAATACATCACCATAGATTTCGTAAAAAATTATTTTCTCGATATGTCTTCGATAATTTTTTTTGTTGTTGTTTTACTTCGAACCACGAAACGATCATGTAGCATCTAATAACGGGATCAGTAGCGAATACTAAGATACATATTTATATTACTGTTTAATACGTGACGCATTTAGAACATTTTTATTTCTCGCTCTGGGAACCGATTGGAATAGCGATCGACTAAACATTTTTTCCAAATAAAACGATATACAAGTCACTTTCAGTAAATTCATCGCCTCGACATTTGTTATCACAGTTATTATTGTTAAAACCGCGCTGACGGTGTGTATATAAAAATGACATCTCATCGCGGTATCAAATCTATTGATTCTTTTTTTTTTTTAATATTGAATGGAAAAAGAAGATAATTGTCTAGTTTTATACCGCGTGTTACAAAGTCGTCGATGTGACCGCGCTTACGCCATGGACGAGTAAAGTCGGCGGTAGATCCGCCGTTAATTCCGTCAACAATTGCAAATACTGACGACTAGGAGAATCGTCTTCCCAACGCGTGTTCGCCAATGTCGGCACGGGCGACGGAAGATAGACGAATGTCGCTGCCGTTTCCGAGGAATGATCCCTTATCAACTGATTGACACTGCAATGATAGAACCAAAACATTGACATTCGTTCGTCGATGCGCACAAAATACATTATTTTTTTTAGAGCCGATGACTATTGTAATTTTTTTTACTACAAAAAGAAAGTATTTCGTACAGATACGAAGAGCGCAAGAATTTAATATATCCAAATGAGTGTGACGTGAACAACGTTGTAGGAATCTATGTCAATAAATTTCCCTATTTATGTATGTTGCATTTTTCATTTCGAGAGCTCACATTGATTTCGGATCAGAAGTCATGGAATTCGCAATACAATTCGAAAAAACTACGAAAATATTTGTGGGAAATTTATTCTTACCCCAGAATGTAAGTCCGTGATAGATTGCTGAGTTCGGTATCGCCCGAATCGCTCACAGATTCGTAAGCCGGATCGGAGTGCGACTCGATCAAAGGTCTTCCCTTGAGCCCGGCGATCTGAGCTCCCCAGTTGGGAATCTTCGTTATGGACGCCGATATCCTGAGCGAATCGAGAAGCTTGCGAATTCTGTGCTCGTTCGATATCCGAGCATAGTCGCTCACGGAACTTCGCGACTCGCTTATACTCAGACTCGAGTCGCTGTCCGATATCTCGCAATGGAACACGCGAAGATGAAGATTCTTCCAGCCCGGTACCATGTTTATTATGCACGCGAGTTGGAGCATAAACAAAGAAGTTGTATCGAAAGGATCCTGATCCGAGGGCTGGAAGAAATTGACCGGCCACACGTCGATATACGCAAACTTTCCGTTCCTGCGATAAATTTCACATTTTAGCAACACCGAAACAGTCAGCAATAACGTATTCAAAAGGAGGAAAAAAATGTTTTTTCAACTTAATAAACTTCAAGACTCACTTGACAATCTGGGACTTGTCGAGATTGTGGAAATTTCGGCAAAGGCACAGATTCTTTTTCATTCGAAGAACGTCGAGGCACATACCGACGTACTGAACAGGATCGAGATTCTTCGCTTCGTCGCGTTGCCTCAGAGGAAACGCCGACACGGTGCCATTTATCGACGGGTCTCTGTCGAAACTCGGCGTCGCGTAGCGCGACTCGGCGAAGAAATCTCTCGGCGTTTCCTCGTCGTAGAATCCGAGAACGATCGTGTTCGGTTTCATCGCTCCCATTCCGGAGATTCTGATCAAATGTTGCAAGCCCTCGCGCACCGTTCTCGTGAGAGTCAATTCGACGAAAGCTTTGACTTTCAAATGGTCAACGAGGCTCAACCATTGTGGATATTCCTCTATGGTAGGATCGACGCTCTGGCCCGACGTGAATTCGCCGAGCTTCACGTGACCGATAACGTAAAGACCGCCCTTCTTGAGATCGTTGACGAAATCGATTAGAGGACACGCGGAACGAGGCGACGATATCATGAGCAACATCTGCGGGCGCCAAAACTTCACGTGGTCTTTGCGCGAGTCCAGCATCAGCAAGTACTTGCGAACCTGCGAAATGGTCAAAGATATTAAAATAAAATTTTCGTTAAAGTGCTCCTTGCGTGTGACTGTTCCGCGATTTACCTGATGAAATATGAGAGCCTGCGATATGCTGCCCCATGCCGCGTTCTTGCTGGGTGAGAATAGATGCAAAACGATGACGAGAATGAGACAAAGTATTATCGAGCTCGAGGCGTATATACTGTTTATCGTGAACATCATTATCAACGTCCCGAGAAGTCCGATTGTCGCGGTGTGCCACGTGAAGTAGTTGAAAGTTGGCCTGAAAATACCCCGAATTAATTCTCTTATTCAGAGTCTTTCGTTTCAGCCGTAAAAATATATCAATACAATTTTCGTGAGTACACGCACATGTACTGACTACTTTCATTTATTTATTTGGTCGCGTAATTTTCACGGTCGTTTCGATGCCGTACCTGAAGTTCGGTGCGCTAGCGAGCTCCAAACCGAGGCACGCGAGATTCGTTGCTAGATAACTGAGCAAGAACAGAACGGAATTGATTTGAGCTATGGTGTTGAGAGAACCGACGAGAAGGATAACTTGCACGAGCAGCCAAGATGTCATCACCGCGGCTATTGGATTGCCGCGCCAGGTTCCTTGAATGACGAAGTTCAGACCGGACCCTGGACAAAAATTGTTGTTTGATCGTTATTTCGTCGTATGGTTTAAGACGATTTTAAATAAGTAATCGTCTCACCAAAAACATTGTCTTTCGCAAGAGCTTCGAGAACGCGACTCGATCCAATGAGATTGCTAAGACCGGCGCTGAAAGTCGCGGTGAGAATGCCAACGGCTACGAACGGCGGCCAAACGTTCGTCGGCATCATGTATATAAAATTGTTTTGGAGCAAAAAACGAGTGCTTGTCGCGGCAGTGCAGATGGACAGAACGATGTAGCAGACAAACGTGAATAAGACAGCGGACAGTGTGCCCCGCGGAATGTTGCGTCCTGGCTCTTTCAATTCACCGCTCATATTCGCACCGGCCATGATTCCGGTTACGCCGCTGAACAGAACACCGAATACACTAGCGAAATCCGACATGCTGCCGGCGCTCGAGTAATCGGCACTGTAATTGGAGTAAAGATTCGACACGAGAGTCGACGAAAGAAGACCCGTGTAGGAACCATTCACGTGGTACGTCGCGTTCTGAACGAGAGCATTGGCATCCGGTATCGGTATCTGCAATCATTTTTTATAAAAAACAAATGTTTAAAATCTGTTGTCGCTCGTAATTTTTAGTTAAATTTAAATTGCAAATATGATGGAAATACTAATGTTATATTCTTGTTTTCCGTTTACCTCCATGGGTCCCACCACGAGAAAGCTTACGAATACGCTACCGAGACATATGCAAACGACCGCGAGAATCGCCACGCTCGTTTTCGCGAACATAGCAGCGCCGATTAGACAAACGAGAAGATTCGCCGTGTTCAGCACTGTGCAGTAGAGAAAACGCCACCATCTGCCGTCCGGAAATA
Organism: Ischnus inquisitorius; assembly: GCA_963924025.1. Lineage (NCBI taxonomy): Eukaryota > Metazoa > Arthropoda > Insecta > Hymenoptera > Ichneumonidae > Ischnus > Ischnus inquisitorius. The sequence goes on from OZ001251.1 coordinate 14,369,351, forward strand.
CCGTCGCCTTTCCAACGAGATAACCGGAAGGACCGAAATTCTCGACTATGCCCTCGGCGCAACCGGATATACACAGAGCGCTCGATACCACGTTCGCCATGAAGAACAACGTGCCGATCGAGCCACCGAACTCCGGACCCAGCGTTCTGCTTATCATAACTGTTATTTATAGTTGAGGAAAATTCATTGTCCCGAGATGGAAAATTGACCGAAGATCGAGACTCGACGAGTTGAAAGCTTGTAGGCTTTCGGATAAGAGATAACGAAATACATTGGCGCGCTTCCCGGGTAAATCGATACCCGGATTACTGATCGCTCGAATTTTTATCTCGAAGTGGGCTGTGCCAGCAACGTCAGAGCTAATACAATAAATCGATTTTTTTTTTGCTTTTTGTTTTCCAAACAAGGATACAATAAGCGCCGCCTCCCTCGACGGCTCCGTTCGTCGAAATCGCGCATACCGATGCCACGGTGAAAAGCAATATACCATAGGCAATTACGAATTGCGTTAAGGTCACCAGCAATCCTGCATTTCCGACAATGTATCCTGCAAAATTAAAACAGAAATATTTAACACATTAAATTGGCATAATTTGTTAACATTTTTGGAAAAAAAAATTCTGGAGTACAATAAATAATCATAATATCTACAATAATAATAATAAATAAAATTAAAAAATAATGTATCATTCATATTTTGCGTGTAGAGTGTGAGGAGAAATGTGTTTTAAAAAATAATAAATAAATATTATTCGAAAAAAATCGTTTACACTGATTTTATGAAAGATTCTAAAAAAACGTTAATCCATAAAAAAAAAAAAAAAATCAAAAAGCAAAAATTTCAATCAAAAGAAAAAAGTCAATAAAGAAAAATAGAAACTCCAGATTGCATACATTCAGTTGAAATTAACTTGAATTAATGAAAATTGAGGGGAATAATTGGTAAAAAAAAGAAAAAAATAGTCTTGCCCATTCGAATGAAGACCAGAGCGCTGAACATGGACAGTGTGACGGGACTGAAAACTCCGGCGAAAGTTCCAAGAGTTCGGCCGCTCTCGGCTCCCAGACTGCTGAATTCGACATAGCCATCGCCCTCGGCGTTGGAAGACTTTCCAATGCCCATTAGATCTCCGATTCGTCTGAATACGCCTCGTCCATTGATGAGAGGAGCTTTTTCGCTGGATATTCTCACCCTGACCGGATCTGAATTAGTCGAGCCTACGTCCGGCGCTATCATCTTGTTCGGCGCAAATAAAAACAAAATATTCCTAATCCACTATTAAAAACGCCCACCAGTCTGTCATCACAAAACTCCGTTTTCGTCGGCCGGAAGTAAAAATGTTCCTCCCACGCGAATAATTCACAGCGCGTATTGCGCGGTGAAAATCATTTTTTTCAATTCCCTTTCTATCGACGCTCCGAAACTCGCGAACACTCGTCAATCGACGTTATCGCGTTGTTACGAATTATAACGGTACGATAGTGAGCGTTAGAAAAATATACAGTTATGTTTATATTTTTTTTTCTTCAAGTTTCGGCGTTCGATGTGAAAGACACGCGACACCGGAATTCACTTAGCGCCGTCGAATGTGCCGGAATCGCGGGTGAAAGCAGTCTGTCCTTTTTTTCTAATTGTTTAATTGTATAACAAAGGCATTAGTCACAGTTTCGATGATGTCAGAGCGTCGTAAACGTCAGACGCGGACTAACATTTTTGAGGTTGTTGCGCTGCGAGAGTTGACGGCGAAACGTTCCGATAGGAGTCGACACTCGACACGCGCGTTGTCGAGATGCGCGGTAGATCAACGCGCAATTGTCGCGCCTTTTCGTTTCATCGTTCAGTCTCGATTAGAAGAATAGATATTCGTCGTTGCACGAAAGATTGATCAATGGAAATTGATTAGATCTTTATTTAATAAAATATACAGATTGAACAAGAGCGGAATGTCAATTATTTCAAGAGTGACCACTTGAGTTGCTCCTTCGCCGATTGCAAGACCTGAAAAAACGGCGAAAATTCGAGATTGACCGATGCTCTTTTTTATTTCAACACTAATGCTTTAACAAGAATCGTTTTATTCACCTGCGCGACTGTCTGTTCGCCGAGTGGAATATCGTCGGTTCTCAGGGCGACTCTCTGAACCACGCTCACTGCGTCGGCATCCAAAATTATTCTAAACAATAGAAAAACATTAATGGAATAAAAAGTAATAGAATGATTGCAAAAAACCCATGGTCTCCAGTAAAATTCGAAAACTTCCCCGGAACACTTTGAGACATTCGTGGCCATTCAAGAAAGGCAAAAATAAATCGAATTATGAAATACACTATTTAGTTTATTCTTAGTTCTTAGATTCTGAATGATGATAATTCTGATTCTGAATGATAATAGAATAATACAAAATATACAAAAATTGACAAAAGCTTTAATTACATTTACATAATTAAAAAAAAAGGATTCAAAATTAAAAAAAGATTATTGTACTCACAAAAACTTTTGAAAATTATGAACGGTTATTATGAGAAGGGACTTGCCTCGTCAATAAATAAATAAATGAACAAATAAATAACTAAATAAGAACCCTTTGTCAACTTACCCTCCGTCGCATATTTCGTCCATCGCAAGCATAACAATGTCAAGACTGTCTAAAACGGCTCGTTTCTCCACGTTTCTTCTCAGTATCTGACTGACCGAATCGTAGAGGCAATTCAAGACACTCATGAGTATGAGCTGCAAAATGAACAAATGTATATTACTAAAAAAAACTGCAGAAACCGACGATGCAACATCAACGATAATTAACTCACTTCGTTCTCGTGCGAGCTGCCCATAACGTAGAAGTACAGATCTACGTTGCTCCGATAAACGCAAGTAAGGCCGTCCAGCATTATTATCTCCGTATTGGATCGATGCGTTTTGTTGAACAAATTTTTCTCGAATGTCTTTTGCTCCTTCGACGTGGGGAATACATTTTTGTCGTAATACTTGGCCAATATGCGATTTCCGTCATTGTCGAGGATCGCCATACCCTTGACGGTGTACAGAGTGGGTTCCTGCGGAAAAAATCGTTTATTTCTTCGACAATCCTTCGTTCCCTCCCGTTTGCGAGGTCAATGTCAGAAGGGCGTAATTCCTTAATCCAAATATCGAAAACACGACGTTACGCGTTTTTATCAACGTTTTGTTTATTCGCCGCTTTTATTTATTGTTTTGTCGATGAAATTTGCCAAAAAAAGAGATAAAGATCGTACGAATGTCTTGGTTTCCTTGTCGGTATCATAATTTTGCGTATTCGCGAGGTTATGTACGGGACTACCCGATGACACGCAACGATTCATCGCTTCGCGTGGACTCTCGCACTGAACGCACAAAAATAGAATGCGCGACGCGATTTCTTGGCAGCCGACCTTTGCCACGGCTTTTCGCGGGCGTTGAGGCTCTACGATAATGTAAGGAAAAAAAACATGTCTCACCAACAACTGACCGTCCATGGTGGTGGGATGTTTATACTGTACGCGGCGACGTGTCAAACTCGACTGGTCACAGCTGACCGACTCCAAACTCCGGCACTATCCCCTCTGCCTTTTTTCATCCGATCGATTGACTCGACTTCGCAGTCCGTAAATCGCAGAGCAATTCGATCGAATAAAGAGCATTTTCAATCGCCGTTTCTATAATTCTGCGATTTACGTCCATCAAAAACGGTCAATATAACATTTCGCGATTCACCGAGTGCGTAAAATATTCGCACAGAAAGTCGCTTGACTGCTTTGCCGTCGTGTCGATTTTCATCGAGTGACTCGAATGAGACGATCGCATTTATGAGTAGTATGAGTATTTTATTGTTTTTCACAAAACATCAATTATGCGGCTTCGACAACGCACCGAAATCGTTGTCGCTACAGCTATATAGACTATATTTCTTTCTTTTTTTTTTTTCGTAGAGAAAATACATATCGTCCCGCGATTGTATGATTGTCGCGAGAATATATTTTGATAACGAATCTAGTTTGTTGGGTACCTCGGGGTACATCACGACCGTATAGTTATTCTTATATGTTAAAATCGAGGGTAAGCTTGGTCAATGGTTTCGCGTCGATCGAAGAAATAAACGTGACGTCTTTTTCGTGGAAACGTGATAACGTTTTTTTTTTTTCACTGCATCGTATCTTTGCGCGAGAAGAATTTGAGATACTTTCTCACGAATTCCGGACCGTTCCAGTAGCCCCTGCGATATGAAAAACAATCGATTAGTCGCGGAGTTCTTTTCTTTGTATTCCGCTGTCGGTGGAATTTTTTTTTTCATTCGTAGATCGGCGCGTACTCACTTGAGCATGAAATTCCAGTAGAGAAATGGAAAGAAGTACTTTTTCATTATATACATCGACCATAATTCCCGTTTCTGATCGACGGGAAAGGTTTCCAAAGGCTGGAGATTGTAGTCGAATTCGGCGAGTATGCATTTGCCCGGAGCGGTCACGAGCGGACAAGAGGCGTAGCCCTTGTAGGACTCACTCATAGCTTTGCCGCTCAAGCTGTCCATTATGTTGCGATGAAGAACTTTTCCCTGCGAAGCTGTTCGAAGGGCGAAGTTGCAATATTTTTTTGGAGGAATGATTATGCATTTTTTTCTTTTTCGATTGATAAGAAAAAAAAGTCTTACCGATTGCCGCCATAGTCTTGGAGTTCGGCGTTGTGGTGCAATCGCCGATACCGTAAACGTTCTCGTAACGCGTGTGACGCAACGTTTGAGGATCAACGCACAAAAAACCTGCCTCGTTGGTCAAGACTCCGTGGCGTTTGAGAATTTCCGGGGGTCCCATCGGCGGGCATACGTGAAGGAACGAATACTACGAAAAAAAAAGTTGCTTTACCGATAAATCGATGAGCAATAAACTAATCAATTAGTTACCTTCTGCACGATAGTTTCATCGGGATTTTCCAAATTTTTAAATATCGCTTCTTTCTCGTTGCCGCGAATTTCCACGAGACATCGCTGTGTATTTACTTCGATACCGCGACTCTTGCACACGCCCCACAGAGCGTCAGCGTATTTTTTTACTCCGAATATAACCGGAAGTGATGTATTGTACGTAACGTCGATTTTGTCACGCAAATTATTCTGAAATTGAATGTGCACATTTTTACGAATTGTTTTCGGCGAATTAGCAGTCGCAATCGGAGTCGAACGGTTGTTTTTTTGTTCACTTACGCGACGCCAATAGTCTTCAGCGATGTAGCAAATTTTTTGCGGTGCACCGGGACACTTTACCGGTGTATTGGGAAACGTGAATATCGCGTGTCCTTCCTGGGTCTTTTTGATCCTTGTGAAGACCTCGGTCACGGTCTCGGGCCCGTAGATCGAGCATACCTGAGAGTCAGGATTGCGAAGGGCGTCCACCAAACCAGGAAGCTGTAGAATTTTAACGATAAATGGATTATACAATCGTTTAAGCTCCCGCGTTACGACGGAATTCCGGCTCAACTGCAATTGCGGAAACGTCGACAAACGCGTAATTCGGCAACGAAAAAGTGGGGAATTGGCAAAACAAATTAATTACTTTGTCCCAGAACAATTGAAGACCCATGGCGACTATCATGATCTCGTATTCGATCGTATCGCCGTTACTCGTCACAATTTTATTAACGTCTGGCTCAAATGCAATTACGCTGTCCTTGATCCACTGTGCGTTTTTTGGCAAAACGTCCTTCATCGATCTTTTCGATGCTGCGAAATCCTTCAATCCTCCGCCTACGAGAGTGTACAGAGGCTGGTAGTAATGAACCTACGGGAAAAAAAACTGCCAACTACATTGGCATATTGCTTCGTCTCTTTTTTTTAATCACTATCTGCCCAGCTGGATTTTTCGAAAAGTACGATTATCACTATTGGCTCCGTCACGAAGCTTCGCTTTGTAATTAGTCCGGATTGCAGAAGAAATATACGCCAAATTTCATCGCAAATCTCGTCTGATAGTAGTTTATTTGTAAACCAGAGTGATTGAAATCCAACCTGCCGCCGAATTTGAACCGCTCAACGGATTTAGGCCAGAGCCAATTTCAAATCTTGCTCAATTAAAATCTAGGTTTGATCAAAATTTTAGTTCACTATCTCAAAATCATGTAACCTTCGGAGCGCGACTAGACATTTTCGAAAAAATTCTCAATGCCCAAAATCTGATCGACTGCAGAGATTTTCCGCGAATTCGATGCCGATCATTGGTTTATAACAGTCGAACTCTGTACCAACTTTGGGCCTGATATTTCGAAAAATGCGTCAGTGAAAGCCCATTCATACGTTTTTTTTACGAAATAGCGTGAAAATTGAGCGACTGCATAGATTCAGCTAACAATTGGATTAAAGAAAGGAAATTGACCCTCTCAAGAAGTGTCATAAATTTCAGCTTGGTATCTCGAATTGGTCTCAATGAGGTTGAACGATAAGTAAACACACATGTAAGGACATGTTTTCTACATGTGTTGTTTAGATGTTTAGGAACGTTTTGAACGTATTCACACGAAAATAGTGAAAAAAGAATTCACGAAAGCAAAGCTTCTCAAAGAAGTAAAAAATCAAATAACGTAAATTACGACATAGTCGCGTTCTAGAGAAGCGCGTCCTAAGTTACGACTAAATTATGAAAATTTTCTTCCGAATTAAAAATATTCCACATAACTGCTGAATATGCTCTTAAAACTCCATTCGCGTTTTTCTCGATTTTTTTCCCTTTCCAAAAATTCTGTTTTTTTTACGTTATGACTAAATTACGAACATTTTTTTCCGAAATAAAAATATTCCACATAACATTGCTGTATATCCTCTTGAAACTCCATTCTCGTTTTTCTCGATTTTTTTCCCTTTCCAAAAATTCTGTTTTTTTTTTTCTCTATCATCTCTAAAAACACTGTTACTGAATTCACACTTCCTGTATCAAACATTATATTTTCTAAGTGTTATGAAACACTATGTAGAAGGGCTAGTCTGGTAAAAAAAAAATTACATAATAAATAAATGAGCCTTACGTCGCTGGGCTCTACCACTATGACATGATTAGGTGGATCCTTAAACGTTCTCGACATCTTTGCAGCCATTGTGCATCCTCCCGTTCCACCTCCGACCACCAAAACTTTGCAACTGTGTGAACAAATTAGATTTTTTCATGAATGTCGGTATAAATAATAAAAATATTGTTTACTATAAAAAAAATGTCTTTCCTACGCAGCAAATGAGAAAATAAACAATTTTTTGCAAATGCACTATTTTTGTTGCTCACAGAAAAAGCTAACAATTATGTAAAATATGACAATTTATATTATTTTAGTCCAATCACCTTCGATGAACATCTCGATGAGTGTGTATTGCGAAAAGCTTCGATGTCAAAAATCCTCTTTTCGCAACCGTAGCCATTCTCACTCCGAATTCTGAAAAAATGTTTATAGTGAATGTTAAATGAATTTCGTCGAATTAGAGAGAAAAATGCTTTGATGCCGGTTTTTGCGTACGTGCTTATCGTATTTTTGCTGCTTATTGAGCGCGATAACGCGTCGTTACCATGTCGATTTTAATCTCAAATCGTTACGGCCTCATTCCCACTTAATTGATCCGGACACTCCAATAAGTATCCTTCTATTTATTTTTATGTATCCCTCTTCGCATATAACGTCGCGAAAATTTTCGAGGTTAGTTCGCGGCAAAAATTACCGGAAATATTCCCCCGCCATTTTATGCCGATTCTCCCACCTCCGTGCGCTCGGCAAAACGGCGTTGCAACACCTTGCTGATTATAGGTATATAAATACCGCTCTACAAAATTGCGCAATTCAGTACGTTGCATATCATCGTCAATACGGCCTATTGTACATTCCGATAATTCATGTTTTGAAATCACGCTCGTGTTTTCGTGAGAAGAGCGTCGAGATCGACGAGGGAGAGAGGAGTCAACGATTCTCGACAATTTCAAGTGAGTAGAACGATGCTTGTTACGAGGCGCGCTGCGCTTCACTTTGCAATCTGTGAGAGAGAGTCCTCGCGTCTCCGTCCGCGATCCAGGGGCAGTCGTGCTCGACGAGTCGTCGACTGTAGACGAGAAGAGCAATTCGCGTCGAGTTATTTCGCGCTTTCCGCGAAAACGAGCGCGAAGCCGGTTTTAGCTCAATCCCTTTGCGTTGTGTAGTTAAGCAAAGGGAAAAACATTAGCGCGACAATTGACAGTAGTGTATCATAATTGATAGTCGCGGCGTAGAACATAGAGAAACATACACGAGTGAGGATTTAATTGTCGCGTCGGGGTTGACAACGCGCGGATCTTTCACACGAATCTCACACATAGGAAGCTCTTCGAAAGGTAATTAATGAAATGAAAGATCAAAATGGCTTTCGTTTATTTTTCCGAAGAAGATTTTTTTTTCATTCCGCAATCCTATGTTGGGTAGACTTTTTCGTTTCTCACAACTGTCTCCACTCGTTTCGCATAACGGAACGTTTCTAACCTACAAAACTAAATTAGTGGTGAAAAAAAAAAAAAAGAAACTTGTGATCGGTGGCTGCCAGGAAATCGTGGGCGTTCATGGTTTAGCTGTTAACGAATATCTTTCGTACTGCTGTCGTTGTGTCGGAATGACAGCTAAAAATACGCGAGTTTTCCCACGAAGGAGTGCCGAAACATCGGCTTTGACTCCCTCCCTCTCGTCTATTTCGGATTTTCGGCGTCAGTCCGCTGCATGCAACGCAGCCGAAGCAACATCCTTCCTGCCTCTCTCGATTTCTCCCGTTCTTCAGATTTTCAATCGACATCAAATTAATGAAAAAAACACACGTCCGTCCATCCTAATTTTATTTCGGTGAAAATTAACTCGATGCAGACGATAATAAACGTGACTCACGCGATTCGTTCGCGCTTCGATGCATGTAACAACATTTTTAACTATAAATAACTTTACTCGATTATGACATTCCGATATCGATGTGTCGAACAATCGCGATTCTTTGATCGACAATTATTCGAGAGGAGGAACGAACTCTCGGAGGGATCAGAGAGAGACGGAGAGTAAAACAAAAACATTCTAGCAGACGACGCGAAATTTTTACCATTCGTAGATCAACAATCTTTTCATGTTTTTTTTTTTTTTTGGAACATAAGATAAGGCTTCAAACGATAACGATCCTTTAGCCCTATCGGAAAGGCTATTTCTAGATCGCAGATTTGGTCCCCTGTACGATTTCTCGCGTTTTCATAAGTTGGACTCCGAAAAATATTTTTTTTACAAATTTTCCATAATCTTGATTATTCTCGTTATCGATGGAGCAATCGATGTTTTTTGCGTAGATCAAAATTTCTATCAGTTTTTGTCTCTTTGACGCATCGATGACGATTGCTTTTTTTATCCATGTACTTGAACTTGACTAATCGGTCTACGCGATAGTCGCGGAAGGTATTTCTGTGTAATCTGAACACATGATTTATCATCACAGTTACGAGTAGCTCGTAGATTTCTGATGGATCTTATTATCATTCAGCGATTGAAAATGCAAACCCACGCTCGAGACACGTTGCGACATTGTTTCGAGAATGGTTGAGGATAATTAGATTCAATGGTTTTTCTTGTCTTTATGTTCTTTCAGTATAAATCATGTCGTCGCATCACTTTGTAACGGTGTGCGTAGTTTGCGTACTGTGCGCAGCTCATACGCCGTGTTCGGCTCATACCGATATATCGTCTTCGCCGTCTACTAGCTCTTGGGGCTCCTCCGATCGTTTGGAAATCGTGGCAACGCCGTGGATCGACGAAAGATCCAGCGGAAGTCCCGATTCAACAGGTGGATACGCGCCCAAAGAATTTCCAGCTATCAATGCGGTTCGTCGCGTAAAAGAAACCAAGCGAACTATGCCGAAGAAATACGCTCACTCCTATTCGGAGGAAAAAGCATCGAGATTGGCAGCTAAGATAGACAACGACGTTGTGGAGCTAATTAACAGACCGGAAGTTCACGAGAGGCTTGGCCAAGTCTCAGAGGATTCTCTCGTTCCCAGAGAATTTCGCGATACGGATAGATCGTCGATCAGAGCAACGAGAACGCGGAGAACCGCGGAAATAGATGACAAGTACTTCATGAAAAAATTATTCGACGCTTACGGCGATGGTACGAGTTTGAGCATCGAGGGTTTCGAAAAACTGCTCAAGAAGCTCGGACTATTTCGTCTCATAGAGAACCTCGAGAAATACGATGATGCCAATGTGCAGGATAATCGAGGAAACTCACAGAGAGGTAAGAATAATCGTATGAATTTATCGATAATGTTTTTGCCAAGGCGCGAGGGAAAAGAACATCAAAATATCGGGTAGTCACGCCGATGGCTGTGCTTAGAGTAAAAAATATGGTAGCCACGTGTCCCGTTTCCTTTTAAATTGGAATTCAGGTTTTCGAGCTTCAGTAAAAAAGTAATCGCGCCTTCTGCGAGCTTTGGAACTCGATAAAAATTACGAACCACGCATTTCAGTCTCAGTAAAATAGTGGCCACGCGTTCTGCGAACTTCGCTATTAAAATTCAAAAGCGCGCATTGTCGGCTCATCAAACTAATAGCCACCTATTATAAGACCTTTTAAAGTGGGAATCACGCTCTCTAGTCTCAGAGAAACAGTAGCCGCGCGTTCTGCGAACATATACATTTCTTTAAAATTGAGATCCATTCATTCTAGTCAGATTGAACCAATAGCCAATTGAACCAAAATGCATTTCGGATTTTTTACAACGGGAATAATGCGTTTTAGTCTAAAATAGTAGCCGCGCGATCTGCGGCTTTGAAAATTCCTTGAATTCGTTGAAGCCTGCGCGTTTCCGATCTGTAAGTCATACAATTTAATGCCATTGAAACAATAGCGACGTTGAGCAGGTTTCGAATTCGCTTTAAAAACTAAGAACCACCCTCTTTATTCTTATTGAAGAAATAGCCACGCATTCTGCGCGTTTCAAAATCAGATATCCCGCAATCGAAGCTCATTGAAATAATAGCCACGCGTTCTGCGAGGCTTCATTGAAACTCGGTACGACGCTTCCGATGCATCCGTGACTTATTACATATTCAGAATCGCGCATCCAAAAATGTGCTAACTTCATTCGAGCTGGTAACGCGCTCCACGACAGTTCCAATCAATCGAAAGTCGGCCCGTGCGAAATTTCACTATCGCGAATCTCTTCTCGCACGTGCGCCGAAGCGAAATCGTAGCAAATCGCGTTATTCAAGGCTCGAATTGTTCGATCGATTACCGTTAATCTTGAAGGTTTATTGCGTTATTAACCGCGAGATCGTAAAGCAATAGCGCCGCTGTAACAAACGTTCTCGCCTCGCTTACTCATCGACCCGACATTGCTAGAAAAAAAAAAAAACAAGCGTTATCTTCTTATTATCATTGAACGAAAAAAATAAATATCGCGATTTCACGATAGTGAACCTTCGCTTGAGCAATTATTATTCGCTCGCGCTAGCCCCGAGTGAGTAATTACCCAACTGTTGTGATGGCACGTCGTCGTATCATTATTGGCGCGTAATGTTTCGTCCGTCGTGTCTCTCTACCCACTAGAGATCGTCTCGAGAGATCAATCAAGCGATTCTCGCTACGCTCAATTGCGCGATGTACACAATCTTTGATTTCGCTAGTGGCTCGAGGTCGAACAATACATTGTTACAGGCTTTGTTTGATATCCACATTGAAATAGAAAAGAAAGAGATAAATACGACAAAACAGTAAATATAATCGGCGTCGACGTGTATGTATGTAGATACCAATAATCTCGATTGATTTCGTCGGCATTTATTGAGCTCAACTGCGCAATTGACCCACCGAAATAACAAGCATCGACGGGCCAAACTATCTCACGGATAATAAATTTTTCTAATTGAACATCAAATACCATTATTGATATTCGTTTGGGCACATTAAAAAAATGAAAAAAAAAGTTTGCAAAGTACACGATTCGAATTTTTCGCATGTTTCGCATCAGATATATCAGCGCGTTAATGTTTGAGCTTCTATGTTTTTTTTTGCCCCACTCAGCTCGAGGTATATGTTTCATCGGCTTCTCAAAGATAAACGTTGTTGCTTCTCGGATTTTGATGTGTATCTTGTCGCTGATCGGGTCTCGGTCATCAAATCCATATCAGTTCCTTCCGTCCTCGCGCGTTCACCTCACTACGAACGCGTTATTCTCGATGTGTAACTTTCCGAGTCAGCGCGGCTTTATCGTACAATTCTTCGCCTATCAACTCTCCATCATCATACATTTTCCATCCATTCAAAAACCAGACATTTGTCCCTTCGGCAATGGGCCCAGATCGGAATGTCGTTGACAACGAAAGAAATATTGCTTTTCGAAATGACCCGAGGTCGCGAGACTCATCCGTAATGATTTGTGACGAACCGTCGAATTTATTGACGCGAAAGTTATTTCCATTTCCGCATTTTTTCGCATCCGTCGCGACGAAAGATACGGCTGCCCTTGAAACCGATAGCACGGCGTGAAAAAAAAAAACCCAATGACAATTCTCGCACGCTCGTCGAGAGTACAAACCGGACGAAGATTTCTTTCCATTTTTTTGTCGGCAGTGGAAAAAAAAGAACTAATAATAACCCGAGTAAAATTGTCCGGCAAATCGCACCTTGAATCACGCGATCACGTTCTCTCCGCTGGCTCTCGTCGTCGCGCCCTCGTTGCTCGGATAATAAATATCTAACGTTATCTATAATTTTGCAGAAGGCGAAAAGGGTGCTCAAGGAATCGGTCTCGTCGACGCAAACAGCATAGGCTCGCAGCAGAGAGTGCGTATCCGATACCGCGAATCGATCAATTCTTCAATGATACCCTACTTGTATCGTCGCTGTAAACAATTATTTCATGATAATCGACGTTGTTCGCAGTGTTTGAACAGCAAAGAATTATTGAGTACGGTGTCTCGAGAGGCGAGCGACACGAGTACCGGAAAGGCAAACAGAACCGGCGGCGTCACGGGCACAAATTTGCCGGAATGGCTTTTCACGCGCGTGTGTCCGGTTCTAATTTATCATCTCGTCGGCAACACGAGCTCCGAACGCGAGGGATGCATAGTGCCGATGAACACGTATTCGCCGGCGATTAGCGGTACCATCGACGAATTGTTTCTCGTCGAGGACGACGACGACGAAAATTCACGAAACATGGTTCAAGGTGAGATAACGAGCGATCGCGGAATCACTCGTTTTCGATATTACTGGCTGTTGACAACATTTCTTTAACGTTGATTTTTTTTTACACTCCCATTTTAGTGTGGGTTTATTCGACGATAAGCATTATTATTATCAGCTTATGCGGCCTGCTCGGAGTACTGGTGATTCCCGTTATGGGCAAAAGTTATTATCACCAACTGTTGCAATTTCTCGTTGCACTGGCGATCGGCACGCTGTGCGGGGATGCGCTTATACATTTGCTGCCGCACGTGAGTAACAGTATCATATTTTTTTTATCTTCGATACGAAGCGCGGGGCAATCCACTGTTTAAAGCGGGAACCACGGGAGCCAATCGCGATTTAGATGAAAATTGCGCTTCCAGTATTATTAAAAGTAACGATATCCTTTCCTAGAATCGATTAAAATAAGCGTCACGCTTTTCCGTGTCGTAAAGCGGGAACCATGGGCCGTAGTGTCCATTAATGCGGGAATGACGTTCTCAATCTCTTTACGAGTGGGAGTAACATTTTGGCCAATCGTTTTTAGGTAAAAATTACCCTTTGCGTCTTTCAAAGCGGAAACGACGCTTCTATTTCGATTATAGTAGAAACCACGCGTATGAGTCACTTCCGAAAGAGAAGCTGCATGTTCCGTGAATGTTCAATTACAGTAGCAACCAGTTCCATTACCTCTCGTCTCGATTAAAAGCGAAAATCACTAATCCTTCATTGAGCAGCTACGTTAACCGCGCGCCATGACTTCCGGGTATGCTCGAGATAATGGATCAAATTTGTTTCTTCGAATAGGCGATGATGACGCCGCATTCTCACAGTCACGAAATCGGCGCCGTTAAAACCGAACTGGATTACGAGTCCGAGCACAATCTGAACATGTGGAAAGGATTGACGGCGATGTTGGGCCTCATAACGTTTTTCTTCACGGAAAAGGCTCTAGCGATGATAGCCGAGTGGCGCAAGCATCGCCAGCGGAAAAACAAAGTGAGTGATCAAAGACACATATTCGTCAAAATCGCAATTGTCACTTTTTTTTTTGCCGTTCATTCAATTTTTTTCCATTTTGTGTTTTTATGTTTGTGTTTGTCGCGTGTCGTATCGTCGCGTCTCGCGAGACATCGTCAATAGCGATCTCGCCGAGCACTGGGACGCGACGATTCGTTACAACAAATAGAAATCGGCAGACCAGCCTTTTTTCAGATAGTTTCTGATGAGTTTCAGCTACCGACGAGGGTACGAGTGATGCGCGAAACCGACGGCGCCAATGGCAACAATGTTGGCGAAAAATTGTGCAAGCACAAGTACTCTTCCTATCCGTATTGCTACGGGGAAATAACGACGGAAACGCGAGGTAAATTTCGAAAAACACGCGAAAATCTTCTGTTTTTATAATGAAGCGAAATACATGTTCGTACTGAGAAAAAAAGTTCAGTCGAACAGACGGAATCTTTGCGGGTTGCGAATTATCGACAACTTAAAAAAGTAATTGCCATTGTACAGCAAGAAATAGTAATTTAACAATTTAACTTTGTTTAGCCTGTCGCAAGGATCGATACAATTGATTTTTTTTTCTCATTTAGAGCATTAAAATGATTCCTTCATCAGTATTGTTAATTTTTGAATTTACAATTGCCGTCGACAGACAATCATCACGACCGTCAGCACAACGACCGCGAGCGTCCGGCAACGATAGACGAGGAAAAACCCTTAACGTCGAATTGTAACAGCGTCGCGAAGATAATGATGAAAGATGATCACGAATGCGGCAAAAATTCTCTGAGCAATAACAAACTATCGCCGGAAGAGTGGCGATTGGACGGTGACGGTCCGTTGAACAACGTGGAAAAAACGTCGAGCCTTAAACACGAAGATGTGGGCAGCGGCGAGGGCGCCGATGTTCCCTTGAACGAGACCGAGTCTTATACAGTTATAATACGCGAGCATGAGAACAAACATCACGGTCATACGCATTCTCACGGTCACGTACACGCGGCACCTGACTCGATGAGCAGCGTTGCCTGGATGGTAATAATGGGCGATGGTCTTCACAACTTCACCGACGGCATGGCAATCGGTGCGGCATTCGCCGCCAATATTGCCGGTGGCTTTTCAACCGCTATCGCGGTCTTCT
The DNA here is from genome assembly GCA_963924025.1 of Ischnus inquisitorius. Taxonomy (NCBI): domain Eukaryota; kingdom Metazoa; phylum Arthropoda; class Insecta; order Hymenoptera; family Ichneumonidae; genus Ischnus; species Ischnus inquisitorius. Next base: position 14,384,699 of record OZ001251.1, read on the forward strand.
GTCACGAATTGCCACACGAGCTTGGTGATTTCGCTGTTCTTCTCAAAGCCGGAATGAGCTGGAAGCAAGCCCTGTTCTATAATTTATTGTCGTCGGTTCTCTGTATCTTCGGTATGATTCTCGGGGTTTTGCTCGGCGCTGCGCCCGCAGCTACAAGCTGGATCTTCGCCGCTGCTGCAGGAATGTTTATCTACATTGCGCTCGTAGATATGGTAAGTTCACCTCCCTTTTCTCTTTTTTTTAAATACATTTAGCGGTTATTGGCTCAACCTTCTGGTTGCCCGCATCTCGAAAAATGCTTGTTTTTTTCATTGCGTAATAATTATTTTAACTTTAAAATAAAATTCGTAATTTGGATTTTTTCGTTCGCTTATAGATTCCGGAGCTATCGTCGAGTCACACGGAGGAAGGTGGTTCGCAATGGCAATGCGTACTTCAGGCTCTCGGATTGACCACGGGACTCGGTATAATGCTGATAATTGCCCTCTACGAGCATGACCTCAAGCACATATTCAGCGATTAAAGAAGAAAGAAGAAAAAGAAAAAAAATTGAATTTACCGAGTCGCGAAATTGCGAAACTTACGCCGTAGCGTGAATTCACTACGCCTGGTAGCGTCGTGAAACAGCTATTTAAACACGTGAAATGAAAAAAACAAACGGGAAACACACAAAAATAACGAGGACAGAGTCAATTCTTACCGGTTTTTTAAATGTCAATAATCGTTCCATGAAACATACCGAAGGCTAACGGTGGAAAATAATTCAGTTAATCTTTTCAGTCCAAAATCGTATTATGAATTATGCTTAAGGACAGCTATTACCTCACTGTGCGATTGAGCACAGCATTACGAAAATCTTTGGCAACACTCATTTATTTTCCTCCGTGTTCTCGGACGTTCGATATTTATTCTAGTATATAAGCCCTACAAATCTTCACCCGCTGTTCATACACGTAAACGTCATCGATCATTTCTTTGGGGAAAATAAAATGTAAAGGAACGAGACTTAACGTTCCAGCGGCTTCGAATAATTGAAAACAAAAAAAAAGAAATATCGCTGGAAGGTCCGCGATCCGCGCGAAATAACTACGAAACTCGGTGCTACTTCCAATCTGTTAATTCAAACGACATACTTCGTTCGATATCTCGCAAAGATTTTTGCTACTCATCGTCATAAAGCATGCATTAAACAATCTTGTACTATATTTCTCAAGCTTGCGGACAAAATTTATCTTTGTCGATAATCCATAAATAATCATATATATTATTATTATTGTATAGTTCTAGCGATAAATAATAATAATTGTATATATAGAAGAAATGAAAAAAAGTAGATTTTGTCCGTACGAGCCTCTCACTAGCTGTTAAGATTGATATTTTGCCGTTAAGGGGAAAGAAGGAACATGACCCATCGATTAGTTAAATGATTAAACAGAAAACGAAACGAAATTTTTTTCGCTGCCACGAATTGCATTTATTAATTAGCTTTAGGATTGAGTAGAGAATATTTTTTTTCTCGCGATATTTCGCTCGTTAAGGGTAAAGTGGCCGTTTATTTATGATAAAAAAAATCTTTTAAATAATGTTTTTCTTCATCTTCGTAGATCTTAATTGCATTAACTCATTTTTCTTTTCTTTCACATTGTTTCGTTGCCTGAGGAATTTATGAAATATATTTCGTCGAACGAAATACGTCTTTATCGTTTCATTCGTCGTTCACGCAAATACTTCATTAACGAATTACTTAAAGAATGATTGTCGATCGAACGAACTCTTTTTTTTTCGCTCGTCGCTGGAAGTGAACATTACGTTCACTTATATATATATATACACACACACGATTGTAGGTAATGATAATATACTTTTTTACGTAAAATGAAATGAAAATCTCGAAATTAATGAACGAAAACTATTGCCTCGAATCAGTTTATTATTCGTTGCTAAGTGTATCGAAAAATTTGGGCCGCAAGTGATGTCTTTCGTAAAAAAAAAAAAAACGAAGAAAAAAGCGATTTGTGTATAAACAAATAAAAGACTAACGTGAATGATAAAACAGATATCTCAAAGGCATACTAATTCATTTATTTCCACATCCTCAGTCGTCGATTTGTACATGCGAACTTGAAACGAGGTCTTCGATACTATTCGATTCAATGTAATAAATACTTTATTAAGTGTGAAAGATGTATCACAATGCGTTGTCACTTTTTTTTTTCGCCACCAATGAGAGGAGGAGATCGAGCACGCGTTATCAAACGGAAACGAGCTCGTCCTTGTCGCTCATCTGCGCCGTCAGACTGAACGCGGTGTCGGTGCTCGCTTCGCTGTTCAGACTCTCGTTGAATACGGGCTTCTTTTTACTGGCGTCATTCATCTCTCGCATCAGTCCGGCCATGTCGTCGTCTGGGTCGATCTCCTGTCCCTCCGCGGACACTTCCATTGCCGAGGCACCGCGAATCGGACAAGGCTTTTGCTGCTCTTCGAACTGATGCAAAATCGAGAGAACCGATCATTATTTCCGAAAAGTTACAACTCTATAGTCTCGAATTGGAATTTAGACGATAATCGAGAAATATTGTTGAGGGCTTCGAGAAGGTTGACCTACCGTCATAGTTTCCAATTTACATGGAGAAGGCAGATCCATGTGAAAAACGCAATTAGAATCGAAAACTACGGGTACCGGCTCGTGACACTCGATATCGGCCCGCATCGCGCCACAAGCTTTGAACAAAACTTGATGCTGATCCTGGAAACAGTATTTAAGAAAAACATCAAGAGAGAACCGCTCGTATAGCATATTATTTTTTTTTTTTTCTCTCTGAAGAAGTGTTCAGAATGTTTCAATACATCCAAAAAACAGTTGTAGAAAAACTTTTGTAACTTGAGAGGGATTTCAAATATCTCCTTGAAATTAAAACCAAATGCTTAGGGGCGGATTACGATTCTTTGGTCCAATTTTTAGCAAAACCTTGCAGTTATTCAGTTTTCCGGACATTTTTAATTTCTTGCAAAAAGTTTCAGGCTCATATTTGGACCAAATATAGATTTATTAAACAGGATTTACGATTGAATCACGTAAATCCCTTCAACGGTTTGAATTTTATCGCACTATCAGTTTTCTTCTAAAAGTCACGAAACAAAATTTCTTTGCAAAGAGAAAGATGATAAATCTGCTTCCCCAAAAACAGGGATGAGCAGATACCGATAAAAGAAAAGTCCCGACTTGTTTGGCAATTTTTTTTACCTTCAGTATGTGCTTTCTACAGTGCTTTGCGGACGGCAATGTCCTCTCGCCGCACTTCACGCCTCCTTCGGTGAATATACATTTCGGCACGCTCGGTGGTTTCTGCGTCACTCCTTCGGTGATCTATCGTTAGACGAATAAGCAAATACGATAACACATTGTTATCGTGTCGACGATAAAAAATTCGCATCTACGATTTTTACCTTTGTTCGCCTTTCCAATGATTTTCTGTATAGTATCGCTTCAACGCCGCTTCTCCTGTGATAACTGTTCAAGGCCTTCAACTTCTCGTATATCTTCTTCTCCCGAGCGGTCTCCTTCGGCTGATCGTGAATACTGCCTATAAGATTGTTGACATTTTATTTTCATGAGTTCACTTGCCAAGAGCAAGAATTGCAGAGTGCGCGCATTCACATCAAGAATAGAAATGATAATGATAGAAAACAACAAACAATCCTTACAAAGGGTTTCTTTTTCTTTCTTGAGCGCGTGCAGGTACTTTCGTCTCTTCTCCTTTAGCGTGTATTGCAATCGTCTGAATTGGTCGATGTACAGAGACTGCAGTGTTATCAATTTTTCTCTGGCAATGTAGATTACTTCTTCGGCGGTGAAGATACCGGCGTGCCTTAAAAAGTGTATACTTCAAATTTAAACGGTGGAGACGTCGAGTTCGAAGGGCTTTTTGGCGCAAGCAACTACGATAGGACAGAATATACTTCGAGGAACGAGACGGAGGGACGCTGCACTGTTTGCTGTGATTTCAACCTTTTCTTTTCTAATCGAGATTCGGATGCAAACGTTTGTGAATTGTGCACGAAAACTTATACGGTTCGATTTATCGTTAAGTACATTCGAAGGAGCGCTTCAGGTTCAGACCAAAATCTACTTATTTATTGGTGAGGCAAAAATCGTTGGTAAAAACAAAATCTATAGCAAAAGTATTTACAAAACATACTGGCGAAAATGCACAAGCCGAAGCATGCTAGCATATCTACTATTATAAAGAAAAATGAAATAGAAACGGATATATTTATTTAACAAACAACAACAAAAAAAATAAAACAATAATCGTGCTAGAGTGTTTGACGTCGATAACTCACTTGAGCGGATCTTCCTGAGCGCTGTGAAGACTCTCGTTGTCACTGTCGTCGAGGAACGATCCTCGCAGCGTTTCGTTCACCACCGTTGGCTCAACGTCGCTGTCGCTCGAACTCGCGTAATCGAGAACCTCGCTTCCGTTCGACGTGTTCACGCTTTGAGCGTTTATGTCCGCTGGATAAAAAAAATGTATATCAATTTCTAGTTATTTATTTGTGATCAATCGATCCGATCGTAAAAAAAGGTGTTAAATGAAAAGAAGAAAAGTGTTTTTTTCTTGGTTTTTCTCTAATCTCGTTAGTTTTACCATGATTTTCAGTGACAGATTTGCAAACCATTTGAGAACGTGTCGAGCATATTTTAGAGATAGCCAGGGTTATTTAAGATCGATTAAAAAAATTATATTATGAAACAATAACATGTGTTTTTTTCTGAGGCAGTAATGCAGAGCGATAATCGACTCAGTGTGCATCTCATAGGATTAGCGGCCGAAGGCCGAAATAAAACTCAAGGTAAAAAAAAATACAGGAAAACATTTTGAACACTCATACCAGACTTTAACCGTTCCTTATACAATGTTAGATTCTTTTGCCAAGAACTATAATACGAAATTGAGGAAAAAATTATCTTCGAACCATCAAAGAAACGATCCTTCGAGTACTCGACAATTTTTCTCAGATTTCTAACTGACTATGCAAGGATAATAATTAATTAAAACAACACCGTATATCCGTACGTGAAGAGTTAGACAATATTTTTTAAAAATCGAAATTTAAGGAAAAAAATTCAAAGACCCGAGAAAAAATGTAAGGACATTCCTGGGCAGGGTTTTTATAGAAATGTTATAGACATTTTTCAGGAATTCCAGATCCAATGGACACCACTTTTTAATGCTTCTCTGCTTAATGAAAAATAAGGCTCACCAAAGGGATCGAGACATTTGACTTGACCCTTGACCTCCTCATCTTCCGTGTCCTCGGAGTCCTCTTCCTCTACATAATGACTGAGTTTCAGCAACAGTGTTTCCGACGATTGTGGAAGCGAGTGCTTTGACGTTGATTTTATTCTCGCCGTTTGTGCCTTTCTCGTGTGTTCTGGACAATATCTGTAAGAAAATTTCTCTATAAACTCCTTGAATTTCTCGGATTCGTTTTCTATTAACTTGTTTCTTCAATGAGTTACTTACGACAAATCTCTCCTATCGAGTTTCGGCGCGGGATTGTGGCACTTCCGGCCGCTTGTATTGTACATAAAGCTGCAAGGTTTGTAAGGCGCTTTTGGATCTTCGAGTATGTGCTTACCACAGTAAGCATAATTCTCCAAACACGGTTGGGGACAATCGTAATTCGAGTACGAACAGGTAGACGGGTTCAAAGCCGTTAATAATTGGGCTACTGCGGCTGGCATTGCGGTTTTTGGAACCCGGAACATTCCAATGCTAAAAAAAAGCTTCGTTTTCGATTCGTTCCCACTGGTTCGCCCGAACATATTCATCTTTAATTGGTTCAATAAGATTTTACGAAAATGCTTATTAACATGTAAGGTTTCAGATTTTAATTGTTGTATTTAAATTTAATTATAATAATTATAAGTATAATGTCCAATCATCATAATTTAATTATACTTAAATTTAAATTTACATATTACAATACGAGATTTTGTAAGATTCAATAAGATTTGACGAAAATGTTTATTAAAACGAAAAGGGATCTTTTTTGGAAACTCCATGAGGTGTGTAAAACAGCTTATAATATTGATAGACACGTGAGATTCATTAGATCGTTGATTGTTATATTCAAATGAATGCGGACTTCGAGTCAAAATGGCTACCGTGCGAGCTTTCCTGACTGCAATCAAGTAAATTTATAATTCTACCGCAGTTGCTCGCTCAAATAAACCCTATGATTCATTAAAACGCAATCTACGATTTATCAATGCTCCATGGGCAATATTTATTGTTCGACAAACAAATGTCGTCATCAAATAGTCCCGAAAGTGTCGAGAAGGCGTTTCGACTCCGGCAGTCGTTGAGTGTGGTGTCGGCCATTACGTTCGCGTGGGTATGTTGCACACCTCGAAAAATAATCGTCGCAACGTAGATAATAGCCACGCGTAACGCCCCGACGAGAAAAAAAAAGATCAAACCCGAGTTCGAGCAACGCCAACGATATCGTCGACGAGCGAACGAGAAAAAGCAACAGTCGACGGGTTTTAAACGAGCGTTTGATGAAATAAAAAAAATCTCTCCGTCTCGAAGCTCGGTCGTTCACGTCAGGAGCGAGAGAGAGAGGCCAATGCAAATTTCTTCGAGGCTTCTCGGTGCAATGATGTAATTTATATCTAATCGCAGCTCAACAAAAACACAAAGACTCACCCCTTCTTCGTTACACTAATATCCGAACGAAATATTTATTAATCTCCGAGTGTGTGCTTTTTTTCACTTTCGATTTCACGTAACGATTTTTTTTTTAAATTAACTGTGATATGCGACAAGTGCGTTGTTATATTTGACGAGAGAAAAAAAATCGTTTAAATCGTCGCGATATTAGTCCGCGGTAAAGCTGTGACGATTCTTGCAACGACGACGGAGTAGCCGCCATCGACCTATCGCGACTCTGTTTATCTCACGACTAAACTGCACCGTGTGTTTTTTTTTCCACCGACACAAACACGGAGCGCTCGGAGGTACACGCGCAACCTCGCAATATGCGGTCGCGCGTACGTGTGTGAGAAGTGTGCGGGCCCCCGTGGCGTTAGTCGCGCTCTAGCTTATCTTCGCCAGGCGGAAGCACCGGTTCGAGACATCGAATTCCGCGAAATCCTTGCAAAACGAATGCGCGACCGAAGATTCTCGCGATTCTGGCAAGTTCATCGACGAAATGTCTAATCTTTGCGGCGACGAATATGAGAAAAGCACGAAAAATCGTTTCGCTTCAATTTGCTAACGTAGAAATAATGAATCGCATTGTCGTCTTGATGTGATCCTTTCGGTTAATACCGCTTTTTCATTTGTTTCATTCTTATTGTTTACGATGTAAAATGGGTCGGTGAATTCGGGAGAGTATTCCTTTGTGCTTGTCGGACGGGCGCCGCGACGAATTAAATTTTGGGTCACTACCTGCCGCGTGCCTTCCCCTCCCACCCCGCGTCTCTTTCTCCCTGCCGGCCTTAATATAATTCGGCGAATAACGGTACCCTTTTTCTCCCAATTGTTCCGCAAAGCCAATCAACGGGTGTTTCCCACGTTTGTTATATCGTTCGCACCGTCGCGAGGGTGGTGTTCCAGTGAAAAATTGACTTTACAACTCGGCGGAGCGTCGTTCCCGTTTGTTCGTCGAAGATATCAGTTTTCTCTCTTTTCTCGCGAATCATCAATTTCGTATAAATCTCAAAACAAGTGTTTTCATTCTATCGAAGATGGCGCCGTTTCCGCTCTGAAGTGCTCGCTCGCAGTGTTGTTCGCCGTTAGTATCTCGCGACGACCGAAAGAGGGCGCGCGGCGCGCTTCGCGATTGCGCGAGGTTGTGTTGGTATCAACTGCGAAAATATTCGGCGTGAAGTGCGTCGAGCGGTGTGTAATCCCGACGCAGTCGTCCAACGCGTTTCCCACCGTGTGTGTATGTGTACATATATAAATGGCGGCTGACGAAAAATGGTACTTTACGAAGGAACAGCTTGCAAACACACCGAGTCGAAAACTCGGCATAGACGCCGATAAGGAACTCAGTTACAGGCAACAAGCCGCCAATTTTATTCAGGACATGGGACAACGTTTATCAGTGTATCCTTTTTTTTCGTCGCTCAAACTTTCAACGTGCGACTTCGTTGGAACAAAAAAATCTTCCATCACGCTTCTCCGTTCCCCCCTCTGATAACACGCATTTCACATCTTTATCCTCGCTCATTACGATCGTTCGCGTTGTTTTTCACCCTGACACTAATCGCCGCGACTATCCCTTCGTCGTTCTCGACGCTCTGACAAATTTTCTTCCACCCTCATTTAACCCCATTTCGCGCAAGACTATTCCGATCCGCACGAAAGCGAACCTCGACGATCGCGAGTGGGTAAACACTATGGTGGCTCGAAAACTTAGGTCACGCGTCTCTATTGCGTCTTTCGTACTGTTTTTTTTTTTCGTAAACAATACGAGTTTTTCAGAAACCGCGAAAATCGATGCACTAGTAGAGTTAAAAAATTCAAAGTTTTTTTTTCCAAGACGAAAAATCGGATTGGGTTTTCACAATTTTTTTTTTCCGAAAGCGGGTCACATCGCGGAGTAGCGTCGCGTTGTATCGAAAGATATCGACAAGTTTGAAAGGAGCAAAAAATCCCAGACGTTACGACAGTTTGTACTCGTCCGGATTCAGTGAAATACAAAAGTTTCGCCATCGATTAGCTTCGAATAACATCGTCGAGAATTTACTCCAAGTTCGCGTTCCTTTCGTCGATATCGCCAGAAATTGTTGATAAATTCTTCCCCCGTCGTTGAGGCAAACTTGTAAACTATGAATTCCTTAATATAATTTTTTTGCGCCTTTTTTTTTTTCGCACTTTCTTTCTACAGTACGCAATTATGCATAAATACGGCGATAGTGTACATGCACAGATTCTACGTGTTCCACTCGCTGTCGCAGTTCCACAGGAACGCGATAGCATCGGCGGCGTTATTCCTCGCCGCGAAGGTCGAGGAACAGCCGCGCAAATTGGAGCACGTTATCAAGGTAGCTCACATGTGTCTGCACAGAGACCAGACGCCGCCTGATCCAAGATCCGAGGTGAGACTGCGCATAAAAACAAAATGCGTAACAAACGGTCCCAAAAAAAAAAAGTAAAAAAAAAAGCACTGAGAAAGAAACTACGAGATGAATCGGTTTGCAGCAATATCTGGAACAAGCTCAGGACTTGGTGTTCAACGAGAATGTGCTACTGCAAACATTGGGATTCGACGTTGCGATAGATCACCCTCATACGCACGTTGTGAGATGTTGTCACCTGGTTAAAGGTCAGTCCTTCAACTTCGAGTAAAGCTCCACCGCGAGAACCGCGCGAAAACGCGTAATACGCGACAAATAATACAACAATATTATTATTATTATTTGCAGCAAGCAAGGATTTGGCCCAAACTTCGTACTTCATGGCGTCGAACAGGTGGCTAAAGACACAAAAGAAAAAAAGAATAGAAAAAACAAATAACAATAGTATTCGATTATCGATGCGCAAGATTCTTCTCGATGATAAAACGTTTAGATACAGAAAGAACGAAACACGATTATTGTTTGAGTCGCACAGCTTGTCGTACGGGAGAAGAATGTTGCGTCGCGATTGTATCTATTCGATACGGATAACGAAAAGCGTTTATGGCGATTAAGAAAGATTTGATTGACTCTGTTGAAGGTAAATGCAAACAGAATTAACGTAGCTGAAATCTAGATTGTAAGAATCGCTCGTTTATCTTTGATATCGTTCCCATTTTTTTTCTTTTTTTTTTTCGTTATTTTTAATGATCTTTATTGACTCCAATTAACGGGGGTTTGTCGGGTGGATTTCTTGTTCTGTTGCAGTTTACATTTGACCACGATGTGCCTGCAGTACAAGCCTACGGTAGTCGCGTGTTTCTGCATACATCTCGCCTGCAAATGGTCCAATTGGGAGGTGAGAATTCGTCGGTTTTTCCTACTCATCGAACGTATTTTGTATTTTTGCATGCTGATGGCTTTGTTTCTTTTATTTATTTATCAGATACCGCAAAGCAACGAGGGCAAAGACTGGTTCTGGTACGTCGATAGTAGCGTTACCGGGCAACAGCTTCAACAGCTCACCGCCGAGTTTCTTCACATATTCGACAAGTGCCCGTCGAGGCTTAAACGAAAAATCATGAGTATATCGGCCAATCAGAGTCCAAGCATAAATCATCCAAGCTTGCCCAATTCACCATTCGTAAGTACATCGAAAAATTTCACGTAACGTACGAGGATTAGATTTTTCAAAACAGCATCTTTATGCTGAAAAAAATAAGTCGTCGATAGTAAAGGGTGCACGAAGAATCGAAGTTGCGCCGTGAAGAAAATGTAACACTTTTTTTTCGCGTTTACCGATGCCCTGCATGAGTATGGAGCAAACTTTTATTGGATTCGTATCCTGTACAAAAAATTGCAAAAATATGCGAACTAAAACGGCTCTCGTAATCCTTTATTAAAAACATTGAAAGAGCCTGTTCGTCCGTTTTTCTTTGCCTTTCGCTGTGACACCTGTGACAGAAAATGGTTATAAAATTCTATTAACTTGCCATTTTATCAACCCTATGCATATTATTTCCCGTGTGATACAGACACCTGAATTGTTTTTCACGAAATTGTGTATAAAAATCACCTTCAAACATTTCTTATCATCCGTCTCATGGCTATGACTGGTTATGCTCACCTAATTATTTTACGCCCAATTCAAAGTTTTCGAAGAAACCTCACCTTATTCTTTATTTTCTGCTTTTGGAGTAATATTCATTTAAAAAGAAACGCTACGGCATTCTGCATCGAAAACACGGAACACGCTCTTCCTTTCGCGAGGTTGTTATCCATCCCATAAACTGTCGAGTAACGGGAACGAAAATAGATTATAGCTAATGAGGGAGCTTGAAATAACGGTGGCGCCGCATCGATCGAGACAAGCCAATTGGTTCGAACCTATGCAAACTCAAAAGCTATTTATACCACAAAATTAATGCGCGATGAAAGTGTCTGTATTCTTCGAATCGTTAATACGTCCCGACAATTTTCGACTCCCTCGAATCGACGTACTTTTTTGTCTTCCGATTTTTTTTTGTTAAAAAATTTCACGGTTTCTCTATTTATTTTTTTCAGGACGCTGAGCCTCGCCGAGTGCAATCTCCCGCAATGGACGGCGGCCCGACGTTCCAATCGTCGCGTCCATTTCCACCGGAGGATCCGAAAAAGCCTTCGGCCTCGTCGTCGAGCTCGTCGTCTCGTCCGCCGGTCGATTATCGCGAGTATCGTGAGAAAAAAGAGCGCGAGCGTCTCGAGCGTGAAAAAGCTGCTGCGGCAGCCGCCGCGGGTGTTCAAAATGCCACGGCAACGTCCGCGGAAGTTCTACCTCAAAAGCCTCACCACTCGCAGTCTCACCACGCGAAGCCGCAAACGTCTTCTTCCTCGCAACCGTCGTCGAGTTCGGGAAAGCATCCGGCCGTACCGAGCGCGAAGCCCAACATGCATCACAATCATCACGGCCCTCACAGAACGGACTCCAAGCCCGTCGGCGCGCCATCGCAACCCTCGCAGAGACACTCGTCGTCGAGCTCCTCATCCGCCGGACAATCCGGCCGCCCGCGAATGCCTCGCGATTACAATGCTGCCCCCGTTAATCCATCGAATCAGTCATCTATCTATCCGCACGGACATCAGCCGAAAGAAGCTCAAATAACTAATACCGAACAATCCGAAATGTCCATCCCCAATGTCGAAGCTGCGCCTAACATGGAGAAATTAAATCACAATCGTGAAAAACACGAAAAACCCGGACAACGAGGCTACGATCCGCGTTCCGGGAACAAAGTTCTCGACCGTCGTCGGGGGGATTCGGAAATGAAAGCGTACGCGAAATATCAACAAGAACAACAACAGCAACAACAACAACAGCAGCAGCAGCAGCAACAGCAACAGCAACAGCAACAGCAGCAAGCAGCGCGCAGTAGAAAAGTCGGACCTGAGAGTGTCGAGCAACGAAGCGAGGAGGTGCGCAAGTTAATCGACAAGCCGCTGGCACCGGTTAAAACGGGAATGAGACCGGCCGAGGTGGTTCTTCAGCGAGAGGACTACATCGCGAACATGTTGAAACAACCGCAAAATCCCAAAGTACCGATTCCCGTTCCTAATCAATCGAGAAATCATCAAGATTACGGCCAGCCGCCGGTACCGTGCGACAAAGCTTCGTTAGGAAAGAATTCTCAACACGCAAGCAAGTACGAGAAGAGCGAGGTGAAGAATGGCAATTCCGAGGACAAGAGGCTTCAGGCTCAATCGCTCCAGCAACAACCGCCGCCGATTAAGCAACACAAATCGATATTCAGTCCGGAAAAATCGACGCCAAGGGAGTCCCGAGTATCGAGACAAACGCGTCAAAAAACTCCACCGTCTAGCAGCAGTGTGCCAGCAACGAAGAGTTCGAAGCTACAGGAGAGAGTGCCGGATCCAATGGGAAGTATGGACATCGCCAGTTTTGGAAGTTCGGCGATATCGCAAGTAGCCAATCAATCGGTCAGTCAAATACCTCAGCAACAGCAGTCCCAGCAGCAACACAAGAGACACCGAACATCGAGTATCGGCGATAGCGCGAACAATCTCGCGAAGCCAACGATCAAATTGGAGATCGACGAGAATCGCGAAAATTACGAGACGATGAAGATGCTCGGTAGAGTGCCGGAGTTGATACAGCCTATTCGTGATAATCCAACCTCGACGAACGGTCGCAGCGGTCACAGTTCCGTCGCGAACGATCTCAAGCCTCCCGAGCTTATAAAGCCCTTCGAACCCGAGCCAATAGGACGACACGCGAGCCTCACGAACGGTCTCGAAGTTGTGAAACACGAGGATTTGTCGCGCTCGTCGCTCGACTCGGGTTACGGCACGCAACCAATGAAGAATTCGCAAGATTACCTGTCGCCGATGAAAACCGCACAGAGCATAAGTGCTTTGTTGCAAGAGCCTCTGGCGCCAATGCCGTCGTTGCTTCAGGGAATAAACGACTTCGACTTACCTCAAACGAGCTCGCAACTGTCGCAGCACCACGACGATTCTATGAGCAACAAAAATCTTCTGAATCAACGCTATCATCAGTTCGATCATCAGGAAAGAACGGCCGCGCCGTTCCCCGCCGCGGTCGTTGTAAAAGAGGAAAAAGAAGTTCTGTCGACCGTCGACATATCGGCACTTACGGCGCCGGTGCAAACGATACCCGAGCCGGTCAATCCGACGATAGCAAATCCATCGCTCGTTAACCCGAGCATCGACGATACGACGAACGCGACGACAGCGTCAACGGCGAGCGCGACAGCGACGTCGACGGCGGCAATCGATCAAACGTCGTCGTCGCGCAAGTCCGATCATCACAAGAGCGAAAAGAAGAAGAAGAAGGAGAAGCACAAAAATAAAGAGAAAGACAAGGACAAGGACAAGTCGCGAGAGAAGAAGAAGCACAAACGCAAAGAGAAGGAAAAGGAGAAGGAGAAGGAGAAAGAGAAGGAGAAGCCGATCACGTTGAAGATTCTTAAAAACAAATTGAACATGACGTCGACCGAGGCAACGGTGACGTCGCAGGCTCAGGGAAGCGCGCCGGAGAAACCCTCGACGCAAACGACGACGGGTCTCAAGATAAAGATACCCAAGGAGAGATTGCAAGAAACAGTATCGCAACCGGTGCAAGGCTCTCTGAAGATGAAAATTCGCACGGGGGGCGACACGGCCGAGAGTTCTGTCTCGGTCAGCACGAGCTCATCGTCGACGAGCCTCTACGCCACCGTCAGTACGAGCTCGAGCCGGAAGAGGGATCGCAACGAGACCGGAAGTGACACAACAGCGCCACCGACGAAGAAGCAACTTCATCACCACACGGCTCAGAATCTAACGATAACGAGCTACGGAAATCAACAACAATTGCAGCAGCAACAACAGCAACACGTTCAACAAAAACAAAACGGTCGACATTACAGCAGCAATAACAAGGTACGTGGTGGACGAGGAGCCCGACAATTCGTCCCGTCGCGCTCGTCAACCTTCGCTACGACGGCGCCGCCGACGAGTTTACATTTGTCCGAGAATTACTATCAGCAACAGCAGCAACATACGTTGAGGCAACGAATCCAAATGGATATGGATCTAGACATAAGACACGGAACAAATAGTTTGAACAACAATAACAATTCGGGTATACAAGCTGCTTCGGGTATAAACGCGGTGGGACAAAGTTTGGGAAGAAATTCGTCGAACAATCGTATATTGGGAACGAACAACGGCGGCGGTGGGGTTTACGACAATCCGTACTATTTCGCTAATTATCCACCACCGAGTATGTACGGTCAGCACGGGGGTTACACGATGTACGAACACGCGATGTATTATCAGCAGCAGCAACAGTTTCAACAGCAGCAGCAGCAACAGCAACAATTCGCCATGGCTGCTGCTGCTCTCGGTATTTATCCGGGCAACGTTATAATGACGCCCGACGGGGCTATCGACACTTCGGTACCGCCGCCGAATCTGTCCGGGATCGGGGTACGAGGGAATAACGGTATCGAGAATTCAAGTTCGAAGTTCGAGGGCGAAAATCCGCCGCCTTTGCCCAGCGGTCCACCGCCAAATTCTTCGCCACCTCCGCCTCCACCGCCGCCTGAATAGATTTTTTCTATCGTTATGATTATTTCGTCAATTCTTTTTTTTTACCGGGAGAATTTCAAATGAGATTTCGTATATTTTAACGGGAGATCGGACAAGTATTAACGCTCGCGACAAAATCGTTTATCGATACGAGGAACAAAAAAAAGGGAACGATTGTAAAATAATCGAATTACGAGCAGCGAAGCAGCTAGCATGCCCGAGATATACATATATATATATTTTTTTCGTATGTGCACTTTCGAGAAGTCGTTCGAGCGATTGCATCGATTTGAAGAGGCAGAGAAAAGGGCGTGAAAATCAGACGTTAATTGATCAATCGATGCACTCGCGGAGCCGACGCTCACGTAGAAATTTATCCTTTCCTCCGATGAGTTTTTTTTACTCTGAATGCGTAGAGATATATACATATATAGTCACACATATATAACGTAGATAACGCATGGGCATCGTACGAAACTTTTATTTTCTACCAAGCGACCATATAGAATTTTTTTTTTCTCAAACTCTATAAGCATGTTGTTTTTTTTTAATGGTACAAAAATGGAAGTAGGGTCAAGCGAACAAATGAAACGAGCGTCGATGTTGATTTCCCCGTGATCGAGTTTGATCAACGACTGCCTTTGCTGGCGAAGGTTTTCTGAAATATTGTTGAATAATCGGCGTGTCGAAGAACACGAAAACCGGCGATTCGGATCGCGAAATCAAACGATACTTACTCTCGTCGCAGAAGTATAGACGGCCGTGTTTTGAAGACGGGTATACGAAAGACAAAAAAACAAAACAAAAAATTAGATATTTGAATAATTACAAAATAATTAAATAATGTTGTGTTTAGAACGCGATATATATATATATATTGTATAATGTTACTCCGATTGCCATTATGACGACCTTATCATGTGAAACTACGAAACATACACGCAGAGATTGTCGAGTCTCTTTAAATAATAATTTTTATATTAAAAATGTAAACGAGAGAGCGGAAGAGAGCGAGAGAGAGAGAGAGAGAGCGCAGCGATGTTCGACGTTTATCGCTCCGTATATACATCGGATGTTCGTCCGCAAATATGAATTATCAATCTCGTTATCATCGCCTTCGTGAATATTTGTTATTGCTCTTTATTGCAACGTCTTTTTAGTTATTTTTTTTATTCCCTCGATTGTCATTATCGTTAATCAATCATGCCCTCCGCAGCGACTTTTCTATTATTTTTTTCAATATAGAGAATCAAGGATCGAATCGTGTTCGTAAGAGATTATTGTTTATTTTTTTGTCGTTACTACGAGGGCCTCGCGTACTTTGATAGAAAGAGAAGGGAAAAAAATTGATACGACGATTATCGAACTATATATTGCTCAATGACATTTTTCGTTCGGATCAACCGGAGCTTAAACGAAATCGCAAAAGTGACATAATTGTGAATTATAGATAACTATTCGTGTAAGATGAATATCTAATGAGTGTGCGTGTTGTGTGTTTGCGTGTGCGTGTGCGTGGGTGTGTTAATGTGTGCGACGAAATGGAGAAAAAAAACGTGCAAAGACAGTTGGGAACAAAAGTTTCGCGAATTCTATATGAAGATTAGATACACATATATATATAAACGCATATATATTGACAAAGTTGATATAAATAACCAAGTTTAGTAGCGTAAAAGAAAAAGACAAAACAAGATATATATCTATACAATCGCGGGCAATGTTTGGAAAGACAAAATAATTGCTAAGGTGTTTCGTTAGTGAGAGGGTGAAACAGGGTGGTAGCTTTTGTACAGCGAATTTAAATAGAGAAAGAGAACGGGGAAAACGCCGCGATGGAAAATAGTGAGACAAATTGGACGAGCGAAAGCAAAAACTTCAAATGTAACGCGATAAAACTTATACGGATAAAGAACAAAACGAAAAAAAAAAAAAACGTAAAACAAAACAAAAAGGAACAAAAACACAGAGAAAATTTGAATCATTGTATACTCGGCAATGTGAAAAAGTACGGACTCTGCGATCTACGAGGATGAACAAAACAAACAAAAAAAACATAACAAATTAATAAGAAAACAACAAAAAAAAGCAAATAAACGTTCTGTGGAAACGAAAAATACCTTAGTAATTATTTTGTCTCTTTAACTCATCCATTTATATTTACGGTAGTTTGTAACTATATTTAATCTTATATTCAATAGTCGTAAACGTGGGATGCATAACGAAGATGCAGTTTTTTTCATTAATTTTTATTTTTATTCGCTACTAACACGCTATGTTTGGGACGAGACGCATTGTCCACTGCAGAGATATTCATACATCGCCCTTCCATTGTCAATGTACGCCGTTTCATTTGGTCGCTTGGTGAAGGTTGATTAGTTGTATTTTTTTATATATTTTTTTACTGTTTTTTTTATTAAGAGAAATTATTGGAATGCTTTGTTTTTCGCACGATTATGCATGCGTTTGGCTTGAATCAAGAGTCATTTAATCTTTTTTTTCGAAGTCGCCAGGTATATATCCGCTTGCCGATAATATAAACCAACGAAGCTTTCGTTAACGAATAGCGTCGACACGTTTGCTTTGCCGTGACATTGCTGTTTAAAAATCCGCGGCTCCAGTTGCAATATAAGGCACTGGTAAATTTACGCTTTCACGATTCCGAATTTCCATCGCCGCTGTATACCTGAGCGCTTCAATTGCGTTGAACATCTCGCAATCTCGACGATACCTTTAGCATGTAAATAGCGGCAAGTAGTGCGGAATGAGGATCGTTCGTGGACTCGAATCCAGCATTGAATTCTTCTGTTACAGGAAAAGCACTCGTCGTCGAGCCATCACAAGAGTTCGAGCAAGTTAACACAGGCGCAGCAGCAGCAGCTTCTATTGCAACAGCAGCAATCCCTGCAGCAGCAGCAACAGCAGCAGCACTCTCACGCAACGTAGTACGTAATCGTAAGCGACGTAAGAAAACGAAGGAAACTAAGAATAAAAGAAGTTTAGCAAAAATTGATAAAACGTCCAATCGAGAAGTCGAGAGACATAGAGAGGGATTATATAAAACGAAAAGAAGAAAAAAAGAAAAGTAATGATAAAAAGAAAGAATGCAATGCATTTATCGCGTTTTGACAAATAATCTGCAAATATTTTTCGCGGCCATTTTGTCTTTCATTCTGCCATTTTGTCCTCTCGCGATAATCTCGTAACTCTCTCGTGTTATAACGTAGAAGCAAATCGTAACAAAAAAAGAAAACCGCGCGATCGAAGATTAAGGTGAAACCCGTGCCAGTTTTACGCGAAGATCGTCACTTTTTTTTTTGTTCATTTTAGTTATGTTTTTTCTCCTCTGTTATCGATTAATATTATTATAATAGAATAATGAATCAATGAAAAAACGATAAAAAACAAAAAAAGGAAAAAAACACGATTCTCGGCTCGTTTGATGACGAGATATATAAAAATTAGAAGAAGACTGGATGTACGATGGGGAGACGCAAGCTGGCGCCTTACGTAATCTGCACCTCTTCTCCGTTTAGATAAAGAATAACGTAAAAAAAATGATAAAAAAAAAAGAAATAAGAGTAACGCGATAATTTCGGTTGCAATTAAAGAAACGAAGTTAAACGATTATATTAACGAGAATATTCTTACTCAGGTGAAAAAAAAATATAGATTTCGCGCTATAATGTATAAGGGTGGATTTAATGCGAATTATTCTTCCCCCTTTCCCCCCTCGCCCGGTTTCGATTTGCCATCGATGCCGCATAACACTTGTTAATTTTTCTCATGTGAGAGAAATATTTATTCATTCATCGTATCCCTCACCCTCATGCCCCCGTTCCGTTCTGTAAATAGTCATCCTTGACGTAAACAAAGCAACAAAACTTTCGCGTCCCACCACCATGCCCTCTCTCTTAAACAATAATTACACTATAACATAGCGACTAATCCGATTATACTATTCGCCACTTAGTATAATTGAATACTATCGATAAACCATGATTATTAATTATTAAACTATTATTATTATTGAGTAATTAATTGATTAATTAATTATTATCATTGATTGATTATCATCAGACTGTAAATAAAATTATTTTGTATGCCAAAATAAACCAAATGGATGAGACTCTGCGCAGGATGGGGTGAAAGAAAAAAAAAACAAAAAAAGGAACAAACCTTAAAGAAGTTTAACGCACACGACTCGTTCGACATTGCTTTTATACAGAAAAAGAAGAAAAAAAAAAACAAATCACTCAACATTGGTGTAATTGGTTGTACGTAAAAGTCCAAAAAAAAACGCAAAATTTAATGTTGTCCTCGTGGATCGATTGCGATTGATTGATTAACCGAGTTTTTGTAGTCTTAAGAGATGAAAAAAAAAAAATTAACACATTTAAGGACAATGCATATCGTGAGAAATTTGTTGTCGCGAGAGCGAATTCGCTTCAGCGTTAAGCTTTTTAGTTAGAAAAGAAAAAAAAAACAAAAAAGAACAAAAGCCGACGAGTAGGAGAAGGAAGAAGAGTGAACTATTTTGGAGGACGCACCGGAGAGCTCACCGCGAAGCCGATGAGAGAAGACAAACACAAAAAGACTTTAGAAATTAATGAACGTTGTTATCGCCGAAGAATGGAGAGGAGGAAGGAGCGAGGAGTCTGTAAAATAAAGGGTGAAAAAAAAAGGAAAATTCAGCGCTTTGTCATTTACACGCCGTCCTATCATGCTTGTGTGCAATTTCAAACTTGGCTTCGATTTTTTCGTTGCATGTTAACCAAAATTTTCTGTAGGCAAAATTGGCCAAATCGATGCAACTTTGCTGTTTTCGATTCACTGCTCGAAAGTAAACATACCCACGGTTTCTACCACTTTGAAGGATGAAAAAGTGAATAAACCGCCGATTCGTATTACTGATTTTACGGTTTATGCGATATAAATCAATAATGTTTAGAGAATATCAATTAAAAATCGACAATAACAGGTCCAATCGTCGATTGTTGCGAAAATGTATTCGGACATTTTCGAATGAATTCCGGGGGCCACATGAAGCAACGCATGGGGGGGTCGAACAAAGTGGCGGTTGGCAGTTGACGTCCAGCACGCGACTGAGACGGATACGCCGCGGAGCTCACGATTCTTTCGCGGTTAATTAAGTGTATTTTCGGTAAAAAAACTTGTCGATCGTTTATCTCGACATTTCTAATCGCAGCGTTAAAGTTTCTCAACCTAATTCGTTGATGACTGATGGCAATTCTCACGACACGAGGAAATTAAAAATCATTCATTTCGCGCGAATCATTTGTGCCGCGTTGTATCCCGCGCATCGCTCTCTCGTTAATCTCTCGAGTTTCATCTCCGAGCATTGATTGATTCCTAATTCTCTCGCGTTCCGTCGAATCTTCGACCTTTTCCCTATCCGGTGCATACACTTCGGTTGTTATTCTCAGAGCTGCGGATAGGAAATAGTCGAAAAATCAAATAACCGGCGTCGCCGCGACCGTCATTGTTGTTCCGTGTTGTTGATTCTCGTGAACCGCGAATAGTCACGTGACTAGTGAAAGTGTTGTGAAATGAAGCTTCCGAAAGACGACGGCGCGAGAATGAATAGATGCAACGATTCGAATATTACGATTTTGGAGAAGTCAAAGGATAATATCGGTGATTCGGCGAACGGGTAAGCGACAAGTCGAACTTCTCTATTTTATAAAGGATAATATTTACGATACGGCAAAACGGCGATCGGTGAGCTTCGCCGATCTGAAGAACGAGTGAAAAATTTAACGCGACGTATTTCACGACGAAACGATTGGAAACGGGAATTGTTTAATTCGATGATGAGGTAGTCGGGGTGATAATAAGAATGTTTCTTATTTTTTTTTGTTTTCTATTTTTATTTATGAGATGGCGGCTTTGTTTACGTTGTTTGACAGTGTTTACGTTGTTTGAAAACTTTCTTTCCTCAAACACGTTTTTTTTGCTCACTGGCATTGTCGGCGCAATTGATAACCGCGCCGACTGGTAAACCCAGCGATATCCGAAAGTTGGCTTCGGCCGATCCACCGCGTCTTTAAAAACAGAATGAGATAAAAAACATTAATACGAATATTGTATCGCATGTAGTCGAGCACAACGCACTAGGCGGCTAACCACCTGTGCACTTTTACGATGAATTGTTTTCACAAAAACGTCGCTCGATGAAAAAAATATTTGCACAGTCGTGCGATTAATGAATGATTATTCGATTATTCTTCATTCAATCCGTCGATTAACACGGATTTTCGTGGATGTACGCGGAGGCCCTAAGCACCTCTCTGCGACATCTTGGCGTGTTTGAACGTGCTCGCCGCTGGAAGCGACTTGCGCGACTCGCCACGCGCGCATGCTCGGATGTTTCATTCCGGCTTTGGGCTACTTCCGGTTGTTCAAACGTAAAATTGTACGTCTAGGCTTTTTCCGTGATTAATTAAAAGAAACCAAATTAACGATAGTAAAATCATCATTCGCCATATCTTCTTCTTTCATTATGCTCGATGAAACTTACGAGTGTTTGAACAAAGAGAGTGACGAAGTTCCTCTTCAAACGAAACTCAAAGACGCGATTTTTTCATCTATCAAACTACTGGAGGTTAGACATTTGAGAAATTATGGTTATTGAATCAATTAGATCGAACTCGTCTATTATGAACTAGAATATTATTCACAAAAATATATATAGATCGATTTAGTTTGGAGATGAAAAATATTTGTGTTTACCTCCGCGGCATTGCCGAAAGCTACAAGTTTATTGGGGTTTTTGTTCGGTAGTGTTTAAACCTGCGCATATAGACATTAAACATTGCATTCTTAGGACGATGATCCCCTGACCTCCATGCACGACGCTGCGGCGATTTGCGGTGGAATTTATCGCGATATACACGGTAAATCGAGTGCCCTGATTTATACTATTTCCCCCCCTTCCGCCGCCTCGCATTAGCTACATACATGTGGTCGTGTTGATTCTCATCTGTCTCGCAAAAACGCGTCTCGATTGAGGCCTTTATCAGAAACTTTGTTTTTGTATTTAAAAAAACGGCGAAATGCCGGACGTTTTGTTGACCGACGCGATGGAAATGGAGCTCGGAGGTAACTTGACGATATTTAATTCATAAAAACTGCAAACTTACCGTCGAAACAAACGTAACCTCAAATATCGTAGAATTTTCTGTTGATAACTTGAAGCGTCTATATCGATACTTTTATTTTGTTGGTGAACCGAATAATTTGAGTGCATTAGAACTTCTCTCGTATCTAGAACACACGTTCTAATCACGAAAATTCTTGCAACAAATATCGCGAACGACAAAACTACGTTCATCGCGCTCGAATAGCATTTTTTCTCCGACTGGTACGGAAATTTCGTTTAAAACAGTGTTAATTCGAGTTTGAAAGTTTCAGCTATGTATTTTCTTTCTTTTCGACTCTTCATTAACGAGACGATCGAAAAAAAATTTAGACAAAATCAGACGATCGTGCATTTTATCCGATCAGGCTTTTATTTTCGTTTTTTACACATTTCGAAGAATATTGAGAATCAGGATAGCGCCAATTCAGTGGCTGAATATCGATGGTTAATTTCGACCCAGGCGAATCATTCTAAAAGTTTTGGTATAAACGATTATTGTAGCTCAAGAGCCATGGCCTCAAATGATTCACGTGTACCAGCCTCACGAGGTGGAGCAGATATTGTTGCCAGACAACGCGAACACTCTTGCCGTTCAGGCGTTTCTCCGTATGTGCGGCCTAAAGTATCAGATCGAGCCGCGCAAGAACGCCGAATACATGTCGCCCTCGGGTCGCGTGCCGTTCATAAAATGCGGCGTATTCGTACTCTCGGATTTCGAGAACATTGTTACGTTCGTGGGCAACAAAGGCTCGAATTTATCGCACGATTTGACCGATCTCGAGAAGGGGGACATGAGGGCCTACATATCGTTGATAAACAACGGTCTCGTGAACGCCGAGCAATACGTGTGCTGGCTCGATCCGCTGACCTTGAACGAAGTCACGAAGAAGCGCCACGGTAGCGTTTATCCTTGGCCGTTGAATCACATCATCAATTGGGAGAGAGAGCGACAAATAACGAAAAGACTCAAAGTGTTGGGATGGGCTAACAAATCCCTCGAAGAGGTTTATGCGGAAGTTAAGATGTGCTGCACGGCACTGTCCGAAAGGCTCGACAAGAAACCATATTTTTATGGGGAAAAGTGAGTAGACTTTGAATTTGCTTGAATCTTGTCCTTTCTTCAGATTAAATTCTGATGAAATCAATAACCTATGGCATTTGAAACGGAAAATTGAATATTTTCGCAATCCGAAATTATTTTTTTCGACGAAAATGGATATCATGGTGTTCCGATTCCGGAAAATTTTGGAAGTCCTGAAATGTCTTTAAATTTCTTCACTGGTTCTCCATTTTTTATTCACTAAATTTCTATCTTGCTTTTAATGCGAATTAAATTCTGAGAAAAAATAATTGTACATTACTCTTGAAAGGGCGTTTCTTTGATGGTTCGAAGATCATTTTTAATGATCTTGATTATATCGAAAAAAAAAACTGGAAGAGTCTTTGAATTTTTGCCGAGATTTAGCCAGACACTATGAATATAAGTGGACTCAAACGTTACGAACGTTTCGAGGACGCGTTTTGGTGTTGCAATTTAAGTAATTCCTGATCCCGCAGACCTTCCGCCATCGATGCCCTGATCTTCGGCCACGTCCGCGCTATCATCAAGTGTCCCTTCCCGACTCAAACTATCCATCGATTGGCCTCGATAATCCGACGATTTCCCGAGCTTGTTCATCACGCGCACAAAGTATCCCAGCGTTTCTTTCACGATGTCCGTAACGACGATTCCCTGTCCGACGATTTTGAGTTTTTGACCGACGAGGAAGACACTTCTTCGTTATCCATCATCGATGAGTCATCCATAGAAAACATCGAATCCTACGAATTCCTCGACCAAACAATTCACACTTTCCACCAATGAATCAGCCTCGAAATCCTTCGCTTTGAATGTTCATCCTCATTTTTCTTCTTTTTCGAAATTACAAATATTCTTCTTTTTCGAAATTACAAATATAATCACGATGCATTGATCGTCAGGGGGCCTAAGGAACTGGACGCTCTCGTATTCGGTCATCTCTTCACGATACTAACGACCCCGCTGCCCGACAACAAACTCGCCGAGATAGTAAAGGGCTTTCCGGACCTCGTAGATCTTTGCAAGCGTATCGAGAAGAGGTATTTCGTTAACGACGAGGAATAGGGAACGCTTCGCTACTCGAGCTTCAATTACATCGAGATCAGGTACATGGATCGCGAGAAGTCGCGTTTTCTGTGCTACGCGAGTCCAAACCGAAAGTACCACGATCGCGGACATATGTGTTCGATCCTATAGAAAAAACGGACAAACAAAATAATCGATATGATTGAAGCTCAAGTAACGGGGGGAAAAATATGATCTTGCTATAGTAGATATTTTAATAACTACGAGAGTTAATAGTTTCGATTGTAAAATAGAGAGAAAGTCTATCGATCACGTTGATATATTTTTCATTTACGCTAATATTGAAAATCTGAATATATATATATATATCTATACATATATATTTTATTCTTCGTAAAATTTACGAATCGTTAATACAGTTATTTGTGGCTTTACGATGAACACGTTTTTCAGCTTTTTTTCCCTTCACACTATAGCGATCGAGTAGAGGTAGGAAAGAAAGGGTTTAAACTGCGTTAATGTCGCATCAGCGAGGGACGATATCACGAAGATGTGTGTGTGTGCGTGTGTGCGTGATGGGGAAAGGTGGTATATCGTTTTTGTGATATACAAATTCTTTTCTTCGTTTTAAATTTTTTTTTAAATTTTTCAATCATTATTTATTTCACTATTTATTTATTCATCTGTAAATATACATTCTATATAAACCACATAGGGAATTTTAATACTTTCGTAAACCCGCGAGCTCCTCACGTTAGTTCCTGCAAACGATTCGGTTGTGGATATATCGAAGGGGTGACAGAGAAAGGAAACGAATTTTCGGTTTTTCATAAGATTTTTTTTTAATGTCTGTTCTTTTTTCTTTTTTTTTTTCAGTGACACTTGTATCTATTTTTATGAGTATAACTGTAACAAAACGCTTCCGTCGTCATTGTCGATGAACAATTGCACTATAAACCAGTATCTCACTCGTCGCGCGAACTCGTAATGTTTCATTATTACTATTATTATTATTCTTTAACGCTTATTCGTGGTCCAGCATTCGTACTTTTTAGACACCATTGCGGCGATACGCCGAATATTCAACAAAATTCGTGTACATCTCGAAGATGCACATCGGTGTTAATTTTGTTCTTTTTTTTTCTTCACATATTTCGAGTCGTTGAAATTTGTGATATAACGAAAACAGTTTTATCGATTTATCTGGCGCAAATAGAAGGTACAAGGTTCAAAGTAGGTTCTTCTTTGTAAAATGCACGAACCGTTAATACAGTTATTCTTGGGTTTATGATAAACCCGTCCTTCGGTTTTTATCTTTTTTTTATTTAATGATTTTTTCACGGTCTTCGACGGTTTTTCTGTATTCCAAGGATCAAAAATGCGCGATTTTAAATACAATATCTCTTTTTCCCTTCGAAAGAATTACGAGGAATCGTTGATTTGTCATAACGATCGGGCGCTTTGATTCATCGGTCTTTTAATCGTTCGAGACTACATAATAACAATAGTTCTTTATGATCTTCAAACTTTCAACGTCGATATTTTATCTCAATTTCCCTCTCCCTTCTTTGCTACAATAAAATTATTTCGTGCAATTTGTAGATCGGTATTGTGCGAGTCACGAAAAACGGAGATAATCCATTGACTGTCTCGTGAAAATTGGCGAAACAAATCTCACGATTGCGATAAAGACATTTTGTGCTTGATTTCGTTTTTCGTCAGGATTTTACATTGAACGGAATATACTAAACGACAAAATAAAAGACGTGAATATTAAACTCTTCTCATCTAATTCCGAGCTTCGAGTCTTTACAATCATATACGTTCGCGCATTCTTTAATGCGGCGATAATTGAAATTAATCAATAATGTATATTTAATATATATAGCATATATATATATATAATTCATCTCTCCGTAGAACTCGTACAGAGTCCTACAGAATCTTAAACATTTTTCTCTTTCTCACGATTGTTTTATCCTTCACATCGTCACGATATTTTCGTTCGATTAAAAATTCATTTAAGTGCGATCGATCGCTGTTCTATTTACTTGTGCTATATTTTCTTTTTGTGCTCACCGGGCTTATTGGATCCGGCAAGATTGGTGTGTCTGTGTGTTTGTAATTTTTCATTATAAATTTTAAAATGAGAAAAACAAGAAAAAAGAAAATTGAATGGAAATATCGTTTATTTAATCGGGAGGTAGAAAACTGAACAGGCGAAACTGTTCGCGAATATGTGGCCTAACGTCGCTGCCTCGTTGTACCAAATTCTCCAAGAATGGCAATAGTTTCATAAGCTCGCTGTCCGAACGATCGGCGAACCAGCTCTCGATCGGTATACCATTTTCCAACTGATAACCAAAAGCCTGAGGGCTGTTGTCGATTATCACGGTTTTTGACAAATCCCTGCCGAGTATCGACAGATCCTTGATATAATTTCCATTGACGCATACGCAATGTTCGCGAAACAGACGATACTTAATGAGTCTACGCGTTGGATCTAGGAGATTCATCAATTTATTCGCGTAAACGCGCTTGCTCGCCGTGAACAATATTACCTCGTACAGAGAAGATACGTGCTCGAGAAACTCACGAAAGAAAGGACGCGTACGAACGAATACCGTGTACGTTACATCTTGAAATACAACCGGAAAACGAAAAGCTGCATCTGATAATTCCTGTAGACTGCAATGCACCAGAGTTTCGTCCTGTGAAAAGAAAACAAAATTGTTTTGGTAAAAAATCATAATCTCTGTGGAGATGTTCGACTATTAACTTGTCGATATATTTTTGATATACCGATATATTTTTTATATGTCGACATACTTTCAATATATCGACATATTTCACATATTTTCGGTATATATTGTTATTCAAAACTTACCAAATCCAGTACAAGACTGAATTCTGGACTGCTGCGCGTTTTGAGCGGAAGCGCCGGACATCTGGCGCGCATTGCCGGCGTGAGCGGTGGCAAATGTTTGATAAATACGTATGGGTCGAACGGTAGCCAATCCTCCGGCGCTTGAGTCACGATATTTTCCATGTCGCAGCTCTCGACGATTTCTTCACCGCCGACATCCATGTTGTACTTAACGTCCTGATACTGACGATGACCGTTGTTGTCCAATTGGTTGTGATGATCGTCGCTCGCGTATCTCTCATCGATATTGCCATTTGTATCGGCGCCAGCGAGACCCGTGGAATCTCTCGTTCTCGCCGCAACTTCCGTACTTCCGGTCGGATAAACATTGCTCAACGTATTGCCGCAATATTTCGCGCCCGAATTGTCGACGCTCGAATAACCGTTGGCCGATTCGTATCGACTACTCTCCAACGATGTATCGACTCGCTGCAACTGTTGCTGATGCTGGGAAGCGTCGTATTCGACACTCTTCACAACATCCAAATTCTTGTTCGCGCCGTAGGCGAATTTTTCGTTATTCGCGAAATAATTTCGCGGCGACGCGGCGGGCGATGCGGACGACGACGAGTCGGGCGTGTAAACCTCGTTGTTTCCGTTCTCGTTAACACGCGGAGCCGCTTGCTCGTTCCCGTAAGGCGGCGAAGTCGAAGTCGCGTGCATCGTCGAAGCGTAGTAACCCTCGTCGCCAACGGCCTCTCCGGTACCGCCGCAAATCGCCGAATAGTGGAGCGACAATATGTCCACCACCGACGACAGTACAGCCGCGGATTCCTGCCAGTAATCCGTCGTTTCCGTTGTACGGAATCCTTGAAACGTTCATTAATTTCGTTAATATCGCAGAACCGATATTGTTTTTCGAAAGAAAAAAAAAATTAAATATCCTCGCGGATAAAACAATGGAAGTTAAATAAAGCACAAACCTGTGGAAACACTCCGATTCTCTTCGTCCTCGAGTAGACGCGCTATGTCATCCGAATTCGACGATCCTTCTCCGCTTCCGGCAAGATTCGACGGTTGCTGATGAGGCATCAGCTCCGCGAGTAGTTGCTGAGCGCTCGGCGTCGCCGAGCGTTCCTCTTCGGGCGATTTTTCCTCTTCCGTCGATTTCTCGATCGACTGCCCGGGATCTTGTTGCGCTTGGGAAGTACGGATCGACGGATCGATCGCACTCACGCTCGATGGAAAGAGGGACAGATTGCTTCGCCAGTTTTCTTTAGATTCCTCCGAGACTTTCGGTACTTTCGGCTGCTATTGAAAAAAAACGGATTTTATAATAATTAACAATGTCAAGTTTTACCTTTATTTGTTTTTGATTCAATAGTCGAACTTACGACAGTGACGTCCTTGCGAGGCGGCGCGCGTCGCAAAGGCGTCGATGTTACCATCGAGCGTTTTATGCATTTTCGGCGTCGGGGGCCTCTCTCACCGCGTCTTATAGGCGGCGATTTTGCGAAATGCAAAACATTCTCTTTGCACGCCTAAAATATCATATTTTTTTTTTAGGAACGGTTTTAAAACATCAAATTTTTATGATACTCGAGTTTTTTTATTCATTTTTTTTTACGAGATAATTGTTATTTACTTCTTTTAACAAATTCGGCGATCGACGCCGCCACCGTGTCAATCTTCCGCATCGGCTCGAAGTGTTGACTCTTTGACTACTGTTGTTGACCGCCGGTACTTTGCGCACCGCACCCCCTTGTACCCGGCTCGACGATACCTTGTTCGTACTCGTCGAAACGTTGCTACCAGTGCTCAGCCGACCTCGCAGCCTCCTACTTACATGCTCGCTTCTCAACCACATCTCAAGAGCCTTCGATTTTTATCTGCAAATTGTATTCTGTTTTTATCAAGAAATAACGAAAAGTCTCATCGGTCGATTTCGACAAAGCGTGTCGTAGTTAAGCGAAAAAATGATTTTTGTCCTTCTCGATATTCCTCATTTATTCGTAACTATTAATCTATCGCACGTACGGGGCGGAAGTTACTATAAATATTCTTGCCCCGATCGTACCAAACTTCTGAACTGAGGCAAGCGAGACGGCTAATTCTATCTTTAGCGCGCGTTGCAAATCGTCCAATCTCGAAACTTCTTTCCTACATAAATAACGAAACCTTATGAACTTCAGTATCGCCGAAAAAAGAAAGGCAAAAAAAACAAGAGCGCATCACTTATCAATAATTGTAGGCATTATTTTATTAAATAACTCCGAGCGTCTGGTCGCGAGATTCGATTATCATGCTCCAGAAAAAGAAGCATTAAATATCCATGAGCATAGGTAAAAATTGATCCAACTTTCGGTGGGATACGCCGCGCTCGAAGCGTGCATCTGTATGTGTGTGCATAAAAATTCGCGGGAAATTTCGTCGGGTGTTGGATCGAAGATGAAATAAAAAAGGGGCGTTCCTAGTCTCGCGGAGTGTGTTGTAGGGTATCGCGACGCCACTGTACGAGATATCGATTCGCGGTTGCGACGCCGAGCATCGCCGTTGCATTCGCCCGAGTGCGAGCGAGAACCACCCGTGCCGCGGTGCGAGTGCACGAGAGCGAGATGGATAGAGTGATGTTTCAGTCGAGCAAGTCGAACGTAGTTTCTCTCGGGATCATTCTCGAATAATCGAGAAGCCTCGAGAAATTAATGCCGACGAAAGGAACAATATCGCCGAACGTCGAAGCACGATAATTCGATAATCGATCGAACGTTAATGACGGACGAATACGCGGATGTACAGAAAAATTTTGAAAGTGGCGTCGCGAGGCGTCAGCGTCGTCGGCCCGTAAGAACATCGGCGCAACCCGGTCCCGCTTATAAGTAATCGCTCTCACTCGCACTCGAGACTTTTTGCCCGGGAGCCGAAAATTCCCGCGAAAATGGATAAACGACGATAAGTCTCCGGTATAAATTGCGATCGGGTTTTACTCACCATATCGGAAAATCCGTCGGACACAATTGCGCGCTTTTTCGAAGCTTTCGGAGCACTGAAATGTATACTTTTTTACAACGTATTCAAAGCACCGTACCGTCGGTCGTGTACGATTTTCCACATTTACCCCCACCCATGGTAAACCGCGCGTTCACCTCCCCTCTCCACGCGCCCGAGAAACTAAAACAAACATGGCCGACGGCGTCGGTCTGCTCCCGAAACACTCACGAGGTCAAGAGTACTATTGAAGAACGCTTTTTTTATTTTAGACGATATTTTGAAATTCGTAGTTTCTGCCGTTACCGATGGGTAAATTACCGTAATTTTCATATAGTTTCTTTTATTTATTTATCGTGAATCGAAAGAATAAGAAAGCACCGAAAAATGCGATATTTGATATATGGATTTTGTAATTCGCAAGATTTTTTCGAATGTTCCGCGATGGAACGCAACCTTAAAAAAAAAATTTGGTATGTATAATTTTATCACACTTCTGGTGTATCGCGCTTTGTTATAAATATCGGTTCCTTGCCGTGGAATAAAGTTTCGCTATCGATACCACCGAATAAATTATGCGAATTGAAGCGTCGACAATTTTCCCGCCAAAATCGCGTTTCTTTGTCTCGCATCGACCGAATCCAAGGACCAACAAGTGTCCGAGCGTGGGATCTCGGTCTCAAGAATGTTACCCAAAATTCATGAATTTACGGGACTCGGGTGGCGACGGCAACAGCATTGCCAACTCGTCGTACGGTTTTGTGCGCGCTCGTTTTCCCGCTTTTATCGTGCGAAAGTTAGGAAGAAAGAAATAACAGCCCCGTCGAAGAATCGTCGTTGTTGCAAAGAGCAACAATTGAGAAGAAAAAATCATGTACGTCAAGGTAAGGACGATAGATGGAAAGACCGAAAAGTGTTTCGACATCTCGAAACTCATCGACGTGGAAGACTTCAAGGTACGATGTAGAGTCGCTCGCACGCATGACGTTTCGTTGACGGTAAATGAAAAAAAAAATCAATTTTTTGACGCCTCGTCATTCGTGTAGATAAAAGTCGGCGAAGAATTTGACGTAGCGCCCGAGTCGCAGAGGCTCTTCTACAGAGGCAAACAGCTCGAGGATGGGTACAAGATTTTTCACTATGGCGTCGGCCCCAGCGACGTTTTGCAATTGATGGCCAAGCCCCAAATTCATGCGGAAACGAGCGCGGATCCTTCCACGAGTTCTTGCGTTGATTCCAAAGAAATCGCGCCGTCCGATGGCGGTAGCGAGGAA
This sequence comes from Ischnus inquisitorius, assembly GCA_963924025.1. Taxonomy (NCBI): domain Eukaryota; kingdom Metazoa; phylum Arthropoda; class Insecta; order Hymenoptera; family Ichneumonidae; genus Ischnus; species Ischnus inquisitorius. The sequence continues at coordinate 14,415,815 of OZ001251.1, forward strand.
AAAAATGCAGAACAGGAGCTCAGAGAAGTCGAGAGTCCATATTACGCGGTGGGAGATCCCGTTGACGGTTTGGATCGTTCCTACGGCGCTTGGTTTGAAGCGACGATTGTAAAAATTCTTGCAGAAAGCTCTGGGAAGCTCGTTTACAGAGTACAATGGAATTTTGTCGAAGACGAAGAGCCCTTTCAGGTTACTGAAGACATGATACGCCCCAGAGCTCGAAAATTACTGTCCTACGAGGAACTTGCGGCCGGCAGCAGAGTAATGATCAATTACAACACGGAAACACCCAACGAGGATGGTTTTTGGTACGATTTTACCATCTCTAAAATTCGCAAGACCAGAACAGTGGAGGAACTCACCGGAACTCTGCACATTGGCAGGTATTCAATGCAAAACTTATCATTAAATATTTCGTCATTTATGACTTTATTTAAGAATTTTTTCCAACATGTAGTGTAATTTTTTATCTGGAAATTGTTCAAGAAATAGCGTTCAGTACCCGATTTTTTTTACTGATTTCCCGAATGTATCTCAAAATTCAGTTTATCGGGAACTATTATTTAAAATTTATTAAAAGAAAGTCTGATACAATTTAAAAATTTCGTGAAAAAAAAGAATTATTTATTTGTAGCGATCACACGGTGATGGAGAATTGCAAATTGAATCCAAAAGGAGAGATCTACGCGATCGAAGAGCCGAAACTATTAAAAGATCGATCGGCCGCGGAGTTTTCGTCGATAAGCAACAAAAGGCGTAGAGTAGCGTTGTACTGTAAGACTTGTATGGACGACAAGGAAACCGGTTGCAAGGATTGCGGTTGCCGAATCTGTTCGGGAAAGGAGGAGCCTGAAAATCTTTTACTCTGCGACGAGTGCAACAAAGCGTACCATTTGTCTTGCCTCGATCCGCCTTTGTCGGCGATACCGCAGGAAGACAATTGGTACTGCCCGACATGCAAAAACGACGAGAACGAGATTGTCAAGGTAAAGCTTATTTAGTTATTCGAAAAAGAAGGAAAGGAGGGAAGTGAAGAAAGAAGAATAAAGATTCTTTCGATTCGATAATTCAATTGTTTCCTCGAACAGGCTGGCGAGAAGCTTAAGCCCAGTAAGAAAAAAACAAATACGACGGATCTCAAGCAAGGACAGAAAGATTGGGGTATGGGAATGGCTTGCTTGGGTAGAGCGGCCGAATGCACGATAGTGCCGCAAAATCATATAGGTCCGATACCCGGCATCGAAGTTGGAATGAGCTGGGAATACAGATTGCAGGTTCATTGATATAAATTTGTAACAAACAGAAGATATCGTCGAACCGTTGTGATTATTTAACAAATTTGATTATCAGGTATCGGAAGCGGGTGTTCACAGGCCTCACGTGGCTGGAATCCACGGTAGAGAGGCTCATTGCGCCTATTCGATAGTTTTATCCGGTGGTTACGAGGACGACGTCGACAATGGTGACGAGTTTATGTACACCGGATCCGGAGGCCGCGATTTATCCGGTATTCAGATAAATTTTGCTTCTATTCGGCTATGATATTCCTCATCCTTCAACGAGCCACTGAGACAAACGATCTGTTTCTTTCCACAGGCAACAAGCGCACTGCAGTGCAGAGTTGCGATCAAACGCTCACGCGAATGAACAAAGCTCTCGCTCTGAATTGCGTCGCGAAATTGGACACGACGAAAGGCGCGAGCGCCGGCGCTAATTGGCGCGCCGGAATACCCGTGAGGGTAGTTCGCAGCTTCAAGCTCCGGAAGCGCAGCGAATACGCGCCAACGGAGGGCAATAGGTACGACGGTATCTACAAGGTGGTGAAATATTTTCCGGAAAAGGGCAAAAGTGGCTTCAGCGTTTGGCGCTACATGTTGCGACGCGACGATCCGAGCCCAGCTCCGTGGACGGTCGCGGGTCGACGAAGGATGGAAGCGCTTGGTCTCAAAATGATCGCGTACAAAACTATCGTCAACGGAAACGAATCGCATTCGCCGACCGACGAAAGCGAGAAAACCCCGAAGAACGATAACGCGAATGATGGCGAAACAACGACGAAACACAAGAAGAAGGGCGCGAAAACGAAAAATGGCAAAACGAAGAACACGCGGGAAGACGCCGAGCCGAAAGCGAAGAAAATCAAACGCGAATCTTACGAACTCGAGGCAGAAGTTGCGAAGCTCATAAAGGAAGACGCGGCGAATTCGAAACTCTGGGACGAGTGCTGCGATAGTTTGGCCGGAGGAAAAATTGTTTTTCTACAGAAAGTCGCTGCGAGGTTCGATATCTCATTACCTTCTTGAACCGAACAATCTGCGTTGACGCTTTTTGACCTCGGGAATTAATTTTTTTTTCCGCTGCGTTATGATTTTCTTGATTTTTAGGTACACGTGCGTTTGCTGCCAGGAGGTCGTACACAATCCCGTTACGACTCCGTGCTCTCACAATATATGCTCGAATTGTATAAAACGAAGCTTTCGCGCAGGCGTTTATTGCTGTCCGACGTGTCGACATCCGATGAAGAAAAATCACACGATGGTCATCAACGATTCGCTATCTTCGGCGCTTAAGCTACTCTTTCCCGGCTACGACGGCGGACGATAGCGATGCTTTTTTTAATCAGTCTATTGTTTATTTAAGGAGAAAATAAGAAATTTGGAAACAAATGTACAATGCAGTTCGACTGTAAGCAACGAAAGTATTTTTTTATGTTTATACATTCGACGAAGGAAAAAATGTCGGAGATGCGAACAGAACAAGCTTATGAGATAGGAAACAATAAAACGATTTATCCATCCGATTTTTGAGGCGTTTCTTTCATCGAGCCGGTCGGAACAATTTCGCCTATCCAATTCAGATATTTTTCATTCCCATTCTCGATCTGAAACGAGGAGAACGTCGTCAAATTATCGTATTTTGCTATCGAACTTTTTGTTTTTACATAATTCGCAGTGCATAAACCAAAATAAAACACCGCACATGGAGATATTCTTTAAATATTATAATATGTTTCTGTATCTTACAGGAAGTGAAATGACCTCGCAGACTTCGTAAGGATGATTTTCTCTGCAAATATGCAAACAGACGATTTAATCGCGGGTTAGCCGACGAATTCGCACAAGGTAAGACAACTTACCTAACGTATTTTGTAAGAGAATCCACCGCCTCCGTTCTCGTTTTAATCATCTGCAGACCGATAAACAATTTTTTTTGGATCATTTGAAAATTAATGCTCCGTGTCGAGGATTAACGTTTCTTACCAAAAGAAGCTCGTTGTCCTCGTTAATCTCGTTCTTCCACTCGTATCTAAAAAAAAAACGTTTCATAAACAGTATTGAACAAATGAGATTCATAAAAAAATATAATAAAAAAAATCGTATTTTTCATGTACTAACACCGAAGTTATCTGAGGAATTATATTGACGCAGGCGGCCAATTTGTTTCGCACGAGTCCGCTGTGAAATTGAATTTTTATTCATTAATATCAATTCTAGAAACTCCATTAAAAGTACATGAGTCCCCGACATTATTACAAAAATTACCTGACTACCTGACAAAATTATTAAAATATTGTATACGATTTTTTTTTTCTTCATTTTAAATATTCCTCGATTTTTGGAAAATTAACAACAATAAGTGAGGCTTCGGGAATTTTCATTTTTATTACTTTATTGGTATGTTCATTCGATGGAAAAAGACTGCAGATCTCAGCCCAATATATTAACGCTCGAATATTCTATGTATTTTTTTATTATTGAACGAACAACGGTTTTTATACTGAAAGAAAAAACTTATTGCGAGCTGACTCGTTACTACGGATTGTCGAAAATTATCGCGATCCTTCGTTACTTTATTTTTTTATTAAAACACAAACAGTTGTTTAAATACAAACAGGCACGCGATATGGCTTACGAAGATCTCAGAATAATTGAGTTTCGATATTAAAAAACGATATGGAGCCTTAATTCACCGTGCAAGTGAGATTTTTCAGTAAACACAATCTTGTCAATTGAATAGGCGATCGATCTTATTGGTAAATTTTCTTTTTTTCTATCTTTTGTCTTACTGCGCAATTTTTTTTGCCACATCCTGGCTCGGCACGGTAACATAAGCCACTGAATAGATCCCCGTCGAATTGCTCATGGCTCGTTGACCCGCTGCGACGAGATTTCGACCGAGAAACGTTAACATCAACGTCGCTAAAACAACAACCGGCTTTTTCACCATTTGTCACAAATCGAAGTTTACTCTTTCACGGTTATAGAGACGAGGTTAGAAGTTGATAATTACTCGCGAATGATTCTTAAGGTGATACGATTTCCGGTAGATAGCAGTCCTGGTCGTGGAATGAAAATTACGCCGATAAAGTTGACAAAAATACCTTCCACGCGAAATTCCGTTGAGCTTTCGTCGAAAATGTAGGAAAAATCGAGTCGCTTTAAGGGCAGGGAGCAGACTCAGTCGGTAACAAAATCGCCTTCCTCATTTTTCGAAGCAGTTGATCGGAGCGGAAAATTCGGGTTTTGGAGTCGCTGGCTAAAAGTTTGGTTCAATTTGCTTTTTAAATCAAGAGCAACAATTTTTTCGGGAAAAACAGACGAGGCAAGTTATCACCATCGGAGCCTCTCTCATAGCTTTACCACAAGCGTTTTAGTTTCTCCTTTATCGTTACTTTCTTCTCATGCCTTAACGACGCTACTCGCTCCGAAATTTTTTATTAACTACTTGACACACCGCGATAAAGTTGTATGGAAATCTCTAGTTCGCGGCATGGTCAAGGTCAAATTATACATGCATCGTTGTCCATCTAATTTATAATGATCAAACGCACTTTTTTTTTCATCACCGTTACGGGCTTTCTCACGAATTCGACTGGTGTTAACTTTGACATATCCATCGGCAGGAGTAGCGTGCGAATAGCGTAATTTCTCTCGCACGACCTATTTCATCGGTCGGGCTCCGTGTGTGTTAGGACTATAATGTCGATGCACCTTGAAAGTTTCTGTGAAGCAGAAAACGTGGCTCACGAATAAGTAACGTTGCGACGAAACGCGGTTAGGTGAAAAAGAAAAAAAAAAAAATACCCTCTCGTGTCCTCGATCGTCGGGCACGTGCTGCTCCAAGGAAGCGAGGAGTTTAAAGTGTCCATGGCACCTGTCTGTGAACTCGAGCCTCGCACGACTTTCTTTCCTTTTTTTTCATTGAAATTAAACTTTAGCATTTCATCTTACTTACTCGATCTTGCAGTTTTCACTCTGACAATATGAAAAATGCGTTTTCAACGATACTTTCCTAATGCTTTCCGGAAAGTATCATCGATCTTTTGATTGTTCCTTTACTTATAAACAACACTCGCAAAATTCTATCCTTTCCTGAACTGTTAAATTCTGAAAAAAATACTTTGCGTTTCAAATATTTTCTCAGCGCCTCTAAAAGCTGTTGAACGTTTTTTTTTGCATTTTGTTGCAAGACGCGATAGCGGCAAAGCACGGCGCGATGCTGAGTCCTCGCGAGACTAAAAACTTCGGGGAAATGATTCGATTTTTAAGAGAAGAGTATACGATAGGAAGGAATAAAATAAAAGTATTTCGTCAGTGAAGGCTCCAGCGATAGATCGTTCTTAGGACGTTACGGAGCCCTCGTCGATAGCGCAATTCGTTAAGCCAGACAGTAACGTGCAGTGTAACCTCTGCAGTCCATTATATACTATGTAACGTAGATACGTACATTGTTCGCCCGCGGAAAACTGAGAGCGGCGCGGAGGAGAAATGGTCGATATGACTTATCGCGTTACAATGCACACAATCGTGTACACCACATATCATATGTGGTGTACACATGTTGCCATTAAAATGTATATATATACATATTTATCTCGTTTTATATATGTTTATACATATGTATATACGCGAGCTGTAGCTCGCGGCATTGCGATGCTATAAGAGGGGTTGATAACCCGACTCAGAACACAGCCGGAAAATATCGTTGGATCAGAAGAAAAAAACGCCGAACGATGTTACACATTTTGCAAATGTGCAAATTGTCCAAAAATCAATAACATTTTACGAGGCTCCGAAAAAGCTGGACGGTCGAATTTGGCACTCAAAGAAAATATTTTTCGTTAGGGTGTGTGTGTTTTTATTCAGGAATTGCATCCTTATATAAATTATAACATTTTTTTTGTTGTTGTTGTTGTCGTTGTTGTTTGTCGCGAGAACATATTTCAGTATGACCGAGAGGCCCCAGCCTCTTTCCCTTCCGTCCCCTCTCCCGCAGAATAAACGCAAAATATTCAATAATAATGACAATAATAATATAAAGATGACGAGTAGCTATGATGTAATGATTGATGATTGTAATAATAATAATAATATACATTGGTATTAATAATACTATATAGGTCGATCGATCAAACGAAGGCGCGCGATTTACAAGATTGCGTTTTGGTTCGTTCATTTTTTTCGTTTTTTTCGTAACAATAATCGATTTGCTCAAATTCGCCGCAGATGTGCGCTCAGCGTATTGATCTATCGATTTTTCTTTATTTTTCTATTTTGAGGGTGTCGACAAGCCTCCTTGGTCGCGGAATTTATTTCGCATTGCGCTTCGACGAGAAAAGCGTCGTTGAGAAACCGTCTTTCGTTAAATTTTATCCAAGTTTGAGCTAAGTTGACCCCGGGTGGGTTTGGAATTGGGACAATTGCTTAACCGCGCGACTTTTCTTTATGTCTTGTCTGCATGATGAAGAAATGTTGAAGGTCGTACAAACGAACCGTTTTTTTTTTAACTTTCAGACACACCTGCGCGAAAAATTGTTTGAATTTTAAGCTACGGGAAATCGTTTCGCGCAGATACGCATGGAAATTTATTCGGGATAAAATGAGATCGAAAGCGATTATCTCGGCGTTCCAATACGTTCGCTTTTGTTTTGTTTTTTTTTTCTTTTTTTTTTTCCACCCTCGAGGAACATGATTTTTATTATAAACCCAGCACACACACACGCACGCACGGGATCACAATTAAATACGTATTCGGTCCGAAATCACGTGGAACTTAATGAATATAATAATTACTTTTTTTTTATTTATCGTATGTATAATATGTATATATAGAAATTGCGTTAATACTTGGCTTACGGCAAAAAAGACAACTCCCTCGCAACTCGGCTGGCCTTTTATAATTTTTTTTGTCCACTCACACACAAAGTCTCTCATGCGCGCATACAAATTTTATTTGTCTCTCGAGCTTACAGTCGCAACAGTGTTTTTTTTCTGTCTCCGAATAAATTAGAAAGATCGATCGACAATATTCAACAATAATAACAAGAATGATAATAATAATGACGAGAAAGGGGTTTGGGTATCGTTTAAAGAGGTTTATCGAAACACACACACGTCATCCCTCGGATTTTAGCCATCCTTCGGCTTGGCTCACCCACTCCGCCACCCTTAGCGCGTTTAAATCTTAATAATTATCATAATTATATTTGAGAGTACGTGTGAGATTTTTTTTTCATCTTGTTTCTTTCCCTTCTACGACGTCGTTGTTGATTTTTTTTTAAATTGCTTCTCCTTCTCACACAATGAAGTTTTTTTTATTATTTCAAAAGCCGTGGAATTACTCAAGCCGCGTGAATACGTTCGATTTTTTTTGTCTTTTTTTTTTCATTGTAATAATTAGAGGGGTTTATGTAGGTATTATGTGATTTTTTTTGTTGTTTTCTTTTTTTTTTTTTTTTTTTCATTAAATACGCGACTTTGTCATTTTTCCATCGTGTTACCGTCACTGACGTTGGCGATTTTTCTTTTATTAAATAGGTTTCATTAATATTATTATTATCATCGTTTGTATTTTTTTTTCTCTCGTTTATACAATAATACGGCGGTGTTACTTCGTAAACTTGAGCTTGGTAAAGGCTTCGTCGTTTTGTTTTTTTTTTTTTGTTTTCTTTACTTTCTTATTTATTATTATTAAATGAGTTTTTTTTTCTCGTGGTACTTTCGTTCGTAACTTTCCATTTTTGTGGGTTCTTCTTCTCTTAATCTCGATTTTTTTTTTGGCTTGTCTCGTATCACTTCCTCGTTATGATCCCACTTTCTCCTCCTTCTTCTAAGCCTCGTCTCGACCTCTCGAGATTAGGCTCTCTTCGAGCTTTTCGACCTTTCCGTAATATACTACAAATTACGCGCAATAGTTGTTATTTACTTAATTTTTTTCTGGACGCAATAGTTTGTTGGTTAGCTGAATGGCGAATGGTATCGTGGGGTTTTGGTGTTCCCGTTCCCCTTTCTCTCGGACGTTTAACTCTCTTTATCGATCAAACGTTTCACTTTATTTAACGTGTATTTTTTTTGCTTCTTTTTTATTTTTTCGTTCAATCTTTACTCGCAGAAAGTTCGATAGTCGAAAACGTTTTTTTTTTATTTATTAATTTTTTGTTTGTTTGTTTTATTTAAGTACTTTTAATTCGTTGGAATATTCAAATAGCGTAAATATTATATTTAATTTAATTCTTCTTTTCTCTTCCACCCCACCCCTCCCTGGCTCGTGTATTTATTATACCATTAGTTAGTTTAAATTTAGTTTAATTGTTTTTATTTGTTTTTTTTTCCCGTTAATGCGATAATAACCTTAATAAGGCCCAGTAAGGCTGCGTGGGTTACGAAAGTCTCCCCACAAAATTGAATATACCTTTAAAATCACTTTCACCCCTCGTTTTACATTCGCACGTGCGCGTGCGCATTCGCATCTCAGAATTGTCGAGTCTCGCGTGAAGAAAACGACTCGTGTCACCCTATATATCGGTGAAACATCCTGGAACTACCTTGGCCATTACAGTCGATTGGATCGTAGAAAAAAGTTCGAAACTTCATCAATTTTTTTTTTTTTTTTTTTCATTCTTGCATTATCTTCGTACGAAAGGAAAAACAATGCGCCTATCTATAATCGAGCGTCCCTAATCGTTCGTCGTTTCGTTTCCCCTCATTATTGTCACGTAATTAAGTCCATACGGTGATTTTTTTTTGTTTTTTTCTTGTTGTTCGTAAGTTTGCCCTTCAAATTGTTAATTTGTTAAATTCTTTCTCAATTCAATATATATATAATATATAGTAGTTTTTTTTGTTTGTATGTATATAACTATAAGTTGACTAACTTACGGAATGCCCCTAAGATTATAGTACAGACTCGTTTGAGATGTCGCGTTTAATTCAACATGCTTGTAAAATTTTCAAAACTTACCTTATAACCCTCCCGCGCTTCACAAAGCCCCCAACCCCAAACTCCGTTTTTATTTAACTTTTTATACGCGCTTTTTTTTGGTTTATTTACCCCAACCCATCTTAAACTCGATTGTAATAGTAAGTATATATTTTTTTTGTTCTCTTAGCCTTTGAACTCTTAATTATTCTTCCGACGCGGCCACGCTGAATTTGTCATCATCCTCGCTCGCGCTCTTTCTCTCACACGCTCGCATATACATGTATATAATGTATATACACATGCACACGAAAAGTAAATGAAAAAAAAAAAAAACACGTGCACCAATATTCGTGCAAAAAAAAACAAGAACAGTTCCACGTTTTTCAGCGCTCGAAGCCGAGAAAATGTTGTCTTCGGAACATTTTTTCTAGAGTGCATAGTTCTTGAGATACGCGCCTCCGAAGCTCTGGGTGATCTATGGCGCATGCGCAGTAGCCACGCGCCGGCTTTATTTGCTCCAAACTGCGGATCGATAGATTGCACAAACTTTTGCCAGAGGAAAAGTTCGTTGACTTCTGCATGCCGAACAATTTGTTACTCTTTCTCTCTTTTTTTTTTTGCTCAAATTTTGATACATCGTGTATATACCGTATATATAACTTTCACTTTTCTCTAAATAGTATCGTATATCGGTCACACTTTCATTTTTTTTTATGTCATAAGTCTCCCCTCTTTCCGATACTTTCATACGTTTCGCATAAAAAACAAGGCAATTAGATTGAGTTATTTTTTTCCGCTCTTTCATTGTTTTACACGTTATTAAATCTTTAATCGCTTATTAATGTCGTTATTAATTATTTATTTATTGTTGCCTCGTTTATTTATTATTCATATATATATATATATAATTACTCGCGGGATAACCTCGTATATACATTACTATACTCGTGAAGTTCATTCCCTTATCGCGTCTAATTAGAAAAACAAATGGTTTTTTATTTTATTACTTTCTTCGTGTTATTCATTGCTCTCTTTTCCAATTCACGCGTTTCTTCTCTTGTTCTATATTAAGTTTTGCGTAGAATCTCTAAGTCCTACTTCTTATCTTCGCGGACGGGAGTTAGTCTCATTTTGAGTCATTTTATCCAATAATATATCCATTAATCCATTATTTCTTACTCTCGTCACTTCATCGCTCGAAGAATTTTATTATCCTAGCTAGTTGTTTTTCTCTTATTTTGTTCAGTTCGCGTGATCGCGCGTTTTCCCTCGGATTTTCATTTTTTCTTCCACGAACTTCGAACGAGGCCGCACTCACCTATGCAAACGTCTTAACCCGTGGCCCGTTCGTGCTCCCATCCGTCGGCATGAACCGAACATCATCTACGATATGCTCTCGCAAAATTCCGTCGGATGGGAGATGCGCGATTCGTGGAATTTTTCGGGGAAAAAATAATCAAACGAAGCGCCGATGGGAGCGCCCCGCGCGTCCTTCACGGAGCAGACGAAGAAGAAGTAGAAGAAGAAGAAGAAGTAGTTTAATAAGATAATAATAATAATGAATAAGAAGTAATGAGAAGTTGAAGAGGAATTAGTTGAAGAAGTTAGAAGAAGAAGAAGAAGATGGTCGCGCCGTCACGCGGGACCGTAGATAGAAACTTACAGCGGACGATTAACCGCATGAAGAGAGTTCATCGAGGATTTCGTTCAATCCACAGTCGTTTGTTTCTTTTTTTGTTTTTTTTTTATATCTCGGGGGGGAGGAGTTTCGTAATAAATATTAATCTAGGGACAACCGCACTCGTCGACCACCATTTTCGGCAGATCTCTCTTGATGATGTTCGAGTCAGGCCCGTAGTAGATGAGCGACATTGGCGAGAATTTGAGGGGCGCGCAGCACGGCTGCATACCCGCGAGTCTATCCATTTTTCTGTACTCCTCGATAACGTGGGTGTAATAATTCAGAAACGTGTCGGGCGTTCTGTGGCCAGCTGCGCAATCGCCACGGCAGTAATTCGCGTAGTAACTGAAACAGCGCAGAGAAACGACACCAAAGTTCAACGATAGTTGCACCACGAATCGATGAAAGTTCGATGACACTGTTTTGTGCTTCATCGTGCACGCCATTCAAATACTTTTGCTCTAATTCAGTAAATCTTCGTGCGTGCTCGAGCGATAAGTGCTTTGCTGATATCAAAAGGTTTTCAATGTTTCTGTATGAATAGGATCAATTCGAAAGATTACCATCGAAATAGCGCATGCTACCCATTTTAGATATGAGCAATCGAATATTTATTAGAGTTACACTTTCGTTCTGAATGAGCACGCAGTTGAAATACACTCGTTTTAATTGAATACAGTTTTGTCCGTGTTTAGATGATGAAAACGTTGCTATCGAAATAACATTGATCCTAGCATCTGAGTGGAATTAATACGAAAGATCATTGTTCACATGATCAATGATATCCATTCAGATCAAGATAATCTCTGCGCATGATGTTCATTTCGGATAAGTTCCATCAGTTTGTTAATGAAATTTTAGAATTATTGTTATACCATCGAAAGCGTTCGCAAATCTCTCTTAATTTTCGCACACTTATGCGAAATGAACACTATGCTTAACTGAATTCATAAAAATGTCTGGGATTGTTTTTTTTGAAGATCTTTCAAATTTTTGATGAAACTAAAAGTACATTCTGAAATGAATGCTCACCCTTGCGGTGCGATGATCCAATCGTCCCATCCGAGTTGGGAAAAGCTCACGTAGAATCTTTGTTTGCAACACTGACCCTTGATAGCGCCGCTGCATTCGATCGCTCGTCGTCTGACTCGTTTAACAGCCGCCGGATCTGTTCGTACGACTAAAAATGGACGATCTGGATCTTCTCCACCTTGAACACAAGAGTTGACGAAAAAACAGCGAGTTTATCTAATTCTCGTTGCGCAAAATCCGGTAGATCTTTCACGGATGTTCGATGCCGACTTACCTTGAGCGTTCAAAGACGACTCGACGACGTTCGGAGATTGAACACCGAAAGTCGACACGTGAACGTGACTGCCGCAACCCGTGCAGTCGACTAGTAGAGTTAACTTTTCGTGCCTCGTCGAGCTCGACTCACGACCGCTGTACCAATTACTGACTACCCTGGACACGTCGAATTTTTGCCAGCCCAACTGATTCACGTTTACGCCTAGGGACGTCACCATTTCCAGGTGTTCGCCGAGTTCCTGAAATAACAAAAAATTACCAATTTTACATAATGATATTTGGAAAAAAAAAAAAAATTGAAATTACACGGAATATAATTTTGTTTCGATGCTTACCTTGCCTCGCAGATGCGTGACGTTGCCGCATCTCACCCTGAATACCCACAGCGTGATATTTCGCTGATTGCTTTGCGCGCGACGATGATGCTGATAATGATGAGCGTGTCTCAATTCCACTCTTGCCCACAGCGTCGCTCTTTTTATTCTCAGAGGCTCCAGAGCCGGATCGCTGCTCGATCTTGGAAATTCGAGTAGCGGCTGACCGTTAAGGGTGCGTCCTGTAATGCGAAAAGGATTCGATAAATATTACAAACAGTGCAGTTGTCGCGGGTGGAAAAAAACCGTCGTAAGCATAAAAAAAAAGGACGTTACTAGGAATATCCGGTGTTGCTTGTCGACTCCTTCACCCTATAAATCTGCCGAGACTGGAATGGCCAGTTCACTCGTTCTCGGTGTGGCCAGTATTTCTACTGTACTTCTACCATTACAACCTCTATATTGTAGTTTTATACGATCATAGTCCAACCCCATTCGGGCGCTATTATTATGAGATTCTCGTGATTCTGCGGCAGTTTCTCGACTTTCTTTCATCCGAAGACTAAACGTTTTTTTCACAAAGGGATTACCGTTTGATTTATTATTTCATTGATAGAAAAAATCAATGAAGTGGAAGACAGATAAGCGACGAAATCGATAATGAAGAGAAAAAGGTCGACAGGATACAGTTTCGAAACGACAATAGATAAATCTTCTTTTTCATTTTCCACCCCATTTTCGGAAAAATTACGATGTCCGGTATTTTCAAACAGCGATATTTCGGCTTCCCGATGTACTTATTCATGTACAGTGGTAACTGTCCTGTTTTAGGGGGAATAAAAGATATAGACTACTCGGTCGACACTGAACATTATTTTTTCGAGTTATTCCAGGTTTATAAAAAAAAGTGCAGGTTGAAAACACGACAGAAATGTTTTATAGAGCACCGATAATACATTCGACCGCATTTCTGGTTTAACATCGAGTAAGACTTTGGCAACCATCAAGAAATGTCTTGATCCCTTTTTGGATGTTTTTTTAAATTGACGCTGATTCTCGTGGTCCACTTCAGTAACAAAATCACCGAAAGTACAACAACGGCGATGCAAGTGGTGACATGATCATTTAATTTTCATTTTATCGCAAAAGAACCGACGTCGCCGTGCGTATTTATTAACATTTATTTGTATATTCCATACAAAGTTTGACCGTTTCTCATAAAGTATCGCTCGGGTTGCGAGACGATCGATCTCGCGTTATACGTGTGGGCAAAGATCGTCGAATAATATTTTTACTGCTTTGGTACCAAAGCGTGTGACGATTTTTGTCACGAAGTTGGCTTTTCGGAGGCGTGGTTGCTCGATGCTGGCGCGCCAACAGCGAGAAAACCATTCCCGAAACTGTGTGTTAGTGTGGATATCTCCCCCAACCCCCTCCCCCCGGCGTGCGAACACCCCCGGGGAACTCCCGGGCCGCTATACACCGGGTCGTAAAACACCACGTATCGTCGTCGTCGTCGACGTCGTCGACGACGATTCTCAGCACATCGAGCTTTCGCTACGCTTACAAGTATAAAACTCATCCCCTGTCTCTACAGTTTCTCTCCCGGGTCCCTTTCCCTCAAGCTCTCCACGTCGTACTCGCGTATATATTTTCTGGACACTTGCACTCCAAAATTACGGTCACCAAAGATTCGTGCGTCAAAATAGTGTACGAATACGTTACTAACAATCTCACAAACCGCATAGGACCAAAAGTATAGATCCTACTTTGAACTTTAAAGATAGATGATCTATCCAATTAATCGTTAGTCGTTTCGGTCGACAAGCCGAATAAAAACGGCGTAGTCAAAATCAGCAAAAGATGAGAAAATTTCTTCTTTGCACATTCTATCCACAGGTCATAGGACAGGAACGTCGAACAGAAGTGGTGCATTTTGCACTTTTCGCATTTCTAAATCAAAATTGGTCAAATTTCGTATAAGATTCGAAGCTCATTTGTGAGCATTTTTCAATATTCACTATACGCATGTGTTTGCATTATGGTTTACTATTTGTTGAAATAAAAGTGTAGGGGGTCGAAGATGGAAATTGTATGGAAAAGAGGATGGGTTTCGTACCATAACGGTTTGGTGAGTCACGGACGCGCCGACGATGGAGAATCCGGAGGGGGATGAAAGGAGCCTCCGAGAGGGATGGGACAAGCATGGGGCGTCTGCCGCCCGTCTGCCTTCCGCCTTTGCCTCTCGCTTCCCTTTTCGTTCTACTGTTCGCCTCTCTTATTCTCCCGTGGCTTGTTTCGTTACGGGTCTCTCCTCCTCGTGGTATGTTACATGTTACCGCTACGTACGAGCCAGCCAGGCTGGAGATTCAAGCTCGCCTGCCAGCCAGCTTGCTCGACTGCCACTCTACTATATCCACTTCGCGCACTACCATTAACCATCGCCCCTTAGCCACTGCCGCGGCCGCAAGGGAATGAGATAAAGAGAGACACCAAAGAGCGAGGGAATAAAGACTGCCGTTGTATTTTTCGGAAGGTATCAAAGTCTCGCCGATTTCTCAATCGATTTAACGACTGCCTTCGTCCTCCATATAAATTCGTTCAACGTAAAAGAATGGTGGACCGGACAAATCTTTGGATGGCCGGTCTGACCGGAATCGACTGTGACCACTGAGAGCCAAAAACCAATCTCGGCGACTCCTCCCGCTCGCACGAAGATATTCAAACTAGTTTGGCGAGGCGAAGTCGCCCTAAGCGTTCAACAAATAGGATTATACTGTAATAATAAAAGATTGAACAACAACGCAGGATGAAAAAAAAACGTGATATAAGCGTCTCCGTCGGGACCGAGAGAAATATACAAAGTCGAAGCTCCGAGCGAGAGGAGGATCAAGAGAGATCCGAAAGTAGTTTCGGCTATCCGGTAATATCAACGCGAAGGGGGTTCTTTTCTCCACCCCGTCCCTCCCCCGAATTTACGGTTATATCTTTAATATTCTCCTCTTCTGCGGTATGTATAGCATTTCTTTTTCTCATCCGAACCTCGAGTCTCGAAATCCGTTAACGAAAAGTCTGACCCAGTTAACTCATTTCTGTGGACACGTTTCACTCGGTTGCCCACTCTTGGCACTCTCACTTGTTCGTGAGTAGAAAAAAAATCGAAAGTAGAAAAAAAACGGGGGTGAAGGATTTTTTTTTTTTTTTTTAGGTAGAGTTCAATTGCGGGAAAAATTGGGAGTGGATAAGTTTCGAGGGAATGGGAAAGAGTCATTGACAATTTTCTGCGGAACGAAGTAGGGTTGAGAGGAAGGGAGGACGGTCGGGGTGAGGGCGGGGAGATCGGCAAATCCGGAGTCATTTTTCGGGTACGAAGAGAGAGGCATCCCTATTGCCGTTTGCGCCGCAATGCGACACGACAACCACACACCGAGAGGAGAAACGCTTCTACACGTTGAGACTCTTCTCTGTCTCGCCGCGTTCCACCGGATATACAGTCGTGTTCTTTGGCTTTCTCTCTCGCTCTCTTTCTCTCCGACTCTTTTCTCTATATCCTCCGTATTCGTTTTTCTTCTGCCTCCAAGCTATTACCGATGACCGAGAAAGCTCTCGAAATTTTTCGAAAATAAAAACTCTCATTCCCGTCCCTTCCGACCGATCCCTGACCCTGGTCCAGTTTTTACCCATTTGAGAAATTAAATTCGATAGTTCTGAGAGCTTGACGTACCGGGAACATTAAAAATTTGCTTCAATTCAATTGGACTTCTAAAGTGAACTTCGCTTAGTCAATTTTTAATCCGGATCATACTGATATTCGCGCTCTAAATAATACAAACTTGATAAAATAAATAAAGTAGACCTAATCGTTACTTGGGACAACAACTTTTAAAGAAAAAAAAAAAATGGTTTGTACCGAACACCAGTTTTCACAACCAATTGTTAGTTCTCTGAACTCATAATGTCTCTCGGTGTCTATATCAAGACCCCGTGCCGTATTTCCTATTTTTACTTGGCGATTCCCGATGAACTGTTTGCCGAGTTAGCGAAGGCAAGTCCCCGAGTCGCGAAACTCTAAACATCATCGTATCGAATTTTCAATTTTTATTTCTCCTCGTGACTACCGCGAAACTTTAATTGGACGAATCGTTCGTAGAATCCACATCAGAGTTAACAAAGTGTTACAGCGTGTTAGCGGCCGCGCGGTAATAGACGAGGGGTGTTGAATAAGTGGCTGTGGGTGAGAACGAAGTGTAAAAGAGGGATGAGAAAAACGTCGCTCGGCGGGGCGCGACCGCGCACATACGTACGACACGAGTAGAGGCGATAGCGAGAGCTATCGAGCGAATATCAGCCTATTAGCACGGCCAAGGTTCGAGTGTTATAGGCAGCTGATGCATTGCTGGTCATATGTCCGATGCATACATTCAAATCCATGCTATAGTTGCCCCCCGAGGCACTGTAGAGCATGTACGCAGAAACAGATATATTACACGTTAACCGCATCGTCTACGTAGAATTATGTATAGAAAGTGTGTATGTATTATCGCGTACCGACTGGTACTGTTGGGAAGTCTCCTTTGCCACCTCTCTTGCGACCTACCCAACACTGCATTCAACCCAGCCGATTATCAACGACGCGAGCGATCGTTCAACTATACGTGCATTCTGCGTCTCTATCGTTCATCGATTTCGGATTCTTTTGTGTGTACACTCGAAACAGCCCGAGTCAACATGCACTATTGGCGATTTTTTTTCTTTCAGCCTCCAAAGCTTCGACGAATGTTTATCGGCTGCGAAAAAAAAGAAAAGCCAATCGAACGACCTTCGGTGTTCACTGAAAGATGGCGCGACGTATATTCGCAATTTTTTTCGTACCCCGCCAATTGATGCGTCGCAAATTGCGAGCACGAATTAAATGGGTTGACCGTTTGGCGCAACGCGCCATTTCGTCGAGATTCAAACGAGTTTTCATCGCCTGACGAACTCATCGTCGTATTTCGTCGGTAAATTCGATCGGAAATGGAACGGCAACGGTGTAATACGATGGGCGGCGAGTGAACGTTGCGAAATTTGCCAACTATCCGATGATCTACGGCGCAATCGAGATGCCGTTAAGGCTTTTTATCCTTTCAACGGTCGAACATAACCTATCATCTCCTCGTACTCGTAATGGAGTTATGCTCTGGAATCTCTGGACTCACGCCCGTTGAATCAACCTTCGAGCGGCATATTGGAGAGTAATTTAGGCCGTTGATTAATAGTTGATTTTTTTTTAATCGTACATTCGACTGATCGGATCCAGTCCGTTTCATGGTCTGGAGAAACTGTTCTTTGCTGCACTTTGAAAGCATTGTCATCGCGCTATTCTTACGAGATATTCCATTTTTTAATGGTAAACAGGATTTTACGATTTTTGTCCCAAATCGATTGCCATTGCAGGATGCGGATATGCGTATGTGATATTATTATTCTGAAAAAAAAGGAGGGAGAAAAAATGGAGTTTGTGAGATGCGGTTGGGAATGAGTGCGACACGGTGGAGACTGTTCGTGCCGCGTTGCACTTAAGCTCTCTGGAACGAGACGAGAGTCTCGAGAAAAGTCACCGAGCGGTATAGGAGGCTGTCGCGGGGAGGAGGGTCGAGAGTCGAGGGGGTGGGGTTGGAAAATATAGTGGACGACAGGCTCGCGTTCCCGGCATTCACCGAGATTTACGTACCGTTGACTGTGTAACTGTAAGAAACTTGGCTTAGTGTACGGCCCTCGGGTGAGTAAAGGAGATTTGGAGTCGAGGCTACAGAAGATCGCGATACACGAGGGGGGTGGCGCGAGGCAAATGGCGTATCCTATGTCATAATAATGCCAAATATCCATGCCCAAAATGCGAATTTTTCACAAAGAAAACGATCCTATCGTCGTCGTTACGCGTCTTTCAACGTAAAGCGGAGAAGAATTTTTCCTCTCACACCAAATTATTCACCAGCTTTCCCTTAACTTGCGAGAATGAAAAAAATTGTTGTCGCCAATTTTTTTTTTTTTTCGGGCATTGAATCTCCGTCTATAGGAAAATGCTTCGAAGGAGAGACTTAATCGTTTAACGTGTCTTCAGCTGCTATAAAAATTGAGTGACAATGTCGAGTGTATCTTCGAGAAACATGTCGATAGTATTGGAACTGGTCAAAACTCAGATTTAAGGGAACAGATGATCATATGAGGATTTATAATACTCAACGCCTGGTCACATTACCCTAAAATCACTGTTGATATTTCGCGAGGAATGTCCTATTTTTATTTTCTTCATAGCTGAAGCATTGTTAGGAATTCAATGTTAACAAATTTATTTTGGCCAAATTGTTAGCAAGTACAGGCAGTGATATTCACTACTGATCTTCTCGTAAATCAAACATTATTATGACCTTTAATCTTCTTTACTCTTGAAGTTTTCTCGAATTGTCAATATTTCATGATGCGAATATTCAATTTTTTTTGGACCATCCACTCGATGTTCAAACTTGAATTCTTGATTGTTACGATCCGAGCGCGAATGGAACGACAAGGGGAAAATGTAAGGATGAGCAACGGTTGAACCGATGGTGAACGCGACTAACTCCGTCGTAATCGAGAAGACACGATTCTTCGGGTTTCGTAAATTTCCAGTGGCACATCAAGAGCCTTCGAGAGGGAGAAAGAGCAGTCGAAAGGGGTTGAGAGGGTGCGGTGAAGGGGTAGGGGAAGGGTGGCGGCTCGTCGCCAAGTCGTCCATTTAAGAAGATCTCGGATAGAAACGGCTAGTCCTGTCGAGATATAAAGATTCGCGGTAGCCAAGGCAGAACTTGAATCCTCTCCTCCCACCGTTCCCAGACCATTCGTTCGCGAGGATGAGGTTAAATCAAATTCACCGACCGAGAGAAAAAAGAGAAACCCAAATCTGCACAAAATACACATTTTTTTATCAATCGAGCATTAAACTTGCATAATAACAGTAACAATCGTAACTTTGTGCTGACGTGGAGCGGAAAAAAAATGCTCTCAAGATCAAACTGATGAGAGGAGAAGCCGAGAGAAAGTCTGCAGCTTTCGTCGATTCAGAGTAAAAAAAAAAATAAAAGATAGGAACGCGAGATCGTATTTTCTGTTCGAACAAAGCGTTCGAGAATCGGAAGGTTCGTACATACCAGCTATTATAGTGAACCTATGTACGTGCGTACACGAGAAGAGGAATTCGATAGAAGTGTGCAAGTAGAAATGGTATGTACGGGATCAGACCCAGTTGTATAGTTGAATTCGACTCGGTGTGGGTGAAATGGAGACGAGTTGTAATTCAGACGAATGCCAAACGATGGTAGATGAAGAAATGTTCTTCGTCGTTGTCGTCGACGTCGTAGTTTCTCTTCCCCCCTCAGGATGGCTGGGTCATGGAACCTTGACCTGCCACTTCCACCCCTTTAACGTTTTCTCTCGGATCGTCGGAAAATCCTTCCATCCCTTCTCTCCGCCTATCACCCGCCTTGCGAGAATCGAACTTCAGCGATCCCAGAGTTCTTAGCAGAAGACGCAATTGTCATATCTTCGCCGGTATTCATCGTACCACTACGTATTCAAATGTCTCGGCTCGCCGCTTCTTCGCCTTGAGATTGCGTAAAATTTAATTGCAAAACCGTCTTGGCGTCTCGGATGGGAGTTACGAATGACGGTAGTAGAGAAATCGAGAGAAAGAAAGGAGAGAAAGAGCCTGGCATTACGTACTGCGTCGCCACAATTCCAGTTTATCCTTCCAGCGTCCTTCTATCACCCTCTGGCAGAATATATATCGCGTCTCGGTGTTGAGCACATTCCAAGAATTACTCGCGTTTAAGATCTCTCTTCCACTACCTCTGTTTATCGACTCGGCTATTACATTATAGTTGAAGCGTCTCGAAAAATAGGCGAGACATCTTTTCGCAATTAAACGTGAGTTGTTTCCTTGCAATAGCTTTATAAAATTATCATAAAGAATTTATAAAAATTAGAAAAAAAAAGGAGAGAAAATACGCTGGCATTGAAAGTCGTGCGACATTTCGTCAGAATAGTAAAACAAAACATAATAGACGCAAAAGAAACAATAGGCAAGAAAGTTGTGAAAAAAAAGGAGTGAAAATATAAGACATTAGACGACAGAAAGTGCCTACTGAAATACTTATTTTAAGGATAACTGTAGGTATTTGGTCATTATAAAAACACAAACCGCCATACTCAAGGTGTTCCCTGCACATAGTGTTGATTTCGCATAAGTTTGTAATTTTTCTGAATACGTAGGAATTTTTTCACATTTTTAAATTCACTTTGAATCTCATGATGCTCCACACATTTTTTCCACATAAAAAAAATGAAAGTGGATTCAAAGTCTGGAAAAATACCTATGTATTTACAAAAACGAACGAATCATTTTCTTTAAAAAAAAGTTACATTGCCGCGAAATTTGTGAAATAATTTTCTTTTCGTCAATTTGTGAATAAAATTTCGGAATTATTACTGTACAAAATTAATATTTTCCGTACCTTCAATATACATGGTTTTTTAATGATTTTTATACCATCAAGAATGTTTGCAATTCTCTCCCAATTTTCGCAAACTTATGCGAAATTAAACTCGTGCAAACTATGCGCAAGGACTACCTTTAGCACGATTATTGCGCTTACGCAACTGCGGTGTCAAGCACACATTACTCATATTCTTATTTTCTTTCATTTGGGGACAGTTTACTTTTGTAATCCCTTTACGTACGCAAATTCACTGAGTTCAATTAAATGTCGAGGTTACTCTCGTACTTAAGAAGCAAGCGCTGCTTTAAGAGGTTGATGCAAAAGAGCCAATAAAGAAATCATCGACTAACGGGAAGTGCTTGAGGGTCGAACGATTCACCCCGATAGTGTAGGGAGGGTAAGAAGGAAAAGAAAAAAAAAATATTGTCATTGCTTTACATCGTCATTTCGCCCGTACACAACACTATAATATACTGTTTATTCACGGGATTTATAGGTTCGGTATACATTCGTACGGATAGACAGCGAGAGAGTCCATTCACTTGCTTCGGTTGTGCCCATACTGTACAGTATGCATACCGTGTATATGGAGTAGAATCGTGTGTCACGTCGCAATTCTATCGACTTACCGTGAGACACGTATTACAGTGGCAGGCTTTAGATAGATATAGAGATAGCAGATTGGCAGATATACAAGTGCGCACATGTATACATGCCGTCGGGGAGGGCGAGGGAAGAAAGGGGTGCAGCGGGAGGGATGGTAATGTTATACCTGTGTACTTTATGCGACGAGCGAAGCGCGCGACGCTCGCACGACGAGGAAAGAATTCGAGCGTTACGAAAAAAAAAGAGACAAAAGGAAGAAAAAAAAAACAAGGGCCAACTGCTTGTATTCGTGACTGGTGGCAATCACGAAGATTGAAGCGCTATTAGATTTGCGTATACGGGCGTTAGCGCATCACGATTTCGATAGGGAACGTTGAAGTAGTAGTGGTCAACAACTAGTCAGACTGTGCGAGTTAATAATTTGCCTGAACGATCGATTCGCGCTCTCCATACAATCGACTATGCTCTCTTATCTCTCATTCTCTATATATAGTCGCTCCATTCACTCTATCTCGAGAGTCTCGGCAAGGGTGTCGGGATAGTAAATCATAGCGCAAAAAAAAAAGAAAAATTGTCATTGACTATTCTCTTTTGCCATAGGTAATGAATGGAAGGCCATTCAGCAAGTTGTTGGATCTATTTTTAAATCTTTCATATGCACGACCCTAACTTGTCGCAAGAATCAATGCTCAAAACGAAATAAAAAAAGAAACTCGGCTCTTTATCTTCTTTGCGACCGAAACGATTTTTCCTTCTTTGTCAAACGATCGGAGTGTGCGTCGCCGAACTTTTCTTCGTCCGAATGACTCGCCGAAAAGTCATTACATTTACGCATCGCGGAATAATTATCACATGGGTACAATTTTTTTTTACACGTTTATCGTGAAACAAATCGCATTATTATTAGCCTCAAAAGCGTGTCACATGCGTAGATACGAAAGAGGGGGGATAAAAAAAGTAGAAAATCTTGACGATGATTAATATATGAACGTTTTGCGATAATGGAGACCGGTAAAGGGTTCGCGCTGGGTCTATAAATGGAAAATATTGAAAAGACAGGGGGTAAAATCGTATTGTTGAAGTAGCGGAGGCCCTCGGAATCGATCATAACAAGACATACGCGTCACGCGACTATCGATCTCTCTCGCCCATGCTCGTTTCTCCCGTCCCGTCATTCATTCGTCCGTTAACTCTGCTTACTTATAAGACTAAATCGACTAAATAGAATGAAGGAAAGAGGAAAAAAATAAAAAATAAAACAGAGACGAACGAAAGATTAACGGTTCGATAAAGTATCCGAGCAAAGAGAGTTTAGAGTTGAGCTAACATTGTCGACATCGCTTTTTTTTTTTTTTTTTTTTCTCTTCACCGATGTTGGGCGAGCTTATCGAATAGAGGATAGAGAAGCAAACGAGTCTCGGGTGTGGGGTATAACAAATCTAATTACGTCGCGACATGTGCACTGACGTGTTCCAGACATAGGTGAGGGTGGCAAAGGGCTGAGGGAGCGGAGAGGGGGGAGGAAAAAAATCACACAACGAATGGGAGGAAGAAGGGCGGACGAGAGACGAGAGAGAACGTGGCAAAAGGGGGCGGAGGGTCGAAAGGGTGTGTAAAGAGCTCTTATAGAAGGGAACGGAGAGTGAGGCGATTGACCGCAATACACGGAGCAGTCAGTCAAATAAGAGGGTCATATATAGACCCCTAGGGGGTAACCCTGATCCACATATATCGCCACGTGGTCTCCGGCAATTTTCTACGTAACCATCGGGCTATCGTTTACCCATATCGAACTTGGGATCTTCCGATCGAACGATTCTTACGACCGAATTTATTGTCGTTGACAAGCACGAAATCCGATCTGATGTATTCCTAACTCCCGTCTCGATGTTGTCCGAGCTCGACCCAATGTACTACGAACCCCGATTTCATACATATTCGAACTAGATTCGACGCAGCATGACCTTGATTTTCTCGAATTCGATTCAAATACCGTTCCTCAACGAAAGAAACAATTTTCGATGTACAGGAAATTTATCTGACGCTGAGGATAAATAGCAGAAGAAAAAAGCTGTAAAAGCCTTCGACGAGAATCGTTTCGTACGACAAAGCTGTGAGATTGGGTGACAGGGCAGCTGCGTCTTCGTACAGAGGATAGACAGAATGAATGCAAGAACGGGCGGATTGAACGTGCAAATTGCCACGGGACAGGGACTGAATGCAACGAGAATGTTGGGTAATAAGGACCGAAGGGGCGAGGTATCTCGACTCTCCCCATCAATCCGAACACCGCACGAAGTGTATGAAACAGCGAGAGAGCAGAAATAGGGATGGGTCAAGTAGCAAAAACCAATACAAGCTTCACACAAGCTTGCCGCGGCTTGAGGATTCAACGGAACCCAAGTGAATCCCTGGTCAACCACCCAACTAGGATATTTCGACCGCGTAATCGTTCTGTCTCAATCCCCTCCTCTCTTCAATTAAGTAAACTAATTTCTTGATTCGCAATGAAGGTTAAATAATTAGCAAGATTGAACCAAGGCCCGCTTTCTCGACAAATTCACTGGGAACGCGATAATTAATAAAAAAGAAAATCATAATTCAAACTTCCTCCATGAGCTTTGCTGTCGAGAAATCAAATCCCTTGAATAATAACCAAAATATAACTAAAACGCACTATCCGAATGAAATAAATCAAAGTGAGGTTTCCAGTGTAGAAGAAAAGATGATTTTGTTATACTTCATTTGCGAATTCTCGTTAATAAATAAAATAATCCGGGATAGTCTTTGTTACAAGAAAGAATAACTGTAAGATATTTTCTCCGAAAAAAAAAAGGGAATTGCAATTTTTTTTCCACGTGTCTCGTCGTCGACAAATAAAATTGTTCTTGATCCTCGTGTAAGGCTAAAAAAACAAAAAATAAAGAAAGAAAAGTATCAGAGCGGTATAGAGAAATTGTGCGGAGTGATGTGTGGCCTCGCTCTCGTGGGATAAGGTTTTCGTGCCTCGTGTTTCCACTGCTGGCTCTCCTCTCCTCTCTCGCCAGCAGTGGGTTGGTCCAGTCGGCTGGCGTAGTAATACAACGACGGCGAAGGCGAGTAGTGTACGTTATACAACGAGTTTCTCCTCAATTCACCCGCCCCGCAGGAATTTTCCCTCTCCTTACTCACAAGCCCAGGCTCGTATAGTGGTACGTTTCTCTGCGTACTACAACCACTCCTATCATCCCTCTCTCTGTTCTCTTTCGCCTCTTTCTCTATCATCTCTCTTCTTTTCTCTGGGCTCGACTCCTATTTCTATCCTTCGTTCGTGGCACTTCTACGAAGTTGTTGAGGGGCGCGGTGGAGAGAAGAGGAAGAGGAGGGTTGTAGGAGATGTACGAAGAGCGGCGCCCAGCTGGAGCCACGTGCATCGATCTGAGTACAGGCGCCAACCGTCCTATCCGTCGGCTCGTTCGTCCATGAGTTCGACCCTGCCCTCACCACCCCCCTCAGCCTCCTCCTCATCGTCCTCTCTTCTTCTTCTTCCTCTTCTTCATCTCCTTCTTCGCAGCAGTAGGAGCCTTCTTCTTCTTCCTTTCCTTCATCTCCGTCCCTTATCCGCTCTCTCGTCCTCTTCTACGAGCATCGAACTACTCGCGCACTCCAAAACCATCTACCGAATCGTTTCATCCCATCCCGCCAACTGTCAGCTCGCTACGGCAAGCCAGAAAACCCTTCTCACGCAACTCTCCCGTACATAGACTTCTTTTTATTCCAGCTTCTATTTTTTTCCAAATCGAACTTTCGAGCTACGAATTTTGAATCTTTCTTTCTTGAAAGTTGATCTTGCATTCGTCCTATATGATTACAGTAAACCTTGACTTCCGCTCTGCGTCGTAGGAGGAGCCTCGATTGAGGTTCAACCGAGCAGGGTTAAATAAAATAACTTCGAACAATACCGAATCATCAAAAGAAGTTCTAGTCAAAGAAAATTGTTCATTCCATAATCCTTCACCGAAATCATGTGTTCCCGAAACCACCAAAAAACAAACATCACCCCGTTCATGCGATGGTCGGTTCGAACCGCGAAGTTCAGTCGAACAAAAATTTCGAAAAACTTTTCAAGGCCCCTCGATCACTTGGTCAGCAAGTTATTTTTATAAACCGAGAAGCTTCGTCGCCAAGGGCTGCCGAGCTTCTACCCTATAAAAGCGCTCAACCAACATGCATTTCGATTGCGAAGAGCAGCAATAAACTTCGCGCGACCTCGTGATTAACATCACGACGAATACAATTGGGCGTATGTGCATATAACCCATGAAGATTCGCGGGCGAAGTCGACACTCCAACGGTAAAGAAGGATTACCCATCTCGTGCATAGTCGGTGGGTTATTCCACGGGTTTAGCCAGAGAGAGAGAGAGAGCGAGAGAGAGAATTCAGGTTCAACGACCTAGCCGCAACGCGAGACGCCCCGATTTTCGGCTACAAGGCAATACTCTCTTCCGCTGCGTTATCCTCCTTCCTTTATCGCAACGAAAAGATAACTTCGATGTGTAGCGAGCGCATTGTCTCGGCGACACACCGAGTAGTTGAAGTACGTGACTAGTCAGACGAAACTCAAGTTGAAGTCTAGTAATAAGTACGGTCACGAAGCGCTTCCCGGTTTTATCGAAATCCGTGCGTTCTCGAGCAAGTAGATAAGCCCGGTAATTGGTCAGGCGCGAGAGGAACGGAGGAAAAAAAATTCAATAAAAAAAGCAACGACAACGGCGCTCTGGAGTTTAAAGTTGAAACAAAAAGAACAAACGGTTTCAAGTGATGTATCGCGAATAGACGGTCGAAAGTTGCTGGGAAGCCACGCAAGTTACAAAAGCCACTCACAAGCTTCCACTTCATCGAAGTCAGACAGCGTGAAGTTTTACTCCGTAATTGTAAGCTCCCTAATTGGTAGCCTACCCGAGATAAACAGTGTAGAGCAATGCTTGCGAATGCTTTACCGTCGTAATTCGTCTTCTCACATCTTTTTTTTGCCAGAATCACTTTTTTTAATGTTACGAATCTGATTTCTACTGAGATAATATTTTTTGGAATTCAAGGTCATATCAATTCATAGGTTTTCCATCGCATCGTCTGCTGTTCGTGATTATTTAACGCGTATGTTCTTTTACGCTTCGTGTTTTCTTTTCAAACTTCTAATCATGAAGATCGAAGCCGCGAGTCATCAGTCTGAAGTGCAGTCTGAAGTTTGCGGTATCAGCAATAGCGTGAATTGAAAGAGAAAAAGAGGAAAAAAAATCGGTTGAATGAACTCGTAGGTGTAGACGTGCGATAAAAAAAAAAGCACCGATGTATTCTTCCCGACGTTGGTTGTTCGCACGTGTCGCGGGAACGCCCTCAGGTGTTGGTAGACGAGCTGCCAGACGCGCACTCAGACAACGGGGGCGCTAGGATGGAAAGAGGGTGGCGCTAGGTGGACGGGGAAGCTGGAGTTGACTTTCAAAAGCGTTCGCACGTCCTCTAGTCTCCTCGAAGGTCGAGTGTGTGAGCCTCTCTTCGTCGTCTACCACGTAATCTACGTCGTCTCGAGGATGTGCGAAGTGGCAAGCAGGTTGAATGGCCTCGCCTATGCTCCTCTAATTACTTGTTTCTATACTCGTTAATAATATATTTTTGAAAACATAAAAAAAAACAAGAAAAACATTGCCAAAAAAAAAAAAGAAATTGTCCATCAGTCTCGATGAATTCCGTCCAAATGTTGAGTCGTGTAGTTGAAATTGAGTAAATTTCCAACGGTTTGATCTACAAAATATCCTCGTGTCTGCGAAAAAAGCCAGAAGCTCGTTGTTGATATTTAGGGAGGAAAAACGAAGGTTGCGAAATAGTCCACTAGAAGCGCCCGCGAAGGGTGTGAGAGGGCTGGATGAAGAATCCGTACGGGAGCAAAGAATCGCCGCGCCAACTTCCTTTTAAAAGGGAATAACGAAGGATAATGGCAGAGCCACCCTCGTAACCCCCGCCTCCTTATAACCATTCTACTCCCTTCTCTCTCTCTCTATATGTCGGCGAGCTCGGATCGTTTGCACGAAAGACTTGTCACTGTTGGTGAAGCTTTAACGGCTCTGCAAACTAACCGCTCCCCTCGCTTATCCTCGCGCGGAGTGAAACGTCGAGAATGTTTCTGTCTTGAGAGTGAAAAAGTGTATATCAGCCAATCCAAGTCCAAGCGGCGTCATCGAGACAAGCATTATTCCCGTTCTATCGGATATTGAAAAAAAAACGTTATATACGCGCGTGCATTAGATTAAGAAACGGTTATAAAAAAAACTAACGGGGTGACTTGTGCTTATAAGATTGTATCAAGCCAACACCCGAACGTAAAAGCCTTATTTGCAAAACATGATTTTGCCTTCGCAATTGCATAATAAACCTTCGTTCAAATTTAAGTTCGAGGATGAAAAGTGAACAGAAGTATTCGCGATTGGAAACTAAATGAACGTTTCCTTTCGCAAATGGTCGTTACGCCTTTGGTTTTGAAGTTGTAGCCGATTAAAGCTCTCAGCCAATGTGCATGCGGCGCTAGATGGCGACGCGCGTATCGAGCGCCTCATTGGCTGAAGCTTTGACCGCTCGTAACTCGGCCACGGAGCGTCGCCGAAGTATCCGCCAAAAGGGAAAAATTGTCAAGCCCCGAAGTACGAAAACGACCCTACAATTTTCGTCGAAATCGGAACGAAGCAAATTGGTTTTTCCTTTTTTATTTCATTCGTGCCACTCGTGCGTTAGCGAAGGGTACAGCGATTCAAACAATTCGGAGATATTTGGACGTCTCTCTTACGGTATAACGGTGGATACACAGATGTTTTAATGGCTCTCGAACAACCGTGTATGCTTCGCGTTTTGTAGTAGACGCTTGTATAGGTGAGCATGCGAATAAGGATAAGAAGTAGAAGTAAGAGGAAGGAGAGTGAGAGCTGGCCGGTCGTCCGTCTCGAGGCGCGACTCGTAATACACTCCGGCGCGCAATTCCCTGTCACGAATAATGGTTTCCTCTCAGCCTCTGAAAGATTCCCGACTGCTATTTCTCCACCTCCTCTATTCCTCTCTCTCTACTTTCGTTCCTTCGTCCCTTGCATCCATAAAAAATTACCCCACTCTTACAATACCGAAGATCCGCCCGTAACACGGAGTTTTTCGTACAATAAAAATCTGCCGAAACTACGACTGTAGAATAGCGCTTCTTCCGCACTGCTGCGTATTTATGCTCGGTACTAAAGAAAAAGAAAAAGAAAAAAAGAATGGAGGAATGAAAAAAAGGTGCGTCGCGCGATAAATGTGTAGTGAAATGTAGTAATAAGAGAAAAGAAGAAGAAAAAAAAGATCACTTCTCATAATTCTTGTCGTGACACAAGCTACGAGGCGAAAAAAAAGTCTGAAGGTACACAGAGAACGAGGCACGGCCAAAGGCTTATTCGTACGGTACACAAGGCTCGTTTGCTGTACACACGAAAAAAGAAGGAACAAAAATTGAGATGAGCCCCCGGAAAAGCGCGAGAGAGTATATTCGGACGGTACACAAACCCCCAAAGGGCGCGGTGTAGGCGCGAAAGAGCTCCTCTTATCTTCAATGAACGACAAAGAAGAAGTGACTCCCGAGGGTTACTTGAATTTCTTTTATTAACTCAACTTCTTTGTCGGCTTTTTTCGTCATTGTTTTTCTTCTCGTCAAACGTTTGAACAATAATCGACAAACAAGAGTATTACGAAAAAGCGAAATTTCCGATAAAGGAAAGTTGCTTTACAGTTTAGCGGTCTCTCTCCTACCCTTCTGGTTTGCTTTAGTGTATTCACAGTTACGAAAGACGCCCTCTCACCGCGAGGACGAGACACAAACTTCGTGCCGTCCTCTCTCGCTTCGTTCTTCGTCCCGCCGAGACAATTTGCGTTAAAAGTTTCGATCACTTTCACTCTCCCTCTTCCGAGACCCGTCTATACGTTTCATCTATATCTCTCCCCTATTTAAAACGCCGAGGGAGACAGAATCGAGCAGACCTATAATGGATAGAGTTGCAAAAAAAAAGCTGCACAGAGAAAAAGTTGTGCCTCAAATAGGTAGATGGGATGAAATAAAAAAAAAGGACTTTTACACTCAGTTTTTCTCTTTTTTTTTCTTCTTCGCCCTCTCTCGCCGCTATCGAGACATTTTATAGCGAGAAATACGAGTAGACGGTTTACAAGCCGTAGGTCTTCATCCCTCGTATCGTAGTAGCCGTTCGGACACGTGTCGTATCGATCTCTCCGTCTTTCTCCCTTTCTGCATGTCTGCCCGACGCTCCGGAGTGTGCCCCACGAGTCAAATGCCTCCGCCAGTTCGATGGCGATTTAGCTGCGAGGCGGATTTTTTTCTTTTTTTTTCATGCATACCAGTAACGAGATTCAGCGAGAAAGTTTTTTCTCTGTACTGAGAATCACAGAACTGTTTCTCGCTCTCCGAGTTCGATATCCAATCCTACGTTAGATGTGTTAGACGCCAGTAGTTGCGGAAAAATTCAAATGAAAATAATGTCTGATCACGTGCGGGCGGTATCTACTTCGGCGAACAAACAATCATATCTTGGCCTCGGGACGGTAAATTTTGGATCGCTTCTCACGATTTTCTTCACGTAGACACGAGCTTCTTTTCGACACGCGTTGATATGAGATACGATCTCCCATTGCCGAGATATTCAAGGTCGGGAGGCTTTTTCTGATTAAACACCCTGTTTATCTACTCCACTCTCGCTGTCGCATCTTCGTGCCACCGCATCACGATCCTCCGCGGAGATATTTTTCGACTCCCTTTTTCACGGAATCCTGCGGCGTGTCTCGAGTTTCGTCTCGACGCGCTCCGGAATTGGCGAAAGAGAGAGAAAAAAAAAAATTATTCGTACAGCCAGAATTGTGTCCCCCGCAGGCAGCCTCTCTCGCGCGATTCGCCGAACGCTATCGAGATAGGATTAGAAAACTTTCTCGTCGCGCAAAAACTGCGTGTCCGATGGAATAAATTCGTCGATCCGAACCATTGACTATTTATACGGTGTTGGAAAAAAGGAGAAAAAAAAACAAGAGCTCGCCGAAGGCCAGACAGGGGGAAGGGTGGTCGGACAGACAATCGAAGTTTCAGGGCGGGGGAGGAGATAGATCGATATGAGGTTGGCGAGGGTTGAAAACGCGAGTGAAAAAAAAAAGGAAAAAAGGAACGTCGATAGAAAGGAAAAGGAAGGGTGTCTGACTGTCTGTCCGTGTCTGCCACTTATTTCCTTGCAAGCTGCACAATTAAAACGTTTTTTTTTCGTTTCTCTCGCCGGCTATACCAATAGCGTCTACGTGTCAATTAAGTGACGCAATTAACGACTCGCGCGCGCCGGGACTTGTCGTTTTTCGCTCTCTTCGCCTCCCCTTCAACGTTTGAAACGATCCCTCATCATTCCAAACCCTCCCCCACCCCTGCCCCCGCCCCCACATTGCCAACTCGTACTCGGGTTGCAATTCTCGTCTGAACGCCGAACGGGGAGAACGGGCACTGGCTACGAGGGTGAACGAACCGCATCTGAAACGCGTATGCATCATACCCCACCCCCCTCTGACCCTCCTCGTGTATGTGTATTCCACCACGAAAAATTAATCATTCATCGTTCCGATCGTCATTCTCGTATTTTCATTCAACGATATCGATATCGTCACTACGAAAATTGCCAACAGCCAAAAGTTGTAACTCCAGGAACCGAATTACCAATAGCGTGAATTAAAAAAACGTAATTTCAAATATTTAGAAAACAATAATCGTATCACGCTTCGAAATGTCAACGACTCGGAAATATTGTATGCTTCTGAATGAAAAAAAATCGAGATCAGACACAAATAATTCATTCATCGAATACATTTGTAAATCTTAATAATTTTTTAACAGTTAACAAATCCGGGTAAATAAAAGGAAACTTTTTCTCAGTGCGCTGGGAGATCCAAAAAACAGAGTGTTCCGCTTAAGAATATATATTCTTAACTACAAAAATATTTGTCCTTAAATTTAACCATATTTATTATAGTAGTTGAGAACATGTGCTTAGTTCAAGCATTTGATTTTTCCAAAATTGCTACTCAAGCTGAAACTTTCATTTCTCGTGGCTCAAACGTGGCACATATCTAAAAGCGACACAGCAATTCCACTCTTTAGGCCCAAGGTGGACCTCGGTGCATTGAAATTCCGAAAACGGATTTTTTGATAACGATGAGGATCTCGCGAAAACGAATCTCGTTAATTCGTTGCTCGCCAGGGCATAGACGCCAGCGTGGAAACGAGTAAGACGAAACTATAGGAAGCTCCGTACGTGTACGGTTTACAGAAGTTTATTGGCGGTCTGCACCAAGCGGGTTGAACGCCGCAACAGCATTGGTTGACGCGGCGCCGAGGAAAGAATATCTACACAAATATACCAGCGGCACGAGAGCGAAGAGAATGTTCGAAACACCGAGCGACTTCGTACGTATCACGCATTACGGTTATGCGTACACCAGAGGAAAACAGTTACCACTACTGTAGGGAGATCGTAGTCGTTGAATTTGGCCATTGGCTACGCTGTAAAACCGTTCCGCGTGTCCCACGTCCCAGATTCGCCGAATTCCCGTTTCACCATTGCGAGCACGAAGCTCGGCGTGTACGTGTGTGCGCGCATCCATGCCTGTACGTGTGCGCCGGCGGTGAGACGGGCGGGCGGTGGTCGCAGTGGAAAACGGAAACAGAGAGAGGGCATTGGAGCATTTTGCAAAATCCGGTAAATGCAAATGGGCAAACGCGGATGTTACTACTATTCGGCGGTACTACCACTCCGCCCACTGATACCGATACCACCGTGTACACGCGAATTATCGTTCATGTTTCATGATTTCGCCAACGACAAAAGAAAAAGTTTGCGATTGATTGACCGCGCAAAATTTCTATAATCTTTGAGCTACATATTAAGAACTGTATCAAAACGGAGCGAACAAAGGCTTTTGTTTTAATTAAAAAATGTGTCGTTCGGAGGACGAGAGATTTACGCGAAGGATTCTTTGATATACAAATAATCGGGATTGAGGATACATTTTCTGACGAAGTAGGAACCTGTGTATCTGTCCTCCAGTAAAATGTCTCCGCGAGTGTATGCGGATGTGTGTGCGCGGAGTATAAGCCCCACGGTTGAATTTATTATTGTTGGATAAACGCCAAAAAATTCGAGGTAAAACTTTTGGCTTAGCAGTAAGTAGATAGGAGAGGGGGCGGCGGTGAAGGATAGGGAGAGGAAACGAGAGAGAAGGAGATTAAAAAAAAAGAGAGGATGCAGCGAGTCCCTGCGACTCAAAACGTCAGAGTTGTGGTCAATCGTGTTGGAACACCGATTACCAAACTTTGGTAGCACTGCAGTCGCATAAGTAAGGCGAGATGCAAACGAGACTCGGATGGGAGAGCTTTGGCGATTGACCGAAGCTGTTGAACGATAAAAATTACCGAACTGCTGAACTTCCGACGCGTATTTATCGAATCTGCGGATACTAAACTTCGTTTCGTCGTCATGGATGTGCGCAAGATTCCACTTTGCCGAATTATTCAAGTTGAAGGAGCGTCTGAGCACGCAACGGCTGTAGCTACTGATCGATCAATTCTCCAGCTACTACGGCTGTATATAAATATTTTCCCGATCTCTCATTATTGGCTGCTTCCTAAAGGTTTGGCCATTATCTTGACTACTCGTGTAATCGCATACTGCCTATCTTTACCTGGACGTGTTACTCGAAATCTCGTCTGACCGCATGCATCGCTTTCTACTGCCCATTAACCATCAGTTTCCATCCCATCTCCAATAACTTGCGATGATACAGACGTTACCGTGAATTTCATTCACATTATGGTTTCTCGAGGGACATAACATTAATATATTTGCTCTCGAATCGGTACTCGCATCTTCGCGAAGGAGTTGCCGAGCTAGAAAAGAAAACGGAACGATTCGATTGAATCGAAAACGTCCTCGTTGCCACGTAGGACACAGGGCACCGATCCCACTGAATATTACCCTCGGTCTGAGGCCTTAATGTTAAACATAGAGTTACCGAACTATAGACACAGCTAAAGGAGGCGCGGTGAGAGCGAGAGAGAAGTACAAGTTGGATGGATGGGTGGGTGCATAGGCAAGTCCGAGGGTGCAGTGGCTCCGAGGTGCTCGGACATTGCGCCGGGGGTTCGTGCGCGCGACACATCCACCGGAACCCATACGTCGTCGTCGACGACGTTCACAAAGTCGTCTAGGTGCCCTATCCTCCGCCCCAAGCCCCCGCTCTCGTGTACAGCGTACATTATACGTTGGTACAGTTTTTCTTTTTTTTTTCTTTTTTTTTTTTCTTCTTCATTTTTTTTTCCTCTTTTCTTCAATGTATGACCTCCTATGTACGTATAGAGAAGCGAAAGAGCCTAACGGTAAAGCGGTTGATGTAGTTGTCGAGGGGATAGAAAAGAGAGATAGAGGCATAGAGGTTGAACTGTGCGAAGGGGCCACGTGGCCTGCGGCGTGTGGCCACATCGGCACCCGGTGCAGCATACGCACTCGACGACGACGTCGTCGTCGACAAACTCGGCCCCGAATGTGCCATTTAAACCTCGAGACTTAAATTTCGCACTGAGATACGTAGATAGTCGGGCTATAGAGGAACGAATAAAAAGGCTATTTGAATAGGTGGAAGAGAAAAGGAAAAAAAAAAAAAAAGTCGAAAAAAAAAGTGAGGAAGGTGGACGCTCCCTCGGCGTCGGGAACTGAGGGCCTAGCGACGTGGGTTATGCGCCTCGTGTTGCGGCCCGGCCTCTCACCAACTTTCCTCTTATTCTTCTTCTTCTTTAATATTTTGCCCTCGAATTCGCTCATTCAACGTACGACACGTAGCTTTGCTCGACTTTACTTTATTTCATGCCAACGCCGAACTCCGTTGCAACAACGATGATTTTATATCGCGGTTTCGTACATGCGAGTTTCCGGCAATTGTTTATCCTCGTTACATTGTATATGTATGCCAGACATATATATATATATATATATTTTACTCAAACAACGAACGCAAATTTGCGTTGATTTCGAGTCTAGAATTTTTCGTTTAGTCGACGTTGAACTTTTTGTCGACTTTTCCACTAATCTGCAAAATGTGCAGTTGCGCCAAAGTCCGCTAATGAACGTATGACATAAATTCGATGAAACAAAATGCTTAAAAAACACATATTCAACTATACGTATGTGATTTCAATTTGCCATTATACTTTTCCCAAATGTCCTCAAAATCTTTGGAAAAAATTATATTAACATGAACAAGATGTGGCGAATAAACGAAGAAAAAAATGTATTTTATTTTTGCGTTAACTCACCAGGTTCCGCAAAAGTGATGATTTCCGAAGTTCTGGCATAAAAGTCGTCCATCTCTACTTGATTCTCTTGTTCCGCCTCGTTGCCGTGCCCGGCATCGTCGTCGTCGTCAAAATCTCCGTGACCCCTGTGCCTCTCGTTCTCGGTGTACGACGGTCTGCCGCTCTGTTCGCGGCCGTCGTCGCTTTCGCGCTCCCTCGAAGTCTCGTCCTTGCCGATCACACCGGGATCGACGTTTCTGTACGAGTATTCCTCACCGGCGTAATAAAATTGTCCGTAAGAGTTCGACGATCTCGACGACGAAGAGTCATCGTCGTTGCCGATATTGCGATGATGATTCCGTCTTCTACCCTCGTAACTATCCCGATCGTCCTTGTGTACCGCCGGTTGTGCCTCGGCTCTGTACAACGTTTCCAAGGCCAAATGACGCGGCACCGATGCCAGAGTCCGATTGACATCGGGCCTCGACCTGAGTCCCAATTTCGTCAGTATCTGATGCTTTATCGCTTCCAATCGAAGATCGTCCGGACTCGGCGCCGGTTCCGCACCGCCCGTAGCCTCCGTACCGCTTTCCGCTCCGGCCTTACGATTTATGGCGTGCACATGCTGATGCGGACAACCCGGACACGTTCTGTGATGACTCTGGCGTCCGTCTATCTCGGGTATGATGGTGCACCACATCAACAATCCGACGACAATGAGAAAACGGTTTTTTCTCGTTCTCCGCGCGCTATCCGTCCTCGTCGTACCGATCTCTCGTCTCCTTGAACTTTTGTGCTCTCGTACAAAATCTTTAATCTTATCGTCGCGAGGCCTACATCGCGTTCTACTGGTCACGTTTTCGTCCTCGTCGATCTTCTCGCTGCAAATTTTAACCATCGTATTCGTCGGACTGTCGACCCTCTCGTTGGTCGACGACGACGCATCGGTAGTTCGCGCTATCTGCTCCGACGGATAACCATCGGTATTTATTGCCGTTTGATTGACGATCGTTACGATCGAGGAAGGTTCATTTGTGATTGGGCTAGAATTTCGGTTATTTTCATCATTATTCTCTAACGTTACGACGCTCTTCCTACGTTTTCGTCTCGAATTCTCGATGATACGCGACGATAATCTACGAAAATTCTGATTATACTTAATCGTATTGATCACCCTATCGGTGGATCTAAGATCCCTAGCGCTGGGCGACCATCTTCTTGGTTCGTCGTATCTCCATGCTTTCGCGATGTCCACGTGTCGATCTTCCGAATCGATCCTCTTGAACTCGATACTCGAGATTCTCGTCGTCGGCGTCTCCGTCGACGGCGATAGCCCGTTATCGTCGATAATAAAATTTTCTTCAACATCATCGTCGACGACGCGGTCGCGACGGTTGTCGTCCTCGACGCGATCGACGATGGACCTGCACGGGCCCAGCGTGACTCTTCGTCGTCTCGACAGCATACCGACGGCGTGTAGTCACCTAGAACCCTCGAATACGATCTTCCACTTCCTCCTCCACGATCCTCCACCTCTCTCACCTTCCTCCTCTTCCTTCTCGTTACTATTGTCTCGTTTTTTCGTCTTTCCGACGTTATCCACGATTCCGCTAATAGCCTCGATGAAAATATGATTATCCTCGAGCTTCCGCGAGTCCTCGACGATATCCGTACTCTCGATTTTCCAAGTGTCGCGAAATTTTTCGATGCACCGAGATGACTCGCACGACGCGGCAGGGCGAAGCTCGACGATTGTTGGATTAATGAGATTGTCGAATGATGTGACGTACACGTAGACGGTGGATACAACGACGATGGCGTGTAAGGACGACGACGGGGAGAAGGCATCATCGCCCAAACCCCCCATTACCAGCGTCCACCCTTTGCCACTTCCGGATCGATCTCGACGCGTCGGTACGCGTACCCCCGATCGGCCATTCGCGAGGGTAACTTTTTTCTGGCTTTAGTATTTTTTTTTATTGGTTCCTTTTTTAATGCACTCAAAGTCGATTTTTGCGAGATTGCGAAGGAATCTCGATCATTGGATTCTGAGATATCAAAGGCTTAA
Organism: Ischnus inquisitorius; assembly: GCA_963924025.1. Taxonomy (NCBI): domain Eukaryota; kingdom Metazoa; phylum Arthropoda; class Insecta; order Hymenoptera; family Ichneumonidae; genus Ischnus; species Ischnus inquisitorius. The sequence continues at coordinate 14,452,888 of OZ001251.1, forward strand.
GAAACGTTCTCTTATGAGACATTTCTCGGGGGGGCCCGAAGGGAGAGTCTTCCGATCCGACCGATCTTCCGAGTGACCGATCCGAGTACGATCTAGAAAAGAGTTCAAACTCCTGGTTCAAGGCCTTGAAGACACTTTTGACGCGTTTTCAACGTTTTTCTGTTTTAATTCGTACTTCTTTTATTTACTAGCCACGACAAGTAGTTAACGTTATTTAGGTGAGTTGGAAGCTTTGTGCCACCCGGATGTGTGTATACCACCCAAGTAAAAACGGATAGGCAGTCAGGCAGGAATAATAGAAGGCAAGGAGGTAAGAAGAAGGGCAAAAGGCATAAGAGAGGAGAGCAGTTAGGCGATTAAAGAGATTGAGAGAGAGAGAGAGGCGCTCACCGGGTCCAACCGTGTTGGGGCCCGCTCTGTTGCCCGCTATAAACTCTATCGGACCACCGTGCTTGCCAGGTCAAAAGGACCCACGACCTTCGATGAATGTCCGTTGCAATGCTGCTTCCTTCGCGACTCTTTTACTAAAGTCTTCGGCTCTCCCAAGGGCATCGCGCACCTCATCTCCGAATCCCCTCCCACCCCCCCTTCTCGCCGTCTTTTTTCTCTCTTCTTTCCGCCCCCTCCCCCCTCCACGTTTTTTTGTCTCTTCTTGTTTCTTCTAAATTCTCATTACCGCGAAGCATGAGAGTCCATTCGTTAAACCGAAAGAAAAAAATTCTCTTAACGCACTTTTGTGACGAGCAAGACAGGCGAGAGGGTTGAAAAAATTTACTCGGGCGAGGATTAATGTATGGCCAATAGAGGCCATAAAAATTGAGCCTTATCCACGCACTTTCTTCATCTTTATTTACCGCAACTGGTGTATATATCTTTCAATTTTTCGTTTGTTCGTTTTAAGCCTTTTTTTTATTGCGAATCGTTGAACTGCAGCTTCTGCTTTTTTTTTTTATTTATAACTATTATCGTATAAGGAGAAAGAAAAATGTAAATCTGTGTGTGTATTTTTTTCTGCATATATAACTCTCCTGGTTTTTTTATTCTTCTTTTACTTTTGACATTGCAAAATTTTTTATTCTTAAACGCACCGCCGCGACGCACGGATAGAGTCTAGCTTGTATAACCGAACGCGAAGCACGCTTGTCGGAGGCGCGCCGGACACTGAGGGGCATCCACCACCTCCACCACAGCGACGATTCCACCCACCCAAATGCTCTATAGATATATTCCCCTCGTATGTGTCTCTTGTGTGCTCTGTAGCTTTCTGCGATGCCGACAAGGACGGCAGCAAGAAGGAATTAACGCGAAAGCGAGAGAGGAACGAGATCTACGAAATGATTCGCGCAACGATTTCGCAAATTCTTTCTCTTTCTCTCGCCGGACTATCGAATTCCGTGTGGTCCCTCGAATAAAATAAATAAAAAAATAATAAAATACAAAACGAAATCCCTGAAGAATTTTTAAAGAATTCCACCGTTGTCCAAGTTTCTTCGGAACATTTTGAAATTCCGATGATATCGAAGTACCACGTGGATTTCGCGCAGTTCCGTAAAAATATTACTCCGATACTGCAGATCTGACTCGCGTTCTGCCAAAAAAATAATCATATTTTCAATTTTGACTTCAAAGAAATGCGTTCAAATTTTATCTTTGCAAATATCGAATATCTTTGAAAGTCAATCTTCGATTATTTTACTTTATTCGGACATGATAAAATTATTTGGACTCTGTCAACCCAAAGAACAAGATATTTTTGTTCATTTCAAGTAAATTCGTACGTAGCGAACGAAAAGGCGTATTTTCGAAATTTTTTATTCGTGATCGAACGAACTTGATTGCCAGTTAACAAATCGTATTTTTGTCATACTGACTGTAACTCTATCGGAATTCGTACACAGTAAACGGTTAAATAAAAAAAACATTAAACAATTAGGAATAAGAAATCGTGAGCTTAGTTGAACGCATAGGCAAGGGGATTCCGTTGGGAATTCCCTCGTCGTAGAAGGGAATTCCTCGGGACGAGGGAATTCCCTTGCAGCCCCCTCGACACCGGGGCTCAAGTGCTACACCAGAGGTCGAGCCTTGGGTCAAACGGGGATTCTCGCTATGCCCCTCTCGGCCCGCCCGGTTACTCCCTTTGCTTCTTATACACTTCAAAACTTTTCCACTCGATACTCCCGGCAAAAGTTACTTTACGAAACTTTTTCCAATTAATAACAAGCTAATGCCCCCTGTGTCGCTTCGAACTGATTCGAAGGCGATTAATGATAAAGCAAAACATAAACAAAAACAGACGAAAAAAAGAAAACGGTAGATTTCATTTTTTTTGCTCGCCGCATGATTTAGGTGAATTTTCGTTGGATTTATCAGATTTGTACATTGTTCCGAAAGGAAAAGACGACGGGAAAAACCGTTCGGCGTACGAGGACGACGACGGCGTTGCCGTTTGCGAGAGAGCGCGCGTTCCCGTAAGCATATTGATCAGAAGACGGTAGTTGGCCGAATGCCACGTGGTGCTGGTGGTGCCTTGGATGATGCTGGGTAAAGTGTAACAGAGACGGCGAGGCGATTCGTCGCGAGACAGAAAAGGCAAAGAGATCTGAGGCGCCGGCCTCTCCTCCTATTATGAGCCAAGGCTTCCATCTTCGTTTCCCTTCCTTTTGCCCGCGTAGAGAGAGGATATTCCTTCGCCGCACACACTGACCCTCAACCACCCAAAAACCATCTACTCTCATTCCTATCCCGTAGTAAAGACTTTTTCGTTCTTACTTACAACGCGCTGAAGCCTCAACATCCCTCTCTCGTTTCTTTTCGAAACGTTTCTACGCCATCCCGACACCAAGTTTTATTTCTACTTCATTTCTTTTTTCTTCCTTTTATCTTCGACTCAACATATTGTTGGATCATCAAGATTCGCTCGCGTTTAAAAACCCGGGGAGTCGGGACGAAAAATTACGAAACCTATGCAACGTTCTCCTCGGTCGAAATCGAACTAGTTACGCTTCTACATTCGGAATCTATTTAATTTGTTCCAACTTGATGGTCGCTCGAAATCGACGATTTTTAGTTATTTATTCATCCATTCTTCTTGTCTTTCAAGTCTCGATTACATCGACGTTGAGAATTGACTTGTCAAAACGGCTAACGAGCTCGTGTTACGGAATGCGAAAGCCGATAGCTCCAATGAAGCCCCGTCGGGATCGCACGAAAACTGGCGAGAGTCGGTGGGAAAAAAAAGGATTAAAAGTCGAGAACAAAAAGTAAAAGGAGGAGAGAGGATGAACGGGTGAGACGTTAAACGGCCGCGTGCCGAGTTCCCGACACGGTGAAAGAGAATACTCCGCCTTCTTGGGTGGCTACCGGTTCCAAGATACGAGAGACTCGACCCTTTGCGGATCTCTCGGATTATCTTCGCAGCCGCAGCCTCACCGATGACGCGATAAACCGCTCGCGATTCTCGGACCCCGCGACCACCTTACTTAATCGTTTCTTTTTTCCGTCCGTTCGATCGCTCGCCGGGACCATACATTTTGCGTAAAGCAAAGAAAAGAAACCTTTTTACGTCGAGCTTTTAGTGAATGTGAACCGCATCGTTCGTACAGTGAAAAAATAAAATAAATACGTCAAACAATGTTGAGAAAAGGAAAATAAATTTTAAACAAAATTTTAGGAAACCTCGATAATTCTTGAACGCCATGATATCGGCCTCGTTGGTTTAAACCAATTTTTACCGAATTGCGCTCATTGGCGAAATTTTTATGTTCTTTCAAATTTGGTTAAAAATTACTGTAAACGCTTTACAACTCGTAGTATTTTTAGGATTCCGAATTTCTACGAAAATGGCCGTTTCGAGAATTGTAGCGCGTTCGTCATAACTTCGTCATTTTTCATTTGATAAACTTCATGATGAGGAGAAAATGCAAATACGTAAGATACTTTATCGCAGAAAGTTCATCTCGAAAAAATTCAATCGTAAGAAAGCAATTTTACAACTTTCTACTATCGGATGATCTCGACAGTCTTAACGACCGTTTGAAATGTGGCTGTCGGTAACGAAAACTGTGATGAATTCCATTTCGACACGATTGTTATTTGGGGAAAAAAAAAGTGTTTCTCTGCTGAACTGATAGACGCGTAGAAAGAATTTTTCCATTTTCTTCAAACTATCATGACTTCGAAATGGCATTCGTTACAGATTTTGTTGACAACTAGGCAGGGCAAAAACGAGCTGAAGAGTGTTTCACATCACCTTAACGGCAAAGACGATTTTCTATCTTATCGACGCACTGTTGATATTACAGGTATCCCCGTGCGAGCGTACAATTTGATGCAAGCTGTTTTGTAGAATCATAAAAATGATAAATCGCCAGATTTTCCGGTGTTCGAAACTGGACAAATTGTTTACGGACAATATCAACAGTTTTTAAGTTGTGTGTACCCAAATGTATCGCTGTCATTCCTTGAGTCGTTTAGAAAGAAGCAAATGAATTTTTGGAGTCACTGAACAAATTCGGCGACTTCGAAAAGTCGGAATCCGGATCTGGGATTTTGGTGTTCTGCGTTTAAAGTACTGAACGCTTTTTATTGTATTATTTAAACAACGAAAAATCCTCGGAGATTCGCTCATAGTTCGTGTCTAATATGTTTATACACTCGGCGTCTTCGACACTCCCGATTTCGTCAGCTCTGCCCGGTCGACGAGTCGATTTCAGCTTTCCGTAAATTCTACTCTCATGATTCATCACATAAACTCGTCCGAGTCGTAGCCGGTTGTCTCCGTATTGGTCGTCATGCTCGATTTGCTAAACAGCGAGGTGTAGCTCCTAAAAAAAAAGAATATTCTCCAATAATATTCTTCAACCTACCTCGGAGTATCTTTTTCATAAACGTTCATTTTACCTCATCTCGGCCTCTTCCTGTCGTTTCTTCTCCTCAGCCTTTTCTCGCTCTTTCTGTTCCCTCAATAGTTTCTTCTTGTCCTCGCGTTCGTTTCGGTCTCTCTGCTCGCGCTCGGCCCTCAGATTCGGCGTTTCCGTGCGTTTAGTTTTGTTCAAACGATTGACGACCGTGTTCAAACGCTTCGACACGTGCAACTTGCGCACTTCCTTCTCCTTGTGAAATCCAATCTGGCCCACTTCCATGCTCGGTGTTTTTTTCAAGTTGGACCACATCGTGTACACGACATCGACGTCGTTCACTTTGTTACCCTCGATACTGTTGGCTTTTACGAGTTGAGCGGCGTCCTCGAGAACGGCGCTCGGTATGTCGTCGATTGTTTGACCCTGAAAAAAAAATTAGTATCGTATTTTCAGTGAGATTCCATTGTAGTCACAAACTTCGGTTCTCGAACAGCCGAGTGGAAAAAAATGTATAAACTCGTCGAGCTGGACAAAAGTTATTTTCACGCGACTCTCAAGTCCACGAAACTAAACCATAGAACCCAAATTAAAATCATTGAATCTCGACTGTAGGTAAGATTAAGGCAAATCGTAAATTTAGCCGGTGTTTCCGTCGGTTTTTGTAAGATTCATACAGTCAACATCACTTACGAGTCTTAGCCGTAGGTATACGTGAGCTGAGGAGAATTTGTCGACGTGAAACCAAACGTCTTCCGGCCATCCCCACTTGATAAGATCCTCGTCTGTTTCAAAACAAAAATACAATTTAATTAATGTATTTTCGCATTAATGTATACAAAAACAGTTAAAAATTGCACAGTATATAGACATTAAAAATCCCAAAGAAAAACTATATGTAACATATATACGTATTTTTACAGATTTTTTTAATTATTATTTTTATTTTTATATATACCTAAAAATAGGAGTATCGGTAGTAGTTTTTGAATATATAGTCGTACTATATATTATAAAGCAAATCTATATACTATATAATAATAATAATAATAATAATAATACATTATCATAGTAATTAATATTATTATGTATAATTATTTGTACGATTTATATTTTTATATAGTTTTAGAACTTTTTGATACATATCGGTTGCTTAGAATCTCAAAGGCGTATGTCACAGGCCTAATCATTAAAGATACACCATTTTGAGTATAGAAAAACAGAACTTAGCTACTAACCAAGCAGAACGCGCGCTGGATACAAAAAAAGAAAACACTATTTTTACGGTCTATGAATGCAATATATCGTTCCAAGATCTTTATAGATCGAAATTGTGAAGCGAGTTCGAGGCTGCACATCCGAATGATTAAGGTTATGTTCCATTTCAGAAAAATGTAGTTTTTATCAAGAGAATCTGACGCTTTTGATTTTATTTTTCAATTCTTCGAAAGTTTACTCACTCTCGTATTTATCGAGACCCATAAACAGCGTTACCGGAGGCTGGACGACTGTAAAAGAAAGCAAATATAAATGATAAGATAACCTCGAAGTTGAACGTAAACATGCCACAAATCGAGAGGAATAATTCGTCTCGAATTCGTGGAATATTTGACATGCAACTGGAATATTATAAGAATTTTTCTTACCGTCACTCTCGAAGAAGAATACCATAGTTGGGATTTATCGATGAAAAATTCGGGTGCAAAATTGAACGCTCGCAAATGTCAAATGAATTACCGTCGTAGGAGCCAAATATTGCTCGAACACCGACGCACGTGGCGCACCGACGATAAACACACCACGGCAATGCATGTGCGTGAGCCACGACGATGTAAATTCGAATTCTGAGTGTGAAGAAAAAAAACCTTATTGGGATTGGTACCAAAAGGGCGATCAATAAACGTTAAAATATCGTTTTTTTAATCTTCTTAAGCTTAGAGATAAAATACATGACGTTCGTGTGCGTTTTTTTTTGCACGCAGGCGATGACAATAGTTCAACAGTTAATTTTATGATCAATATTGCTGATTTTAACGCATTTCCTCCATTTTTTTTTACATTTTTCTCTTTTCCATCTACGATGTAATTTACGCGCTGAGTAATTAACAACCGAGCGGTCCGTGAACTATTCTGATTTTTTTCGATTTTTCTTTTTCAAGCTTTTCACACATCGTCGTTTTTTTTCCTTTCACGGATCGTCTCTAGCTTGTAAATTTTTATGAAAATATCGTTCAATTATCGCTAAAAGCTGCTTCCTCGACGGTTACAAGCGGGATGACGAGGACGAAGAGGTTTACTTTTCCTTTTTTTTTAATAAGTAAAATAAATATATTTATATTTATGTAGATCGATGACCATTGATTTTTTTGCGAAACGGAGAACGTTAGCTGTTCTCGTAGCGATTCATATGAATCGCGTGCTTCTCCGAGTGATAAGTCTTGAAGATTTGACTTAGGACCGGCGATACCTCGGGATCGTTGATCCAAACGTTAGCGGACGAAGGAGTCTCGAGTATTGACAAATAGGCTGAAAAAAAGAACGACATAGAACATTTCTTTTTCAAACGGATCATACGGTTATAATGAATTTTTACCAAGAAGCATTTTTGGATTCGTAAGACTGAGCTGTACGTGGGCGTTGTTCATAATAGCTTGGTAAATCGGTCCCTCCGGATCGAGACCCTCGTCGAGATCTTGAAGACTCTGCCGTCTCTGTCCGAGCAACCATTCGCACTGAACAATTAGAAAGAATTTTTTTTATTTGAAACCTAGTAAAGAGAAGTCGGTAAAAAACATATTCGTGATTTATTACGGCGTTCGATTGATCGTTTCCGGTGATTTTCAGCGCTTCGACGACTTTCTTCTCCTCGAAGCCCATCTCGATGAGCGATTGTTTGAGCCTCAAACTAGGCTTGAATTCCAGCCTTTTGTACTGACGAAAACTTTCGAGCAACAGTCCAACCACTTTTACCAAATCCGCATCTTTCTTCGCTTCGGCCTTTTGACCTGTTGAGATCGACAATCGCGATAAATCGTGAAAATCGACCTTTTTTCTTAAAGTTTCTACCGAGAACGTTTGATCCGAATCTCGGTTATGCGAACGATAACCCAAATTGAAAGTACCTCCTTTGAGAAGATCGGCGCAAGCTTCCTTGAGCGATTTTCGTCTCGTTCCCCCGGAAACTGCGAATGACGAGCTCGGTTCCGAAGTACCATCCTCCTCGATACCAATCGCTTCCGGCTCGTCGAGAGCCGGCAGTTCGATATCCTCGTCGTCGGGATCGTCCTGATGCTCTATAAGCCACTCCAGAGCTTCCGACGTGTTCATTCTGCCGATAACGCATCGCCGATTTAACCATGGTTTTCTTTCTTTCACGAAACAAAATACATCATCGCTCAAGCTTACTTTCGAAGATGCAGAGCTTTGAGCACTTTTTTCTCGGAGAAACCCATGTCGACGAGGTTTTTCACCGTCTTCGGATCGCTCGGAGGTTTGCAGCGTAATTCGAGCCTCTCCCTTATTACCTCGTACACCTTCACCGCGTCCTCGCTATGCGTGAGAATTTTTGCCGAAGTTTGAACGAGCGTTATCAGTATTTTCCTGAATTCTGCCTGAAACTGCAAACAACGCACGCGATTATTATTATTATAGAGAGGGAATAGGGCGAGAGGTCGCGGCCGTTACGGAGCTTAAGCGATTCGCGAAATGTGCTCGATGGGCAAAAAGCAGAACTAATCGCGAAAGACGTAATTTCAAGGGCAGCAGAATCAAGTACAATAGTATAAGCCGAAACTGTAATCTTTCAGGACTTGTGGTCCTTAACGAATTATTATTATTATCATTAATTGCAATAGTTGTACGTACATCTGTGGGACAATTGTTGGAAGGAAAAGGTTTCGTTGGATTGCGAACAGGCAGATCCGCGGTCGCGCGATCTATCGCTTCTTGACTCGGTCCTCTGAGAGCTTCCTCCGTCGAATTCTCTCTGGCCGGTGCTGGACGTACCTCTATCAGTATCAATTCATCTACAGAACGTAAAGTTTTATCATGAATGAAGTAATTACAAATTATGCGAGTGGATTCGACACGTTTTAGGGATTTTTTTCAAATTTCTCACCAAATGCTTTCACGTCTTCGTCGCCGATAATCCGATCGTCGAACAATTGCCGATGTCCCGCACAATGGACGAGACGATAACGCGACGAAGTCGTCGCGGACGACGATGCCGATTGCCTCGTGTCTTGCTGACCGTAAAAATGTTTCGTGGCGATATTCTTTATTCTCTCGATCGTGAAACTTGGCTTGACCGTCACCCCCAGTACTCCACCTTCCAAACTATAGAAAACGGAAAATCTGTGTTGAAATTCTAGAGGATATTTAAAACAATATTTTTGCCTCCGCGTTGGTGCGATTTGTTGTTTCCCCGGGTTCAAATTATACTGAAGCGCGATAGAATTGTTTAAAAAAATCATTTACATTAATGGACCTGTTGAGAAAAAACATAATTCGTTATCATGAAAAATGTTCATTATAAACATGAAATTATAAATATTTAAAAAATTGATAAATTCATTATCATAAATATTCATATCGCCATCGTAGCTAATCGATAAAAATATCTTTCATGCGCGAGAATTTGAGAAAATATATTTTGGAGTCATCGAATTTCATCAAATGGAGTCATTATAAATTCGTAGCTGTATTACGATTGTTTTTTTTGTACCTTATAACGTTGACGGAAAATGTCTCGGACGAGGCGGCAGCCGGGAGAAACATGCCTGCTTCGTCTCTGCTGCCGCTTCCCTCCGAGTTTCCGCCGGTCACCGATTTGTCGGTATTATTGTTGCTTCCCGCACGTCTTTCGGCCGAGGCCCTCGAATTCTTTCTGCTATGCCAAGCTTCCGCGATCTGATCTCGCATCCATGGCAACATCAAATCTATCTGCTTTTTCATTAAAAAAAAACGAATTACAAATATTAATAACCGATCTCTTGAATTGTAACATTTGCGGGAAACTCAATCGTTACCTCTTTGATGACGACAAGAGAGAGTTTGACCGATGGCCATCGGCACGCAGGTTAAGCCCACTGCGAACTCGATACCAATGTATTCGCCGTCGAAAAAATATTTGCCACACTTTCACGACGCATTTTTCATGACTTCGATCGAATGTCAACTTTCGGCGCGGGGTACAGAATCGTAAAAAAAAAAAATCGCTAAATATTCGACGTTCACCGAGAAGAAGGGGAATATAATATTTCGAGAAAATTTCTGCAGCCGGAGGGGCTGTTTGGTGACCGAGAAAACTTCGAGGGGTTGCAGCTCCCCTCGTGAACTCGTGAAGCGAGCCGCGTAGCTCCGTAATGCGCGAGCGACACTGAACTGACGTGGGAATCCGAAGTATCGTGTCGATCAAAAAAAAAAAAAAAGTATATATATGGAAACATGTATATACGGATTATTTGACGAGAGAAAAAAAAACCTATCGTCCTGTCGCTGTCGTCTCAAACGCCGTGCGGCGTTTTTGAAATTCTTCGTATTTTTTCTGATCAATAAAATTAAATCACGGCTCGCAAAAGATTCTTCGGGCCGAAATTAAAATGCGAGGAAGAGCAACCGGAAGCGAAGATCGAAGATCTTGAAATGCAGGACACGGCGCCGGCGAATCTTGCAATCAAGGTACAAAAAGAAATTCCACGAGGAATAATTTAGCTATGTCGATCGGTTCAAACGGACGTAATAAGCGTCGTTATCGTCGCACATGCTCGGCATTTTTTTGCCGACAATGTTCTGCGCAACGAAAAACGTTCCTATAAATAGATTCGATCTGAGCGTTCTGCACGCCCGAAATTTTCACGATCGATCCGAATGCGGTTCTCTTGATTCAAGGTCATATGCATGCTCGGCTGGATGTTCGTGGCGAGTTATTACTTCGCATGGGGCGAAAACGAGCGAAGCGTTGACGAGCCCGTGGACGAGAGTGGTTGGGTGCCCGACGGCGCTTACGCCAAACGTCTCGGCTCGAATAATCGATGACCCGTTGCTGCAAAAAATAAAAAACCAAAAAAATTCTCGTCATCCAATGTAAATAACTCAATGAAATGACGTAAAAATGCGACCAATCTGCAATCAAACTCGAATGATTGATTTGAAAATTTAAATATGGTTCAGCTTTACGAATTTTTATAATCCTTTTATTTTCAACAACTTACAACACGCACGATGATTTCGAATATTCGCTTGATGAATAAATGGTAGATCGTTAAACATATCAACTGCACACTAGTTTTTTCTATGAAAATATGTCGCTCTTTAATATTTTTGGTCCAAAGAAGAAAACTTAACAAACGTCTTCACTGACAATAAAAAAAAACTAAATGAAGTTCGAAACTCTATTTTAAGATTCTTAAGCATTGATTCGCAGACGTAAAAAAATCCTTTTCGAAACCCTTCGAAACTTTTCTTAAAAATGTAATCTCAATTGCATCGATCGAACAACAATTGTTTATTTTCTCTAAAAAAGAAAAAAACAATAAAAGGAAATACATTTCTATGATTCCTTGATCGCGTTATCGACCATGTCGACTCCATTCGCACTTCCATTGGTCGCTGTTGTAGGCTCTGTCGAATTCGTCTGATCGTTTTGCAGCTGCGCTTGCCACATATCGTGATAAACGCCCCCGTAGGAGATCAATTCTTCGTGCTTGCCGCGCTCGACGATCTCACCGTCCCGCAAAACGAGAATCTCGTCGGCGTGAATTATCGTCGATAATCTATGGGCTATTATAATTGTCGTGCGATTGTTGCAAACGCGATTGAGAGCCGCTTGAATGTTTCTCTCGGTTTGCGTGTCGAGGGCGCTCGTCGCTTCGTCGAGCAGCACGATCTTCGGTGATTTCAGAATCGTTCGAGCTATCGCGACTCTTTGCTTCTCGCCGCCGCTGAGACGCAAGCCCCGTTCGCCGACTTGAGTCTCGTAACTGTCCGGGAACGTCAAGATTTTGTCATGAATGTCGGCGTACTTCGCGGCTGCTATTATGTCGGCCTCCGGTGCGTCGACGCGACCGTATTGAATATTGTACTTTATCGTATTGTTGAACAAAACAGTATCCTGAGGAACAACGCCTGTGAAAGAAAAAATATATATTGTCAATGTTTGAGTAATAATCTTTTCTACTTTTCAAGTAGATGAAACGAAAAAAATATTTCGTATTTTTATTTTTTTCGTTGTGGCTGAAATGCGATATCGTACCTATAGCACCTCGCAGCGTGTCCTGCTTGACGGTCTTGACGTTTTGCCCATCGACGCTTACGGATCCTTGCTCGACGTCGTAGAATCTAAAGAGCAATCGCATTATCGTCGATTTTCCGGCTCCGGTAGGTCCCACGAACGCTATTGTCTTTCCAGCCGGTGCCACGAAGCTCACGTTCTTCAGGATAACTCTCTCGGGCTGATAGCCGAAGGTGACATTGCTAAATTCGACCTGGCCGCGTTTAACGATCAACGGGCCAGCCCCCGGAGCATCGATGACCTCCTGCTCTTCTCGCAACAGGTCGAACATGTTTTCCATGTCGACGAAGTTTTTCTGAATCGCTCTGAACACGAGAAAACGAAGCGTTAGCAATGGGAGACTCGAAATTCAGTCTTTTTAGCGTTTCTCATTTACCTGTAATAAGTGCCGAACCAGTTGAGAGGCACATAAAGCTGTATTATGTAACTAGCGAAAAGGACGTAGTCGCCGATCGTCAAAGTTTTGTCATAAACGACCTGAGAACGAAATGTTAGGAATTCATGAATTGAGAAAGTAGATTTCGCCTTAACATTCGATCGAAATGTTTTTAACGCCTTATTTCCTTACCATATGAAGACAGAGCAAAGAACCAGCCAACAATCCGCCGCAGACTATGACGTTTTGCATCGTATTCAATATGTTCAAAGTAATCATCGACTTCCACTCCTCCGTCTGAAACTTCAGTATAGCTTCTCTGTAGCTATCGACTTCGTAGCGCTCCGCTCCGTAATATTTCACCGTTTCGAAGTTCAGCAAAGAATCCACGCTGCGAGCGTTTCTCGCATTGTCCGCCAAATTCATACTTCTTTGAAACTTCGTCCTCCACTCTGTCACGAAAATCGTCGCGGCTGCAAAAAATCAAAGAAATTTCAAGACCATGTGATTGTACGATTATTTTTTCTAGGGGACGCGAAGTTTAGTGTCTGACGGAAATAGACCATTATTATTAGCGCTGCAGTAGGATTTTATTTCCTTTTAAGGCTAAATCTAACGCACACCAGAAAAAGCAGCGTTATCGTTTTGATTATCGAACGTAGCATTTCACATGCCTTTAAAGAGGATGTATCGTTATTGTCCCGGCCATACGCGAGATTCGAATAGAATTTTGAAACTTCTCATCAAGATTCAAATCTTTAAAAAATCAACCATATGGAAGGTGCTACGAATATTTATCTCGCATATAAATAATGAAAAAAATATAACAGTAAAATCGGAGTGGAAAACCGACTTTTCTTTTTTTTATTATGCAACATTGTGGATAGTAAGTTAGGCCGCAATCTAATGATTTTTTTTGATGACCATAATACTCAATGTGTGATTAGAAAGTTAAGAGAATTATGTTTCCTCACCGATGTACAGGACCATCGTGCTGAATACTATGAGTCCGAACCACTTGTTGAATGCGGTCACGAAGAATATCACGGCTATCACTATGTCGACTATAGTCGGGACAATCGAGAACAGAATATAGTTCAGAAGATTGTTTATCGAGTCGGTACCGCGATCCATTATGCGCAAAACTTCTCCGGTTTTGCGGCCAAGATGCCAGCGTAGACTCAGACCGTGAAGATGCCTTAGTTATGGAGCGAGAAAAAGATCAATTAGTTCCTTAGCGAAGCTTAAGAAATGATACTTTCGTGTTTTACCCACCTAAACAATTCGACTTCGACCTCTCGGACTGTGTACTGTTGAATACGTATCCAGAGAAACGATCGTAGATTATTCAACAGTCCCATCCCGCCAGTACCGCCTCCCTGAAGGAACTTGAAAGCCACGTAAATCAAAACAAGATCCCATCTGGAAAAACAATTTTTTTAATTCGTCGATTTCGCCACGAATACTTTGGCTCGTATAAACGCTTTGTGCGATGAGAAACAAACCTGAAAGAAAGCGGAAGATCCGTCACGCTATCGACGATTTTTTTGTTGTAGATTGGCACGTAAAGATTGATAGCTCTTCCTGCTCCGAGGAGCAGGAAGCAGAACAAAACACGCAATTGCAGAAGCATATCCTTCTTCGGCCACAAGAATGGCGAGAGGGTTTTGATTTTGTACCAAGCGTTTCTCCACGTCGAGGCATTTTCGTCGGGCCTCTGAAAGAACAATTTCTTCAGCAACTATTTCTCGTGGCGTAGCTTCTTAATGTCGAATCGAAGATATTACTGTAGACTTGAGAATCGATTTTTTATGACACGCGCGGAGAGGCAAGACTTACACCTTGATAATATCGTGTCCGGAAATTTGGACCATCGTCGAGCGTCTGATAGTGAGGATCGGAGTTGCCGATAATGCCCGGCGCTCTCAGTCCGAGAGCGAAGATCACCAAGTTGCTGACGTAGCGAAGAACGAATAGTGCCATTTCTATTTGGTCCGTGGCTCTGCGAATAGAACAAAGCTATAAATACGACAAATCGCGAAGGGAGGGGTAAGAAAAGGGTCATCGCACCCCATTATTTTTCTCGTCTCCTCGCGAATCAGTCCCGCCCGCGATACTCACGTGTTCAGATGGAACCACCATTCTAGCCGACCGATGTTTATGAACGTAAGATTTTCCGCGATGAACGCGAGAGTCCAGAAACCGAGCAAAACGAGACCATGACCTCTCGGTGGAACGCTCGGCAAACGCTTGTGTCTTTCCACCCGCAGTATGTGCACCGAATAAGGGTAGGCTATTCCGGTGAGGACCGTGGTGACGATCTGAGCGACGAAGTGATAACGCAATTTACAATCAGGGGAAAAGAATCAATCGACAATGGATTAACTTTGCTTAGTTTAGACTAAAATGAACGAAATGAGCCTCATGTGTCTTGGATTAATTGATAATTAAAAATCCCTTTAAAAATTAATGAGTTACGATGGGATCCGCTATTTTAGGAAAAAAAGTGCAGTTTTTTTTTTTTCGGAGTAAAAAATCGCTTCCTCAATGTCCTGCGTTTTTTTGTTAATCACAGTGTTTCGATCATGTAAAAAATCTTCAGGTCTAAATATCAAATAAAAGTAGCTCCATTTTTTTAAGGAGAAATAAATTCAACAAAATGAAACGACTTTCACACACATTTGGACCACAGAATTTTTTTTTATTTCTGGGTCGCTGGTATCAACCTTGTGAGATTTTTTAATAAGATTTTTTTACTGATAAGAAACCCGCGTTTTGACTCCAAAATGACAGAAACCCCCGTACAGAGCACCAAAAAAGAAAAAATTGGACGCGTTCCTTTAAAAGAAATTCTGAACTTTCTATTAAAAACCAATATATCCATTGGAGTTCGGAAAATGGCTCACCATGTATCCGTAAACATTTCCGTTGTCGATCACCGTCGCTTGGAGAATAATTCGTAGTACGCTCAGCACAGGTACAAGGTAGAGGAAGAATTTTTGTACGTTGTATAATTTACTACGAGGCAACAGATTTTCGTGCAAAGCCGTTCCGTACTTTCGATACATCCACAGTTGTATCGAACCGAAGATTAGAATATAGGAAGCTATGAGTGACGTGCCGACGGTGTCCATGAAACATTTTGACGTTCCATGATTCACCCATATCTCGTCGAACGTCACGTTAGGCGGACAAAAATGCATCGTATCGTTCGTCATTATGGGGCTTCTGCGAATTTGCTAATCTGTTTTGTCTATTGATCTCGAGCTTCGAACGCGATACTCTGATTCATTAGCATGTTGAGAAACGCGTCGCTCCGATGCTGCAGTCTCGTCAGCGATTATCTGTAATGCGATATGGAAAAACCATTTTCAATATTTTCAATGTGATACGAAAAAAATGATTTTCACCATTTTTCACGTGATTAAAAAATACCATTTCTATTTAGGTAGACAAATTCTTATTAAGAAAATACCTTTTTTTTTTTTCAAAAAGAATATCATTTTTATCTTACAATGTTTGCATCCAAAAAGGGGAACAATGAGTCAGCGCTGACAAACAATCAAAGATTATATAAAACAGCTATGCTAATCTGTCGCTGATAAGAAAAAAATCTGGTAAACAAAACGACGATAGGGTGGATGCATGGTGATAAAATAAGAATGCTGAGATAAGGAACAATATAATAAAGATATTTTGGAAACACAATGGGATGCACATGAATAAAAACCAAAGATCATTGTCTAAAATTGAGCACGAAAAGTCTCCAATTAAAAATGACCCGGGCTCTGCGGATATAAAACGCGGGCAAAAAAGCACGTGGAGTTCTTTAACGAGTCGTTTAATTGAATAATCGTTCATTCCGATAATTCGAGACTTATCGTCTTCTGGTAAAAAAAAATATATATCAATGATAAACACAATCGTCGTTGACGGCGAAAAAAAAAATCATTAGCGCGAGATGTCACGAAAATTTGAATCTTAATAACGCCGAGTCACTCGAAAATTGCGTAATATCCGAGATTCGGCAATTGAGATGTATCGCGAAGTGTAGAAATCAAAATAGACAAATCAGAGGTTTAACCTGAAATATCGCTCCACCTCAGAGGAATGCACTGGATTCCCTCTGTACGCGCGAGAAGGCAATGGAAACACTTTGGCGCGATCGAGATTCTCGAATGTTTTGAAATTTGGACAACGCAATTGAGCCGCGGGTACACGTCCAGTTACTCACCTATCGAGACGGTGTTTGGTTATGGTTTATGCAGTCTCGAACGATCGTTCGACGACTAATGACAATTATCCTACGCCGTCACATTGAACCGACGCATTTTTTTTTTAATTGTCATCTCTACTCGCCGCTAGTTACCGTAGCGCATATCTCGCGGGACGCCCAGCGTCAGCTGTGTTTATTGTCACGTGTTCTACGTGGGCTCTGCAGTTCTGCATTATCGAGCAAACACGAAGCCGCGCGGCGCTCAAACATTATTTTCAATTCATTTGCCGGAAAGATTGTTCTATTAACGTTTGTAACTGTAAGTATTATATTTCACCCTAAAATTTCGATAAGAAAAGAAAGAGATTGCATGGTAATTACGTTCATTCGAGCTCCGGGATCGTCGGCACATGCACCGCCGGTCGTTAACCTCAAAATATTCACTCCAAAAATCGTTCCAATGTTATTATTAGACTATAACTCGAGAATTGGTTCTCACACGTGTCAATCAAAGAATATTTTTGACGCAGCATAGTTCAAGCTGTACAAAAAAAAATTGTCGCAAACGCTTAAAAAAATAGTTGATACTTTTAAAGCCCGAAGAACGATATTTGTGTGACGATACATTTTTTTTATTCATAACAAGTAATCCGTAAATCGTCGAGTATCCAAAATGGGAAAGAACAACAGGCATCAAAAGAATCTCAAATCCGAGAAGGCGAAAGTGAAACTAAAAACGAAGAAATCGACAAAGCCCTTGCCGAAGGGATTAAACGTAACGGACACGTCGTTCAAAGTGAAAAAGATTGTTATACGAGAACAGCTGAAGCAGCACGAGGAGAGCGAAATATTGAGTCGACGAAAGTTAAACGTCAAGGTAAAAAAGTGTTTCGATAAAACTTTCTTTTTCTTTTTCCGTTTTTTTCTACTGATATAAATTCATTTTTATTTTGTAGGATCTTCTAACGAGACTCCAACATCACAATTCCACAGTACGTCAAGAAGCCGTCCGGGAACTGAAAGAAATTTTGTCGCAACACTCGACAGAAATTCTGAGTTCTCAGTTGCGCTCGTTGCTCCAGGGAATAGCAGCTCTGACGCTGGACAGAGAAAAGGATATACGTCGCGACTCGTTGAAAGTATTAAATTCGATATTGGGGCCGATATCAAACGAGCAGTTGCGTCCGTTTTCCGACGTTCTCATATCGTATCTTCGTTGCGCGATGACACACATAGATCCGAATATAAAAGAGGATTCGCTATTGTTTCTTGACGTGTTGTCGCAAAATTGTGGCTCTCTACTCGCGAAAGATGCTCGCAAAGTGTTGCCGAATTTTCTCGACATGATATCGAAACTTCGCGCGGAATCCCAGCCGGGAAGACAATTGGTGACTGCTCTGGGCTCGAAAAACACGAGCGTCAAGTGGAGAACGAAAGTTCTGACCAGACTGTCGAGTATTTTGGCGTCTATCGTCGGTGAGAGAAAATCTCGCAACGCCGAACATCGAAATTCCGTATCCAAGACAATTACAATCGGCGCCGACACTCGCAACTTGCCGATTTACAATTCGAACAATTTGCACGTTTGTCGCATCGACTTTGACGAAATCGAAAATCCGGGGAAAGTCGCGGAATCGAATTCCGATCTCGACGAATTGACGCGATACGCGAAAGTTTTAATGCCGCTCATGTTCGACAGTTGGCTCGAGGTGATGCCGAAGGAACATTTAACCGTGGCCGCTTGCGATCGCGTAATATCGGCCGAGGCGTCGTGCCTGTTGAAAAGCATTTCCGAAGTCGTACAATTGATCATCGAGTATTTCGAACTACTGGAAGCCGAGCACGGTAGTGGCAACAGCGGCGTGTGGTTGAGAGACAATTTTTTGCAATCATTGGGAAGAAATTTGCTCGATAAATTTCCTTACAGCCAAACGAGAAGCGTGCAGAAGCCCCGCAAGCGCCAGGAAGACTTTGAGCGCGTGGAACTCAACGATAAGTGCTTGGAGCAAAATCTGTCGCTTTGCTACTCCTACGTTTGGATTTTGACTTCGAAGAGGGCCAACAGAATCGAAGATTCGTGGAACAGGGACATGTGCAGCCGAGTTTTGGATTACGTAAACGGTAATGCGTTAAATTCGTTGCTTTTTCTTTTTGCATTCCACTCGATTGCGCCCGCAAGACTTATCGGACTGTAATGAGAATGATATTGTTTTCAACATTGCAGAAAGATTGAAAAATTGGTCAAACAGCGAATCATCGGCGCTTCCGCACTTGACCAAGTTTTTGAGAGTCATATTTCTTCGCGCCAGCAAGATTTTTTACAAAAGCGGCATAAGTCTCGGCGAGACCCTTCGTTCCGTGATCGAAGCTCAAGCTCGAGGACCGAGACGCGAACTGCAGTCGCAATTGTTCACTATTCTCAGCGAAATAGTGTTGAATCATGAATTGAAAGAGCTGCACAAGTAAGTAAAATAACAGGATTATCACTGTTTCTCTAACTGACTGTTGCGTTGGTAGTATCGATCAAATACGGTTTTCTTTTTTTCCCCAGCGAAAAAGCCTTCGAACAGTTTGTATCTTCGCTACCGGGCTTGTTGCTCAAGAACAGCATCTACGAGAGTACGATAGAGATGCTGAACCGAGTCGTACTGCAGTACGGCCGATGGATTCGCGAAGAACTCGTCGAAAAGCACGAAGCGATAATTGGTAAGCTTGAAAAATATGGAAAGTCCAACACATCCTGTAAATCGATTTTCCTTCTTTTCCAGAAAACGCCAAAACGATCGAGATTATCGGCAGCGAGGACGAGAAACGTTCGCGTCTAACGATATGCAATCTATTCTACTTCATAGACGAGCAAATATACTATTAAAGTTTCCTTTGAGCGTCGATTATCTTACAATTTGTAAATAACACTGAGGAAACATTTATACAATTTTTTTTTAATAAATAAATGTATATTTTTAAAATACGTCAACAGAGCAAAAACATTCGTCTAACTTAAATCTACACGTATGGCTACGACAATAATAATAATACGATTTTTTACGTGGTACAATCGAGGCGTCGCTCCTTATTTTCGTCAAACTTCGATTTATGGACTAAAAAACAATGAAAAAAAGAAAAGAAAAACAAGCTTTTCTCAACGTTCGCAAATAATCGTCACGCGCTTTATCACATATTTAGTTTCGTTTCAATTTCTACTGTTAGGCTCTGCGAGCTTGTGCTATACAATTAAAAACAATACTTTGATAGAAAAACAAAAAAATACTGTCCCTGACTGTTTACATATCGTTTTTCGTCGCTTCGTAATAATCACAATACTCGATTGTTCGGACTCGAACTTCATCCTTTCGTCAATTGCTCCGAGTCGCGAAATGGAATTCAGAATTTCGTCGTTTCATTTGCGATCCCAACCGCGACGTTCTCGTCGTCGACGAATGCCAAATTTTCGATGCCGCGCTGCGTCTCCGTCTCGTCGAAGATCTCGTCGTCGTCGCCGCAGCTTTTGATTATATTCTCGACGCTCGGAGTGATCGGCAACGTTGGCAATTCTCTGTCGATACTCGGCCATCCGGGATTTTGTTTCAACTCGTGCTCGACCCTGAGATAGTGCTTCTTCGATTTCGCCGGTTTGTACATGAGCGGCTTGATCTTGCGCTCGATCGCCCACTCGATGAGGACCATTTCGACGAGCATGCAAACGACGAAATTGACGAAACCGAGGACGAGGATGAGAACGGGCCAATCGTACTCGGGCGGTACCATAAGTTGCAAAGTGTCGATGACCCACTGAGCCGGATAGATCGTTATGTAGGTGCATATCGCGATGAGAATGAAGATCGACAGTATGAACAACTTGTTCGTGTATATGGCCCTTCTGTAGGGCTTGCCCCGCGAAAATATCACCGCCGTTGTTATGTATTGAAAGAGCGAGACGCAAAAGACCGAATAATTTTCGTAACACGTGTAATGCGTCGACGACGTGTGAACGAACGGTTTGAACCACGAAAACTGCGCGACGCTGTAGAACGCGATAGTCTGAAAGATCGTCATTATGAACATGTGAACGACGAGCGAGAACAACGGCGTGAAACTCAGCAGGCTCGTCATCGGCGGTCTCTTCGCCAACTTGCCCTCGTACGCTTGGGTCTTGCCGAAGAAAAACGCGAAGTTCACGATGAGACATATGTCGATGAAGAGAAACTCGAGATCCGTGAGATTCGAGTCTATCGAGTACAGTATTATGACCGACAGAAATTCCGTCAACGAGTACGTGACCATGAATTTGAAGATTCCGAAGGACGTCACGAGAGCCGCCCGACCTTGGCGAATTACCTTTGGCACGCAAGTTATATCTGGTATTCTCGAAGTGAACGGACTCGCGACACTGGAAGAAAATATATGCGGAGTATTATAATTTTTTTTTTTTTTTTTTTTTTCGATGAAAAAAAATTATACTTCGAGATTTTTCTCAACGGTGAGACGAAATTTAATTACCTCGATTCGGCTTCGGAGAGTGAAACTCCGGCGTGGGCTGCTCTCAGGGCTCCACAGTCGTTTGCACCGTCGCCGCACATAGCTGAGCAGAAAAAAAGAATTTCAGCAATTGCAACACAAGTAATTTTTTTAATAACATTTCGTTTGTTTTTTTTATCTCTTCAACTCCTCATTGAATTAATTAAGAAAGCGTGAGACGATCGTAAAATCATAATAAACAGACAATAAAAATAAGGTAAAAATGAATAAAGTATTTTTACTGACCAACGTAATATCCGAGCTGCATGAGTTCGAGAACGAGTTGCTGCTTCTGATCGCTCGTCATTCTCGCGAATACTGCACCCTTGACACAGATCCGTGGTATAAGATCGGCGTAATTTTCGCGCAATAATTGCCAAGTTTGGCCGGTGAGAGCGAAACGGTAGTTCGGTGAATTAATTCCTCTCTCCAGGGCTTCCATCGACGAAGTCATCAATTTTCCCTTCGCGGGCATCTGAAGATAAAAAAATAAATTAAATTTTTTATTTTGTCAATAAAATCTTTCGATTCTATTATTTCGGTTCTCTTACAGGTCTCATCGTTCCTCCCTGAGCGTTGAAGTAAATTTTCGCCTCGGCACCCGAGTCCGAGGGGACGACTGTGACACCGATTACCGTTTCTTCGTGCGCGAGGATGCCGCAATCCTTCGCCACGCTGACCGCAGTTTGTATATTGTCACCTGTGCAAAAGTTAAGTGGAATTTACATAATTCTATAATGTCATACGTTCATCGACGATGAAGCGGTTCATCGTTCGTTGCATAATTTACCGGTTATCATGACGACGTGAATATTCGCCTCTCTCAACTCTTCGATAACTTGAACTGTTGGCTCCTTGAGTCGGTTTTCCAACACAACCAGGCCGAGAAATTCCAAGTCCCTTTCCACCATTTCTCGCGACATTTTGTGAATCTGTTTACACGCAAGTTTTTTTTACTGAATGCAAAAAATTGATAAATCTATAATTGACAAAAAAAAAAACGGAATTTTTGCCTTGGTAAATGTGCCGGAAATTGTCGATCTTCCAATAGCGATAACGCGATAGCCCTGCTCCGTGTAGCGTTGCAACGCGAAATTTATGTCCTGCGGTATGCTCTCGGGTTTGCTGAGGCTAAGAATC
This sequence comes from Ischnus inquisitorius, assembly GCA_963924025.1. Classification (NCBI taxonomy): domain Eukaryota; kingdom Metazoa; phylum Arthropoda; class Insecta; order Hymenoptera; family Ichneumonidae; genus Ischnus; species Ischnus inquisitorius. Next base: position 14,475,285 of record OZ001251.1, read on the forward strand.
ATCTCGGGCGATCCTTTGGTATAAGCTCGAAAGTGATCGGATCCGAGCACTCTGACCACCACCGACATGCGTTGGAGAGAGCTCGAAAACTGATACTGCTGTACTATACCGATTTCCGACACTTCGTTCATGTTCTCCGTAAAACTGTTCGGCGGCTTGACCACCGTCGGCGTTAGCAGATCGTATTTACTCGTGTCGCCGATCTCCGGCTCTTCGAGAACCCATCCGGTGCTCTCGAACATCTGCAAAGAAATTTATTCATTTGTAGAGTTAATTCCAAATTCCAGAATTTTTTCGTACCTCGGAAATTCTTTTTTTAATTTTGGAAAATGTGTGGAAAATCACGAATTTTGGATACGTGTTTATCATAAGACTGTCCATTATTCTCAAGAAGTTTCCGAATTACTGATCAAGTAGATTCGCAAGCTCAAAAAACTTTGAAAAGAATGCGATTTTTCAAAAATGTCAAAAAAAAGAAAAAAATTGTGAAAAGATTCATACAGTTTTGATCTCATTGAGAATGCTCGAAATTCTCTCTGAATCTGAGACTTCCTTAGACTGTACGATTTGGACTACCTTAATACTTTGACAAAATGGGAAAAAATATAACTCTTCATTTTCGTAAATACCTTGACGTCCAAAGGATCTCCGCAGAGTTCATTCTCGATTATGGTGAGACTGTGACAGACCAGCATGCCCTCGAAGAGGGGATGATTTTTCAATTTGGGAACATCTTTTTCGGATTCCTCGAGAGACCCGTTGGTACTCGGCACGACGCCCCACATGTCGAGACCATCCTCCGTCAGCGTTCCGGTCTAATAACAAAAAAAACCAAAAACGATCAGTTCAGTTGTATTTCAAATGATGCTATTGATTTTCTTAATAATCGATTTGCGGTTCTTTACCTTGTCGAAACAGACGCAATTCAAGCTGCCGGATACGTTTATAACTCGACTGTTTATACAATATATTTGGGCCTTCTTCAATCTGGCCTGAGCGTAGAGCTTCCCCACCGTCATAGCTGCCGGCAGAGCGGGCGGAATTACGATTGTTATTATATCCAGGGCCTTTATCGCTATGTCGCCGGCCGTGATTCCTCTGGACATCTAAAAAAAATTCAATTACATTACAAAAATTAAATAAATAAAAATATATATAAATATTCAATTTCAATCTAAACGTAACGATTTCGAATCGAAATTTTCGAAAAGCGCATACCTTGGAAACGATCGTATAGATGAATCCCAGACACGCTATCGAAGCCAATATTCCGATGAATTTGTAAGAGTCCTGATCGAATTTGAAGTCCGCCGGCGGTGGATACAAAATAGCGGCCACGAGAGCTCCCCTGTTGGTTTGCAATCCCGTTCTGATGACTCTCGCCAAAACGGGCTCTTCCCCTTGTATTCTGAAAAAGAAATTAGAGCATCAAGTGAATTCGAATCGATTTCTGGGATATCGTAGAATTCGGAGTTATTCATTCCGAAGATAGAAAATCACCTGGTCTGAATTATGATTGTGCCACTGTAGAGCGTGTGTTGGGAGCATTCTTTCGGGTCGTAAAGCACTTGTCGCGGAGTCAAGGGAGTTTTAGTCACCGGCACTGATTCGCCTGAGATTCGAGTTGCGTGGTTAGAAAAAAATGAATCATTTTGAAAAATGAGTTATCCGCGGTTTCTTCGCGTATTTTTTTTACCCGTTAGCATGGACTCGTTGAGTATGCAGTGTCCGGTGAGTAACACCGCGTCGCAGATAACGGTTCCCTGATGGCGAGGAAGCTCGATAACGTCGCCGGGTACCAATTCCGCGCTCGAGACACACTCGAAAGTGCCGCACTCGCGGCGCACGCGAACCGTTTCCGTCGAAGCCACGGTGCCGTGAAGATTTTTTTGATTCTATGGAGCATTTCTTTCGTTCTAGACTTTTTTCATTAAATCTTGTTCCGACGAAAAAAAAGGAATAAAAAAAGAGCTTACTCTTCGAGTCTGCATGATCGAGCTCGTGATACCGAAGAGCGACATGAGGATTATAGCCCCGGTGTAGTAGTAATAATTCTCGGCGAACCATACTGCCAGCGTGAAGACTTGAAATATGTAAAATGGATTGAGAACTTCGAGCAGCAGTAGGACGAGTATGCTTTGGACTGGCACAATTATCTCGTTGTTTCCGTAAACGATCCGCCTGAAAAAACAGAAAAAAAAAACACATTTGATAAATTTTTTTTAAAGAGACGAACGATGCTCGAAGACTTCGTTTCGAGTGAAATTTTACCTGAGCAGTTGTTGTTCCTTGGTGAGGCCTTGATCGTGACCCAAATGAAGATCCGAGCACGCGACAAACTTGTCGAGTCCGACCAATCTCGCGAATTCCTCCCTCGTGTCGTCCCAGATGTAACACTGTTTTTTGAACCAGAAGGCACTGTACTCCGGTACTTCGCGGAGCGTGCCGTTCTCCAATCTGATATTAAGGTTCTTTCCCTCAATGCTGCTGAGGAGTTCGTCATCTATCTGGCCCAGCGTAGTCGCGAAGGACTTGGCCCTGTTACGGATCAAGGTTTAATCAATTAAACGTGACGATCGAGAGAAAATCGCTGGATTTCCTTTTCGTCGCGAGTTTCTATTGCGTCATTCGTCGTATCGAAACGTGCCTCAACTTCTTTGTGCCGACGATTTTCACGTCCTCGACGTAGTAGGATTTGTACTTTCCCTGATAATCGTCGACTATCAGTAACTTCGTGGCTCGACTCAGCTGGCATCGCTTGTGTGTCGCGTACAAATAGAGCTGCGGGTACCAGTGAAATAACAACCTGATCCAACCGATCGTCAGAAAGAATGAGAGATACGTGAGAAACGATCCGATGCAGCTTCTTTCGAAACCGTGGACTTGCTAAAAAAACCAGAAAATAATTCAACGGATTATCGAAATTTTCACATTTGATATTGTAAAATTATCTCAATGGCGATCTAGATTTTTCTTTGGAATCGGTATACCGATTTATGGATCGGTAATGGTCTAGAATCGGTATGGATCGATATTGGTTTGGAATCGGTATTGATTTGGCATCGGTACAAATCGGTATTGGTTTGCAATACTCACCAATTCTTCTCCATCTTGTCCAGTCTGTATTTTCTGCCACTGCACTGCCGACTGCTTGCCATTTTTCAGTCCTGAACAATTAAACAATGACAAAGACATAACGAGCTATCCGCCAAGAGATCGGTTGACGTTAACAATGCGCCCTCGCGTGCTTCGAGATACACAATCTACGTTGTTTGATCGCTCCCGAGAACGATAAACGGGTTCATTGTTTTCGCCCTTGAAAAATTCATCGGACCTTGGCACATATGCCATCGTCGATAATAACCATTTTTACCGTTGAATCTTGCGCAAATGATGTTTTGTTTGTTATCGCGATTCGATCGGCAACGCAAGATGGGATTTTTCGTAATTGGCAAAGAAAATCCATCTGTAAAAACGGCGTAACGCTCAATGCCATTTTTTCTTCATCGTCATGACCATTGTTTTTCCAGATGTACCGACTGAACTATCCAAAGCTGTTTCAGCAATCGTCTATTAGATCGATAATAAAGCTTAAATTCCGATGTACGAAAATGTTTTGGATGGGAAAATTTTATTCCGAGAAATTCCGAAACATTCTTAACGATCTATTATTGATCGAGTTATCGTTAATCGATCGGCGGTCGATCGATTTCCCCGGCACAAATTGATTTCATCGTCATTTCGGATCTCGACTACCGCATCGATGGAACCCCCAAGGCAATTGAATTTTAACGACCGATTAATCAAAAAAACGACGTTCCGAACTAGATTTTTGCCATTCGATCGATAAGCCAAAATTTGCATACCGGATCTATAATCAACGCAATCGTACCTCGCCGAGTGCCTCAACTCGAATGTCGAAAAAAAAAGAATGTTCCGATTAATCTCGATCTAGATCGATATATTAATACCCGTTAATGCGAATTCTCGAGTGATGCACTTCGCGTATCAATTTTTCATTTCTTCGATTCTTATCTGACTCGTATTTTCTCACACACGCGCGGTAAATACTATCGCAAATATTGGCAGATCGTTCGATAGTTTACAACATTGTCGTTCGCGAACGATTTTGAATACATGAATTTATGATTTTATTCCCGGGCTATGTTGCAACGATAAGAAATCTTTATCGATTTCCCGAAACACCTGTTAACATAATTGTTTCGTACATCACAACTCAACTTATACTAATTCAATTTTTTTTTCCTCCGCTTGCACGTGTTCGACATTTGAGATACGTTCGCACAAGCATCGTCGTCAGAAATATTTCATTCCGATAGCGAAGATAAATTAAAGCCCTGGACGTTCCACATTCACGAAGGTTTTGGAGTCATCGAGGCGCAACATTAGTCACTCGTAATTCCTTTGCCAACGCAAGTCATCCGGTCTCGCGTTCGCTAATACCTTTTTATTGTTGCTTTATTGTTTTTATCGTTGTTATCCTCATTGCCCTCTCGTAATATCGAAACAACACGAGAATCGACTATTTCGAGTTCTATTTACTTCGAATTTTGTTTGTTTTTGTATCTCTGTTTTCTTTGCAATTCTTACCATTGGATTCGTTCATAACGCAATGATCCTTTTTGTTCGATCCGACTTTTCCCCTGGGCGAGTTCTTCCTTCGACCGAGTTCTTCGTTGACCCTCTCGACGAGTGGTCATCCAAGACTTTCACTCTCTCCGCAGACTTTGGACACGCTGAAGAGAAATGACAATTCAGCTATCGTTACTTCGCAGATTTTTTTTTAGCTACACGGAGAAAAATAATTAGATGCCAGAACCAACTTTGGCGCTTGATATCTAATATTCGTTGGAAAAACAAATCAAGTTTCGATAACATTTCGAATAGTATAATTTTGCTCAATAATCATTGAGCTAAATTATAAAAATGAATAATTAGTTTATTATTACTATTATTATTATGATTATTTAATCTGAGATATTTATATTTTATCTACACTGCTAATGGGCCATCGACCGGATTACTTCCGGCCGATTTTTATTGCGGACTCTCTTTGAATTACTCTTTTTTTGTTCTTACAAATAAAATTGAATATCATTTTTTTTAATAATGAAAATGAATAAATATATTTAAAAGAAATAATAAAAAAAAATACTTTTTCTGATTCAACGGACTAAAAGTCCGGTTCGTTACTACCGATCGAAGTTCTAGTCCTTTGAATTTTTTCATTTCTACCGTGTGACGGAAAGTTTCTGCGCCTTCCTAATATTTCGAATAATTCGATATCGGTCAATAGTGATTTATTTCTGGAACTAGGCTTGTTCGACGTGTACACACATGTAAACACGCGATTTTCATACTGGTCTCGAAACTGGTAGACATTCTTGTATAAATGCACCCGATGATGATTATTTCTGTCTCTCCTGGTCGCGCTGAGGCGAGAGCGATAATTGCCGCAACGAAGCCGTACACGAGCGCGCCGCGTGCGAGAAAAGTTCGCACACACGCGAAAGAAATGCGATTGTATCGCGTCGGTGCGGCGAAGTGTCTACGCTCGAATCCTGTAACGTCAACGTTAGCCTAACGTTACCGTGCGCGACGCTCGGTAACGCTATTCGCTTATCCGTGGCTCTCGTCGCGTTCCTCCGTCATTTCGCTAATTCGTTCGTCTTGTCAGTGAACTACTTAGTCGCAAACACCGCGCGGCGCGACGTTGAATCTCGGGATTCAATCGCCGCTGCTCCGTAATGACTCTCGCTCGTCGCGACTTCCGGAAATTATTTTAACGCCTTTTTTTCCATCCACGATCCTCGGCGTTGCGCAACCGCGAAAATCGCGGAAATATTCGCAGAAACGCGCGTAAATTAGCCGAAATAATTGGGAGTTTCTTTGGTTTATCCGGTTAATTTTTTTTTCTTTTGTAATAAACAATTCTTCGATTACTCGAATCCCAATCATACGATGAAACATTTATTCTCCAAAACTTCTCAGCGATAGGTCCCAGAGCGCTTTATTAATGACTGGGTTTTTTCTTCTTTTTTTATCATTTTTCGACAATCATAAATCGTTTCTCGAGAATTGGCGCTAGAACAGTTTTGTTTCTCGAATTTAACGATTTGTTTGACAATAAATTTCTTAGGGCAAACAATTTTCCTTAACGACTCCACGATTTTTTACAGTCGAATTAAAAAGTTTTTGTACCGTCTATTCGGAGCTTATCTGGCGAAGAAAAGAACGTGTGCTTGCGTCAAGGTATTGTTAAAAGTAAAATAGCATCAACGTGATTTTTTGAAGAATGGCTCAATAGAGTTTTTTATTATGCACGATTTTCGAAGATAAAGATAACGGGAACGCTCATAAAGGAACAATTATGATAACTACGTGCGGTGTCGCTGAAACATAGAAAAGGAGTCTCTGCAGCGTTTTTTTTTTTTTTTTTCAAATAGCAATGATAAGCACAATCAGACAAGAATAGTTATGACCAAGTCGAACCTCGCCGTTGCCAGAAAAAGAACACAAAAAATTCAATGAAGATGAAAAAAAATTGAAGATAAAACCTTTTCCTTCAATTTTTTCACCATAATAGAAAGAAATAAAAAAAATTTCATCATTTTCATTGATTGTTCATAAAATCAAATCGAAGAAAACTTCAAATCAAAGGAAACCTTTTTTTCATGATTCACATTTTTATTTTTTTCACCTTAACTAATTTTTTTTCTTTTTTTTTCATCTTTGTTTATTTTTTTAAAACTAAGGTAATAAGTTATCGAGACGAATCTGGGCAATCGTGTCACAGATCCCCACGACTCAATCGCGCGGGTGTCCTTTAAAGGCGGTTATTCCCCCTCGAGCCCGGTGGCTCGCGCGTCACCTCGTGCGTTCCCCAGGCGCGCGTGTCTCTCTGTCCGCGTAGCCGCGAAAAAATTGTACGTTCCGTACGCGTACGCGAGTCTCTCATCGCTTTCATAGCTCATATTAGCCACTGCTCAGCCGTAACAGCATTCTGTTCAGCGACTGCCTGCCTCTATACCGGGACAGAGAAAGACAGCCCCCCTGTGATCATCGTTGCACAATTTTTCTATCCGACGAATCGGTATCTCGCGCAGAAATTCCAAAATTGCGCAATTTTTCGAAAAGAGACAAGATAAATCACTCGCATGCCGATCCCATTCGCGCGAATTAAAGTGGAGCAAAAAAAGTGAAAGTTTCGTTAAAAAAGTAGAAAGAAAAAAAAATTGGAAAATTTTGCGTCACAAAAAATGCAAAATGAAAAACTGTAATTAGAGCTGAAATTGACTGCGGCTGTAATTGATTAGAGGCTTCGAGGAACAAAGGAATAATGAATGTGTAGATAGAACACGAGTTCCGCGGGTCTCGCACAGCGGAAAGCCGAACGCGATAAACTCGAGGCGGAGCAAACATCTCGTCGGCTTTCGTCTCATTAGCGATTTAAACGAAATATGAAAGCGATTTTAGTTTCGTTACACTCATTAATAATACGTTATTTATTACATTTTTTAATTTGTCTGATAGTCGAAAAAAAAAATGCTTCTTACCGGTGAATTTTAAGTTTCGAGAAAGCTTGGCTCAGCAGCGAGGACCGAGAGATCCTCCAAGCCTTCCCATATTAATGTGTTCACTCGCGAATAATCGATCGATTGATATTTCCGAACACGACTGTTGTCCCGCGAAGTTTCTCGAATTTATGAAAGTCGCGACACTCTTTTTTTTTTTTGTTCATGCAGAACTCGATTTGGAGGAACGAGAGATTTGTTTTATAATTTTTTATTTTTTTTTAATTTTTAACGAAAAAGAAAAAGTGCCGCGAACACCTGATTGCCGCCAAGTATCGGGCGAAACTGACATTTCGAACTCCCGTCGGCTCTTTGCCTGTCATGTCAAATTGTCCCCACCGCAACCGTTTTCCACGTTGAACGGAGAACATACCGAGCGAGAGCACGCTCCTCGTTTCCCTCTCTACCCATTCACTTTACACGATCGGCTCGCTCGCGACTCGCGGACGCATTTTATCAACCCTCCTGTGTGACTTCGTTACGATCGCACCCCGCCCGAGCCTCGCGATCCGAACGCTATTTTGCCGATCAAAAAAATGTCCAACGTTGATTGTTTCTGTTTAATCGTTTCGTTCGCTTCAGCGGAGTTTGTAATTTTTTTCTCTAAATTCGACTCTCTAATTTTTTAGTCCTACTTGTATTCAATAATGTTTGAGTAACCAAAAATGTATGCAAAGTTCGTATCATTGATAAACGCCTCGTTATCTCGGACACTGAAAAATTAAATGCTTACATTTTTATTTGAGCTTAAATTAATTAAAATTTTTATTTAGGCAACGAATTTTAACATTTACATTTCAATTTAGTGTTGACAGTTTAAGGTCTGAGCGGTGAGGTCCGAGGAAACGTGAGATTCCGAGAGAATTCCGAAAGAATTTCAAACGTTTCCCAGTGGGACAAAAATCTGAAAAAAATCAAGCATGTTGGAGGTTTTGAAGGATTGATTTTGTTTATTAATGATTCCTATCGAATCTTGTATTTTTTCGGACTGTACGGCTCGGACTACTTTGAGTAACTGTTTGCAGTAATAAAATAAACTTCAAAATTATCATGAACTTTATTTCTTTTATTTTGAGAACTGCAAAATTACACGCAAGGTCAATTCAATTTATGAACACACAAAGAGTAAAAAAAACAATCAAAAAAGCTTCATGCATTTTTTTTTTTTTAATAACTAGATTTTCCTTAAATCACATGAAGTTGATATCTGTAACTTGATTTTATCGCCATATCCTCGATAGTTCAAATTTTCGTTTGCACTAATTTTCAAATTTCTGTTTGTCGAGTTAGTTTGTCGAGCGCGTCGCAATTCCTCGTGCAAATAGCATGCGGAGAGGTGTCAGTTTTGCACCTCACGATAAACGAGGCGAAGTGCGATAAAAAATAAAACAAATTCGCAACAACTCGCTCGATCGGTTCGCGTCCTCGCTCGCGAAACGTCGAGGGAATTGGCCGCGCAATATTCGTACGTGAACCCGAAGTTTTCACGATACCGGTTCGAATACTCGAGCCTCGTTAATTGGCACTGTCAAGATAATATGACAATTCGCTCGTGCGTATTGTTTATGCGATATTGTGGGATTAAGAAAGCGAAGATTATATGCTAAAACGAATTCGAGTGTCGCAACACCGGATAAAAATAAAGAGGAATAAAAGTAAAGAGGGCAGGTTTGATAAGGACCGCGACCGTAAGCGACGAGGAATGCAACTTCGACGATAAGACGTCGATCGTAGACGTCACATTCGTCTCGTTCGAGCATCGCAGTCTCGTTCGACTGATAGGCCATTCGATATTTACGATTGTACGCCGCTACTTTTTCTTCTTCTTTTTTTCTTTCTCTTTATTCACACAATTTATTATCATCCGAGACTAATAGTCTGGGGCCTCGTGCGAGGAGCGAGTTCAGAGAATGCCTGAAGCGGCAATAGAGGCCCATTCGTCATATCTAATCGGCGAAGCAAATCGAGGGAAATACTCGCGAGTCTTTCGTCGACCGGCATACGCTCGCACTCCACAGAGGCGCGCTAAATGAGGCGTTAATCGTTCGACAGATAAAACTTGTGAGATTTAGTGGAAACTTTACAATTTCAAAAAAAAAAAAAAAAAATCGTCTATCGCGGAATACCGAACGTATCGATAATAAGATTGTCAACGATATTTCGTTGCACGGCGAGAAAATACGATCTTTTTTTTCCGAACTTTATTGCGTCTTCCGAGAATCGTAAATTGTCGATGATAATGCGCGACAAAATGACAGGAAATCGAGCAACGAGTGACGAGCAAGAGGAAAAAAATAAATAAATACACAGTGGGCGTCGACTGAACAGTCGTATGAAAAAATATTCCTAAAGGTGTTAATGAAAATGCAAAGGATATGGAACGCGTTCGCAGAAACTGTCTCGACGACGTGTGATTTAATTTCATATCGCGTATGAAATAGTAGAGCTAATAGTGGGATATAGAGGAAAAAAAAGGATTCAAGTTCGTATCGCATCGAGCTTTTGCGTTGGATAGAGAGATAAAGATCGTTTCCAAGATTTATAGCTCGTGGCCATTCTGATGAGGTCCGGTTAAAACTTTGCAAAAAATTAAAGGACACTTTCGAAACTATTTCCAGGAGTTTCATTGAAATACTTGGAATTATTTTCAAAGAGGCAAAAAAATATGAAAAATAGATCCAATATTTTTTAATAATATGAAGCAGATAAAAAAAAATGTATTCAATTTAATCTTTATTTTTCTGAATCGAAATTGGAGCGAAAACAAAATAGATTAAGATTTGAGAAAACTTTTAGGGCTTTACGATTTCTATCTCGCCTACGAAATAGACTAAAGAGAAATATGAACAAGTCGGAGTTTGAGAGAAAACAGGACAAAAAATTTAAGGACATTGCCGGATCATCAAGGATTTCGAGGACCATTGTTACATCCCCGTAACGCCGCCACACAGCGCCTGCGGACAAGCAACCCTCCAGGCATGCACACAAGGCTCATGCGTGGGCCTTGGGTAGTAGCTAAGGGAAGGGGGATGCTTGGGCCCTTGTATGCGTAATAGATAAGAGCGATTTTCCCCCATCCTTCAGGAAAAGTAGGAAGTGGAAGACGGGAAATTCAGGGCCAATAGGCTACAAGAAATTTGCCCTCTCCAACCCCTATGTTTAGATAAAGATAGTGTACGCATTAGTATATAAGACACAATTTTTCACCTAAAAAGACACTTCTTGTAAAATCTTCAACCTCTCTGGTTCGAGCTAAGATTTGTACAGCTCTCCAGAAATCTTCGTCAAAATTCAAGTAAAAGTAAGTTCAACGAAATCTTCGAATTCTTTCTGAGCTGCGCGGACCACCGCGAGCTCTCCATCATATTCTTCGAAATCAGGAGTTGCGCGGACCACCGCGAACTCTTCAACAAATCCTCTCAAACTCAGTGAGTTGCGCGGCCCACCGCGAACTCACATCCTTCAACAAATCCATCGAGTTGCGCGGACCACCGCGAACTCACCGGATATTCTTTTCCCTCAAACTCAAGAGTTGCGCGGACCACCGCGAACTCTTATCCTCCTTAAAAAACATAGTTGTTGCGCGGACCACCGCGAACTTCTATTCCTCTCAACCTTGGGGTTCGCGCAGTCTGAACAGTTAAATTCATTTTTAAATCAAATATCTAAAGTAACTTTCATTTTAGTGGGAAAACGTAAATCGGGTGGCCGCAAGAATCACCTTCGGAAAATAACCGCTGAATACAGCGGTTACTCAAGGAACCATCAACACGGCTATTGCACTGAGGAATTCATAAAAGCACTCTTCGGTCACAACTCCGAAGAGATAAAATATAAACTAAATAAAATAGATTTTGTGATCAAATTCTTGCACCCATCGAGGATCCCTGAAAACGATCCTCGACGAAACATTTACGAGAAGAGACTCTCCCAATGTAAAGACAATTTATTAAATAAATAATCTAACGATTAATTGTAAAACTAAATTTCCTCTTTTATTTTCAAAATCAATCAAACTCCGTTAGCCCGTTTCCCAGACTAATTAGCCTTTGCTAAGGTCAAAAATAGGGCAACAATTTCATGTTACTCGGACGTAACACCATTGAAGACCGTGAATGAGCGCTCAAGACTGTAGCGAATGGCTTGATAGAACAAAAAGAATTATGAAAGATTCCACAATTAATCGACATATATCCGTACTCAAAAAATATTCTATTCATTTCGGGTTGATAAAACTCTGGTGACCGTTGCATTAAAGTTAGTCTGAGAAAATGAAAGCTTCAGAGAGAACTTCAAACGTTTCCCAATCGGATAAAAGTCTTTAAAAAATCAAGGTATACGAAAGATGTTCGAAAGATTGATTTTGCGTAATACTAATTCTAAAAAATAATTGACAAATCAATAAAAAAAAACTTGTTCAACAAATTACTTAGCAAATGCACTTTTTTTAAAATGAAAACGATTTGTCATTGTTTCTAAATACGTAAGGATTTTGACATGAGTATTTTCTTGTTTTCGAAATGATGATTTGTTTGTTATGATTTTCGGAATTCTCTTTCAATTTTCCGAGGCTTACGCAAAATGAGCACTTTGCGCAAGGACTACCGTAAGAAAGTTATTCGGCCTTCCGAATGACTCAATAAATGTGCGGTTTTTCCAAGAGAATTCCAGTCGTCTACGTAGCGAGCGTTCATTCGACGCCACGAAAAGCTCTGATAAGTTATATAAAAAGAAATCCTGGGGATTCTCCAGCAGTGTAACGCAAGTCGGGCCTATCCAGATAGTACCGGTTCGATCGAGATGACGAAGTCCTGTCCTACACAGAGGGCATTAACGCACCGCGCGATGAAAGTAAAACCCGATCGATCGAGAAAAAAATCCAAATCTCCGGATTGCTAATGGCGCCGCCACGGTAATTGAGAGTTGTTCGAAGATCGCGAAGCTCGATCCTTAATGATCTCGTTGCATGTCTCCGCAATACGTCGGTACCGTACCGTAAATAAGTGAATTAATATTCATAAAAGACAGACGCCGAACGGTCTCGCAGCTGTTTAGAAAGGCACGAACTGGCAATACCATTGCCGCGTCAATAAATAAATTACAAACCGCTAGACGAAGCGAATCAAGGAAAAACATTATTTTTATCGTATCTTTCGGTTCGTATTTTCCGAACGAGCGATCATCGACTTCCTGACTACATTAGTAAAGGAGTCCATATTTTCATCGGTTATTAGCGATGATAAAAACAAAAATATAAATATAGGAATAATAAAGTCGTTCGCGGATCGACTTTACTGCGACCTATTTTAGATGGATCATTGACGGTTTTTGCGTCGGTGAAAGGAATTATCGACAATCGACTTCGAAGGCAACGGTTCTGTGGTTATCAGCCATATCGCCAGGTGCGTGCATAATTTTTGCATGACGTTTGCTATTATTGCTATTGGCGCTCGGACGCGTGTCGTGGGAGTAATGAAAAAAAGAAACTCATTAGGTGGAACTACACGCATTATTTGCAGTCGAGGGACATTGTGTTCTATATGACGAAGGTTGTTGGGAAATCTTTTTTACATAATGATCGGTGAAAGCGGACGAGACGAATCGATCACTAGCCAAGAGGATTCGCACAGTTCTTCGAATGCGTTTACTCGCCGAATAAAACGAAATATATTGAGCATATTTAAGGCAGTTCTTTCGTTATGTCTGATACCACCTCAGTTCGAGATGGGAAGCAGAGAGATTACGAACACTTCTCAATGGGATAAAAATCTGGGATAAATTTTTTTTTACAAAAATTATTTGCCAATTTTTCTGAATACGTAGTAATTTCTTCAGGTGTTCTTTCGAGTTTTTGGAATTAAAAAAATGTTAATATGAAAATATTACATTTGATATTCATATTGATACATATAATGTATCAAAAAATTCCGAGATAATTCAAAGTTCATAACATTTTTACTATTCCATTGATTTTCGGCAAATTCAAGACCTATCATCAGAATATATTGTATGTGTGTATATATTATAATTATTTTTTTATTTAAATAAATAGAATTATTAAATAAATAAATTATAAGAATAATTAAATAAATAATACGTACTAAAAATAATAAAACCGTTAATACTTGTATTTTTCAAAAACGCTATCGACCGAGCTCAAAGGATTCGAATCGACGAATCATTTATGTAACGAATACGAATGACCGTGTAATGGCGCGAGCGTATGCATTAGATGCGTGTACCCAGGTAAACGCACTATGGCACGTGGATCAACGCATCCGCGTCGCGGTGTAATTCACGACAATTCATTTTCTCTCATTTCCCGTTATTCCGTGTTTCCTCTCAGACAGCGTAATCGCATATTTATCCAATCTTCGTACTTAGATTCGTTACGTTGATTTTTCTTCGTTCATACATTGTAGCGAACGCTTGAATGAGAATAATTATTTTGATAATATATTTGTATAATTGCATAATCAAACGACGAATACCCGTTGGCAAGCGGAGACTGAAAATTGCCGGCTGAAAAATTCCAACGATCCTTGATAAAAAAATGTCTCTTCTTTTTTTTTTTCTTCTTCGAATGTCGGTGTATCTCATTTTTTTTTGCGACGACGGTGTATTGCCAATTTTTTTTCTTGCCAAGTTTAAATATAGGTCAAGAGCTGCCATTAACACCCAACCCGCAAACGTAATATATTACGAGGTGACCTTCGACGAGATAGGAATATTTGCCACGCGAGCCTTGAACGAGACGAGCCGAGGGAAGAATCGAAGAGATCTTTGATCTCTCGGGCAATCGGAATTTTTTTGAATAAATTATCCAAGTCCAATCGTCATTATGAAACGATTCAAACGATTCTCGGCGTAACATTGTAATCAAGAGATCAACAGGAAGCAACATTAATATTGTTGTAATAAATAAAAGTTCTTTCGTTATACCGATAATGATACCGGTACAGTCCGGCCAAACGTGATATTGAAAGAGAATTTCGATCGATTCTCAACGGGATCAAAATTTTCAAGAAATCAGACCTAAAAGGCCCGAGAAGATTGATTTTGTATATCAATAATTCCGAAATGTTATTTAAAATTTAATGAAAAAATTAACTGTTTAACAAATCACTTTTTTTATTAACTTTTTTTATCAATGAAAATGATTCGTAAATTTCTTTAAGTACGTTTGATTTTTTCCAAAATTTTGTCTAACTTTTTAGAATTGCACCCTTCATTTTGTTGCAGAAAAGAAAAACTCTTTCAAAAAAGTTGTTCGAACAGTCTTTCGATCGTTCGTCTTTTTTGTTAAAGGATTTTTTTAAATTAGACGAGGTACTGCGAGAAATCATACGTATTTAGAAAAATGTACGAATCATTTTCATAAAAAAGAAACTTACGTTGCCGGGTAATTTGTTCGAGAGTCAATTTTTTCATTAATTCGTCAATAACATTTAGGTATTATTTTTATGGAAAATCGATCTTTTCAGGACCTTCCATATGCCTGAATTTTTTTCACCTTTCCAATTCCATCGAGAATTGATCGAAATCCTATTTCAATCTCATGGCTGGCCGGACTGTACCGGTACTGCTACCTCAATGAGATAATTACCGCTTCTATTTGAATTGTCCTGATTGTATCGGACGTATGCACGTCGATCGTTCTCTCGTGCGAGCGAATCAACGAGACGGGATAATAAAATTTGCAACGAGTCTCTTGTAATAACGATACGAACGTCTTGCATTCGAGGGGAAATAATTAATCATTAATGATATTCGCGCGAATTCACTCGCGAACGCGTCCGCGAGACTCGATTAATAAAATAAAAAAAAGGTGCGTGAGATAAGCCGATCGGTCTTCGAGCGAAGGAAAAAAAATTGTTTACATTTTCGCGCACATTAATCATTCTTTGTTTATCAAATATGCCAGAATCAAGAAAAAAATGTAAGCGAAATAAAAAGTCGTTCAATGATATTACAACGGAATCGCGACGAGAGACGAAAAAACGTTTCTTCCGTTCGAGTGCGAGGCCTTGACAGTCGTTATCTGACGCAGCCAGCGAGAGTCACGTGAACGGACAAAAGTAAGCTAGGAGAAGTCCACGAACGTTTGTGGTCCCGCACGAGCGATGGAAGGGACGGGAGGCAACGGGTAGGGGGTTTCGACTGCGGGGAAACAGGAAACGTATAACAGGAAAGGAGAAACTCGTTCGCGCACCTCCCGGGGGCGAACGGCCCTCAGGGTCAAGGTCAACGTAAACGAGCGAGCGCTGTGTCACAAATCGGTTCGCCAGCGACGAGAAAACGTTCGCGATGAAAGGGAATAGGCAGGCGGGCACTCCCTCCTCACGAATAACTCCGGTCACGCGCTCTTCGCAAGAACTAATTACTAATTGTCGAATCGCTCGGATTTCTTATGTTCGTTTCGCGCGGCACGTCGCAACTGATCACCTGTCTATTTATCTCACAGCTGACAGACATATTTCCGACGACCGTGCACTTTTCCAACGTTTTTTTTTTTCTGTTTTTTTTACGCTGCAACAGTGTCCTTGGCGCTTGCACAACTGCTTGCGTTATTATATACTTATTTTATTGCATAAATTAGAAGTCTTTGCAGTGCAGAAAAATGTTACATTTAAATGCGACGCAGCCTTCCGGAACCCTTCTCAATAGACTCGCCATTGCCTTAGAATACTGCAAAGTGGGATATTGAAAATTGAAGTGCAAAATTTTAATTCTTTTTGTTTTTATTGCGCAAGAAAAATGTCGTGCGGAATATAAAATAAGTTAAACATTCTTTATCAACTGGATAATATGTATCGGGAAAATATCCTTGAAACGATGAGCGATTATCGTTCTTTATTTCAAACCGGTTTCACAAGAAATTCTGACTTTCATTATTTAGAAAAAAAGATTAGTCAGCAGTTATCGATATATTTTAAATCTTTGAAAAGAACCTTGTTAAAAGGGGAATACTTGCCAATATTTATTTGCGAATTCGAAAGAATAATGAAAAATATATTCTCGACCCCGTATTTCCATGGATTCTTTCGCGTTGATCCCGAATCCGATAAAAACTTTTATCTCTAATCAGCAAATACTATTATGCCCGGTAAAAGATGTGCGAAAGGTAACAGAACGCTGCCAGAACATTTTCCAGGTAGTTTGTAAGAATAGTGAAAATAAATCAAATTATTCAAATTTTGAATCATTTTTTTGAATACATTAATACGAAGCATATAATAGAATTAGTGCGTATCATAGGAGTAGTGGTTTTTAGCCGTGGCCGAAATAGAGTGAAAAGTTTTCAAAAATATACATGAAACGTTAGATTTGTTCGCCCATAATGATAAGAAGAAATTGTGGAAAATATGACCATTGAACCATCAAAGAAACGATCTTTTCAGATGCCAGATACATATTTGCTCTCTTATGTTGTTCAATTATGGAGAAAACTTGAATATAAGTTAATAAAAAACAATTCAAGGACCTGCGAAAAAATCTAAGGTCACGCCGGGAGTCTTCATGAATAAGAAAATATTAAACCCGTTTGCAGGACCTCCGCGATTTTTAGAACCACTAGACACAATGTCACTTTAATTGACGCAAAAAGAGCTCTTTCCCATTGGCAATTTCCGATAAAAATATACTACTTAATTGTTCAGAAAAATCGAATGATCGATGACGTACACATTTATCGATCTTGAATTCGATTAAGGTAAAGTGACATACGCTCCCTAGCGCCTGCTCCCAGCTCGGTCGGTAATAAGAAACAATGCTTTCTTTCCGAAGGTGCTGAAATCCTAAATCGAATGAAACTAGGATTCCACTGTGCCTATCAGTGCCGTAGTGGATTTCTATTCGCATTCCACCTTAGAATTCCATCCCGCCGAAAGAAGACCATTACAGTTTTCGTTACCGACCGCGGTGTATCACATCACCTTAAAGTCTACGTTGAATAAAATCGTCGGTGTTTCCATGGGATTAACAAGTGCAATAAATTTAATATACAATAGGGATACAAAATAAATAGACCTTCGTACAGTGATATTGAAGTAAGTTATTGAATTTAAAGTACTTTTATAGTGAAATCAAGGAACATTATCGAAAGTGGAGTAACTACCATAGTTTCAAATTTACTGTAAATTAATTTTTCATAATGATTGTACATTAAATATATTGGCAAATGGCACCAATTTATTGTGCACCAATAAATTAAAAATGGTGCACCAAAATTTACCAATTTTTGTGCATTCAAACTTCGATTATCGGTACATTGAATCCGCGTCAATTTTTTTTTCTCCTCATTAGGTCGTCGCGCCATTGGCCTCTCGGCTTTGCCGGGTCACCCTATTTGTTGTGTATATATTTAAAACGTGACATAATTTAATCGGTGTCGAGCACGCTCTCAATTTTTCCTGATATTGGCCTGGTTGATAATCCCGACATTATAATAAACCATTGGCGCCGAGTCAACGAACAGGGGGGAATTCCCTTCGAATCGGCGAAAAAGAAATCCTAGATAATTCGACGATTACGCCAATGAGCCCGAATCTATTGGATCAACCTTGGCGATATATGCGACGAGCGTGCGTGTTACACACCGCAGTTAGGATAAGCGATACGATAAGGGGGACTACATCGTGTATATTCGTTACAGTCAAACGACTGCGATACCTCTCGGGTCTCGACGCAGCCTCGCTGAAACTATGCAATTTGCTCGAATCACCAGACGGTTCAGCGAGAGATTTTAATAGCGTGCGATAGTTTCGCCCCCGTCGGGACGATCAACCGCGAAGATTTTCACTATCCATAGTTTCTCGTTCTATCGACGAAAGAATAGAAATCTTGCGAAGCACCAGCATCGCCGGTGACACGCTGCATTCGGTAAAAAAAAAAACTAGACAATCGTATCGTTCAAATTTTATTATCTACTTAGCTTGCCCTAACGCACCGTCGTCTCGCGTCAATTTAGCGAAACAATCGCACCGCGAATTATCGCAGTAATTGACCCAAGTCAATTTTTTTTTTCACAATTTCATTTACTTTTTTTTTTTCATACTACGATGATAGAGACCGTGAGGCCGAAGTCTCTCGCAAGAAAATCGCGAACGAGATAAATATAAGTTAGCGTCAAAAGATAATGGCACATTGCTTTTTCGCGGGTGCGCATTAAATAATACTCGGTGGACGCGGAATGGTGTAATTGCCCGTTGGACGTTAATGACGACGCATCTGAAAAGATTCGATCGCATTGTAAAATAACGCGATTTTATTGTGAGGCTTGCGATGTAATGGCAGTTATGTCACATCCGTCTCGATCTCTATCTCCGCTGCCGTGCTGCATCCTAGATCTGGAGGACTTGCGGGGCATAATTGCATCGCATTGTCGATCGCGCCTCGATACGTGTACTTTTTTTTTACATGTTCCACATTATCATTCGCGTTCATCGTGAAAAAAAAAAAAAAAAAACATTCACAGTTATTCGGAGCGAGACGAAAGAAATCGAGTAACGAATTCCTTCGGAATAGCGGAGGGCAGAAATTGTTCGAGACCGAGAGTTATATTTACGCTCGCGCGAAACGTGCGGCAATTTGAACAATGAGAAAATTGTACATCGGTGACGCGTTAAGGTGGTACGAAAACGTGACGATTCGCCGGTTGTGATTTGACACACGAACCGCCACATCAATTCGCTCGTTCAATGTCGTTTCGCGGCTCTGATAACGCTTCGGGATTCGAATACCTCGTCGTCTCTCGACGGCTGAGACACAACGAAGATTACAGCGACGGGGCACGTGTCGGCGATTGCTAATTGCGCGGTCGCGGCGAATCGTCGTCGCTCCTTAAATGTAGTACGAGTTACGCAAACGAGATCGGAGTCAGATAACTTCTCGACCCGTGAATCATTCAGGTATCGACGCGTGTCGATGACTCGAAATTGCAAATGAAAGCCAATTTTCTCTGTCACTATTGTCATCGTTCCGTGGAAAACAAGTTTTTTTGCCGCTTTTTTTCTCTCCGGTCTTTTGATGAACTATTTATACGATGCTCCTTAGCGACCGAATGCCACCGAGCTCTGACGCACCGCCGTTAACTGTCGTTGGATCTGCGCATTGAGAGAGGATGCAATTTTTTTTCGCTACCTAGGAGCTCTCTCGGTCACTGGAAATTTTTCTGGTTATGCTTACAACGTCTAGACGCCTCGGTATTTAAGACAACGATTGCCGGTCTGTGTTTCGTAACAAGATTTTTCTTTTTATTTCAATTTTCTTAAAATCTATGTTTTTTGTACTCTACAAAGGCTCGACGAGGCACTGCAGTATTTGGCTTGTTTGATTGTCTCTAATCATTAATAAACTGCCGCGAATATAATTGAGGTTCTTATCAACTACCGAAGTAAAAGTTGAAACTTTTATCACAACCTTCTTCACGAATCAACAATTATATCGTAAATTATTATTAATTAACAAAAAAAACAAAAGAAAGAAATTTACAATGATGGTGAAGGTGAAAAAAAAAAAGTGAAATAATTCTCACTCAAGTCCTTGAGTTGTAACTCGTCACTATGGAATCCATGTCCAATTGTGACAAAATCTCGTCCTCGGTATCGTTGTCGCTGTCGAGAAGACCGTCGGCGAAAGTTCCAAAATTCGTGACATCAACTTCGTCCTTAGAAACTTCCGTAGATTTACTTTCCGCAGCGTTATACGCATCGCTGACCGATGGCGTTAGAGCATCTTTGCTTCGGTATTGGATGAGTTTCGACTTTACGGTCGTTATCTTCTTCGGTCTTATTTCAAACGTTTCCGCGCTCTTTTGGTTCACGTCGATAGTTTCGGAGATATTTACAATCTTCGACGATTCTTCGATTGACTTGGATTCGCTTTTGACTCCACGGTTTTTTCTATTCTTCGCAATATCGACCGCGATATCGGAGAAGCTCGCGGCAATCTGAGAATCGCTTATGGCGCGAATGTCGACCGTAGCGAAGGCCGCTTCATCGTCGTCGCTCTCAAAGTCGCTTATCTCCACGCTGTTGTCCGCGAAAATGGGATTGCTCTCGTGTATTTTCTTGTAATCGATATTTTTCGAATATTTCGGCGTTTCGGCGACTCGCGGCGATTCGAGACTTCTCGTCGCTTCGCCGAGCAACGTTGCCATCGAGGGACTCGTGACCAAACGCGATTTCTCGCTGTAAACGGCGAGAACGTTTGTCGACGATATGATAACGTGAAATTGAGGCCCGAGAAACTTCTGCGGGCCTTGAAAACCGAGAAGGCCGACGTCGCGGAGCAGAACGACGACGCCGGGCTCGAGGACGTTCGGATGGGCGAGCGGAATGTCCCGATGCATCGTCGCCTCGATCGAATCGCTGAGATCCTTCAGCGACAAACGTGGATTCTCATAACTGTGATCGATCCTCTGCACGACACCGGCCATGAACGATACTTTGGAATTGCCCATACTTCCGAAATTGCTTTTCGCTCGTCTCTTTATCGTCGCGATTTCGTGACCCTTCAAAAAATCCGTGGGAAGATCGTCGAGCATCGAGCGCCAAGCGCCGACACTGAACATTCTCTCGGTGTTCTGCGAACAATATTCGGGCATGCTCGACTCGTCGAGATCCTCGTTCATGTCGATCTTGTGCTCGTCCAAGCGATTTAGAAAAATCGCGTTGTTCACGTCGTGATCGGGAACGTCGGGAAGAAGACCGGCGGGACCCGGAAATTTTCTCACTAACGTCGTTCGCGGCGCTGCGCGATATTTCGGCGATTCTTTAGCGGCAAATTTCGCCGGCGATTTGCTCCATCTCGGTGCCGGCTTTTTGAACGTATCAACGTTCGTTTTATTGTCTATTTTGCGCGGACTAAACGAATTTTGGGAATTACTCTCGCTGGCGAATGATATCTGTCGCAGTGGACTTGATTTTCGCGATGAATTATTTGGCTCTGAATTATTCTCGGACGCTCCCTTTCGTAGTATCGCCAGAGCTAGATTTTTTCTCATTTCCACATTTTCATTGCAACTGGAAGGTTGAGATACTTCACGTACTTGCGAGAGTATTATTTCGCACGGAGATAGTCGAGCTTCGTCCGATTCTTGACAACTCGTTTCTGTAGTTTTTCCAGCGTTTCTCGCGAAATCGGGCTCATCATCGAAATTAATGTCACTGAGATCGGATTGATGATTGTCGGACTTGCGACGTTTGGGCGAAGGTTCCGGGGGCGAGTCGTCCGAAACGTTTTGCTGGGAAAAATATTCTTCCACCTTCTCGTCGACGTCCTTCAAAAAGTCCTGAAACGATAAAATTTTCTTAACCTCCGTTATGACATTTATTCGTTTTATATTCGAATGAACGATCGACTCGTTGTTTATGTCGCCGAACATAACCTGAAACAACGTTCTTTCGCACAATTCGAGGAATCAAAATAATAGCTCGTATGCATTTTTCTTTATTATCAATCACAAAGTCTCGGCTTACTTCATCAACGTCAAACTCGTCGCTTTCAAACATTTTTTCGCAATTGTCATCACTTCGAACAATTGGTTGATTGAAAATATTGTTTTACCGAACTCGTACAAACACGTCTAAACATGAATTCCTTCTTGTTCGTATAGTTTTTTAGGTTTACTCCAAATATTAGTGAGCTTGAGTTTGAATAGTAAACATCAAAACATTTCGACGAGACACGCGCGGAGGGCGCCGCCATCACTGCGCACGCCGGGTGCTCGATATATCGAAGCGAAAAATAGTTCAGTCGATCACCACTTGTTGGAGTGGGACGCGCGCCACTGCGCGGGGGCGGCGATGCTTTGTTGCCTCCAATTTAAACAAAAACTCGAATCCTCCGACTGTAAAACACGCAAACAGAAACAAACGAGTGTACAGTCGGAATGGTACGTCGGAGTTTCGAAGTGAGTGAGTAAACGAAAACTTTGATGGCCTATAAAACAAACTTTGACGAGCATTCGTGCAACAGTTCGCACATTCCTTTAATTTTCGCGCGTTCAGTAGAATCGAAGTTTCGATAAAGTTTTCGACTAACAAAAGTGACGCGGACAAAAGGCACGTACACTTATATCTGCGCGTCAAACGCCGGCACGTTGTTTTGAAAACTTGATAACCACCGGCTACCGGTGACAACATGGAGAAACAGTAGAAAACACGCGTTCGATGTTTCGTTGTTCCGGCGAGAAGTCACTTTAGACGATAAGCAAACAATGGAAGAACAGAATCTCGACGATAGCGAAGTGACACTTGTTTTACGCGAAAGTCGCGTCGCAGCACGAAAAAACGCTCTCGCTCGCAACAGCCTTTACTTTGCGGCATTGTTCTCGGAGAATTTCAAAGATCATCAGCAGAAAGAGTTCGAGGTTAATTATGACATATCGCTGTCGACGCTACAGGTAGGTGGGAAATCGAAACAATTCTATAATTGCTTAAAAAAAAAAACGCATCAATATCGAGTACAAATGAAACACTGAAAAAATCAAATTTTCGGCGACCGAAAAATTTGAAATAAATTTATCTCAGACTTGAAAAAACAATGTCATTTGTTCGTCAGACTTTCGTTAACTGGGCCAAGGAAGAAGGCGAACATGCCAGGCTTTTTCTTTCCTCGAAATATCGCTTTGACGTCGCGAGTCCTCGCAATGAGGCTGTCAACGACAGCTACTCGGAACTTTTGAACCTGTTGAATCTCAGCGTCATCTTCGCGGCTGAGACGCTGACGGAAAACATAGCTGACATGATTGTTTGTAAAAAACTACATGCCGACTTCATGCTAGAATTGTGGCAGCTCGCCGAAGAACTGGAATTGAAAAATCTCAGAGACGTAGCTTTTGCCGCTTGTTTGGACAGATTCGAAGAGCTGGATCCGCCGTGTCTCTTGAAATTATCCAAGAAAAACTTCTTCAGACTGGTTCTGAATATGAACGTTAGGTGCTCTTCGGATCGCATGTTGTTAGTTCTGAAAGCATGGAAAAATAACAACGGCATAATAAATGCACTCGATGCGCATCGCTCTGAAGCTTGGCAAAAGAATAATTTGACAAGCGAAGTCGGAGTTGCGATACAATCCGATCTGTACAATCGTAAACTCGGCGACGAGTGGGAAATCGATTCGGAACCCATAGAGGTACGAGACCATTCATGAATATAATCAGTGAAACAATTATTTGTTTATTTACTTTTCATTTTATTCGTTTATTTAACAGTGGAGACTCTTGGACTAGAGATTTACAGCTTTTTCATAAGAATATTTTACAGCTTATGTCATTAAATGTTTTTGCACCGTCGCACATCGCATAAGCTCTTTAGAATCTGCTCGCGATCATTACCCCCAATTTAACTAAAGATTAATTATTAGATCCTAAATATTCTAGTTATTCCATCACGCCTTTTCCATGACTAATAAAAACAGAGTTATTGCCGGTACTCCGATATATCAAATGAAAACAGTATGCTTCCTTGTAGAACTCGTCAATATTATCAAATAATCGGATCAAATGCGAATATGGCAAATTATAGTAAATAATTAATGAATATAATTTTGTGGGATTCCTTTCTCCAAACATTGTTTAAAATTTACAATTGAAAAACGCTTCTCAACTTTCTACTCGAGTTCTTTATTACAAAAATTGTATCCCTATTCAAGGTTAAAAGTTTCTGAAGTCAAATCAGAAAGTAAATACCTTTTTTTTTACAAGATTCATAGTTTATTAAATTTGTTTCTCATGGTACAGTAACGGATGAAATTGTTATAGTTACGTCTAGTTCTATATGGCATAGATGACAGCATATGCGAATAAAAGATATGACAAAGAAACCTATGATATTTCTAAATATGTAAACAAAATTTCAAGATTGTGACAAACGATACAAATCGAGCAAGGAAGGTTTATGACGCTTCGAAACCGCAATTTATGCCGTGCACGGTGGGACGAAAGTCGGACAATACACTATTCGTTTGGGCCTGGAACTCCGAGAAACGCGAATTCGAAGAAATCGCGGAAATGACCAATTCCCAAATGCACCAAACTCTTGTCGATAACGGTAAAGATATCGTGGGAAGACAAATTATAGGAAGAGGTCAGTACTTCTATTAAAGCGAAAAGTTGAACGAAAAAACTTCTATAAAAAGTATTTTTAAATACAAAATATGAAATACAATGTATCAGAATATATTCTGTTATGTTTTATCGTTTAATCGCACTCATTTTGGAACGTTCGTTTCAGCTTTCAGTATTTATTTGATCGGCGGCGAACAGGGATTAGGCACTGGTCGTTTCAACACGACGCTTTGGCGCTATTGTCTCTTCTACAAGAAATGGTATATCGAGACTGTGTACGTAAGAAACTCGGGCGAGTGTCGATAATTCTCTAATGAACGTGAAATTTTTTTTTCGTCATTGTATGCAGTCTATTTTTCCATTAGATTGCCTCAGCCAAGAAGACACATGGCGGTTGCCTTTTTGAAAAATAAATTATATCTCTTCGGTGGTGTGGGTCGTCACCGATTGAAGCTTTTCAGCGTTGACGTGTACGATATTCACACAGGTACCGGTACTGATTATTTGTGTCCAGATCCTCGAAAAAAAAAAGCTTTGACGTTGTTTCGGCGACTGTATTAGCAATAATGAATACTTTGCAGGAATATGGTCTCGAACCGCTGACATTCCCGAACCATTCACCGAAGTGCCTTCTTCGTGTGTAGCCGATGGCAAATTCATTTATAAGAAATCATTCTTATACGTTTACGATCCAACGTCCGATAAGTGGGGATCCTGGCATTCGTACATCGGCAAAGATCTCTTTCACAATTCCCATTACATTCGAACGCTGCTGGAATCCGGATTCGATTTTAAAAGCCAACGACTGTTCTTCGCCAATGGTAAATTGCGATTGATGTCAAATCGTAATTTGCGTTATCGTTATTTCCCGTTTAACATGAATAACCTTTTCATTTCTCGTTTCAGAATCATACCTCAAATCGCAGCAAATGCTCAATAAAGATCCGGAGAATGATTCGCATACGATTATACAACAAACCTGGAGCGATCCGTGGATTGTTGGAGTCGGTTGTAAGGAAGATGGACCCTATGTTGAAGTAGGGTATTCAAATTCAAGCGAAACCGGAGAGTACCAGTCGATACCCATGTCGTTTAGTATATCATGTACGAAACTGACGTCACTGCCTGCGGATTGTTTCAAATATCGTCTCGGAAGCTTCAACATCATTGATCCGAAAAAGCTGTATCAACCAATTTCTTCGGATATTTTCAAACGGTGCAGGTGGATATCTTTAGACGGATCCAAAAACTGCGACTCGAACGCATCACCCGAGCTTGATGCTAAAAAATGTTCCCTTTTTTTTCAGCGAATGAAAAATCACGTTCCGTGTTGAGACAAAAGAAATATACGGAGTAATGCGAACTGTGCAAGGACGAACCGAATTATTGCACTGGAATAAACGGCTCGAGAGATCTGCGCTCTCGAAGCGAAGAAGTCGAGTGTTCCGCCGTTCTCGCGACTCGAGTGTGTGGGAAGAGCTCAACACCATCATCTCCGATGCCGGCTACCGCAGATTCTCGGCGATCAATCAGTTTGCGCCCGTGTCTCGGCAAAGGCGCACGTATGCTGCGCGTCTTTAGTACAAGGGTAGACAACACATTGAATCTTTGTCGCCAGCGGTACTTCGTCCGATAATCGGTATTTCGTTGAAGCATTCTCACTTCGATTGATTTTGTTAACGTTCCGCAATGGAAAATCAAAACTCCGAACGCTGTGAGACGGTAATACTCGTTTTGGGCGACAGTCGCATCAAAGTAAACAAAGACAAACTATCGCGCTACAGTCTGTATTTTGCATCGTTATTCTCCGAATCTAACGAAGATGACGAGCAACAAGTGTTGACGATAAATTACGAAATATCACCGACCACGCTACAGGTTCGTGATGCATGCAATTCCGTTCGAAAGACCAACGCTAGACTACGCGTTATCCGGGCGGGGGGTCGCATTCATCGAACTCAACCATCGTCCCTTATCGGGCTTAATAAAGTTAATCAATATATCCATGTTTTGTTCTGAAAATAGTCTATACTTGTCACACGTGCTGTTCCGGCGCGCGGCCTGTATCCCATTCTTCAATCCAGTGAATAATATCTTACCACGGCCTCCGGCGTTTCGAAAGTTCCTGGAAGTGTCCTTGAATTTTTCTTGTCCTCGAAATATCCTGGAATGTCCTTGAATTTTTTCGATACAGTAACTAAACTTTCGTTCATCCATCAATTCCGAATTTTATCTTTCGTAAGAGGTCTTGACTATTTTGAAAACGTCCAGGAACGTCCTTGAATTTTTTCGATATTGTCCCTGAACTTTCATCCATTTTATTCGAATTTTATCTTTCGCAAGTGGTCTTGACTATTTTCAAAATGTTCTGCAAATGGCCTTGAATATTTTTCTGGACCTTTTATTGAATACTTACCAGTCGCACATCGTCGCATCTCACGGATTCCGATATTAAGACTCAACTTTTTGATCCGGCTCATCGATTACGAATAAAAATTGTAACGTTGAATCGCCAGAATTTTATTCACTGGGCCAACAACGAGGGCGAGCACACTCGAGTCGTTCACTCGCCGAAATATTACTTCTTCGTTCGGGCGTCTCTGGAAAAATTTCTCACCGGTGCTCACATGGAGCTGTTGGAATTGTTGGAGCTGAGCGTTGTCTTCATGGCGGAAAAGTTGACGGACAACATAACCGAGATGATTATCTGCATGCGTCTTCCGCCCGACAACATGTTGCAAATATGGCTAATAGCGGAAAATCTTGGCTTGAAAATGCTCAGAGACATTGCACTGGCAATATGTTTGGACAGATTCGAGGAATTGCCAGTATCGTCGCTCGTCGATTTGTCCATCGAACACTTTGCGAAGCTCGTGCTAAACGTCAATGTTAGAAGCTCCGCGGCTCGTTTGCTGGTGATCAGGGAAGAGTGGAGAATGCGCAACAGCATTCCCACAAAATTGTCCGAATCGCTCGTACAGGTATTGCGCTACAAACGATGCTCGATAGAAGATACAAACTAGCGAGATTCCCTAAAAAAGTTTTTTAATTTCTTTATCTATTTGAAGTTTCTGAATTGCGATCCAGACGACATCGAAACTGTGCTGACCAAAAAGAGACCCCACTGCGCTCAGTGCGTGGTGGGAAAAAAATTAGACAAATCCATCATCGTTTATTCTTGGAACGGCAAAACTTTTAAGGAAATCGCCGTGATGACGAATTCGCAGTTGCACACGACGTTCGTTGATAACGGAAGAGATCTCGTAGGCTGGCAAGTTATAGGCAGAGGTGAGCATTCGTTTCTCCTGTATCTGTTAGCTCATTGATCTTGTATTCTGCAAATGAAACTGAGATCCTTTTCTTTGTTTTTCAGGCTTCAGCATTTATTTAATCGGCGGCGAACAGGGATTGCATACCGGACATTTCAATACGGCGATCTGGCGATATTGTCTCTTCTCAAAAAAGTGGTACATCGAAACTCTGTAAGTATCATAGTCCCGTTTTTTGTGGCTACTCAATGACAAATAACTCTAACTTATTCATTATTTTCTTGACGATTCAAGAATGCCGCGACCGCGGAGCCACATGGCAGTGGCTTTTCTCGCGAATAAATTGTATCTCTTCGGCGGTGTGGGTCGCAACAAAACACAACTTTGCAGCGTCGATGTATTCAACGTTCACACGGGTAAGAATGGTTAATTAACGACCTATGAATTTTATCGTCGTCATCAATAACAATTTTTTTGCAGGTATATGGTCCAAAGCTACCGATATACCCGAGAATTTCGCAGAAGTTCCTCCCTCTTGTGTCGTTAATAACAAATTCATCTATTACACAAATCAGTTCCATGTATATGATACGCGATCCGACAAATGGACAACGTTTTACCCGAACGCCGAGGAAGCTGACATGATGGGTGATCGACAATTCTCCGTTCACTCGATAATAGGATGCAGAATTAACGACGAACAAAATCCTGTCCTGTACGTTACTGGTATGTACTTATTTAAAAAAAAATATTTTTCGGAATTTGTAAAAATTCATATTTCGCTCATCATTACTTTTGATTTATTTGGTTTTATAATTTTTTTTATTGTTAATATAACAGATTATATTGTTCGTTATTCAGATCTTCAACCGGATGTCGATCGAACGTATCTGCGAACATGCACGCTCGATCTGTCTTCTCCCGGATCTACGGTCGACGCAACGACAATCCACGTGTGGAAACCCGGGGACGGTGCGAGCTCGTTCTATCAGCAAGTGATGAATGAACGATATCTCGTTTGTTTCGCATACAATGATCATCGCGTCAATATCGAAGTGGGTCAAGTTAAAGGGAACAGCACGATGGAGCTAGTGGAAAAATCGAAGCGAGTTCTCGACGAGACGTACAGACGACTGAAGACTTATGGCAAAGAGTTGAAACACGTGACTTCAGACTGTTTTCAGCTTCGTCTGGGATGTTTCAATCTGATCGATCCGAAGAGTCTGCACATGCTCATACCATTGCCCGAGCAGGTACAAGCGAACGCTTCTGCCGAAATGCAAGATCGGCACGCGCACGCACACAGTCGATTTTTGTAATGCGAACCTCGGTTCTTTTTCTTTCAGGAATGTATAAACGTGTGAATGCAGCAACTTTCCGTGAGCTTGCTGAATGCAGCGAGAAGAAAAGAAATTACACGTTCGAAGATCGAAGATCATTGTAGAAAGACCTTTCTAAATCTCGCAGCTCGTATCGCGGAAGGAACGGTAAAATCGCGCGACAGAGAAATATCAGGCGAAAAACGGCTTTTAAACGATTTCCGAATGAGCCGAATTCCCAACAGTATTCGCAAGGCAAGTGGCAAGTGGTGGTGGTGGTGGTGGTGGTGGTTTCATTTAAAAAAGAAAAAACATGATATATTTATTTTCTATTTTTGGACCTTATGTTCAGTTGAAAATTTAAGTATTTTCGAGCTGTAATGGCTCAGAAAAAATTGCGACTTTTCTTTTCTTCTTTTTAAAAACTGTTTTTAAGTCGCCGAATTTTTGTGAGTTTTCACGTCACGTCCGGTGAAATACTGAAATGATAAAACCGGATTTGATGTCAACAGAAATTTTCAAAAATGTCACCGGACGTAACATCATAGAGAATTATTTAACGTATTTTCTGAAGTCACTTCCGATATTTAAATCTGAATTTTTTACCGGAAATGACCTCACAGAGAAGACGGTTGCATTTTTCAGGCCAATTGTGACCTTTTCTCTGTGATGTAACGTCCCATAAAAAAAAAATAGATATCAAAACCGGAAGGGATGTAGTCAGGAACTTTTAAGACAATTTCATCGGAAATTGTGTCACAGACAAATGTTTCATATTTTTTTACGACATCGCTGTCGGTGAAAAGTCGCGATTTAAGGATCGGTATCGACATCAAAGTAAACATTTCCCTCGAAGCTTTCCCTTTAACTTCGCGAAGGTCAATAATTATAAATAGAGGATATTACACGATGTCAGGGGAATGGGTGTGAGGTAACGACGAAGATGTTTTTTTTTCATCTTGAATCTTGAAATTTTTATTAATAGTACATGTTGTAACGGAAGCAGTCTTCAAACAAATCTAACACGACGGATCGTACGATAACATGGAATAAGAGATGCGTGATCGTCGTGGCTCTTCATCCAGGGTAAAGTCGCAGCCGCGGAAGAAACGCGGATATAACAGAGAGAGAATATACATGTAGAGAGAGAGTATATTGAGTGTGCGGTACGCGCGAGAGCATCGTTTTTATAAAGTTCGTTCGAGGATGCTGCGACGTTCTCGCGCGTATCGTCGCGCGTTAAATCTCCCTTCGGCTGCGACATGACCGTGAAAATCGAAGCACGACAGGCCACGTGCCGTCGTGTGCACAAACGCGCGCGCGAGATAAGAAGCGCCCGGTACACAGCGGTTAAGCTCAAATTAGCGTGCAAGACAGAGAGAGAGAGAGAGAGGCGTGTGCTGCTATCCGATTCATGCGCGATATGACAAACACACGAAAAAAAAAAGAGAGAACGAAAGAAACAATGCTTTATAACAATAATAATAATAGGTAATAATAAATAGATGATTCTCTTAGACTTTTATACATGAACATTTAAATGGTAACGTTATAATGATATTTCGCGCGATAGACCGCTATTCGCTCTTGTTCGTTGATCAAAAAAAAAATTCGTTCGTTCGACGAACGCTTCGAATATCGCGTCGTCTTGGTTCATTGATCTTTCGTTGTGATCTCCGTGTTCACGAGAAAAAAAAGAAGAAAAAAAATGGCGAAAAGCGGTATCAATGTGTCGCGCTCAACGAGGCAAGTCCCTCCCGCGCCCTCTCCCACTACTCTCGT
Source organism: Ischnus inquisitorius (assembly GCA_963924025.1). NCBI lineage: Eukaryota > Metazoa > Arthropoda > Insecta > Hymenoptera > Ichneumonidae > Ischnus > Ischnus inquisitorius. Next base: position 14,506,321 of record OZ001251.1, read on the forward strand.
TGGACGAAACCTCGTTGGATCGTACGTTGGAGTATCTTTCTTTTTTGTTTTCATTTTTGTGATTCGTTATGATCGTAAGAGTTAAAGACAAATGTGGATGTTCACTGATCGTTGGGACTGGTGACATTTAGCGCGAAGGCCGAGTTCGTTTCGCCCTTCTTGCCGATCGCCCGTGCAGAGTATTGACCGATGTCGCCGGCTGTGCAAGACTTGATTTTCACTTCGAACGACTTGTCGCCGTCCGAACTGAAGAGATATCTGCTGCTCGACTCGTCGATCGGCTTGCCGTCCTTCAGCCACGTCACTGAGGAGAAAAAAAACAGCAAAGATCCGATGAAAAACGATCGTTGAAGGATCAAAGGTGAGCCCAAAAGCTCAAAGTGTTGGGACAAAACAATTTCGTACCTTTGAGCGGCGCGGTTTCAGTCTGGCACGCGAAGCTGACACTCTCTCCTTCGCTCACGGTTGCCGACTGTGGGAATGTCGTGAACACTGGGCTCTTCGGCTCCTCGTTAGGAACTGTCCAACAAAAAAAAAGATAAATCGTTAAAGATCAGAACCAACTTCCGTGCGTTTCTCGATTGGAATAACGAAAAGACCAATTTTTACCCAGAACGTTGAGCGTGCAGGATGAGAAGCTCTCTCCGGCATCGTTGAATGCCTCACACGTGTACGTGCCAGCATCTTCGGGGAAGATCTCGGCGATATTGAGCTTGTATATGTTCGCTTCGTTCGTGTATTGGAAGTCCTTGCTCGGCTTTATTTCCTTGTTGTTGTGTAGCCATACAACGTCGAACTTCTTCGCGCCAATGATTCTACAGCTTAGTACTACAGCCTCGCCGTCCTTGACGAAGTTACTCGTCAGATGATCGACGATCTTCGGAGGTTTGTCGCCACCCTTCTTCTTGCCCGACGCGTTCGACATAGCTGCGCGCGGGAAAAAAAGGACATGTCACAGGTCGTCCCATTTCCGTGCGAGAACGAATCAATTATGGTAATTTGTACTCACGCTTGACGGTCAGTCTACACGACGTCGATGCGGTGCCGAGGCTGTTCGTTGCCTTGCAAACGTATTCACCCTCGTCCTCTGGGAAAACTTCGTTGATCATCAGAGTGGCTACTCCACCCCTGTATTTGAGATCAACTACTTCCGAGGAGCTGACGGTCTGGGGAAAATAATTTAACACGTTAATTTCTGATGGTAAAAAGAAATAAATGGAACTCTTATTAACCCTCCGGGCTCGTTTAAGACGGATACCTTTCCACCCTTGGACCAAGTGATTTGCGGCTCTGGATCGCCGCTCACTTTGACGCAAAGCTCCAATTGTTCACCGTCGTTGATTGTAAGGTCGTTCAGCTTGCGCGTAAATTCGGGCGGCCTCATGGAATCGTCGGGAGGATCTGTAAAAAAAACGTAGTTGAATCGCAGAGAGCTTCATTTTCGTTGCTCACGAAAAGGGTGATTAATTTCGTCGATTTCTTACGAATGAGCTCTTTGGTCGTGCTTCTCGAGCGCGATGGACTTCCGGTTGTATCCAGTTTGGTGCCGTATTTCTTGACGTTTCTCTTGTCGGTCAGAGAAGACTCGGCCTAAAAGGATTAATCAATGCTTCTTCATTGTTTCAACAATGGAATTTAAACAACTAGTAAAAAATTGTAACGTACCCTGTACGAGGAGGACATGGTAGAATTGTGTTTAGTTCCCGTGGAAGACGACGAGTAGTTATGCGACGCGCTGTGACTCGAGTAGCTGCTGTAATCCGTCTTTATAACTATTTGCTGTGGTGCTGGCTTCAGTGGCTGTTCGATGAATCGTCGATCTAAAAAATCAAGCGTTCGCAATGAAAAAAAAATCAATTTGGTAACATAGAATAGTGGAAAAGTTGGATCATTCCCAGGTAAACTGCAACTGGGGGAGGTAGAGAGCGACTCCGACTTCAAGTCGTAAAGGAACAGGATTTAGCGGCACTGTTACAAAGATCCAGGAGCATCTAATTGCCATACTACAGCTAATGCAGCCACAATATAACACAAACTCGGATACTATCGCATTTTTTTCTTCTATCAAAGCATTACGGTCTATCGGTTCGAAGTACGGGAAGGGAATTAACGAAGTTCACGCGAGCATGAGGAAAAACAGAGTGCAGCGTGTGCAGTCGCACATGACGACAAGGGTAGAAAATAAAACGTGACTACGGCGCTAAGGGGTGGGAATAAAAAATCGAAGGGGTCACGCTGAAATAGCTCTACCTCCGGAATGCAGGATGTCGTTTGCTAACTTTGCTTGTTCATCGGTCTCACCCGTTCCTACAATGCAACATTCGACAAGGTAATTAATATTCGTCGAGCAATTGAAATCACGATTACACTTCGTCGAATTTTCTGTTGCGAAATGTAATAGTTTATCGACGCTGTAGGCAGATAGAAAGATAAAAAGATTCGAGGAGAGATTTTGGAGTACGAGTATTTACCTTCGACAATGACGACGCAGCTCGTCTCGTCGGTACCGTGGCAGTTGGTAGCCACGCAACGGTATTTGCCACTGTCCTCGGGTTTGCAGTCAACGATTTCCATGAAAACGACACCGTCCGAGTGCGACATTGTGTACTCGTGCTTGGACAATTCCCTGCTGTCTCTGAACCATCTGACCGACGGCGGTGGTTTGCCGCTCAGGCAGCAGAGCAGCTTGCAGGTTTGCCGTATCTGCATAACACGAGGTCGCAGAAGGAAGGTGAAGCTCGGCGCGCATTCGGTCTGTTCCATCCAGCAGTGATAGGCGAGAGGTTCTCGTCTTCGTACAGGATGAACTTCCGGTTTGTATGGAGCGATCTCCTTTGGCACGGCTATGAAAAAAAAAAAAAACGCAAAGAATCATTATTACTCAAGGTCTGACTTTGGACAACGAAGAACCTGAAATACGTTTCTGTCGATCAAACTCACGTTGAACGTTGAGGAAGACGACTTCTTCGCGATATCCGTAATGATTCTCCGCACGAATGATGTACTCTCCTCTGTCCTCGAGCTTGGCTCTGTTTATGACGAAGGTATAGTCGTCGCCGATGTAACGTTTCATGAATTTCACCGATTGCCTGAGCTCCTGATTGTTGTGATACCACGTCAGCGTCGGTGTTGCGATCGCGATAACTCTGCAAGTGAATTTCACGCTCTGGCCCTCGTAGGTGAAGGCGCTCTGTGGTTTGATGACGAATCTCGGAGCAGCTTGTCTGCGATCTTTCGATTAGAAGAAAAAATAGAATTAATTAACCACAAAAAAAAGATTTCTTTGAAGATAATAAAAATCGTAAGGTTGACATACCGAAGGTAGAATCGTAAATCTTGTACTTTTCGATGAGCAATTTTCTGAGCGCAGAATATTCGGCCAGCCGTCCGATCGGCAAAACGTATTTCGACCAATTGTCGTACTTGGCGCGAAGTCTGTCCCTGAAGCTGACATAGCGACTGCTCGAGATTCTGCTCGTTCTGTCGCTGTGATCGCCGGTCAGCCATGGATGGAGGAGACACTCGTGGGCGGTCATGCGCTTTCTAATAAATAAACACAATCCCGTTTAATACATTTGAAACGATTTATGATCTAGGGAATAATAATGATCGACGTACTCTTTGTTCTTGACAAGTAGCCGTCTGATGAAGTCCTTTCCTTCGTCGGAAACGTCGCGGAAAGTCTCCTCGTCGAAGTCCCAGTCGCAGGCCTTGACGTTCTTCAGGGTCTCGATGTCGTTGTCACCGGCGAAGGGCGAGAGACCGCTGAGGAGAACGTAGGCGAGAACACCGCAGGCCCACATGTCCGTGTAGAAACCGACGGGTTCGCGCTCCACGATCTCCGGTGCTGCGAACTCCGCTGTTCCCGTACTTATCTTCACGACTTCGTTGGGATCGAGCTTCGTTGCCAGACCAAAGTCTATTAGCTTGACGTTCGTGCTGTTTCGGGTCTGGCACATGATATTCTCCGGTTTGATGTCTGGAAGAATCATCGAAGATAACATTCATCCATCGTTCGACGATTTTAAACATAATAAGCGTAGAGATGTGAGAATGTTTCGTCTTACCGAGATGAATTATGTTCTTCTCGTGCATGTGTTTTATCGCGTCGCATATTTGTCGCATGTAGTTGATGACCTCGGCCTCGGACATCGAGTAACCCTCGGCGGTTATTCTCTCGAACAATTCTCCACCGGACAGGCTGCAGAAACAAAAATGTTCAGTCAGGCAAATCGAACCAACGATACTTCTACGGATTACTACGACCTTGCAAAATTTAATGTATTCAACTTACAATTCGAAGATGAGAACCATCTCATCGTCGTCCTCGAAGGCGTCGTGAAGATTTATGAGTTTCGGATGATGAAGCTGATTCATAATGTCGATCTCCTTTCTGATGAGTTCCTTCTCCATGACGTGAGAAACCGGTATGAATTTGGCGGCGAATATATTGCCGGTTGCTCTCTCGCGACAGCGATGAACAACGCCGAAAGCGCCGGTGCCGATTTCCTCGAGAATATCGTACTTGTCGTAGACCGATGTGTTCTTAATCTCAACCGGCTGTGGCACGTACTTGCTGTAAATGTCGAAGACGAATTGATCGTAGTCGCGAACCTTCTCGTCGGCGGTACCGCGAATCTTCTTGCCGGTCTCGTCGAGCTTGTATTCCTTCTTCTTCAGGACCTTCTTCGTGCTTCCCTTGGTCGTTATCAGTGGCGTTACCTCGCTCGGGTCCGAACGTCCGTAGACGTTCTCCGCCGAGACACGGAAGTCGTATTGATGTCCGGGACTGAGTCCGGTCACGGCGATCGAGCAGAATCTCGTGTTGCCGACGCGTATCCAACTGCTCATCGGATGTTCGCGCTTCTCGACGAGATAATTCGTGATGTTGCTGCCACCGTCCCATACCGGTGGTTTCCAAGTCACGGCGAGAGAGTCGTGACCGATGTTCTCCACTTGCGGGAATCTCGGTGGGTCCGGACGATCGCTGATCTGAATCTTTATTATAGCGCTGTCCTGGCCGAGCTCGTTCTCCGCGGTGATTCTGTAAGGACCCGAATCGATACGGCTGCCGTCTCTGATCGTCAGAACGGCGTGTCGCTCCTTGACCTCGACGGCGTAGTGACCACCGGATTCGATAGTTTCGCCCTCTCTTATCCACGTGATCTTCGGTTTCGGGAAACCGGTGAATGGAATTTTGATAACGACGTTTTCGCCCTTGTCGCAGAAGGCGGTATCGCGGAATCTCGGTGGCACGTTGAGCTTCGGCGGTGTCATTATGAACAACTCGCCCTTCGTCGACTTGTGTCCACCCTTGTTGGAGGCCCGGCAGACGTACTCGTCCGCGTCCTCGCCGAAGACATCGTGAATTATCAGAGTGTGACAATCGCCCTCGGAGTAGATCTCGAAGCGGCTGCTGTTCATTATCTCCCGAGCGCCCTTGAACCACGTTACCGTTGGCTTCGGGTTTCCGCTTATGATGCACGAGAACTTGGCGTTTTGATTCTGTATGCAATTGACGTTCTTCAGTCCCTTGAGAATCTCCGGGGGTTTGGACTCTTGAGGATCCTTTATCTTCACCGATGTCGAAGCGGTCGATTCTTTGCTCAAGCCAGCCTCGTTCTGGGCGAATACGCGGAATTCGTACTGTCGTCCCTCGATGAGATTGCTGACGTTTATCTGGTTCGTCGGGCATATCGCGGGATTGACGCGCTGCCAAGCTTTTCCGCCGACCTCGCGCTTGTCTATCCAGTAGCCCTGAATCTTCGCGCCACCGTCGGTGGCGGGTTTGTCCCACGAGAGATTGACGAAATCACCGCCGATCTGAATGACGCTCGGGGTTCCAGGTGGTCCCGGTGGATCGAACGGTGCCTTGGCCTTGATCGGGTTGACTCCTTCCAACGGAGGTCCGCTGCCGTTGTCGTTGACGGCCACGACTCTGAATAGATATTCCATTCCCTCGGTTAGTCCTTGCACGATGGAAGTCGTGTCTTTGCAGAAGCTTGCCACGACGAGCCAGTGTCCGTGGGTGACTTCGCGGCGTTCGATCATGTAGTGAGTAACGCGAAGGCCACCGTCGTATTTCGGTGGGTGCCACGAGAGCGTGCAAGTGTGCTTGTCGATATCGGAAACGTCCAGAGGTCCGATCGGCGGTCCGGGTGGTCCGGTGACGAATGCACGGAAAGTTCCGCTAACGCTTCCGCTGTCGTTGGATATCGAAAGCTCGTAGAGACCCTCGTCGTCCTTGTTGATGTCTCTGATGAATATAATGAGATATTCGTCGAATACGGTGTACTTGATGTGTCCGGATTCGATGACCTTCGCGCCGTCCTTCTTCAGCGTAATGTCCATCGGTTGATCGCCATTGTAGAATATCTTTATCTTCGTGTTGTCCTTCTCGGGAAGATAGAGAACGTCGGGCATACGCTCGATGCGCGGTGGTGTACCGATCTTGAGTCTCATCGTCGTCGTGGCGATGCCCAATGGATTCGAGGCTTGACAACTGTAATCACCGGTGTCGGCTTCCCATACTTCGGATATCACGAGCCTGAAGAGACCGTCGTCGCGGGTTTCGCTGCGGAAACGTCCGCCCATGGTTATCTCACGGCCGTTCTTCAACCATCTCGGTGTCGGCATTGGCTTGCCGGTGGCTTCGCACTCGAGGACATAAGTCTTTCCGAGAGGAACACCTTGGCTGATCGGCAGTGATTTCGTGAATTCGGGCTTGGCGCCGCCCTCGACTTCGCACACTTTGACGGGAGTCGTGCACGAGCTCGGCTCCGATCTTCCCGCTGCGTTTACAGCGAATATGCGGAATTCGTAATCACCGCGCTCGATCAGATGAAGCACCGAGTATTCGCAATCGGTCACGTTGTACTCGTTGCACTTCAACCAAATTGCCGAGCCAATTTCGCGTTTCTCGATAACGTAGCCGGTGATGCGGCTGCCGCCGTCCGACGTTGGCGCTTCCCAACGAAGATCGACGTAGTTCTTGCCGACCTTTATCACCTGCGGCGTTCCCGGTGGCGACGGAACGTTGAACTTGCTTCTCAGCTTGAATTGTATCGAGGGTGGACTCGGCCTGCTGAAACCGGCGGCATTCATCGCGCGTATACGGAATTCGTACTCGTGGCCGCTCGCGAGACCGTAGCATATGTAGCTACGATCCTTGACGAGATAATCGTTCGCCACGCGCCACTGTCCGTCGTCCGATGGATCACGGAATTCGACCTTGTAGCCTTGGATTCTCGAACCACCGTCCGAATGCGGACGATCCCAGCTTACTGTTATACTGTCCGAATCCCAGTCTACTACGCGCGGTTGACCCGGCGGATCCGGCACAACGAACGGGAATTTGGCTATTATCGGCTCGTCGCCGACCAACGGCTGCGATACTCCGTACTGATTTTCCGCACGGATACGGAAGTTGTACTTTTTGTTCGGCTCCAACCCTATGACGTCGTAGTGAGTGTTTCGAACGAAACTGCTCAGCTTCACCCAATACTGTAAAGCAAATAATTTTATTTTAATCTAGAAACTCACAATTGTCCTTGAATCATTTCGAAATTTTCTGAATTCTCGTTGAGGGAGAATTGTATGAACGCCAAAGTGTAGAACGCAGAATTTCGATAGCGAGTACTTACATTGCCAGGATCCAATTTTTCGACGATGTAATTGGTGACCGGTGAGCCACCGTCGTCGAAGGGAGGTTTCCATGCGAGGGTACACGTTTCCGGCGTTATGTCAGAAACGTCCAGAGGTCCTTGCGGATGCGATGGTTTATCTGCGTACAGAAAAATGTAGGTATAAAAAATATGAAATTTGTAGAAAAAAAAACAAATTATTTCCATAATTAAAAACGATATACTAACCGACAACGAGAACCTTGCAAGAAGCAGAATCCGAGCCAATGGTATTCGATAGATGAATAGTGTAATTTCCGGTGTCCGTTCTCTTCGCCTTCTTGTTGATGAACTTCGAGGCGATCTCGTTCGTCTCGAACTTTATCCTCTCGTCCGTGTAAATATCCTCGCCGTTGACCGTCCAGCTCGGTTTTGGTATCGGATGAGCCGTGTACGGCACAGTGATCGTGAATGGTTCTCCAGCGATCACCGTCATGTCGCGAATGCTGAGATCGCTCGTTATCTTCGGCGCGACTGTGAACGATCAAGCATATCAATAAGTATTCGTGTAATTAAAGAAAATTAATTAATAATCGGTAAGTTCTTCCTCGATCAATGAAATCCTTACAGAATGGTGCACAGGCGCGAAGGGCGTCGGAGCTCGAACTCCACGGTCCCTGTCCAGCGGCATTGACGGCCGCGACGCGGAATTCGTAATCCCGATTCTCGATGAGACCGCCGACCTTGTAAGTGAGATCTTGAACGAGAACCTGCGTTGCCTTGATCCATTTGTCTTCGTTGTACAGACGTCTCTCGATAACATAACCGGTGATGGGTGAACCACCGTCGCTTCGCGGTCTTGTCCAGGAGATTGTGATACTTTCCTCGGTGCTGTCGACACCACGAGGTTCGCCAGGAGCTCCGGGAGTGTCGAAGGGATGTCTCGCCTTGATGGGATCCTTCGTTGTAACGGGATCCGATGTTCCGTACTGATTTTCCGCCATAACGCGGAACTCGTATTCCTGATTAACCGTGAGATTTCTCACGCGCACGAATGGCGTTGTCACGTAACTGCTTATCTGCAATTGTTTTCGATGAATATTATTACAAGCCCTATTGAAAATACGCGTATTGGAAGAATCAAGGCGAGCGAAGCGAACGAACCTTCGACCAAGTCTGCGCTCTGGGCTCGCGTTTCTCGATAACGTAATTCGTTATCTCGGCTCCGCCGTTGTCCTTTGGTGGAGTCCAGTAGAGCGTTAGAGAGTCGCCTCCGAATTCGTCGGCGCGCAAATTCTGCGGTGGTGCCGGACGATCGAGTACTCGTACGTTTATCGTGGCTGTGTCGAAGCCGGAAGAATTGCGGAGCTGAAGACGATACTGACCACCGTCTGAACGCTTCGAGTTCTTCATCACGAGACTGATAGAATAACAATAGAAAACAAAATGAGATTAAACGATACTCATCCAACACACCGATATTTATGTGACTGATTGTTCGATAAGATTCAAGTTTTTTACCTGGCGTAATCGTCGGCCAGTTGGAAATGGACTCTCTTGTCGCTCTCATCGAGAACAACATCGTTGGAGAACCAGGTGGCCGCCGGTCTCGGGAAACCGACATAGGGCACGTGAATAGAGAAATCTTCGCCGGCGCGTACGGTGATGTCGCGCACTCCGCCGAGATCCATGATCGGTTTGTTCGGCTGTTCCGTGATGACGATCGGATTGCTCGCGCGGCTAGGATTGCTCTTGCCAATGTCGTTGACAGCGATGACTCGGAATTGATACTCATCGCCCTCGTTCAATCGCGGCACCGTGTAAACGTTTCCGGCGATTATCGAGTCGTTCACGTCCGACCAATCGGGCTGATCCTTTTGCTTCATCTGGATAAAGTATCCGCGAACCTTGGCACCGCCGTCGTTTCTCGGTGGGCGCCAAGACAGCGTCACCGAGTCCTTTGTGATGCGATCGGCCTTCGGTGGCTCCGGTGGATCCGGACGAACTGTATTTATAAAGTACAATATTATAGATAATCGTGTTTGCAATGGTGATCAAATTATTGTTTGATCTTCAATCCGAATTATCACTCACGTCGTTGATGACCAGCAACGATTGGCTCGGTGGCTCTGCTCGGATCTCCGGGACCAGCTTCGTTAACTGCGATCACGCGGAACTCGTAACGAGAACCATCGTGAAGATCTTGAACGGAGAACGTTGTGTTTGGCGTTGCGTAGTTGTTGCACTTGAGCCATTCACCTCCTCTCTCGCGTTTCTCGACGTAGTAGCCTGTGGATAAACAATTGTGAATTATTTTGTCGTTCGTAATTGAAATGCGTGCTTGAAAGTGCGCGAAAAAAATTACGCTCACCTGTGATGGGTTTGCCACCAGTATTTTCCGGAGGGTTCCACACGAGTGTACACGTGTTCGGAGTGTATCCCAAGATTTCCGGTTGACTCGGAGCACCAGGTGGATCGAAGGGACTCTTCGCGACCACGGGCTTTCCGTCCAAAGGCTCGGATACTCCGTAAAGATTCTCCGCGCGAACTCTGAACATGTAACGCTTGCCCTCGTTGAGGCCGCGAGCCGTGAAACCCATGGTCGGACAATATCCCGGCACTTGACGCCAGTTGTCCAGACCAAAGTCGCAAATTTCCACGATGTAATTCGTGATCGGCGCACCACCGTTGTCGGCGGGCGGTCCCCACGAAAGGGCGACCGATTCGTGAGTCGTTCCGGAGTAAAGGAGCGGTCCCTTCGGTGGGCCCGGCTTGTCGACAACGATTACCGTGATGTCTGCCGAATCTTCGCCAAACTCGTTCGTCGCTGTGATCGTGTAAATGCCAGCATCGTCGCGAATAGACTTTTCGATCTGGAGAGTTGTTCGATCGTGCTTCGTCTCGGTCTGGAATACAATCAAAAAATGAAGATTGAATTTGAAGGGATTTAAAATCAGTATTATTTATCGAATAATATCTGGGCGATTAACTCACCGTAACGCGATAATTAGAATCGAGTCTATCGGTTCCTTTGATCCAATCGATTCTGGGAGTCGGTGCACCGGAGATAGGAATATCGACGTTGATGGGTTCGCCAGCTCTGACCTTGATCTTTCGTCCGATAAGGCCGTCCAAGTGAAGCTTGGGCTTTTCCTTCATCGGTTTCGCGGTGAACACTGACGAGGTCTCGCTCGGTTTTCCGGCACCAGCGGCGTTCACGGCGGATACGCGATATTCGTATTGATGACCCTCGGATACGTGCTCGTCCTCGTACTCGACTCCCTTCATCGGTTCCTTGTTCAGCTTTATCCAGCGTCCGGTAGCGCGATCGCGACGCTCGATGTCGTAACCGAGAATCGGGGATCCTCCGTTGCTGATTGGCGGCGTCCATTTGATCTTGATAGCATCCTTGCTCGCGTCCACGCACTCGGGTCTTCCGGGTTGTCCGGGCACAACTGCGAAAGCATCGTTGAGTTATCGCAAGGCGTCGAAGAGAAAGACTTGAAAAATGACTACAAACTATTCAATGAAACTTACCGAATTGATTCTTAGCCACGACGGCGCGATCGGTCTTCAATGGCTCCGAGCGTCCCTGAAGATTCTCAGCGGACACGCGGAACTCGTACTTCGTACCCTCGAGAAGACGAGGCACCGTGGCGTAAGTTGATTTCGGATTTACGTAATTTACCGCTGGTACCCAACCGCCACCGTGAGTTAGATCGCGTTTCTCGATAACGTAGCCACTGAAAGAAAGCATACAACATTAATTTCTATAAATTCCAGAGCGGAAAATACATTGTTTTTTTTATTGCAATAAAACTTTATCCTCTCGGATGATTTAATAACGCGAAGACTCACGTTAGTTCGCTGCCACCATTGTCCTTCGGTGGTTTCCACGATAGGGTGACCGACTGACTCGTAATTTCCTCGTACTCGAGAGGACCCTCCGGTGGTCCCGGCCTGTCGAGAACAATAACGTTGAAACTGCCCTCATCGATGCCACTGTCGTTCTTCAGCAACAGATGATAAAGTCCGGAGTCCGATCTCTTGGCATTGACCGTATGGACGATCGTGTGATAGCCGATCGATGTGATAGTTGTACGAGCGTTAGTTTCCAGAGGTTTGTTGGCAACAGTCCAGATGACTTCGGGTATGGGTTCGCCAACGAAGTCGATGTCGACGTGGAAAACGAGGCCGGCCTTGATACGAATATCTTCCAGCGGCGTCTTGATCTTGGGCGCAACTGTGAAATTACGAATAAAAATGGTGAATCGGTATAATTACGTCGATATTGCCGAATAACGAATAAAAATGTGTAGTTTCACTTACGGTAACGAGTCTTAGCGATGACGGCATCGCTCGGTTCCGATGGTTCGGACTGACCAGCAGCGTTGACCGCGATAACACGGAATTCGTATTCCTGTCCCTCGGTCAAATCGGGTGCTGTGGCTTTGGTTTGTCCCGATGGAACGTGAACAGCGTTTATCCAGTAAGGACTGCCCTTCTCCTTCTTCTGTACGATGTATCCGGTGATCGGTGAACCACCGTCGTTCTCCGGAGCTGGCCAGGTAAGATCAACGTGGTCCTTGTCCCAATCGGTGATCTTTGGTCTTCCAGGTGCGTCGGGCTCGTCTGTTTACACACGAAATGGATCGAATTAAAGCAAACAATTATAGCGTAGAGAACAATGTATCGATCGGTTTCTTTGTTTCTAATACTAACCGAATTCGTTCTTAGCAATTATGCTCCTGGTCGTCTCGAGCGGTTCCGACTCGCCAACGTGATTCACCGCCTTGACTCGGAAGTAATATTCCTTTCGGTGGGTCAAACGAAACACGTCGTGATTGAGGGTCATGCTCATACCAGCATCCGACCATGTACCACGCGAGACATCCATCTTCTCGACGATGTAATGAAGAATTGGACTTCCACCGTCGTCGAGCGGCACTTGCCACGAGAGATGACAACTCTCCTTGCTGATCTGACTGACCACCAAAGGTCCTTCCGGTGGCGCTGGTTTGTCGAGGACCGTGACGCTCGCGCTGGCTGCCATCTTTCCAAGATCGTTCACGAGAGTCAATTTGTAGCGACCGCTGTCGCTGCGAACCGAGAACGGAATCTCGAATGTTGTTCTCGTTGTCGTCGTGAAGATTTCGTGACGAAGATCAGGCTCGATTGGTGTATCGTTGACGGTCCAGAACGCCGTTGGCTTTGGTGATGCCTCGATCGGAAGATCCCAAGCGATCTTTTGGCCGGCTTTCACCGTTAGATCCTTCATCAACAGTCTGTCGAACTTCGGGGCAACTGTTGATTGAGAGAAATTGTTCGTTAAAGTTTTTCGAAGTATCCTTGACAGTAAAAACTTAAATTGCATAGTTGGGATCGAAAAAGAACAAGTTTTTTCATGGGGAAAAAAATTGCCGAATACAGTATTTTGTACACTTACGGAAACGTGGTTTGGCGATCACCGGAGCGGACGCTTCGGACGGATCTCCAGGGCCTCCTTTGTTGACGGCAATGACTCTGAACTCGTATTCTTGTCCCTCGACAAGATCGGGCACAGTTCCGCTGCACGCTTTGCCGGTGAGTTCAACGGCTTTTTCCCATTGTCCGAATCTCGGTCTCTTCTCGATGATGTATCCAGTTATCGGCGAACCTCCGTCCCTCTTCGGCGGGGTCCATTCGAGATCGACGTGATCTTTGTCCCAATCGGTGGCGATCGGCTGTCCGGGCTTGTCCGGTTTTCCGAACGGATCTTTGGCTGTGATCTCATCGACTCCAGTCAAAGGCGCGGATTCGCCTTGCTTGTTGACCGCTCTGACACGGAAGGTGTAGTCGTGTCCCTCGATCAGATGATCGACTTTGCACGTGCAAAACTCAGCCTCGGCAACCGGCACCCAGCGCATACTCTCGGCATCCATTTTCTCGACGGCGTAGTGAAGAATTTCGCAACCACCGTCGTCCTTCGGCGCTCTCCAGGTGAGAGTGCATCCGTTCTTCGTGACGTTGTCGGCCTTGAGAGGACCCTCGGGCGGCGATGGTACATCCATCACTGTCACGTTCAATGTCGCCTTGTCCGTGCCATTGATATTCTTCGCCGTGAGAGTATAGACCCCCGTGTCCGAACGATGAGCGTCCATGAATCGTACCTTGGTGTTGTAATCGGTATTCGTTATTTTGATACGATCGCTGTTGCTCACCGTGACACCCTTGAGATCCCAGAGTTTCTGTGGTGGAGGTTCACCGATAACGGGAACGTCGAAGTCGAAGAAACCACCGGCGCGTATCTTGACGTCGAGCATGTACTTGCGATCGATTTTCGGCGGAAGATTCTTCGGTCTCGCGACGTGAGGTCTTGTAGCGTCCGACGGCTCACCGGGACCAGCTTTGTTAACGGCCCTTACGCGGAACTCGTACGCCGTTCCTTCGATCAAATCGGGCACTTTGCCGCGATTAACGTCACCCTCGACTTCGGCACATTTCTCCCATGTTGGACTGAATTTATCGCGTTTCTCAATGATGTATCCGGTGACCGGTGAACCACCATCCTCGGCTGGTCTTTCCCACTGCAACTCGACGAAATCTCTGTCGTAATCCGCGATCGTCGGAGTGCCAGGTTTGCCGGGCTCGTCGAACGGATTCTTCGCCTCGATCGCCTGGGACATCGTCAACGGTTCGGATTTTCCCTGTTTGTTGACAGCGCGAACACGGAATTTGTACTTGTGTCCGGGCGTGAGACCATCGATCGCCAGCGAAGTTTCGGGGCCATCGGTTTCGCCGGCTGGAACCCAACGTCCTGTGGCCTCGTCCATCTTCTCCACGATGTAGCCTTCGATCGGTTGGCCACCATCGTCCAGTGGAGCGTTCCACTTGAGGGTACAACCTTCCGCGTGCACGTCCGACGCTCTCAGCGGTCCTTCCGGTGCTCCAGGCTTGTCGAGTACGATAACGGTCACGTAAGCGATATCTTCGCCGCTGTCGTTCTTCGCGAATATCGCGTATTTACCGGACTCCGCTCTCGTGGCCATTCTCACGTGGAGACTCGTACCGTAATCGACGTGCTTGACTTTGATGCGATCTGTCGACCGGACGTCGCGACTAGCCAATTGCCAACTCGTCTTTGGTGGGGGTTCACCCGACACCTTGACATCGAAACCGAAGTTTTGTCCAGCCTTGATCTTAATGTTCTCGAGATTGGTACGATCTATCGTGGGTGCGAGATTGCGGGGTTTCGCAATAATCGTTGGCGTTGCGTTCGACGGTTCGCCCGGACCGGCTTGATTGACGGCGCGTACCCGGAACTCGTAGGGTTGTCCCTCGATCAGATCTGGCACAGTTGCGAAAGTCATGTCCGCGGGAACTTCGAGAGCTTTCTCCCATTCGCCGTATTTGTCTTTCTTCTCAATTATGTAGCCGGTTATCGGCGAACCACCGTCCTCGGTCGGCGGCTTCCATTTGAGATCAACGTGATCCTTGTCCCAGTCGGTTGCTTTGAGATCTCCGGGCTTTCCTGGCTCGTCTGTTTAAATATATATCGAAGGAAAAATCAATAAACGTATATACAACAAGAAGCAATGCATTAAGAAAGTTAAGCGTCAATAGAAAAATAATAATAGTAGTCGAAGGCGCCACCGGTGTCGCAATTGAGACGGTGCTGCTTACCAAATGGATTCTTGGCAATGATCGTCTCCTCGGCCACCAATGGCTCGGACTCGCCCTCGGCGTTGACAGCCGATACGCGGAATTTGTATTCTTTTCCGGGCGTCAGGCCAGTCACATCAATGTCTAAGTGAATAAAAAAACAAGATTCATCAGTTTACTTTATCGACAACTTGTTGAGTTGTACGAATGAGTTACGAGTTAGTCGCTTACTGGGCTCGGGGGCACGTCCGCAAGGTACCCAGCATCCGGTCTCAGGATCCATTTTCTCGACTTGGTAGTACTCGATGGGAGTGCCGCCATCGTCGACAGGACGTTTCCACTTGAGCTTGCAGCCCTCCTTGTGGACGTCCGAGATCGTTAGAGGACCCTCTGGAGCGGTTGGTTTGTCCGTGACAACAACGGTAACCGTGACGCTGTCTTTGCCCGACGAGTTAGTGGCGACTACGAGGTACTCGCCGCTATCGCCGCGCGCCACTGGACGAATAACCAGCTTCGTTTGATACGGTGGATTATCGATAGCCACGGTTTTGCTGTTGACCAGCGGAATAGCGCCGCAACGCCAATCCACATGTGGAGGAGGCTCGCCGATAATGTTGGCGTCGAACTTGAGCGTCGAGCCGGCCGAGAGTGTTATGTCCCGAAGGTTTCTTCGGTCAATCTTCGGAGCCACTGCAAATTAATTGAAAACGGGTGTTTTTTTTCGCTCGTATAAAAATCGTTATTCGTTTAAATATTTTAAACCCTTTCGGATTCCAGAAGAAAGTAATCAATACTTACGGAAGCGCGGTTTAGCGAGGAAGGTCTTGCTGCATTCACCGGGTTCCGATTGTCCGGCTTTGTTAACGGCGATAACGCGGAACTGATACTCGTTGCCTTCGATCAACCCGGTGATAAGAGCCGCTGTCTTCGGTGTATTTGTTTCCAGAGCTTTTTCCCAGAGAGTGCTGTATTTGTCCTTCCTCTCGATTATGTAACCGGTGATTGGTGAACCACCATC
This sequence comes from Ischnus inquisitorius, assembly GCA_963924025.1. Classification (NCBI taxonomy): domain Eukaryota; kingdom Metazoa; phylum Arthropoda; class Insecta; order Hymenoptera; family Ichneumonidae; genus Ischnus; species Ischnus inquisitorius. Next base: position 14,522,602 of record OZ001251.1, read on the forward strand.
TGTGAAGGGTTCCTTCCAAGCCAGATCGACTTGATGAGCCGTCCAGTCGGTTGGTTCGGGTATTCCAGGTGGATCGGGTACAGCTAATTAGGAAAGATACATTTAGCAGTACAAAACCAATTTTAACAAGGCACTGCGTTTGTGGAAAGCCTAGAAAAAAAATACACACTGAATGGATCTCTCGCGATGATCGAGCCATAAGTTTCAAGTGGCTCGGATTCGCCCTCGCTGTTGATGGCCTTGACGCGGAATTTGTACTCGTGACCCGGCGTAAGACCTTCGACCTTCATGTCGGTGCCGACGGTTTTGCCGACTGGCAACCATATGCCGGTGTCGGGATCGTATTTCTCGACGAGATAACACTCGATCGGCTCGCCACCGTCGTCCTTTGGCTTCTTCCACTTCAGGGTGCAACCGTCCTTGTGGATGTCCGATACTTCCAGCGGTCCTTCGGGCTTGGCTGGTTTACCTGTGCGAATTCGTGACGATTAAGACAGAATTCAAAACCCGACATGTCGAATAACTTATTTCTTCGTTGAGGAAATTCGAATCGATACTCACAGACAACGATAACCTCGACTTCCGCTGTGTCGGTACCGTACTGGTTGATCGCGGTTATCTTGTAGATTCCCGTGTCTTTGCGCTCAGCTCTGTCGTTGTAGAACTTGGTGTTGTAAGGCTCGTTTACGATACGGCGATGCGTCGTTTGCTGTACACTCTTCTCGTCGATCACCCACGTAACGTCGGGTGCCGGCTCGCCGGATACCTTTATGTCGAAGTGGAAACGCTCGCCCTCGCGAACTTGGACGTCGCGAAGATTGCGTCTGTCGATCTTTGGCGGAACTGGAAGGAAACGGTGAGAATATCATTCATCAAATAACGAATCGCGGAAGATGTATTCATTAGTTCGACTCGAATTGTCTTTGTGATATTTACCCTTGCGACTCTTCGCCACGATCGATTTGCTGGCGTCCGATGGTTCACCGGGGCCAGCTGCGTTGATCGCTCTAACGCGGAACTCGTATTCCGCACCTTCGTCCAAATTCTCGGCGCGGCCTTTGCATTCGTCGGGTCCGGTCTCGCCGGCCTTTATCCAGCGCGGCGAGCCCTTCTCCCGCTTCTCGATCACGTAACCGGTGATTGGAGATCCGCCGTCCTTCAACGGTGGAGTCCATCTTAAGTCTACGTGATCCTTGTCCCAGTCCGTTGCCTCCGGACGGCCAGGCGCTCCAGGTTCATCTGTGGAATAAAAACAAACTCGATAAGTACGACAATTTCGCATGGAAATGAATCATTGATGATCCCTTCAGGGATGGAACACAGTTTTGTTAACGGTGGAGCAATTTCCAAAATGTTGCAAATTCTCGAAATAATTTCTTACCGAACGGATTCTTGGCAATGATGCTGTGATCCGTGACAAGAGGCTCGGATTCTCCCTCGGCGTTTACTGCCGCGACCCTGAACTTGTATTCCTGTCCAGGTACGAGATTCTCCACCTCCAAGGTGTTGTCCTTGGTTCTTCCAACGGGCACCCATCTGCCGGTGTCGGTGTCCATTTTCTCGACGACGTAATGCTCGATCGGCACGCCTCCATCGTCCTCGGGCGGATTCCACTTGAGTGTACATCCCTCTTTGTGGATATCCGACACTTTGAGCGGGCCCTCGGGTTTCGCCGGTTTGTCGAGAACGAGAATTTCGATCGATGCCTCGTCCTTGCCGGAGTCATTCTCCGCTTTCAGGGTCAAAGTTCCGCAGTGGGCTCTCGTAACGGCGGAGATCATGAATTTCGTACGATAAGAGTCCAATTCGATCGTGACGATGTCGCGATCTTCCTGCTTGACTTTGTTGAGGAACCAGACCTTCGATGGCGGTGGTTCGCCGCTAACTTTAACGTCCAAGCGTATGTGATTTCCAGCCTTGATGGTCATATCTCGCAGATTCGTTCGGTCGATTCTCGGCGCAGCATAGCGATCCTTGGCGGTGAGAATGTCGCTGGCATCGCTGGCGGGTCCGACTCCACCCTTGTTGACGGCTTTGATACGGAACTGATATTTCTGTCCCTCCGTGAGATCTCCCACTGATCCTTGAGTCTGGTCTCCCGGAACTTCGCCGGCTTTCGTCCACTTTCCATACATGTCCTTCTTCTCGATTATGTATTTTTCTATCGGTGCACCACCGTCGTTCTTCGGCGCTTTCCATTTGAGATCCACATGACGCTTGTCCCAGTCGCGAAGCTCAGGTTTCGAGGGCGCATCGGGTTCTCTGTAAGGATTCTTCGCGGTCGTCGGTACGTCCGTTTCCAGCGGTTCCGACTCGCCCTCAGCGTTCACGGCTTTAACGCGGAATTGGTAATCCTTGCCCTCGTTCAAGCCGGTTATATCGGCCTCGGGAGTCTTGCTTGTACCGCAGGGTACCCAGCGACCAGTGTCGACGTCCATTCTCTCGATGACGTAGTGATCGACGGGCTCGCCACCGTCGTCGTCGGGCTTGTTCCACTTGAGCTTGCATCCCTCGGCCGTCACGTTCGACACGTCCAACGGGCCTTTGGGCTTGGTCGGTTTGCTCAGTATCTGCACCTCGATGTCTACCGTGTCCTCGCCACTATCGTTTTTGGCGGTAACGGTGTAAGTACCCGTATCGATGCGCTTGATCTTGTTGAGGATGAATAGCGTGTGATATTCCTCGTTCTCGATGGTCAAACGATCGACGCTTTTGAGAATGGTGTCTTTGAGCTTCCAGGTGATCGATGGTGGAGGTTCACCCTGAATGTCAGCCTCGAGTCTGAGCATCTGACCGACGCGCAGTATTTTCTTCTGAAGATTCTTACGATCGATTCGCGGTGCGAGGAATCTCGGTTTCGCGACGACGCTCTTGGACACGTCGCTGGGATCGCTCGGACCTGCTTTGTTAACGGCGACCACTCTGAACTCGTACTCGTGACCCGGCTCGATGCCTTCGGTCACCTTGGCGTTTGTACGATCCCCGACTACCATAGCGGCGTCCACCCACTGTCTACCATCCTTGTCGCGCATTTGCACGATGTATTTCTCAATCGCAGCGCCACCGTCGTCGCTCGGTGCTTTCCACTCGAGATCGACGAAGTCTCTGTCCCAATCCTTGATCTCCGGACGTCCGGGCTTGCCGGGCTCGTCGAACGGATTCTTCGCTATGATCGACTTGTCGGCTTCCAATTCTTCGGAGTCGCCCTCCTTGTTCACGGCTTTAACGCGGAATTTGTAGGGTTTTCCCTCGAGAAGGCCGGTTATGTTGGCTTCGGGTTCCGTCGATCTGGCGCAAGATATCCAAGCTCCGGAAAGCGGATCGAGTTTCTCGATTTCGTAGTATTCGATCGGTGAGCCACCGTCGTCCTCGGGCTTCTTCCACTTGAGCTTGCAGCCATGTTTCGTGACGTCCGAAACGTCCAACGGGCCCTTCGGCTTCGTTGGCTTGCCCAGAACGGTGATATCTACCTCAGCCTCGTCCTCACCGACTTCGTTCTTCGCTCTTACAACGTATTTTCCCGTGAGGGCTCGTTTTGCCTTCATTATGAAGAACTTCGTGTTGTAATCGATGTTGTCGATGCGATAAGTCTGGTCGGTTACGAGTTCCGAGTCCTTGAAGGTCCAAGTAACCTTTGGCGGTGGTTCACCGATTATGTTAACGTCCAAGTTGACCACGAGGCCTACCTTGACGATAACGGGCTGCAAATTCGTTCGATCGATGTGCGGTTTCAGCCAGCGGGCCTTTGCGGTGTGAGGATTCGTCGCCTCGCTGGGTTCGCCCGGTCCGGCCTTGTTGACGGCTCTGACGCGGAATTGATACTGATTTCCTTCGACCAATCGTGGCACGATACCCTCGCATTTCGGTCCCGTTGTCTCCGCAGCTTTAACGAACGACGTGCCGAAACGTTCTTTCATCTCGAGAATGTAACCGGTTATCGGGGCGCCTCCGTCCCTTATCGGTGGTTCCCACTTCAGCGTTACCGAGTTCTCGGACCAATCCTTGATCTCTGGAAGTCCAGGCGCACCCGGTGCGTCGTAAGGATTCTTGGCAATAATCGCTGTGTCCGTCGCCAGTGGCTCAGATTCGCCTTCCTCGTTAACGGCTTTGACACGGAACTCGTACTTGTGTCCGGGCTCCAAGCCCGTTATCGCGTGCTCGGTTTTGTCAGGATCGCAAATACCAGCGGGTACCCAACGTCCCGAGGTTGCGTCCATCTTTTCGATGACGTAACTGGACAACGGCAGACCACCGTCGTCTTTGGGTTTCTTCCACTTGAGCTTGCATCCTTCCTTGTGCACGTCGACGACTTCGAGAGGACCTTCCGGCTTTCCGGGCTTGTCGAGGATTATAATCTCAACGTCGGCCTCGTCCTCGCCCGAATCGTTGACTGCTTTGATAGTGTATTTTCCGGTATCCTTGCGCGTCGTGTGTGAAAGCATCAACTTCGTGTTGTAATCCTCGTTCTCGATCTTGAGATTCGGCGTGTTCTCGAGAACTTTCGTGCGCAAGGTCCACGTTACCGTTGGAGGAGGCTCACCCTTGATGTCAACGTCCAATTTCACGTGTTGACTGGCGCGCACCTTCACGGTCTGGAGCTTGTCGCGGTTTATGTGAGGTTTCAAGAATCTCGCTTTGGCAACGTGCGGCTTCGTCGGATCGCTGGGCTCCGAAGGACCAGCTTTGTTTACCGCGCGCACGCGGAATTGATAGGTCGCACCTTCCTTTAAATCGGGAACGCGTCCCTTCGGCTCCGGCGAATCCGTGACAACGGCCTCTTCCCAGTGACTCGTGAATTTTTCTTTCTTCTCGATTATGTAACCGATTATCGGCGCACCGCCGTTGTCCTTTGGCGGTGTCCACTTCAAATCCACGCGATCAACGTCCCAATCCTCGAATTCCGGTATTCCCGGTCTTCCGGCAACGTCGAACGGGTTCTTCGCTACGATACCGCCCTCGGTCGTCAACGGCTCGGATTCACCTTCTTCGTTGATCGCCTTCACGCGGAACTCGTACTCGTGTCCCTCCGTCAATCCCTTGACGTCCATTTCCGTGTCGTTCGTACGACCCACCGGCACCCAACGGCCCGTTGTCTTGTCCAATTTTTCTACCTGATAACCGGTTATCGGCTTTCCACCGTCGTCCTCGGGCTTCTCCCATTTCAGCTTGCAACCGCCCTTCGTCACGTCGGATACCTTCAAAGGACCCTTTGGTTTTCCGGGTGCGGCTGAAAATTGTGGAATACATTGTTTTAATTACATCGTCGATTAAATAACTTATTGATATTTCCGTTCGCGAGTCTGAAACTTACAGAGCACGGTGACCTCGACTTCAGCCTCGTCCTCGCCAGACGCGTTCACAGCTCGAATCTTCCATACTCCGGTGTTCTTTCGCACGCTGTCGGTTATACTGAGCTTCGTATTGTAATCAACGTTCTCGATGCTGATGTTACCACCGTGTTTTACGAGCTCCTTCGCGTGGTACCACGTTATCTCTGGTGGCGGCTCACCACGAACGTCCACGTCGTACTTGATCGGCTTTCCGGCTCTCACGATTATCGGTTTCAGATTCGTTCTGTCGATTCTCGGTTTCACTGAAAAAAGAAGAAAAATCGTTAAGATGAAAATTTTTTTGTTATAGTCGAGCACGAGGGTTTGAAGAAATGTGTACTTTGTTTACTTACGAGCTTTGTGTTTGACCATCTGCATCTTAGATGCGTCGGACGGTGGCGAAGGGCCAGCTTTGTTCACGGCGATAACCCTGAACTGATATTCCGCGCGGTCCTTGAGTCCCATTACCTTAGCAGCGAGCTCATCACCAGCCGGTATTTCCATAGCCTTTTCCCAATCGGGCTTGTAACGATCTTTCTTCTCGATGATGTATTTCTCGATCGGCGCACCACCGTCGAAGTCCGGTGCGGTCCACTTCAGGCTCACGGACTCGTTGTCGTAGTCGGTAATCAACGGAGTACCAGGAGCGTGTGGCTCGTCTACGAATAACAAAATGATCGCGTTTATTGGTAAAAAGAGTTATTCAGTTGCAATAGCGATAAATATGTATCTTTGTAAATTTATTCCTGGGAATAAACTGACCGAAAGGATTTTTAGCGACAACGGGACGTTCGCTGGTCAACGGCTCGGAGTCTCCTTCGTCGTTGACGGCGGTAACGCGGAATAGATATTCGCTTCCGGGATTCAGTCCCGTTATCTGGAACTCCGTGTTCGGCGAGTCGCCGGGAATTTTTCCAACGCGCACCCACTTTCCGGTCTTCGTGTCCATTTTCTCGATCTCGTATTCCTTGATCGGCACACCACCGTCGTCTTCCGGCTTTTGCCACTTCACCTTGGCGGTCGTGTTCGTAACGTCGGAAACTACGAGCGGTCCTTTCGGTGCGTCGGGTTTTCCTGAACCAAACAAATATAATTAGCATTCGCCGATAAGATAGTGAAAGAATGATTCAAGCTATGAAAATTCGATGAGATACTAACCGAGGACTGTGAGCTCGACGGATTCTTCGTCCTTGCCGTTCACGTTCTCGGCGATGATAGTGTACTTTCCGGTGTCTTTGCGTGTCGCATTGACGATTGAAAAGTCGGTGTGGTAGTCGACATTGTCGATCTTGATACGATCGGTCGTTGTCAGAGGAATATTGTCACGCCAGATCCATTTGATCGTTGGCGGTGGCTCGCCGATCACATCGACGGACCATTTGTGCGTACGACCGGCCTTGATGATTATAGATTTCAAATTCGTACGATCGATTCTCGGTTTCACTGAAAATAGTCATAGTACGATAATAAGTAATTGCATTGCACGGACTCAGAATTAATTAACGATAATTCGTTTATTATTGGTGGTATTAAGATGTACTTACGATTTCTGTGCTTGCAAATATGATTGTCCGTAGGTTCGCTGGGCTGCGATGGTCCAGCCTTGTTGTGCGCGCGAACACGGAACTGATAGACCATTTTTTCCTTCAATCCCTCGACCTTCACTTCGGGATTGGCGTCTTCGGTCTTCACTACTTCGACCCAGTCGGGCGAAAATTTGTCCTTCATCTCGACGGTGTAGTGAGTTATGGGCCTGCCACCGTCCTTGTCGGGTTTCTCCCAACGCAGTGAAACGCTCATGTTGTCGTAGTCGAAGATTTCTGGCTTGCCGGGCTTGCCAGGTTCGTCTGAGACGGTAAAAGGATGTTGTAAGTCGATCTACTTACAGCTGAGCTTACTTTCATGACTTATTTTCATTGAATTGTCAAATTACCGTAAGGATTCTTTGCGACGATGGATTCATCTGTGACAAGCGGCTCGGATTCACCCTCCTTGTTGACGGCCTTCACCCTGAACTTGTATTTCTTGTTCGGCGTAAGACCGGTGAAGGTGAATGTATCCTTGTTGGGTCCAACCTCGCCAGCGGGAATCCATCTTCCCGTGTCGACGTCCATTTTTTCGAGGGTGTATCCGGTTATATCGGTACCACCGTCGTCCGATGGTCTCTTCCATTTGACGGTAACGTGATCGGCTCGTACCTCCTCGACATTGAGAGGTCCCATCGGCGGCGATGGCTTGTCTGTGGAATAAAATGAATAAACGATTACAATCAAATATCCGTGTAAACAAAATGTCTAAGGACGAATTATATGTTTTGTATTGTCTTACCGAGAACCACGACATCGGCGATGCTCTCGCATGTGCCGGAGCCATTGGTAAGCACGAGCTTGTACTTCCCAGAATCGGCTCTCGTGGTTTTTCGAATCGTAAGGACGGTATTGCGTTCGTACTTGTCGATCGTTATTCTCTCTGCGGCGTCCTGAACGATTTCCTTCGTTCCGAGGAACCAGTGAACTTCAGGTTCCGGCTCACCGCCGTATTTCATATCGTACTTTATGACTTGTCCCTTCTTCACGACGAGATTTGTCAATTGATCACCGATTATGAAGGGTTTCACGAAGCGACATTTGGCGATAATCGGTTTAGTCGCGTCCGAAGGCTCGCCAGCGCCTCCCTTGTTTATCGCGCGAATTCGGAATTCGTATTGGGAACCTTCTTTGAGGCCGTCGATCGTTCCTTTGGTCACATCGCCGTCGATCTCCTTGCCCGTCACCCATTCCTTGCCGAATTTCTCTTTGTACTCTATCACGTAACCGGTTATCGGAGCGCCACCGTCGTTCTCCGGCTTCGTCCATTTCAGGTCCGCGTGATCGACGTCCCAATCCGTTACCTCGACGTTCGTCGGCTTTCCTGGCTCGTCTGCGAACAAAGCGACAAGACATTAGACTATCATTCTTAACACAAATCTCTCTTTTCAGGGTTTGACCATCCTGTTGTCTTATACGCTTTTTTACTTTAATTGAGCGACTTACCCCAAGGATCCTTAGCCAACACCGGTTTGCCGAAGAGAGCAGGCTCGCTGTTGCCCAACTTGTTGACAGCGAGAATACGGAATTTGTATTGCTTCTTCGCGATCAAATCCTCGACCTTGTAAGAACATTTTTCACCGGGCTTAACCTCGCCAACGCTGTCCCATTGAGATTTGAGACTCATGTCGAGACGCTCGATAACGTATTTGAGAATCGGCGAGCCACCGTCGTCGGCGGAAGGCTTGAAAGTTACGACGCACGACGTGGCAAAGACATCGGTCACGTCGACGTCCGTCGGCGCCGAAGGAACGTCCTGCATCACGATATTGACGTCCTTTATCTCTTCTCCCTGTCCGTTGCCGATCTTCAATTGGTAAATGCCCGACTGATCTCTCGTCGGCTTCTTTATCTTGTACGTTATCTTGTCCTCGCCGACGATGATCTCCACGTCCTTGAGGGGCAAAGCTTTGCCGTCTTTCATCAGTTTCGCCTCTACCTGAGTCTGCTTCGTACCTTCGACTAAAAAAAACGAGGGTTAATATTACGCAAATGAAGAATTGTGAAAATATTCAAGAGCCTGAAGCTTCTCGGATGAAACGACGAATCAGTGATTCTTACTCTTGAATGGTATAACGAATACGAGCGGTGCCGAGCAAGGTCCTTCGATCTTGTCGGGAATATCGAGTATCGGCTTGCTCTCGCCCTTCTTCACGGTGAGCTTGCAACTGCTCGTTAGCTCTCCGCTTGTGCACGTTATTTCACCGTCGTCCGTCATTTCGAGCTTGTTGAAGACAAGTTGATGCTTGCCACCGCCGAGATTCTTTATCTCGACTCTCTCGTTCGGCTCGATGGGCTTGCCGTTGAACATCCATTGGGCACTGGCCGTTTGATCCTGAAGCTCAACGTCGAGAACCAATTTTTCACGCTCGATCGCAACTGTGTCCTTTAGCTTCTTGTTGAAACGATTTGCGTCTGGCGAAAGAAACGAGAAGATCAATCAGAATCGATTCGGCAATGAACGTATGAGATCAAATAAGATCATGATCGATTTATGAGATTTTGACTCACAGTTTATAACGATCTCGGCTTCAGTTTTATCGGCGTTGCTCACACACGAGTACATTCCCGCATCCGTGACTTTGGCGTCTTTGATTATCAGCTTTCTCTTACGACCGTCGGCCTTGATTTGGATTCTGAAAAGAAAGATCGGTAAAATGCAGTTTGCGATGCGACAATTTTTCTGGTGAAAATACTCCTTCGGGTACGTCTAGAAATGTGTCTAACAGTTTCGGAAAATTTATCTGTAAAGTTTTTTTGAGTTGCTCTGATGTAACTAGAGGTGGTTGTGCGGAAAAAATGGCAGAGATATTTAGCAAACAGCGGAGAATCTTTTCAAAAAATGTCGGACAAGCTTCGCAAATTACTGAAACGGTCGGATTTGTCAGAAAAATATTTCAACCAAGATTAAGATAAATTTGGTACAGTTGAATTGTCGCTCGTACCGTTTGTCGGCCGTTATTTCTTGATCGCCCTTGAACCATTTCACTTCGCCGCCCTCGTCGTCGAGCTCGCAGAGCATCGTCACCGTTTCCTTCTCCACGAGTTGTTGGGACTTCAGTACCTTGACGAATTTGTACGGGTACTCTGAAATTTATGAAGTAACGTCATCATTTTCTCCGGACCTTAGAGAAACATCGAAGTTACAAGATTTTTTTTCGGAGTAATTTTTTTCTACACGCACCCACTATGGTGAGCACAGTCTCGGTCTTATCCGTCTGCTTGTTAATTTTGCACGAATATTCGCCACTGTCGTCAAGTTTGGCATTCTTCAAGGTCAGACGACAGACACCGGCCATGTCTTTCGAGATGCTGTAGACATCACCGTCCTGTGAAACGAAAAAAAGGTTCACGGATGTAGCAAAAATCGAGACTGGTTGTACAGCGTTCATAAAAAATTTCATAAAAATGGATACTTACTTCGAGTTTCGTTTTTCCCTTGTACCAGGATACCTGGGCCAAGTTCGAGCTGATGGTACATTCCATGTACGCTTCGTGTAGTGCAAAGCCACTTGTCTTCTTCGACAGAGGCTTCGTGAACGTGTAACTCGGATCGGGTTCTGTATCGATAAGTTTGATTAGTCATCATTTTTGTTCCAATTTTACCTAATTCGGGCGTTGAGTGAAATAACTGTAAATAATCGTGAATTACCGTCGACATTGAGTAAGGCAGTGCTCGAAACTCCGCTGATCTCGATGGTGTACTTTCCGCTGTCCTCGACCTTCGGATTCAGGATAATCAACTGATACGAATCCTCCTCGTTCTTGAACTTGTATTTCGCAGATGGGAAGAGTTCCTGCAGAGACCCGGCAAGTATAATATCTCGGTTACTTTTGGTTTATGATTTTCTTTTTTTTTTGTCATGAGTTTGTTGGAATAAACGTACGTCTTTGCGGAAGAGCCATTTCGGCTTGCAATTCGGCTTGGAGAAGTTGCAATCGAATGTGACCTTCTTGTCCTTTCCCTCTTTGGCGTATTGGTCGACCAGCGGTTTGAGGAACGAATCCACCTTCTACGTGTATCAGGAACAAAAAAAGAAAAACACAACGGTATTCAACAACTGTTCGTGTAGCTCGTGAAATAAAAAAAAACCGTACGATCTCGTCACGAGAATCGTTGCAAAAAAGTTCTCCACCTGTGTACGGTCATGAAAAAAAAACTGGTAACAAAAAAAAAATCAAAAAAGAGCGTCTCTCATCTTCGAGAGATCGCGCGCCGTAAAAACGTTGCACTGGTTAATGTTGATGAAAAAAAAATCCTGTAACGTGCCTCTCCGAGCCAACGATCCCCACCGAAAAATCGTGGATCGACGATCGGAGAGCAAAAAAAAAACCAGAGCTTAAAAAAAAAAAGTACCCTCAGGGGTGAGAAGTAATCGCGAGCCCGAAAAAAACGCGCTCGTGTACGAGTGTAAAAGAAAAAAACGTACTTAAGAAAAAAATAAAAAAAACACGTGGCCGTACGATCGAGTACCTAAATGATCGAGGCATCCTAGATACACATGCTCGATGCTGTTAGACGAGTCAGAGAGTTTTACGTGGGTTGTGAGGCTGATTTACTTGCAAGAAATCATTGAGTAGGGAATAACGAGCGGCAAATATATTCCCATCTCGCGTCGCAAAAAAAAAATCAAGGATTATACGAATCTCTCGAGTAATCGTCAATTAATCAGCTACGAATAACCAGTGTGAAAAATAAAAGTGATACATCGTGCGAGAAGCGGTTGCAACTTTAGATACGGGATGCGGCTCACGCGACACGTACGAGAGACAACTTTCGATAGATATTCGATAGATAGTTGAACGAAGAGAGAAGAAACTCTGATAGAGACACCGAAGACGACACGCGAAGGAACATCGAGAACAACAGAATTTTTATGTGTCTGCGAGCGATTTGAGTTCGAAGACTGTTACGAGATGGCAAATATAGGTAGAATAGTGGCGATGCAAGACGAAGTGAAGAAATTAGAGATAACATTTTCCAGATGAACAGGAGCGTGCAACATCGACGATCCCAAGCGCGAAGACTGTAAATTTTTTCGTCACAGCATAGAACATCGATTGACATATTTTGATATTTGTTATCACGTGTGGAAGAATTATACGGTCCACAGAGTAGATCCGTTAATGTTACGGCTGTAATGATCCAACCTCCGTCTTGCTGTAGTGATGAAGAATCGGCCAGTCGGGTATTAACTCGGCAAGGGAGGGCCTACGCGATCCACTATTCTAGAAATAACAAATTCCGCACCACGTTCAATTTTATCCCTCAGATTCGGCAGATTTTCATAAATAAGGAAAATTTTTATCGACTGCTTAGGAACGGTGTGTCGCTAGTCTCAACGAAAATTGAGATGTTCTAATATTTCCCAATGGAATGAAAATAAATTGATAAATCAAACGCACAGAAGGTTCTCAGTACATCAATTTCACTTAATAACATTCTTAAAAGTTATTAAAAAATGACGTAAAAATTGTTTACGAAGCATCCAGAAATCGAATTTTTTATTTTTCCGGACACGATTTTTTTACTCATTCGTTAACGACTTCTTGGTATGAATATTAAGCAAAATTGATGTTCTTCTGTATGTTTGATTTTTTTCGGATTTTAATTCCATCGGAGTCTTTAAAATTCTCTCCTAAGCTCGATTTTAGCTGGAAATGTAAATGTAATATGTCACGATGTACCCTCCTTAACAATGTTGCACAACTAGTTTTTTTCGTAATTTTCCGTCGCGACACTGGAGTCTCTGACGATACGAGAACGAAGAATTATTCTCGTTTCAGTAGCTGCGACTCATTTCGCCCGGCGGCTCCCATCGAGATATGAAAAGAACGAGCATCTTATCGTACTCATATTTGGCTTGCCGATTAAATTAGAAAGTAGTGTCTCTTGTGTATCCCGTTGACAACACACGTTCGACGATAAATGGATCTAGCGATGGAAGCGAATCTAATTGTGGTACTAAGAAGAAAAAAAAGCCAAAAAAAATTGTAGTTTAACGAAAACGAAATCATGATCCTGCATCGACTTTTCTATCCACTCTACCGATTCTAGATACTGCAATGAACCTGCTCGTGGCGCATTCCCCAATTTGTATCTCAGACGATCGCAAATTTGCGAGATTGCGCTATTCTAAAAAAAAATCCGATGGAAAACCGCGAAAAAAAGCCAAAAGATTTGGGTTTCCAATGGTTTTAATCTTTTGTTTTCCACCGATATTTCTCGACGCAGGTCTACGGTGCTATGTACTCTCAACGTAACTACTCAAAGACAATGTAATGGCGTGTGTACGGTATGGATAAAGGTATCAGACGATTGTCCTCGAATTGCGCAATCACGAATATTCTATCGAGGCCTCGTAATCCACAAAGTGGCCTGTTACCGATCGGGTTTTTGTGGCCTTTGGCATACCAAAATACAATTGTGTTGTAGAAAAAGCACAAGTGTTTTGTTGCGTACTCTTGCACTTTGATTCTCTCAATCGTTTTTTTTTTCTCATAATTAATCGAACCTTCTCTTTGACACGGGCGACTAGCGTCGGCCAATCTTCTATCAACTCCTGCAAGCTCGGCCTGCGCTGAATGTCGAAGACGTCCTGCCGTCCCGTTAGCCCCCGGTTACGTCCGCGCGCACACAAAGATACGAGATATTAAAATTAAATGAAAATGAACAATAAAAAACAAAATGATCAGAAAACCTATCTAACGCGCGAGGACCGCCGAAATGACATTCGCGAGTTGCAAAAGAGAAAAATAATATGAGCGATGAGCGTCCACGCGATTCATGTCTAATTGTCCTGATCGTTTGTTCGTATCACTCGACGTATTTTTCGCGCGAGTACCCAAGGCATAAATCGCTGACATGAAAAAAACAGAGGTCTAATATTTTCTTGTAAAAAAATTGAATCTCCGATGTTGAAAAACAAAAAAATTATGTGGGTGAGACGATACAAAAAAAAAACGCCACGTTGACAAGAGTACACGTGCGGACGACACGATTAAAAATAGGGACAAGGTGAACGGTCACACTAGAACGAGAATAGGTACGAAAATATGTATGCAATCGGTACGACACACAAGTCAACGAGTAAAAATTGCTTTCAATTGCGTAACGTCCTTAGTCCATCGCGCCGATCGGATCGCGGCTATAAAACCGTTGGAGGCTCATCTTTCGCGAATGAAAAGTCGCGATGACAAACGCGTTTCGAACTTGAGGGTTCGCTAGGGGGGGCGTGGTTACGATGGTTTTCTTTCGAGTAATTTTCTTTTGCAACCTTTAGCCAGCTCCAGTTAGCCGAGCCTCTCCTGCCTAAGGGTATTCGACGATCGGGCTCTCCCTCGGTCATGATCACTATCACTTCGCCGTCTTGGTACCAGCTCTTTCCGTGCACGTCGATACCCTCGGCGCCCGGGGGCAGCGGCTACGAATGAGACCGACGTGAGCCAAAGCAAGAATCATTCGATATCGACTCGGTATTAATCGTCGTGATAAAAATTAAAATTAAATGAACATGAAAATATAAAGCTGAATCGCTTTTCTCGTCGCGCCCCTATAACGAGACGTCACGTACACGGTTGATACACAATTTTCACGTGCCAACATTTAGCAAGATATTAGTCACTTCTATCTCTCTATGTTTCTCATACTCGTTAATCACGGCTTGCGAATCGTACGCAACGAATAAGTGAAAGACAAGTCGGACGGTTTGTATAAAAAAAAATAGACGACGTGAACGAGACGATGATAAACAAAATTCGGGTATACAGCGTACGATAAAACTGTAAACGCCGGATGCAACGGACTTGTGACATTTGTGAACAAATACGCCAGCGAGAGATCGTTAAAATGATGGAGATGCCTCGCTGTTCACACTTACGTTTTTGGCGCGTCACGTTATGACTTACATACTTATAAAGAGAAGCGGACGTTCACGAAGAAATTCCGGCCTATTCGCAGACTATTGAAACGAAGATAAATGTGTATAGGATATATATATAGTTTTTTTGGTTTTTCTTTTTTCGGTAATTTAGTGGAATCCGTCGTTGACGGAGAAATACGTACCCTCTCGACTTTCTTGAGTGCTGGCATCGGCTTCTCCGTTTCTTTGAGATCGACTTTCGGAGCTTCGCTCTCCTTTTGGCCCCATTTTTGGTATTTTCGCTTTTGGAGCATTGTACGGAAGTCCATGCCACTCGCGTCTGTGCGGAATATGCTTATAATTAGTCTCGAGATAGTTTGCAATTATAGAATCGGTCTTATAATAGTTCGTAATTATAGAATCGGTCCTGCGATAGTTTACAATTATAGAATCAGTCTCATGATAGTTTATAATTATAGAAGCAGTCTTATGATAGTATATGTTTATACGATCCGTCTAATAATAGTCTTATAATGCGTTCAGGAATAGAAGACGGAATCTTCGTACCGGAAACGTAGAGTGTCATCTCGGCCGAATCCTCGCCGTGTATGTTGCTAATGACGAGCTTATACGTTCCCTCATCGTTCGTCTTTGTCTTCCTCATGCAGAGGGTGATCGTGTTGGTCTCCGAGTCCGTGAGAAACTTGAATCTTCCACCCTCGATGATCTCCGTCATGCCTTTGTAGAATTTGAACGTCGGTGCCGGATTTCCCTCTACTCCGATTGTCATATAGGCCGTCGAGTCTAGGGTTAAAAAAAAGTATTTATTATGCGAAATTTTTTGCAGTAAATAAAATCGATGAGTTGAAAAAAAAATCGTTGGTATCAACTAGTTATTGGTTTATCAATAACAAGATGAAGCGAATAAAAAAAACATGTTTAGATAAAAAACGTTGCTTTACCCTCGACGGCCGAGTAACGATCCTGCACATCGACGATCGAGGGTGGTCCGCCGGGTCCAACATCTCGGAGAGGAGTGCTAGGCTGGTTGATCTTATTCTCAAGGTCCGCCACGCTGGGTCTCCTCACGTCCGTGCTCGGACGACGTCGCTACACGAATCATCAGAAACATTTTTTTTAATCGTCAAACGTGAGTCGATAAATCGACAATATTATCAATCGTACATATGTGAAGCTTTAACGAATAACGCGAAGCGATGACTTTCGGTCCCGATTTCTTACCTGCGTCGATTCCTCAAATGAATGAACAATATGAAACGATGTTACAAAAAATTGCTCATCGATTAAATAGAAACTTTACACATTCAACATGAACACGAAAGTCATCGCGTCTCTTACATATCCATTTAGTTAACCGTTATATCACAGAGTTAAATGAATAAAAAATTTTGAAAAAAGTTGATAACGTTAATCACAGCGTTAGGTAACATAGGAGTTAATGGAGACAACATATAGTATAAATCAACGTGTATTATCGACACATATTCGACACATTTAGTTAAAGATTCGTTTGTTTTTTCAGCGTTATCGATGTAAATTACAACAGTTACGCACATAGTGGGAAACAATAGGAGCGAGATGAACGATTAAGTAAGTTATATGCTTGTTTATCTTTTATCGCCAGTGTAAATATATCGTAGTCGTTTTTTATCGCTTTGTAAATTATGCCAGTGTGAGTGAGCCGTGTAATTCTGTGTAACGCGAACGTTGATGACTGATGGTGTACGATGACAATTAAACACAGGGTATGAGATAATTAATCGATACACATAGTTGTAAGAATAATGAGACGTGATATGGTATTAGCAGTGATAAATTCATTGTAAAAAAAAACACGATCGATGATTTATTAACGAAAACGGTAAGAAAAAAAAAGGAATGATTAAATCGTGAATCACTGCTGAAAACCGACGAGTTTGTATGAAAAAAAAATGTATGTAGACCGAGAATTGTTTACGAGGACAACGAAGTCGCTCGTGCGAGTTTGAAAAACGACGAGAACGAATAGAGCACAGTCGCGGAAAGACACAACGAAGAAAAATCACGTTTTCGCGATAGATCGACGAAATTTGGGATTAAGTCCAAATAACCGAGCGAGCTGGAAGTTAATCAAAAACTCGATCTTCATATCTTGGCAGCGTGTCAACGCGCGAGGTTTGTACGGCGAGGATTGGAATTTTCATTAGATTAATCAATCACCCGCGGAGCGGAATGTCGCCGCGATTTCGAATCGTTTTCTCGATATAACTTATATCGGCACGGTGAGACACGCGGAACGGCGCTATTATACAAACTCGTCGGCAACAGGGCTTCGAGGTTGCGAATTGAGACGGGGAAATAGTGAGATACAGTAAAGAACGAAAATGGTGAATTTGTTTTAAGGATTTTTTTTTTTGGGAAAACTACGATGAGGAAGGTGAGGAAAAAAGAAAAGTGATTGTGAATTCACCGCTCCGAATCCTTGCTCGGTAGATCGGCGGTGTTGTGGTGGTATATAAGTATTTTCTACTGGTAGGTAAACAAGTATAGTATATGTACACGATCGTCGCTGGCCATGGGCGGAATTCTCGTTCAACGGACTCATATCTCTATTCTACGACATTTGGATTATTTACAAGTGTGATTTTCTGTCTTTGCAGCGTGGCCACTTAACTGGACGAGAAGAACGTTCTGATATTTTTGAATTTGATTTCATTTCATTTGATCTCATTTGAATTTGATTTCAATTTGTTTTTTCTTTTCTTCGAAAAATTGCACTGAAGAAATGCAACTTCAAAAAAGAATTTGGAATTTCAGATTGATACATTTTTTGGAAAAGAAGATTCAAAAAATTTTTGTTGTTTTTTTAAATTTTCTCTAAAAAATATTCAATTCACTGACTTTTGACGCTTTAGAAATTTCCTGACATTCTGAAGAGATTCAGATTTTTCCTGACAGTGGCCACCCCGCACGTTGTGTTGTTGTTTTTTTTTTCACGGGCTGTATTGTGGGAATAATATTTACAGAGAGCCCTCGGACACGACGTCATACACGCGAATTCACTTGAATCCGACTTGAGAAAAAAAATGTTTGTGCGGTAATCTTTATCGATATAAAAAAGATGTTCTTCGCGTGAAAAAAGGGACGAGAAAAAGTAAAATTGCAGCGTCGTGTCCGCGGCGGCCCATCGGGGAGGGTGCGGTGTCTGTACAACGAATTTGTGTGAGCATGATTCGACGGAATGGAAAAAAAAGATTGATTTATATGCTACTATATACAATGTCGATTAAGTCTACTGTACACGAGTCGTCTTCGACGAGCGTAAACCCATCTCGACGCTCGAAATTAAACACAATGTATAATCCACGCACATAACGTGTAAACATGTATATGATGAATATATATATTTACATCGAAAAAAAAACTTAACACGTTCAATAAAGAAATGCGCACGTGTCAAAGTGTCTAACCTGTTTGTCTTGCACCTCACCGGGGCGACCGAGCCTATTCTGCTTTCCCAGGAAGAACAAAGAAACAAAAAATTCGTGTAACGATATACCGAATAAACTACACAACAAATTTCTATAGATTTTTCTTTCTTCGAGGATAATTATGATTTTTTTTTTTTCGTTGAGGAAGAAAATGAAAAAGATTGTTATTCGAGTATAAAAATTAATAGAGAATAGAACTTCAGAATAATGGAAAATATGTAAAGAAAAAGAGTAGAATAAACAGAGGGGTTTGGGGTTGGATCGTAATCGAGAGAAGAGAGAATAAGTAAGAGAAAAGAAACGATGTGATAAATCGGAGCGGCAAATGTTGTCACCGGTTAAGAAAGAATAATCGTGGACAAATAATAAATTAAGAGTTGATAGTATAAAGAAAAGAAAAGAAGATGATAATAAATTGTTTAAGGTATAGCGGTAATAGCGGAGATTGGTATAACAGCGGCAGCAGCAACAGCGATTTCAGCAACAGCAGCGTCAGCTCCACAAGATTAGCTAAAAAATCGTAGAATTAATCGATTGATTATTTTGTCATTATTCGATACATTGTAGTAATTATTATCGGCCACCTTCTTGCGATGGTTCGTTATTGTCGTCGTTCGATTGTTTCATTTTATATTATGATGAAAAAAGAAAAAAATTAAAACGACGTTGGGGTAACAAACGGAAGAATCAACAATCGATTGGGAAAATTATTGTCGGTGCGGGTGATTTTTCGTGACGGTCGTTTGTCGTGGTCTCGACGATAGTGGCGTTTTATTTTGCATGAAATGACGATGAATGGGATGCGCGATGATGACATAGATTGAGGGGGGCCAGTGAAAAAACATGAATAAAAAAAATTGCCGGCGATGGGGGCTGGGGGGGCAGGGGGTTTTGCTTGATGATCGTGGAAAGGTAAGCTTTGTGTTATAGGCGAACACAAATCTCACCTTGGCGTCAAACACCTCACCGGGTCGTAATTTTCCCGCCTGCAAAAAATTACAGAGACATGGCATGAGGTATCGGGGAACATCTAATTGTCGTATCGACTCGTGAATTCGTATCTCTCGTATACGGAACCAGAAAAAAAGGCGGATAAAAGAAAAAGTGGTCTTCTCCTGTGGCGAAAGAAAAGAGAAACGCATCGATCCTCGTTGAGGACGGAACGAGATCGACGATGAAGAAAAAAACGACGTGATACATGAGAATTAATTGGTATGATGGTTCGATGACTGTCGAGTGGTGGGACGGTTCGCCTAACGAATGGAAGATATTATAAAAAAAAAAAAAAAGAAAAAAACAGTCAATGTGATCTGAGAAGCTACGAGCTGTCGAGGTATCGTTTACTCTTCGTGAAAAAATAATTTCGATCGTACCGAAAGAGGAAGAAATGAAATTCGAACGAAAGAAGCGAGAGTCGTAATTCGCTCGTTTGAGCGACAAGCGGCTCAGCGGAGCGTTGACAGAACACGAGAGCCGCGATAGAAGAAGCCTCGCCGTTCGCGGGACGTTTTAGACTGATGGAAAATCGTGCGTGTCTCATCGAGCATGAAGAACTTTGCGAGAGTCGCGAAAATCAGTTCAGACATCTAGTTAAACTGTTAACACGACGAGCGATACACCCGGCGACGTGGTTGGGGTTGGCCATTCTTCAGTCTTAATGGCACCAGATACACGGCGATTCGCGAGAGCACGGCGGGCTAACGCCGGCTAAGGAGAATACTCGTTCTCACGGCCCGGCGTGAGGAAATCTCTGCCAGGCTTCGGTCAGCAACGAAAGCGTTCGCATTTGCCAAACCGCTGTTAACGACCGTGCGAGCGGGGCCTCGTTAAACGATGACGAGATGGACTATCGTTGCCGGATAAGATATCGTTTTTCTGGAAAAAAACGAAAAAAACAAAAATAAAATCATAGAATCGAGAAAATGCCCTTAAAGACAAAAGAGATATTTCGTCTCTCAGTTGCGAAATTCTGAACAAGGGAAGACGAATCGGAGAGACTGCGAATCTCGGGCATCGTCGCGGGCACGTGAGAACAAGTGGATCGGAATCGTCGGCCGGCGGCTGTCCGTAACGCAATTAGAACCGATGATTAATGGCTCCCGGCGGTATCCGTGTCACGAGATCATACTTCAATATTCCCGTTGTGTCGAAGTGGTAACCGGGGCCATTAGCGGCATCGAAGAATCCGACGATGGGAAGCCGCGAGGCGGGAAACCGAATTTTCTCGTCTCGACGCCTCCGCGAGTCCCGACACGGGTCGGCGTTGCCCTCCCGTACGTGGGGAACATCTTCTGCGCTGGCGGTGGCGGGAGGCGCAAAATGATTCACGGTACATCGGCAAAGGTAAAGGAGATCGACCTGCCAGATGGCAACTGCAATCTCGGACAAGCGCGCTCACGCGCTTCAAAGCGCTCTCCTCTCGGGTCGTCGTCGAACGATCTCGCCGGTTAACCGGTTTTACCAACTATTTTAGAAACTATATTTTAAGAATTAATTACCCGGGGGTTGCGGGTTATACCAGAGAGGCGTTTCGTTCGCCAATTCGCGCCTCCTTCCCTTTTCTCATCGACCCATTCTCCATCTCTCTCCGACTATCTATCCGATTCCCGCGAGGATATTTCGAGAATAAACTTTTTCGACAGCTCGTCGGATCTTTCACTCCATTCGTTCATTATCGTTATTACTATCATTATTATTATTATTAATACTATCATGTGAATAACGTATGAATATTCCGAGTTGCATATAATCATAGTTGTACTGTCGTCATCGTCGTCGGGGGCCTCGTTGCGATTTCAGTATTGGATAATGTCGTATAGATATGCATTCAATTTGTTTTTCGACATACAAGTACATATGTATTATATATAAAAATATATAATGCATATATATGTATGCTCAGTACGTAGGGGCGGCATGCGCTTTTTATGTATCGCGTGAGCGAGCCTCCCATCACGGCCCGTGCGCTCTCTCGTGCCAGATGCAATGTGCATTATTATTCTTATTGCTCGGTCACATTGGTCAATCGTTCGAGGCTCTCAGGACGTCGCCAGTCAATTAACTCCCGAAATTTTGACAACTTCTTTTTTTTTTTTTCTTCTTTCGATCTCGCGACTTATTAAAACACGTCAAGCGCGACGTCAAGGCGAAACGAGCCGTTTGACGTCCTCGGCGCCTATTTGACATACGCGCGCGAGAATTTCGGCACTAACGCGCGCGGAGACGCTCGGGACAGGCTCGTTTAACCCGGCGATAAGAGGGATGTCGAAACGATTATTAATATCTCACTCCCCGGTGAGATGAGAGGTGTCCCGCTCGGGTGTCGCGAATACTCGACTCAACCCATTCCAATTATGGGACTACCGATACTCGCGGTGCCATAATTTCTCGCCGGACGGACACGAATAATGCGAATAAACCGCGCGAATCGCATTGCAAGAGCGAAATCGATTTTTTTTTTTTTTTTTCATATCATCGTCGAAGATTTTGTAATTATCGATTTTTCTGCGGAAAATTGAGCTTACGTTCTTCGGGCCTCGACGACATTTCGCAATGATTACGGAGCCATTCGAGGGTAGTAAAGTTACGAGCAGGCAAAATCGTTCCGAAGAAGCGTTAACCGTTTCTCGAAAGACCGAGATAACCGATCGAATTCTCTCGTCGAAGCTCATACATATTTTTTTAATTTAGCTTCCCTCGAGACTGCAGCGACGCTTCTGCGTTACGAACGTGCCGTGAGTGTGTGCGTGCTTGCGTGTGCTTGTACGTGAGAGTAAGTAGAAAAAAAGTAAATGAACGAACGTGATGAGTGCAATTGCGAGTGAACGAATTATCGAATGGTACAGAGATTTTTCGGGGTCGCTGATCGAAATTCGATGGGAATTCGGCGAGATAATCTGATTAACAGCACAGAAGAAATTTCCCAAGTTATCGGTGCATTTTTTCTTTTTCATTTTTTTTTAAATAGAACTTCCCATTGGTTTTTTCGATCAACAAGCTCCGAATTCACTGTGTCGAGTCTATGTGCATGATAGTTGCGTAGATAAAATTAGATTGAAGAAAAAAAAAAAAAAAGATAAAAAATCGTGAGTGCATTTTGGTAGTCGATAGTGTATTATGATCGCAGCCATTCCCTTTATATTTCGCCTCGCCTCTCCATCGCTCGCTGGCGTATCTCACCTTGCGCTCGTCCAACACCTCGCCAGGGCGCAGCTTTCTATTCTCCTATGAACCAAATCGTTATTGTAGACAAAATTCAATGCTCGTGTGTGGGAGTGTAACAAATTGTATCTGTTTTTTTTTTTTCATGTTGGTGCTCATGCTCGACCCTTCTTAATGCGATAACAATAAATTCGGCTTTTCCTTAAGACCGTACTGTCGAACTCGGTGCATTTTTTCTGTCTCCACTGCATTTATCACAATTTCTTAATTTTCGTTAATAAAAAGTGCGAATTAATTCGCGCAAATGAATAAGCGCCGAGTTCAACGTTACGAGAGTTTGATATCTCAAACGAACAGATCGACATCCTCTTCTTCGCCTTTGTGCATTTCCATTGGAAAATTTGCGCGTCTCATCGAGATGCGGGGTTGCTACGGAATATCCTGCGAATATCGCGAATAACTCGTTCCCGGGCGTACCGGGGCTTACTCTTGGGTATACCTTGAAAAATTGACGCGGCGACAATGGAACGACGGGGGACGATAAATCGACGGTCGTGTCATCGAACAAGACAATTCGTATTCTCTCTACTACTCAGGACGACGACAAACAAAGGGATTATTTATCTCGTGTGTGGCTCGATGCTGCGGACATGGATTATCTTCGATACAATAAAAAAGAAAAAAAAAAGAAACGGGATTCTAAAGCTAGATATTCTCATCACACTCATGACAGAGTTCTCTAAAAATCGACGTAAGACGGAGGAACAGCGACAGTGGTGACGTGACAATGAGAACAAGAGAAAAAGAAATTAAGAGTCACAATTACAAGGGACAATTGACTCGGGAGATTGAACCGGCACAAATCGGTCGCAAGACAGGACGGACTGTGAATTCGATGCGTCAAAATTTCTACGTAAATCCCTATTGACAAAATAGAAAGAAAAAAAAAAAAAAAGAAAAATCATCTCTCTTCGAAACAAACTCTACGTGAAAAAACGAGCAAAAATTACGAAAAAAATCCAAGAAAATTGTATGAAAATTAACAGACGTACGAACGATAAGTAACTGCAAAAAAATGAGATGCTGAGGGAACGTAAACGCAGGAACGAGTATCTACTTTAATGACTCAAATTGAGCTGCGGTGACGCAAGAGACAAAAAATAAAACGTCACGTTCTCGGAAAAAGAAAATTGAAAGACAAAACTAGGATTACTTTTGCTGGAGGTTCGGCTTGGATGATTGCCGATAATATCTACATTTCGTTAGCCGCCGCATTGTGAATCGACGATTTCTTTGCAAGGTGCAAATTCTACTGAGGTCTTTTTTTTCATGTTTTTATCAGCCAATTCTAATCGCGTCCGACCTCCAGCAAAAAGGCAGTCTATATACCTGTGATACATGAAAAATCTCCGCGTAACATACCTCGTCGCTGATGATAAGACTGGGTCTACGGCCCAATTCTTCCGGGGGTATGAGCGATCCCCTGCGGCTGCTGGCACCACTTCCGGGCACGAGAGACGGTCTTCTACTTCCGACTGGTGTGGTCTCTTTGCTGACTTCGATCTTCGGCGCGTCCGGTGCCTTTATTTCCGGTGTCTTAATCTCCGGTGCATTGATCTCCGGTACTTTCGGCTAAATTAAAAAAAAAAAAACGTTCCAAAGTTCCAATAATCGTTGAAATGTATCTCGAAAGATCCTCAGATGCGAAGCATTCGTCCTCCGCCGCGGAGGATGAAAAGGACACCAAACAAGCGAGTCAACAAAGCGAGCGAGACTTTTTTAATCACGATTTCTTTTTTTTTCTTGCTCCTCAGACACGTATTTATGTTTGTATTATTGCGTTCGCGGCGCGGCTCTCGATTGTTACTCGAAGGGACGAAAAGCACCGATCACGAGAAAGCACCGAGCCCTCGACTGGTCCGAAAATCCATGACTGACCACTTACCGAGCGAACTATCTGCCAGCAGATCGGAGCTTTCTTAAGTATCTCTCTTCTACTCCTCTATTAATTCGTGTGCGGACGTAATGATCCCCGAAAATAGCAAACGTCCCTGTCTCGGTGGCTCGGTTTTTGGACAGAAGGAGAGTGCGAGAGAGAGATTGAACGAACGCCGAGGGGGGAAACAAGCGCGGGCACGAGCGGCGCGGAGTTAAGGTGGGACGACAACTGAGGTAACGATGACGTTGGGACAGATACGCGGCAAGAACGGCCCCCAGAGATCAAGAGAGAGAAGGATTATTCCCCGATTGAAGCTGGTATAATAATTCCGCTCGTATATAGTTGCGCTTGGAATATACAGGCTACGATAGCTGGGCGTGTTAGTGGCAAGGTGGAACGCTCAAATTGTATATCACCGCTCGCACGGAGATATGGCGAGGTTTTTGCATGCTAAAATAGTTTTCTTAGAGCGGCATTCATCGCTTGCCAACCAGACCGAGAAGTTCGAAGACTAGATGGGGAATTGAGAGACTGATTAATTCGAGGGTACCGATGCTTTCACGGATGTCGAAGGACGCACCGCCTCGGGTCACGCGTTCGCTTTTCCGTCGATATAAAACGTCGCTTTATCCCAGTCATTGACCACCGATTCTTCGTGACGGCGTTGCAATTGCGCTTTTCGTTTCGCGAATTGAGCGATTCTTCGCGCGACATTGTTAACGAATAAACAATGCCGAGGCTCAGTGACTGGAATATTCGGTTTCTGGCGAAGCGGGTTCTTTGACTTGCGAACTTTTTTCGTTTTGCGTATAGCGGAAGCGATGAGAAGCTTTGGTGGTGACTGGATCAGCAATAGCAGCGAAGCGGATCTTTCCTCGATTCGACGATACTCTCGTAACTCACCTTCGTCTCGATCTTCTGCAGGAACACATGAAACAAGAGACATTTATATCGTTATCAATAACGCTGAATTGAAAGAAAAAAGAGAAAAAAGAAATTCTCGGCAGCGAGAAAAGAATCGTTGACGTTATCCTCACCTGACTCGCTGGTCTGTCCAGTTTAGTTTTGTCGCGCGCTACGTGTTCACCGAACTCGAATTCCTGCGGTTTCTCCAGCACGGCGCGCTCGTAATCCGGTATCTCGGGTAGCTCGTAGCTCGACTCCTTGGAAGCCTTCGAACCCTTCATCTTCTTTACCTCGAGCTTTTCGCCCTTCTCGGTTTTCTACGGAGCAACACAGTAGCTGTAATTGTCTATTCGACGGACGAAAGATGGTTTTTGTTTTTGTAGAGAGAACGTCAGTGAAATATTAGATAGAAATTTCTCATCGAAGATGCGAGAATGTTTAATGTACAGCGAAACATTGATTGTTATCGTAGAGATGCGTCGATGACGATGAAGGTTTATCGATGTTATGTTACGATGATTCGTTCAAACTGATGAATACGTTTATTAAAAATGATTCGTAGTTATCGAATTAATGATCGATCGATTATGACAATGGCCAGTGTTTTATGCATGTAATTTTAATCGGCGATATCGATGATTCATTTCTTTTATTTCGATGCGGTATTATGTTGATTTTTTTATTTTCGACTCGTTTTATTGTTTGCATTGATCGTGTGAATGTGTTGAATGAGAATAGAAAGAGAAACACTATAGTTCCTGAAAAGAATAGATGGAAAACCAGAGAGAACGTCGAGATCCTTCCAAGCTCCGAAGGATCTTTGTTGCGGTATTCGACGAGAACAGTGAGACGAAATATCGAGATAGAGACAGCACATTTAACGAAGAGATTTTAACAGAATAAACAGATCGTAACACGTTATCAGTGAAGGAGAATCGTAGGCCGAAAGACGACGGTAAACGGAGAATATTAGAAGAAACGGATAGTTTTAGAAGACCACACGGTCGAGAGACGCCGCGTGGAATCAGATTGAAAGATTTCGTAGAGGAAAAAAACGAGAAAAATTTTTTAATAAAAAAAATATAAACAGATAGATGCAGATAAGAAAAAAAATTTTGAAGTCCCGTATACCGGGATACCTTAAGCTCAACCGTGCCATTCTGAACCTTCTCAGACTCTTTAAGCGCCCTGACAACGGGTTTGAGCTGTACCGCTTTGAAATTCTCGATTTTAGCTTCCTGCTTCGGAGGCACGGTTCTACGCAGTTTTGGCCTTTCCGCATCCGAAGGCTGTATCGATCGTAATCGTTTGTTTGTTTTTTTGTGTTTGTTTGTTTGTTTTTTTTTGGCATTTCCAATTCGTCCGATGATAACGATGTAACGCGAAAATTTTGAAAAAAAAAAAGATCACCATTACAATAAAACAGTACACAACATTTGCAAAATAATATTTACAATGTACAATATTTACAATGACACGTGATACGTGACTTTCGTAATCGACGACGATGAAACTCGATTGGCTTACCTTGAGCTCGACCTTGTTCAGAGTCTTCTTCTCCTCCTCTATCTGCAATCAGACAACGCAATTTTCGTTATTTACAAGCTGCTGTCGAACAATGCGTGCAAATGCTGTTCGATGCTCCTCACCTTCTGCGAGACGGGTTTCAAACTGAATTTGGGCAAACCTTCCTCCTTCTGCGAACAAACGAAAGAATCGAGATATTAAAAAGAAACAGTAATATCGCATGCGTATATCCATGATACGACCGTCAGCTCGGGCCTGTTATCCTGTTAAGAAAAGTTATCGAGAGTTAAAGTCACAGTTAAGTTACGTATGTTCAGCGATTGACGATTAGATCTATTATGACAAAGTTTACGATGGCACGTATGAGCGTAGAGCGTAAGTCGGTGTCTCTGCCGTTGTGTATTTGTTCGTTATCCTGTTTCTTTTATTATCCTGACGGTTAGAGATTAATTATGAAGATGATATATTTACAAATGAAACTTATTAATGACAGAAGGTGAGTAATTGTTTTTTTGCATGTGTATACCTTTTCGGACTGACCGAGGTTGTTATTAGCTTTCGGGGACTCGTCGTCCTCGTTCTAAAAAAAAGTAACAGTTTATGTTGAGCGCGTGAAGCGTGTAACAGTGATTTTTTTTCTGCCTTCGTGGTGTCTCAAAGTGTGTGTGTGTACCTTTTCTTCGGGCTTGCTGAGGGAATACTTGGATTTCGTTGCGACCTTCTATAAAAAAATGATACAAATCGGTATCAGCATTTGGAATCTTCCAAAACGTGTGTTATACATAGATAAGAAGTGTTGATCCTTCTCGTGTGTAAAATCGTTTTGTGTACCTTCGCCTCTGCGGGTTTGTCGAGTGTGGATTTCGGAGCAACTTCGTCCTTCTAAAAAAGGTGTAGTTTTCATTTGAGACAAACGATTGAATTTAACGATCGCGTCTAGTGTAGCTAATTTTGTGTGTATTGTGTGTACCTTGTCCTCGTCGGGCTTTCCGAGAGTTGCCTCAGGCTTGGGTGATGGTTCGTGGTTCTAAAAAGTGTAAAGGTTTCGATTGAGTGACATGATCAAAATGCTTGATCTTGTGGAGGGTGGTTAATTGTGTGTGTGTCGCGTGTACCTTGACCTCTCCGGGTTTGCCGAGAGTTGCCTTAGGCTTGAGTAACGTCTCACCATTCTAAAAAGTGTATTGTTTTCAATTGAATCTAATAATCGTGTATAATGTAGTTGATTTTTTGTGTATGGTGTGTACCTTATCCTCTTCGGGTTTTCCGAGAGTTGCCTTAGGCTTGAGTGATGGTTTATCGTTCTAAAAAGTGTATTGTTTTCGATTTAGACCAATAATCGTGTATAATGTAGTT
The DNA here is from genome assembly GCA_963924025.1 of Ischnus inquisitorius. Classification (NCBI taxonomy): domain Eukaryota; kingdom Metazoa; phylum Arthropoda; class Insecta; order Hymenoptera; family Ichneumonidae; genus Ischnus; species Ischnus inquisitorius. The sequence continues at coordinate 14,550,760 of OZ001251.1, forward strand.
AATTTTGTGTATCGTGTGTACCTTATCCTCTTCGGGTTTTCCGAGAGTTGCCTTAGGCTTGAGTGATGGTTCATCGTTCTAAAAAGTGTATTGTTTTCAATTGAGTCAAATAATCGTGTATAATGTAGTTAATTTTATATATTGTGTGTACCTCGACCTCTTCGGGTTTTCCGAGAGTTGCCTTAGGCTTGAGTGATGGTTCATCGTTCTAAAAAGTGTGTTGTTTTCGATTTAGACCAATAATCGTGTATAATGTAGTTAATTTTGTGTATTGTGTGTAGTACCTTATCCTCTTCGGGTTTTCCGAGAGTTGCGTTAGGCTTGGTCGATATTTCATCATTCTAAAAAGTGTTTTGTTGTGGATTGAGTCGAATAATCGTGTATAATGTAGTTAATTTTTTGTGTATCGTGTGTACCTTATCCTCTTCGGGTTTTCCGAGAGTTGCTTTAGGCTTGGGTGTTGGTTCATCGTTCTAGAAATTATTTACGTTTTTGTTTTAAGTATCTCATGTCTCGAATCGATAGTGTTGCAGTGTATTCGTGTATTCGTTACAATCGTGTGTATGTGTGTGTATACCTTAGGCTCCTCGGGTTTTCCGAGTGTGGTCTTTGTTTTCGCGGCCGGTTCGTCCTGAAATTTGTTTGTATTCATCGTTTTAATACGAGTTACGATATCGCTAGTTTCGGGACGTAGTAGTGATTCGTGTACCTTTGTCTTCTCGAGTTTAGATTCAACGGTCTTCGATTTCGATTCAGTTTTCTCCTACAAATTTCAAAAGTTTTTTGTTTTTATAAAACGAAAAGGTGTATCGTAGCTTTTGTAAAATAATACGCGATAAGTATTTGCGCCTCTACCTCTTCGTCTTTTTTCTCAACCTTCTTCTTGATTGACAAGCGTCTCTGAAATCGCATTTTATCGATAAAATACTGTTCTTAACATTGTATTAAATAATTTGCGAGCGCAAAATAATCATCGTATCAGTGTATGAGTGTACCTTCGGCTCTGCGGGTTCTTCCACAGAAAGTTTAGATTTAGGTGCATCCTGAAAAAACATTGGTACGCCGAAGATGATTAAAATTGTTCACGTTCCCATAGCGAATTTGTGGTATACGTGTAATATATGTCTCATGTACCTTCTTGTCCTCGACTTTCTCGGGTGCCGCTTTACCCTTTACAGACGGTGTTTTCTAAAAATTGTTTTGTAAGTATCTCCCATCTATTGCGATTGAATCGCACGAATGTGTAACATAAACGTGAAAAGATATGTAGAACAGTTTTTTTTTCATTACCTTTTCGGCGACGGAAGTCTTCCTCTCGATGACGGAGGAACGTCTGCTTTCGCTCTTCGTTTCCTCCTCGTACTAGACAAACAAATAGACGTATCATAGCATCGTTCATCTCAACGGATTACAACTACATTAGTAATTAGTTAGACACGTAGGAGTTCTCGCAGGAATCTACCAATCGATCCTTTTTACACGAAAATGAATTCGCGTATCTTCTTTACTTAGGTACAACGCGAGCCGAATTATAGCCCGAATCCAATTGGGCAATCGCCTGTTTGCGACGCGTTTTGTCATTTTAGTATCAAATTTGATCTGCGACGACTTTTTTTTGTCTACCTTCTGTATAGAGACACGTCGACTGGAGGGTGGACTGCCGTCTTCGGAGATCTACGAGCGAGGAAACATTCAGGAGGATTTTTTTTAGTGTTTAGAGTTTTACAAGGAAACACTGCGATCTACTGTTGAGCTGAAATAAAACTGAACGACGATTTACCGATTCCTCGGTGGCGACAAGCGAACTGCGACGACTTTCCGTCTTCAATTCTTCGACCCTGCTGACCGAGGACTTTCGCGTGGTAACCGTCTTCTCGGGCTTCGGTGTTGTCTCGCGAGAAGCCTGAACATCGAATAATTGCTGTTAAAGAAATTGTGTCTACCAAACGGAAGGAAACGGATTCAGAAATTTATTTGCTTTACTCACGTCCTTCGACTCGGGCTCTTTCTTCTTCACGATCTTCTTCTGCAAATAATGCAAGCAAATTTATTGTCATTCTCGTACTTCGACACATTTATCAATGAGGAAACTGTTAGTCTCACCTTTTCCGGTTCCTTCTTCTCTTCGGCTGGCTTCTCCTCGACCTTCTTCTCCGGAACCTTTTTCTGCATTATCGAACAATCGTTAAATGTGCGAAGTGATGATAATTGACTCGCTATTAACGCAGAATGATCGGGGGAAACAATTTTTACCTTGATGGACTTGCGTTCTTCGACCTTCTCAACGTTATTGACAACCTCCTCCTCTTTCTTCTTCTGTAGACGATGTAAAAATATTTATGAGTAACGTACAAATGCTGAACAGCGATAAGTTCTTGCAATAAACAGAGCATGCGATGCAACAAGTAATACAATCAGTGGGATGTGCAAGTGAACGAATTATAATTTGCCATGCGAATTGCGTTTATGAAAAATATCCGCTCCAAAGAGACACCGTCTCCGGAGCTTTATCATTGCCTCTTTTGCGATTTTTCTATGCCTTGGGTCTCTAGTGCGACGTTCGTACGGCGTTTTCTAGTTTACGAAGTATATTCGGGCGACTCTCTACGAAGCTTAAATTAACGCCGATAGCTGCTGCGCTGAGGAATAAAGTAAAGTAGCATGAAGTAAGAAGCAAAAGCAGGTATAGAAGCGTAGTGAAGAGCGGAGAGATAGCGTGAGAGAAGTAACAAGCTTGTTCGTCGTAAAAGATAACTGTATCTCGAGTTGCAAATCGTTCTTTGCGACGAATTTTCGTGCTCGATTCGAACGCAAATTGCGAGTTTGCAGCTCGAATGATTCAGATGTCTCTTAGATTCTCGACTCACCACGATCTCCGTTTTCTGAAATGAAAGAAACAGAGATTAAACGTCACGTCGATACGGTTCGAACGGTAAAAAAAATAGAAAAAAGAAAATACTGTTTACGTCTAACGAACTGTCAGCGAAACTACGTAAGCTTTTATGTGAAGAAGTCATTTTTCTTTCACTCGAAGTACAGACAAGATTTGAGACTCAAAGGGACGAACAAGAGGATACGAACAATCACGATCGGGCAAAGGTCAACATTTTCGGACGATTGGAGAACACAAAACATGTAGTTCGACGAGAACAAATTCGACGACAATCGACGAGAATTCCTATCGTGAGAACGCGCGTTGAAGGTGTGAAAAGAAACTGTTTGTGTTGTAACATTTGAATCGTGACAAAATAATAAAATCTACAAGAGTAGAAAAAAAATGTCTGTAAGTTACCTTATCGGCATCTGGCTTGTCGATGCCGTTGGTTTTTGTATCCGGTTTGTCCTTGAAAAAAAAAGATGAATAAAAATACGGGCGCGCGGAGAGTAAGGACGATTGTAGAGAAGAAAAAAAACGAAGAAATCCCATTCCAAGTAGACGAGGACAAAGAGCGAAGATAATCGACGAAGAGAAAGAGTTATTAAGGAAATAGATACAAAAAGAAGAAAAAAAATATCTCTCAAAGACTCTTTCTCAATGACCCCGCGGGTGTTGAGCGAGTGTGCGTGTTATTGTGTGAAAAGTATAAATTTGTGTGTAGTAGACATGTATGAAGTGTGCGTGTTTCAAGTGTACCTCGACCAGTGATACGATATCGGAAACTTCGGACATTGGTTCATCAACGATTGGCTCGGCGACGCTGGACTCGACGACACTCACCAGTTCGTCTTCTTCCTCCTCCGTTTCCTCGCTATCTTCCTCATCGCTCTCCTCTTCGTCATTGTTCGAGGAGTTGGTTACCTTTCGCGTTGCAATACGTTATAGGTTTTGCATGTTTCGAACGAAACGGGGCGGATATTGTGAATCTTTGGTCTTTCTTTTTCTTACGTTAGAAGATTAAGTGCGACTCGGAAGCGTATTTCCTAAGGACTACGTTTGTTAGTAGGATCAATATTTTGCAGTATAACGATTGTCTGTCGAATTATCGATACCTTCTTCTCTTCGATCTTTTCTTCCTCCTCGACCTTCTTCTCTTCCTTCTTTTCCACCGTCTTTTTCTTCTTCTCCTCTTCCTCCTCTTTTTTCTTCTTCTCGACGCGCTTCTGCAATGTCGACGTGTCAGGGGCATGCGATACAATGTGACATTGTTGCGAGGGGCACAAAACGACCAGAGTTAAAAACAATGGAAGTACAGTTTTAATCACTCGAGGGTCACGAGAGTTGGGAAATTGTCATTGACACTGAGGGTTGATTTTTGTACTTATAGTTTCGCTATTGATTTTTTTTAGATAAACAGTCGGCGATAGTCTTCCGGTATGAGAAATTCTATATCGAAGCTAGTCAGTCGATAAGAGTATAGTTTCATTCGTAAATTCAGCGATATTTTATTATAATAGAGCGTTGGTGAACTTACCTTGACGGTTAATTCGGCGGAAGACTCGTCCTTGCCCATTTCGTTGCTGACGACCACTTTGTAACTGCCTGTGAATTCTTCCGTGGCCGAGCTGATAATCAGCTTCATCTCGATGCCGTTGAATGAAATTCTCACGTCCTTCGAAGCCTTTATGACCGTTGAATTCCTGAAGACAAAAGACAAAAATAGTCGTAATTGATCTACAATCAATAAGACTATGAAAAAAGAAATTGTATACGGAGTCACGTACTTGTACCACTCGATGGTGACCTTCTTGTCACTCTGCGACAGCGACGCCGAAAACTCGACTGTTTGGCCTTCCTCGACGGTCTTTGTACAGAACAATTTTTTATTAATCATCAAAATGATATTTTTTACCTATATACTTCAAGACCCGAAAAATGGAAGTAACAACTTACGACAGTCTTGAGGCCGGAAGCGATCTTCGGTTTTTCGATCTCTTCCGGTATCTCCATTATCTCAACGACTTGGGACGTAGCCTCGCCCTTCTCGTTCCTCGCCACCAGCCTGTATTTGCCCTTGTCAGCCGTGGATACTTTCTCGATTTCGAGTTTGACAACGAATTCGCCCTGCAGAAACGAAATCTTATCGTTATCAATTTTGTTCCATTGCGTTATTGTTCGTTTCGAGAGTTGACACGAACCTCTTTGACTTTCTCGACGTGCAGCGTGTGTCGGCTGTCTTCCTTCACTGCCTCGCTCTCCTTGAACCACGTGCAATTCGGCGCAAACTTGGACATTACGTGACACTCTACTATCACTGTCTTCTTCTTTACTACCTTGACGACCTTTGGTTTTTCCTTGATCACCGGTATAACTGTAAAAAAAAATACAATTCGTTTTATATACGTGGAAAGACAAATATTCACAAGGCAAGGAAACTACCTTCGGAAATTCTTACTTTCAACGTTAAGGGTGAGATTCGCGTTAAGTTCGCCAAGGGCATTCTTGATGTTGCACTTGTAGAGGCCAGAATCTCCCTCGCCGGGATCGTTGAGGGTGAGCTTGATGTAATAAACGTCGTCCTTCTCCTTGACAATGCTGATCGAAATTTTCGATGACTCGGTGACGACTTTGCCGGCGTGAGTCCAAACGATCTCGGGTTTCGGCTTCGCTTTCACACGGCAATCCATGATAACGAGCTTTCCACCGTCCTGCGACTGTATACGCGGCTTGTCGACGAAAGTCGGACCGTCGCCTTCGGGCTCGGGTTCCGCTTCGATGTTGAGATTGAGATTAGCGTTGCTCTCGCCGAATTCGTTCTGCACGTGGCATCTGTAAGTGCCTCCGTCTGGTCCGGTGGGATCCTGAAACGGAACGAAAAATAAACAAAAAAAAACACCACAGTTGAATCTTATTTCAAACGCGTCCGAACTGCGAAAAAAGCTGATCGCGCACGAGAGGAGCACCAAAGATTTTCGTACCTTTATCTCGAGCGTTAGCTCGTAAACGTCTTCCTCGACGACTTTGGTTTTTATCGAGATCTTCGATGTCTCCTTGACAAGGGTTGTTCCACGAAACCACGTAACCTCGGGCTTTGGTTTTGCTCGACACTTGCACTTCATCGTGATCAAGGTACCGCTCTCGTTCGGAATGATACGTGGCTTCTCGACGAACGACGGCGCGAAGCCAGCCGCGTCTTCTGCATCTTGGAAAAATCCACGATTAGACAAATCGGCCTAAAGCAACAATTAATCGTCCCTCCGCTATGGGGAGGAGTGCGCTGCGTTCAGACTTCAATATTTTTTGTAACGCGATCTGAATTGTTCGACTGCAACGAGAAATCGAACCGTACATGTACACTGAACGCTCACGCACCTGACGATTATGCGGCTGCTCGCTACTCGTTACATTAAAAGGATTTACAACGTTAATAGAGTTTTTTTTTGTTTGGCACTATTGTTCGATGTTAGATAAGCGATAACAGACAGAGAGGCTTTACACGATCAGAGTCAAATTCGGCGCGTAATACTTACCCTTGCAACGAATATTTCGTACACGTCTCTTACACAATTAACGATATTCATTCGGCATTCATAGTACGGTACATGCTATTTAACAAGATCCGCGACAAATGTAAAGAAAACTCGATGTTCGAGAACGTTTCTTCAAAGACGAGCCAAGAAAGAACGTGAAAACATTGACAGATAATCGTGAATGACAGTATAGTATAGTAGACAAGAGTATAGAAGACAGAAGGATAAATGAAGAAGAGTAGGTGATAGTTGAAATTGGTGTGCGAGATGCAAGAATCGTGAGGGTTTCTTGGGGATGATTTGTTTGTTTTTGATTTTGTTTTTTTTTTAATCCATTGGACGTTCGTCACTTGCCTTGGAAGTTCAGAGCGATGTTCGCGTTACTCTCGCCGTAGTTGTTAAACGCGTTGCAACGATAATTTCCACCGTCGGCCTTGGTGGGATTTGAGATTTCGAGGGTGAGAAGATAGGTGTCCTTTCCGGTTGCCTTGCGCGACATTTTAACCCTCGAACTGTCGCTGATCGTTTTTTGTCCCTGGTACCACGTGATATCCGGCACCGGGTGAGCCTCCAGGATGCACTCCATTATCAGAAGATCACCCTCTTGACGTATCGTCGGCTTCTTCGGGAAACGCGGTGCCTTACCGTCCGGAATTCTGCGTATAGTCGATTATTCGTTTTTGTTTTCGTCGACCTTTCAACTTCTTTTCATTCACGAACATTCCCGAAGGATCTCTCCATGCTTGTAGATCACTCCGTACGCTGTTCCGACTTATCGAGCATGCGGCCATAAACTTCGCAGTATTCGGTACGCGTAGCGACGACAATCGTTTGCAATTAATTTTCATCCGTTCGAATTACAATTGAAGTGAGATATAATCTCTCGTAAAAAAAAATATCATTGACTAGGCTGGGAAAGATCGAACTTTGAAAATTCGTTGCTAACGATCGATGGCCACGCAAAACCTTCATAAACATGCTCAATATACTGTCTGCCTTGCTTGTGTTTTCGTACTTTGGTTTGTCGCCACCCTCGAAGTTCAGATTAATCGTCGCCGTTCCTTGTCCGTGCTTGTTCTTCGCAACGGCTCTGTACTCTCCACCGTCCGCTTTGGCGACGCCGCTGATCTGCAGTCTCGCGAGATGGTAGAGCTTCTGATCGAGCTCGAGGAACGTCTTGAATCGTCCGCCTTCCTTGATCTCGTCGTTCCCGTGATACCTGACATCCAGCATTACGCAGACGCGCGTCACAGTGACCAATTCTTTTCGCTCTTTCTTTCGTTTCTTTATCGTCCTCGACAATGCTCGGAGTGGGCGCTTTTCACTTTTTCAAGGTCTCGAGGTAATTTTGGAAAAAAAGCAAAGTACCAGAGAAAAAAAATGTATTTTAGCTCGAAACCTCGAATAGTAAACCGGCACAATTTTTTTTACTCAAGTTTCAGCAGTCGTGAAAGAATAGTGCTTTGAGCAACTATCGTAGAAACATAGTTGCATAAGCACAAATTCATGCGGCTGGGGAAATTGAGGAAAAAGAAAAACGCATGGCCGTTCGCGCCAACTCCGCTCAGAGTCATCTTACCATTTGACACTGGGTTTAGGATCGCCGGCGCATCTACACTCGAAGGTGATGGTGTTGCCGTCGTCGGACTGTCGGATCACGGGTCGTTCGGTGAATGTCGGTTTGATCCCGTCGTCAGGTACCGGCGCCTCGTCGCCTAATAATTTCGCACAAACGGGGTATTCCGCAACTCAGTTAAAATTCCCTTTTTTTTTTGTTTTGTTTTGTGCGTACAGAAGTGAGCGACGTAACGATCGAGATCATTGTACGTCTGCATGCGCGATTATTCGAGTCGGAAGGATATTGGGATAGAGTGAATATGACGAACGCTGAAAAGGAGTCGATGAAGGAAAATTGATGACAATGAATTAGATTTCGAAGAGGAAAAATTCTCGTCGGACAATGTACCGCAAATGTGTTGACCTTCTCGTTGCTCGATAAAATAGACCCGATAGAAGAATCGATTTTCTCACAAATAAAATAAAAACTAATCGCAATTACCGCTGTTTTGCAATCACTCTGTCGCGAACGTATCTCTACACAACCTGGTCTACGAAGCGTCTTTAGTGACATGTGGTTTTGAAGAAAAAAAAATTTATGTGTAGATAAAAAAAATCGCTGGAAACCTCGTAGAAGTATGTACAGCGAGTTAGGAATCGGCACACGACAAACACGTTGAAACAATAACATAGTGAGATAGTTCACCGCAGCAACCTAGTGAAGCGTCAGCGTCAGGCCAAATTGGCGATCGGTTAACATTGCGCTCGAAGACCGGATCTCACGCTATTCGTCGATTTAGTTGATTTTACATAAAATCGAGGAAAAAGAGTGAATACACCGATCGACGAGCGCGATGTACGATCGAATTAATACGTCATTTAAAGCAGCAGTGGGGGTAATTACGTTATTGTTGTTCTCTCGCGTTCTACTCGACGTAATGTCACGGGCGTGTTTTCATAACGTTTTGTCAGTTCTCGCTAAATCAAACCCGCGGGCTGTATATCGTTACATGTACAACTCATTCTTCTTCGTTTGTTCTTTCATCTCTTTCTCAATCCGTTATTTCCTCTTTTCGCGGCTTTCCATTGTCTGTTTCTTTTTTACACTTCAGTGTCTCATTACTTTATCTTCTCGCGAAACCGGACGATACGTGCTCCTCGATGAGAGTGAAATGAACAATAAATAAATAAATAGTTAATAACAAACATAGTATGAAGAATAAAAAATAAAAGAAGTATATTGAGGGAGAGGTGCGTGATTAACGAACGGATAATCGAAGGTAGAGATTAATGTAAAAAAGTGAATGAGAGACGTTGGCGTTCGAACGTTTTCAATGATAAACAAATAAAAAGAAATAAGATTTTCGTTTGTCTTTTTGTTTTAACGGAAAAATAATAATAATAAAAGAGTAGAGGTCGATGAGGGAAGATCGGTGATCGATATACATCCCGAGTTAGGTGGGAGCGGATGATTGGTGATTTTTTTTGTTGCTTGTTGTTGGTATTATTGATGAGTTTGATGAGTCGCTCGATTCAGATAGTTTTTGCGCTTTTTTCTAAATACTTACTGTCGAAATTCAGGGATATCGTGGCGTTCGATTCGCCGAGCTCGTTCTTCGCCGTTACTTTGTATTTTCCAGCATCCTCGACTGTTACGTTTTTTATTTCAAGCGTGGCGAAGTACGAGTGACCGTCTTTGTCCACGGTCAGCTGGAAAAATAAGAAGAATAAATGAAAATCAATATTCATAAATTCGCCTCGAATTACCAAGAAGAGATTTATATTCTCTCATTCAATTTCTTATTTTGCATTTTCATTTGGTTAACCGACCTTGTGTCTTGGCGAATCTTTGACGACGTTCCCATCGTGAAACCATGATACCTTCGGCGTCGGATCGGCGGTGATGCGGCACTCGAATAGCAATCGTTTTCCATCGTCTTCCTGCCTGATTGCGGGCTTTTTCGCAAAAGTCGGTGCGATACCGTCGATTTGTCTGCAATATTCAATGTCCCCATAGTAAAAAAAAAGCGAAAAAAAGAAAATTACAGCATCTCGAGAACGGACCAAGTTTGGAAAAAAAAATGGTTTCGACAATAATCGCGGAATGATGCGCGGAGTCTCGAAGGATCGAAACGATCATCAACAAATATACGCTCTGTGGACGCTAAGTTTAGAAAGAATAAGTAGGCTGCAGCTGTTTTCCTCGATTCTTAGTAGTACTTTGATACAACCGCGGTTTCTTCGTCCAAGCCCGGGAGCTCGAGAATTAAAAGGAAAAAAAGAAATTTTAAGATCTTTTCGCATTCTTTGACATCAATTTTCTTCTTTCGTAATTTATCGTCCGCGACGGTGGAGTAGAAAGTTGCTTTGAATTGCGTAAAAGATGTTTCGCGGCTGAGAGTTCAGTTACGTACTGTTGGGACTTTGGAAGAATTAACTCGAACGATCAAAGAGTTTCGATTGTCGACTTTGACGATGGCGCGAATTCATTTATAAAGTATTAAAGATCGAGGAGCGAAGCGGTCGACGTGTACGAGAGGCTCTTGTCGTTTTGTGTTCCGCGAGTACCGGGCCGAAAATAGCGGACATTCCGCGACGGTTATTTTCGTCGCGGGCGATCGACGAGAATCGAGTTGAACCATTGTCAACACACGGATCACCGGTAGCATCGAACTCGGGATATCGAGGAGCACTTTCGGTGACGCGCGATTGCAAAGGATTATTTCTTCTTCATCGATTTTTTAATAATAAATAAATAAATCAAGAGAAAAACAAGAAAATATTAACACACTCACAAACACGTTCACTCCACAATCGTTTCTTGACTTCGACAAAAAAGAAAAAAAAATGGAGAAACACAAGAAAACTAAAAAATCGTTAGTAAGAAACAAACGACAAATGGTGCCAGAAGCACTCACCGTTTTGGAAGTGGCTGCATAGCTAAAAAAATCACAAAAATGAGGGCATAATAAGCGATGCATTGGAATGATAACCTTTTTTTTACCGCCTTCAAAGAGACGGTAATAAAAATAGCGATGATTCACAGGGTAATGTCTAGTTTGAAGCTTGTCACGTTAAGCGCCCAACTGTGTTTCAAGTCGGCGATAAAAGCGAGTCAAAGAAGCACAATCGAAATGAAGAGTCTCGAAGTGTTGAGAATCGAAAGGAAGAAACAAGCAGCCGTTTCGATGCTTCGCGAAATAGAGAAAGCTCAGAGAAAGCAAAAGAGAAGCGTAGATAGAAGCGAAAAATAGAAGAAAGAAAAATGTATAAAAATTGTACATTCTCGCGTCACTCTCGGCAGCGTCTAACTTACTTTTCTCTAGGCTCGTCCACGGCTGTAAACACACAATTTCAATGTAACACGTGTTTTCCGAAAAAAAACTGACGGCGAGATTCTTATTATTAGTGAATCTCCGAGCATCCGATCGCGATAAACAACGAACCATCCGGCCCTCGCCCGATTCGCCGTCGAAGATGAAAAAACAAATTGGGAAAAAGAAAAACACGAATCCCTTACTCGTCGAGTAGTCGAATCATTGAATATCGCGCTAAGTATAGTCGTGAAGCGCGAGAAGAAGAACTTTTCGGAGCAATTTCGCCTAACGATGCGTTGATGTACGATGATAAATCGGCTATAAGCGCTCGGCCGTTCTCGCTAGGCGATCGTAAAAAAGAACGTTTTGGAATAACATACGTGAAGTGAAAAGAAAAAACAGAAATTTCGCGGAGAAAGCTGTGCGTATGTTGATGCACGCGGAGAAAAGATCGAAAAGAACCAGACACCTTTATAAATAATTGAGCTAGACGTATTTTATCGACAACTCGTGGAACACGATTCTCGGAAGTCGTTTTGCAGATGAAATACGTTCCAAATCGTGTACTCCTTGTTCGAAGAATTGTCGATTAATTCGTGAATGGGTGGAGAATTTTTTGTGAATTCGTTGTTTTTTTCAGGGGATGATAATAAATTCATGAACTTACGACTGAAGTTAAGGTTGATGGACGCCGCGACCTCGCCCATCTTGTTCTTGGCCTTGACCTTGTAGAGGCCAGCGTCCGTCTCGATGACGTCGTCGAGCTCGAGCACGACGAGGAACTTGTTCGTACCGACGCTCTGGATCTTGAAGTTGGTTCTCGCATCCTCGCTCAGCTGTGTCTCCCCGCGAAACCATGATATCTCCGGTTTCGGTGAGCTCACCAGTTGGCACTCAAATATGAGCCTGTTGCCCTCGTCCTCTTGACGCAGTTGGGGCTTCTGCGTGAAGCTTGGCGCGAAATCATCGGCGACCCCCATCTTTCACGGGGTGCCCTGATTTCCCTTCAGGATTACGCCCGTGTCCAATTCGCGAAAGAAACAATCCTTGATTTATCTTCCACGGTCTTGGAAAACCGTATGAATTCCTTCCCCACTTTTCTCTATCGCGAACTCACTCGAGTACCGTCCTGCGGCACCATTCAATATTCCAGCTTCGATCTATATTCGAGCAAAGATCCAACAAAGCGTCGCTGTTACGACAGAGACACGAGAAAGTGGAGAAAATACATTTTTATATAACGGATGTATCAAGTGTATTAAGATGTATTAACCAATCTACCGTGTAATAGATCTACGGATCCATGGATCTATAGATCTATAGATCTACAGAGCTATCGTTTCACCGATCGTTTCATTTATATATGTATCTATTTTTCCCTCTCAATTTATCGATCTTCGCATACTTTCACGTACAGTTTTGGAGAGGCGAAAATTGTATTACAAAGTAAAATTATCCCCGATGAATCAACGTGGTTCTATTAATAAGCAACTAAGTTCGCCTCTCGAAACTCGGATGACTACAAACTACAAAATAGCGCGAGGGAAATTTTGCCAATACGCGTCAAACGAAGATTTCGTCTCAAGAGAGACATTAACCCAGTCGCTCGGACGGAATTCCAAAGATCAGAGTCATAGAGAGCAAGTTTCGCAAGCACTAATGATGCCGACACGAAAAAATGAAAGCCTATACCAAACGTTAATTTACAGCGACGTTCTCATTCATACTTCGTACCGTTCTCGCCGCTACTGAAAATGGTTCAGCAACACAAGCTTAGCCAGAACGAGTTGTGACGCAAGGGGGATCCTATTATTAAAATGCCTCTTCGCTCGAAATAGACTTGCCACTTGCTTATCCTTAGTAATCGGTTATTATGTTTAGCGCCGCGTGCACGAACGTTCTCGCGTATTGCACATGTACACGAATATGCAACATACGGGGGTACGTTGCGCGACCCCCGCGACCGGAAGTTCGACAAGTCGACGCCTTTAATCGATGAGATGTCTCGAGTTATAGATCGCCGTCGCGCGACGGCAATGACTGTGCGAGCTAGAAATAATCCCCAAATGTATATATAAATGGCGGGGATTTTGCGCAAAGTGACTTAACGTAATTACGTCGTCCATACGTGAGACAACGGAAAGCTTTCGCGAAGCGTTTGCGTCAACGGGCATAAGCCAGCCGCGCGAGTGCGTGCGGTGATACAACGCGACGAGTAAGAGTTGGCAGTGAGCCTCGAGAATACCCGAGATCGCTGCCCCTCGTAATTGTATTTCGCATTTCTTATTTCGCGAAACGGAAAGAAACAAAAAAATACCCCTTCTCGACTACCCTCGGCGAGCTTCTTCGAACACGAAGTCGCGAGCAACTCTTCTCATTCGATCGCCGATGTTTTTGCATTTCGGTATTAATTTTTCCGATAACTTCAATTCGTTCTATGTTTAGCACGGTGAGTAATCTATTTGAGTTCGTCGCTTGACCGAAAAGTCTTTCAGGGTTGCGAAGCTACCGGTGAATATCAATCGTCGAGTCGCGAGGGTACGAGACCTCGAAATCGAATTGGCATGAGTAGTGATGTTACTGTTCTCTATCGTCGAACAGTGATTAGGTGCGAGTTAAATGCCCCTGTTGCTCGCAATCCTACTATATAGCTTTTTAATTCTATTTATATCCTCGGCACGACCAACAGAACGTCTCGGAAATCGTATTTTCGTGTAAGGCTCAAAGCTTGGTAAAAATAGTGAATTTCACTGAATAAAATTGAACATCGAAACAGGCGAAACAAAAATTAATTCCAGCATTAAATCACGCTGCGCTGTCTCGCCGATGGTAAAGCTTGGCAGAAGTCAGACATATATCGTTAATCTTTTATTAACAGACAAAAGGATAAAGATTAAATGCCCGACAAGCTTCAGTCGTGTCGAATCATAGTCGTCAGACACGCCATCCACTTGGCAATCGTCATTCGTTAAATTCATCCACTCGGTACTAAGTAACAATGACGTATTGTCGGCGAAAAAGCTCGAAAGACTTTAGCCGCAATTTGTTTCTCAAATCATCCGCGACAATTGGCACGGCGGACCAATCAAAGTAGGCGCGAGCTCTGTACTGCTCTCAATCATTACGGATGCAGAGATGTATAGAGCGTGTTTGCGTTGAGACGCTGAAATTAATTAGGCGCTATTTGCCGAACGTTTATATCGGACTTCGGCCAATCGATTCGTTTCTCTCGCCTTTTAGTGATCGCCGAGTGACAGCGAGCGTCACATTTTTCGCTCGCGGCTGTCCGACCAGTCACGAGCCTTTACTACTGGCTCCGAATGTTTCTACTCGCCGAGCCGACGAGTTGCGCACGCGTTTCGGCGTGTCTGACTTTTATCGAGGCTTTCTACTTGTCGCTGATAGAGACCACGGCTCGGCCGGCCAGCCGCGGCCATTTCTACTTGTCGCTGGTGGTAATTTTCCTAAAAAGTTACCGGGCTCGATCGGCTCGTCGCGGTCGGCCGTTTCTACTTGGGGCTCGGAGACATTTCGCTGCGTGCAATCGCTGCTGGGCTGGCTGTGCGGACAAAGCCATTTCTACTAGTTGTTCTTCCCGCTGCCGCGTTCTGCCTACAGCACTGTCTGACTTCTAAGGTCGTGACCACCGCATCCCAATCGCATGCCAGTGGGGTCTCTACGGCTGGCCGATTACCAATTGCCGTTTCTACTCGCATGGCATTTAACTCTTCTACAGATTTTTCGACGCTCTTCGAAACGAGAAAGCCCTACGATTTCTTTACCTCGACTTGCTACTCTTCTCAACAAACTTTATCGATAAAAATTACCATGCAGTCGTTTGCTGTGAAATCTCGCTAATTGTCGATGGATCGACTCGGGGGTGGGGAGAAAAAGAATGGGACAAGCGGCACGTATACCACTCGGAACAAAATACACGGATCTCGATGGGAACGAGAGTTGAGGTATGCAGATATTTTTAAATCGCTCGCTCTCGAGCGAGAACTCTCGAGGAACGACGACGCGAGAAGACGAGCGTCGAGGCGGTGGTGGGTAGACGTATATATCACGCCACCCACGCGCTCACGAAGAGATATATATCGCGATGATTTTCACGTAAGCTCGCGCGCGGAGACCGGAGAAGCTCTGAATTCGTGAAGAAGAAGATGAACATCGGAGAAACGAATGAAACACACGGAGGGGGAGTGGAACGGAAAAATATGTAAGGAGAAGAAAAAGGGAAAAAAATACGAGAAAACGAACATAGGTAGGTTGACGGATAGTCGAACGGAAGAGCCACACACGAAACGACCGAGAGCCCGTGGGCTCCTCCTCACGTTACGTTCTCTAAAAATACACGGACACCGAGCCTAGATACCTAGATAGTGCTCTACGAATAGTTTGCCGGAGACCGGAGGCGCTTGCGGTGTCTATTCGACAGACACCAGTCTCTGCGGGAACTCGTGTCGATTAGTCAACGCTAAACAGATTTGAAATTGATGAAAAAAAAGGATATTTACTGAAAAAAATTCTTCAATATCTCCAATAATTTCAGGAAAATGTTAATGATTTTTTTAGCATGTAAGTTGCTTATATACAAGCTGACTTTGAGGCAATTCAGTTGAAAAATAAATGAATCATTATCGTTTAAAATTAAGATTGATCAAAAAAATTTGATGACTAAAAACTATCTTCTTCGCGGTTGGGCGTGAAAGGAGGGTTTAGTTCTGGTTCGTCGTGTCCTTGGCCTTCTCCAAGTCGTCAATCTATCGTTCTGTATCTCATTCGCATTTTATTCACCGCCGCAATGTATAACTCGGTCGATCCTAGTCTATGATCAAATTCAGCGGAGAGATGATTTTGCAACGATCGGCGCGCCTCGGTAACGAGTTTACTGGCGCACAACGCGTAATCGAGATCGTTGAACGATGAACTAATCGATCTATAAATCCTTTCATCGAACGAGACTGTATCGATCGTACGACGGAGAAGCGTACTTCACTAATTCGCGACTATACGATGCAGCGGCCTTATTAAAAAATGTCCCACTTCTTTGGCCTCGAATTTCGTGTTATTTTTTTTTTTTAATTTCATCAACTCAGGGCGAACTATCTGGACGCGGATGTAACGAGGCACAGTTACGTAAGGAACCTCGAGCTTCCACGATCTTTTGCGTTCTCTCCAAACCGCAGGCACACGTGCAAGATCGATCGTCGTTAATCCATAAATAGCGTTCCGATCCATTGTATATACATATATATATATATTTTGTAAATTTCTCGCTCCCGTAACGTAATCCATGAATCCGGAAACCGTGAAGTTGCTGGCACTTGGGTTATTGGCACTGTTTTTTTTTTTAATTTTTATTTTATTAATTATTTTTCCCAGCACGATAATCGATTGTTAAATTTTCCACACGTATGCGCAAACACAGAGGAACAAGCATTCTTTCTTTTCTTTTCTTTTTTTATATGTATCTCACTCGCTTTCAGCGCAGCTGACTTTCGACTTACTTGAGGGGGGGACCAGTCGTCAAATTTTTCCCGACGTCTCCGGCAAAAAGGCAAAAATTCAGCTCGGGAGTAAAACGTCGATAATCGATTTGCAATTGACTGCGGCACTCGCGGAAGCACGAAAAGTCGCGTCGAATCTCGAATAATCCGAGCGCGGAAGAAAGCTCTCTCTTTCCTTCTTCCACGGGGAATCCTCGATCAAAGAAACGCGATTTCTCCACTCCGATGATGTTTCGTTAATGCGCGCAGACAGAATAAACCCGCGAGACTCGACGAATATAATTTTTTTTTTTTTATCGTAATTCGATTAATAACTGCACCGAGGTCTGGAACTCGCTGGTTCTTCCCTCTGTCTCGATTTTCGAAGTCGTTTAGATTGAAAAAAAAATCGAGATTTCTTTCGATTCGTCACTATCTCACACTTTGGGCTTTTATTTATTTTTTTACTCCCGCTCCAGAAAAAAAATCTTTTCTCCGGATCTTCCTTTACTCTTTTTTTTGTTTGTATTATATACTTTTTTCTTTTTTTTTTTTTTATTAATTCGCTTATTCGCTTTCGTTGTCTCGTGTCTGTCCGTCGTCTATTCGATCGGCCGTCCCAATCGCCGGGGCCCCGCGCGCGAACTAACCAAACTAAAAGCTCGATCGTGGTCTCGAGGCGGTAGTTTCGGTAACTCCGCTTCTTCCACCGCTCGTTCCCTCTCGTCTTTCGTCTTCGGCGAACGACGACGTCGCCACCGGCAAACGCCAACATACGAGACCACCTCCCACTTCTATGGACTATTCATCGGCGGACACCCTCTCCGTCTCGTCCTCTACTTCTTCATCATCTTCTTCTTCTTCTATTTTCGCGGGGGTGAAACTCGCGACACTCCCAAGTGATATATACCACGGAGACAATTTTATAGGGACCATTTACGATGCATTAAAACGTAACTGGGCTAACGAGTCCTGGAGGTCCACGAACCAGTGCGATAAGAATAAAATAACTATTGTACAGTAAATGTCAGTCCTAATATTGATACCTATAATTTTAACCCCTTCCTTCTATTCAGTCCATAAAAACATAATAATGATTTATTAATCTTCACGCCTAAACGAAAGAATAAAAAACCTACGTTTTTCAATAACATTGAATCGCGATATTATTTGATTTTTTTTCATAATGATTGTATGTATATCTTCACTAGCCGGGTGACTAATCTGAGAGACCGCGGATTAAAAAAAAACATCTTTAACGAAATTCGTTTCCACCGCATGTTTTTTTTGTTTTTTTTATTGTAGAGTGAGAGTCCATAGAAAAATGAGAAATATGTTCGCGATTTTATGGGTTTTTTTTAAGAAAGAAATTGCTTTTTTTTTAAATGCCTGTTGGGTGACTGACAAGCCTATCTGTGTCATCGAGTAGTTATTACGATAGTGTGCATGATCGTGAAAGATAATTGTGGCAGTATGAGTGGTCATTCAGACATCTTGTTATTGCGATTCGCTCGTGTTGGCAAGCAACTGACGCAGTTGATGAGCAATAAGGAGTGCAGAAAAACCCCTGCGATGGTATACCGCTTGACCGGCGGCTCGTCATCGTCCAATGACGATGACCCGACTTTTGCCACACGTTGAGAATTTGCCGGCTCTTCGCGATGTCCCGCTCGCTCTCTTCTCTCTCACCGTGAAATGCTAACGTGTGCGGCTGTCCTCGTCGGAAATAGAAATCTCCACCGGTCTCACGCGAAACAATCGTCACGAGCTCGGATAGAGACAGACGTGGAGATTGGTCGAGGGTGCGCGAGTTTCTGCTGTTTTTTTTTTTTCTTATTTCTTTTAACCGAACCACGGGCGATATAGACAGCGCACCTTTGCCGAAGCGAAAAATAAACTCGCCGTACACGCTCGTGGAATCTCGCAGTTTTTCATTTATAGCGAGACGAATGCAAATATCTTAGAAATATAATTGTCGAAAATTCGGAGCAATTCGAGTCACATTTTCGGGTTTTTTCGAACATTCTTTGAACTTTTTTGCAATGATAGGTTCCCGTAGTTTCTCTCACGCTTGAGTAGAAAATAATCTGTGCCAAAAAAAAAATCGAATTCAAAGATACGGATATGCAAAAACGAAAAATTACTTTTCATTAACTTGACCATGATGTCCAGCAAAAGGTTCGGAAAAATTCAAGGTCATTCCCAGGAAATTTTCGAAATTATCAAAACCATTTGTGAAAGTAGAGTTATTTTCCCCATACTGAATAATTTCCTGGGGGTACGTTCATGTGTATAGTTGATATTAAAAGAGATTCAATTAGCTGAAATATAACTATATTTATCATTATTATTTAACAGTGTTATCATAACTATAAAACAAAGCCGTGCCGTCTGAAAAATATTCTTTATAGCAAAAACTATACTTCTTTTTACTATACAATTTTTTCCAGTGCACCTTTGACCGCAAATTATTCCTCAATTCGCTGGTCGATGAAAAAAATAAGCTTAAATATATTAATTAAGCTTATTATGAGCTTGAACAGGAAGATCCAAGCTATAGTGCACGAAGCTCGCGCACGACACGTGCACTTCTGCGCCCACGTCAGTTCTAATTGCAATATCAGCGGTAACCGGCCAACAATGCCAGATATCCCCTGATCACTTTCGCGCATTACGAGCACATCGAAAACAACTCCAACGACCGGAACACACGCGAAATTTCCAAGCATTTTCTCGAAAGCATATTCGCTCGCCGCGCTTTTGATGTCTCCGACAAATGTGTCTCGTCCCCCTTCCGCGTTTCCCGCGTGGAAACACTTTTCCGCGATTAAAACACGCGATAACAGAACTTCGTTATTATTCCGCGCGATAGTTATTTGTCAAGGGAAATTTTCCGTCTCGCTCGTCTCGAGCGATTTGTGAAAAACATTCAACGCTCTCAGCGGCGGTGACAACGATGACGAGCGTGAAGGCCGAGTGACGATGAAAAATGTAAGCATCCTCGGGAATATCACTCGGCAGCTATCGTTCTATCCTGTCCTCTCGCGTTTCTCGTACCATTTTGCTAAAACAAATCTCGACGCTCGCCTTCAATTCTAATATTTGACAGAGCCGAATTTCAAAACGTTTCCTTCAACTTGCCGCTCCGCAATCTCGCTGTTTTTTTTAATTTTCCCTCATCCGCGCTTCCTTCGTTACGCTTGCGCGAAGCTTCTCGAAGTTCGGGAAGATTATTGAGCAAAATAAAGGTAAGGGAGCGTAGGAGCGGTTGAGAAGGCGAGAAAAAGAAAAATAAGCGTGAAACGGAGCGGAGAAGTGTCGAGAATCGAGATGACGAGAAAATCGGCGGGGGAGACAGAAGATATCTGGCGTTGCTCACTCGAGCGGTCGCGAGCGGGCGCGAGAGCTCGGCGGCAAGCTTGTCGGTTAAGTCTTGGATCTGGCAAGCCGAGCACTTTTCTAAATATACTCGATCGCCCCTCACCGGTGAATCTATCTTTACGTATTAGAATCTATACCGTCGGGAAAACGGCTTCGGTTGCTTGTACACCTCGCAGCTGTCGTCGGACGGCTGGATAGAGACGACCCGTGCGCCGTTGTCTTATATATTCGCATCACAAAAAACGAGATAAAACAGAAGTGAGATCAAGAGAAGAATGCTCACGGTTGTAAATCGCCGCTTCGCGGAGCAATCCCGAGATTTTCAACGATTTTGCCTCCTTTAGACCGTTCTTAACAACGTACTAAAAGTTCGCCACGATATTTAGCGAAAAACAGAAAAAGATTTCGTATCAAAAACCCAAATTTTCTCGTCTTGGCACGAAACTTGATTGTTTCCGAGAAAAAAAGAAACAACAGATTCGCGCGCAGCTTTTGATTGGAAAAAAATATTTCGCTTGTTATTCGCTCGACAAATGGAGCGAAGTTGCTCTAACGATGATTAAAAATAGGCGAGATGTCTGGGTACTTGCTGAGAGAATCGTTAACTCAGGTCATGGTTATCTTCCGCGCGCAACCACCATATGGACACTCGAAACTTTTGCATTTGCCTTGCAATGCCACCGCGTTGCGATGAACTCTTCGAGAAAGGTTTTTTTTTTGCAAGATTCTCGATTCTTCAGATTTGTTGGACCGCTCAATTCGCCGTCAATTATATTACACTCTTCGTTTATTGCAGTGACTTAAATTTGTACCAGCATTTGTCGTTTCACGCTCGATAAGTAACGAGAAAACGGGACTTCGGTGCATTATTTCACATTAGTGAAAATATGCGCCGTGACTCGACTATCACGAGCTGCGTGGGCGAAACGTACCAAGAAATTGCAACGGGATAAACACCGTCAGCGATTATGCAATGCGAGTGTTGTCAATAGGATCGAAAGTTGAGAAAAAGAAAAAAGACGAAGATGTACAGAACGAGCAGCGAGACAGATACAGATATACCCCGATCGATTCTCGTCCCACACGGTTAAAATTAACCTTGTGCACTCAGCGAAGCGTGCCTACGCCTTTTCTCAAGGGACCGAATTAGATTGCTATTATTTTACAATTAAATTTAGCGTTAGGACGCATCTTGAAGCCTCGCGATATCGACAATACTACTCGAGTATCGTCGATTTACCGAAGCTCGACGATGAGTCAGCCGCCAAAAAGGCGGCAAATATTGATGCTTTTTCTTCTTTACCAGGCATGGTGAAATTTATAGCTACGCAGGTGCATCCGTCGGAAAATTTCGGATCTCTTGTGACCTAATTTTTATTTTTCCTTCTGTCGGCTCGGTGTTTTTCTTTCGAAAAAGAAAGTTCCAAAGGAAATTGCAAGCGCCTTTGGGTCGTGGAAAAGATATTTGTTGCGCTCGTTTACGATACCCGACGGGTTGCGCGCTGCCGCACTTCGGTGGCGCTTTTCTCACGGTATGTGCGCCGGGAAATATTTTTAGGTCCAGCTCGCTTTTGGCCCTCCTACACTTCGAGGAAGAAAAAAATGAAAAATAAAAAACACCGATCGTTCGGTTCGTCGCGAGGGTGTATTCTCGATTACGATTCCGATGCTATTGAACGCGGGGCGCGTGTACTATTATAAAAGTTTCATCATACCCGCGGAAAGGAATCCGTGTCACGTGATTATACATTTATAACCCGATGACCACGAATTTGCCGCTTGTTCGCTGGTCGCGGATAAAAAAAATTGCTCGAATTCAGAGCGACGAAAAACAAATACATGAAAATATGTTTCGTAACCATCTGTTGACCCATTAATTCGTCAAGAAGACTCGACATGAGAAACCATACGTCGTGCTCGTCGTCATAAAAATTTTGATTGCTTCGAAAATAAAAAATGTCAAGATCTTCGAAAGTATTTGTAAGGTCGCTGGTATCTACCAAAAGCGTGGTAGAAAAGTTCCATTTCTCCATTTTTCTTTTCATGGTGTCCATAAATCCGTGTTTCATTGTGCTCCCGTTGTTGTTATTCCAAACAAAAACCCACGGCAAGCAAAACAAAGAAAAACGTTGTAATCTCGTTTCGTTGACTCGCTCATCCCTGAGTGGAGGAAAAACACGAAATTACATAACTCCACTCGACGAGCGTTCCGAGATTCCGCAAACGGACATTCTCCGCGACAGTTCCGATCCATCTTCATCGCGTTCGCGATGTTAACAAATCGTGGAGATCCGATGGCGCTCGAGGTGTGGCGAAAACAACGAGGAACGAAATTTCCCTCGTCTTCGATCCCGAATGAGCCGAGTAAAAGTTCGAACGTACCGTGGAAACGGTGTTACGCGGATTTGCGTTATTTCAACGTGGCAGCGACAATACACAAGAGCTCCGCGTATGCAGAACGCGCCACCGGGAAATGGAGCATCACGAGTAATCGAGTAGGCGACCTACGGGGGGGCTTTTCTCGAGATTTGTGGAGGAGTATCCCCGTGCGTCGCGATGCGGCGTAGCATCTCGTTTCGCTTTCGAGGAATTGGAGCAACGCGCGCGCTCGCGTTTTCGAGAGCCCTCGTTACTGTGTCGCGGTCGCCACACTGTCGTGCCGCTCATATCACACATCGCTCTGGCAATTGCCTCATCGTATTATTTATTATACTTTAGCGGGCGAAATCTTCACGGTGGGTATTATAAACCCGTCATATGAACGACCTTGTGCCGTCTCCCTGTCCAGTGATACATAAGACCGCGTTACGACCGGACTAATATAGCGCGGATCCGGTAATCCGTAAGTTGCAACAATGCTTTCGCATTCATCCAAACAAATGCATTGTATTCCCTTGAATTTAATTCGATTCAACGTCGAGAAAATGGGACATCAAGACACATTTTTCACTGCATCTACCGAGGTTGGAAAATGAAATACCATTCGGTAAATAATTTTCAATGCCGATATGGAAGACAATGAAAGAATTTCCACCCCTTTGGTATCTTGAATGGTCACAAAGCTCAAATTTCAGTAATATTATTAAATACTCTTCATCGTTGAAAGATGTTCAGTTACTGGCCTATTACTGATTTAATGTACTTGAAGATAATAGGATCGCGTGAAATCATCGCTCTTCGGATCCTTCGCATTTCTTTCCTTTCTCTTCGCTCTTGAGGACTTATTCATTTTCGTAAACGTTGGTTTTTTTCTTAGTCGCATCGGCGAATGAAATCTCACATTACGCCCGACGCAACACCCGATGTTTCAGAAATTGCGTCAGTAAGAGTGTTAACAGAATTTGTTTACATCGAAAATGCTATTATTTCGAATGTTTCGATGGATTCACCCAAAATTTAGTCCTATTCAGCAACAATCTACCTATTGTTTGGATCAGAGCTCGATACTAAAAGTCGAACACTGCTACTAACAAAATCCTGACGTCTACACACACAGCTATTGTTCTATGAAAACGTTTCTCGACGTTTTCGACAATTTTTTGTGTTATCGAAATGAACATTTCGACGAGAATTTTCTTTTTGCGAATGCAAAGCTTTCTCTAGGAAGGCCAAAAAATGATCGTGTGGGGATAACGATGAAGAAGAAATCGTTCTGATAGCGAATCGATTAATGAAATAATTCGATTATGCAATACCGATGTCGTGACTCGTTGACCCGACGACCAAGATAATACAAGACACCGGGATTGCTTAAGGCGATTCTCTACCGCGATGGCCTGTGTGTTAAGATCGTTGCCTCGATTTCTCTCTGCGCGTAAAATGGAGCGTAACGAGGCACCCCAGTTCCGCGGTCAACCCTGTCGGTCGCGGGTATATAATACCGATGGAACGACGGTGTATTGGTGCACCACGCAGCTATGCCGTTCTCGTGGGCCATCACAGAGAATTTCGAGATCGCTCGTACCAACACACCGATCTCTATCTCATCTCTCCCGTGAGAGAGATCGGAGAGTTTCACATATTCGTCGAGTCGTGCCCGCAAGTTTCGAGCATCATCGAAGCCGCGCTACACCCAGCATAGAAGTACAGTCGCGAGTGGGCGAACTCTACTAGCACAAGTATATGGAACGCCTGATTCTAAAATTAAACGTTGGACCGTTCTGGAAATAGATGTTATGAGTGCGCGAGGACAGGACGAGAGACACCGGCCCATTATGTTGGCCCCGCATGCTATCGAGATTTTCTTCTCTCTATAGACCTCCGCCGATCTCACGAATTCGATGATAATCGTGTTCAAGAAATAACCATGAAAGCAACGTTGTTGCTGCATCCAATTAATTTAAGTACGGATTACTACGAAAAAGGATTTCTACACGCAGCCTCCGATATCTGACCTGAAAACGAATTCGTAAACCATCGAAAGTCCCAAAAGAGAGTCTTGTTCTGTAACTGCGACTTCACGTTTCCGAGTGTCGAGCATGTGTACCCGATTACGTCGGGACGAGCAACGTCCAAATATTTGTCGAACACGGCAAATGGCGGGCACGCTTTCGCCGAAGACAGTCGCCCGATTGCTTTTTCAAGAAGCATGGAAATCCTTCGTCCATCGCTCGAGCTCACTTCATCACACTAACTCGCCAGGCGCTCTATCGGTCGAACTTTGGAGGCAAACACCGGAGGCGAAGTGGCGCGGGCCACTCGCGGTAAGAGAGAGCTCGTCTGTTGGATCATCGAGAGGTTCGATGCTCTCGATAGTCAAATGAATGGGACATAGTGTGAATACAATGGGCCGAGGATAAAATAATCCGGATGAATCTTTGACGATTGATAGGAAGGATAAATAGTCTCTTCGGTAAAACATCGTCGAAAAAAACATTTCCAAAGATTGAAGAGTAAACGAAGAAATTAAAAAGGAATCTATACAAAATTATACGTCTATAATAATTATATAAAAACGCACAGTAATCTCTTCCATATGGCAATACGTCTCAATCTAGTACGAGATAAATCCTTTTGCTACTCTTCCTCCCAACTAAGGATATTTAAATTTTCGGAGTAAGAACTTGCATTTTATCTCTAAGAGAATTGCTGAGCATATTTGTGGATGAAGCCCAATTTGATTTTCCCGCGAAAACTCGACAAGTAGTAGCGAATTGATTTGAGTATTCTCAAAGACCGACAACGGGCTGAAGTACCGAATAGACAAATGTAGGTGGGTCGGTCGATGAAACGGCTACAGGTGTGTTTATCGAAAAACGGTACAACGACCGGACGAAGTAGTACGAACCATGCTGTGTCCGACATCGGCGTACGAGCGGGCAATCCATCTCCTGGGCGACATTCGCCAAAGCGGAAATGTCCGACGGCCGGTGGTACCAATGAAGAATCGATTCGTTGATCCTCGGTTAGCGCAGTGGCAAAAGCTTCGCATCAACGAAGCGCATAGAGACAAGATAGCGGGTCGATGATCGTTGCCGTTGTAAGCAGTTTCGAAGGAAGAGAGACGATAGAATTGGCACGCCGGAGTGACCGAGGAAGTGCGGATGCATCTTTTTGCTCTGTCTATGTGTTTAGTGCCGATGGCCGACATTGGCATGAAAAGAGTGAGGTCCGACGGTTCAACACGATTCTGAAAGCATGAAAAAAAATTTATAAAGTCATCGATACGCGGATGCAAACGTAGAAGTAGGTTTGAATATCTTCTTCAACATCTTTTATTTTCACTCTCCACAGACGTAGGTAAAGCTTGTATGAAAAAAAAGTATATATATATATATATAGAGCTGTACTGCTTGAATGTTGGATCTCGTTTGCTCGTGCGGCGTCCCGGCCAATTTTCGATAAATAAACGATTCCCGTGCACGCGCCAGACTAGTCTCCCCGGCTTTTCGGAGAGATTCGCAACACATTTGCATCGCCGTTTCGCATTTGCGAGAATCCGCAGACCCGGGATTTATACATCAGTTTCGAAAATTATCATTTGGCAACCCGCGAGAGCAGTTAAGACATTTTTTAAAAAATACAGAAAACCTTGAATACAGTTTGAATAAAATTATAATTTGTGCTTGTACGATGCTGTATTTTTTCTTTTTTTTACACCGGTATAGCTCGATTATTTTACCGATATTAATTTGGATGATGATAATTTTGCTCTAAGTTGGATCGACTGCGTCGACCTTACCTTCCGCAAAAGCTCGGCATTTTTTTTTTTTTTTTTTCGTGAGGCGCGCCTCGTCTGCTCTCTCTCTCTCTCTCTGTCTCCGTCACTCTCGAGAATCGGCACAATTCCAGAAAGCAGGCAATCCCCGATAATCTCGAAATAACGAGACCCGCCTCTTCAATGCCCCTTCTCTTCTGACCATTATCCATACTATAGCGATCTCTTTCTATCCCCCCCTTTCTCCCGCCCGCCTTGGGATGGCCAAAGGCATCGCGCCGATGGCTGATATTTTTGGTACCGAACGGCCGAGACTCAACGCTCGCCGCGAGACTAGTTCAGCCAATCCAAGGTGGCGGGTAATACGGGTCAGAAATCTTATTAAAAAAAATAAAAGCTGTTCTCCCGTCGATATCAAAACTATACAACTCATTTAAGTATAAAGTTTCTTATTCATTTTTTCATTTCTGGCTTAAAAGTAGTTGTTACAAATTACCGACAAAAAAAAACAACATTTGTCATGAATTTCTAAAATTTGACTTTTGTGTATAATTAATACAATCAATTATTATCTATTTACAAAAAAAATATTTTTCTACGGGAATAAATATTGTTTCCATGTCGATAACAAACCATTCGTCTATATCAGTAATTTTGTAACTGCAATAGCTGAATCATAATAACGTTTGCTCAAGATTTTTAAAAATCGTGTCATTGTTTATTGCATCTCAAGACTTGAAGATATTGCTCAGTAGACACACGAAAGTTTTTGAAAAGCCCTTGAGAAAAAAAGGTCATCGGTAAGAAACTCGAGCGCGGAATCGCTCATTGTTTGTAATGACTAATTATTAATAAAATTCAAAATCTGAGGGAAAATCTAAAAACAAATTTTGCTAATTCGTTGATTTTATCTGCAGAACTAGAATAATCCATCAGCACACGTCTATCTCTTAAGGGTTATTAGACAAAAAAAGTACAAGTGCCATAGAAATACACAGGTGGATCTTTAAGTGACCCTCATTGCCCGCAACTCTCGAGATCCCGAAAGAGAGAATGAACGATTCGATCGAGCGACTATAACGACGGGTGAAGAGAGACGCAACGAGAAGCGAGCGAATAAACGTGTAAGTAGAAGGGTGAGACGATGAAGAAAATTTAAGTGGGGGAGGGAAGAAGAAGAAACCGTCGGACTGGCCGAAGAGAGCAAGGGAGAAGCTCGAGAGTAGCGAGACAGCATCATCGTGAAACGGTTAGCGCCGCGTGAGCGCGTAACCTGAGCTCTTCTCGGACCCCCGACCATATATGTCCGCCTCACCCTTTCCGTCTCCCTCGCACTCGCGTTCCCCTTCTCTGTGGCTGTCTCGCTTATACTACAAGCGACTCTCCTATACCGCGAGCTATACGCTCGTGATGCGTGCACCGAGCCGAGCAAAACTCTATCGTCGCCCACCGTTCGTCGTTGTTGTCGTCGGCGCGTCTTCTTCAACGATGCTACCCCGAGAGGACCACACAGTAATTTTCTCTCCCTCGCCTCGCGACGAGCGCGGTCTCTCGAGACTTTACGACTCTATGCTACGCACGACGGACACCCTTCCTCCCACCATTTTCTGTTCTACCTTGCCACTTGCCTCATTGATCCATCCTTGAAGCTTCTATGGGATCCCGAACGAGACACTGATATCATTATCGAGATGCTCCCACAAATCCCACAAGATTTTCTAATTGGCCATTCATAGGTTTAGCCGATGGGTAACTTCTATATTTTTTTCTATATCTAAAGATGCTTGTACATAGAAATAAATGAAATAAAAAATAGCGATAACAATTGCATATTAACAATGGTAACAATTGATCGAAAAATCAATTTCGTTATTTTGTAGGAAAAAAATGGTTTGTCCGTTTTTGCACTATTCACGAGTATACTTAGTAGTTTTGGCTAGGAATAGTCGGACGAGATCAGTTTGCATTTGGTTTATCGTTTTTTCTTTTTTTCTCCCACATATTGAAGGAATCGTCTGGCTCGTTAACCAAAATGGCTGGTATGCGCAGATCTTTGGATTCGCAGGTTCAGCAAAAGTGCGAGCTTTCTCGTGATTCCTCAGTTATCCGGGGTAAAGAGTCTCCGAGCGAGTTTCGAGTCTCTGCAGATGACGCCACGAACCGAACTCAAATCGCAACAATCCTTACCAACCGAGAGAGACCGACGCGAGATAGCCGGGATTTTTTTTATCACGAATTCAAATCCATTACGCTCGAACGCCCCATCCTCGACACGTAAATTCATTCGTCTTTTCAACGAGGACTAATTGATCGCTGTAATTAACTCGAGAAGCAGAGTTCCAAATCTGCGTTTCGAAATTTTCTCGAGTGAATCACCGAGACGTTCAGACCAATGATGTTTTCCCTTCGCGATTCGACCGCGACGAATAGCGCGATTGGAATCATAAAGGCGTACGATGATTCGCGCGCTCGTGTGAAATACGCCATTGCGATTGTTTTCCGCACCTACATAATTCGCGCGGTGAATCAACATCGGAGAATGCAAGAATCCCTTCGCCTCGTGGTATTTATTAGATCCGCGAGAATGATGACCAGTCGAAGAATAGAATGTCGCGTGTGAGATGAGAATAACCCGATTGTTTTGCCAATGAATTCTATTACGTTCGTTTCGAACGCGTACACGGAATCGCATGTATATATAGAAAATAACTCTTGGCGAACGAATTTTACAAGCGCTACGTTACTCACGTGTCTCGTTTGACGTGATCTACGAATAGCGGTGTCATTGCATAATTTGTATCATTCTCTCGCGGGATCCGTACGATTTTCTTGTCTCGCGACTTTGTGCGCGGATTGGCACCTCGTTCGGCTCTTGACACGCGCGCGTAATCCGAAACTTTGATGCATGCACAACCGACTTCTGTATAACACGTCGTCGTTACCACGTATTTCGCGCATTTTGCTTTCCAAAGTGTATTTACCGGAATTTTCAACGTAACGCACGTATTCGCGCGTCGAGCACGTTCGGAAAATCATATTTTCGCGACGAAAGAAACCGGTAAATCCCGTGGTTTACGCGGAGGTTATGGGAGATTCGCGACGTCTTTGATTCTACTCGATATTTTTTGCATGTGGAGCTTGAGATAACGGTCATGCAACATGCTATGGTTGCGGAAAACATCGGAGATTATTGAAAACACGTTTTAACGGCGAGACAACGATTTTTTTGGGGATGTTTGTTCGATTGATAACGCGAATGCGGCGTCCGACCTTTGCACAACATGCACGACGCGTTGGCGCACGCTGACTGCGGCCCCGCGCTCCGCGCGCCACCTTCCCTATCCCCACCACACGCCGAAAGCTTGTTATTGTCGTTACCCATTGTCAAAGCGTCATGTGCGCGTTTAATATCCGAATACGCAACGGCTTGAAGAACAATGTTTTATTATCCGCAGGCGTAAAGACAGGCTCTTTCGATTTAACAAAGTGACACCGTAGTTTCTATCGAATCGAAATTGTTTCGCGAGCGTTAATTCGAACAGACGCGCGATATTCAATCATCGATGAATTACTATGAAAATTCTATGTTTGGCGGTTAAAAAAATACTCCGCGTCCGGTTATTTTTCCATCACATCGTTAAAACCGCCGCTGCGCATTCGAGGTGAGTACCGCAATCTTAAGGATCGACGATAAATCGCGGCCGAGAATTATTTACGGCGGTTTTAATTGCCTCTACTGTGAATTTTTCCGAACGCCTCGCGGGGCAATCGCTCTTCTTTCAAACGCGAAAGGGAGGGGGAAACTCGAGCGACTTTCCAGTCGCACGTCGAAATGATGGGTCGGCACTTGTCCCTGGTCCACCCATTGGTCCATTCTGTCAGATTTTCAGGAAACGAACCAATAGTAGTGTTGAAGTAAGTAATAGGATCGATTTAACGTGATGTGCAACATGTTCTCAGTGTGTCTCTCTCGTTCCGCTCAGAGCTCCAATCGCGCTACCTCTCTCGTACTCATGCAGATACTCGTTACAAGGACGGAGAGTATTGGGAATGCAATTTGGCGCGAAAAACCGGCTTCGAGCGTTAAAGTGGTTTACTCGCTCGCGAGGGACCGTGAAAGAAGCACGATATTTCGAGCATTCAACAGTATTCCGTAAATAATAAAAGTCACGATGTCCGGAACTGACTACGACGAGTTGCGGAGGCAAAATATCGCCAAGAGAAACGCCGTGGTAAGATTGTTATTCTTTATTCGTTGTCTTAGCACGTTTCATTACGGAACATAACCTCGAACAGCGTTGATGTTGAGGCAGATTTAAGGTGATGTGAATCTTGTATGAGTGCGAGAGAGACACGCCGAGAATATGTTTCACATCGCCTTAAGGAGAAGTGAAGCGACTGTGAATGCGGGAAAGAAAGCTGCAGTTTCCAAATAGTTTTTCCGGTAGTCCGGCGGATTTCTTGAAAAAAAAGAAAATTCGAGCCGGACACGTAATTGTTATTAACAAAAAAGTTTGTTACAGTTTTCGTTATCGATCGCGATATTTCACTTCACCTTAAAAGCAGAAACTCAAATTCTATAAGTAGTAACGATCTTAATAACAATAATGAATGCCAACTAATTTTTTTTTCCCATTTCTGAAATACAGTTTGCGGAGTTCTTCAATGAAATTAAGACCGAAACGAGCGATTTGAAGAAGAATTCGCAGGACAGAGACAGCACGGGTTACTTCAGCGACGAAGATACGGAGAATCAACCGCCGAAGAAAAAGCGACGTCTCAGTAGCTCGAAGAGCACGTCCGAGTACAGAGTGAGGGGCGTTCGTCTCGAATTCAAAAAGAAATACAACACGCGAAGCAGAGCAAGAAGGCTGAGCGAGGGAGGTTCGAACGATTCGGACGAGGAGAAAAATAAGAGACTCGTGCCGAAGGGACGTCAGTTGAAGGTAATGTTCGCCTGGGCGAAACCCTTCGAGAGGGAGATCGAAATGATGAGAATGGACAAATGGGACGTCGACAAAGATCTCGCGGAGGAAGACGAGGCAGAGGACAGCGACAAGGATTCGGCGGATGAGAGTGGAAGAAAAAGAATCGTCAATAGAGTGACGAAATCGGCGTACGATCCCAGCAGCATACCGTCGCCGGACGAAATAACGGAGCGGATGCTCGAAAACGTCGTGCAAAAAAGCTCCAACAAAATATACTGCAAGTACAAAGGCACGAGTTGCCATCAGTGCAGACAGAAGACCATGGACACGAAAACCGTTTGCAGATCGGGCGAATGTATCGGCGTTAGAGGACAATTTTGCGGACCCTGCTTGCGCGGCCGATACGGCGAGGACGCGGTCGTCGTTCTCAAAGATCCGGTAAGTGGCGAGGCGTTCGCGCAGAAAAATAGAGAATAAACGCGCACGGTTTATTACGAGCTTCGGGCCACAACGATTGAGTGCGTATTGAAATTTTTTAAGATAATTTGCGTTGTCTTTTTTTTTCTACGTCGATCTTCAGTTGATTCACTTGAATTTTTAGACGCGAATAAAAAGCAACGATTGCAATAATTTCTGAAAGCGTACATATCTTTTTCGAACTAACGCGAACAACGTAGAGAAATGTGTAGTCTCATCGCGGTAAAAAATTAATTTTCAGAATTGGTCGTGTCCGCCTTGCCGAGGCTTGTGCAACTGCAGTATTTGCCGAACGAGAAATGGTCAACGGCCGACTGGGATATTGGCTCCGGTTGCTCAGGAAGAAGGTTTCGATTCTGTGATGGATTACTTGCAAGCGACGAGCGGTGACGACGAGCGGGCGGACGAAGCCGAAGAAACCGTAAAAACAAATGGATCCGAAAAAGCGGAAGATTCGGAAGAATCGGAGGAAGTGGAAGAAGTGGAAGAATCGGAAGGACAGGAAGAAGCGGATGAAATGGAAGAACCAGAAACCGATTGACCGATTGACTCGTCGCCCATGCAAGTCACAAACTCAGTATTTTTCTACACATTCCTCTTTATACACAATATTTATGAAAGCCCATTTTTTAAAACTTATTACTCGACGAGTTCATTATTTTGAACTAATATGCCAAAAATCGCATGGCCGATCAATTGTTTTTCACAAATGTTGCCCCATTCCCGTGAAATTTTCATTGCCATTCGAGCGCCTCTGTTACAATCTCACATCATCGATAAGTAGTTCGTAAGTTTAAGGCTCGATTTGTAAATTATTATATTCATTGATGAGTTTTCACGTGTTGACACAGAGTTACCAACTTGAATAATTATTTTTTTTATATTAAAGAAATCGCTGGATTCCTGTGGAATCTTCAGAGAAAAAAAAAAAACTGTTTTATTTATTTTTTAATTTATATAACTCTACAGGACACTATTATATCGCCGAGTCCATTAGCGGTGATTTGACTCTCCGAGGCACAGACATTGGGCATGCAAGGACTACCTAAAGCAATTCCTCTAATAGACATTCTCCTGACATTTTCCGCTATAGTCGAAAAGTATAGCTTTCCTGCTGCAGTAAAAAAAACTCTAAACAGTTAAATTTTTTCGAATCCTCGGCTTCTTTCGGCTCTTGCATCCTTTCTCTCTTTTCTCCACATTAAAAATACTTATAACCAACAATTTTAGCTTTTTACCTTCCCGCCATTCCGCATCTTTAAAAGGAAACTAAATATTTACCGGTATGACTCCAAGACAGGACCGATATTTTTAGTTACAGTGGAATAATTATTGAGATACGTTGATTTTCAACTATAAACACTATAGCGCTGAAAGGAAAAAAATTGGACGAGTTGTTTTATACAAATTGTTTTAAACGAATGGAAAGTTTTTAATGTTCTACGCGCTTCCGTATTTGAATTTAAATCATACAAATCACACGGCTGTGTTGTTTTCTTATTCTCCTCTTGTGTTTTCATTTAAATGACCTTGACTGACATGACTCGGTTACGTTTAGAATCGCGCCAAGCGATTTGTCCCTCTTTCTATCCGTCGCGACGAGAAAGCGAGAGAACTCGCCCGGCGTTCGATTCGGAACGTAGCCCTGTGTTTACTTCGAATCGTTCGCCGGTTACATTCGAAAAACTTTTGTAGATCCGACCGGCCCAACGATCTCCAGTCGGATTCGAGCCTTCTTGGGAAAAACACCGCGGTCCTTAGCGAATGATATTAAATTACATCCCGTGAACTTTGAAGTGGCGTTGATCGTGCGATCATGTCGGATAACTACGCCAAGTTGCAAGAGAAAAAAATAAAAGCAATCGGAGCAGCGGTAATATAATATTTTCTGTCATTCGATCGTGATTTAAGCTCGACGTTCGCGCATCGAACGGCCCGCTGTCTCTACGCAAATATTCTCAGCTAAAACATTTAGAAAAAAAAAACAGTTTGCAGAATTTCTCGGTGAGAATATAAGAGGCAAGGAGAACGTATCGCCGGCGAGAGGGAAAATCGAAAACAGCAAGAAACGAAAGAATGCGAATGGCAACTCGCCCTTTAGAGCGTACGGGGTCAATCCCGGTTTCGTGCGAACATATAATACTCGCAAAAGAACAACGAAGCCAACGGCGCCGGATTCGGATGATGCTAGGCTCACCGAAGTGCGCCGCGAATTGCCCCAAAAAAAGAATAACTCTTCACAAATAAAAGGAAAGCTAACACAGGTAAAAATTAATTTAATTCTGTGAAAATTGAAAAATGTGGTTTTTTTTTCTTTCGGTTATTTTTAAACCTTACATTTTTATTGAAGAGATGCTCCTCTTTTTTATTTTTTTATTCTTTTTTTATTTCTTCAAAACTCAGTTATTTTTTATTTGTTTCTCATGTTCCCTACGCTGAGATTCACATGTAAATTCTAAGATCAAGTTTGAAGCATTTTTTTTCGAAGAAGTCTGAAATAGAAATACATGATTGACGAAATAGTTACCAACTAAGAATAATTGGATTGGAAATCCTAACTAGAAAACGAGCGAGCCAAAGTCCGGCAGTCGCCGCTACGATCCAGACCCGGAGTATCGAGCCGGCACACTCAAAATGGAGACAAGGTGAGTCACTCAGTGCGAAACAAACACTGT
Organism: Ischnus inquisitorius; assembly: GCA_963924025.1. NCBI lineage: Eukaryota > Metazoa > Arthropoda > Insecta > Hymenoptera > Ichneumonidae > Ischnus > Ischnus inquisitorius. The sequence continues at coordinate 14,585,149 of OZ001251.1, forward strand.
ATTCGCATTTTCTCGAAGACTATCTAGATTTCGGACAAAAGCAGACTATCGATTGCTAGCTTCAGTAATTGCAAAGTACATGATACTCTTTTTTGTCTTCTTTTTGACGAAAATAAGGTTATCGAAAAGTCTTCTATCTCACACTCATACGTACGACGCTCCTTTTTAAGGCGCGAGTACAACACACGCAGCAGAGCGACCTTAAAAGAAGAAGAAGAAGCCTTATAAATCTACATTATTACGTTATCGGAAGTAGGTTATATCACTGAAGCCAACGTCAATATTATTTATTTATTTATTCATTTATTTATTTATTTATTCAGTGACTCATTTTACTTAATTATTTTTTTCAAGTTGCCGCGTTCTTACAAACTCTCGTAGATGCCTTCTGTATTTAAAAAATTATAATCACAAAATTGTTGGTAACGAAACCTGCAAATCGCTGGTACGATTTGCAAACGTTCCATCACATTGTTTTGTCTTATCGCTAATGATGCCACTTGTTAGGGCCGAGTTGCCAGCTGGAATAATTCTATTTCGTATCATAAAAACGACTTCGAACCACAACTTTTACGGAAAAAACTTGCTCATCTTATGAACTTTTCAATAAAAAAGTAAGAAAGAACAGGGTCGATCAACGTTTTTTTTTTTTATAAACCTTCGGCGAGAATCTCGATTATATCGTAGAGGCCTTCGGCGGTGACTCGACTCGGGTAGATGCAGAAGTCTGGCACGTGAACGAACAGCGTGCGATTGGGTTGTATGCAGAGCGATTGATAATATATGTACTCGCACAGATAACGACCGGCGTCGCGAGATACGGAAGCTCTGCAGCCGTTCTCGATGTTCTTTTCATTTATTCTGCGACACAATTTTTCGACGTCCAACGCAGTCTCGAGAACGAGCGGCGACGATTTCGCGCAATCTTCCGTTGGGCATTTGTCGTCGACATCTCGACAAACGTAACCGGTGCCGTGGGCCTGGCGCTCGATCGTCAGGCACTCCGCTTCGGCCGATACGCCCACGTGTATTACGATCTGAAACGATCGAAATTAATCGATGACATTTTTTAAAAACCGCTAGAAAGGCGATTAAATTTCAGAAAAAACAAAGAAGAAGAGACGTGCGAGATTTTTTGGTACATTTTACCAATTCACCGAACATGAGCGCAAAATAATAGGGTTTGCAATAAATTTAGATCGTTTCAACAAAATCCAGGGAAAAACTTTACAGATTCAATTCCATTTTAATTTATGATGACGGATGCTCTAACTAGTGCATTCTTATAGCTTTTACATCACAAATACTTCATAACTTACCTTACAGCATTTTTTAATAAAATCCAATTAAAAAAGAATTCCCATGAATGATTATCAATTCTCTCTCAATTTTCGTAAACTTTCGCGAAACCTACGCATTCATTTCCATACGCATGTATTATTATTATCATTGTTAGTATTTAAAATGTCCGTGAAGCAATCTCAATGTTAGCCGAAAGGGACGCGCGCACACAGCCTTTCATTGGGCCTTCGAAACATCCTCAATCATTCATTAAAGCATCGTAACAAACAACTTTCACTGAAACGAATAGTAAAAATGAAAAGATTCAGCATGCCTGTGGGTCGTGTTCTTTCCATAGTTCCGCGACTCTGTTCGAGACATGGTCGTAAACGACGGGTACGTGCTCGATAATCAAATTGATATTATGCCTTTCCCGCAAGTCGTCCCTCCGCTTGTAGAGCTCTTTAACCGCTTCCCAACTGGCGTTGACCGCGTGGCTCGAGAAGGGCCCGAAGCCCGTGACCAAAACCGTGCGTTCCGAGTTCATAGCGCGTCGCGAAAAATTCGAGGAAAAATAATAGTCTCGGCGCCCCGTTCGAACGCTCCCCGCCTACTGCAGAGCGGAGCGGGTGCGCGACGCGTCTGACGTCCGCGTCACAGTCCGCGGCACATCGCAGCTGATAAGACGAGCAGTCACAATCGTATAACCTCAACGCCGATCAGAGGCGAAGTGTTCGAAAGTCCCAAAAAACAAGGAACAATGAATCCGATACGGAGCATCGCGTCGTTGTTGGGTTACTGGTACTTTCGATATACTCTGGTAACCGAACTGTACATGGTCGAGAAGTGGGAAAGAAATTTCATCCGTATCCTTTTGCTCGGTCAGCGAGTTTTCGACTTAATCAATTTTTCTTTTTTTTTTCGTTCATCGAATTGTAAAACTATAACAATCTGTCGGATAATATCCTATGTCATTGTATGCATATAGGGAAACATTCTTGTTTTTTTATGTACGTTGTTTCACGGTCATTCACACATATTCACGCGCAGCAACCTTGCGCTCAGGGACCAATCACAGACACTCTCCTAGTGTAAGATACGAAACTCCGAAAACTATGTGGAACTCGAGATTTCTGTCGCGTGTCGATTCCTCGGGTGCTTTGGGATACATTTAAGGGGATGAGGTGTAAACTCAGTCGGACAAAATTACCTTTTCAATTTTTTTCCGAAATCGTTGTTTTGTTGACTAAAATCAGATTAGATTTTTGGAGTCATTGGATAGATGTGGAAAAACCTAATTTACTTTTTGAGAACGGAGCAATCGTTTCGGGGAAATAGGGAGACCGAATTTTTATCATCGGAGCATCTCTCGTTGCCGTGCCTCATCGCCTTAAAAACTAACTTCGAACGAATTCTCAGGTAACCGTGATAGACGTACATCATATTATGTCGTACATGCAATATTTGCACTATGCACGGCTGCGAAAATGGTATTTTTTAAGGTAGTTCTGTCGCTCGGTGTTCATTTCGCATAAATTCGAGAAAATTGAGAGAATTGCTTCGCGATGGAATAAAAATCCGAAAGAATTTATACATTTCGAAAATGCTCAGAAAATAAGTTGTGCACAACAATAATTCCAAAATCATATTAAGACTGTGATCTTGCAGCACGAGTAGTTGCGAGTTTTCGCTTCGCTGCGCGCGCGAGAAAACGCATTTCTCGCCCTAGTTGAATAAAACATCTAGCGTGTTATAAAAGCAAAAATCACGGTTTTTCGCATGCACGATATTTTTTTCGCACACCACACCGAAAAGCGTCAAATTCGCCCCACTTCATAAACACAAAACGGAAAGTTTTTCGTGGTCACCCATATCTTACATTACACGTTGAATAATTTGTACGTGACAAGAATATCAACGGTAGGGCATATCGAAAAAAATCAAAGATTTATACCCTCTCGTAAGTGGTTGCGATGACCGCAGGAGCCAAATAACATTCTGGAAATTCCTATATCGAATATCAGACGGATTTATGCTCGCCGTATTCGCGCTGCTGTTCATCTTCAACTACAAAGTGCTGATGCCCGCGACGACGCAATTGCTCGCACTCCAGTGATCGGCACTGTTGCGAGATTCATCGACGGCGCCGTTCCTGAACAAGAGAATCCAATAAATATTGTGATAACGCTTATGTAGAAAAAAAAAAAAAAATCACCGGTCGTCAGGGGTGTTTTTTTTCCGTGTTTTTTCACATTCCAGGACCAAATGCCTTTTGATTGTATTGTTATATTACAAATATGCTAAATACAGTATTCTGCGGATATATAAAGCTTTACAGTCTTTTTCTATGTCTAAGCGAAACCGGCGTGTGTGTTGCGAACGCGAGAGAGGCTCCAACTCTTCGTCGTGGCTCACGTTCCAACTTTTGTACAGTTTCGATGAAGTCTTCCGAATGTAATTGCATTTCAAGATTCAAACGGCTCGACGAAGAGAATTAAATTTATATCTAGAAGTCTGGAAGTTTTTTTTTTTTTCTTTTTTCTTTACTGTACGAGAGGACAATAAATATTAAATCTTTATTTATAATATTCAATATGCGTCAAGAAAAATCAACGACAAATCAATAAAAGTTATCAACAATTTCGTTTTCTTAAATATACGCGGCTTTTTGTTTCTTCGATCGAAAGTTAGCTGCCAATTTTTCTCACTCTCCAACGAAATGAACATTTTTTTCTTTGCTCCTTTTCCCCACAAAGATGTAACTTATCGAGCGGGCAAACGCTACGAGTACGCGTCGAAATGTTCGTCATCGAATTCAACACGTCGAGAGCCCAAGTCACGGCGATAAAACTTTCCACTGGATTTTTTTTGCCCTTTTGTGCATTTCTAATCAATCATCTATATACGTTTTTTTTCTCTTATTCAACAGGACTCGTTTTTCTTTTGTTTTTGTTTTTCTCTAAAGTCTGAAAGCTGAATCCTTCGTGTATTCGACATCGAATAAACACCGACACAGACACTTCGTACATTGATTATTTGATAATAGAAGTAGGCACAATAGGATTAATAATACGAATTAACGTCTCTCATAACGTTGGGAAGATCCTAATTTGCGTTACAAAATCAAGAAAAAAAAAAGAAATTAAAGAACTATTTATAAATCTCTCATTAATCGCTAGAAACATTTTTTTCTTTCGCATTTTGCTTCTCATAATTACAGAACGAAAGTATCTTTAACGGTCACCGTGTTCGTTATTAATCATTAAATGTTTTTTCATCGTTTTTTTTTCAATACTGTCTGACAGTGTAAGACGCTAATCTCCATGCTCAACGATCATCGATCAAATCAATAAAAATCTTCGCTTCTACGCGGTTAAAACAACAGTAGTACTGTGATTCTATATCCGTACCTGTGATAAATATAATAATAATAATAATAATAATAATGTTACAATGTAATATTCGCTAAGTTATATACTCTACGCTGTTTAGATTTTTAACGTGATGAAGTAATAAAACGGAATAATAATATTAGAAGAAACAAAGGAAATGCGCGGAACACACTGTTGGCTAATTCTACTGTGCGTCTACCATCGGAGAAATAAATTGTTGTACCTCTTAGGTATAAATGGTTATTGGTTTTTTTTTTCTTTTTTTTGTTCAATGAAAATTAATAAAGACGTGAAGATTTGCGAAGCGCCAGGAAATCGGAGATTTCGACAAGATTCGAAAATGTTACGCTGGAAGATAAGCTGAGACGAAAGAGAAAAAAAATGTTGCAAAGATCGCGATCTGAGTTTTGCGCTCGGAGGTCCATATTCGAGAAGGCGGTAAAATGGCGTAGAGAAATAAAAATCGATTTCTACAAAATTTCGGTAGATCCGGGATGATTAATAGACAAACAACAGCATAGAATCTTCGACACGATTGCCGGCGCTTCGAATTTTCTTAATCTCGTTGAAGTTGATTGAATAACCGTTGCGGTTAAATCAATGGTAAATATGATATGGATCTGTTGTCCAACACTACGTCGTTCTCGGTATCGAGCCTTCTTACTCGTACCCTCTGCTTATAGTGGTACTCCTTGAGATAACTCTTAAGTGTCTTTGGCAACTGCAGCTTGTTTATCCCGTCGTACGTTGTTCTCGTTGTTATAACTGCGCGGCACAGGTGTTGTAACGGAAACACGAAGTTACGATGCAACGGAATGGTGAGCATCGGCTCGAAGAACATGCAGCACGATGGATCCTTGTAGTGTTCGATAAGACCGCAGACCTGTAATTTGTTAGAACGAATATTGGTATTAGAATCAGCGTATACACAAGTGAAGCGTCGATATTGACCAATACTGAGGGACGGAGAGTTTCGATACCATCGCGATTGCAAGTCTATAGAATAATCCCGAGGGTCCGATAGTTTGAATATCGATATTTCGGTGCTGTGGTTAAACTTCGGGTAAACTTCGCGGATAACAAAACGCCGAGGATTAACGTTGAAGATTAAACATTACCGTCTCCGAGGCATAAACCCCGGGATCGTGAGAGTCGAAGCTGAATTTGTGATTCCACTGTTCGATCCTCGCGTGAAGCGAGCGCTCGTACTTGCGGAAGCTCACGGAAAAGAGAAACTCTTCTTGCGCCGAGTCGCGAAGAAGAAACGTGCCCTCCTGCTTTCCCTCGAGCAATCGTTCGGCCTCGTAACGATCCATTTTGCCCCAATAGAACGAACAAGCGGTGATTGATCGCAGGTCGGGTACCAGACAGTGAAGATAGTCGACCTGTCAATTGACAAAAATTCGTTCGAATAAATGAAGATAAAAACTAAAAATGTATGATAAGAAACAAATAAAATGAAAACAAATCGATTTCGAAAGAACGTTAACCTGTGTATGAGCCGGTCGTTCGATGTTGGGAACGAGAGTGAAGTCAATTTGCGATAACGCGGTCAGGGCGGCGGCTTGTATGCCCGCATGGGCTTGAAACAGCGCTGCGAGACTGTCGACGGTAATGCCATTAGGATGAACTTGGATTCCAGCGGGATAATTAGGCCTGTATCCGGGTGGTGGCTCGACGCCTTCCTCCATCTCGCGAGCTCTCTGAAGCCTCGCTCTTGCGTCGCAATCCTGTTTTCCACGAGGAATACATTAATAAAAAGCCTACAAACGTTGATAAATCATCGAGCTTCTTTTCCTCTCGACACTCGAACGTGGCTCAATAACGTTTCTTCGAGTGATCGAAGTTTTGTCATCGTTAAACATAAACCTGTATCTCGCTAGTGCGAGGATTATTCCGAAGTGCGCGCTCGACAGACGTTAGATCAAATATTGTATAATTATCTCGGCAGACTTTTTCGACTATTGCGACACTTATCTCTGTAACGAACACGACAGAAGAATGTTGCGCGTAGAAGGAAAAAAACCTGACAATTACATTGTCATAGTGCTTCAAATTCAATACCGATCATCGGTATTTAATTGTCCAACTTTGTACCAATTTTTAGTCCAATATCTCAAAAAATGTGGAAACGAAAGCGCGGCAAACATTTTTCAAAAATAATGAAAGCCGCCTCTCGAAACTGCACTGATTTTACCGAATCCAATACGGATTATCTATCGGCCTCCAATTATCTAACTTTGGACTGTTTTTCAGCCCGATATCTCAAAAATCGTGGAAACTAGAGCGCGGCAAACATTTTTGAAAAATATTGAAAATCGCGTAAAAACAAAACAAGAGGACCCGAAAAAAAAATGTTTTCACGAAATAAGGCTTCTTGAGGAAGGAAAAAACGCGAAGGATTTTCGTATCATCGATGAGAAGACCCGAAGCCCGTTTTTTTATTCGAATTAGATGAGATGAGGGATACTTGCCTCCATGGGAAATTCGGCGGGATTGAAACGCGACAAGTCTATAACAGGGCTCGGCGGCAGCGGTCCGAGAATCGGACTCTGCGGAGCTGATCTGTTGTTGAAGACAACACCCGCGCCCATAGGGTGCTCCTCGGTGCGTCTGTAGCCGGTGCAAACGCACTCCGAACTGTTGTTCGGCTGTTCCGGTATGTCGTTATTCTTCGAACCTTTGCTCTTTGCACAATTGAATTTCAATACCCAATTGCTGCGTTTCTTCTTCGAAGATAACACATGATTGCACACAGGACTCTGATCTTTGCTTCGTTGTTTGATCTTCTGCTTGCCGAACGACAGTGTCTTCGAGGTTCGCCTCAACGGCGGATTAATCGGGCTGTCCTCCGAGCTGCTGCTGCTGTTGCTGCTACCGGAACTACTGCAGCACGGCTCGTCCGGCTTGAACTCGACATCCGACGCTTGAACGAAATTTCCGTTGTTGCAAACCTGCTTCGCCTCTTGGCCGTCCAACGGCTGGCTGTAGATAGACTCGAATCGCGAATTACGGTTGTCCAATTCCAAATTCAACTGGTCGTTGTCCAAATTGCGATTGCCCTTTCTCTCGTTGCTCGTCGGCGCGTTCACGTTCGACGATCTCTCGTTACCGTTGCTCTCGGTGTTGTCGGGCAAATTTTCGTTATCTTCACGTCCCAACATGTTATACGGCATCTGCTGGGGCCCATCGGTGTACACGTCCGTGTCGGGCTTTTCGCCATCCATTCTAAAGAATTCTCGGAAACTAGCTAAATGCTGTCCCATAACTGTGCGATACCGCAGGCATCTTATTGACACAAAATTCGCTCGAACTGTGCGGGGTTGACAATTTTTTCCGTAGACGCGACTGTGAATCCGACGATGCGAATATTCTTGCTTTTTCTTCGGTTCGATCGCGACGATTCAACGCGCTTTTGGAGTATTGCACGCCTTTGGAGAGACTTATCTGGAAAGGAGAAAAAAAAAAAAGATTTCTATCAAAATTTGAAAAATTAAAGTTGATTAGAGGAAAAACGAAACGGCAAAAAATCGTTCGGTTGCAATAATAAAGAATCGGCCGATTATTATCGAATTCGATGAAATAAAGAGGAACGAATTTGTAACACTGAGCTTTTCAGGCTCGTTTATCGAGCGCTTCGAAAAAATGACAAGATAAGAGGAAAAAATAATGAATGGAAGGAGAAAAAGAGGAATTTAATAATAAAGGAGGAATAAAATAATAATTTAGTAAAAAGAGGAAAAAAAAGAGGAATTTAATATGCCATAATGTTATTTTATTTTAAATAGTTCAGAGCTCGGAAAAGTTCCTCAATGTATTACAAAAATCGATTGCAAAAAGGAGTGAATCGCGAAAAACGACTCGAGTTAATGGAAAAACAAAACCAAAAACTGATTAGTTGCGATAATGAACGATCGGTCTCATTTTGTCAAACTCGAAGAAACAAAATTGGTGAAAAGGTACAAAAAAATCGTATAGTTGCAACAATGATGAATGAGCCAATTTTTTGGAGCGAGAAATGCAATTTTTATGTACAGTAATTAATCGCGAATTTTTATTTTTTTTCACTTTCTGTTTTAAATGACTCAGTCCCCTTAAGGCGAAGTGAAATATCGTGGTTGGTAACAAAAACTCTAATGAACTTTTTTCAATAATCCTAACTTTTTTGAGAAAAAAGCCCTTGTGAGATCGATGCTCTCGGTAATTTCGCATCCGTCTCGCTTCCCCTTAAAGCACGGTCGCTACACATACATTTTATATACAACTTCGGACTTTGATACGCCGCATATCGTAGGACTGCAAAAAATAATCAAACTATTCTCAATAATAAAAAAAAAAGTATTTATTTCCAAACAGAAATGAGCTCCGATAGAGACATTTTTGGGGCATTCCAGCCGTCTCGCACTCGAAGTGACTCCAAATTAAGAGACGTGTCACTCGAAGCTTAAAAAAGAAAAAACAACCACTTGTACTCGATTGGGAAAACCACAAGGCCAGCAATAAAATTAGATACAAAATTTCCCACATGCCTCGCGGCAGATTGGCAAATCCGAGCGAGAGAGAACAGTCAAAGATGAGAAACGAGATTAAATTTTATCGCGCAAAAACGATCTTTCGTCGTGCAAGAATAAATAAAAAAAGAGTACTCGAGTTTCCTCGTGACAATGAGAGCCTCGTCGAGCCGAGTGAAAGTTCATAGACGGTTACATCGGCGATTCGTCATAGAACGAAATTATATTCCAGATGCTATCGTGGCTTGTCTATATTTACCTTTTGTGCGTTTCTCTCGAGTCGCGATATGCGAGTCCGTTCGATGATTCGGTCCGAAGAGAAAAAGAAAACAAAAAGAGAAAAAAAAACAACACAGGCAAGGATGAGTCGACGTTAGTGAATGCCTTGCCCGATGGCAACCGTTCGCCTGCCAGATGAAACTTGTCTATGCAAGTCTTGACAGGAGTGCATCCGCTTATCAGCTTCCTTTCGACACGTTATCCAATTTTGTGTATCGTCGAATTCGCGAAATTCGTCATCGTTCGTTTGTGCGAGAACACGCGCGACTCGGGAAAATTTGTCGCAACGTTAGAACCGCGGGACGGTCGCGGGTCGTTAGAATTCGGAGTTTTTTTTTAACGCACTTAGGAAATCGTCAAAACACGTATTACTGCTTTGCCAGCCATTTTCGCTAGATCTGTCTCTCTCGCTCGCGGAGCCAAGGATTCGTCATGATTCAAGATGGCCGCCGCACGGATCATTCGCCGAGACGCGAAAGTCGCGCACAGCGCCACCTAGCGGATCGTCTCTGAGCCCTTGACGTTGCAGCCGTCGATAATGCAGAGAATGTCGAGGGAGCGATATTATAAGGCGTTGAACTACGATGTCATCTCGTCCCTTACATTACAAAATTCCAGAAACTTCGACTAATTTAAACTGTAATAATAGACAAGGTACGAGTTTTTTCTATTTTTTAATATCATATGGATATTAACTGAGAGAACTTCCGTCATCAAAAAATAAGATTATGAATTCATATTTTCAGTTTCACTTCAATTAAATTGCCGCTGAGCGATAGAGATAAAATTAGAGTTGGGCAGTAATAAAAAAAAAAAAAAAATTCTAGTTCGATACTTCAAGTACATACTTGTAGTTCCTAACAAAATTTCAGAATTTTAAGTACTTTTTGTATAATTTCAATTTAAAAGTTGAAGTATTTTTTTTCATAATATTTTTTAATTAAATCCGTTTTAAAAAAAAGGTATCTGAACAAAAAAATTCTTTGCATTGAAACGAACAGAATGTTGACATTACAAAAAAACGAAGGAAGGGTCAAAATTCGTGTGTAGTTCGATAGCATAAACTTACCGTTCTTCATTCAAATTAATTATTGAAGCGTCCACCGGGTCGTTCTCGATTCGCAATATCTCGATCTCGAATAGTCGCGCAATATTAAGACGTTTTCTTTCGGTATTAATTATTTATTACATACAAGCATTGTTTTATTTATTATATATATTTTTTTTACAATATATGAAGTATTTCAGCCATGATGGATGATTAGTGTCGTCGCTAATTATTTATATTCGAAAGAAAAACAAAAAAAACCACATCCTTCTTGTGTCGCGTCGTCGACGCGATCGTTAATAACGATAATAACGGGAAGGACATCATCATCCCATACGAGACGCGTGGCCAAAGCGGGGGCGGCGAGGCTCGAGCGAATAAATTACACGTTTCTTCTTCTTCTCACTTTTCATTCCTCCCCACAAACAAAAATCGACAAGCAAAATCTTCTACAAACAGTTTCAAAGTTCGCAGCAGCGCGTCGCGAAACTTAGCTTCATTTTTTTCTTCTCTCCTCACTTAAAATTCGCACCAACATTCGCGTCGGAGCCTTACCCTCCTCGGCGTTTTATTTCTTTTTTCATTCTTTTTCTTTTTTTAATTTATACATAAATTAGTATAATTACTATAACAATACAGCGCGCGGAGCGCGCCGTACGATCTGTTGCGCGATCCCCACTTGCCCCCTTTTGCTCCTCTCTCGGCCGAAGTTACAGTTCATCGGTGACACAATCGACGCGCATTACAGATGTACAATACGAATTAGTTAAAAAGTGACGATAACGAAATAGCTTTAACTACCACTACCTCCCACCCGCAGCCTTTTTCTTTTTTCTCATTCGTCATTTACAAATGTTATTTCGCCTCGCACACGGTCAAATCCTCGCTCGAAGACCGACGAACGGAATTATCTCGGCGCCGAACACCCAATTATAATTCACCATTTCGTATAGTATATACGGCTTTCAAGCGCTAATACGAAGACATATCCGAGGTCTATGTTAACGAAAGATCGTGTAATATTACGTAGGAAATCTAAACTCATAATGCAGCGACGGATCACACGGTTTTTGTGTGTGTTTTCAAATGTTTTTTTCTTTCTTCATTTTGTTGTAATTTTTTTTGTTTTGCTTAACACTGCGACGGATTATCCCTGTTCACACAATATAACATTAATAATAAATAGCCACTGGATAACATACAACGATCGACGTATACGAATCTCTCTTTCGTTTGTTTCCTCCTCCCCCCCGGATGTCCTCTGTCTAATTCTTTCCACCCTCCCGTAGCTTTGTCGCGGATGAGGCCAAAAGTTCTAGGCCGTCGATGAGCAGAGACTTCCTTGCGGCCTCGACAAACTACGAAAATAACTTGAAAACGCCGACAATCGTGAAGTTTTCTTCTTTTTTACAGTTTCAATCGATTCGCTAATCAATCGGTTAATCGACGCTGTTAATATAGTTATTTTATTGGATATATTCGAGTGTTTTTCTTTCTTTCGCTTCATTCGGGAGCGGTACTTAAGCACTAACACATTTTGCGGTGGCTATTTCTTTTTTCCTTTCTTTCTTTCTTACTTCATTCCTCGCGAAGTGTCCATCATCACAGTTTAAAGAATTCGCGCGTTCGTTCGTTTTGTTTATCTCGACATTGAAATCCATACACGACTCGGTTGTGTGTTCATTTAACAACGGAACAATTGTAGGCAGACCCGCCTGCGACGGGCGCAGAAAAATTGTCTTTTTTTCCAGACGGAGAAGATGGTAAAAAAAAAACAGTAAAATCGCTTGACTAGTGAGCGCACGCCCCGAAACGTAGTACGGAAGAAATCATTTTTTTTCTCTTTTCTCTTTCTCTCTGTATAACATTTAAAACGAGCACAATTACTAATAATAATAATAATAATAATAATAATAATCAATAATTATCAGCGAAGATGAGCTTATCCTCGTTAGTGATTTTTTTCTTCTTTATCTCGAAAAAAAAAAATATCTTGAATCTCGTGTTATTTGTGTTCTATTTTCCTTCTCTTTTTAATTCTCGTGTCGTTAACTTGTGCAATGTTGTGTGAAATCTTATCGTTAACGGACCAACGTCGTTCAAAATATTATAAAGTATTTCTTGGATTAATTTAATTGTTTCGATTTTTTTTTGTTCTTCTTCGATTACAATAAAATACAGATGTGTGGTATGCGTGTGTTTGGTTACCGAAAGAGTGTGTTATAAATACGCAATATTCCATTCAAAGTTTCTCTAAAAAGTTAGTCACTATATGAGTAGGCATACTACGACGAGTCTTCTTCCTTTATCTTCGTCATCTTCGTCTTCTTCATCTTCATCGTCTTCGTTTATATGCTTGCCATCGTTATGCTATTATCAATTAACATTATATATTATTTTACATTGTTTTTTTTGTCCTTTTTCTTCATGTTTTCATACGCATTGCTCCGAGGATTTTGAGAAGGGGGGGAGAGAGTTGCGGACAGCTCCACGCAAGGAGTCGTTCGCCCGAGGGGCTTCTTCCATTTATATATTTGGACCTTCGCTTTCTTGTTTCTACCGTCTATTATTATAGCTTATTTACAGTTTTTTCTTTTCTTCATTTTTTTAAATCTTATCCATGAACGACACCATTTATTAGATTATACCCAACGTTTGCCGGCGGCAAACTGGCAATTCACGCGTTCCTTCTCTTTCTCTTATATATTTACGAATTTTTTCTTTCTCTTAGCTTTCTCGTTTGTCTGTTTATAATCCTCATTCCTCCTCAACCAGAGTATCTAACACTTACTTTATGATAGAAGATCTGTAACAGAGAGACAAATGCGCTTGTACAACGATTTTTCTATTCGACGAAATTAAAGATTTGCGAATAAAAAAATAGCTTACGGACTCTCGTGGATTTATTTTTCGCCTTTATTTTTTTTTCTATCTCACTCTTTCTCTTTTTTTTTATCCAATTGTTCTTTTAACGTCATAAGAAATCAACGAAAAAACGTTCATGCACATACCTGGTACTTGATTGTTGTCTTGGGATTTGTTGTTGGTAAAAGCGTCCTGGAACGGATTAGTGTTGGCGTTCGCGGCGGCAGGCACAAAGGGGTTGACCATGGGAGTAAAGGGCATTGCCGCTGGGTTTAGGTTCGAGTTGAGGGAATCCTCGTTAGACAGATTTGTCGACAGCTCGAGTATCGGGCCTCTACTGCTATTACTCAGAGTGTCAAACTCCGTCAGGTCTAACAGGTTGTTCGTCACGTTGTTTTGTTTGCTATAATAATCAGCCAAATTAAAAACATAAACAAACGACACACAACTAACGTAAAAAACGGGCCATAACAACTAAATTTCACTAATTGGCTTTCAACGAGGCATGTGTAAGAAAAAGTCTTTGAGTCTAGACGAATAAAAATTCAGCAACTCCGCACGATAACGAGTTATGTTCGAAAAGCGTTTCTAACGTGTTTCTTCCGTTTCTTTCTGCTTGCATCGCGCGTCGAGCACGCGATGTGGTTCTCACAGCGGAAACAAGTGTGTCGATTAACGCCAAACTTTTTCGGTTCAACCAAAGCGGAAAGCACGAACATCTAAGTTTACTCGCAAAATATATCTTACCAATCGTTCGTTTGTCTTTTTTTTCATGATTTTTGTCTGTCAGCGCCATACGTGAATTCTAATTTGTAGTATTTAGTAAAAAAAATCGAATTCTCTTTACGATAAATAGCGAATGTCGAACGGTTTTTTTTTTCGAGGAAGATTATACATATGTGAGAGTGATGGGGGAATATAGAACAGTACATAACTATACGGCGACAGTGAACGATGTACAAGTCGGCGGAAAGTTGTGCAAACATAAGTCACACTGTGGAATAGCCAAGGAACGGGCTTGCTTGATTATTAAAACCAGGTAACTCAGTTCCTTTTCTTCTCTTTCAGGTTTTCTGATTTTAGCACGGTTGAAACTTTTTTTTATTCAAGTACTTTAAAAGAAATTGAATCGCCAGGGTAAAAAGATTACCCAGAAAATCGAACTGTAAGTTCCGACTATTGCGGATGAATCGCTTTAATTTTTCAATTTCTGATCATTCGGTTGCCCGGAGCGGAAAATGGTGCTTGTAGTCGATCAATTTCCGTAACCGAAGTAATTTCTACCCACTTATTCGTTCGCGAACTCAGTTACCTGGTCTTAATTAAAATGCGAAGAGATGTGAGCTACACAACCCGGTTACAATGAGTCTGTGAATCGTTCTTGTTATCCATAAACAAACGCATGCGACTGATGTGAAAGAATGAAAATAAATTAATGACGTCGGATGAGCGCCGAAGGTGGGGTGCACACAGAACATTTTATGCTCGACGATCAACGGTGGCGAGGAAAGAAAAGATAAAATTAATCGGAGAACTCAGTAAAGATAGGCGCGAGTCGTTCGATCCCCAGATCGGAGAAAAAACACTATCTTGCTCTTTTTCTTCTTTATCTTTATGCGCGACAATAATTTCATTGACGCCGCTCGATTGAATGCCGTTCGAATCAACGATACTGGAATCGTCTCGACTCGTCACCTCGATCTTTGCCGAGCTCGTGACGACGAAATTGTATACAATTATTTTCGGATGATTGAACTTCGTTTATGCTATTCATCTCTCTTTACATTATTTACACTGAAAAAAATCATTCGTCACGATAGCTAACGCTGAACAACATGAAACTTGGTTAGTGTTTAATGCTTTTTTTTTCGATTAGTTTAGTGCGCTCACTCAAATTGTATTTCTTTTTTTCTCATCTCTATTTATGACATTAATGCGATGGTAACAAGGACAGGCTGATTGCGCACAATTAAATAGTTCCATATCATTATTATCAGTTTCCTACCTATTATCTATCATGTTAACACACTCGCTAATTCGAAGTTAAATAGTAATTATAAAATATATATGTATAGTTATAATCGTGAATATAATATACAATTGCAGATTTTTGTTCTTGTTGTTGTTGCTTTTTTTTTTTTAAAGAAGTGCGTAATGCAATGCCATTTTTTCTTCTGTCCACTAATGTTAACGAGAGCCAATCGTGTAATTGTCGCGAGAGACTTCTGAATTATGCTCGTTTAATCTCGTGTTCTGGTTATTATTATTATTCCTTTTTTTTTGCAATGTACAATCAATGCTGAGCCGAACGGTGTTGTATTGTTTTCATCGTGTCCTAACGCCGCGCGGCCCAAAATCAACTTTAATAGGCAGTCGCTTCGAGAACGAATCTCGCAGAAGCATGATAAATATCTAATTAATTAACTACAAGTATATATCACATCTGCGCGGACGTTCGGGCAGACATATCTCCACTTTCTCTTTCCATTCTATCTTCGTGTTCCGTTCTTACAGATTTTCTTTCCTCTCTTTCCTTTCTCCAATCGTTATGGATAATTACGCAAAGCAACGATCTCTTTTTTCTTCGAAACGAACAAAATGAATCCACAATTATTGTATATTAGTAAATGTCGACACGAATTCGCGTGCTCTGGCGATGATTTTTTTTTCATTCAACGGCTGTGCGCTCTGATTTTTTTTTGTAATTAATCTGCGCATCGTCACTATTTCCTCGCAATCGCCAAAAGGAGACTAACTGACGAGGTATTGTCGCAGATAATCCGTTTACATAATTTTTTTTTCTTCAATTGTATACGCTTATTCTCTCATCCTTCGCACTTTTCTTTCAACGATTTAACACTAAATTTTTTTTGATTGATCGCATTTGCACCGAATTTTCGTGTGTTGTATACGTTCTTTTTTGTTCTTTTTTTTTCATCCGTTCGTGGTAGTCAGTGTTAAGAGTACAGATCCGTTCGGTGTCGGGTGGGAAGCATGGCATTTGTCATCGTTGCTGCGAACCGTAGAATTCGTACAGAACATTGTTTGGTTTTTTGTTTTCATTTGTTTGTTTTGTTTTGCTTTTGAAACGCGAGTCTGTCCGACAATGGCTAAATTCGTGCAATATCCACAATTTAGCCCGTGTCGGATTATAAATAATCGCTTGCTTACTCTTTTGCTTTTTCTCAGACCGTTGTCGCGATTGCAAGAACAGGAACCATCAATTGTTAATAAATATAGGCATTCTCAGTCATTATAATTATACGCTTCTCGACATTGCGGGTGAAAACAGGAGAGGCGTGTTTCCAGAGTTGTACGAAAGTTAATCGCGAATCGTCAATCAAAAAATTTGCACCATTCAATTTTATTCTCGTCTATATCCCATCGATAATTCTAACGATTATTGAGCTTGAAAAAAGGGAACAAAAAATAGAAATCGACACTTGACGCGAAAGCAATTTGATTCGAACTTTCAATTCGACGATGAGGCATCTTTCTTCTCCCCTCGATTCGTTCGTTTGCCGCGATCATTATTCGTTATCATTTATTTATTTTTTCGTCGAATTTAGAATCTCTCTCTCGCTGATTTAATGGATCATTGACTATTTTTGTACTTGGCATACTTACACAGTAGCATTGTCGAGCGTCATGGATTGGCTGTCGATGCCGTTCCCGTGGTTCGTGTGATGACCGTTTAGCTCACCCTCGTCGTTATCCTGATTGTTCTCCAGCAACGATTTGTTCTCGTTTATGCCATTGCGATGCGTACCGTTACGCACTATGTCCGGCTGTGTGTTGTTGCCGTCGTTGTGTACTTGTTGCTGCTCGACGGTTATGAATTGTTGCGTAGCCTCCGATATAAGACTGGCGGTCATAACGTCGTCGCCTCTGTTGCCACCCGGGGCTGGTTTGCTCTCGTCGCTCGGACTGTCCTCCTTCAACTTATCACCGTCGCCGCCCTCTCCCTGCGAATTACCATGGGCATTTTGTTTGAGCAAATCCCGAGCATCTGTAGGACGTGAAGAATTTTTCATTCGACTAACCTTCGTCGGAGTATTCGGCTGATTCTTTCCACGAGTACGAAGCATTATCGCTTCGACTCGCTTGCGCCGTTGAAGCCTCTCCTCTTCCTCCTTTTTCAAACGCTCGACCATCTCGAGTCGTTGCCTGCAATGGAATAATCATTCGATGAGCATAGATGTCAGTGTAATCTTATTTGCAAATTTACATCGTTTAGATAAATATAAATAGTTAAACAACCGGATGTCCATCCGGTGATAACCTCGGATGTTCATAACAATTTACCGGAAGCTTCACCGGTTAACGAGGTTGAGTTAACTCATTCCGAACATGCAAATAAATAATTCCGTGACGCAATTGTTTATTTGAAAATCAAATTCATAGAGAATTTTCACAACAATTCAACTTAGCCCATTGACTTTTTTTCGGAATTTCATTACCTTGTTTTTTTTGTGGTACGGAATTTGGGACTTTTTGACCGATATTAATCAAGAATTCCTGACTCGATATCTCAAAAAACTTACTTCTCCGCCTCTTCTCTGGCTTTGCGATCAGCCTCTTCTTTTTCGATTTTTTGTCGAGCCTCTTCCTCCCGTCTCTTTCGGTCCTCTTCTTCCCGACGTTTGGCCTCCTCGATGGCCAGCTGCAATCTCTGCTCCTCGGCCTCGCGGGCCTCGTTCGCCAGACGAAGAGTCTCGACTTCGAGACGACGTTGTTCCTCCTCCTCGGCGCGGAGTCGTTCCTCTTCCAGACGCTCTTCCTCCAGCTGCAATTTACAACGATCGTAATCAGAATGATTTTTCAAACGCGCCTCGATGAGGAATTGAAAAATCGTAGAAGCGAACGTACCAATCGTTGACGCTCCAGCTCGGCCTCACGTTCCGCTTGTTCGCGGGCGAGCTTTCTACGCTCGGCGAGCGCAGCCTTCGCTTCCTCTTCGGTCGAAATTCTCGTTCTAGCTATCATCGAAGCTGTTAACGAAAAAATAGAAATAACGTTCCGATTCATTATGCGAATTGCAAGATATCATTTGTATTTTCTTCCACTCACCCGACATATCGATCTCTTCGACTTCGAGTTCGGCTTTAGCTTCGGGCTCCGGTGATTTCTTGCCGGCGTTCATCTCCTCTTTTTTGTCGTTCTTCGGCGCTACGCGCGACACGGCCGGGCTAGCTGAATCCCGTGCGGCATTCGCGTCGTCCTTTGCCGTTTTCGACGATGAAACCGTGCCGTTTGTCTCGTCGTTCGAAGCAATCTTGCTCGGTGCAACGCTTGATTCCGTGAGCTCTTGAGATATCTGCGAAGGATGAAAAATTAATGAGATAATGGAACGAGAGCCAATCGGGGCTTTGAGATTCGAGACTCGAGGACGCAATGGGAAAAGATTACCGCTATCGCTCGGTCTCACCTCGGATTTCTCGGTGCCCTGATCCTTCTTCTCCTCGTGCTTCTCGTCCGTCTTCGGCTCTTTAGCGTCTTTGCCGTTATTATGCTTTATTATCTCCGTCGTGTTTTCCCGTATGAGCGGCGGATTCTCCGCTCCCGGACTCTGAAGCGGCGTCGCCTTCGGTGTTATGCGCGGCGACGCTTTCGCGCTCTTTATCAATTTGTCCGTTGGCTTTTTGCCCGCCTCCACGGTCTTCGGCGTAGTCGGCTTCTTTGGAGTACTGTGAACCTTTGGCAGTGGTGGTTTCGAATCTTTCGTCGGCTTCGCGTCTCCCGCGAGATCTGCATCAGGCGGTAAACGACAAATTAATCACAACGCGACTCGCAACGCTCTTCGAACATAAAATATTCTCTACGATGTATTTACAATGTGCAATGACGAAATATATATATATTTTTCTTGCCGAAATGAAAAGCGAATGTACGAACGAATAAAAGAAAAAGTCGAAGTGAAAAAAAATAAAAGTAAAAATTTGTGGAAACTAACGAATGGTCGATTATTCTTTACAAGCATGTCTGCTGGATTAAAGATTTTTTTGTTCGTTTTTCTTTGAGTTTTTACTTCGCAACGCCGGCAAAACTATGTAGAATTTGAAAAGCCATGCTCACTGTGTCGCTCTGTGACAGAAACGCCAGTTCCGGCAATAGAAGCGGGTCGCGGACGTCGCGGTGCCGTGCGAGGACGCAGATTGACGTTACTGCTGCCCACGCTGCTGCCGCTCTGTTGACTCATGGAGCTGTGCGGTCGCGATGGACTGTTCGGCGTGACTTCCCCGCTGCGGACACCTAAACCCACCCACGATAAGCTTTTTTTTTCCTTCTCCTATTGTTCGTCTGTCTATTCATTTTTCTCGCATCCCAAAGGCATCCAGACTTGGGCAAGTTAATCTTTACTATTTTCAATTATTTTCTTTCCTCTTTCTCTCCTCGCAACTGTCTCAAAGTTTCGACGGAACGCAAAGTGTCCGTCGCGCGAGCGCAATCTTATCTGCGCGTTTTTCATTTTGCCCATCGGCGGACCACCGTCGGACAACAATGGGGCGAAACGTCGTCGAGTTGCGTTTCGAGTTGCGTCGGAAGAGATACGTGCGCGACAACGAAGCTCTCGAGAGAGCGTCTGCGGTCTCGTGGACGACGGAAACTCCACCACCGTTAAAGTTCGAGGCTCCAAATAATAAAAACCAAAAGTGCCAAAGAACGTTATGTGAAATTAAAGAAAATTACAGTTCGTGAAATTAATGCACCGCAATTGGAAGTAAAGACAAATTAAATGGTAAGTAAGCGAATCGAGAAAAAAAAAAGAAAAAGAAAACGAAATAAAGATGTATTGCACATTAAATACAGGTACACGAGTCATTTGATAAATCACGAAAGATATGTGGTTATAGTAGAAGAAATGTGCATCTTACCGGGAACGTAGTAGCGGTAGAAGTAGCAGAATTGGTTTTTTTTTATACCTTCACCCATGTTCGTCGGAGAGCGGACGTGAGGAGATTGGTTGGTTGTGTTTTTTTTTTGCGCAAAAGGAGCTTCTCCGTTAATCAATAGCCAAATTTTCTTTACAATGTTAATGTATGCACGAGCGAGTTAGTCGGGCTTGTGCGATAAAACGAAATTACTATGCGAGAAGATATGTAGAAATTGAAAATGTAGAGAAAGGAAAGCGTATGAGGATCTGCAAGTTTCTACTGTCGTGAGTAATCGATGACGAAGAGTTTATTAGATAGTTAAGAGCTATATTACAATAAGGGATATCATCATCGTTCGCATATCGGGTCGAGCCCTGGCGCTTTTGTTATTGATTTACAAAGGGCTCCTTTCAGTCGCGGCTTCTATTCATGCACAAAGTGTATCCATGCGTTCCTCCAACTCGTCGCGACAAATGAACACCCGTGATTCTATCGGTTTCTCTTTTTTTCGGTCCTTTATCGAAACCCATGGACGCTATCTGGTGTCATTTCTTTTTTACAGAACAAAAATCATTTTTCTCTTGTTTCGCTAATTATCGGAATTTAGATACACCGTCAATAACTTGGAGCAACTTATCGTTAGTCAAGATAAGTGATCGTAACGAAAAAATCGGTTGTGATGATTAAAATAGTTCTGTCGCTAGATGTTCATTTTGCATAAGCTCGAGAAAAATTAGACAAAACTGCAAATACTTCTCGTTCGTATGAAAATCTAAGAAAAATTAACTGAGATGAATCCACAAGTAAATGGAAAGCAAGACATGGCTTATTCGTCCATTCACCGGGAGCCTTATTAGTTCCCTCAATCGAGTCTTGGCTATCGCGTCTTGTCATTCTTGAGTCTTGGCTATCGCGTCTTGTCATTCTTGATAATTGTATTCGCAACGATGCGGATGAAGAGAAAAAAGTTATTTACAAGTCGCAAGGCGATTAGTTTCGAATCGCGTGAGCAATTTTGTTCGAGGTCGAGATTGTAAAAGTGAGAAGATCGAGTTGAAGGTACACGGAGCGGGAACGTTGCCTTACCTTGTTGCTGTTGATTCTGATGCTCGCGTGCTTTGCGACGTAGTCTCTCAGCCCTGGTGGGTCTGGACACGTGTAAAGCACCCGGCAGTGTGCCCATACTACGGGAATTATCGGTACGCTTGAGACTCTTCGCCCCGGGCGCAGCCAAGTGCGACATGCTGCGACTCATGCTGGAAGCGCCCAGAGGCTGGTCCTGCTGTTCGTTGAGTGTTCCAAGCTCGGTGGGACGCTTCCTAGGTTGGGCAAGCTGGTCCAGTCTCGACATGGAGTAAGTCCTACCTGGTGAACGTGTGAAGGCCTTGGCGCTCGAACTTCTGCCGGTCGACGATCCTCCGTCGCGCGGCGATGGTATTGTCGGCATTAGATCCGTGCGCCTTCGATTCACCCGCAGATATACCGAGCTCGGAGTTCCCGATCCTCCGTCGCTATCATCACCTGGAAAGTTTTACGCTTAGAAAGCCAGAACACCGAGCACTCGAAAAAAAAAAGAAAAAAAAAACAACAACAACAACGAGTAAACTTTATACGAATTTTTTTTACATGACACGTGCTTTGTTCTGTCGCACCACAGGTATTGCTATTCCTTTTTTTTTGTTATTAAATATCTGTTGAGCTTCGATCGATGACAAAACACACGCACACACACTTATGTTAGAATCGATCTCAACTAGGGAATAAACAGACGTGCCGGATATCGTGCGATGGCGACAAATATCTGCTGACGATTTCAGTTTTCTTTATTCTTCAGCTTTTCTTTCTTTATCGGAAACCTGAACAGGGCGAGCTGGGAGTACACGCACATATTAACACGTTCACTGCTATCTTCGTTTTTTTTCGAACTCAGCTGCGATTCGAAACTCGAGACAGCGCAAAACTCCTTGCTCGACACTTCTCAATCGCGTTTGCAGCAGTGAATTTGTTAAAACGGAAGAAAACGTGGAAGTTACGGGGGAGAAAAAAAAAGAACGAAACAGAAACCAGACATGCTTAGCAGGCAGGAACGTGGCGACGAAAACCCAAACTTAACGCAACACATCGCGAATTTATCGTCTCCTATTGACAAAAGAATCGAAAGATAGCCCGCTGCAATGATAATGCGAAAGCGGCGGGAATATTGAATTTAAAAAATAGATATTGAAATATCGAGAAAAAAAAACCCACGTATATCGAGAGCGACCACAGGGATGAACAGTGAGGATGTGATGTATGGTGCTTGATGAGGTATATTTGTGAATACGAAATTGTTGCATGCGGCTCTTTCGTGTCAGTTGGAATATTCGCTAATGGTTATTCCCTTTTTGTGTGAAAAAAAAAAAGAAAATCGGGTATGGGACAATTGACGAGATCGCCCCCGTGAGTTGGAAATTATTTTTTTTCAAATATCGTGTTCGTGTTTTAAATGTGTGTTTGTTTGTTTTTTTCCCCGATGCAGGCTTCTCGGGCTTCGGAACTCACCGGTGACCGCCCGCTGCATCGTTGGACGCCTAGTAGTGTCGTTATCTGACTTATCGTCGATGGCAAAGATGTCAGTGGTGGGAGGCAGCGAGAGGCTGGCTCTCTTATTTTTGGCATGGGTTAAAGAAGGATCGGGGCTAGAATTCCAATTGAACACCTCGTACATAGACGAGGACATTCTCATATCTGCAAACAAATTCATCGAATCCATTGTAAACAAAATCTTTGTAATTTTTTTTCTTTTTTCTTTTTCTGTTCCTCCACACTTCCCGGTTCGATATTCACAACTTGCGGATACGATGTAAGCAACAACGCGGATAGATTGAGAGGGGAAAAAAAAAGTAAATCGTCGAATTCGAAGTTTGATCGAGATAAATCGCGTCGAATGAGTTTGCATCGTGGGGGAGGGAGAATAGGGTCGAAATAGAGTGAATTAGTTTCGCGTCGAGACAGAGACCGACGAGCGAGAGGTGGGAGAATTTAGTTTAAAGATAGACACCCCGAGCGGGTTTATAATTGTTTTCATTGATTGCGCAATCGCGAATGATCGGAGGCAAATGAGGGGTGCTGGCTGTGACAGAGTGGACTCGTGTGTGCGATAATCATTTGCTGGAAAGTAAACGAAAATAAACAAAGCGCTTTCGGCATGAATTGTATGGAAAGAAAATAAAAATCACTCGATGTGAATATGAAAAGAAACAACTCAACAACTTTCGTCCTATGCGGCCAGGCTAATTCGATCTATCGAAACAGTGCCAAATTAAGATTTAGAAAAGAAATCAAATTCGGGGGAAGAATCGACACATATATATTACGTTTACGCTCATTGAACATGTTCTAACGATGCTGTGCACAATTAATCTTTATCTCATGCAATTCGGGGGATGACGAAATTTATGTAATTTTTTTCTCCTGTGCAGATAGGACGTACACGCTGTGTTTTTGCACAGCCAATAAGGTCTTCTGACATTGAGTCATTGATTTGTATTAATTTGTATCTAAAAAAATCAAAAATCTAGGTGGGACTCGTGTCGTATCTGTGACTCGTAAACCGTCTCGAATAAATCCTGAGCCAAATTTTTCGGTTTAGATTGACATTAGATTGATAAATAATCAAAAAAATTATCATTATATGTACATATTTTTAGTTTAAGATACGCTAAAGTAACGATGAGTTTTCTGTGACAATTTTTAACTCTCGAGAAGGTCGATGCGTGCCGCCTGATAAATCGTCCATCCCGTTGCTCTCGACGTATTTTCATAAAAATTTTTTTCTTCTAATATCTAACGCATAGCGAGAAGCGATTACCCTATCCGGATTCTTGGGCTTGAAAAATATTTGGCCTCGGGAGAGGCGTCTCGGTATTTCGGATCTTCCGATTGCAAAGTTTTCGACGCATTGTTTGAAAAAAAAAATGGCAACGATCCGCTCGTACGAAGTAGATGATTAATTTGACTTTCAAATTATGGAAATTATGCTAATTTACATTCTACAACGCTAGAACAGTGCTCTATGCAAAAAAACTATAATAAAAAAAACGTCACTGAGTGAAAACAAAGATAGATACGTGTTTCGTACCTCTTCTCGAGGATTCGACTCGTGGCCGGCATATTCGTTGCTCCTTAAGTCAAACGAGCTCTCTCTCTCTCTTCCCCGGGAATATTTATAATTCACGACTAAAATTGTCGATTGAATAAAACTTACTCGGAAACCGACTCGCAAGAGGTGTTTGTGTCTCTGCCGTGTTAAATACGGACCATCCTAAATTCGGCCCAGTTACTCGGAGTTTTTCGCAAGTGCAACGGAGGATTTCTTTGATATATCTATGTTTTTTTTGCTTTTTTTACGTGACGAGAGGAAAAAAAGTAAACAAAGAGGAAGACCGAAATGAAAGAATCAATCGTTGAAGTTACCTTCGCCGGGCTTTCGATCCAGGCCACCAGCCGAGGTTGCTCGCTTCTTGCTGCCGTCGAGCTCGCGCTCGGATGATCTCCTCGTCAACGGTTGAGCCGCCGGGAACATCATGACGTTCGTCGTCGAGGTCGCCCGTCGCGTACCCCAGAACGACGAACCACCGGTATCCGCGGGCTCCAACATGCGCGGCGTTGAGCTACCGAATGCAAAAACTATGTGCGATCTCTCGTTTTTCTTTCGCGCCTCGATACGAGCCTCTCGCTCCTGATTCTTCCGCAGTATCGCCTCTCGTCTTTCCCGTTCCGCCTCCCATATCAGACGTTTTCTCTCCTCCACTTGGTTTCGCCTGAAATTATAAATCAATAATAATAATATAATTAAACATTATTATATATATTAATTATTATACATCGTTAAAAATTATTATTATTATTATTAATAATGATATAATTGTAAAAAATTATTATTATTAGTTCCAGAAAAATAGATGGAAAGGCGTGATTGAGATTCCACTGGATTTTTTTTACCTGTCGCTGTCACGAGACCTCAGCTCGTCGATGCGTCTTCTTCGTTCCTCCTCGCGCTGCTCACGAAAGCGTTGAGCCGCGAGTGCCTGTTGTCTCAGCTCTTCGAGTTTTCGCTGTCTCTCCTCGTTCTGTCGTTCGCGCACCAGCTTTGCTCTGTCCACATCTTTTGCGCTTGCCGAGTCGCGTCCTGCAGAGACACATTTGACGAATAAATGATCCAGTATGCAACTCGATGATATCTTTTTTTTTTTTTTCTTTATACCATATAATAATCATAATATTGAAAGTCCTGGCGCGCAAAGCTCCGAAAAGCGACAAATTAACGTGAGCGCGCAACGAAGTAAAATCGTTTGCGAATGTGAAGTGACATGAATGTATTTTTTTTTTAGTTTTCGATTTTGATTGATTATTAAAAAAAATGAAAAAAAAAATGAACGAAAAATGATACCTTGATTGTCATTAGGATGATCGCCATCTAGGGAGTCTTCGTCGTAGAGACTGCGACGCTTCACATCTGTCGAGAATAAATAATGTTGCAACATGTATGTAACCCTTAGCCATTGACACGCAAAAACATACGAGAAAATGTTAATCGTCTCCAGGAAGGCGCTCTATCTGCTCGTTATAAAAACGCAATTTTTAAATCTCTCGAGGAGAAAACGGCGTTTTTTTTTTTAATGAACCAACAAAAAATTTAGTTTGAAAAAAAAAGAGATGACGTTTTTTTATCGAAATCAAAATTCGCTCAGTGCTCAAGCAACTGCGAAACATGGATTATCGAGCGAATTGTAGAATGAATTTAATACGAGTAGCCAAATTTCCTTCCCCCAGACGGCGGTTTATGTGATAATTCGTTCAAGCTTGCACACGTTTCAAGAGAATGCTCCGGAAAATTGATTGAACACAATTGAACTCATATTGATTTTATCGGTTATCGGCGATATTTTATTTCGCCCACGGTGAAAAATGCACGAACTTTCGACACATTTTTCCGTCCACAATTTTTTTTTCGTTGACATCACGAAATATGTTTGTTAAATTGCACGGTTAAAAATAAGGAAAAAAAATCAACAAAAAAAATAGTGGACACGCGTAGAAAACTTTTTGGATTTTTTTTTACCGCACGGTACTTTCGCAAAAAAGCGAAGCGTTCTATTGAAAAATGTCGATTCGAAGTGATCGTTAATGTGCATTCGTCTCTTTAAGCGCATTTGCGAAAATGCTATGGAAAACTTAAACTTAAAGCGAGTCATGCCGACATGCAGCTTCGCCGAGTTGAATCAATTTATCGACTTTGGAGGAGGGAACACTGAAATGGATCTTTTGTTAATCTCAAGTTTTTGTTTCGTAGTCCTTGCGCCTCGTAATTTCTGGAATTATTATTATAGCGAATTAATTTTTTCAGTGTCTGTAATATGCTTTATTTTTTTTAGATTTGTAACAGTCGAGAAATGTTCACAATTATCTTTCAATTTTTGCAAATTTATGAAAAATTAACACTGCGTAAGGACGACCTTAATTCGTGTACAGACTCATCTCTCTCTCTCCTCATCGAACCTTTTTACTTCCATTTTTTCGCCACGCATTCGTGGTTCGTGATTGAAAATTAATCGGAAAAACGGCAAAATAAACGTTGTCGAAGAGACGAGAGCGTTGCGAGGGGGGAGAGGGATTGTGTTTCACACATGTTCCCCGCTTTATTTGTCTTTCATTACGCGTGTCGACCGTGCGCGGCAACGGAGCTTTTCCAACAGGCTGATCAAACGTTTGCCGGAGGGCGGGAAAACCGATGGAATTCGATGCAGGGGATAACATACGCTCGGTTCCGCGTTTACGCACGTTTCGCGCCGTGTCCGCCGATGGAAATTCAATCGACGCGTCTCTCGCGTCCGAGGTGGCGCGGTGCGTCCGAAAGCCCAGACGACGAACCGCGAGAGACCACTCAGCCAAAATCAAACTCGATTACATCGGGTCGAGAAAGATTTATGAACGCGGAATGGTCCAGACGCGACGCAGAGTATGTGACCCGACGACGCCGAAGTAACTTTGATGCGTCGGATAGATTTTGATCTCCTCCGGTCGTTCAATTGTTAACGATAACTGTTTGTTATCACTTGAACAATTTTTCTTTGACTTCGAGAAATGTTTGTCATATTTTTTCGGTAAATTTTGAATCAAAAAGGTTGTATAGAATTTTGTTTTGCATCCTGTAGATTAGGAGCACCGTTTAAGGTAGCTCTTGCGCATGGTATTCATTTCGCACAAGTTCGACAAAAATGAAAGAAAATCGAATCGATTATTCTGATCACTGTGGAGATTTTTTTAATTCACAATTTATCAAAGTAAAAAAATAATAATTGTAAGTAATACAATGAACAATTCCCTACTTTGTTCCATTGTTTATGAAAATTAAATAATGAGAATTTTGGAGAAATACGTTATAAATGTTCACGTTCGGGAGGTGACAATTAATTGATTTTAAGAACGTTATTTCGGCGACCTCGGTTTGCACAGTTTGCATCCGGACCACGCAGTACAAATTTGTCGAACGATTTTGATGTGACGTACACTAGTACGTTGCGATAGGTCAGTCGAATAAGCTCGGGCGATGATAAAACGGTGTTATCAACGCGTAAACGAACCGTTCAACCGGACAGTTTTCACACGCATTATTCGGTTATAACGTTTGGATATTTAAGCGGCGAACAAAATGGATTTGGGAGAATTGATTGTAGCGAGAAGAGTACTACGAGGGGCTTCAGAACAGGCCAAAAGGATTGTATAGCCTCATTCACGGTTCTGAAGCGAATGTTTTAATGTTAAAAAAACATTATCACTGTCCAGTTTTCCAAGTACGAAAAAAGTTAAAGTTTTCAACGAGTGAGAGACGACGTGTTCTCAGTATGCAGCAAAAAAGGTGCAAGCACTTTGCGTTCGCACACGCTCACAACACTTTCCTTGTCAAACAAAAAAAAATTGTCATTAATTGAACAAATTTTATAAATAATTTTATGAAAAAAATCTGTGAATGTTAAAATATGTTCTTGTTAATTTTACACATATTTTTTTCTTTTAATTTTACACATATATAATAAGGAAGAGTTTTGTCGATTTCAGTGAAAAATTCAGTGATTGTTGGATTTTTTTAATAGATAAAGAAAGTCATATCGCTAATCTTATATAGTTATTTATTGATAACGGAGCTCGGATCATAGATAAATATCCCCGGTACCAATTGCCAAAAAAATTCTAGAAGAGTGTGATTTCTTTAAAATACCATTTAAAAAATTATATTTAAAAGAATGGAACTCTTTCTCCATGTTTTTGGAGTCTGGGTATTTTTTTACATGATCAGCTTCGCCGACACGAACTATCGAATCTACATTGATTTTCGATAAGACTTTTTTACCGATACAAAAAAGAATTGTTTCGACAGAAATTGCTGAACCTCAGCGAGAAAAAGTCTGGGAGTTTAATAGTTTGTTTGAGGTACAAATATTTTTTGCCGCTTCGTTCGAATTCTCCTTCGTTGATCAAACTCAATCTATTAGCTCCTCAGAAATAAAGATAGTCCTTACGCATAGTGTTGATTTCGCATGAGTTTGTGAAAATTGCGAGAATTGCATTGAATTTACTTCTCCATGGTATAAAAATCTGAAAAAATGCATATTAAAGGTATTGAAAAGATGAATTTTCCATTTTCATTGAACAAAGTTGGGTTGGCGAGAAAGTCATTGAACAACTTTTTTTTTCATCTGTTCTATAACATTCTATAATATGTTGAAATGATTTTATGTAGAATTCGTTTTTTCAATATCTTTAATATGCATTTTTTCAGATGTTTATTTCATCGAGAAGAGTTCGCAATTCTCTCCTAATTTTCGCAAAAACATGGGAAATGAACATTACGCGCAAGTACAGCTGTATGGCTCGAAGGCAAATTCTCAAAGGAAGAGTTTTCACATTTTTTTCCGATCGATGAATATCATTCCAAATTGTTTTTTTCGGCGAAACCTCCGCAAACGTTGTGTTTTTTCATTAGTGAGCGTCACACGCGAAAATCAAACCGAAAAAAAAAAGGTACATTCGAGGGGGAAAAACGAAAAATTTGGTCGGATCTCGGTTTGGCGAGTGACCCAGATTGAAAGTTCATATGAAAACGCATATTCTCCCGATAGGGGTATATCACACGTCGCTGGGCTTTACCTGGACGCTGAAGCGGCCCGTCATCCGCACCGATATGAGCAAACCAGTGCATCGTTTGTTCTGAAGTAAAATGAAATATTGTATGAAAAGAGAAAAAAGAAAGAATGAGTGAACGAAAAGATAGATGAAAAACTGTAAAAAAAATCAACAACCACAACAATAATGATAATAATAATTAAAATTATCTGTGACGAAAAAAGACGACTGTGGCTTCGGAGCGCTCGACTATTTCTTTCAATCGGATTTCCGACGGTAGAAACAGAGTCTCGTCGAGTTTAAACTGGGACAATATTTTTGTATCCAACCGAAACGCCGGAACCGTCACGAAGAGCCTCAACGGAATCCGTAAAATGTGCAATAACGAAAAAAAAAGGGAAAAAGAAAAAAAAAATGTCGAAATAACTGCACCTACGTAATGAGGGTCGCGTCGCATAAGCCCCGTTGAATTTCAGCCGAGTCTCCACCCCATCGCTTTTCCTTTTTATTTATTTCCTCTCTACTTTAGTCCTTTTCGAACTTCGCCATCCGTCTCTTGAATTTCTGTACCGTCGATGAAAGGTGGAGTGAACGAGTATTTCAGCGAAATGCGAATGGCATTTTCGTCGGATAGACGGGGATGCGGATATGTACAGAAATTCCGTAATGTATGCGCGGGGGTGGGTGGGCTTTGAATGTTACGCGACGGCTGTAGGTGAGAGTACGTCGGAAGGAACGTTGTTTCCGCTCGTTGATTGCGAATGTCAGACGCAAAACCGAGACTACGTCGCACAGGCGAAGTCCCGACGTGGACGTGGACGTCGACGACGACGACAACATCGACGGTTGAACGCGACGCGAGGCGAAAGGGGGGAGGGCTCGGAGAGTTATCCACGGTCGTCATCGTCATCATCGTCGACGTCGACGTCCGTCGCGATCGCGGTAATTGGACGTCTCATTAGCAATGCGGATCTGCGAATCAAACAGGTGGACCGCACTGTGGACGGATATGCGAAAATATATATATACGTATACTATATATATTTTTAAAATCAGATAATATCGATCGATGGATACTTTCAAATAGCCGACATTCACAGTAGTCTTTGCGCACAGTGTTCATTTCGCATAAGTTTGAAAAAATCAAGAGAGAATTGCCAACACTTCTCGATGCGATAAGCATCTCAAAAAAATCCTGCATATTAAAGATACTCAAAAGATTAACTTCGCAAAAAAATAATTGCAAAATGTTTTTAACAGATCGATGGAATACACAATATTAGACAAATTTCTTGGCAGCCCAACTTTTTTTAAATGACAATGATTCGTTCATTTTTCTGAATACGTATGAATTTTTTTAGATTCTTAAATGGACTTAGAATTTGTTATATAGAAGGAATATGTAGAAAATCAGAAGACACAGAAGGAATTAAAAAATTTGAAAAGATTCGTACCTATTCAGAAAAATAAACGAAGCATTTTCATTAAAAAAAAAGTTGGGTTGCCGAGAAATTTGTGGAGCAATTGGTTTTTTCATGAGTTTGTTAATAATATTTTGGTATTATCATCGCGGTGTTACTGCGGTTATTATTAGGGTTAGGACGTCGCATGCAAATTTAACTTCTCCAGTACCGTTAACATGGATGATTTTTTCAAATTTTCATACCATCGTGAAGTATTCGCAATTTTCTCTCAATTTTCTCAAACATATGCGAAATGAACACACTGAAAAAAAATTACATCGTAAAAAAAATATGGTTATCGCTACTATAAAAAATATTTCCCTGGCGGCATGTCTGTATTTTGTAGTTATGACGATACCTTGAAATAATAATGACAGGTATAATTATAATTTATTCAATTAAATCCTTTTTAATAGCAACGATATAGCCGTTCCTTCAGGGAATTATTCGGTATAGTAGAAATAACTATAATATTCTCTCAGTGTACTATGCGCAAGAACTACCGCAATCTGGCTTTTTGAAAGAATGGGGCGCTGATTTGAAGTCCAAGAGCATTTTCTCTACAGCGAAAAAAATCTTGTAAATAATCGCATCCGATTGATTGTTCGTGGCGGCGTAATAATTGTGCGATTTCGTTTTTTCATGAAAAAGCAATGTTTATTCGAAAAAAAACCGCGTTCTTTCTACGAACTGCAATATTCGGATTTCAAGATCTTTTTTGCCTGTTAAAAATAGAAATCAACAAACAATCGCTTGGGATTAGTGATACGATTTTCTTATCTCATTTACAAAATACATGAAGCGCGCCGTTTTGCTTTAAATTGACCCCGAAATGTCCATCGCACGACTTCAATTTACAAAAATAAAATGAATCCTTACATTCGATACGTGTTCTCGAGGCGACCTTTCGTGACGATCAATCACTTAGCTCCAAATAAAAAAGTATAATGAATTTTTATATGAATTTTCTGAACTCCGCGCCGTTGAAACTAGAACTTGAATACAATCGAATTGCAAAGTGTATTCATGAATTGGTTTTTTGTATTGATGAATTTTGACTTTAAAGTTCAGTCGAAATGATTGATATATAAATGAGACTTCTGTCGACGGTATTTTTTCGACGATAAAAATGTCTCATTAGATTCGCTCGACAATTCAACGGAAACATATTGCATCGCGGATTCCAGCCTATACGAGCAGTCTCTCGTGCCAATCGCTTCTGCATAGAAACGCGGCAGTTTCCTCGTATGCAAAGTACACCGCACGCCGTAACATCTCCGAGTGTCGAATCGCGTGTGCGAATCGATAATTCGAGGCTGTCTCGCCTCCGTTACTCCGCCTACACTCGATGCGAGTCCTCATCGTCTCTACGGACGTTAAATCCTTCCGTGGTGACGACGTCGCCACTACCATGGTGTCCAGCAAAAGCCTCGCACGAAATTCAAGGGCATTTGCGGAGATTTTAAGGACATTTTCAGAAAACTTCAAATACATTTTCAGGTTCTCTCAAGACAGGGATAACAACCAATGAAAAATGAAACCGTGAATAAATATCATTATTGGAGTCGGTTCGAAAAAGAATGTCATTACTATCGCCAATCGAACGGAAGAGACTAATAATCGGGGCAGTGTTGAGTGCCCAATATCCGGCAGTATCAGGTCGTTAATCGGCGGTCTCAGACCGAGTCTTGACTAACCGATCGTTGGCCTGCCGATTTGAGACCAAAATTTATCAAAGCTGTGACGCTCCAATCATCGAATTGCCAATTCGAGCTCAATGAGCGCACGAATATTGACTAGCCAATCGTTGGTTTGCCGATTTCGGACCAATGTTGCGTCGAACTCAACCAGTCGATACTCCAATCAGTTTAAGAGTTACTGATACGACGCCAACATTGGGCCATCGGCGGTTTTCCTGTACCTGGGCAATGCTTTCAAAGCATGAATATTTTTCCTTTCTATTAAATCATCGAAATGATGCCTTTTTTTAGAGTCCGCACTCAGGCAGTGTTTGCAGAGACGCGAATCGTGAAAATTCATATTTGATTCGATATGTTGAAAGAATCATCACCTCATGCAGTTAATAGTAGACTTGTATCGACAACCAACAATCGGCCAATCCTCTTGATCGACCTTCGGGCGAATGTTGGCAGCCAATACTGGCAAGTGCTTATCATCCAAAGTTCGCTCGATGATTGGGCCAAGCTAGGATGCCAAATATTGGCACCATCGGCATCGAGTTTCGCTCGAGCATTGGCCGCAGCCGATCACCCCGCTTGGGGCGCTTCCACGCGATGTTGCGACTCGCGCTGTAGCTCGAGGCAGTCGTCGCCCGACCGCGCGTCTCGCGAAATTCGGTCAAACATGCAAATTCTCTCACCAAACGCCCGAGCCTAATAATTCGACAGGTAAACACGAAATTTGATTTCGCGAAGCATTCGAAGCGTTCGTATCAATCGGTCGCTTCCGCAAAGCCGAGAGACGGTTCTATCGCCTCTCGCGAGTGGAAAAACGCGAACGAGGCATCGTCGAATTCGCGGGGGAGTTAACCAGCCTTTCGATTCTCTCAGTCGACAGTGGGCCCTCGTCGGAGCGCCTCCGGAGATTCAATTTGGTCCTTCGCATATCGACGAGCTAAAACCTCTCGTTTCGCCCTTTTTCTCTCCCCTTCCGCAATGTTGATGGACGCGGACCACCCTTCGCACCGGGCGCGAATTTTTCCACATCGTTCTCTCGATTTATACGCTCCAAACGGCATCGAGTTGTACACAGCGGAGTTGCTCTCGCGCCGCGCGAACAATTCTCTCCGGGGCGTTGGTTCGCGATAAATACTTGGATGATAAAAAAAACCTTGTGCTACATCGAGTAGAAATATAAAGAAACGCGAAAAAAAAGGCGAGGATGGAGGAGAGAGCGTGAAGAGAAAAAAGTAAAACGAAGAAGGGTAGTCATTGTTCGAGGGACATTTTTACTGCCAATGCCGCGGATAAAGAGTTGAGAGAGGGCGGCGAGGGAAGGAGGGCCGGTGAAATACGTGTGTGGAAGAAACGAGAGGAAAAGTTGAAAAGCCAACGGAGAGCGTGGCAATGGAACAAGAGGCGCGGCGCAGCGCGTGGCTAAACAAACATCTTGACTGTGTCTTCAAACGGTGGAAATTTTTTCATTCATCGCGGTTACGTCGTTTCGGGCTATAAGAGAGAGAAAGGGAGAGAAGTGATACGGGCGGCGTAGGTATATTACGTATTCGCGGCTTCTCTCGGTGTCGGTTAATCTTCCAGCGCGTTTGGAAGTGGGTCGGGTTAGACAATGGGCGAATTCGCGTCGGTCGCGGTGCGGTCTACTGTGATGCTGGCTTGCGGCTCGTGTCTACTTTGCAATCTCACGGCAGCGGGAATCATTCCTTTTTTTCTTTTCTACTTTTTGTCTGCTTTTTCAGCCATCTTCGCTCCGACAATCATAGAGTCATTTGTTCACACTTCGGGAGATAAATTGCCGGCTATAGATCTTGGTAATTTGTGATCGAGGACCCGAGTGCCGAATGGGCACTCGAAGAGAATGGTCGCCTCTCATTCGAGAGTTTTTTTCTCTTTTTTGTGATGACTTCGAAGCAGTCGACTCTCGGCCAAATATTTTTTCAAGAGGCGCGAGATGATTCAAGCCGGGACTCGTTGTTTTTCGGGTTTTTTCAGGCGGTAACAAATTCCTACGTTACGTTGTAATGGCGTGAAATAAATTCACGATAAGCGCGAAAGATTTGTTCTGGAAAATTCCTGATTATGCTTCTGAAAGCTTTTTTTTAACTATTTTTTAATATTTATTTATGCAGTAAATATTCGAGCTTTTATAGAGATCGTATCAAAGAAAAGAAAATTCAGCGTATGTCTTTCATATAAACATTTGCACGTGCTGAACTTGCTATATCTTGAATATTCAATCTTGCGGAAATAGTTTCACGACGTGTAAAATACGACGAAGCTTATATCTTTCATATAAACACTTTCACGAGCCGAGCCGACGATTACTATTATTGCATCGAAACTTTTTATAATGCCGGTAAACTCGCATTAAATTTTGCGGTCCTCCGAGTTTTTTTCACCCAGAGAGACTTAAAAATTCAATTGCAAAGTTGAAACAGCCCGTGATATAATGTTACTTCGAGCAGCATTGAAATTGAAAGTTTCGTGCTTCGAGTATTGTTTTTCTCGCTAATAATTCAGAAATCCCAGACACCGCTGAGAACCGGCGATTGTTTTCGTTTCTATGGCTCGCGGTCGATGATATCTCTCGACGTTTGCCGGCGTAATTGTTCGTGAACTTAACCGGTTTATCGGTAAAATCTTCGACGAACGATTACGTCCGAAGATCTCCGCGTTCCCGATGTGGGTCTGTAGTGCGGAAGAGACTCGAATCGTATCGAGCGAGGTTGCGGAAAGATGACGAAGGAAGAGCATTCTCAACGGCGGTCTATCGAGAGGGTGCTATTAGATACTCTGCTCTATGTACAATATATATACACAAATATATATATATATGGTATATACGTGAAGCAAAATTCTTTTTCCGTCTCCTTTACCACCGCGGTGGTTTTATATAAAAAAATATATACATCTGTCTCGTTTGTTCGATGAGCCGCGGAAAATCGCCGTTTCTTGTATCCACGCTTCGCGCGGTTCATTCGACGGAAGAGCATCGTCTCCTCTTTCCCACAATATATCGATGATACACGCGACCCGGATTTCCGCTGCAGACGGATCCCGTTGCGCATCGAGACGATCTCAAGAGTGCTCCTCACTTCTCGGTCTTCGCGATATTCTACAATACGAACGACGAGTGTATCGAGATATCGCGCGTTTCGAATCCGCAGAGGAAATCGGGAGCGGGTAACGGCGATCCCATTAAAAAGATTATTTTTTATAGATATATATCAGATATTCCGTCCGGTTTCGAACGGTTGAACAGTCGACACTCTCCAAAAAAACGCGAAATTTCTCCACAATCCGTGATTATTCATTTTTTTACCATTTTCTTCAGAATTTTCGAATAGCATTTTTTTTTTGAGATGCAGAATACGCGGTTTTCTACAAATCCCTTCATCTCGCGAACTATTAGTTATACAAAAGAGTTTTGAGACAAAAAAGTTGTGAGTGCGAATGAACTTTGGAAAAAAAATTTTTGTGAATTTTTTGGAATCCAGAAAAGCCTGATTTCCATGAAAAATAGACTTAAACATTTTTTCTCAGTCAGTCTATCATCTTTAATGTTCCTGGAAAAAATTCAGAACATATTTTTGTGTGTGTGCAGTAACTCCGTTTTTTTTTAATTGTTGGAGCGTCCGTTTGATAGCTTTCTGTTTAATAGTAGCTTTTCAGAGAGATTAATTACGTAGATAACTATTCATTGATATAAAAAAAATTAGAAACTTCCCAGATTCCCTTAAGTATATTCACGTATATCAATACGTGTATCCATATTTCGTCGTCTATCGCTATGTGTATCGGAAATGTATCACGAGTGACTTCTTCTTAGGTAGTTCATGCAGAATCGTCGGTTGTCGTC
Source organism: Ischnus inquisitorius (assembly GCA_963924025.1). Lineage (NCBI taxonomy): Eukaryota > Metazoa > Arthropoda > Insecta > Hymenoptera > Ichneumonidae > Ischnus > Ischnus inquisitorius. Next base: position 14,621,584 of record OZ001251.1, read on the forward strand.
TGAGCGATGATCCGCTCTAATAATTTCGTCGACGAACAAACCGTACGACGCGTTCTCTCTCGATTCGAGAACTTGATTCGACCGATTGTCGTCGCTCGTCGCGTTCTCATCGAATTATATTTTCCGAGAGACATACCGCTTCGTTAACGAAGGGTTTGTCACGCTAGACTGTACAAGATGCTACGAGCTTGCGTAGTACTACGTTCTACCGGAGTTACCGAGATAGCTGTGCACGCCGCTTCGCTCACGGCGAGGGAAACGACGAGGCTCGAGTTAAACGCGACGAAGGGAGAAAGGGAACGAGATGAGACTTCGTCTCCGTCCGGAGCGCCGCGACGCGTCAAATGAAACTTCGGATCTAGAATGCTTTCCACTCGACGCAGCTATGACGACGACTACGGAATTGCTCGAGTCTCGAGATTCTCGAAGAGGAAATATACTCGCGTGACACTCACCCTTAGTGAGAGAGTGGCGATGGTGTGCGGAGCTGGACCTTTGGTTAGCTTCCTCAGGAGCGGCTCCAGCTGAAAAACAAACGAAAAACAACATTTTTAGAAATTATAAACGAACATAGTCCAGCCGGGTAACTATGGAGAATTTAATTTTTTCAGTTTTTTTAAAACATGTTCTCAAACTTTGGTGTGTGAAGGTGGTACGAGCAGACCTGTTTGAGAAAATGTAGGGTTTAGAGAGAATTCAAAGAGAATTTTGAGCGTTTCCCAGTGGAATGGAAATCTGAAAAAAATTTAACTTGTGGGAGGTGCTCGAAAGATTGATCTTGCGTAATAATAATCCCAATAAGTTATCACCAGATTAATTAAAACAAACTTGTTTAACAAATTAATGGGCGATCTAACTTTTTTTCTAACCTAACCTACCTAACCTTTGGTATGGTTGGTTTTTTTAGATTTTTATTCCACTGGGAACCGCTCGAAATTCTCACTGAAACTCAGCACCGTCCACTCTACCACTCTAACTTAAGAATATCGTGTGGAAAATTTGATTCTCAAACTCGTAAAATTGAAAGCGTTGAGCGAATTCGACGCGGTCAAACGGACGAGCGCGTCCACGCTTCGTCAAAGTTTTCTTTTGCCATTACCTTGAAATTGTGTTTTCGATATGGGCTGCAAAAATATCTTGTTCAACCAATTATATCTTATAATATAAACGAGATATTGTTGGATATTTTTTGTTTTTTATCACGTAGGATTTAACCAAATGTCACGGGTCGAGAGAAAGAGAATGAAAACGTTTTAAAAATACATATCGATTTTCATGAAGCTGTTCATGAATAATAATAGTCGTTACACTTCGCAATTGCCGACGAAATAATTGAATGAAGCGTGTTTGTATTGATTTTCATTCCAACCAACCGGGATGTTAATTTTTTCACAGCAATTTTATAAAATATTTTTGCTTAAGTACGCCTGCCTGGTGGAAATCATTCTTTCGATACAAATTTATTTTTATCGTATTTCAATAATAATTTTTTTCTTAAATGCATTTTTGATAAAATATAATCTTTTATTAAAGCTGCACCAATTCTTTACTATTAATTCCTTTCCACTCAGTAATTTCCGACAAAAAGAAATGCGAAGTGCTCAACTTTATATGCCCCTAATCGTTGATTCGCCGTAAGCAGCTTGAACTTTCGCTTCATGTTTTATCTGACTCGTCCGTGCTACGTTTTTTGTTTTACGGATTTTTCTTCTCTCGGCGTCCCTCCTGTATTCACCCTAAAAGTTCTCAAACGATACGGACATAAATTTATACGAAATGGCTTATTTAGCCGGGGCTCTTGTCCTCCGCCCTATTCGCCTTCCATACAGTCGCTTTTCAGTGTGGATATCGCAGCTGTGCACGTGGCGCACGCTGCGAAATGTATTTTTTTTAATTCTCTATGACGAATAATGCAAGTCAGATGAGAGGAACGGTGAAATTTCGCAGTTGCGAGATAAATTCCGCGTGCACAATGGTCTCGATAAATCGTGTTTTGTTTGGAGTTCGCAGTTGCATCGGGGCTAAATGGAATGATCTATAAGAGAGTTGTTTCCCCGCGGTTCGCTGAAGAGCGATGAAATTTCGCGCATAGTTCGGCACAGCTAGCAACGGAATGTCGAAGGCGTAGCCAGCGCGAAAGCGACGATCGGACGTTATTGAAGCGAGATGGAAGCGGGCACCGTAACGAGGCGCGGGGCTTTATCGACGATACGTCCGGTATGTCCACGATCGCAATGATGCTTCTCAGTGGCACCCGAACCCGCTCCCTCCTGGTGGCTATGGTCCCACTTCGATATACCCATAAAGCGACGACGGAGAACACGGGAACGACGGACAATCGTCGGGGAGGCTGCTGCTCTCGACATCGCTAGCGCTTCCCGGGCTATAGCATTATTACAGCGAGGACGAACAGGATTGCTCCTCTGCCGCTTTGCTCGATCGATCGTTCGTGATGGACCAGCTGGAGCGGCGGCGGAGGACTCCGCGAGCAAAACCGTACAACGCATTACACGATGAGCGCAGAATGAATTGCGAAATCGTGATCGACGAGGGAGCATCAATTCGGCGAATATGAACTTTCGAGACCAGCGACGTTTTCTTTTTGGAGGTCGAGTTTGCGAGGAAAAACGCTGCTGGTGAAGACTAAATTTTGTTTTTTCGCGCATTTCGCATAACTTCTGTGTCAAATTTATGCACAAAAATTTTTCATTATTTTTATACGAGTATGATAATAATTTCTGGTCTTTATTCTTCGTCAGACAGTTAAACTCTCGAAAGAGGAGTATGATTGAAAAAAATTTGTTATGAAAGGAAATAAAGACGTTTTTCTCGGATTCTCTGCGGAATTTTAACACTTTGTTAATCACATTTGTTAATAACATCTTGGAATTAGTATAATGCAAAATTCATATATTCAGCGCCTTTAGTATGCAGAATTTTTTTCAGGTTTTTATACCTTCGAATGTATTCGCAATTCTCTCCCAATCTTCGCAAACTTATGCGAAATAAATAATCAACAGCTATTTGGATCTCTTTCTCAGGACACTTCTTTCGCAGTCGTCAATTTGTTGGCTGATTTTCTGTTTGCCGCGTTTATCTTTATGAATCCTGCATACGCTCGTACAGTCGAATCGATTATTTCCGCAGGATTTTTCGCCGAGTAAGCTGTAACTACCTCGGTTTCCGTGCTACGTGATCCGACTAAACGCGACGTCAGGGATCAACGATCACGGCCAATCATACGGAGGAAAGATCGCACCTCGCATCGTTACTTCCGTGACTCCGTGTCTCGCAAAAGTTCTTCCCGCCGCTATAGTCGTCCGAGCTCGGAAGAAGCGCGAGGCTGGCGACGAGGGTACGAAGCTCTTTCCTTTCCCGCGAGTCCACAGCCTACATTCCAGCCCTTCAACTATGGATCTGGCTGTCCTGGAGAGGCTTGTGTAAGCTCGTACCATGCTTCGCGCAGGTTGAACTCCGACATTTGAGACTCTCGGGGGGTGCTCGGCAGGGCGCGAGAGAAACCACCTAGGCCAACGCCGTTTCCTGCAGCTCCCACGGCATTGCCCAAAGCCACTCGTCATCCATCATCTCTCATCTCCGCAGCGTCTTCTCTCGAAGTGCGGGCAAAGATCGCAGTCACTCCGCGTACGGGCGGAGGAAGAGGCCAGAATCAATAAGCGCAATGAGCACAGTCGTTAGACAACCTATGAATTGCCTCGAGACATTTGTCTCACAGCAAACTTTGAACTCTTTGTACAGGAAACTATTAAGAAACGAAATCGTAATGGTATCCGAAAAGATGTTCCCATTCCTTCTTTTTTCCGAATTTGTTGATAACTTTTTGAAATTATTATTATGGACACGCCTTCTGCATAGTTGAATTTTTTCAGATCGTTATTTCATCAGAGAGTCGTCGAAATTCTCGCGGACTTTCACGCGAACCGTACCCTTTAGTAATACGCAGCGAGACCACCTTAAAGTTTCTTTTACGGAATCTAATTTTATTTCCAATTCCGTCCTTCTTCGGCACTTTTTAAAAATACATCTGCAAATAATTTGTTTAATAACGAAGATTCCTGTTTTCCAAGTCAAGGAAGAATACTCCGTAATTTCGGAAAGCGAAGTGATTCGGCGCGACGTAGCGCGAATTGTGTTAAGAAAATTCGATAATTCTTTCGTTGGCATACTTATTTGCTCTGTGACAACTTCATTAGCCGACAAAAAAACGTCTTATCTCAGAGACGACGAAAGAATTCACGGATTCAGAGAAAGCGAAGGGGCCGGGACTGTTCTGATAGACGTTTTGTTTAAGAGCGTCGAGAATGCTCGCGGTCCTCGCCGCTAAACGCTCCCAAAGCATATTCTTCGCCGCTGAGATATTCGAGGGATGAAAGTCGAGCTAGACGGCGAGCTATTAAAATGTCGAGAAGACTCTCGTCCACCGAGCGGTAATAAGATGGGAAAAAAGAAAAAAAAAGACCACTCCTGCCGTCACAGTACTTGGAAAGCATTTTAAAAAAAGGCGAAAAAGAAGGAGATAAAAAAAAGTCGCCCGTACTATTTAATTAAGTTTGATAAGCCGACTGTTGTCGATACGAAACAATTAACGTTCCTGCCGAATCGACAAATATCCTCCGAGCTGATAATTAATTTATTCGACCGATTGAATTACATCCTCCCCTGATTGTCAATTCCAAGGAAATTGGAATGAATGCATCGCTCGTTGAAAATTAAAGATTGCCTTCGCGAGAGCAAATTGCGAAGTTTACAGTTCGAAGATAGCCGAGTCTATTGTCTCTCGAGGGAGTTCTCCTTTTTTTCGTTTCTGCGAATGAATTCACTCGATAAGACTTTTACGAGACACGTATGCGCGATCGAGTGAAATCGATTCGACGGATTTGCATAATTTATATTGATGGCTGACATAAAAGATAACTCAAGAGGAAGAAGAAAAAGCGGAGGCGCGGTGTATCGATAAAGTGTGTACGGATGTATGGGATATAGCGGATATGCCCGTGGAACTGGGGTGGGGCATTGGGGGGCGGAAGGGGTGGGGGGAGAGCTTTTGCCTATAGAAGTGTGCACCCGTTTGATTCCCGCAGAGACTGGCTCTCTTCTCGGGACAATACATCATGCTGGTAGTTGAATCTCGGGTGCGGGCGATCCAATTTCGAATCTCGGAGTTGCAGGTACAGAAGCTTCGGGCGAGTGGTAACCGCAGAGTTTCCTCCATACCGAGGCTTCCAACTGTACCGCATACTGCATTATATACTCACTCGGTCTTTGCGATACATCTAGTATAAGTCACGGGAAGAAGCTTTGCGCGAGGGGACTCGTCCGGGGTTGGGACGAGGGGGGTGAGAAGACGCGACGTTGAATAAAACGGGCGCGCATTGGGATCCTCTCTTAGAGGCTTCGTATCCTCGCGCAAAATAAAAAAAGGGACAGGAAAAAAACGACACATCTTCCGCGAGGAATATATGAGAATAGAGCGGTTCACGGGTGCTGCGAAAGCCATTTGATAAAATTGAGCCTTCAAGAGACTCGCGCGGGATGCACTCATCTATATTTATTTGCGCGATACAAAACGCTCGAGGGAAAGCCTCGCGAGCGGGATACGTATATTTCGATCGAAGATTTTTATCGAAACTGTGTTCCGGATTCGGTCATTGATACATGCTTCGCGTGAACACGAAGAGACACCGATCTGAGTAGGATGAAAAATGGTGATAGCGTAGAATAAATCCGTTTTCTTATCCAAATAATAGGAATAATAATCGTATGAAGCCTTGTATTATTATTATCGTTAACAAGATTATTTGTAACAACAATATTTATCATTATTATTATTTACGTAATAATAATGGTAAATAATATTCCATATATGTTTCTTCAATTATGTTCGTTTTTTCTACGTCATTGAAGAGTTTTGCGGAAATACATTTGAATAAATTCAGTAGCGAAGAAATTTCCGATATGCACTTCACCGGAGAAACATGCTGTTCGATACATCGACGGTTAACGTACTGCGAAACGCGGATCGAATGAATGAACCTCCGACGTTTGCCGATATATTCGAACGCAGAGATTTATTCCCCGGCCGCCGAAGGACATCGGCGTTGCGTCAGTTCGCAGATTCTTTTTTAATTATAAAAAAATAAAAACTGGTGAATTGTCACACGTCCCTCATCGTCGTTATCATCCTCGCTCGGGCATATGGTCTTTTTTTTATTTTTGGATTTCTTTTTCTATTTACTGGGTTTTTTTTTCTATTTTTCAATTTCCATTCGTTGTGTATGTCGATGTTTGATATCCGTGACGGGGCTCGCGCGAGACAGGAGAATGCGGGCTTTCCGGATCAGCGACTCGACGAGAATCAAACGGCATTCGGAAAATATCGAAGCAAAACATCGGAGCCGCGAGGTACGCAATCCCCCCCCAGGAAAAAAGGGGTGAGGGCGGGGATTTCGGTTGTCGATTCGGTTCCTTTGAAGACGCGCATATTTTTCATCAACTGTTTTATTCGCTGAACACCAAGGTCGGTATTTCCGCATGAAGAATTAAAAAACTAAAGATAACAAAAAAAAAAGGCTTTTTGAAACTTTAGTTTTCTCGCGGGGAAACAAAGGAAAGAAGGATGGCATGTGTGCATATATATCGAAATATTTTCTATTCATAACGCGAGGCAAAAGAATTTTGTAGTTCGCCGTGTTTATAATTACTGGTTTTCCTTGGTAAAGCATGTCGCGTTCGAGATGGCGCGAATACACACGTTAATGAGATTAGCGAGGCGTGCCTAATGCCTCTGCGCAGGACACACGAGTTATAATTGATAATACCAGTACGCCGTACTCCAGCTCCGTCCCTCTCGCTCTCGCTTTGTTGATAATCATCCTGGGACAGGTAATTATCATGCATTAGCTTGTGCGGGCTGATGCTGGAGTTTTAACCGTCGTACACGTTGATCGGAGAGTAGACGGCGAATCGATACATCGAATTATATTTCCTTTTCGTTTTTTTTCTCACGAGCGCGTAATTCGTTGAAGACGAATTTTATGAATAAAATTTTCCTCCCTTCATCACTGCTACTATGCCATATGTATAATACGTTAATTGAATAATTTTAGTACCATGAATTTGGTGAATAATTAGCAATCTGTCGTGTTGCCTGATCGGTATCCGACGGGGCAACTGCGTTACAATACCGACCAGGATCCGATAAAGCCACCCTATCAGGATCTGATTGGGCCTTCAGTCGCCCCTTGTATGGACCCGATGCCACCCTGACGAAAATCTCTACCTGGAAAATTCTCGAATAAAAAGAATTGGTCGCATCCGACGATTTTATTCTACTCTCGTGTGTGCCTCTTCTCGCACCGCTAAGCACTCGGACGTCGCTTTTTCGCGAATCTTCAAGTGCGCTCGTTGAAAATTGGCACGTTCGATATAGAACGGCGTACGCGCGAATTCCGATTGGCGTGAGGATTTAACGATCGGTTAAGCGGGCCTAGATGAAGAGGATACTCGTGAGCGTTAGCGGGTCTGCCTATATGCGGCACGGCGATTCGTCACATTGGCGAAATTGTTCGAGCAAATAGCTCGCGGGCATTGAGGGGTGCGAGAACACAGGCACCGATGGTTTGGAACCGAGTTGCAGCAGCAGCAGCATATACGACGGCGGACCTCTGGCTCCGGGATCGACTGCCGTGCCATAATCGGATTATATATCCCGCAGCCCCCGGGGGTTCTCCACACCAAAGCGTTGGGTGTTGGACAAATGGATCGTGGGAGTTTCGGCATATTTGATCGAATAATAATAACGCGCGTATTTCGATTAAACGTTTTTCTTTCCAATTTTTTTTTCTTTTTTTCATTTTGTTTTGTTTTTATGATTGAAAAGTCGAACAAAGGAACGAGTAACGCGGCTTTGGCCGAACGGGGGCCGAAGCTATTCAACGATTTCCCGAGCGAGAACGATCGTTTTGATGCTTTTCGCAGGGTTTAATCGTTTAATTATTCTTCTCCTTTTGTTTATTCCACTGAAACGAGTTTTTTCTTTCTTTTTCTTTTCGGGTTACTTATTCGAGTTTCACGAAGACTGTTTAAAAATGTTTTTTCTTTTTTTTCGATGCGATGAAGTAGTACAGTCTGGAGTCAGTAGTGGGCATTATTTAATACACTGCGCGGAATTAGGAAAGAATTGTTCACGAGAACGGTCGCTCCGATACTGCTTATGTCGAGTAATGAGTTTTTTTTTCCATTCGACCTCTCCTCGAACTCTACTTTCGTTGCAGGCGAAACGAGAATTTTTTTTCCCGCATAGAATCGCGGAGAGCGAAGTTCGAATCGATATTATTGGCCTCTTGAATGCATATTTCGTTTTTTTTTTCATATCGAAACCCTGCGCAAAAGCCTCTCACGGGCCGTCAACGTATACGCGGAGAAATGCCCCGATCTGTTCATACAAGAGCACCGGAAGCCAGAGTTCGAGAATAAAAGGAAAAATCTTCGACAGATAATACCTTTTTCCCGTCTCGCGAATATATATCAGCCGCTTTATCGACATGTCGATGTCTCCCGGCTCTCTGATTAATTTCGGCGTCGCATTGTTTATTTTATTGATTTTTCTCGATGGAACATTTTTGTTTTTCTTCCTTTTTTTTTATTTAAAAAAATTTATTTTATTAGTTCTTCCGGCCCAATAAGACAATTTCGACGAGGATGCGCGAGATGAAAGTGTGCCGATTAAACGAACGGATGGCTGAATTTTGTTGGCGATCGCGTGTACGAGCAGGGTCGACTATCGCTTTTCACCGTAAGAGATGCACAATTAAATTTTAACTCGCAAACGCATTCCCGCGAGTACAATGATCGCCGGTCGCGGCGCTCGGATGAGCTCGCGCTATGTGCGATATTTATCGAAGCGACTCGTTTCTGCGGCTCATCATCGTAATTCTCCACTTTTGAGAGAGGGAGAGAGAGAGAGCGATAAGAGCAGAGGGATGAGTGAAGATTAAGTAAATAGCGTTCTAATGGTTAAACAGATAGTCGAGAGACTAAACTCGCGTGGTCGAGACTCACAAGCTCTTCGGTTGTTAATTTCCGCTTGTGGTTTTCACCGGCATTCCTCGCTAACTAATGATCAATTAGACAGTCGTATTTTGTCTCAAGAGCGCCCGGCACTCTCCTCAAACAATATATAACCATTTCTTTTATGTCGAGTCTTCATTTGCAAAATCTATTTCGACAAAATGAATGATTGAGAGATAAAAAAATTATGAGTGAAAAGTAAAAATAATGTCTACAGTTTCATTATCAAATTTTGTTTCAATAAAGAGAAATATTGGTCTCGGTATGATCAATAAGAAAGTCTTTTTTTGCATGGAAAATATGTGTGAAAAATCATTAAAATCCAAGTAAATGTGAGAATCTGAAAAAATTCTCACGTGTCCACAAAAATGAATTAGCTAAGAAGATAGAATTTGTCTTAATAGTTGGTTTTCACGTTAGCAACAAGATAATCCAAACGACAGAAAAAAACCTTTTTCTCTCGGTTCCATTAGTGATTCCATCGACAAAATTGATACCAATGAATAGTTCAAAACTTATTAGGAAAATTTGCCGCTGCGCTGAAGAAGAAACATTGATTTTCCGTAACGACTCAATAAATATCAATGAGGGAAACTTTGGCCTTTAAATGCAAGAGAGTTGGTTCTTTTGTTTTGTTGAAAAAGGTAATTGTTCGGAAGACAAGACAAGAAAGTGTCACGCGCTGGATGTAGCGAGAAATAAAGCTCTAGGACAAAAGTGTGATAGCAACGGGACGACGATGCGGATGGTACGAACGGCTACCGAGATTGCTTTCGATCGACCGACGAGAGAAAATTAGATTTGTCGAAGGGTCGACGTTGTGCAGGCGCTTTCCCTTCAAAGTGAACAGGGTAGAAGGTAGAGTTACAGGAGAGTAAGGGTGGAATCCGTTATATTACGATCGCCGAACGTTCGACATGCACTTTGCTCTACTGATGGCCCGATGGATATATGTATCGCCGTGTACCTTCCCTCGGTTGCCTCCTACGGGCACCGGAAACACACACGTGATTGACCGGAAAACGTTAATTTTCTCGAGGAAAAATCAATTTGCGAGGGGTCGGCTATTCATAAGGGCACTCCCGTCTTCCCTTTTACCGGACAGCCCTTGTTTAACGAGAACGAGCTTCCGTGTCTATTTTTGGGTAAGTGTAAATTACGGGCGCTCATTTACCTGGCCCTTCAAAAATCGAGTAACCTTGTTTTTTTTCCGATATCCATCGGCGAAAAAAAATCACCGTTCTAACTGCACGAGACGTGTAAGAGCGTATGACAATACAATTATCGAAATATATTGAAAAATAAAAGACATGTCCGCCGAATGAGTGACTTTTGGTTTTTTTCCGAGACCTTCGCTGTTAGACATCTGCTAGCGAAAAAAATGCACCCAACATTTTAAAAAACCTTATCGTCCCTCTAAAAATCTTTCCTCTTTCTCTAAAAATTGTCCCTCGGAATTTTTTTTTTCTCCTCGGATAATTTTGAGTAAAATATAAATACTGCACACTAGATTTGTGCGTAGCTTCTTAATGCGGGGGTAAAACAAAAACCCAGTTCGAATTTTCTATAGGAAACTTCGTTCTACGATAAAAATTTGATAGATGACGAGCTCCTTCACGTGTGCGAGGAATACTGCCGTGGACAGGATCCGGGACTCGAGGAGTACTCTCGCAATCGGGCGCGTCGAAACGGGAAAGTAATTAGCGAAGAGAGAAAAATAAATAGTTTGTCCCCGTCCGTTAAGAGTGTCGGTAGTTGCGAACGAGGTAAGAAAAATACACACAAATAAGAAAGAGGCTCTTAACCGGCAGGCTGAGCGCGAGGGTTGCCAGCGGGAATGAACCCGGCTAGTTACTTACGTAGACTTAATAGAAAAAAGAGTCTTCTCCCGTGCCGTCCCGGGGGATTTTATGGCGAAGGAGGCAAGCGAACGACGAATTGGAAACGGAAGGAGACCCGTTCTTCTACCACTGTCCACCGCCGTTAATTACGAAGAGCGCTGAACATTGAAAGGGGTCGAGACGCTCCGAATGGATCAAAAAAAAAAAAAGGGAAGAAAAAAACTAGACATCGGAAACAGCCAAGACGCGAGACAATATCGTCCATTCTCTCGAGAAGGTCGAGAGCGAAAGGAGTGCAGCTACGAAACAATGGATTTAAACAATTCCAGACCTCGAGAGAGGGAGAGACCGAGAAAAAAAATATATCCGCGCACTCTTCGCGGAAGATGCGACTCTTGTGTTTCGCGAAAGATGCAATACATCGGGTTATGATATTCCACAGTTGTGTCGACTTCTTGGCAAGGTCGAGAACGTCGATGGTCTCGCGACGATACAAGTGGCTTTCGAGGATTGCTGAAACGTGCGCCCACTCCGCGGAACGTCGAACCAGACCCCAAGTCAGCGATTCCAGACGTATCGCGTCGAGCATCCCGCGCCCCTTCGAGATAGACACATTTCATAGTTCGAAGATTGCGAGAAGAGCGGCTCACGACGAGACGAGCCAAGTTTACGAGATTCTTATGTTTTTGGATTTTTTTTTATCGACGGAATTTTTTTTTTTTTTCTTTAAATTGATGGATAAAAGTATCCTTATCATTCGATATTCAAGCATCGACGAGATGGTTTGTGTTGATAAAAACATTTGATAGTTGAAAGAAATCATCGCCTCGAGAATCTATCTAATTTTCGCTTTTTTTCTTCACATAATTATAGCAAATTACGGAGCCGCTTGAGAAAATAGAAAAATGTATGAATCATTGTCATTAAAAAAAAGTTGGTTTGCCGGGAAATGTATTGACAATTTTTTTTTTCATCAATTTGTTAATATTTTCGAATTATTATTGTGCAAAATGTATCTTTTCAGTACCTTCCATATACGTGATTTTTTTCAGATTCGAATGCCATCGAGAAAGGTTCGCGATTCCCTCTCAATTTTCGCCAACTTATGCGAAATGAACACTGCCTTAAACATTCGGCTTGATTTTTAAATCACCAAATCGAATGTGACCCGTTAATCTCTCCAACATTCCTTCATTGCTCGTATATTCTAATTTCAGTCTAAGAAAAAATACGAAGAAAAGCAACGAGCTTGTTCAATCTATTTTACGTGCCTATTCCTTGCCCATACAATGAAATGTATGTATATACATCGACACCCAGAATAGTCGTGGTGATAATTTTTCAGTATCAGGATACAGGTTCTGCGGCCTGGCTCGCGTGTAACCCCCAACTAACCCAACTTAACCCATGAAAGCTCGACAGCGTTCGAGAGCGAGATGGAGCACTTCCCGATAATGGATTCACGGATATAGTGAAACGGTGCGGTTGCACCTTGCGCACGGGTCGAGGGTGGTTCCCGAGGCATTTCATCAATCTTCCGACGGGGGACAAAGCGTTCGAGAGCCCCGCTGCTCCTGACCATCGCCAGTTTACGCGAACATATATCTCGCCTTCATTCTCCACAATGAATTCGGCCAATGTCGGAGAGTTAGTGAACTTCTAGATTAAAAAAAAATAACAAAAAGAAAAGAAAAAAAAAGATAAAAAAAGCAAAGAAAAAAATATAGTCAGGAGGTAAGAGAGGAGAGCATAGAAAAGTATCCGTAGCTCGAAGTGAACAAAGCATCGAGGACATATAAGAGACAAGCGAAGAAAGATAAAAGAAAGTCCTTCCCGGAGCTTTCTCCCTTCCACCCCGATTGATAACGCGGAACTTGCCCCGCTCGAGCACGGCTAACCATTCAACATGCTCTACCATTCGTGCAATTTCCCGTCCGGACGTGAGCCAAATCTCTTCATTCTCTTCATCTCGTGCGCTGTTTGTTTTAGCCTCCTTGAATTCGACTCTTGCCTATCTCTATTTGCGGGTCATTATACGTAAGTTTTGTCTGTCTATATATACTTTATCTGTGTGCCAAAAAAAAAAAAAATTGCCCCGAGCAATTCCTTTCTCTTGTTCTCGGATGAACTTGAAATATTTTCTATTCTCGTATTTCTCGTTTTCCTTTTGGCCGGTGAACTTGAAATCTTTTTCACCCTTTTATTATTATCATTTGTTTTTTTTTTAAAGACGAAGATCGTGCTTTACCTTCGTCTCCGGAAGTGGAGGACTCGTCGGGCTCTGGCGACGATCCCGACGACTCGCTTCGCGATCTACTATGATCTCTCGATCGGCAAATGCTTCCGGCACTATCGTATCCTCCGTGCCAGTCGCTCTCCCAGTACGACGAGGGAGCCGACGACGATCTGCCACTTCCGACGCTCCATCGACCCCGATAATCATCCGACATTGAGTGCGATGATCTTCGTCTCTCGTATCTCTGTGACTCGGGCGATCGTCTGCCAAAATCCGTTGGCATTGCCGCGCGTTTTCTATCCAGAGCGGGATGAATCGCCGATGCAACGGCGAACAAGAGATACCATTCAATTAGCCGGCGCACACAGGCGGGGCACGCTCGCAGAGACGAACGAGAAATTATTGTTTCTTTCTATTTTTTTTTTCATCCGCAAGCAATCGCCAATCGTGCCAGCTTGGATGGATGAGAAAAAAATCTTCCAAACGAAAATTGCGCTATGCCGAGTAGTCCGAAGCGATAAGACGAAAATGTCCGTCGATGTAAATAATTATTGATGAAATAATGTATTCAATAGTCAAATACAGAACGAAGATGTGACGCGCGCATTGATCTAGCATGATTTTTCTTATGGCTAAATCCATTTCTAAATACGATCTAACAGTGTCCAAATGTGATCTAGCGATTATTTCTCTTTTCGCAATTTGTAATACGAAAACTTTTATCGAACGTGAAATATCAATGTTTTTTAATTAATTGCAATGGAAAGAGCCGGTGACTATTAAAAATCAGTAGAAAGAGCCGTGTGTACGATTGTGAGCAAACGAATGTGGAGGTCCATTCCAGTGTTGTATCGAGTTATGCAGTGAACCGAAAGAGTTTCGGATTATTTGTGTGAAGCGCGCATAATCGATATGCCGTGGAAACGATGTGTGAATATTGGATAGTTCCACAACACGAAAACAGCGAAAAAACAGCGAATAGCATAGAAGTTGCGGAGGAACAAAAATGTACTATTAACGCTTTGATGAATCGAATTATGCTGGAAAGAAGAACCCCCGATAGTACTTAAGGTAGTCCTCGCACGTAGTGTATATTTCGTATAAGTTTACGGAAATTAAGAGTGAATTGCAAATACTTCCCGATGGTAAAATCCGATAAAAATCATTCATATCAAACGTGCTGAAAAAATTAATTTAGGATAATAATAACTCTAAAATGTTATTAAATAAATTAAAGAAAAAAAATTATTCAACAAACTCTCTGACAGCTCAACTTTTTTTTTTTCTATGAAAGTCATTCGTTCATTTTTCCGAATAGGTATGGATTATTTCAGATTTTTAAATTGACATTGAATTTTTTTTGCATAGAAATAATGTGTGGGGAATCATAAAATCCAAAGAAAGTTTATGTCTGAAAACATTCCTACGTATTCAGAAAAATTAACGAATCCTTTATATAGAAAAAATTGGCTTGTCAGAAATTTTGTTGAAATTTTTTTTGTTTCGTCAATTTATTAATACCATTGTGGAATTATCACCGTGCAAAATAAATATTTTTAGTACCTTTAAATATGCACGATTTTTTGAAGGTTTTTATACAATCGAGAAGTGTTCGCAATTCTCTCCCCATTTTCGCAAACTTACGCCAAATGAACCCATTGCGCAAGGTCTACCTTAAGTAGCCGAAAATACCAGTAAGTAGCATTGAATATAATAATGCAATATAATTTTTCTCGCAAGAATTGACTATTCGGCATCGCAGCAATTTCTCTCCGAGCGTACTCCCTGTGTGAATGCGATCTTCCGCACGGGTATTCTCGAAATTCCGTGACAGCGATATTGTTGTTGATGTTGTTGTTGTTGTTGTTATTGTTGTTGTTCGCGGTCGTCGATGACTGTTGGTACTGGTAATAATGAGTCCTTGTTGTTCCCCGTTCGGTCGAACAGCCGACGTTCTCTTGCACTCCCCTGTTTTCGTCATCGTGCTGCTGCTGTTGCTGATGTTGTTGATTGTACGATGTTCCTGTTCCCGTGTACCCCCCTCCCGTTGTCGATGAACGATGGACATTTGCCAGTTCAACGTTGGCAGTAGTCTTTGCTTCTTTGGCTGGTGATGATGGCGGTGACGTTGGTGGCGATGTAGAGGGACTTCCTGCACGACCAGAAGTGTAGCATACCGCGGCCTTCCGGAGAGTCTCCCTGCACAGCTCGGAGAACATGCTGCCTCCCCCATGGCCGGCCCTCGCGGACCAATATCGCCCCTTCTTCCCACAGTTCAACTTCGCGCACAACAATCCCGAAGATCTCCCGCGGCAGATCTCAGGACGCGACACGCAATGGAGTTATCATTGCGTCACATTGCTTCTTTTGCACGTACGATCATTAGAATCCTATCGCGATAAAAGACCCCTCAACGATGCGTCTTGCCCATCCCAGCGACGATTGTTCCGCATCCAAAGAAAAACATCATCTAGGAACAAATAACAATGAGGAGGCCTCGAACCGGGTGTATAAATAATGCAAGTCGTTATCGCGCCTCTGCGTTCTCTCCGTTAACTCCGGCGAATCCTCGCTCGCCCGTTCATGCCCGGTTGGGCTCTCGCGTTAATGAATCGCGATTGGAGATTATAGATTACCGCGGCGGGCTATATAGGTAATTATCGAAAAACGCTGACGGCAGATAGGAGAGAGCTTCGTTTGCACGCGATCGCGATTAATGGATCCATCCACCTGTCCTTCTCTCCAATCCGGTCGGGGATTTTGAGAGGCGCGTGGATGCACGCATATTCAGCCCGGGGACGCGTGAAGCATGAATTCTATCGTCTATCGCACACAGAAGGGCATACGCAATTTTCGATATTCCGCTCTCGCTGGCGGAGCTGTATCCACGCAGACCTTTCGATCCCGGTTAATATCGAGGAGGCTGCTCTCGGTGTGAGTTTCAAGCGATTTTGGCGCATCGAAATAGCGGGGCCACATCGAAACCGTGAGAATCCACGAGCCCCGAGTAGTCGCGGAATATACGCAAGAGTTAAACCGAGCCCGCGCTTCCGCGTCTATCAAACTATATACGACATCGACGGATTACCCCGCCGGGCCAACGAGAAAAGTTTCGAGCCAACAAAAAAAATAGCCTCACGCGAAATTGCTGCAGTGAAAGCCTAAATGCCACCGAGTCCTCGCCACCGAATTATCGATCGAGAGTGGCTTCGATATATCGACGATTCGCACGAGATACGGAGAAACGCAGGAAAGAAATTCGTAATGGAATTAATCCGGGATTGTTATTCGCAATTTCTATTCGTTTCTTTTTCAGATCGATTTGAAAGACTCGTTTGAAAGACGCGTTTTCTTATATGTCAACATCAAGACTCGACAAACATCTTTTCTATATCTCTGGGTTTTCCTTTCACTAAACTGTAATTGTAAAATATTTATTATTGACGAAGTTCCGCCACGACGAAAACAACGGGCTCTCTTATACTCGTCGCGTCGCGTTAATGAGATGCAAAATATGTCTGACACTGAAAGGCCTACAGCATTACGGAGAAAAACATTTGAATATCAAGTCGGCGCGAGCAACGTCGCCGCTGACGCTACAGCTGATTTTCAAGTTCAATCGCTCCGTTCGCGAGATAAAAACAGAATCGTCACGATTAAACTTCGTATCAGTTTTATGCACGATAAATAGATTCCGATATTTGAATAATCTGTCTGAAACTGCCTCGATGAAGAATAATTAAATAAAGAAAAGAGTCTCTTCCTCGACAATGTAATACATTTTCACAAAAACTTTGGAGTTCAATATTTTATCCTAGTAAAGTAGCTTCGATATTTGAAAATGTTGACCATAATTAACTCGAAAGAGTTGAAGCAATAAGAAAACCGAGAGCGTTTCTTTCCGAAAATGTGAATGCTTTTTCGAAAATTTTCCAATCGTCGCGATTAAATTCCATACGAATTTATCCGCAATTTGAACTGTTGAAAAAAGTGTTCGAAATTAAGTAAAAAAAATTAGTAACAAGGAGTCTCGCGAGTGAGGATTTGCGGATGTTGTTTCAAGAAGAAATGAGAAGAAAAATAACCCCACGAAAGCCACAAAAATCGCTTCGATCTTTATATTGTAAATTTATTTGTCCGTTCGATCGAAGGATCGCGATAGCGTGGATTTCCGTCGCGTTCGTTCCTCGTGGCGAGTGCGTGCGAATTACGTGTGTGCCGCGTACGTGTTACGATTGGCGATGGTGTCTCCGGCGACGGTGTTTCGTTCCCAGAGATCAACGGGGGCGCGCACGGTCTCCGGGCGAGAACTGAGGCACGGAGAGAGAGTCGCGGCAGAATCCTCCTCGCGGCCGTAGTCTCAAACGGCGGAGCCACCCGTTGGTTGGCCTTCCGACGCCACCACCACCGCTGCTGAGGGTTGGCCACGGGAGGGATGATGCTCAGCGAGAGGGGTGGATTGTAATGGTAGAAGTAGTAGTAGTAGTAGTAGTAGTAGTACCAGCAGCATCAGCAATGGTAGTGGTATTCGCCGTCGACCACCACCAATGGTGGGGATGATATTGCACGATTCACGGAACTAGACTGATACTCGAAGGACGGTAGAGGAGTTATTATAACTAACCCGAAAAGCTAATAGGCGATATCCTCCGCTTTTTGCGCTCGTCAAACGTTCGCTGCCGTTCCTTTATCGCTCAAAGATCGAAGTTCACGAAATGGTGGAACTTCGCTTTGGGACCGGAGAAACTACGCAGCAGTTCAAGAGACAACCGCTTACGGAGGCGCGAAGGATGCGCCTCTGATGTAACGCAGCATGGCAGATCTCTTCGGCTTTTTATCGTTTCTCGTGGTTCTACTTCGGACGATCGGGTTCTTTTGGACTTGAAGTGGAGTTTCAGGGTGGTAGGCAGAGGTTACGCGCTGAAATGGTGGGTTGTGCGCGCATAGTAACCACTACCAGCCAGTAGCACCATTACACCCTGCCACCTCCGTCGACGCTGGTGGCTCTGTTGCATCGATCAGTTGCGTCGCCACCTCCTTCCTTCCTTCCTTCCTTCCTTGCCAACCCACGAAACACTCAACCTCTGCTTGATGCTGCTACTTGCTACTCGCTCTAGTTGTACGAGGCTGTAGGGAAGCGTTGGCTACAGCGTGAAGTACGTTGTAGCCGTGCAGCGGCTAGTAATATAACAACCAGACACGATGTCCCACGAAGAGGGGCTCTCTCTGTGTTCTCGAGAAGATACCTCAAAGTTTAATAATGTTGTTGCGCGTATCGATATCACGAGGGGGATGGACGAGGCGTCGCTGTACAGTCGAACTCTGCCGATGGAAGCGGAGAAAAAGTTTCTTATCGCGAAAAACGGAGCCGGGCTCTCCGGCAAAACTTGACCTTGGCGGCGGGATAAGCAACGAAAGTCCCCCGAGATGAAATGATCGATTCTTCACACTCTCCGCGACGACCGTACTAGCCCGTTGTATCCGATGGATTTTCTGTACTTTTGCCTTCAAACAAATATTTTTCAGGACAATTCGGATTCTTTTGAAGAAGATCAGAGATGAGGTCGAATTCAATTTATGGGTATGGACGTTTTGAGGTATCTTTAAATATTTATCAATTCAGGTGTTCGAGAATTCTCTCAGAGACGCTTGTCATCAGAATCGAGTAACAGAATTCCTAAATGAAAGATGTTGAATCGGTTATTTTAGGCGAAAAGTTTTTTTTTATGAGTTGAAATAAATCGTTTCGCTAATGCCTCGAAATTGGTTGCTCATACTGGTGTCCCCTTTTGAAAGAGATCCTTTTCAGAATTTCAGAATCGAAGTTGTTTTACGAAATGTTTTGTACCGAATCGATAGCTTGTCGAGTTCGAAGTAGCCCCGGCTGATCATCCGAGCGATAAATCAAATCCCAAGGATATTAATGAACGACAAATGGACGACTTTATTTTCACAAAAATTTGCCCTTCGAACTACTCCACGACGACGTTTACGAGCTTGAGTGCATCCACTTCTGGTTAATGGGCCGGAAATATTTTCCGTTCTCTGTTCGATTCCTTCCATTGCATCGAGCGTTGCGTTGACGTTACTATTTTTTTTTCATGTATCCTTCGCACTTTTTGCCTCGATTGCGCGACGCTTGTGAATACATTGTTATCGATTTTTACTTTTATCCCGAAATGCGTCATGTTTTTGTTATTTTTGTGAAAACTTTTTGCTGCCTCGTGGGTCGTTGCTTTGGATGAATAATTCATGACCCCTCGCGGTACATCAAGTTGATTACGATAAAAAAATGTCCTCGGATTCCTGGAATCCGTGGGACTGGAACTTCCGCTTGTCGAAACTTTGGATGTCGATTTTCAGGCTCGTTCTTCGCTCTCCTAAGCGAAGAGATCCTTTGGCCTAGCTCTGAATCATTTTCGATTTTTAATGAGCTCTGCGATGCCTCTTTATTTTCGATACCGTCGAACTCTTCCTGACGTGCAGTAAGTAACGCAGACGTGTAATCGTCATTTTCCGAAACTTGCAATTTTAAGTGCAAGGCGGAAACTTTGCTCGCTCGAAAAGTTGTTCGGAAAGCCTCCGGAGGTGGCAAGCCTCGGATGCCGAAGAAATTAAGGTTCCACAGCGAGAAACCCGGAAGTTTCGATATTCGAAGAGACTGCCCCGAATAATGCCGATGGAAAGAGCAAAGAGGAAGCCCGGTTTTGCCCCAAAAGCGAAACGAGCTGGCTGATGGCAAGCGTGATGGTTGATGCTGCGAAGGCGCTAGAGTGCCAGGAGATAAGGGAAACGAGTTTTCGCCTCTTACTCGAGTCTCTCGCTCTCCTTCGCCGGGATGTCTGTTCTACCATCAGTCTCGATTTCGCCCGGCAAAACGGGTAAGGGTAGTTTTCCTTTCCCGTTTCCCTCGGGGTATTCCCTTGACCCTCCGGCGGGTCTCCTTCGTCTCACTCCCTTCTCGTAAAAGCCTATAGCTCTCTATTCCCCAGATCTTTTCGTGAAATCCGAAAAGCTGGAGAGCAAGAAGGGCGAGTGACTCTCTCGCTCTCTTCCTCAATACGAATCGTGGCGGAAGTAGCTGTGGGAGGCGAGATACAGAGTGACGGTGTTAATTCCAAGCCTCGAGCAATCTCGCTTATTCCCGGTTATATTCTCTTCGAAAACCTTATGGTCGAATGCTATTCCGGAATAACGGAGAATGGAATCTCGCTTCTCGTTGAATCTACCTCTTGGATATGCGATGGGAAATGGCAGTCAACAATAATCCTGCGATCCATTCGAGGCAAGATTTTGCCGTAAAGTGACTTACTACTGTAGTAGGGAAAGAACGAACACCAAAAAGTGGGGGTGATCCAATTTCTAATTTTTGTTTAAATAGTGAAAATGAACTCAATGATATTCTATCACTTGGCTCATATGGATTCAATTTTTTTACTCTTTTTAAGATTTGAAACATACTTTTTTTCAGTACTGGACGCAATTTTTTACTTTTTTGTGAGAAAAACCATATCTTCATTCTTTTTTCACTTGAGCAAAATACAATTTTTTTAATTAAGTTAACGTTAAATTAACCGGTGTCTTGGTCGATGAGTGCGAGCAGCGCATAATCCCGGCGAGAACGACAAGAGTCCTCGCACCAAAGCTCCAAAAAGCCTCACGGGTATTAAAGGGTTAATATCGCGTATATATAGTGAGCAAAATCGTCGGTCTAGTCATTTCCTTCCGACAATTTATCTTTCGTTTATTAGGCGTGTTACGGACGGTCGTGGTGTTCCCGGCTAACCGAGCCGCACCGTCCTGGAGAACCTGTCGAGCCGTCTTCGCGCGTGGCTTCTTCCCTGCCGTTAATAATGAATTCCCTTCTCGCATTATACGCCGACTCTCTCGCCACCTTTAAATTAATCCTGCGAGTGCACTCTCCGGAGCTCGACTCGCACACGCTGACCAATGACCGCATCGACTACGAATCTTCGCACATGTCGACGGTAATACTTTAATCCTCGATTCGTTCTTGTTGTTTTCTCTGCCGAAGAGGCCCTTCATTTCTGTACGAGCCCGCAACCTGGCGCTCGTTTATGCCTTGGCTCGTCGCAATCGACCGACGAGACTTCACCAACGAAACATCGCCCAAGCCCCGTTTCAAACGCTGACAGTATTAGAAAATCCATGTTAAAGGGAAATGCATCGACAAACAGCATGAAAACGGGCTTATGCATTTAACAGACGAGTAAATTTACGAGTCCGAAGTGAGAAACAGTCGTGGAGAGGCCGAGGGAAACGTCGAGCTCGAACTTCTCCAGACGGATTGTGCGTGAGTGTTGAATCAACATACAGAAGCGCACCGGTTCGAGAGAATAGAAGAGAGATGAGCGTTGAGTTCCTCTCGCGCGCTCATAGCCACGGCAAATATCGACTCTCCCTCGTTCGCTCACTCTTCTCACCTCTCTTCTTTCCGCATGCTCCGGATTATCTCTGTTTCTCTGTCTTTCCACTCGTAACACTCTCGGCGCTCCATTCTCGCTCGAGTGTTCGAGGCTGCATTAATGGATTTCTGATTCGCTTCGCTTCGAGTTTACGTTTCCAGCACTACCCGCTCTGCCCCGCACCGGGAGAGCTTCCACCGGCGATCGAGACAAATATTTTTGAAGTCTCCTTATTCGCCTGATCCTCTTCTCTCGTGTTTATCGTCCAATTTGACGCTTAGCCGAATAACGTACATTTTATCGACAAACCGTTAATTTAACGAGACAAAAGAGTTATTTTAAAGGAAAAACATTCTTTCTTTGAGAAAAACCAACTTTCTTGGAAAACGAAAAGGAACAATGATTTGAGAAATCATTCATATCATTTAAAAAAACGTTATTTTTCATAAAAGTAACTTTTTAAGAAAACGAACTTTTTTGACCGTTTTTGGATTTTTCGAATGAAAAACTTTTTCTTCGTAAAATTAACAACTCTTTCTTTCGTCTATTCGGGCGAATATCTTGGTTTCTCGCAATCGACAAATCTCCCGGAGGGGCGATGCCAGAAATTTCAAAATCCATATTAACGTTTTCGTATCCTAATTCGCCGTGCTTGATCGTCCTTTCGTTGCGGCTCTTACGGATCCTTTGGACGAGAGCCAGACACGAGCCGAGTATTTCTCCCTCGTCTCGTACGTACGACGCGAAATCTGTGTACATTATTGCGTATATAGATCTATAGAGATCTTGCTATGCGGACCGAGAGAGCATCCCCTATTTAGGAATTCAGCATACCGAGCGCCGCTCCGACCCTTCATACCTGTCTTGCTCACCAGCTGCAATATTATTCTCCCTCCCTCCGTCGTATCTTCTTCGTTCTGTGTGTACCAAAATACAAAATTGAAATCTCGTTATTCACCGAAATCCGCGCGACCCCCTTGGACGCGCGACAACTTTGGCATCGGAAAAAAACGTCGTAATACTTTTTATTCGATTGTAAAGTTCGTCCGCGGAGATTAAGCTAGTTTTTCGATGTTGGCCAACAGCTGTGGCTTTTCATTTATTTATTTTTTCTTTTCCTTTTTTTTCCCCCTCGGGTCGACTCTCTAATACAATTTGTCGGGGGAGGGTGGCGGAGCGTTATAATTATAGACGTCTAAGCTCTCGCCGTCGCGAATTTCGTTGGTAACAAGACTCGAGCGCAAGAGCGATTTCATCAAAGTTTGAGCTTTCACACCGAGAGGAAGAGACGGCGAGGCGCTCGAGGAATTTGTGACCAAGTCCTCGGGGTGGATTGTAAGTGAATTTTCGAGGCGGAAGTGAGAACGCGACGCACTCGCGTTTCGAGGACGACGATGAGACGAGAAAAAAAAAAGGAGATTGTCACGAATGATGGTGTGGCTACATAAATGTTGCTGCGGTGAAGTAGACCGGGACTATTTGACGCAGTTACCAACAGAAATAAATGTGTGAAATAACCATCTGTGATTTGCATATCATAGTCGGGAGATTTTCGTACTCAATGACGAAGAAATCGTCCGACCATGATGAGGAAATTATTAATTGTCATTTCACACTTTTACGATGAAAATTGGGAACATTTCTCGATGTTATGAAAATCTTTGAGAAATTATGCATGTCGAAGGTACTGAAAAGATTCATTTTGCACAATAATAATTCCAAAATGTTATTAACAAATTGATGAAAAAAATGTTCAATAAATTTCCCGGCAAACCAACTATTTTTTTTAATGATAATGATTCGTTCATTTTTTTAAAAGTCGATTTGAAAATCGGAAAAAAATGAGTATTAAGAAAAAAAAAACGAATCATTTTCATTTAAAAAAAGTTGGATGGATGGTAAATTGGTGGAACAATTTTTTTTCTTATCAATTCGTTGATAACGTTTTGGAATTATTATTGTGCAAAATTAATCCTTTCAGTACCTTTAATATGCATGATTTTTTTCAGATTTTTATTCCATCGAGAAGCGTTCGGGATTCTCTCTGGAATTGCGAGCCGTCGAGAGTAAAAAATATAAAGCTCGTTTAAATCGTTCGTTTTTGTCGTAAGCAACGAGATAAGGCTGGTATTCGTTCACTCAGTTCGAAATACGATTTTTCTTCTTTTTTCAAGTGACTCGACTCGTCCATATAATAATTTATAGCTGTGTAATGAAATATATGAGAATGGACGATAAAGCCGAGCTAGAAGGAAGCGGTCTTTGATGCGAACTTCAAGAATCGTGTCAAGAGTCTGGCGGATGGAAAGACCCCGCGCGAGCCAGCACTATCGAGATCTCGCGATTACGGTGAGGTCGAACGGCAAGCATTTTTTCGCTTTCGTCCACCCTCGTTCCTCTTTGTTCCGTAGTTATGACGCTCGCGCGAGTCCGGCCGATATATACGACACTTGTCGACCTCCCTCCGACGGTGTCGTCCTCCCTCCGACGGTGTCGTCCTCCATAATGGCGGAGGGGGTATAGAATATTCTGTCCCGATACTTTGCCCCACCGAGGGATGTACCGTTGCCGCGCGGTCGTCTCTGCGGATTTCTTTTTGCACTTCCCTCGCACGCTCGCTGGAAACTAACCAACCTTCTTGTGCACGGGCTTTCGCGAGCGAAATAAAGCGCAAAAAGGGAGCACTGGAGATGCTGGCCAGAAGCCGTGGTTGTTTATTCAATGTTTCTTTTTTGCCTGTTTATATGTGCGTGTGTGTGTGGGGCGCGCGCGCTCTCGCATGGAGCAACGGCCAAGGATAATTTGTCATGAGCGACGGAGGTGGACGCGTGCCGAAGAAAATTCTTCGAACGGATGATATTCCATTTTTCATTCTCTCCGCCGTTGTGTGCTTCTCCGTTGTCGCGAGTCTTCGTTCTCTTCGCCGCGAGAGCTTGTGGAACGTTGTGTAATGAAAAACAAAAAAAAATGAGGAAAAAGGTATCAAACCCGATCACGGACGCTCCGTCAACGACCGGGCAACATCGTTTTCGACAGTGAGAAAATCCGAGAATTTCGTCGCTCGCGAAGCTGTGGCGACACGTGATGTTTGCCAAGTTAATTGGCGGTGTTAGGAAAAATATCGGGGCGCGTGAGAGACTTCGTGTCTCCCGAGCACGACCTGAGGATCTTCTTGCCGAGATCGAAACGTGGCGAGAGCGAATATGAGTCTATAGCGATAGCGAACCTCGCGCAGCGGATGAAGCAATTAAAAATAATCTCAACCGGTATTCACACCGAGCGATTATCATTATTCCAACGTGTTGAAGACATCGGGGGTGTGCATAGCGACCGGAAATGAAATATTATTTTACAGAAATTCATCAGTTGTTCGTTTGGAGGGGACCGAGTACGAAAAAAAATTCCGAGTCCGAATTTTGTCAGGAAATTAAACATTACAATTATCTTCTTACTTGCATTCATTACAAACTAAATGAAATTGGAGTTTATGGTCTTTCATTCCCTCCACGATAAACATTCTTTCGACGTCCACGTTGCATTCTCAATTACCGTCTTGCCGTGGTTTATTTTCGTGCATTAACCGGAAGATATAAATTTTTCTCCGCAGTTCGAATATCCCGAACGCTGCCGTGTGCACTCGCTGTTTTTCATGGTCCGCGCGGGCAAGTGCGGTAAATGCTTTAATGCCGCGGAATTTTGAGTGAATAATAAAGGAGTACGGTTGCGCGATATTCCAAGCAACGATAATCCCCCGCTCGAGCCGTTCCGGCATTGCAACACCCTCACGAATACGTACAGAGAGAATACAGTTTCGTGGTATTCACAATGGGAAGGGATTAGATTGGCTATTCTCTCACCGTAGCCGCGTATACTCTCGCGACTGGAATTTATCCTCAACGAACGTGACACTCCGAAATCCAGACTTTGGTACTCCCTTCCATTCAGACTGGGAGAAACATGTATATATGTGTCTGTGCGTGTAGAAAGCTCGGTTCGTGTATTATACACCCCTTTTCCTCTGATAATCCCAGCGGAGAGACGCGAAGGATAACCGCTTTTCGCGCCCGCGTAGCCAAATATAATCGTTTCTGGCTTTGCGACCCGTCGATGAGGGCCTCCAATTGTAACGATCGATTAACGTTATCATCGATAACCAGCCTCGTCTCGCGGGACACTCACAATTTCATTTGCGACTCATCCAATCCCTTCGTTTGCGCCCATCGTCGTCGGGACTATCGTTTATCGGCATCGATTATTCGAAATCCGTCGAGAGCGATCGGACGGAGGGCGACGAATAAAGAATGAACTAGTTCAATTTTCAGGAGCGCGAGAGTCGCGCGATGATAGGAAAAAGTTTACGTAACAGCGAGTCCGAGGCTCCTTTCTCTGTATCTTCTCATCTGCGATAATTCGCGAATTCGCAGCGAGTTCTCTCTTCTCGGCTCCTTGGATTTTCCCCGTCTCTCCCCGCCCCCGTCTCGTCCAGTTCGAGAAATCACCTAATTACTAACTCGCAACTGTAGAATGCTCGCTTCGAGAGCGCACAGCGCGAGAGACAAATATTCCGTGAAGTGCAGCGGCAACTTCGGGTATATAATCTCGAGAACGACTATGAAACTCGATATCGTTTACACCCGACGGAACATCTTCTTCGACGTGCGTAACGACACGAGCCTCAATTAGGCGTCGTTAAAGTAGCTCGAGTACCGAGTTTGCAGGCTCTCGTTAACGCGCCGATGCCACGTCGTCTCTCGCGACGAAGAGAAAAATGTTTGCAAAAATAATTTGAAAAAACGTTCCGACTGAAAATGGAGTTTAATAAACGTTATTAACAAAACGTGGCAGAATAAGTGTTAATTATCCGAATATTCGCTCCGGGAGATTTCTGTTACGTGTAAAAAAATTGGAAAATTTATTGTTATTCCACTCTTTTTTTTGTTAATAACAATTGCTCTGCCCACCTTCAGTTGGAAGTTTTTTCAATTTTTAGAAACATGTTGTTATCTGATCTTTTATTTTGAAGAATTTTTGTCTCTTTAAACCATCGCCGGGCCTCGAAAAAATATTAAAAGACAATTCAAAGGACTATTCCGTAAAATACTTTCAGATAATCCCAGAGATCCCACTTCCAATAAATCGCAGAAAAATATTCATTTGATGTTGATATGATAGATGATAGAATTTTTTTTATATCAGTTTTACAAAAAATAAAAATCCTTCCGGGCGTTGTTATGTTCGAAGCTGTGTAATAATTGACATTAAAGAGAAGTCGGTTGAGTCACAAAAAATTGTCTCGAACGTTTGAGAGGTTGTGAATTTTTTAACGGAGACGATGACGACGACGACGACCGAAGTCCGGATATGGTGCGTGAGCGTTCGCTCCTAATATAGCGATGCGCGCCCTTCGAGGAGAAGTCGGACGTTCGAGAGGAGTCAACCAATCGGCATCGGTCGTCGTCCGTGTGTAACGCGAACGAGAGAGTTTCCCGTGGTCAACAGCATCAACGCCATCGGAAACGATCGTTCCAGAGATGTATATGTACAACGAGAAAAGATAATCCGTGCACGCTCGTTTTGAACCGGTCTTTTACCTTCTCGCTCGGAGCGTTCCGCAGTCTTTCTCACGTCGATCGCACTTTCGATCGCGCAATAATCTCATTAAGGAGATCGGGACAGAGTCGAGGAAAGTCGTCCGCACGTTATTCTCATTCGAACTCACCGCAATTCAATTGTTTTGGGCTCTTTTTATCGCTCCGGTCGCGCATAATCGCAAATTTTTGCGAAAAATCATTCGAACTCAATTTTTTTTTTCGTTCATTGCAAATATATAATTTTTTTTACGCGATTAATAAATTTGGGCATCGTTCGGGGCGGTCCAAGGTCGAAGAATAGATATCGACAGGCGTAGAGGATCGATAAACGCGTGCAGCGCGTACGTGCTTCGTCGCGGTTCCGGTTCGCGTTTTCCAACCGCGTAAGCAAACTGTATCGAAAGCCGGGCTATCGTTATCGTTTCGCGATACATACACTTTTTTTTCTCACGAATCTCATTATCCCACCTCGCTGTGCGCTCGTCTTCGATCGCTGGTTTTTTTTTTTAAACAAAGAGTAGAGGAAAAGTCTCGCGCGAGAAAAATTCTCAAAGAAAATCGAGTTTCCGGGAGACTTGGAAAGCGCCGAGAAATAATGCGCGTTGTTACGAAGTTGTGAAAAACCCGCGTTTGGAATAAGTAATGGTTTTATATGGTAAGACTGGGTCTATGCGTTGCTTGAGTACATCCGTTAAGGCAGTTCGAGCGGTACAGTCCGAGGAAATGTAAGATTCAGAGAGAATTTCGAGCTTTTCCAATGGTATAAGAATCGAAAAAAAATCAAGCATATGGAAGGTGTTCGAAAGATCAATTTTGGGTAATAATGATATCAAAAAATTGTCAACAACTTAATGAAAAACCGGTTTTTTTAACACAAATTATCCGGCATACTAACTTATTTTTTATACATATGATTTGTTATTGTTTCTCAATACGTATGAAGTTTTACAGATTTTTTTCTTATTTTGAAATATGTTGGCAATAGAATTCTTCAAAAGTTGTTTGAACTTTATTTGCGTATCTTATAAAATGTGCGCTCTTATAACGAGGACATATTCAAAATCCATGACATTCCAACCATTGTTCGAAATTAAAGAAAAATTCAGTGGAGAAAAAATTCTGAATAAATTCATACGTATTAAGAAAAATTGATAATTTTCATCAGAAAAAAAAGTTAAGTTGCCCGGTAATTTGGTGAACTAATTTTTTTTTCATCAATTTTTTGAAGACTTTTTGGAATTATTTCGTTAAATAAATTTCTCGAACGCCATATGCTTGATTTTTTCACAATCTTATCCCATTGAGAAACACTCGAAATTGGCTCCGAATCTCACATTTTCTCGGACTGTGTGACTAACTGAATACTGTATGCGGTTCACCTGTGCTCGCAGAACTTTCGTGATTCACCGGATTCATACGCATATGTGTAACAGCGATTGGGTATATTTTCGTCTACGTACCATCGACGAGAGTGGTTTCTCAAGTGGTTACATATATCTCTATACTTATCGGGCTTAGACACCTGCGGCTCAACTGGCGCGGCATACTCACCTGAAAAACAAACAATAACGAGTATTAGTCAAACGCGAAGGAAATCTGATTAATCAGAATTTCATTTTTAACAATGCTTCACTTATTAACAAAAAAAAAAACATTCTGTCGAATCCGCTATTGAAAATATCAATCGCATCGTTTAATCGACGACGTAAATAAAGTTTAACGTCAGAGTGATCGAACGAGTGGAGCCTGAAGTGGAATGTGGGACATTTACGTTATCGAATCGCTGAAAGTGTTTTCGGACTGTTCATCGAATTTTCGCGAGTTCATTCAATTTCCCGAGCTCAGCGGCGGAATAAATAGCTTTTGGGGTGGACGTAGATTATATTTATAATCAAATTTTATGATCGAATTCGTGTATTTCGTCGCATCTGGACATATTATACTCGACGGAAGGCCGGTCAGTGCAATTAATAGTGTAATTTGGTTATAAATATATTCACAATCCTAGCCGTGCTCGTGCGACCCCGAGTTAAGGGGATCGTACCAGGGATGGTATATATATTATATTATATATAACTTAAACATCTATATATGTGTGTGTGTGGGCAGTATAGGAGTGGGCTAACCGCACGCGTTCCCGTTAATTGTGAATTACGGGATAAATCAATCCCTGTCCTAATTATTAGCCAATCCTCGAGTTCCCGGGTTTGTCCCCCCAAGCACGTTTTGCACGCAGCAGCGAGTGCATAGCGCGTGGTCAGCCCCCGTCCTCGAGAAACCAGGCCCCGCAGGATTCCGGCGAAATTCGAAGATTAACGAGGCATCCCCCGTCGCCGCCCCTCCCTCCACCCACCGCTCAACGTGCCACATCCGCACGAGGACGATTATCAACTGAATTATCTTCGGGAGATTAACGCTGTTAATTGTCGCGGAAGGTTAAACGGGAACGGGACGAAAAGTTTCGCGTAGACATTAAGGAGGTCGACTCGTTGCTCGAGGTATTAGATTGGTTCGCAAATTAAGAATATGATACGGATTGAGAATTGAACTTTACAATGGTTAAATCCCAGGACCGATTACCGAAATGACAACGGAACAGGACAACTGGAAGGCGGAAGCCATACAATGGAATAAAGATATAATAAAAAAAAACATTAAAACCTAACCTTCGATTATATTAATTAAATAAGGAATTTGCCGAGCAAGTTTGACCCTTGGAAAAATCGAGACACATCTTCCTGCGCTTTTTGACCTTGATCTTCAAACTACCACAGCCGAACGCGACCTGTTGTGAAAACTAAGCGATCGTCGTGCGACGACTACGAAACCTGTGTGTTTTTTATTTATTTCATTGAGGAAGTCGCGATCTTTGGAGTGCAACAAAGTAATAGCCATTTACTCTCGTGCCCATTTATTACCATTATATCCCACGAGAAGGGACCATCATAAGTATATACTTCTCGTTACTTCATCTGTGACGAATAAACTACCAGGTTGAATGCGACAGCAGTTCGTATGCATAATATGTATGAAAAAAAAAAAAAAAAAACTTTCGAGTCGAGTATACCCAGTTGATTTGCATGAGAGAACGGTCCCGAACTTCAAACTGCATACCCTAGTCGCGAGCGCGGATCGTCGGTGACTACGGCAAGGCGCCGCGAGAGTGTGAGAATATATACATAAAAAAGAAAAAGAAAAAACCCGTCCGAGAGTTCTCCAAAGGTCGGGCGCGCGTGTCTGCCCGTCGGAAAGAATTCTCCGGGAAATACACGCCGATGCACTACTGTAAGCGGTGCAACAGTCATAGCGCGGTAGCGCATTCCTCTCGGTGCATTTATGTCCACTGTACGTGTCACCTTCGACCCGGGTTTCAACGTTTAAAGTACACACTTCAACCGGTGAAATTGACAAAGAGCTTCCGTTTTGGATGAAACCGCGGAATAGCTCCGATGTGCCGGCGACACAAGGAACGGCATAATGGCTCTCCGGTTCCTTTTCACGTGCGATTCGCATTCGCGCACTGTTACGGTATCGTAAACCTCCTCGTTGAGCCGCGGTTTAGCGACGCGACACGAATGTCGGACCATCGAAGAAGGGATAAAAAGAATATTTCACGCAGGTGCGGTTCGCAACCGAGTCGTCAACTTCTATCGCGAGCACAGAGAAGCTCGTAATGATGTACCGGTCGCTGACCGCGTACCAGCAATTAAGAAACTATATTAACGGGACGCTCCTTGCATAGCTCGAACACATTTCTTCGACTCTCATTATCCTCTGTCTCGGTTTTGTTTTTGGTTTTTTCTTTCTTTTCTTTTCTTATTTCTCTTCGCCATAACGAGCACGTTAGTTAGGAACATTTTCAAAGGAATTCTTTGAAAATGTGTATTTTTAGGCGTGAAAAAATTAATGATAAGCGAGCTTTTCATTATGATTTTCGCTTATCATTTTTGCGACGAGCGAGCTATGAATAGATGAGATTTTTTTTAATAGTAAGAATTGTGTTGAATCGTCTCGAAGTCTAGCGAAGAAGAAAATATATTATAGACTCGATTCTTCTATTTATCAAACGCTCCAAATGATCTGGTACTCGAAGGATTTTTTTTTTTTCACAACGTAGACAATACATTTTTTATCAAATTTGTTCTATTTATTTACTTTATTTTTATGTTTAATTTTTTTTCGTAATTGAAAAAAAATCTTGTCACCAATACGTTCGTTGGTGATGTCCCGATTTCGCGATAAAATCAGTAGAAATATTAAATATTATAGAAAAAGTGTCATTGCTTTTCAAAAAATTAACAAATTTAAAAGAACAAAAAAAATATATCAAAATGATATCGATTGCAAACCTCACAACTCAAATGCTGTTCAATCCAAGTTCACGGACAAATTACCGTCGTTCGTATGCAGATATTTGCAAAAGTGTTACAAGGAACGATTTCCAAAGCAACAAACACAGCCGTTTCGGTATTCAAGACGAGAGACGCGCCGGGCGTGCGCGCCTCGTTCGTCGTGTGGATGCGAGTTGGCGATCGCGATATATACCTTCGTGAAAGTGAACCTTTCGCGGCTTCCGAGTTTGCCTGTTGCTCGACGTTTTCTCGTGTATCGGCAGATCGTGAGGCCCGAGATTTTCCCTCGACAGTGAGCTCACGAGA
Source organism: Ischnus inquisitorius (assembly GCA_963924025.1). Classification (NCBI taxonomy): domain Eukaryota; kingdom Metazoa; phylum Arthropoda; class Insecta; order Hymenoptera; family Ichneumonidae; genus Ischnus; species Ischnus inquisitorius. The sequence goes on from OZ001251.1 coordinate 14,653,426, forward strand.
ATACCGCGCAAGGTCGCGAGTGTGCTGCTCGGTATTCCTCGATCCATCTCGCCGGTTCCCATTTCATCGTATATATGAACACACACGCGCACACGTAGACACGCACGAGCACACGGTAAAATCTGTTTTACTTCGTACTTTTATGCCGCTCGCGTGAAACAATCCTCGCCGTATCGCTGCATGCTAAGCGGATCGTCGCACGCACAAACTTTGTCGTCGTATCGCTGCTCGAGCCGTGATAACGATAAGAATTAAAAAAAAAACCAATATAACAAATTTCAAAACCTCAACGAACCGTGCACTCGATCACAGTTGCACTTAATCCAAATATTGCACAAATTCTAACGAACATTAAGCACGATCACGCTCCGATCGAATCGACGAAGATCCGCGTTCGCGTGGTTAACGACAGTGGGATCGATCGATCGTCGGGAACCGTGGCGCAAACAAACAGCGAGCAAAGTGTAGATACGTCTCGAGCGTGCATGGCCAAGTGTGTGACTGGTAACTCGTGTAGAGAGGCGAAGGCTGCTCAGGCTACTTTTCACTGGTGTAGCCCAAGCAGCGAGAGTATAGAAGCGGCAGCGAGCAACCGGCGGTGGGCAAACCCCGACGATATCCGACTCGCGGGCTGCACCTTCGGCAACGTTACTTTCGCACTCCCGGTATTGTGTCGCTCATCGTTCCGTACACAACACTCGTCGTGCATGCCTGTACTGGATTTCAAGAAGTCCCCCCCCACCCGCGCCTCCTGTCAAGATAGGGGGGCAGTCGAAGGCGAAAAAAAAGCGCACGCGGAGAGTCGGCGGATATACGTGAATCGTCTGCGAATCTTGGCCTGTTTTACTGACTCAAAAAAAGAAGACAAGAAGATATCGTAGCATATCCCCGTTGTGAGATATATTATATATTATATATTATATATTATATATTATATATTATATATTATATATTATATATTATATATTATATATTATATATTATATATTATATATTATATATTATATATTATATATTATATATTATATATTATATATTATATATTTAAATCCATTGATGTTTTTTAAAAGTGTTTCGTAAAAGATTGCATTCCCAAGGCGAGACAATCTCATTGAGAGAATTTGTCCCGTGTTCGAAGAGTGGAACGTGAGCTCTCGCAACACACATTGGACCGAAGTCTTGGCTGCCGTTGACGCTTTACGCGCCAAAGTTTTCAGAGAAATCGTCTTAGTTTCATTCCCCGTCGTTAAAACTTCGTCTCATAGAGTTCCCTAAATCCTCCAGAAGCATCGGTGCCCGACGTTTTCGATTGATTCGTAAATTTGCGGGAAAAACTCGGGACCACACGCGCGAACTCGCGGGTCGCGAAGACATTTTTTTTTTTTTTCAATGAAAGAGAAAAATAAGCTTTCGGAGTAACACTTCCGAGATTTCGTTGAGAGACGCCGCTGCCGAGTCGAGAATGTAAGCCAAGTGGTATACGAAAAGAGTCAGCAGCCGTGGGCCACTCGACGAGATATATCCCGAGAAGAGTCACTGAAGTACAGGAAGCGGAGGAAGAAGAAGTCGAGTGCGCCCGTGCGGAGAGCATGTCTGTGTACATTTACGACTCTCCTTCGAGTTTCGGCTCTGTCTCCGCAAAGCGAGCGCTCTGTATCCTTACGAGAAGGCTTCTAAGAATGGCTATTCGTGAAGAAAAAAAAATACAAATAAAAAAGAACCGGTCGACGCGAAAAGAAATCGAAAGTCTTTTTTCTCAATATTATTCACAAAAGCCTTTTTCAAAAGCACCAATTCCACTCGTTGCACGATGAAATACCGATTTCACAGACGATAAAACGGAGAACAACATTTTTTCAAGAGTATACGAAAGGGAAAATAGCTCGAAGTAACGCGTTCCCGATGAAATTGGAGAACCTTCGTGCACGCGAATCTTTGGGAGCATTGTCGAGGCAGCATATCACGGATATTACAATACAAGAGGCATTGTTCTTAAGTGCGGAGAACGAGAGAGGAAAAGGCACGTGCCTGGACACGCGAGCCCCGGGATGTTTGCACTTCGCGTTTAGGTGAAAACGTACTTCCGTCAGAAAAAATCCACGTTCGCATAAATATTTTTTAATGGCTTTTATTTTATCCTACCGATACTTGGAATAAGAAAACCGGAAATTCCTGAGATTTTTCTTATTCATGTTTAGCGAACTTTCACTGATGTTGAGACGAAAATTGGAGAAAATACAGTGATTGAACAATGAAAATCGAATTGTCCTACAATTTCTGTGAATATTATTGCATAATTTTCGTCTCTCATTTTTTGTTGCATTATAATGATTACTTTTATTATTTATCGCAATATGAGAGTGTCGTAGGAGAATCTGAGAAAATGTAATTCTCGTGAAAGGTTCCGGATTTTTTTTCCCCATTTTCGAGACTTGAAAAAATATGCATTTGCGATAAAAAAAAGTCGATACTCAATGCATCGCGACTTATGACTCCGAACGATGAATCCCCGAGCGATTGCGCAACGGAGCGCGAGACTCGGCGGTTCTAAAGCTGACATCATTCCACGAGCCTCGGATAGAAACGATCACGACGATCCGCGAGTCTCGTCTCTTATTTGCGTTGATATTAGTATTGCGCGCTCTCCGAGCTAATATAATGCCTCGCGTACCTAAGGCCGGTCGACCTTGCAATGCCGCCGTTGTTGCAGGTGCGCGCTACGTCACTCTCATTTACGATTGTTCGGTAAACGAAGGATTTCGACAACAAAAAGAAAAACATCATACTTGTGGACCGATTGTTCCTTCAAGCGTGAAAATAGGAAAGAAAAGTCTATAGACGAGCTCGGCAATGGCAAAAAAAATAGATATATAAATCGACAAAGGTAGAAGGAAGGTTTGTCGGTAATGGAAAAAAAATGCAACGAACGAGAACGGAGTTTGGGGTAGCGTGGAACAAAAGTTTGAGAAATCTATTCACTTCGGGGACGTTCTAAGTGCGACGTCGTTCGCTCCGCTTCGGAAAACTTTCGAGCCAGCAACGCGGCTCTTTTCGTCCTCTCGTTCCTCATCCGCCTCGGCCGAGGAGGAAGCAACGAGAAAGACGAGAAACGAGAGACTGGCAACTTTCGTCGGTAAATTACAATACGCCCCCTTTTTTTTCCGCGTTACGAGGAACGAAACCCCGAGGACTATGTCGAATGTATATAGGAAGGACGATTTAAATTTGAAATCTCAGCCGTCTGTGTACCTAACGATCGTGAGAGTGGATGAGAGGGGAACAACGAGGGGACGGCTGGAACTGGCTCGCGGTTATCGGCTCCTCGCGGAGACGCTTCCGCGTCGCGATCAAGCTCCGTCATCGACTTCGTCGGCTTGAAAAGTCTCGGACAAATGTTCCTCATCCATCGTGGAGTCGCAGGAACAATTGTCGATCATCTCGAGGAGCAGTTCATTCGTCGAGCTCCGAACTGCGCGAACAAAAACCCATTTAATAGAGCTAATCGAGCAACGAGAGTCTATAGAATTTGTCTCGCACTCTCGAACTTTCAGGGTCGGCAATAAATAGCGGAAAAAAATGTATCGGACAATCTGAGAAAGGATTCTGAAATATTTTTTGTTTCATTGCCCGAAAGAAAGGCAGGATTTGCTTCAGACAAAAAAAAAATTAAGATTAAACAACGAAAAGAGCGACATTTCTTTTCGTTCTAAGGGGATTTTTTTTCTCAAAAACTATAAAAAGTACACAGAAAAAAAAATTACATAGTAAAAAGAATTATAGTTATTTATACTACAAAAAATATTCTCTAAACGGCACGTCGATATTTTATGGTTACGATTAAATAATACTGATAAATATGATTATCGTTATGACAGCGATGGCGTATAAAAGTTGGATCGTGAAAATCTATAAAGTCTTCCGGCGTCCATATCTCTTCTGTTTGTCAACATTTCTTGACAATTATTTTTTGTAAGACTCTCAACACGTGTATCGTTCAGTGAAAAAATCATCATTGAATCATCATCCATAGTTAAAGACGAAAAAAAACAAACTTTGAACAGTTTCCCAGCGGATGAGAAAAGCGTTTTCTAAAACTCTCCCGGCCGATTTTCGCAACGAAAAAACAACGGAATTTCAGTCTCTCGTCGCAATTCGGGAATTCCCAGATCGCTCTATTCGATACATTTAATTCAATTTTTTTCTTTTTCCGCTATCCTCGACAACGATATCGGATCTCTCGGAGGAGTTTCTGCGCTCAAGAATGCCAATCAGTGCGTAACACACGCACACGAGAGGCGCTACGGGCGACTTTGTTAGTTCCGAGCGTTATTTAAGGCCAGTGGGAACGCTCGTTGAGCGTTCCCGAGCCCGGTGCGGTTACGTAACGAAGAGAAGGAACACCGAGAGACACGCCGTGTTGCGGTGCCGACGACAACGTCATCGGCAGCATGGCAGCAGCAGGTTGTCGACGTAACTCGCTTGCTCACGTACACCCAACATTCCACAGCTCAATTCTCTCTCGCTTCGATCTTTTTTTTCATTTTTGTCTTAATCTCTTTTTTTTTTTTTTTCATTCCAATATGCACTTTGCTACCATTCCGCGCAACGAATTTGAATCACGAATCGATTTCGTTGCGACCGTTATGAATTACGCAGAGAAAAGAAAAATGCTCTCAAGTGCGAGTGCATGGGAAAGGAAAGGAATACAAGGAGGTTTGATATCCAAGCGATACAAGAATCGATACTAGGCGAGGATATCGAGTGGCTCTCAGAGTCGTTCCGAGTCTCGGGATCGCTGCTGCTGCGGCTACGCGCGTTCCTTTCTCGGTTCTCACGACTCGGACCTTGACGAGAGCGATTTTTTTTTTTTAGTCGTCGATAACGATAGTGTTTTTATTCAACGAGCTCCCCCCCCAACCTGGTTTGTTTCTAGGATTCATGTATTATCGTCGAAATCGACATCATTGGAAAAAGGTGAAGACAGTCGACGCTGGAACACCAAACTAGCTGGACGCTCTAATGAATTATTTATCGATGATTATATTAACTATGGTTACAGCGGACGGCATATCCGTACACTCGACTGGATACAATGTAGCGTATTCTATTTATCAAATCGCCCAGTGGGACACATACGAATATGGCGAGGTCGACGTTTGCCGTTGTTTCTGACGCTTTGCGAGGATCTCCGGCCGTATAATCGTTACGCAAATGGGCCTCGGATTTCTTTTTTTTTTTCTATTCAATGAGTGGGCAGATCACTCACGGTCGACGTCGCTGGGCGGAATGTCGGAGATATAGTTGATCCTCAGTTGTTTCCTTATTTATATCGCTTTGTTAAAAACATGTGGAACAAACCTTTTGTTTTGCGCTTCGCGACTGCGATTACAGTGAAACGATATTCAGAAAAGTCGTTTTAATGTGAATACGCCGAAAAACGAGCCGAAATTTGATGAACTATTTTTCTTTCATCAATTTGTTGATACCATTTTGGAATTATTATTATGCAAAATTCATCTTTTCAGTACTTGTAATATGCATGATTTTTATAACATCGATAATTGTTCGCAACTCTCTTTTTCTCAATCTCCGCAAACTTATGAGAAATGAATACTATGCGCAAGGACTACCTTAAATGAAAGAAAAATTGTTCGGAACACCGTCAGGAGTAACCAAATTAATTTGTCCACGATGTATGAATTTTAGTTCAGAGTGTGAAATAAATTTGTCGCTTACTGATGAGATTGGTTTTTTGTTTCATTTTTTTTTATTTTTATTTTACGGCACGTTGCGTCAGGGGTTTACTTGAAACAAAACAAAAATTGATCTACCTCGACGTTATTGGAGCATTGCAGTGTGTGCGAGCAGCCTCTGCCGCGGTTATGGATCGTCTATGACCTCCCGGCGGCGAGGCGGATAACACAGGCCGTCGGCTAAGTTGGCAAAAGCGTCGAGGAATTAAGTCGCGGGGCTTAGCCGGGTCTCGCAAATCACAGAAATTATAAGGGGCGTGAAAGCGTGCGAGATCCTCAAGAGTCCGGCGCGCGCGCTCGCGCGTGTGTGTGTGTGTGTGTGTGTATTAATGCGTGTATTAGTGCTGGATTTTCTGTGTGACCGAGTAATGTACCTTAAGGCCACTCCTCGCGTCCCGCTCGATGCCTATGCCCGTTGGGTCGAGAGTGGAACTCTCGCACGCGCAAATTTACTGCCTTCATGCTCGCGAACTCTAACGCCGCGCGGTCCTATAACAGTCCTTCGCGTCGACGGCATCGCACGACTCCTGTATTAATTTAAAAGTACACGCTGCACTGCCCCTCCCGCCCCAACCCACCCTCTCCCCTTCCAACGCTTTCGCCGGCGAAAAGTTCAAGCTCTCTCCAGTCCAGTTGGAACGAGGATAGAACGAGAGAAACGCAATTTAAAGCCGGAGAACAAACATCGCTAACGCGACGACTTGTTTAGGGTTATCTCAGCTGATTTAGTTGCGATTCGAGAATTCTATTCAAATCCCCCCAATTTACTAACAGCATGAATGAGATTTTTCGCTTGTCGATGTTTTTTCGTATAGGGGAAGCTGCGGGAAAAACATTTTTTTATTTGAGATCTCAGTGATAAATATGTATGAATTGTATAAACTGGTGGACTTGGATAGCTTAGGAACGTGTTTAGTTAAGGTAGAATTTGCGCATAGTGTCCATTCGCATAAGTTTGCGGAAAGTAACAGGGAATTGCGAAACGTGTTGATGCTTCAAGTATGTGAAAAAGATCATGCATATGAAACGGGAAGAAAAAATTTATTTTGCATAATAATAATTTCAAAATGTTTATTAACAAACTGATGAAAAAAAAATGGATCAACGAATTTCTCGGCAAGACCACTTTTTCAAATGAAAATGATTCGTTCATAAAATTCGAAGGGATTTTCAAATTCCAAAAAAATTCGTACCTATTCAGGAAACTTAACGAATCATTTTCATATATGTGGTTAAAAATACTTTTGTGTCGAAAGATCGTCTTAATTCCACGAAACAAAAGCGGAAGTGCAAAAAAATCTAGTACCGCAATTGTCGATAATTAAAGTAAGCCCCGAAAAATGCATAAACCCGAAAGTGCAACGATTTCGCGGAGCTCGTTAGCGGTTAACGTTAAAAAAAAACGCTCGGCGTCTTAATTGGAAAACGGCATTTTCGGGTCAGTGAACGTTGCGAGTAATGCGGTTGCTTGGTTGCGTCGAAGCGAACGTGTAACAACACTTTTTTTCATGTACAACGTTGCAGCTCATCCGCACGAGAATGCACCATTCTTTTTTGCATAATTTTCCATACACATGTAAAAACGTAAAAAAACAAAAATGAAGAGTACGTCGGTAGGGCAAAATTTAAGTATCACTGCGGATATCCATTCGTCGAGTTTTGACATCCTCGGGATTGCGGCGTGCAGTCGAAGGCTCGAGCGAGGAGAGTGGCGTGACGACCGAGCGGCCAAAGCTGCATACGAGCGGCTGCAGGTGCAGCGGGTCGGGGAGAGGCTAGAAGTTCTCTGCACCTCGGAAATTTGGTCCGTAAAACGCGGACTCTGCTCGTCTGGTTGCACCGAGCAAAACGACGACCAGTGGGGGGGGGGGGGGGGGGGGGGGGGGGGGGACACGAGTGGCAAATGTGGGTCACCCTCGTGCGTGTGGCTTGCATCACGAGAGAGCGCGCGGGAGGGGATTAAACTCCGTGGCGAATCGCGCGAATCTTGCTCCGCGAGCATGGCCAAGTTTCTTTACCTCGATTCTTGACTAGTTTTTTTTTCTAATTTTTTTTTCTTTCTACTTCATTCCCTCCCCGTTTGTGCACGAGACCGACAGTCACGACATCGAAGAACGAGAGCTCCACGAGCACCGGTCTCATCTAGAGCTCGTTATAGGCCTATAAGTACCAGTTTAAATTTAGAGGCACATTCGCAGAGCTATGAAATAACAAGTGCGTCGAGGAGCAGTTGTGTTTTCACCGTGCGATTCTGCTCGGTATGCACACGCGGCTCAAAGGATGTGACGTTGAATCGCGCACAAGCGAACAATCCCCTTCGCACAACGATGACGCTAATTGCTGTTAATTAGCTCGTTAATTTCAACCAGGCGTTATACCATATGTACTGCAATGCACGTTGGGGATTATAAAAATATCTATATATATATATATTTCTATATGTATAGATATGCAGGTATATAGATATATTTTTGTGCATGAATGACGCGATTGCGCAACTGCTATGCGGCACAAGTCTTGTCGCGAGGGTAACGAGTTTACGAGCCCTTCAAAACGATGTATCGTAGTGATTATTTATTTAACGCGGGACGCGGCAAATTTCTCATGACGCGGAGTAATCGATATTCAATGCTCGATCGTGACGGGGAATTATCGAACGATGAAAACATTACTTTTGTCGCGTAAAGCAAATCATTGCTTTAGATTTTTTTATAGTAACGCAATAAAACATCAAAAATAATAATAATAAACATGCTATTAGTTTAGAATTATTATTTCAGCTTTTTAATATTTATATTTGATACTTCTTTTTATTGGTCGGGACATACCGAATAATAAAAGAATTAACATAATGATTTTCCTATCATTATTTATTTTTGATTGTTTATCGTTCGATAGGTTGTTGGTAACGGTTGTTATTTTGAGCGTGGAAAAAAAATCGACGAATGGTAATTTTTTTTTTTTTTCAAACAGCTCGCGACACAGCGGGCACTTTGATTGTTCGCAGGTACAATCCGCGTGGAGTCGAAAATTAGAAATCGAACATTACCAGACGTAGTTACGACTGGGCGCTGTTCCAATGTCGCCGTTTTAGTCTGCTTCTCGACGACCGGTAGACGGTTTCATTGCCGCAGATCTCTGCGTCGGATAACCGCCCGGTGAAAAATTCTGTTTTATCGACGAGCGACCGGCAGGAAACTGGATAGAAGAGCTTTTCGTGTATCTAGGAAATTTTAGACCGATAGCGAGTACGCTAGCGAGAGAACAACCGCAGAATCCTCCCGCAGCGCCATCCTCGTTAAATTTTTAAGTTCGCTTCGCAACCCATGGGCTCTCTTCTGGGTGTTTCGGGTGTGTTAATATTTATAAAATGACTTCAAGTATGCAAAGTCACGAAGTAGGACTAAAAAATAAAATTTCTTCAAAGCCCCTAAAGTTTTTCACATTACAAAAAAAAATACGAAGTAGCTTCGTACATGTATGTACAAAAGTTTATCCCAACATCTTCAAAACAGCAAGAGTTATCGTGTTGAGTACCGGTACAGTCCGATCAAACGTGTGATTGAACGAGAATTTCGATTAATTGACAGTGGCATAAAAATTTGAAAAAAATCAGGCAACGGAATTTTTTTTTTAATGAAAACGATTCGTAAATTTGACTGAACATTTATGATTTTATTCAGAATTTCGTCGTATTCTTTAGGACTGTATTTTTTTCAACAAAACAAAAAATGCAAGCAGTGATTTAAGAAATGAACCAAGATTTCGAAAAACACCGTACGTGTTTAGAAAAATTTCCAGATGGTTTTAATTTGAAAGAAGTTACGCTGACGGGTACTTCGATAACCAATGCATTTTTCATTAGTTTCTTGATAACATTTTGGTATTATTAATATGAAAAACCAATCTCTCTACCACCTTCTACATGTCTGGTATTTTTCAAATTTTTGGTAAAAATGTTTGGCTAATTTCCGAGGTTTCGAACAATTGTCTAATTCGTAGTAATGAGACATTTGTTATCAATGGTTCGATTTACTGATAAAATTCGGATTGTTCCTTTCCAACAGATTGTATTTTTATTCAGCAACCGTATAATCATTGATTACAATTAAACATAAAATGTTCATTCTAAATTTATTGATTCTACCACAAAATGCAGATTGTTTCTTTTGATAATTTTTTTTTTCTTTCTACCAAGAGGATGCGATGTGAGTCAAGCAGCAGAGTTTGACCTATCTGGGAGATGAATAATCGGAAAAAGCGCTACGGGAGAGATGAATCGTCGGTCTGTAGCGAAAGCTAAAGGATTCTTGGAGGGTTGTTCATTGGCTTGCGAGTCACTCGTCTTGCAGTTTATTCGTGGGCGTTGGCGGCTCGCCCCCGCACCTACACAACTAGAACGTGCCGATACATATATATACAGAGAAACACAACGTGTATATCAGATCGTAAGCTTGGTATATACTCTGAGGTATTGTGTACAACGCTTGTGCCGTGTTCCTCCGTTACGTCCCGCTTGTCCGGAGGACACACAACGTCGAGTGGCACTCCCTCTCGAAAATAATCCACCTTGCTCGTGAAACGAGTCTGATGTCTACGGGAGAAAGAGTGGGGAAAGACCCTTAAGAGCTACAGATATAATGGTCAATGGTTCTCCACGTGTAGGCGAAACTCGCAGTCTGCACGACTGGCGAGCGAGAGCAGACTGTGTCTGGCGCGGTGGCGAGAGTGCAGAAAAAGAGAAAAAGAAAAAGCACAAAGCGACGACGACGGACGAGGAGGAGGACGAACGATGAGGAGAAGAAGAGACACAGTATTAACTTCTGCCGTGGAGAATTAAGCAGGAAGACAACATCAGCATCAACGGACTCACTCGTAGAGAGCCACGAGGAGAGACACAAAGGAGGCCGGGGGTTCATTAGTCGAAGACGAAGATGAAGAAGAAACTCTCGTACGTGCTCGCTCCGAGGAGTAAACTCCAAACACAATACTATCGCCTCTTCCTTACTCTGTACCCCGCACCACACGACGATTCATTTCGCTCGACAAACAGCTGCAGATTAGAAATATCACTGAAACTCTTTCGTTAGTCGGTGCCCGACGAGGCTTCGCCGTTTGAGAACAACGAAACGGATTGTGTTTCAACGTGGCTTGGATTTAACTTCGACTCCACGCATTCGTTGTGTCGCTCAATGAAATTATTCAGCATTTTTCTTTTCTTTCATGCGGATGAGTCAATTGAAGATTTTTTTCTCGTGTCTGCGAAAGTTTAACTTTTTTGGTTTTTTTCGGATTTCGGATGTTTTTGCGGATAGGGCAATTAATAATAATATCTGAAAGAGTTTCGGTGTAAGAACAACAATGAGCAAGGTAAATATTTATATTCTGAAATATTTATCGTACGATAAAAAAAAAATGTTGTGATATAGCACTAAAATCCTAAACGATTTTTTGTTTTTACAAACATTAATAAACTCTTGACCGAAAAAACAGCGTAATAAAGAAATTTATATTAAGAAGGAAAAGTTAAATAATGAGTACAGATTATTGATGAGATGTTATTATTATTAAATTATTCTGTAAGCGTTTGGCCTTGACAAGTGTACCGTAGCGTTAAATTCGGATAAAAATCACGACGACGTCGAGTACATAACAGGAAAAACGGGGGGTGGGTGGTTAAACGAGAAGAAAAATAGGCCGAGAGGAGCGGAATCGATAAAAGACGAATGTCGAGATCGAAGCGTTCCCTCGGGAATCGAGGTCGTCAGAAGTTAATTTAGCAGGGAGCGGTGTCTACTTCCATATATGCGGATATCGGATTCACGCGACTGCCGAGAGATCGGTGTCGTCTTCTGGGACATTTTTTTCACCGAGAAAAATTGTACTTTCGCGTCCATCGCCACTGTGGTTTTTCCAACGCAAGAAAAAAATTCTCATGTTATATTATAATTTTTCTTTCTCGTAGAGAAAATATTTTTTTGATGAAATTTAAAAAATACGAAATTCACGTAAAAACGTGTTCGGAATGGAAAATTTTGGCAAATGATTCGGCAAATGAAAAATGGCCATTCGTACATTAAACTTGCGCATTTTTAGATCACATTTGGAAGACTGGTTAATCATCTTTTGTTGAGTTTGGTGGGCGACAAGTGTCGAACCTCGTCGCGAGCTTTAGCAGCAGGTCGGCGCGACCTACTCTCGCGTTTTATCGGAATTCGAATGAAAACGTGTCTATTTTCGGCGGCGGTCAATGGAGCGATTGATAATGCACAGCGCGAATGGGGACCATCGCGGGGCACACGTCGCGAAGATAGAACACGAGAAAGAGACAAAAGCAAGAGAGGAAGAGAGGAACCACCGACACATTGTGAGACAGAGTAGTGTGTTAGTCAGACCATCGTCGGGACGTCAACCCTGGTTTCTATCGATCGTCAGGGTGACACGGGGCCTGGGCTGTTTCAGCTACCCCGTTAGAGATACGCGCTCCGCAAATTACCCGGTGACCACGTAATAATTTTGATGACTCGACCTTACCGGGCGCTCACTTGCCCTGTACAAAGGAAAAATACTTGCTGACGCGTGTCCACTCGAGCTTTCGAGCCCCGAGGGAAAATAGAAAAAAAGGAAGGGTATGTCCCCGCGTCGCGCACGCAATTGCCGACGTGGAAGAGAGCGTCGTCGCAGGTGCGGGGCTTGGGAACGCGTATTTTTCATTCCATTCGCTTTTATCATCACCACCATTTTTTTCCTAATCTACTCGATGAATCGGGGATCGAAGGAAAATATGAATAAAAAATGATCTGCCGATAATAATAGTTGCAAGTAAATACGGAGAATCCAATAGGAGGGTGACGCACGTGCGCAACTGCAAGGGTTCGATCGATCGTCCTAATGTGCTTCGAGGACACTCGCCAAGTTGTACATGCCTCTGTCGTCATTTCCTATACAATATGTATTTATATACATATGAATGTACATATAATTTTTTTTTAGTATCGTATAATTCACAGAAATGCCGAGTAACGCGGAAATAAGAAATGATTTCTAAAAGCGCCGACGAGTGAATGATATAAATGTTTTTTCTTGCAAATCGAGTTAGTCATCGCACGAAGAACGAGAGTGAATCGTTCCGGCGACGATCGTCTCTCCGTTGTCACCAGTCCGCGTGTGCGAGAATATGTTCTCTTCCGCGTGGCCGAATGAGCGAAGCAACGTTTCCGTGCTCTGGGCAACCGCAAAAGTGCATAAGCGCCCCGGGAAGGGGCGAATTCATGAGAGAAGATGCCCGAAGCGAGCGGATAGACGAATGGTACTTGTTGTGAACCGAACTGTGATCTATGGATGACAATTTTTCTTGTCGACAATGACGATGTCGGATGTGGACGCCGGCGTGAGACGATTGGAGAAAAGATATCATTGCTAATTGTTGTACCTTGGTCATTTCGAAGCATCGATCATTTTGCGAAAGGCATTGAATCGAAAAAAAAGACGTTGCGGAGTCATGTTTCGTCGCAACGAGAAGCGAGTATAAATACTTTCGATCGATGCTCGCGCCCGCAGACGACAATGCTCACAGCCACTCGCGGTGTCTTAATTGGACGAGAATATCGAACAAAGGTGCGCAAAATTATTGCAAATTATATATTATTGACTGGCGTGTGCTTCTATTAATGGCGACTCGCGAACCGAGCCTTGCGAAATGTTCGACGTTTCGCAACATCGACCAAGCCGGTTCTCTCTCTCTGCAAATTGGTCCTTCCACAGCACTGATAAAAAAAAACCATTACCTGATTGTTATGCAAACAGCAGTTTCTTTTACTTCCCTGCTCGAGCCCCGATGTTAATCAAATGAAATGGGTATTCGGCACAAAAGAAAAAAATAGTTTTACAAAAGTTGAGATTATAAAAAAAAATAAGGGTTTTTATTTGAATTAAAAAATTCCGTTTTGATTTATTCGTCATCGAGTGTCGAAATCTTCCGACTATACTATTTGTTATTTACCGTTTCACTACTTTTTTTTGTAAATACGATTTATTATTGCACGCTTTGCGCTCGGGAGTTTTCTATTTTGTTATTAATTTATCGTCCGTCGTTCATTTTTCCAAAGTGAGCAAAGAAATTCTCGAAAATGATATTTTCTTCTAGTTTCCAGAACTACATTGCCCTCGAAAGCAATTTCGCTCGTGAATTAAATTCGAAGACAAAGTAAAGAGATTCGTGTGGCGAGATCCCAAAAATCCGTTAGCACAGTCTTTCCACTCGAGAAGGCCGATTCTCGGCTCACGGGTGTTAAAGAAGGCGGGGCGCGAGGGGGATGGAAAGAGGAAAAAGTATCGCGTGTCGTCGCACTTGAGTTAACCGGCATAACCCAGCATGGAAACTCAATCCTCGGTTCGGCAACGACGAGGAAGGCTCTCTCTCTTCCTCGTGTTGCGATTTCCACCTGACACATATTTTCGTTCAGACTCGACGGAGATAATAAAAAGAAAAAAAAAAAAACAATATAAAATAACTAGCGAATTTCCGATAGGAAACGCCGAAGCTGATTGCCGGACAACGCGATGGAGTGAGTCACGCGCGCCCCGCGCAGTTCGACGAGAACTTTATATTCACTCTATGCAGAGAACAGTTGGGAAAAAGAAAAAAAGAGAAAAGAAAAAAACGAGCAACGCGAGAATAATAATCGATATTGCGTCGAAGCCCGTTGAGCCGTTCGGGGAAACACCATAAAGTTCCGGTCAGCGACTCGACGCAACAACAATAAGTGCCTTCTCTCTTGGCTGCCCGGCGAAAATTACTGCGAACGACCTCGCGGCCGCTCTAGTTCGGGGAAAATACGGTAACGAGGCGAGAAAAAAAAAACTGAAAAATGCGATGGAAATATCGAGTACCGATAAAGCGAAACGCGTTGACGACGCGAATACCGTTGTTTTCGATGCAAAGTTGGATAATTTTTTTTTTTTTCACTCCGACTGGTGAAGTTTAATTTTAATGATTCGGATTTGATCGCTTCGAGGCTCTCTACGAGATTCGATCGTTCGAACGTCGAGTGAACGCATCGATTCAAGGCGCGGTCGTGCATCACGATGGAATTAAATACGATTAGAGGCCGGAGAGCCGAGTTGAGCCGATCGGAATTGGGAAGCTCGAACGCTCGCGCGTCGGGCGCGCGACGCGTAAGTTATTTTCCTCTATCGAGTAAATTGTTAACTTCCTCCGCGATGGTGTTGTGCCCGCTGGCAACGCGATTCAGGGTCGTGTGCTAGAGACACGCGGAACTCGAGTGCATGCATCACGCAGCAACACATAATATCCACCTATCGGCTCGTAACATTACGTTGCTCTGGTATTTCTGCGTCGATCCAATTTTCGTGGAGGAAAAGAAGAATGTTACAAATCGCATTTTCACATCGCTTTCTCATTTTGTTTTCAACGCCGTTCGGAAAGCCTCCTCCTTGAAAATGTTGCTCGAGCCATTTTGACTTCCTCGCGGAGGAAGCTTTGCGACGTTAAAAACAACATGTGAGAGCGCTGATCTAATTCTCTTTATTTTTCATGGCTCAATTTGTAACCAAATACGGGCCACAAAAATTGCAGATAAGAAAGAAAATTGTACGGGTTCGAACACAGATAAACTCTCTTCCGGAAAATTCGATACATTATGAAAGCTTTGAGGGATCGGAATCGAATTCAATTCCGAAAGATATTCAGCCTACTTGCGGTCCAAATTTGAACTCAATGTCTTGCAAACTTAAAAAACATTTTTATGTATTTTTCGATGCTGAAGTCGAATTCAAAGGCAATCGTTATCTGAAACCCAGACGGAGACGGAAAAACACAAGAAGGGCTTTTTCCTTACCGGTTCTAAATCCGTAAACTGTCGATTTCCGGGGTTTTCAAACAGCGATATCTTCGCTTTCCGAAGAGAAACCGTTAAATCTTGGGTGATCATTGTGTACAGGTGAAAAAAGTACACAAAGTACAATTTTTTGCGGATTTTTAAAACCGTTTTTTCAACTCAGTAGAATGCTATGAAAAATGGTAAAAAACAACATAGTTACTTCGTAACTAATAAACCCAGTAGATGACAGTCTGCTTTTGTCCGAAATCTTATTAGTTTTTGAGAAAACGCGAATACCGCTTTTGGAGCCGACTGAGTAAGTGATACATCACCTTAAGGGGATGAAGCACAGATTCAGGCGAAAACGAAATCGCCTTCCCTGTTTTTGCCGAAATGATTGCTTTGACGACTGAAAGCAAATTAGGTTTTTGTAGTCATTAGACAGACGTATGAAAACCTAATTTGCTTTACGACGCCGGAGCAATCGTTTCAGAGAAAATAGGGAAGACGAATTGTTACCATCGGAACATCTCTCGTCGCTGTGACACATCACCTTAAGACCAGTCTGCTTGGAAGAGAGTAGGCGAATTCTCGCCTCTTAAAGGAACATTTCATCATTCCAGTTATAATGTGACGATTTCATACGAATCATGAAGTGATACAATCATTTTAAAAATTCCCATCGAAAATTTGGTAATCCTTACATGAAAAACGCCCAAAACCTATCAATAGCTCGGAAAAAAAATGTCCACCAGCTAAAACGCTAAAATTTGTCTCAATAGTTGGTTTTCACGTGAACAACAAGATAACTCAAGATTTATCTTGCTATAATCGCTCAATTCTTGAAAATCAGTTTGGCCGGTTTCGCCGACGGTATAACGAACCACCTTTTTGGACGTTTGACAAAATCCGGAGTGTTCAAAAATTAAAAATGCTAGAAACATTTTTTTCCGGAAAGAAAGCTGCCACTATGAAGCCAAAAGGCGCGAAAAAAATAAATGAATGAAATATTGCGACTACTTATCGACCGTCTCGAATCTTATCCGGAATAAAACGATTGGTTCAGAGTCCAAGATCCTCGAATGGTACTCACCTGCAACAGAAAAAAAAGAAAAACATCAATTATAATGAAGATTTCTTCGGTTAAATCGAGAAGAGATACTTTACAAGGTGCTCTTCGGGGTTATAGGCGAAGTTCGCTCGAGTTTCGAGGACGCTAGAGACAAGATATTAATTGGACTATAAACGATTAGATTAGGCACGCTCAGGTTGTCCCGGTAGTCGTGAGAGTATCGAGGCAACCGCCCGATCGACTGGAATAAGCCGGCGGTATAAAACACGCAGGACGCGCATACGACGCGAAAGGAAATGACGCATCGAATTCTCATAGCGTTGATAATCGAAAATCCTATTTTGACGGCGGATAAACGACGCAAAAAGGCCAATCGATTTGTCGATATCACATGCTCGTTGAGAGTCTTTCCACATTTTTTTTTTTTTTTTCATCGTTGAAGGTCAATCGCGTACGACGGGGACGATCGAGGTTTATGAACGAAACATCAACAGTTTTTTTGTGCTAACGTAATGTTATGTTTGCTAATAACGAATTGCCTAGATCGCAGGGAAGCAATTTAACAAAAAAAAAATTAATTCGAACTCGTAAGGAAAACAAATTATTTTTTATGTCTAAAGATGATCAAATCTTCTTCATTCCCTATCATATTTACGAACCTTGCACTTATTTTCTATCATATGAACTGATCTTGAAACAGCGTAACTCGGTTGTTCTATTATATCGGAGGTGAATAAATATTCCGCGGTTTGAAACGGACGAAATAAAAAAAAAGATATGAATAAAAAAAATTTTAATCTCGTTTCAAGCCGACGTCTAATGTATCTTTCCCCCCAATCACGAATCTCCTAGTTAATTATTTACTGCGGTAATTAGGACATCTTCAAGTCTAAAATTATCTCTAACTCGACTCTTATAATTTAACTCAATATTTTATCCTCAAGGTTCAATTTATTACGCTAATTACACATCATTCGATTCATTCCCACCATTCATCGTACTCTCACATTCAACCGAGCGAGTATCGAATTATATTAAACGCCATCTGAGCAAATCACTCACTTCACGAGGTATCAATGCCTCAACTAAATTCTTTAACTTTCGGATGCCATAAAAAATGTATGATCATCAACAAACAAAAAAACGATTGAAATTCTCTCGATGTTTGTATAAGGCCAGGGACTAAGTAGAACGAAAAAGTGGGTAAAAATCAAGTTTTTTTTTCTCGAACCTCATTTTTTTATTGGAAAGTACATACGAATAACTTGTCCACATGTTTCCTATTATAAAAATTACTCGGCCGGTAGCGTTGCTATCGGGCCAGAGTAAAATAACTTTTTTGTAATGTTGCATTGCCGTTTTCATGTATCCAACATTCGTCACTTTTCGTCAGTGCAAAAAAAACAATAGAAAGGTAGAAAAAAAATTGAAGCCATTCAGAACAATTAGCAGGAGCATTTCTCCCGAATATTATTATTTACCATCATCATCGTAATGCATAATAATAATAGCGAAAAGTTGTAGACTATTTGCTTATTATTATTATTATCATTAATTATTGTTACTTTTGGTCGTTATTAATAAGAATGATAATAATAATAACGAAAAGTTCTGTACAAATGATTAATAACTTATAGTCATTATTGTTATGCAAAAGCAATCTTCTTAGGGCCTTTTGAATGATTGATTTTGCCGGGTCTGTATTCCATCGGGATATGGTTGAGATTCCCCCGGAATTCCACTTTTGTCTGGGAGCGAAGCGGTCCGCCCTTCTTAAATTCATAATCCCCAATCTCTGCGAGTTTCTCTGGCTCCTCGCGGATCGCATCAGCTGTTCATTTTGTTGCTCTACTAACACACTCGACCCGAAAATTTTCGAGAGTTTCAACGAAGCTTCGGTCGCCGCTCGAAAGAGTTCTCTGTTTATTGCTTTGGCAGAGAAGCCCGCCGGCTTCTGGCACGGGAGGGAAAGAGTCCGCGGTACGAAAATTCGAGGTTTGCATTGTCGTAACTGTATGCATTGGATTGTGTGTGTGCCGTGGAATTGCGGCTCGTGCATGGGTTATCGCGGAAATTTATCGCGTACCGAACTACCAGCACTCTGTACCTCGAGGGCAGCCAAACGTCGACGCGAGAAGGAACTTTGGCTCTCGTACGACTTTTGAATGAACGGTAAAGCCGGTCGGAGCTACTTCCGGGCGCGCGGTCCGAGTTGTTTTATAATAAACCACCAAATGTGCCAACGTGCACGTACGCGCGCACGAGCACACGGACGCGGGCTCTGTGGTTGTCTTTAAGAATGAACGGGTGACACAATCCGTGCCGAGCCGGTCGCCCGAGTCTCCAAGAATGTTAATGGTATGAAACCTTTGTGTTCGGGGTCGCGCCGCTGCCGAGCGCGCACTTGTCCACCGCTCGCGGTCACCCACGAACGCCCGACCATTTCTTCGACTCACTTTTTCGTTTTCTCGGGACATTTCTATGCCTAATTAACAATTGATGCGAAATTCGTTAGCCAAGAGAGAAGAGGTAAAAATAAGCTCGATCTACGCTCGCGATTCGCCCTTCTACGGAATTACAATGTGCTGAGCGGGGTTTTCAGAGAGATTCTGTGTAGAATTAATACAGGCTCGTGTGTGGAAGGGAACGATAAATTCTCGTTTAATTGGACGAAAAGGCCTTCCGAACGGAAAAAAATAAATTCCACAGAATTCGGCAACCTATTTTTGAATTCTACACGAAGATCTCAAGGTTTTTGTGGGTTTTTAGGATTAAAGGACTCAAAAAGATTTTGCGGTGTTATTATGCAATTATGTGACATTGACGAAGATTCGGAATGCCGAAGAGAATCACCGGACGCGGCGCAAAACAAATCGCCGATAGCCGCGAGAGATTGTCGCAACGTCGATCGCTTATTCATAACGCGCCTTGCGTTATTCGTCATCGAGAATGCATAAACATCGCAACTCCGTTACTCAACGAACCACGGGGGTGGATTGATGACACAATCGACGAGTTGAATAACTCGATTATTCGATACCGAAGGACAGATGACCAAAATTAACGATCCTAACGACGTTACTCTATCGTAATTAATCCCCGATAAACTCGTTTCTGTTACCCGATAAATCTGTCCAACGAACAGCAATTTCCAATTTTTTTTTTTATATAAGATAATATGCGGGATCGTGAAAACGGAATAATAATTTCTATTCGAATCATCAGTCTTGAGAACGTCATAAATTCTCCCGTAACGATTATTATTCTCAATTTTTAAAAATTATATATGCAATTTTTTCACTGTTATTGGACCAACATAGAAGAATAAATTTTTATTGTTATTGTTATTATTATACAATAATTTTGCATAATAATAATAATCCCACAATGGTATTAACAATTTATTGAAATAATAAAGTATTCAACAAATTACCCTACAACCTAAGTTTTTCTTTAAACGAAAGAAATTCGTTAATTTATCTGTATATATCGTTTTCATAATGAATATTCTCTAAAAAATAGCAGCTCTATGTAATAGACAAGATTGAGAAAATTTATACGTATTCAGAAAAATTAACGAATAATTTTCAATAAAAAAAAGTTAGGTTGCCGTTAATTCGTTGGCCGATTATTTTTTTTATCGATATACTAATAACATTTTGTTATTATTTTGCAAAATGAATCTTTGCAGCATCTTCCACACGCCTGAATTTTTTCAGGTGCTTATTTCATGAAGAAAAGTTTTCTCAGAATTCCACGTCTGATCGAACCGGACCTACCGCCGCAAGTACAACATTTTCGTTCAAGCCCAATCTTTCGGTTACCCTGAGGTGATTTCGGTCGCTCGTTGAACTTACATAGCCAAACGTTGCCGCGTGGCGCGGTGTGCAGTAGATTGAGGTGAAGGTTGAAATCGAGACCGGCAAGGTCCTGTCGCAGGTGTGTGCTATCCATGACGAGTGCGCGTTCGGGAAGTAGAAACAGATGATCGCTGCCCTCGGCGGGTCCGAGGGTTCTGGGCACTCGTCCGACCCCGAGTGGGCCCGATCGAGCCGTCAACATTCTCGTCCTATCGTTCCTGCATTCGCGCCTCGTGAAGTCGTCGTCGTTGTCGTCACCGCGCGCGTTACAGTACCCGCGTCTGTCTGCCGATGGCAGCGACACATTATCCGATCTTATCCCCGTCACGCTGAAGTCAATTTTCACCTAGCGCTTCTTATCGAACGAGATATGAATCCGGAAATTACCGGGGACCGCGAACAATCGATGTTATACCGAGACGAATTAAAAAAAAAAAAGAATGAAAAGAAAAACACACCCACGAAGAGAAGAAAAAAGGTTCGTGGTGCACGCGAGGTGAGAGATTACGCTCAATTGGAGAGTCTAAGGCGTGAATCACACCCGGTCAGTCAACTCGAATCCCGAAGCCGATAAGCGAGTCGAACCGACGATTCTCGCTCTTTGAATAATCCGTTCCTAGTTTTTCCCTCTCACACGATCGCTCGTTAACACTTATCGTTCACTCCTATCTTCGCCTCGCGATTGAGACGTAAAAACAAAGGCAAGGTAAGACCTTTCGGCGTTTCTCGACAGCGCGAGAAACGTTTGCGGCTCGCACTTCACGAACGCGCCGGTTAGGACGGCGATTAATAACACACGCGTCAGCTGTTACAACTGTGCTCACTCTCGATGTATGTTCGACCTTACCGAGATATATAAACATACATATATAGGAATAGTATATAAGTTTACGCGCCAATTTCGTCGATGCGTATTTATTGCTTCGTTGCCGTATTTACATCGTTCACTCACTGAATATTATATATATATATATATACGCTATATATATATTTATATGCTTCATACAATGCGGGAGTTAGGATTTAAAAAAAAACACCACGTACTCGTGATCGAAATGTTGATATTACAAGCGATAATTATCTCATCCGGTCACTCGAGGTTAAAATCAAGTTAACAAATTCATTCAATTTCCGATGCGACGCACACGTGACGGCGATGTTCCGTCAATCGATACCTCGCGCTCTCGCTCGAGTCGCGAGATGCATAACCGAGAAAAATAAATGTGCGAGAAACAACGTCGAAGCCTCGATGCCGCGACTGACGCGAGCGTGAACTTTGACGGCTGCAAGTTTGACAACCGAACAACGAGCCGGGTTCGAATGAACGATACGGGGAGAAACTCGTGGCAACGTGGTTGAGAAACTGACGACACGGCTGTCGGGGCGCTCGCGCTGCGACGACGGTCGACGCGAGACTGAAAGCATCGAGTCTCGAGGACTGCGAGAGACACGCAGTAGCCGGGGGCTTTGCGCAGAGCGCGAGAGAGCCAGCGCTGTGCTGACGCTCTTCTGCTCTGCTATGTGTATAGTTATTCACGAACGCGAGAGAGAAGCGACGGAGATGTGCCGGGAACGAATGAAAGGGATAGAGATTTCTTTTTTTTCTTTCTTCCTTTCTTTCAGTGGTATTCGAGGGAGAAAGATATTCATCCAACCACTTATCTCTCCAGCCTTTTGTGTTCCTTTCATCGTTTCTCGGTTTTATTTTTCTCTCTCGTTCTTCGCAACGGAAGGCTTATGAAATTATGTAGTCGGAATAAAAAAAATTGGTTTTGACAAACAATTCGTCGTCCAATTACATTGGTTCTTCATTAATAAGTTTCATAAAATCGGCACTTTTTTTTGTATATAAAAAAGAATTCATATATATATCGGAAAATGTATATAAAAATATATATTCAAAAAATATATATATCTGAAAAATGCTGATTGGTCGATTCATTTCGCGAACAAAAAGACATTCTAGTCGCAAAGATTGTGCAAAAATGTTGATAACTTCGTAGGTGAAACCTAACAAACGGCAGAAAAAAAGTGAGTTAGAGAAAAAAATGTGCTTAAAAAATAGAAAAAAAAATATATCGCTTTTTTGCACCGCGTAAAATGACTGAATGAGATAATAGAACATGACCTACATACGAATTT
Source organism: Ischnus inquisitorius (assembly GCA_963924025.1). Classification (NCBI taxonomy): domain Eukaryota; kingdom Metazoa; phylum Arthropoda; class Insecta; order Hymenoptera; family Ichneumonidae; genus Ischnus; species Ischnus inquisitorius. The sequence continues at coordinate 14,676,095 of OZ001251.1, forward strand.
TTATTTCTGCTCGTCGATCGCGAATTCATTTGCCCTTTGTCGTACTTCGAGAGCTGATCTTTAAACGAGTGTAGAAAAAAAATCTCCACACCTCGAAACAACCGCGCGCTTCTCCACGAAAGTCTCGTAGAGTCGAGAGACGAAGAAGGACGTTCGAGGGTCCATACTCGCGCAGTTCGCTAATATTTTCACGCGGCGTCTCGCGCACATCTGGAGTTACGAGGATCGCGACAATTTGTGTAAAGCGAAATGCGATAAAGCGATCGGAGGAAGGAAACAGAAGCGTTTTCCGAAGCCCCGTAAATTTTCATTCCCAGCGTTATTTCCGGCCTTTACGAGTATTATGGATCGTAAACTTAATCCGGGTTCGAGGTGAGGTTTCCCGGCGAGGTCCGGAGTTTCTGGATATCGTAACTCACGGATTACGACTGACTCGCCGCGCTCGCTTCTAACCCTACGCCGGGGTTATAGCACGTTTCGTGTATAAAACCACAAGATTAATAACGACGAAATATTTTCCAGTTCACATCTGGAGGAAATAAAGTGCATTACATTTTTTCTTTAACAAATACCTCGGAGAGAGAGTTTAGAAAATGATATCTGAGGATCACTTCCGCTGAGTGTACGATATTTTTTTTTCTAATGAAGCCTGTCTTTTTTTTCTTCTACAAATACCTCGAAGAGTTCCCAACAAAATATATCCAAGCATAAATCATGTGAAGTGTATGATTTTTTTTCTCTCCGAATACCTTAGAGGGAGTTAGAAAAATATCCAACGATCACGGTCGCACCGAATGCGCGATTAGCCGGGAGACCATCGCGACTTATTTATCTCAACTCCGACGTTCCCCTACCCTAGAGAGCCTCGTCGCTGCCACTTACATGGCCCGTAATGTCAAGATCGCGGCAGCTGTGACGACTCGACTGTCGACTATGTCGGATTATAGACATGAACTACTCATGAACGAGATCTCGGATCCACAGTGTGAGAAAAAGATGGAAAATGCGAGATGCTCTTAGTTGCTTTTAAACGCTCGCACACATACGTATATGTATGTAAACTATATATGTATGTATAACCAACCTTATACCTCTTCAAATACCGTTTCGAGACTGGTCGAAAAAAAAGAAGAACCTACAAGCCGCTTTACTTCTGTGGACATTGCTCAGCGAGCACGTTCGCCCATTCCGGTGTCGATATGTATACATGTATATACTACGCACACCTTTCGCACGTTCGTAACGGGGCATATATATTTCTCTCGATCGTCCCGCATTATAAATCAAACCGGTTGATTGATTATCCGAAACAACTGTATCGGACGCGATAATGAGCGTTAAAATATCTGGTAGGAAGAGTTTCTTTTTTTTAGGCGACTACGGTCGAGTCCCGAGCGCGCATAGTCGCGCTGCGAGGCCTCCGCGCGGGCTCGTGTCCGTGCGCGAACGATCGTGAGTCATCATTGAGAGTCGAACGAGACGCAGCTACGCGGCGGAGCCCGGCAGCAGACGCGTTGACCGTTACTTCGAGTTTCCCCCGCGGCGTATCGTTCCGAGTGCCGAAGAGGGACTGCAAGAAAGAAGGCTACAGGACCGCAATTCGAGTCCGGCCCAGCAACGTTCTTTCGATATCAACGTTTTTTTTCTTGCCTCCCTTTTTTTTCTTCACTTTTTGTTTCTACGATCGACATTAATTGCCGGCAATCACAAGGTGCGAATCGACGAGAACTATGATTAACAAACGTAAAAAAAAAAAAGATTGAAATGAAATTGTTGCAATTCGAGGTCGTATAAATTTCCTACTGGAATGTATGGATACGCGGCTCGATCCAAATTGCACGTTCAACGAACCATCAACGTTACATTGCTCCGCTTCGCGATTACGTTGGTACGAAATCGCATCGAATTTTCATACGACCCCGTTACCGAAGCACGAAGATTTCCGGGGTAGCGACGGCGCCGGGAATGACCGCGAAACGCGCGGCGCCGCACAGCGGACGGACAGCGACGACGCTCCGTCGTCGTTCCAAATTGTTTTTCACGAGAAAGAAAGTGCGAGTGCCGCGTCGCACGGAGTCCCGAGATACAAAGGCTCCTCGGTCGTTCGAGACCGGCAAACCGTAGTCCCAATTTCTACAACGCTATTCTCGAATCATCGTTTTCGTGGAATAAAAGTATATCTACCAGAATTTTTTATACACATTTATATGTGTTTTTACAATCGCTGTTGCGAGTCGAATAAATAGTATAATTTCGTTCTAATAATCCGGAGAGTGCGCACGGAGAACTCGCGCGCGGATTTATTGCTTGGACGGTAATAAATTTCGTAGGAAAGATTGCTGTTTCTCTATGGTAGTAGAGGCGCGCAATGCTTAGGCCTTTCTCGTTGCGAAGATCGCGATATCTTTCTCTCTCGCGCGCTTGGCTTTCTTCGACGTTTCGTCCGTCGGTGAGACCGTCCTTGTTCGTTTATTTTTCTGTATCTCGCAGCTTCGTCGTTATCGTTCGTCTCGCAACCGGCAGAAACGCAACTTCCACGAAGTCATCGCTGTTGCCCCGCTGACAATTGAACGAGGCTTTAGCAATGGGGAAAGTGGAACGTAGACACGGCTCTGTGCGGACTCCGCGAGGCGCTAGTAAAAGGAGAATTACGGAGGGGACGGAGAGGCGATCGGTGCCCGGCGATTCTCGCGCGTAATTCCGGAGAGCCCGTGTGTTTCGCGCGCGCGCGCGTGCTTGATGCAGATGCATTAATAAATACGTAAGAACTTCCGGGTCGATCAACGGCTCGTGTGTTCGCCCTTCTGCGTTCTTTTTTTACTTTCTTGGACACGCGAGACATCTCGAATAAATGACGGTAAAAAATAAGCACGTCATTACCGTCAGACGCTTCGAGTAAATAAGTAAATACGTCTCGACTCGAACGAGCCTGATGTGTTGACTCGGATGCGCACACCGAAAAACCCGGTGTGTTTTACATCACGCTAGTTCTTGCGCGCATGATGTTCAATTCGGATAAGTTTGCGATAATTGGGAGAGAATTGCATATTAAGGGTACCGAAGAGATTAATTTTGCATGATAATTATTTTTTAATATTAATAACAAATTGATGAAAAAAAAATTGTTCAACAAATTCCCCGGCAGACCAACTTTTTTCTCAATAAAAATGATTTGTTCATTTTTCTGAGAACCTACGATTTTTTTTCAGATTTTAAAATTCTCTGTGAATTTTGCGTGTCCACACACTACGCGCAAGGTTTGCGTTAAACTCATCAACCGGTCGTCTGAGGATATTTTTACCGAGACGACTTTATTCTCGTAAATACTCTATTGACAAATGTATAATCAGTATTTTTCGCGTAAAGCGCAATCACGAGAAAACTCCTGGAAGTCGAAAAGAAGAAATTCTCAATTCCGATCTCGAACCAAAAAAAAACCTTTTATCGGATCTATCGAGCAGCAAATTGACGAAGTAACCTACTTCAAAGAATGTCCCGCAATCATTTTTGCGAAAGGTTCGAAAAAAAAATGGAAGAACGATATGCGCAGAGTAAAACCCTAGACATCGTGTGCGCGAGGTCTGGGGTATGCTCTTCCGGGTCGATTGAGAGTTCGATTAAAACGAGATCACTTGAACACGACGGACGGCTATGCAATTTTAAACGACATGTACAGCACAGCCCTACATCCGAAGTGAGCTGCTATGTTGGAGACGGATAGTTGTAAACAGAGTGAAGTAGAGCCGTAGGGAAAGAGACACACGCACATAGAGAGATAGAGAGAGAGGAGGAGATAAGTGTACATAGTTCGCAAACGAAGAACTGCAACGCGACTTCCTGCTGCACCTGTGCGCGCGTCTCCGCGAGTCCGTAACGACGTAATAGGCCGCACCGATTCTCGTTTCGTTTCGTTCGGTTGACTATCCTCTCCCACCTCCTTATACTTCAATGTTTGTCCTCCATAAACGAATCGCCGCTCGGTCAGCGCAAAGGCTAAATCTTTTTTTTTTTTTTTCTTCAAAGAATCTAGGATACGAGACAGGTTAATCGAAGTTAATCTTAGCTCGGCCAATCCACGAAGGCCGAATTAATAGGAGATCGTACCTAGCAAAGCGGTATGCATGCGGAGCTTTTTTTTTTAGCGCGTAAGCCTCGAGTCAGACACAAAGGCGCTCTCTAAACCCCGGGGGTCTCTTTTCTGTTTGATAATCTTTTTTTCCTTTCGTTTATTTTAATTCCACTTTTTTTTTGTCTTTTTTCCAAGAGCCCAGAACGCAGCATCTTCGTTTCTCGCTTTACCTGGACACGATCTTGTCTCGTCTTCCAACGCCGCCGGCTAGCGGCTCCTACGAGTCTAGTGTCTGCCTTCGCATGCTTGCGCGTATAACACAAACCGGAGAGAAGGAAATGGGCGAGGTTGCCAGGGTGACGCGGCACCGGCCACCGGCGGCTGTGGCGCCGACGAGGTTGAGGGTCGATAACTACGACGACGCCCTCAACGCTCTCCATCCTTCTCTGCGCTGCCACCTCATACTTTACCCTTTTTTCTTTCTTTCTTTCTCTTTTTGTATACAACAAACACACAATGTTTGACGTTGAACTCGTGTTCGACATTCGAACTGCTTCTCTGCGACGAGCCGGAAAGGAACAACTTTTATTGTTCCGTTCTTTTTTTGTTGCCGCGAAGACTTTGTTTTGATTTTTTTTTCTTCGACCGTCCGCCGGGCAGAAGACCGGAATTGTATACTTCACGGCGAAGACGTCTTAACGCTATTTTTTGATATGCCTTTGCAAAGCGACTAAGAATACGAAACAAAATTGGGCACACCATTTTATCATCACTTCTGTTTTTGTAAGCTTTTAGACGGTTCATAAAAAATTATTCCGAAATTTTGTCGATGTGTGCCGCGCTACTTTGTTCGCCTCGCGCCAGAGGGCTGCGATGGGTAACCCTATCGTACGATCGCAGTGGTCGCCACGTGCGGCACGATGTTTACCTTAATTAAAAAGGATCAGATAAAAAATATTTTACAAATATAAAATAAACTCCGGTCGAAAAAAAGAGTGTAGTAAACGAATTGATTTTTAATTTAAAAAAAAGAGTGAAACAACAAATAAGAATTCGCATATTTTAGTCCGAGAATTTCCACTCTTAATTATTTTGTGTGTTTTTTTATTCTTCTTTTTTTGTTTCACTTTTATTTGTTGTTACCAACTTTATTGTTAAAAGAATTTAGCAAATATTAAAAAACATCGGAATTCCACTCGGAGTTTCTTTTTTCTATTTTTGCAACGGTATTATCTCATCAGAAATGTGAAATGTGTGTGTGCGCTGAGAATGAAAATAACATTTGCGATGCATTTGTCATTTTGGGATGATCGAGAAAGTTTTTCCGGGTCGAGAAATAAATTTCGTAAGCGTCGAGAGACGGAACGGCACCGAGACGAATCTTTCGAGTTTTCGAATCGTTCGAGTTCGCGGAGTCAGACACAAAGTCAGACACAAAAAAATGTAAAATCGTAAAGACTTTGAGAGCGCTCGAGAGTTTCGTGAAAAGCCGCAGTTTCGTGGCCAGCTACGAGATGCGCGCGAAGGATGGCAGTGAAAAATTGTGCGAATTTTTGTCCCGCCATCGAGGAAGAGATGGATGAAAGGACGGAACGAAGGAGGACGGGAATTGATAGGAAGAAGTTCACAAGCTCAGCGCCCGGGCGTCGGGAGAAAAGAGTTCGAGCACCGAGAGCCGCGGCGATTCGTTCGTGCATAACGTCGGGGCGACCGACGGAACATGAAATTTCCGTGTTTATTCTCGGGTTTGATCATCGTGACGACCCCCTTTAAGTGCGACGGGGATACCACTCGGCTACTCCGGTCAAGAGAGAAATTGCGGTTTGCCTTAACGTTCGAACGTCAGACACGGACTTGTACGCACGCGGTGGCCCGCGATGCGCTGCGCCCTTAATACAACTCCCACTTTTTTTTCTCTCCTCTCCCTCGCCCCCCCTCGCTCTTCCGCGCCCTCACCGCGCGCACCTTGCGCGCTTCCGACATTCCATCGAGACATCGAAACGCACTTTCCAATGTGATACATCGGAGCTTTGTCTATCTTACGCGTGGCGTCCGACCGCGCGTAGGCAAGAGCTCGAGCAATTAACCGCGATGATTCGACACATCGACGCGACATCAACCTTTTTTTTTTCTTCCATTTCTCAAATTTCTTTATTAATAAAGAAAGGTTATTATGCTTATTTTTATTATCATTAATGTTATAGTAATACATATAATAATAATGATAATAAGTGTTGTTATTTTAGTTATTTTCAACCTCCGAGTAAGAAAGGAGTCTAATAACAAAATAATATTTACAAAAAGAACTTGATATAACAATTAATTATCTGCTTCTCATAATCCCGAGTTTCGTAATTTCTCGACACTTTTTTTTCAAGCCGATTAATCTTATAGTTATCCTTTAGTACAAATAGCTAAGATAGCATTTCTTTTTAACGATCTTCTAACAAGTTTTATAATAACCCGGTTATAATAAAGTTGTAACTGGAATTAATCGATGAATGTTGAATTTATAAGAAAATGAACCTACAATCGGCACGCGAGGGAACAGAGGACGGGGTCGTTGAACCGCGAAAGCCCGAGGCGCGAAAAGGGGAGACGTCACGCGAGAGTCCTGACCTACCCTCGAAGTCGCCCTCGAGCACTAGGTCTCGATCTTCATCCCCCTCGCTCGTCCCTCGCGCGCAACCCTTCTCACGATTGCACAACAGTGATTGCAATTTTTCCTCCACCGAGCGCCTCGTGCGCCACGCATGCTGTCGCAATTTTGTGCCGACTGTTCACGACCACGAGGGTGTCGGAAGGTTTTATCGCCTCGTCGACCATCGCTCTCATGTCGTTTGCAACGGAGGATCTTTGAAAGTGTCGGAGATACGCAACCAGTTCATGACGATTTCATGCCCGAGAGGGTTGAATCTTAATGCGACGGTGACGAGGTCACGCGCCATTCATGTCCCAGAGAAACCACTAATGGGTGATACTCTCTACGTGCACATAAAAAGAAATGGTGCCAATTACATTGGCATATGCATTGTTTTCTCTCTTTCTTTGCTCGATTACCATCTGACTCGTTGAACAATTTCTCATTAATTAACTTTTGCCAATAACTTTTGAGCATCATTATTATGGAAAATTAATCTTCTCAGAATCTCGTGTACATTTACTATTTTCTGATTTTTCATTCTATCGGGAACTGTGCGAAATTTGCTTGGAATTTTACTTTCAGGTACGACCGTAACGATAGACCTTCCGAATCGACCGATTCTTATTCCTCATTGCAAACATCGTGCTCGTGAAAAAGCGGCGAGAGCGCGATTGCGAAAAATCAACAATTCCGTCGCTGTCGAAATCGTCGATCGACAAGCATCGATGGAAGTAATGGATTCGCGAGTGGATTCGATTAGTCCGTAATCTCGCGGCGAACGGGCGATCATCGAATTCGCGTTCGCTCCCATACAACGAAACCCGTCGGTGAATCGCGAAAAGAGCCTCTCGTTACTGTTATACCAATTTATCGTGGTATCATCAACGAACGAAAGCACATTATTCACTCGTCGAGGATCTCCGCAGAGCTCGGGCCCGAGCGCCGTTGCTGCTGCTCGCTTCCAGCATCGAGCGAGAGACGGAAAGAAGCTTCGATATCGGATGATCGATTATTCAATGCCTCGCACAGCCGAGAAAATAATGAAGAACGAGGAGAATAAGGAGGAATGATGTGGGTCAATTTGTTTCACGCTTCGACGATTGCTCAGAACGCGAGCCGGCAGGCTCCGAACGATCGAACAACCATTTTCTCCAACGCTGCTCAGTTTTTTTTTTCCTTCCTTTTTCTCTTTTTTTTCTCGTCCTCGCCTATCAAATCCTTTTTCTCTCGAAACAAATCAGAAAAATTCGTTCGTGAGAAGTGCGCGAAGAAAACTAATCGACGCTGAACAAAGTCAATTGGGAACCGTCGGGGCATTATGCAATCCCTTTTGGTACTCCGCGAGCACCCAGCGTTGACTTTGGTTGCCGTTTTAGCCGGTGATCTGGCCTAGTTAACCGATCGAGTTTACCCAGGAGAGGCGTGCGCGCTCGCGGTCTCTTGACAAACCCGAGCTGCCGCGTTCCAGAGACCGTTTCTTCAGCTTCTCTCGTTTCTTCTCTCTCTTCATATTTTTCTTTTTTTTCCTCAATTCTTTCGGATTTTTCTACCTTCGCTGTATACTTCGGTGTTCTCTTCTGGATATATTGTTCAGAAGCGTTGTACGATAAAACGGAACAACAGAAATTAGACTCACCGTTAGACGACAAGAAGTATGCTCGCGTTTCTCTGGAGGCAAACGATTATAAATTTACCGGGAAACTACTTTTTTTTCTTTCTCTACTTCGTCGAAGAGAGCCTTTATTGCGTAATTGATACGACGATATCGTCGACTTCCGCGAATACGTTTTATTTATCTCGGTCAGCGTTATTGTTCGAGACAGACGGGACGGCGAGAGAAGGTGCGAAACAAAAGTAGCGAGCACGAGCGAGCGGGCAAGACACGACGGAGTGGAGAGTAATTTAGAGAAATTAGATCTGCGAAACGAGCGAACGTTGATAGCAGGGAGAGAGAGAGCGAGAGGAAACCAGAAGCTCGACATGGAGGATCCAACCGATGGTGTATAAGGCCGCAGCGTCATCCGAGGCTGACCTTAATTACTCCTAATTCCGCGAGACCAGGGATAATTAACGGGATGCCGGAGAGCTCAACACAGCAGCCCAGAGATCCCGCGACTACTCCGATATACTCGATACCTTTCGCGATAATAATAATAATGCGACAATGTGAATTCCTCCAACGTCTCGGACATGATCGAGGTGTTTAACACTGCTTTTTAAATGATCGAGTGAAAACGATGAGACGACAATAAAATGATGGATGATAACGAAATGGACCTGTACAGCGGTATTAAGGATATGTGGAGAGTAAAGTCACGTCAGACGTGAGCTAACGTGAGTTTCAGAGAGAATTTTGAATACTTCTCGATGGGATAAAAATCTTTAAAAAATCAAGCACGTGGAAGGTGACGAAAAGATTGATTTTGCATAGTAATTATTTTTAAATGTTGTTAAGAAAGGAATAAAAAAATTGTTTAACGAATCACTGGTCAAGCAAACTTTTTTTTAATGGAAAAAATTTTTCTGCCTTGCTGAAAACGTATGAATTTTTTAGAATTTCGTTTCATTGTATAAATCGCGTTTTTTAAATGGAATGAACGAATGACCTTTATTTTCATTTTTGTAAATACGTTTTTGGAGATTTACGTGGGAGCAAAAAAATATTAAAAAAAAATCGAACTTGTGCAGGTATTAATTAATTAACTAATTTTCCATTTCCAATTCAATGAACCGCGTGGAGAAAATTTCCAATACAGATTTTCTTTCACCGACAAAATTTAATTATCATCCAACCTCCTTGACGACCGTAAATGCCCCGAATCAAGCGGACTCAATAAACTCAATGGAAATCTTGCGAATTAAAGAAAAAAATGCAGTTCGTTCCGCGGATGTGAAAACTGGAAAATTCGATTACGGTTCGGTGAATTCGTAACTTGACCCGAGAGAAGAAACTTTTTCGAAGCAACGCCGATAGATTCCGTGGGTAGAGCAAAGTTGTTCGATAATTCTGAGCGTAGCTGATGTGCTCCGAGCGAAAATTCTCCACCGCTTGTAAGAGAATTCGCTGGTGTAACATACTTGGGATGGTGAATGATGACTGCTCCTCCGCTCGATTGGCGAACTGCCAAGGCCAAAAAGGCTCGAAGCTTTTAAGGGTTGAAGGAAATTCGCGTACGGTGTGCAGCATAATCTTGAACACTAACGAGCCTCAGGCAAACCCGAAATCTACTCTCCTTTTGTACTTAAAAAAATGTACTAAAAATGAAAGAATCGAAAAGTTGCATGTGCAGTCAATCGGAGTGAAAGAAAGTTCCTCTCCGATGCGCGAGCGTGTAAAAACCACTGCGTTATTTCCGATAGTATCGGAGAAAAAAAACGAAAAGAAACCATCTTCATTTGACCAGAAAGATTTCGTTTGAGCTTCCCGTTGAGGAGTCCTCTCTCGTTGCTCCGCCGATGTTTAAATGGCAGATATCTGCCTTGCCTGCCGTGGTGAACCGACGATTGGGAAATACCGTCGATCCGCCGTTGGTTCTCGGCGCGAAGCTCGGATCGTCGGAGTGCCGCCTCTTGGGAAGCCCCGTGAATCTCCCGAGACTGCGTTCTCCCGTGGCGTATTGGCGGTCGGTTTGGTCACCGAACAGCAGCCGCGAGAGGAAAAATATCCTCGCAATCCTCGAAACTACTCCGACCGAGGTCTACGCGAGGCTCTCCCTAATCGAGAGAATCGATTTTTATCGCGTAAATTTAGAACTTCTCGCTAAACGCCTCTCCCCCACCGTCCGCCACTTTCGAGGATTCCACGAGAGATTCGCATAGCTTTGGCGAAGCGTTCGAGCCACATTTTGCATACCATGTTGCAGTTGGCACAGATACAGAAACGACGAAATTTCGTTTCAGGAAAATTGTAACACATTTGCCCTTGAAACTAAGTAGCTTCGCAGATTCTTATATGCCGTTTTAATAAAAGTAATGTTTCTTGTGCAGTTTGATACGGGAATCATATAATGCGGGATATTACATTCTATTCATTTATTATTATGTATTATTGATAATATATTTATTATTATTATTGTTATTTATTTACTAATTTTTCATTTCTTTTTCAATAATAACTAGAATTACTAATTCATTTATATTCGTTTATTGGTTAATTTTGCGCTTATTTTCGGTGTTTTATTGAAACGTGTCGCACGATAAACAATTTCTTAGTGTCGGATTTTTTTTCATAATTTATGGTTTATTTGTTCATTATTGTATATCATCTTTCAATGGAACAACGAAAGAATATGTCTGAAAAATATGGGAATATCTGAGAGATAATCGCTCACGAGATGTTTTTGTTTTTTTCGTACGAGAAAAAAAATGAATGATCGAAAGCACTCCGGTGCTCGACGATGCATGGTCAATGGACTGGACCACCCAATTAGCGCTTTCACAGGATTTTCCCCCGCGCCACTTTCATATGCCATACACTCGTATTCCGACAGTTCGTACGGGAATCGTCAGATTTAAAAATTCCCGAGCATAAATCCCCGAGCGCTCATTGCATACGGAACGAACGAGCGAATGAATGAACCAACCAACACCACGCATCAACGATCTCCCCGGTCAGTGAGAGTCGCAAAAAGAAGGAAAACGAATCGTCCGACGAGCGACACGCCGCGCAAGCGAGGAACTCAATATTATATGGCACGAGACTTTTAATCCGCGAGATTAGCGGAGGCGTGTGCCGCCTTCTCGCACGGTTAATCATACTTGCCACGCGATTAGACCGCATGTCCTTGATGAACGAGTTCTAATTTCATGCCGTATCCTTTGCCGCGTTAATAACCCACATTCGAGAGCCACGCGGACTCATCCCACAATTTTAATTAATTTAATTGCTTCTCAAACAGATGAAGTTTAAAAAAAAAAAAGCAATAAAACTAACAAGCACTTTCCCCACAAAACAACATTGCTACCGGGCAAATATGAAGAAATACAGAAAATATCTCGTTTCTTTGCCTCGTTGTTGGCGAATCAAGGAAGTCTCGTGAATTTTCCGTATTTCGTGCGATGCAGTTGAGTGCGCTCTTGCAACGCGAGCCAAAAAAAAAGTAGCAGAGGAAAAAGGTTGAAAAAAGAGAATGAAAAAAGCGATTCGAATCGACTGCAATAGTCGGGAGCTCGTTGGGCGAAAAATCATTAAAGAGCGACTGAGAAAGTCGTCGAACTTGTCTCGCAACACGGGAGAGCCACGACTCCGAGTGTATATACGTGCCGGCGCGGGGTCAATCGATTAATCAATCGAGTTCTGTATCTCTCGGTTTAGAATTGCCGCATTCTCTTGCGAGCGGCTCGTAATCGGCGGCACGATAGCACCGAGAGCCAGGGAAAGTATTATGACTCGCAAAGCTGTTTCGCGAGTCTTTCGTAGGCAATTAAGCGAACCGCACGAGGGGAGCGGAGACAGGGATCACTTGCAATAATCCTCGAGCGATTAGATTAAACTGCGGGAAATTTTATAAAAATTCGCAACGCTGTTAATAGACAAATTCGTAGAAAAATCATCGTAGAAATCGGTGTATGGAATGAGGGTTTGTGCACATGACACGTCTACGTTTGGCACCTTCTGCATGACTATTCACAGCGCCGTTAATTAACTATTGATTGAACAAAATCCGATGCTGGTAAAAAAATTCGGCTATGTGAGAAAAATCGAACGAAAATGGCACTACCCACCGTATCAACATACCCACTTTCCTACAGCTACCTACATTACCGATATTTCATCGAAAATTTGCCCATAATTTTTTTATTTTTTATTCAATGCTGTATTTAATTTTCGAAAGGACATTTGTCAGTGTTGTCTTTGGATTTCAAGTGTAATTTGCAACACTGAGCGAGTGTTTCTCGACCCGGAATCGATATATTCTTCACCGGTAGACACACCGATAGGACTCGTAGAAAATCAAAGGATAAATTTTAATAATATTGCTTCGAGTCAATTACGCGGCATTTAATCTTGCACGCTCCGAGGTATTCGCACACATACGTTTGTGCGTTATTCGCTCGTCGAGTCGCGGCAATCCGAAGTGCAAAGTGTTAAAGTCGTTGATGAGAGAAAGTGAGTCGTAGATAATTCTCGGGTGAATAGAATTTTTTTTTTTCTAAAGCATTTCCATTTTCATCGAGAAGCCCGGACGACCAGACAGCTGGATGTTTTTAAATGTTCTTACGAGCGAACATGGTAGAAGCGAAAGCGAGAAAATGGCAAATGATTGATTAACGAGCGAACGAGGCTTGTGGGCTTTAACAATCCAAGAGGCTCGATTCGATTATCCGCGTAATTACACGACGAGTCTCTTCGACTTTGTAAGAGCCCAAGAACGTATGCAATTATTTGACGGTCCTGATTGCGTGATTGGCAATAATTTCTAGGATACGACAGGCCGAGAACTCGATAACTGGCGGCTTTTCATGCTGTTGAAATGAAGTTTCGCTTCATAAAAAGGTGATCCGTTGATTAGTTTTTATTTCTCTTTTACTTTTCTTTTTCTTATCCTTTCTCGAGTGGTAGAACTTTTGTACGGCAATGTGGGATCAAGTGGGACCAATGAGCGCATAGTCTCAATTAGAGTTACGACAATAAATTCTCATCTCGGAAATCTTGAACTTCATGCTCATTTGATTGGTTCATTAGTTTCCTTTTTCTATTTTTTTTAATCGCATCGTTTTTTGATTTTCTATTGACCGATGCGACTTCGTGCAGGGCATGGTGAAATGTCGAGATTTCGTGTGTATTTTTTATGTGTTTTTATTTTTACAATTTTATTACATTATTTTGCTATTTTTTATTTCGGTACGGCCTTGCGCAATCCAATGGCGAAAGCCAATTATCGAATAATTATGGTATTCGTGGTAATAATTTCTAGGCTTTCTAGCGTTGAACTTCGACAAAGTTCAGCGCACATGAAGGGAATTATTTTTTCATACGGATGAAAAGGTTTTAAAATAGCCGAATCTATGCGAAGTAAAATTATAAAAATAGAAGAGGAAAAAAAAACTAATCAGCGAATCATGTTTTTATGGAAGAGAAAATTGTAACGAATCACTATGGGATGGAAAAGAATAAAAAAAGGGGGGGGGGGGGGGGGGGCGTGAGGGTCGAGGCCAAATTGGCTGACAAGGTCGCAACAGTTATTACAACTGTACAATACATCCGATGATGTGAAAGTTTGAGGGGTCGAAGGGGAAGGGTTCCGCGACAACGATCAGCCGAGAGAGAGTCGAGGAGTTTGGCTAATCGGCTGCGTCACAGCTGTACAATGACATGCCCAACGTGAGTGTGTGTATATCGATCGTTTATGCGGATATCATGTCAAGGCTCCGTGGCACTGAGTAATATCTCTACGCCGCGATCGCGACTGCGCCTCGTCTACCAGCCTCTATTCTAGTTCAATTCTTCCAAACCTCATGAATAATTCTTCGGACGCAATTAGACTTGATGAAAAAAACAAAAAAATTGCATTCTTATTCTCGTTTTATTGCAGTTTTTACTATTTTTGTTTCACATTGGAATAAGAAACTGAAAAAAACATTAATCAAATTAGGGAACGGTCCGATTTACGAAAATTGTCGATTTTCAGGATTTCCAAACGTTGATATTTTCGTTGTCCGACGAGATATCGACAAATTTCGGGTGACCATTGTGTCCAGTGGGAAAAAATGCGCAAGACAAGATTTTTTGGGGATTTTTCAAACCGATTTTTAAACCCGTTAGACGATGATGACAAATTGTGAAAGAAATCTCATGTGGGTGCCCTTGCAATTTTTTGTTCATACTTGAAAAAGAAAAAAAACTATTCTGGCTACGTGATTCCATGTATTTTTTCGCGCTAAACACGAATGCAATAGAAAGTGCTGTCTAAAAATTGAGGAGAAAAAGATTATTGCCGTCCTAGGACGACTTACAAAATAGAGTCTCTGCGCTTGCTGCGAAGTTTGTCCCTTTGCCGGGTCAATCACAGGACGCCATTTTTTGTTACAAATTTGTATAAAAATGATCATTATATTAGAAAAAAAATGTATTATTATATTTAAAAATAAATTATTACTATCATATTTGAAAAAAATTATTAGAATTTTTTTGATACATGAACGACCTTCTGGCGGCGCCGGTAAAAATCATATTTTCTCAGATTCCAGTAAATTTCCTTCCGTCAAACTACTCATTTCAACGACGAATGAGATTGAGGATGTTCGTGTGACTTTCAAAGGGTTAAATGGCGTACTGGATCAGAGTTGGTCGGTCAATGGCGTCGAGAGACCGCGAGAGGATCGCAAAGTGGAGGAAAAAGAAGAAGAAAAAAAAGCTACGAAAGAAAGTGCGTGGAGAGAAAGAGGGTAAAGCACGAGGCCGAGGCTCGATGGCTACGAAAATAGCTGACCCACGCGACGGCGTGCCACGCATCGCGGATGCTCGGCGGCGTTCTAACGTCTCGTGTAGAAGTCGAAGCTGACGTCACGAGAATTAAGCCGTCTTCTCCTCTCGTGAGTTTTATCAGAGAGTTGAAAAAGATACGTGATCATCCGGATGGTTAATATGACGCGTGTAAGCGCGAGTCGAGTTAGCGGGATATGATGGAGTGATGGAGCGACTTGAACGAGGAATATATGTACGGCGTCTCGGTATCCCTCCCTCCCCCGTCTACACTACGAGCTTCGGAGACTTGTCACTCTTTCGCTTCGTAACGTCTTCATCCAATTACGGGGTGATATGACGCCGCCGAGAAACGTCCGGTTTAATTGGCCCCGAGGGATTGGAGATTCTGCAACTATCTCTCGCTCACCGCCGGCGCGAGAATCAAGACACCTTCACTGTCGTGCGATAAACGACGCGTTGATTATCGAGAGAAAGGTTTAAAAATATATATATGTATGCATGTACGAAGACCGAACTTTAAGCGATTAGAGACAGAAGCAATTACGAACTTTAAACTTTTTTCCTTCTCCAAGCTTTGATTTGCTGAAAATTTCGTTTACAGATTTTCATGTAAACGTGTTCAACAGGATTGGAATTGCGCATTTCACGAAAATGAGGAGTTTTCTTGTTCTGTTTGTCTTGGAACGAGGTTTAAAATTACTCGACACAATTGGACAAAGTACTCAAATCCAAGAGAGACTACAATTATTCGAATATTCGTACAGGAAAAAGCACTTTGCGAGATAGTCCCGCGAATATACCGAAGATTGGGCGTCGTCTTTTGCGATATATTTTTTTTCATCGCCGACTGCTTACTAGGTCTCGGTGTTGAATAACCTTAATGTACAGAAAGGGAGCATTGAAAAAACTTCAACTCTGAATGAAGGAGGAGTGTAATAAAAAATGTTACTGAACTTAGAATACGAATGAAATAGGAATGAAACATATTGTAGTCGGGAGGTTTCAATACTCAATGGCTGAGAAACCGCCTAACTATAATACGCGAATAGTTCATTCTTGTTTCACTCCTTTTTTAACTCAATTTTTTTCTCACATTCCTGCTTCAGTGAGGAGTTTTTTAGTTTCTATAAAAAATGTTCGCTGCACTTTCCGATCATTCGGCCGTCCGAAATTGCGATAACGTCAACGTTTTAAGAGATTCATCTTACGCCGGTCATGATAACGGCATTTCTGGTCGACAAAATTTCATGATAAAAATAATTTAACAAGCTTTTCGTATGTTTCCAATCGAGGAGATTCGGTCAAAAAAGCAGATACAAGACAACATTTCTTAAAAATCGTACAACACCTGATATCACAAAAGTTGCGACTATCTACATGTAACGAAAAGAAAAACCGAGAAAATATTTCACTTTTCACGCTTCAGCAGACTCTCTATTCAAGATAAAATTATCTAAAAAATATATTTGCCTTCCCAAAAGTATTCTGAATGACACCGGACTTTAAATTTTGAGGGTTATCGCAGAATTGACAAATCATTAATGTTTTGAACGAACGCTTGATGCGGCTCGCATGCTTTCTCGCTCACACAGCGCCGCCCCGGCCGCTGCGATCCTCCTTAAAAAAATTGGGATCCTTCCATACCGTTTGTCACTGTGCAAAAGAAATCTTAGATTTTACCCACATTCTCCTCCCTCCACTTAGTTAACCTGACCTTGAAGAATTATAATGCAATTTTTCATAGAGCTTCAAACTCGCACTCCGAAAAAATTAATTTACTTAAATGAAGATTCATTCGAACCGAAAAAAATCTGCTTGAATTCCGGAAATAGTTTTTTTGATCCTAATAAATTGTTACGGAATCAAATAAATATTATTCTGGATGCGAATCGCACGAATCGAATCGTGCGAAATCGTTCGCGAACGCGCGAAGCTTCGCAGGTTCGACCGACGTCTACGGATATTTGCGTTCGTCCAGGGAGAAAATAAGTAGCAGAGGCCACGAGGCGACGCACGATAGATCGTCGTCTCGCCTACACGGCTGGATCGTGAGCCGCGCGAGACCCATGGACAGAACGTTTCCACTCTGCGATAGTACGGACTGTGCGAGAGTAGAGAAAAAAAAAATCAATGAACGCGTCCGACACGTGGGTGAATGCGGGCTTATCCGGCGCATAGCTTGTTCCGTTCTCTATGCCCCCCCGGGCTCTTTTCCAATGCCGCCGGTTGTGTGGTCGCGTTGCATCACGATAAGTGGTATCAAATCGAATAAGTAATGCGGAACACGAGAAATGCGATTAAATCAACGACACAGTTTATGGAACGGCCTCGACGGGGCTTCGAGAATCGCGCGGAGCGAAAGTGTTTTTCTCGATCGGCCGCCCGAAGCTCCGTTACTCGCAGCACTTTTCGTCTCTCCCACGATGGAGAATTTTCAGAAATGAAAAAAAAAATGGAAGTGTTCATTCGCAAATTTCATACAAACTCAAGCAGCGTGAATAGCGATCGAATGCAAAAACGAAACGACGAATAACTGCAACGAAGCACAAGCGGTTGCAGCATTTTCTTTTCTTTCGATTCATAGAAGAGTTCGTGGGTGCTGATCGATTCGCGGTAAGCCAAGAAGAATGAGCGCCAGCGTCCGCCTCGAGGCAAGCAGAAAGTTATCGAGACTTTGTGTTCTTTTTTTTATTTATTCTTTTACCTCGAAGGACGGTGGTGATTGGCCAGTCGGAAGAATTATTGACGCGTTTGCAACACCACATTTTTGAAAAATCCGATATATATCGCGTAGAAAGAAGAAAATGAACGAAGATAACCCACGGGGAATGGTAACGAATCGTGAGCGACGACGATGAGGATGAAGGAGTGAAGGAAATAACGAAGAAGACCGTGAAAAACTGTAATGAACGAAGTGACGATCCTGACACGGCGTGTAACCGTCTTCGGAGAGCGGAGACGGCGCAGTGAACCTGCTGCAGACGACGTCGCCGACGCCGGCAAATGGCGACTACCACCCAACGACCCTCGGGCTTTCGCTGATCGATAAACCGCGAGGGTGGAAAGTAGGAGGTTTCCACCCGTTCCGACTGCGGGGCGCTATCTCGTGAGAAAGTCCTTTCTGCGGCTGCGAAAACCCCACCGCGCCGCCCCTCCGGGCCGGTTAAGTTTCGATTTCTCCTACCGACTGTCTGGGTGCAATGCGCTCGGGTCATCGATGTTTCTCTACGCCTCGCGACTTTGTTTCGTGCGAACAAGACCGAATAGCTTTCCGATGTGTCGAGCTGTAGGAAACAACCGACGGTGGACAGTACTCAAAATCTTACCACTTTCAAGTACAAAATACAAGTTCTTTTTCGATAATATGTTCAAAATCGCGAAAAATATCGCGGTTCAGTTTGATAAAAAAAACACCCGGTGAATTATCTGCAATTATGGTAAATCCTTGCGCACTATCTAAAAATTTTATACAGATGGTGACTCTAATGGCGAACTCTAAGTTTTGAACAAAAATATTTTCCGAAACAAAATTAAAAAATCTGAAATATATAAAAAGATTTCGCCGCTCTCGCGGTCGTTGCCGTGTACAAGAATCAAGCCTCGAGCCTAGAAGCGCATTGCTGGAGAGCCCTGGAGTGCTTTACTGCAATGGAGAGCTCGAAGGGCCTTAGGGGTCTGCAAAACCCCATGGCTTGAAATATTCTAAGTCTCCCCTTGGCTTCAATTATTCTCTCCTCATAGTCGCCCCTTAGCCCGAAACATCGTTTTAAGTGCTCTTTGGCTCTGAATATTATCGATCCCTTCTTCCATTAAATATGTTCCTCCCCTAATTGGGCACTCTCTCAACCAAAAATATTCCAAGTCTCTCTTAGAGGAACGGGGGAATTAGAAGGGAAGAACGTAAGGGGGAATTTGAACCTACCCCCTTCAGTCTAAAGTAGTCCGTTTTGTTTACCAATCTATAATATAGATTCTATATTTAGATGAGGAATGTTAATACCAGTCCTGGGAACTTATAAGGGACTTAGAATAATATAGTATTCTAAATAGGGATGAGACGGAAATAGTTAATAATAGTTGCGACGGCAGTGACGCATTTTAATGACATAGACTAAAAAAACGCGAGTGTACTTGGCGCGCCAGCTCTGCAAAAGCGCGTGTTCCCTAGTATATAAATACATATTTTTTTGGACAATTTTTTTTACGTTCTGGAAATAATAATCTTTCCAAAAAATCTTATTTGAAACATTCTTCTTTCCGAGAAGTTTTTTTTATGCAAGGTTAGACACCATGTTATTTGAAATTCAAAGTAACTCACAAGATGTTTTTGTAACAAAGCAAACCGAATATTTTATAAAATTCTTACTCAGTTACATGGGATAAAAAAATTAAGTTTCTCCACACAGCCCGATTACGTCAGTACCGTGCCCCGTGTTCCAATTAAGAGGCAAATGTTTTCGCCGAACTCTCGAATATACATTTTATCCGCACAAATGAAATCTGTCCGACGACTGCGACGACATTGTGTCTTTATCGCAATTTCGAATCGAGAACAGGCCGTCGCAAAGGCATTAGCAAGCGGTGCGCGATAGTGTCGAATATCCGTGTAGAGCCATCGGAGAAAGTTATTGTCCCGGGTCAGTTAAACGCGTCACCCCGTGCAGCGAGCGCAACGCGGCGCCGTATGAGAGAAAGATAAGCCCGCGAGAACATTAGGCGTTGCGCTGAGACGATAAAGCTCAATTCTCCGCAACGCGTTGATCGATGTCTTGGCGCGCGAGAGGAAACGTGCGTACACCGGCACGGAGAAGAAACTCGACGCCGGGACCTCTACCGATAGCGCCGCGTCCGCCGCCGGCTTTAACCCCGACCGATAGATTCCATAACAAATGGACCGAGAAGTAGAATTTATTTGGCCGCGCGGAGCGAATCGAGGATCGTGAACGAACGAGCGGCGGTAAAGTCTCACGCGGGTTTCGCGCGAACTTCGTCGAAGATTGAAAATTCTTCGGCTCTCGCCTCGAGGTACGCGAATCTCTAACAACTGCCGGCTCTGTGAGCCACTTAGATAGCGACCGCTAAGGAAATCTCTGAAACTCTCTCGCATGTCCCACCAACCAGGCTCGCACTGTGCTTTTACACGCGTGTATCCTCGTATATTCTCACGTCCCATTGAGAGCCACTTAAGTCCGATGCTTTTTCCGTTTTTAATACACTCTCGTTTCGTGCAAATAAACACCCCCACGGGAACGAAACAATGCGACGATGCAGAACCGGTTCGGAAGAGATGTTCCTCGTAAGGCTATTCGTCTCGTAAGCCCCCGAGAGAAAGCCCGAGATAGAGCGTCGTGGTGCAAAGAGGAATTGGAGTGGTTCTACTATGTATATCGGCTTTGAGCTTAATCGCTTTCGACTCGAAGACGATCCTCGCGTGCTTCCCAGCCGTCGATTCCGTATCCGAGAGAATCTCCACGCCTGCCCTACGGCGGTGACGATCGATGCAATTTATAGATTTGGCTTGCCGTGGGCTTCAGAGAACGGAAACATACATTCTTTGAATCAACTTTCCGCGGGGTATCGAAAGTTTGAATATTGATTGCTTCATGCGATAAAGTGACGATTTAGGATTAAAAGAAAAGGATTTTAAGGTAGTACTAGCAGAATGTCTGAAGCCGCCGAAGTTCGAGAGAAGAATGGAAGAGCGTTAGCAAAATCATTGAAAAAACGTTACAAAAATCGAGAAAAAATCAAACATTTGGGAGGCGTTGAAAAGATTGTTTGGGCATAATAATAATTCCAAAATGTCATTAACAGATTAGTAAAAATACGAAATTGTTCAACAAATTGGCCTGCATCCCAATTTTTTTTCGTTACAAAACTGATTTGTTAATTTTACTGAATATGTATGAATTTTTTTCAGAATTTCATGTAATGGTTGAAAATTGTGTGGATTTTTCGTGAAGAAAAGAGGCTTCAACGTAAAAAAAAAATTCCGAGCCAAAACGCATTAAAACATTGCATATTGCATTTTTTCCAATTTGAATGAGATTTAAGAAAAGGTGTGAAATTGCAGAAAAATGTATGTTTCTGTTACGGCTTACAACAAGTATGATAACCATCCGACGAGTGAGAGAATCGGGCGTGTTTCGTGACTCCCCGTACAGTGTAGTGTCGAACACAGCTCGCAATATCACACGGCAAAGGTATAAGGCACCTAACTTTCTAATCCCGCATACCAAAAGAACGACCTTGCTGATGGCGTCTCCCATCGCTGGGAGAGCGCACATAATTGGGTGGGCTGTATCTCGCGGTGTGTAACGCGAAGAAACACGCGAGAAGTTGTGTTCCAAGCCCGCGCGAAGGGAGGTAAGGGCGAGGCGATACCGGATAGCCGAAAACACCTCTTTCTTTTTCTTCTTGCCAAGTTCATTTTTTTTTTCGGCCTACCAGTTAATTAACCGAAAGTATCGGATGAGCGCGTGGGCTCTGCGAGATACACTCGGAGTTACACGAGCAGGAAGCCTGATTATTTGTTACATTTAAGGAATGCAATGTAGACCGTTCTCCGACGGCTGTGAACACGCCATCCTCCAATTTTGAGCGAGCGAGGAGCGACGAGCCATATATATATTTTTATCGCCGTAGGCAGATAAAAAGTTTGATGTGGCTGCGCCGCGGCTTGGCAAGCGAGCTCGAAAGTTGATTGAACACGAAGGAGCGCTGTTCGCAGATAAAGACGAAAGTCCGAGGCTTCGCTAAACACTTTCTTTCTTTTATTTCCTCTTACATTGAAAAAAAGTTCAATTGAGGCGAATGTGTAATGTTTAAATAGCAATCTAATGACTTGACCATTTTTTAACAATTATCATCCACTTTTATAATCTACGAATTAATAATCATTATATAATCAATAATTCTATCAATAGTTTCGCAAATTATCATTATGATAAAATAAATGAATGATTTAATGTATTTTCTATACGTGATGGAATTATATTTCTTACGTATGATTAAAAAAACCGCCAATTCATCCGAAAATCTGAAAATTATATTCAAGGTCGTCCGGATTCGCGGCTGAGAAGAATGACAATATAATTTGTACGGTTTCGAGACGCTCGATGACTCCTCGCGCGGCCGCTAATACCGTAACGCATCGCACTGACCTCTGGCAAAAGCGCGAAATGCCAGTGAAATTATCGCGTTCCTCGTTGATGCGCGAGACGATCGGTACGAGGTGCTAATGACCAGGAAAGCGCGAGGAAGCGAGCCGGTGAGAGAATCGCGCGTCGACTCGCTCGAGGGAAGAGGAGGAGGAAGAAGAAGAGGCAGACGGCACGACGGGGCGATCGGGGCACGGGAGAGCGCGGAGGTGAGGCAACGGCGAGGCCTTCGCCTTGACCTTGAGGAGAGCAGAGCACCGCGGAGCGTCAGCGCGCTAGCAAAGGTGAGCCGTAGAAAAGAGAGAGGAAACGAAGGTTGCTCCGATCCGGCACCGAGCAGCACGCAGCAACAGCGATGATAAGTACTTATGTACTCGGAGAATTCCCACTGCTCTCCTTCTCCTCTCTTGTCGTCGGCAATTCGCGGAGCGTAATGCACTCGCGATTTCCGGACTTGCGTAACGCGCAGCCAGCGACGGGGCAAACGAGAGCCTCTCGGACGCACCGGTCCCCTTTCGTTCTGCGCCTCGCCGTACCGGCGATCTTCCCAACCGAGAAAAGCGCCGCTAACGGATATACATGTATTTATAGCGACGATTCGCTCAATTCTTTTTTAGTATGATTTTTTTTCAACAGTCAAGTTCGGATACCGGTCTGACCGGAACGCGAAAGTGGCTGCTGTGCAAACACAATAAATTATTGTAAATATGAAGGCGATGTTTTCATTTCTTTCGCACGATTTTTTTTCTCCTATTTTTCGAAGATCGGACACAGTCGAGACTGAGAAACGCGGTGCGACGCGCTCGCTTATGGCCAAGTCACGCACGTTACTATTTTTTTTTTAGCGCAATTAACTGCAGAATCACCACAGGCAAGTGGAAATTTGATTATTCTTTTCTATCGAGTATCTGTGCTTAAAACCTACTATCTGCGATAGTAACACCTCTCAGAAAAAAGGTTTGTTAAATAACAAAATTTTTGTTGTTTGAACAAATCTCTTCTCTAGGTGACTGTTCCTACTTCTTCTTTACAATTTCTCAAAATAATTTGACAAGAAATACAAAAGTTCAGATTGGAAAAGAAGCTCTGGAATGAAACTGTATTATTTAAAAAGAATGAAAAACACGAATTTCTATTCGCATGTTATTATCTTCAGATTTTTTCGTCACTGCGTGTGAAATTTCGCGTCTATAATATGCAAATGATTATTCGTTTTTTCACTTTTTTTTATCACACGTCTTTTTTAATGAAAATGTTTTTAAATCTTTTTAAACGCTTATAGAAAAAATAACCGATTCCCAAAAATTATTATTCGTTTAGAGGTGAAAAAAAATAGAAGGCAAATTATTGCCATGACCGAATAAATAATAAAGCAAGATAATAGAATGTTAAGCCCGAGTTGGATGATTATAATGTATGCAAAAATTAGAACACCGTCAGACTCTACGGAAAATTGAAAATGTGAAATATGGAAATATTTTCGGTATCGTTTTTGCAATCGATGCAGATTGTTCTTGTCCCGTTGGATTTCTTCCTTATTCGTAAATCAGAACAAAATTCTCGAACGAGAAGAGAAGTGATTGAAGATTGGAGTGACTATAATCGGAGGCATATCGATAATCGTTGCAAGCTTACGGCGACAACGCCGCCGAAGTAGAAATACGATAAACCGTGATTGCTCGCTGTTCTGTGCGCGTAGGTTTTCCTCGGCGGTCGCCCTTCGTTTTGCATCGTCGGAGCGAAGGTATAACCGGACGCTTTCGAAGGAATCGGAGAGAACCGCGACGACCGGAGAGGTATCTCGTCGTGCGCTCGCTTCGAAACCGAGCACTTATGTAATACCGTGGCATAATGGAACGTGGGCGAAGTCTCGTCCATTATACGCGTGCCTCATCTCAACCGCAGTCGACAAGCCGGCGATCAACGACGAAGAATCTTGCCGCCCTATCCCCTCCTCCTTCCCTTCCTCGACAAGCATCGCTAAGCGTTTCTTTCCCGTGGATCGAAAAAGAAAATCATATAAAGGAGAAGTAAATAAGAAACAAAAATGAGCCGAGATAGTATTCAATCGAGGCTGAGCTCGGGAGCTTCCCCGCCGCAGTGCAGATTATGCGTCTTCGCTCTTGAGATATTGCACAATTGCCCGACTGACAAAGAAAAGGAAATGGGCTTAGAAGTGCACGTGGGTCGTGTAAATCGTGGGACTCGAACGCCGTTGCGCGCTCAACGCTGCCTGACTCTTCCAGCTCGCTCCGAAGAAAAGAGCGGATCGGCACGCGTGTTTCGCTCGGCGAACGATCGTCGGGAACAATGTATCGTCGTAGGGACTAACGCCACACGTCCCACTTTCCTTTCGATACAATTCTTTTCGTTATTGTCTCGAATTAATACGAAAAAATCAGTAACGAGAAGAATAATGGAAAAAAGCGAGTCGTTTTTTCATAATTCATAATTCGGAAAAATGTTGACTCTTTTATCATTTTCAACTTAATTTCTTTTTAATTTTAGCTAAAATTATGTATTCATTTTATAAAAATGAATATGATGTTTTTATTTAATATGAATATTATGAATGTGAATTTTTTTTCCATTTTATCTCTTTCTTATTTTGTCTCGAGTGTCCGTTTTGCTCTCGGCCCAAAATAAAAACTTGCTGACCAGCCGGATAGTTTTTTGCATCGAGTAGAAAAAAAAATCGTTTCACTTGCAGCATTGCAAATTTTTCTGCGAAGGCCCGCTCAGTGGTTGTTCCACAATTGAAATTCGGAAACGCAGTTTGATTTCATCGAACCCTCTTCTATGCCGGCTTTTCGCTCTCGGCGTGACCAACGAATCTTCATACTCAAAGAACACGTCCTACTTTCCTCTCGATACGATTATTTCAAGTCCTTTCTTGTTCGCATAGAAAAAAAAATCAATAGACAATAAACATAAACTAAGAAGAAAATCGAGTTCTTTTTTTCGAAATTCAAATTCGACCCCATTTTGGTGTTAATAAACAAATCGAAAGCTCGAGAAGATCGTTTATCGCGTATCGCGATCTCATGAATATTAAATCGCCAATCACCGTGCCGAGGGTGGGGATAGGCTAACGTGGACGTTAATTCGTATTATTATGATTAACATGCGGCTGCGGTCCGGGCCCTCAACGTGCAATTAAACTAATAAGAAGAAGAGTTAAAGTAACGGGCGCGCGATGGTTAAGCGTCGTAATTTAGTGAATTAAGCGTTCACGGATGCCGGCTCTCCGCGTAAATCCGTTTCTTACTTTTATCCAACAAAACGGAACGAGAGAAAAAAGAAACGATAAACAGAAGAAATGCGCACAGTCGGTCAAAGCGCGTATGGCTTTTCTCGGGTAGATATATGGAACTCTTTATGTACCCGGCCGGAGGAAACAAGTTCAAGAGGTCCGAAGACGAGCGAGAGGAAGCGATCGAGCCGCTTTGTGGACTGACGAGAAAATCCCCGACGTCGCTCGATACAGTACGGGCGGTCGCGTTACGGTTACCGCGAACGTTCCACCTGCTCCGCGCTCTTTCTTGCCTCGCCGATGTTAATACTGCGCGGTGAACAAAAAAAAAAAAAAATAAAGAAGAAAACCGCGTTGCGGGAGTTACGGCAACTTGCATGTCCAATTATAATCTTCAATAATTTTCGATCCAGTTTGCGTAACGGAATGGGGGAGAAGAATATTGTCGGAGAGGAAGAATGAGAAGAAGAGAAGAAGTCGGTGGACCGAGGCCGCGGCTATCGCGTGGCTCGCCACTCATAATTGGCATAATCCAATTTAATTTCTAATGAAACAACGTGTACCGCTAACGGATTCGTAACTTCACGCAACTCGAGGGATACACTACTTGTGTAATAATATGTAAACGAAAAAAAAAAAAAAAAGGAGGAAAGAATTTTAATTATTGTTATTAAAATCGTGTGGCCAGTCGGCGAATCGTTGTCACGCTAACTCACCGACCATTGCCGTTCGTCTCTCTGGGCGGCAGAGGCTTTTAACAAGACCATTACGAGGCTGTGTAATTTTCAACTCACCTGAAACAGAAATCATGGAATGCGTTAAAAACGAAATATGTATTATTTGACTTATTTTTTTGTGCATTATTCATTCATTTAATTATTCATCCAACGGATTTCTCCTTTCACAATAATTAACATTATAATAAGTTGTAAACAAAGAATTATCGCCTCATCGTCCTATAATGTCGATTCAACAAATGTTGATAATTAACACTGATAATATATAAATAAATATGAAAAACTCTAATTCAACGTTGAAGTATCCTTTGGCTAACATTACCACACTCTTTAATCGTATGTTTGTCGTAGACAAACAAAAAAGTTGGTAGAGTAATTTTTTTCTATTTTTCTTTAGCAAAAATTGATGAATGGTGGAACTTAATGTTCGGTTTTTCGTGCAAAATTTTTGTCGGATTCAATTCAAGAAAAAAAAGGCATTTCTGGAGTAACGAAAACAGTATCCATCAATGCATCCGAATTCAAAAATTGAATATGTTAGTGGTGATGAAAATGGGCTGACTTTTTTCAAATTAACCGTCGATTTTTGATAATTGCCTAAAACCTGCGACTTACACTTGCGAATTTCTCACATCGGTTTTACTTCGCTATTTTGTAGAAAAAAAGGGATCGTCAACTCGTTATCGTTATCAACTCGAATGGCCCATATAGATTTTTTTATTTTAGAGACGAGGTTTCTACTCAATCAACGAACGAACTTCTTAATAAAAAGAAATTGAAACTAACTTCAATTTTGAACAAACTCCGAGAAAAATAACCACTTCTCAACTAAATAAAAACTTCTGAATGTAAAAGGAATTCCTCGTTACTAGAATAAAAAATGAATCAACACATTCTTTAAGACTCATAAAAGAATTCCAACATAGTCCAATATAATTACGCGACAAATGATTCTTGTCTAAAAAAAATCTCAACTGTGCAAAAAACGTGTTTCAATAACGTGAATATCGCAACCCGATTTGTAACGTTTTGCCGTCTACTATGAATTTTCCCGAGAGCCAGAGAGCGTCGCTCAATGAACCGCATTTTTGCCCCGTTCTATTGAAGAGAAACTTTGAGCATCTGATGTGGACGTCGCCGATGAATGGGAGTCGAGGAGACTTCGGCATTATCCACTCGTGGGAACAACGAAGCCTCCCCACCCCTGAAACTCGTCGCCGGGGGAAAATAAAACGAGAGAAGGGTGCTCGAGACGAAGGAGTGAGAAATTCTCCCCTTGTTTCAATGGAGTCAAGCGTGCGAAATGGAAATTCAATTGACTCTCGCCTCGTTCTCGAGACCCAGACGGAAACGCACGAAAACAATGTTGAAAAAAAAATTTCACCGCATCGAGAAGCTAGTTCACGTATCTTCCGAACGCATGATTGCTCAGGCGAATGAAACGAAGCCAAAAAAAAAAGAGAGAGGAAAAAAAAGGGCAATGAAAGTATGGAATGAAGCCTCGCGATCTCGAGAATTTCTGGCGCGTTTTTCAGCAAGGGCATCGGTGAAGAGCAAAAAACATTTGAAAAAAAGAGGAATGCACGAGGCCGAGGGCAGGCATGAAAAATGAATGTAAATTCGGCACTTCCGCGGGCCGGTAATCAGGCGGGAGGAGAGAACTGGCGAACGCGCGAGTAAGCAAAAGGGAACCGTGAGCAACGCATCGGCATCGTCCCGAGAGCCGGGGAAGCCTGATCGGGTACCAAAGGAATGCAGTCGGCGTGCCGCGCGCTTCTGGTGTGCCCTCGAACCCGCAGTCGAAACTCCCGAATATATATGCGCTACACATACGCCCGTCGATGCTTCTTCGCGATCCTCCGGCGAGAGTTCCCTCTCGCTCGCGCGCATACGCGACAAGAACAAGAAAGAGGAATCAACGGCACCCCTTTCTCGGATAATTCTTCCTCGAAGAACCCTCGTCGGCCACCGGAATATACTTTTTTTTCTCGCGCTTCTCCGTCATCAAGACATTGCGATTCGCGCTTCGCTAACGACGGGCTACTATTTTTCGACGTATGTTTATTTTTCTCCGAAAACTCGATTAGAGAAAAGAGTTAAAAAGTAGGCATAAAATAGGGAAAAGACAAATCGCTCAAACTTAAAAGGTACTGTTTTTTACAGACGATAAATGAGCGATTTCTCGTGCTTTCACTCGAGAACTGAATTGGAAAGACGAGTTTAGAAGAATTACAAAATAGCGCGAAGATATACTTTGATTCTGAAATTAAAAAAAAAGTTAACCCGTTGAGCAAACCCCAAAAAAATCATAAAATTTCGGAAAAAAATGCTGCTTCCGATGTTTTAAATATTGCGAAAATGATTGATGCCTCGCCGCCGTTTTTCTCCGTAATTTTCTTTGGAAACTTCGTTGGAGAGACCAGCAAAGAAAAAAATCATAAAAAGGCAAAGAAAATGTTTGCTTTTGATATGTAAATGATGGCAAAACCAACAAACGAGCCCCGTCGATCGAACGCTGTGCAAACGATTTAAATTGATGTTTCAGTTTCGCAGATGTTACGTCGATGGTTCTTCAATGTCTCGCCAAAATTGCAATAGTCATTGAACGATTCAACGAATGCATGCGAAACGAAACAATTTTTTTGTCGTCAGCAAAGGAACACTAAAACATGCTCGGTGCAATTCCAGCGCATCGAGATCTGTACTCGCGCGATGAATAAAAAAAATTCTTGTCGTTCATGAATGAACAGAGCAACTTTGAGTCAGTAAATTAGTTCATCAAGATCGACTCTGCGTGCTCGATTGCGAAAACCAGTGTAAATTCCGAGTTTCTCAAACCTACCCAAGTCACGTTGCTGCTCGTAGTCCGAGAGCATTACGACCACAACCATCGTTGCCGATGCACTATACGAAAGATTATAATTTTTTTTTTTTTTTTGCTTCTTGGCTCTCGATAAATCCAAAACACACACAATTCTGTCGCTGTTGCCCAGTTGATGTATCTTCGTTGCTCGAATTATCGCGCACGCGTCACTGAATAATAAGGAAAAAAAAGTCACCGATGGAAACCTCGAAACGCGCGTGTAGGTTTGTGGTACCGCGACGGCAAACAAGGCTCGCGGCACGGCTGCGTGGAACCGAGTGAGCCAAGTCCCAGACGAGTATGAATCAACCCCCTACCATCGTCGCGATGTGCAACGACAGCGAGGACTCCCTCTGCCTCGGCTTGCCTTCTTATATTATTGTTATTCGTACAACACTTTTTAACTCCGTCCTATCTTCCCGTATCGCAGAAGCTCCCAAATCGGTAATGATTGTAACGATTACATAGTAAGAAAAATGTAGTTATTTTCACTATTAAAAAATGTTTCTCTGGCGGCACCTCGACATTTTGCAGTTGTGACATTACCTTGAAGTCATAATTACAGAGGTAATTATCATTTACCTAATTAAATCCTTTCTAATAGCAACTACATACATAGACGTTCCTCCAGGGAATTGTTCGGTATAGTAGAAATAACTGTATTTTTCTCTCAGCGTGCAATTTCAATTCTTTTTTTGCCGATTACGATTTGTTTTCCTGTGGAAAATGCTTGATTGCGTAGCCTAAGTTGCCATAAACGCCTTATTTTTCTCCGGCTCTCGAAACTATTCTAAACTATTATCGTTTAAATTAGTTTTTTTTTTCTATTTTAATTTTGATTTTTTAGAATTTCGTTCGAATGCATGTTTCCAAAAGTATTTAAATTTTATCACAATTTTCTTCGAATATTATTCCCAGTTTTGTTGAAACTTTTACTTGAAATTGTAACACAACTTTTGTTAAGTTCCTCCATTTTTTCCAAATTTTTATTCGATCATTTTTGCATTTCGCCTCGTTTTTTCTTTTTTCCAAATTGTATCTCAATCGTCCAATTCTCTTTCTACAAGCCCAGTTTGTCTCGTCCATATCGCCGTGTTGTCCCCTAAATAAAAATGTGCTGACCGGCCGGTTAGTTAGCATCGACTGCGAAAAAGCGACACCGAGTCTCCAGCAGCGTCTCCCATATAGCGACGAAATGTCCCACGAAAGACCGGCCAGCGATCGAGGCAATTTGATGTCATCGATCCCCCCCTGTGTGCCGGTTTTTATTTCGCGCTCGCTAAACAGCGCGGGTATCGTTTGCCGAATCGATTATGCCGTATTTTAACGCAGCGCTAATGGCCTAGATGCTGGAACTACGACTAGATGCCTCGTTAAACGATTATTTAACGAGCTATCGGTCGCCTCTATTTATATCCATCGACACTCTCTCGTATCCTCTCCCCCCCCCCCCCCTCCCCCCTCCGGTCGCCAGTGTCAAAATATCAAAACTTAAATGTCTCCGCCTGACATTTCCGAAGGCCCAGCACGGCATTTTCAGTGACTTGTGAAACGCTCTCAGCGTGTTGGAAAGTTCCGGTTAGTCATGTCCGTAAAACGCGGGTGCGCGCGGGTGACGCACGCGCCAATTTAGCAATGAGCTTCGACGCTCCGAGAGCGACAAACGGCCCAGAGCGGCGCAAGGCAACGACGCTAACCGAGCTGCGAACATTGCGCGTATCTGCTGTGTCGCATACGGCCCGGACATGCCGCTCGCATACCGACGCAGCTTAATTTAACGACGATACGAACGGGACACCGAAACCCGGCAACGGCGTCTCCGAGAGTTTGAGAAAGTTTTCGAAGATTGATAAACAACGGCTTGTTATCGTCACGGAAAGACACAACAGTGCGGCGAATGCGGAGGGGGATCTTCGCGAGCCGTTCGTCGCTACTGGGTCAAATCGAGCGGTGATACGGAGCCAGCTAGGAAATTGATACACGCACAATCTAGACCCGACAGAAAAATTCTAATCGATTCACCGTTCGCTGCGCCAGTTACTGCAATGATCCGCTCGATTCTACGATACGCAAATTTAAATGAAATGAAAACAAATTGAATCAAAATAGAAACAAGCGTTATCTCGGCGATGCATGAATTTCCAGATGAAAGTGATTGATATTTTTGACGTTGTTTTCTCGTTTCCTTCTTTTATCAGAGGAGAAAAAATTCGATTCGAGAAATTTTCATAACGACGTTAATCGAAGCAATCTTCGAGCAACGACAGACGATTTTCCAGACGATGAAAGCGACCTATATTGACCCATTTGATTAGAATAACCAACGAAACAAGATGAAAACTGCACAAGCGAACGATTGGCCTTGATAACATCGAATCAAGCCGACCTATTGAAATATTAATTTCAACTTTCCGACTATGAAGAAAAATACAAAAAAATTTACTCGAATAGAAAATAGATGATTCATTGATAGAAAAATTAATGAAACAAAACAGAACCGCGAAACATAAGTGAATAATTGACGTTGATAGCATTCGTATTAACTTTCCAATTATTAAGAAAAAAACAAAGCAATGCTCGAAGAATCTGCACCCGAACGACATCGAATCGTAGTGAAATTTCGCTCCATTCATGGGAGAGTTACTCTTCAGGAAAAAAAACTCTGTAAGGTGGGCGTTGATGCGGGCTTTTCAATTTATGACTCGACCATCGCTCTCCGGCCATACGCTACGCTCGCGGAGTAACGACCTTCGGTATTACGCGTACTTATCAGGCTGTGACGACGCGGTATTATTATAGCGGAGTTTAAGGTCGCTTGGCCGCCCAGCGTTTCATTCTTTGCGAAACTCCTCCCCTCCTGCCCTTCTTTCCGTGCGTGCACTCATTCGTTTCTATCGCCCATATATCGGTTTCTCGCAGCATTTTCGATCGGCTCTATGGTTCGGTTTCGCTCGTTCCTCGCGTCGAGCGAATCCGCCGAGGGATGCTAATCGATGAAGTATTTTGTCCAAAGTACGAAGCGCACACGAGGAACAGCACTTCACCGAATTCTTTAGAGCGAGGACAGGTGCAACGCGATCCGGACTCGCAACGACCGGCTGCAGGTGCCTGATTGACTTGCCGGAATTTTTCGGAAGCCTCTTCATAAAAAAATCGTTTTTTTCCCGTCTCAGACATCATCTTATGCGATTCGAGGAAAAGCTTTGATCTACGTGTTTTAATTTTTTTTTCGTTAGTGATGCGAGGCGAATTTTTGGAAACGATTTTCAAACGTATTATTGAAAAAAAAATAGTTTTATTTTTTTTCATATTCTCACGAGCAATTTCTTTAAAATGCATTTCTGTAAAAATTGTATGAACAATGTTTCTGTTTTTGTTACAGCTAGAAAAACGATGATATAGTCGGACAATTTTCTGAAATAACGAAATGCTTTTTGTGTTGTAATTTTGCACGGTCAATTTCTTTCCGTATCGGCGATTATTTCACGCAATTCCGGGGAAAAACTTTGAAACTTTGAAAAACTTTGAATGTGATACGAATCTTTGAAAATAATTTTCATACGTATTACCGAAGAGAAAAAGCATTAATTTTCTAAAAAATATTTTTGGGAACAAATTTTTTCAACTCCATAAAAATTCTATTATCTTTCCATTGCTGTTACAGCTAAAGAACGATGATCGATAGTTGGACTATTTTCTAAAACAGCGAAACGCTTATTGTGTTGTAACGTTGCACGGTCAATGTTCGGCGAGCCGAGCAATGTTCTCCTGACCCCCGAAATGGGGAGTGCTATGCGGAATTATTCTTGGCCGCGAACGTCCTCGATCCGCTCGGGGGGGCTGGAATCTCCGAGATCACGCGATACGTGGGTGCGCCTCTCTCGGACGGCAATTTTTATTATGACTTACGGACCTCCCGTGCGGCGCAAACTCCCGGGCGCAAAGTGCCAAGCCGAGGTATTCGACGTGACTCGAACAGATAAATCGTTCGATGATGAACGACAAAAAAAAGAGAAAAAACCGGGAAGGATGAAGGAAACAAACGAGAGGATTCGGAACGGGTTAAATCGAGCGTTCGATACGCGGTCCGGGTGACTGTATCGTAACTGTGCGTATCTAGGAATAGTCAAAGAGCCGGTAACACCACATGCACCGCTGCGTTCATGTACAAATTTAGAATGCGTAAAGCCGCGGTGAATTCTTCACGGGAATGCCGAGTGTCGGCGCGTGATGTAATCGGACGAGCGGACGGCGAAATTAATCAGCGAAACAATCGATCATCGTTATCGGTTACCAAGCCTCGACGCGCCCCTATCTCTATAATGCCACTTTCGTGTGATATCGAAACCAGAAGGGTTTTATCTACTTTCTATCATTATTGACAGAATTTTTTGATTTCTTATTATCTTATTAATATAGAAAAAGCATTCAGTACAATATGATTGAATTTAACGTTATATTTTTTCAATTAGTTAATCGTTGTTTAGAGCTCTAAATTTGAGATCCATTCGAAATTACTAATTATAGCGATTTTACATTCCGAGATCGTTTTTTCAATTTCGTGCATGCAATGTCTCAAAAAACGTATTCGAATACTACGAAAAGTAGGATGCAATGAAAATCTTGATTGAGCGAGATATTTATTGAGACCAAACTCGAAAAAAGAATACCTTGCTCTAAATTTGAGATTTACTAAAAATTAAAATTGCGATTTTATATTCCGAAATCGTTTTTCAGTTTCGTGCATGCATTTGGCAATTTCTCAAAATAATATTCGAGTACTACAAAAGCTAGGATAGAATATTGTTATTGAACGATATATTTATAGAAACCAGTCCCGAGAAAAGAATAATTCATCACGTTCTTCTCTACTCCTCACCGTCTCAAACTAAAAAAAAACAATATTAATCGCATCCTTTCTCGCGGCTTCGAATGAATTTAAAGAGGAAGAAACCCTGGGCAAGCGTTTCCACGGGAGGATATGACGAGTCTCGTGTCTCGAGGGGAGGGGGCGGTGGAGGATAAAAATACGAGTCTCCATGGCCGCAAGGATCGTCATAGTCTATCGTCGAATCGCACACATGCCCCCGGCGCCGGTGAAGTTTCTTTTCGCTTATTAGTTAGTATATGATATTTCTTTGTGCAAAGCGCGAGAGCTCGAAAGACTTTGGGCACCGTGCGGCGAGAAGAGGAGCTCGTGCGCCACGGCGAGTAGACAGCAGGCGCGTTTCGCAGCGGGGAGGGGGAAAAATTGTGCTGTGGTAGGGAGGGGAGGGGGGGATCTCTCTACCGACGGATAGCGGTTAATCTCCGCGGAGTGAGATGAGATTATTCCAGAGCGCCGCTACCGCCCGGTGCCAATTGCAAGGACGTTGCCGTATGACCTTAATGAGTAACGAGCATATCGTTCCGAGCGCTCCGAGGCACGATGTAGTAACGAGGAACGAAAAATAAATAAAAAGGCCTCATTCCACACTAGTAATACGCGCTGCCTCGCGCGGCACACGTTCGCCGAGGGTGTGCTGCCGCGGTGAAACGAGATGCACTCGCGGTTCAACGTGGCCTGTCAAAAAACCGCGAGTACATCGAACTGACAGACGCATTCACGGCGTCGCGGACACTCTCGCGACTAATCTCCGCACGATCGATCGTAGACGACGAAACATCGCGAGCGTGTCAAAGGGAAGATTTTCTTTTTTTTTTTCACGAGTCGTTCGACGAGACGTTCCATGCCCGTTGTGTGCCCTCGCTCGACGCAGGCCAATGCAGATGGCGTTATTATTACGTAAATTACGAAGAGTATCGCGCAACGACGCACACCGTCGTCATCGGAATTGACGAAACTTTCGTTTGAACGCGAAATCGCGGCGAATGAAATACTGCGGTTATGACAAATACCTCGTTTCTCGACGAGCTCCGAAATCTCCTCCTTGTTGTCGGCCATCTTAGCACCAGTCACTGGTCACAATGCACGATGGGTAAAAACAAACGAGGATCAGCGAACGCCGCGACACCTGACGGGGAGCGCGGCAATCTTCTCTCAGGGCTGGCGGTTCAGCTCGGATTCGAATTCACACGGGGCCTCGAGGGCCTTCGGAACATGTCGATCAAATTCATTATTTTCCGGGTTAACGCGGTGAAAAATTATGAGTATCTCGTTTTTTCGCGATTCGGGGTTATGTTATGGAAATTTTATAGCGCTCGAGTATCGAAAGATTTTCTGTTTAACTGAATCATTGCATTTTGAAGCACCGTCTTTAGAACTTAGAAAAAAAAATAACATTTTGAGATCGAGGCAAAAAACTCGAGAATTTTCACTGAATTTTCAATCAACAAACTTGCTTTGATTGCTGCGCTAATTAAGAATCTTTCCAGTCTGAACTTTCATCCGTGTGTCGGATCGCCAGGAAAAGATTACGATCTTTTTTTATTGTACTTTTTTCGTTCCACGCAGAGGCATAATTATTCCGATCGCCGGGAGTTGTAAGCTCGGGAAGAATTCTTTAGTGAAACGCACGATCGTGCCGTAGTTACGCTACTGGTCACAACGTCGTGAATTCCTTTTGCGCGAACGAGTCGCGGGATATACGGTGAGCCACGAGAGCTCGCTGCGACACTGAGCCGCGACTGTCGACTGGCGCAAGACGCTCCGAGAGCCTCGCGACGCATCGGCTGCTAACTCGCTTCCGCGGTACACCGCGCCGACAGCTGATTTTGTTACATCTTTTTTTACAATCGACATTATTATCTTGCGAATCGCGTGAATCGTCGAGACAATGGCAGGACGCGACGTAGTAATTGTTTCGGCGGCCAGGACACCGATTGGTATGTAAAAAAAGTAGTAACTTTCGATATGAAATTCGACTTTCACATGTCCAAGCATCGATTGGAATGTGTGTCACACGCCGCATTCAAATTCTTCGCTATGTCGGCGTTTCGAACCTCGACGGATATTCGAATATAGTTTTTGACCCCGAACTTATCTTTGTAATAAACGATATCTCGTTTTTCAGAATAAATGACAAAGTCTCGTTTTTTAATGTTCGCACACTTTTTCTTTCCGACATTATTATCATCGGGGGCGGAGCCTACTTTCCGAAATACCGTTTCTCACATGATGACATTTACTCATTGTTTACACTCGAAAATTTCCGCTATACGCGCTCTCTACGCTCTCGCTGTTGAGACATCGTTGCATTCCAAGTTCGCAATTGTATATTCGGGTGAGAAATTCATGGAAATTGGATTTGGAAGGTACTTTTACGGCACTTTGTGTTCAACATTGGTTACAAAAATTCTCTATGAATAAGTTACTTTTTAGATATTGGGTTTTCCGAAATAAAGAACGCATTAAAATCGACGTTAGATACAAAATGCGAGAGTGATGTACAAATCCAATTAGAACTTTTTGGGGACCAGTTTCGTACTAGATAAGGCCAAATATAACCAATATCGATCTTAGGATCCCAATGAAAAAAATCGAAAATCCATCTGCGACGAAATTTATTATCCAATGTGTTAACAGCTATCTCGTTACAGATATTTTATTAAATTCAAAACATCAAGTCGGCAAGAATCGATCGATTCTTACCGGATTCCGTACCGAACGTCGTATCGATACGACAAGTTTACCGACGACTCCCATACTGTATAAATATCGAATTTGGCTAATCTGCCAATTGTATATGAAAACAAAAAATATGTCAGAATTTCTCTGGCATTTTCTCCTCACAACCTCAGCAGTCATAATTTATCAGAGAAATTCGGAGTATTATAAAAAAAATTCTGAAAAAATGATTTTTTCGTCTGACTCAATAAAATTTCGTCGGCTAAGTAAAAACGCGGAAGAATTCGAGAAAAATCCGAGCTTCCATACTATCTTAATGGTCTAATAAATTCCGACGTTCGAGCCTTTCGATGATTTTTCTGACTGACGTTGCACTGAGCCAATGCAATTCACGTGCATTTGACCCACTGTTCGAGCGTTTGTCTATTAACCTTTTCGTAGCACTCTATTCTTCTTCTATTGACCTTGGCTCAACGTCTCTCAATTGAGTAGATCTCTCTATCGTTATCGACTTGTCTTAATCAGAGCTTTCATTGACGTTATCTCCGCACGTGGAATCGCAATCCGTTGTTTTCCATTACGCGCAGATTTTTCTTTCTGCAGCAAGTTAAAAAAAATCGCGCTACAATGTGCTAATTTGATTGCCATTGTATTTGCAATGCAAATCATTCGTAATCGCGTATCAGTTACAGCTCACGCTGACGTAATTTCAAGATCATTCCATTGGAACTGAATATCTCATGTTTCTCAGGCTCGTTCAACGGATCTCTGTCCACCGTCAAGGCATCGGATCTCGGAAGTATCGTGATCAAAGAATGCCTATCGAGAGCCAACCTCGCGCCCGCCGACGTGTCGGAAGTAATCTTTGGCCAGGTAAAAGAAAAACCTGCATAGAATTCCATTATCGATTTTCTCTTGTGTTCCCTCGCACGACGTCGCGCGCGAATAAAAATCGTTAATGACTCGAACGTTTTTGTCTTCAGACTCTCACGGCAGGACAAGGTCAAAACCCGGCGCGTCAGGCATCGATGAAAGCCGGTCTTCCTCTTTCAGTTCCCGCATATTTGATAAACATGCTTTGTGGCTCCGGACTCAAGTAAGTACTGCAAGTTTCGCCTCGAATAGCGAACGAAAAGCGCGCTTTCGACGATAACGCGGAATTTCATTGTTCTTGAAGATCGGTGGCGAACGGTTACGCGTCCATCAAGTCGGGCGAGAGCGACGTCGTGATCGCGGGCGGTCAGGAGAGCATGAGCCTATCGCCGCACACGATTTACATGAGAAAGGGAGTATTGCTCGGCGAAGCGACGATGCTCGACTCGCTGTTGAACGACGGTCTGACCGACGCCTTCGGCGGCGGTCACATGGGCGCCACCGGTAAGATGGATAGCTCTCGAAATCACAAATTTTCATTTCCATACTATTATTATCAACCGCGCGAGCATTGAAATTCCGTTACCATTGAGAACTGTCTAACGAGCATGAATAATTCAACGTTTTCTTGCATCCGATAACAACCACGATAACTGATACTTTTAACGCTGAATTTACGTGTCAACCGCAGCCGAGAACATCGCTAAATCATTCAAGATAAGCAGAAAAGAGCAGGACGATTACGCGGCGGAATCGCAGCGAAGAACCAAGGTCGCAACGGAAGCGGGCTTCTTCGAGAAAGAGATAGTGCCGGTCGTAGTCGCGGGACGAAAGGACATGAATACTGTAACCTCGGACGAATTTCCGAAACCGGAGACGACCGTCGAGACGCTGGCGAAACTTCGACCGGCCTTCGACAAAGTAAATACATGAGATTGTCGCAAATGCGATATTTGAATTGATAACCCTAGCGGAAAGTACCGGAGATACGAAAATAGAATCGGTTTTGGATTTCTTTCCGAGGGTCAACCGAGGTTGAACTGAGAATAAATCAATGTTCGTACGCTTTTTTCTCAAACGTCGGCTTTTTATGGTAACTTCACCGACAGTAAATCGAAGCTCAATCGAGGTTTCACCGAGAATAAATTAACATTCGTAGCCTTTTTCCTCAGTCGTAGTTTTTTGACTTGAATGAAAATAAATACTTCGTAGCTTTTTCCCTCAATCGTCAATTCTTGTTATCGTCGGTTTAGGCTTGAAAAATCCTCGAGACGGTCCGAATCCAAGAATTAATTTCCCGTCTTTGGGCTCGGTGATTTGTGATAGGGAACTCTGTGAGTTTTAATGGTAAAACTATGTTCCAATGTTAAAACGAATGGTATCCAGGCGCAAGGAACGGTGACTCCGGGAAATGCATCTGGTATCAACGACGGTGCGGCCGCCGTAGTATTGATGTCGGCGGATGGCGCGGCTGCCAAAGGAATAACGCCAATGGCGAGGATCGTCGCCGTCGCTGAAGGCGGCGTGGAACCCGATGTAATGGGACTTGGACCAGTACCAGCCGTTCAATCGGTCGTGAGTAACAATTGTCAGAGCCTCCGACTTATTAGCTCCTCCATATTAGCCTCCTCCAGATGCACAGTACCTAAAATCAATTTTATCGGTAAAGTAAAGATGAAATGAAAGATGAATAAAGTTTGACGAATGAATCGAATGAATGATTGATTTGATGAATGAAATCAAAGACCGCGATAATCGGGAATTGTAATAATTGGAGTGTAAGCGGGGTGGAATCCAAACAGATAGCCAGTCGAGCAATTTACCAAAAATAAACAAAGATTACGATATAATGATTGTATAAGAATAATAGATATTTTCTATTTTCCTACTTTTTATCGAGATTGTATGTTTTGACAACAAAAAAATGGTTACTCACGTGAATTGTCCGATTGTTCGCAGTTGAAGAAGGCAAATTGGAAGAAAGAAGAGGTCGATGTTTACGAGCTGAACGAAGCTTTTGCCGCTCAGTCGATCGCTTGTGTGCGCGAACTCGGCCTCGACGCTGCCAAGGTCAATGTCAATGGAGGCGCGATCGCCCTCGGCCATCCGATCGGGGCTTCCGGTGCGCGAGTTCTGGTAACGCTGTTGCACATACTCGAGCGAACGGGCGGCAAGAAGGGCATAGCTTCTCTGTGCATCGGCGGCGGTATGGGTATCGCTATGGCGGTCGAGAGAAAATAACGCTCGTTCGCGCCACGAAGTAGTACACCAAAATTCTATGCGTTACCTGGAAGTACGGTGCCGATGACGGACACTCGTACATCTATCAACCATAGCGAGCTTACCCTCCAAAATTCCAACAAATGTTATAATCTCATCGCGGTATTTTTTTTCTTTCAAGAGACCTTTTTACTGGCCATAACATTACAGACGAAGCTGAGCAACGTCCACGAAGTATTGCCGAGTATTTTTTTTGTTAGTTTTGTTTTCTTCTTAGCTTAGACAAATTATACGCAGTATTTTCTTTGGAAAGTGATGGCTTCAAGTATTTTTTATATATGAGGAATAATATTAAAAAAAAACGAAGATATTTGTACACAAATTAATAGATTCATTGTGAAAAAGATACGGAAGACATATTTATTTTTCGTTCGTCGTTGTATTAGTATACGTACATATGATCGTCGTTGTTTGAGTCAAGTGTCAATACCTTCTTATTGCGCGCTTCCCGAAGCAACTTTAGCTTCCTCTCTGTCTTTCAATATACGCTGAACGGCCGCTTCTCCGTCGCGTTGATTCTGGGCAGTGCGTTTCGATTTGAACGTAACTTTCTTCGACAGCGGCTCTTTTCCCAGCCCCGAGAGATTCAATAGCTGATTCTTGATCGCAGGAATTATCGGTATCTTAAAGAGACATTAAAACGAATCAACAGTTTTGTACTCGAGGAAAATAGTAGTTACAATAGATACTTTGACTCTAGAAAATAGAAAAAAAATCGAACACCACAGATCGATCCGGCGAAGCAGAGCAGATGTAAAAAATCTTGCTTTCACCGTCTCTATGCGATAGAACTGAAAAAAATAATCGTTCGACGGATCGACTTGCGGTGCCCAATAGGCGCGAAATCGTGTATAGTTTTCTAGAGTTCGATGTATTCCCTATCTCAGAGACTTTGAGGCTTCGACGGATGAAATCCGTGTGTATTTTTGTCCGTTTTGTCGAAACACTCGTACGATTCGTCGATTGTCTTTCGCGCTATCGCGTCCATCGTGGGTACGCAAATCTTCGAGTAATTCTCAATGATGTGACACCAGAATGACTTCGAGTTGGTCTCGGCATTTTTTATACAGTAGTAAGATCCCCAGTACGCGGAATTGATCGTTTTGGCATCGGGATGAGACGAGTCGGTTTCCTCGGCCTGAAGTTCCTCGCTCACGACGACCGTGTCGCAATCCGCGTGCGCACTCGGCACGTAGATATCCTGTATAAGATTGTCCCCGACGTAGACACATTTCGGCGAATCGTTTTTACAGATTTTTCGCAACAACACGTTGAGCTCGCGCCAATTTCCTTGCGAATAGATCCCCCCTCTCTTTAGTTGAGCTCCCGTTACAGTTTCGTCCTCGTCGTAGCCCGACATGGCCACGAACGGTCGGTCGCCGGTGAAAAAACCGGGCTTTCTCGCGAAGCAAACGACGACGTCGAACAGCGATTTCCAGTCCTCGCCGAGGGCGTAACTCGCCGTGAAGTCGGCAAAATCGGCGTTGGATCCGGTTATCAAAAAAGTGACCCTCTTCCTCTTCAGTTCTCTCAGCCAATCGATGGTTTCTCGCGTGCATTTTCGCAGATACTTGTCGGGATTGTTCTTCAAAGAGGGGAAATATTCTCCTTCGTTCGTCCTGAAGTTTTTGCCATCGAACATGTCGATCAAGCCGTCCAGAATGTCGGGCCATATTTTGTAGACGTCCGAAGGTTTAGATTTTCGTTCGTCTATCCAATCGACAGCACGAGCGAATGCCAGCGACGCAGGCATGTCAAAGTAATCCAGCAGCGAGCGAAACTTCAGTGACATCGGACCGTTCCAAGTGTCCAGGGTATCATTGACGAAGGCCTCCATCGCGTCCCATCGACGATTAGGATAGATCTTCGATATTTCGTCGTCGGCGAGCAACTTCGTTCCGTGACTCGCTCTGATTATCGTTCCGTCGTAACTTATTCTGACGACGTTTCCTCTGTCGAAGTCGAGTATCAAACCC
This sequence comes from Ischnus inquisitorius, assembly GCA_963924025.1. Classification (NCBI taxonomy): domain Eukaryota; kingdom Metazoa; phylum Arthropoda; class Insecta; order Hymenoptera; family Ichneumonidae; genus Ischnus; species Ischnus inquisitorius. The sequence continues at coordinate 14,717,945 of OZ001251.1, forward strand.
TTCTGCATGAAATCGACATCCTCGTCTCGCAACGGTTTGTACAAATATTCTTTGTCGTAGGCGCGTTTTTCGACCATGAACTTCGCCAACAATTCGTACTCCAGTTTCGCCATATTCGTGACATTGTAACGCAGCACCGTGTTATCGAGATCGAAGCCGACGCAGTCGTAATCGCCGAACTTGAAGGAACTCATTTTTCGCGTTTTTGCGAAGGATAAACTTTCCTTCGATGTTAGGTTATGTAACGGCGGTGCTTTGTGACGAACCGACGATAATGATCTGTGCCAAGGCCGCGTTGACGGCCCGTACAGCTGATTCATCGAGTTCCCGACTGCGGTTAGACGCGAACTCAATTTGCAAAAACTCGCCGTTTGCCCGACAAGTCGACATTTTATTATCATAATAATTCGATGGATGAGAAATTTTTTCACGAGAACGACGAATTTTGCTTGGCAGTTCGCGCGTTGCCTCGCAATTCACTCGTCGCTCGTCGAAAAAACTCGTTCACATCTTTGCCAAATGAGTGTACAATAACTTTCGTATGGGCGCGAGGAGGATGTGATATTTTTGATAACTCGGTCGGGGTTTATCAACAATGACGCTGCCAACCCTGCGAGACGAAAATTCATCGTTTCGAGGAGGTCCGGTGTCGCTGGCAGGGTAAGGTTAGGCACTGTTGTGCTGTGCGGTGAGGGAACGGCGCCGTGCGAGCGAGAAAGCATGCGAGCCACATCAAACGCTCGTTTAAAACATTTACGATTTATCTTGTCGATTCCGCGGTGACCTTCACATTTAAGCTCCAGTGTCGTTCGCGAGACATTTGCGATCTTGAACATATTTTTATAATAATTCAATCACTGATCTAACTCGTGCGCAAACGCGAAAAATTAAATATTTCGTTCATTTTTCATTTCTTCACATGTGAATAGTCCTAACTTCGTCATTTAATATCGCGGAAACAACGCGGCGAATCCCTTAAAAATGTCGCGTACGCGTCCGTTGAGATTACAACTGTTGTACGATTTTTTTTTTTTTTTTCTATCTTGAATCCGCTCTTTTCACCGACTCTTCTTGAGTTTTTGTTTGCCGTCGACGTTTTCCTTTTTTTTCGCGGATCTTACTTTTGCTGAATAAACAAAGAAATATGTTAAGGGATAAAATAGCGACTTTTTAGACTCACATTCGCGGGTATGTGGACGTCTCGGATATTCCGTGCGTGAACGAAGAATATCTCGTACGAAAATTTGTCGCCCCGCGGATCGGTGAAGACGCAATCTCTCATGATGATGTTCATGAACCTGCGAAGTATCGATGATCAAAACAGTCCATTGATTTTGTTCCTCGAAACTTTCATGCATAGGAAAAAATTAAAAAGAGGGACGAAAAAAGAGGGGTAGATCGAGTCATCGACCGAAAAGAGCTTCCGGTCTCTACTCCTCAAGTTCAGGTAGTGTTTGCATACAGTCTGACCTTGATCACGTTTGCGCGAGATTCAAAGACAATTTGCGAATCCTTCTCAATGGAAATTTAACTTTTTTAAAAAATGAAATTGATTCCTCAATTTTTTCCGATTTTTCCCGTTTTCAAATCTTTATTCGATCGAGAAGTGTTCGTAAAATCTCTTTAAATCTCACGCAAACATGATCAAGGTCAAACTGTACGCTAGTACCTTAAGATTCTTATAATTGAGTCAACTTTATTTGTCTTTTCGTCACTTTTTCTCTAATTACCCCAATTTCCTCATTCTAAATGGAACCTTCATATTCTTTTTTCCAATCAGCACAATATCGTACGAGTTAGGCCCATGCGAAGAGTCGTCACGATGCTTATTGAATTAACCGGCTTTCGGGAAAGCAGTGAATCGGCTTACTCTCTCGTCCACCGGGGGTAGGCTTAGCCTGAAAATGTAGCCGGCAAAATTTACCCATCGGCCTGTTCCACGGTGCCGTAAATCGACGCCTCGTTTCGCAGATCCACCGTCGTTCTCTCTCCCTCGACGGCTTTCAACAGAACCGCCAAACTGTTGTAGAAGAAGAATTTCTCCGTGCTCGAAACCGTGTTTTCCGCGAACATGTTGTTTACTTGTTGCTCGCGCGAGATAAACACTGCGACAAGCGCGCCGCCGAAAGCAGCGTTGCCAACATCGCGGCATCGCGAGACGGGGGCGTCAATTGTCAAAACTTGTCACTTGTCAATCTCGACTCCGTTTGCCCGTGTGGAAGAGTGTATGTTTTCGTGAAGAATCAACAACATTTAAATTTGAAAACAAATATTCTTCGCTTCGATAAACAGTCGTTTTCAGTGCTGTTAAACGAACTAATAAATGTGTATACGAATTTTCAGGTTAAACGCGGAGTCGACCTTTTCTTCGTTCGACGTTTTCCCAATCGCGGTTTTATCTCTCGATGTGTCTAATTTATAAAACGACTTTTTAACACTTTTAACCCGACGATTCGAAAGATCGTTCGATAATCTCAATGAATCATCGTCGTTCGATCTGTCGCGGAACGAACATTAATTCCGCAGCGTCTCGTCTATCTACTGTGATTTCCTTCGACTCGAGTAATTGCGAAACTTTGTCGCTTAGTCCCTGAACCGCTTCTTATCGCTAAAAAGAATAATAATAAAAAATGTTCCCATGCTCGTTGCTGCCACAAATTTTCCAAAGACGTGTCAAGATTTTTTAGTTTTCTCGTCATGGCGGATGACGAGTCGTCGCAAGAGACATTTGTATTCAAGTTTCCGACGTGTACGACAAACGAGGAATACACGCTGGAAATTCCTCTGAGAATTCCTTACAATGGCTCCGTCAAGGAGCTCGTCCACAGAATAATGACGTCCTTCAAGCTGCCTTGCTACGTCGAGAGGGATCTGCTCGACGCTCTCGCCGAGTCGGTCAAGAGATTGTCACTGAAATTCTATGACGACAGAGCCGACAAACTTATAGACGGAGCGCTGAGTGGCGACATCGACGTCGAGGAGACGATAAAGAAATTGGAAAAGTCGTACAAGCAAAAAACTGCAGAATACGCCGAGCCCATGGGAACGACGGACGAAGAATTGTTCGCCGCCGCGTATCACAGACTGGTGCATTCTCCTTCCTTGGAGCCGATTCTCCAGGCCGAGCACAAGTATGGAAAAGACGTCACCGAGGTCATACAGATGAGAGACTCAGACTACGAACAACTTACGAAAAAGTTCGTATTCGCGACGTTTTCCTTGGTTGGGTAACAATTCCGCGATAACTCGCAAAAGCATTTATTTAGAATTCTATCGCCGTTCTATAATTAAATTCGCCGACATAGTCCGAGCCGCGCGGGATTAATATAATGAACTTGTTTCTTTTTATCAAACGGCGCCGAGAGTATGAGTTGCTCGACCGCCTTTTGTGTTTCTCAGAATAGAGGCGAGAGAGATCGGGTACTCGGGGATAAAAAACTGCGATAAACGCGCCGATGACTAAGAGAATTATTGCGAATTTTGCTCGACCTTTTGTCATAGCAACTCTGCTTTTTTCGTTTTATTCTTTATTTTTTTCAAAGTGTTTAATTAATTTTTTTACTTAGCAGAGATTCAAGTATCAAATACAATTCAATTGTAATTTATCACCGAAGCTCTTGCACTAGAGATTTATGACTTTTTCATCACAAAGAATTAACAGTTTGTCTCAGTAGATTATTTTACCAAAACCCAAATATTGTAATTCCTTCCTTCCTTTCTAGCGCGATTGCAGATCGCACTAACTCTGTGGAGCAATCTCGCAATCATGATCTTCCAATCTTAGTTAAAATAAATTATTATACCCTAGAATTTGAGATCAAGGACAATGAGAGACTGGGGTGATTCACATATTTAAAAAAATGTGTTGTTCTCACTTGTAACTTATTAGTAAAGGAGAAATACGTCGAATGATTTTTATACATGTATTTATTGATTAATGCGGGATAATGATTTTTTATTTTAGACAAACGGAGGAAATGCGCGTGGCTGTGGAGACTCTCGAAGCCGGATCGACGGAGAGATCGATCAACGAGATGGCTGGGAGGCACTTTGAGGAACAAAGCTTGCTGCAGGGTCATTGGGGATCGAGAGTCGACGCTCTCAAATTGGAACAACGCCGACAGTATCGCAATTGGATAATGCGATTGCTCGAGGATCAGCAGACCAGCATGCTACCTACACCGGTGTACGAGAATAACTATGAAAGCTACAATATTGCCTCGAGCGCAACGACGAAGAGAACACGAGATTACGTGTAATTTTCTTTTTCGACAGGAGTTCGCCGATGGTACCGATGCCACCGATCCCCTGTGGCCTGGACAATTCCGTCGTTAACGAAGCCAAAAACACGTCGGATTTTCCACAGTTGGAAGAGAGCTTCACAATACATCTTGGATCGCAATTGAAACAGATGCACAACATAAGGATTTTAACTGGCGATGTTTTAGACTTTTGCCGAACGAAACACAGCGAGTCTAGGTACGATGGGATCAAGAAATAAGGCAATCCTGCCGGCGAAACGAACAAGCTGAGCCGAAAAATTTTATAATAATCGTAATAACTTTTTACACCGGTCCAAATCGTACGACATATTGTGCTGAGTGGAAAAAAAATATTGACGGTTTTTGAGAATCAGTAAACTAGGGAAATCGAATAAAATTTGAAGAAAAGAACTGCTTTGTGAGTGGAATCAACGAAATTTCGTTATCATTCGCTAAATAAGTGATTTCGTGCATTTACTGGCAGGATTATCCTAACTCACTCAGTTCAAGACTCGGTAGAGAGTTGAGTTCCAATTGATTGGATAGTAATTGTGGGTGTACAATTATGTTATAGCAACATGGATCCGATACCGCAGAGATTGCAAACTGCTCTTGGATTGTACTCGAACGATTTGTGCGGTCTCGTACTATTGAGCGACAACCATTTGGGAAGTTATTCAGGAGTTACCAAAGGTGCGTTGACAATTCTCGATGAATGAATGGATGTTCATTGAATGTTTTGAGTCTTGATTCATTGCCTTTTTATAGAACTCTGCTCGATATGTCAGCTAACGACGGAATTTCATTTTCCGCCGGTCGACGAACAGCTGGAAAAAATTCGGGACGACGTCAAGGAAGCCGTCGCCTGGCGACAGGCTCATCACCGCGATGGAAGCGATCAGCAGGTTCGTCGTTGAAGAAAAGAAAATTATGTCTTTAAGAAGAGATTATCGTCACATTCCCAGCGAAATGTGAGATTTTGAGAGAATTCAACATTCTTACCAAGACAAAAATCTGAACAAAATAATCACATAGATGCTGTTAAGAACATTGATTTTTTGTAATCATAATTCCAAATAGTTATTGACGAGTTAGTTAAAAAAATAGTTCATCAATTTGTTCGACAAGCTAGCTTTTTTTTAGCAGAAGTTGATTCGTTAATTCCTCTGCATTTTTCTGACATCTCTCTTAGAATCTACTCTAATTTTCCACCTCGTATCCAAAATTTGTGAGCTTTCGATCTAAAAAAAAAATATCGAAATAAAAAATTGGTGAACTGATTCCTGACAGAAGAATTAAATTGCTGGTTGCCTCCTTGAACAATTTGTAATTGAACGTATTGGTATTTTCTGAATTGTGTTAGAGTCTCACTTTCGGACCGGAATGCAACGATACATTACCTCCTGAGTATATATCATCGTGTCAATGATTCTCGTATCTCCGGCAGACGAAAAAATCGAATTCGAGCAAAGCTCTGCAAACCGGCGACGTGTTTATCACGCGGCACTCGAATCTCGCTCAAGTTCACGTTGTATTTCACATGGTAGTCAACGACTCGTTGCGATCGGGTGACATAAATTCTCGTCATCCTGTCATTCTCGGATTGAGAAATATTCTCAAGACGGCGTGTTGCAACGACGTTACGACGTTAACGATACCGGTTCTGCTGGTGCACGAAATGACTGAGGTAAAATTAGTGAATTGCTGCTCTTATTTAGCAACCCAAATGGATCTTCGATTTAAATTAATTTTTTTTTCGCAGGATATGACAGTCGCTTGGTGCACCAAGAGAGCGGAATTAGTTTTCAAGTGCGTCAAAGGATTTATGATAGAGATGGCCTCGTGGGGCGGTGCCGAGTTGAAGAATCTGCAATTCTTGGTACCCAAGGTGAGTCAAACGCGATCGTTAATACAACATAAACTCAAATTCGAATCGGTAAAACGAAATTGTGTTATTGGCGATCACAAAAAAAAATACAATTTATTAATTTATGTTTAAACAAAAACAATGATTTTACTATTAAACAAAATATTTTACAACAATCCGAAAGAAAGTTGAGGTCTTTTCTTCTTTTGTTAATCTCGGAAACTGCGTTTCCTTTTTCTTCTCGCTAATTCTTTCGATTCCTTTGCAGGGCATGTCCGAGGAGGTCTTCGGAACACTGGCGACGATGCTGCCGAGTATATTTCGCGTCTCGAATCCGTTGGTCTTCAAAGTCAGCGATGCGCCCCACACGCCGAAAAAGTGATAATGAATTAAAAGAGCCGAACCCGGAGATACCGAGAGAAGCTTGCGCTGATCATTACGAAACCGTGATACCGATAAAGCGCATATTTATTTGCTACACAATATGTCGCCTCCGAATATCACAATCACGCCGAGGGCGCGAAGGCGCAATAATCACGTTGTATCGCCCATAAACGTTGGAACTTTTTTCCGTTTTTTTCTTCTCTTTTTTCTCCCATGCAATCTTTGCGCTTATTTTTTCATTCATTTCGCCTCCGACCGCTTTCCTGGGCTCATAAAATTTTCCTCTGCTCGTCGTCGCGACTGTTCGGGGGAACTTCGCGTCATTACCAAACTCCTTCGTCGATCAACGAAATAAATTATTTCATTATAATGAATCGCTTGTGAATACGGCAATTAATCTTCGGCGAAACTTTCGTCTCGCCGTTTCATAGTCGTTTCTGCATCCGCCGATCAGAATTCCGTGAAACGGCCATCGCGCGTTATTGTTTACATGTTTCGGTGATTAGAGAGAAATTTCGACACGCCGTTATCGTGCCGGGATTGGGGAGTGTAAATTAATTGAAAAAATAAGTCTCTCGGTGCAAGGGAGCAGTCGCGATTGCGAGTTTCGGAAGGCAATTAATTTAGCGTATGCAAAGCTTGAATGAGAAAAAGAAAAAAGAAGGAGAATGAGAGATCCACGGTCATCGGATAAACTATATATGGCAACGAGTCTGCAACCGCGGGCGTCATTAATCGTTGATTTATCTCGACGAAACGTGGTGCGTTAGTCCTCGCAAATCTGAACTCGTGACCCCGAGAATACATTCCCGATGAATCCTCTTTCATGCAACGAATTGCGAACGATGGGCTTAGTTCGATCTAGGCCTCGCGACTCGAATCGTTCGCCACCCTCGCTATGTATCGGTTCGATCGATTTTCAACAATGTGGATCAGTGCCCTCACGGTTTTAGGATTATGTGCTGTACTTCGGGCCACCGAAGTGGTGAGCAGCGACTTTTAACATTTTCGATTCGTTGCTTTGAGGAAAGAAAAAGATAACATATCGGGGAGTGTAATAGAAAAATTAATCACAGTATTTCGACTCTGCAGGTCGATCTGTCGGGCCGGGGCTTGAAGAAGGAAGATTTTTTCGTGACAATTCAAAAGCGTATGAGTCTCCACAATATCACGGATCTCATACTGCGCGATAACAAATTCGACAGTTTCCTCGATTGCTCGACGAATCTCGACAATCTGAGAAAGCTCGATTTGTCGCACAATCATCTCGCTCGGTTCTTCTTCCTCTGCAAGGAGGAATACAATTTGGAAGTACTCAACGTCAGTCACAATCATTTGGAGTACATCGACGATTTGGCGATCAACGACAGAGTATCGAAACTCAGAGTTCTCGATCTTTCGTCGAACAGGCTGACGGTGGTGAACGAAACTATGCTAGAACACATGAAGGTACTTTGGAAGAATTCTTTTTTTTCCACGAGATTTTTACAATTTTTTTTAATGATCAACAATTGGAGCCAATTTGTGGGGATTGACCGACTTTAGTATTTGAGCTTATTAGGAAAATTATAAACCGATTTTTTACGAGGAATTTTGTTTTTGGATTCAAAGCAGGGTCGCATTCCATTTTGTTTCTTCATATTCTAAAATTTCTATGTGTCCAGAATAGCGCGTACAAATGTAAATTTCAATTTTGTAAAATTGCTGACAAAGTATCGCCATCAAGGATTTTATTAAATTTAAATCAGACCGGTAAAAAAATTCCGTGGTAAACCGAACCGTAAGATTCAGCTTTTGTTATGTTAGAAAAAAAAAATTTATTCTACGTGGCGCAATGCTTGCAACGCTATCTTTCAAGCATCGCTTTGGTTTCATCATTCCTGATTATCCGACTGTGCGAAATCGTGACAATGGCGATACGATTTTCCAAGAAGGAACGATTTTCTGGACGACCGATTTTCATTGAAAAAATGGATTAAACAATTTTTTTGCACATACTTTAATGAAAAAAAAATCCGCAAGCCCTCATATTATTATTTTTGAGAAAAAAGAATTGTTTTTTGGCTTTAACTGTATTAGGAAGTTTCCAAATCAATTTATTTTCTCCCAACAAATTTTTTTTTTTTAAATCAATAATACCAGATTATTTGTTTTAATTAACCGCCGCTTTCTTCGGCGAACCATTCAAATCCATTAGAAAGTAGATAAACCGATTTGTTTTGTTTCTCACGGAATTTTACATTTTTAGAATTAATAATCGGAGACGATCCGCGTGAATTAATCACCGCTATCGTCGCTCATGCTGATTCATTAGGGACTTTATTAAACGACGGCCGCGCGTGCGTGTGGCAATTAAAAAGCGATTGCTCGAGCTATCTTTGTTCAAAGTATCACATTCGCGGCGTGGCTTGTTTATTCGTTAACCCGGCGATTATCGGCTCAAAAATACCGGTGATAAAAGAACTGGAGTACTTTCACAATAAACATTGCTCGTTTATAATTCGGTGTATCTCGAGCGCGAAACCGCGTGGAATAATACAAAAAAATCGTTAAACATAATCGAATCTTACTCCGAAAAAGAAAAAAATGATTAATTTTTTTTACAGGTTTTGCAATATCTCTCAGTGGCGAACAATCCGATAGTCGAGATTCACAATAAGTCGTTTTCGACCCAACTGGCTCTTCTTCATCTAGATCTCAGCAACGTTTCGGCGCCTTCGTTCTCCTCGGAACTGTTCAAGCCCCTCGTCAGTCTCACCTTCCTGAATTTATCCTACAATCCCATCGACACGATTCCATTTTTGCCGATAACCCTTCAGGAGCTCGACTTATCGGGGACAAACATACTTTATCCCGATAACTTGCTGCTTCCCAAATTGCAATCGCTCCACATGAATTACATCCGAAAGTTGACGCATATTTTTTTGAACGAATTCCAAAACTTGACGCTCCTCGGGAGCCTGACGTTCGAGGGTTGCGCCAATTTGAAGGTATTCAGAGTCTGGCCGAGCGAGGGAAAGTTGTTGCCGAGACTGGAGAGACTGTCGATCAGGGGCTGCGGCGTAGAGTCCCTTAACGCGGATCTACGGCCGATAATACAGCGCACCGCTTTCGCCGATTTGGCAAACAATCCGTGGCACTGCGACTGCAGAATGCTCTGGGTCAAGAATCTCTATTCTACAAGCCAGCCGAGCAACGAGATCAGGTAAAAGCTTCGTTCCTGCTTCGACAGATGACGTTCGATATACTGACGAAAAGTGTTTCTTTGTGATAATCCAGAAACGCACTCCGAAATGGGCAATATTCGTTGAAAAAATTGAATTTCAATAATTTGGAGTCGAAAAATATGTAGATTCTTTTTTTTTCGTTTGCATTTCATTAGAAAAAAAATCATTCAAAAATCCAAATGTAATTTTCAGAAAGTCGTGATTTATATTTCAATTGTTGGTCGAAATTTACAGTAGCACGAATTCTTTAAATTGTGATTTCAAATTTTAATTGTATGAATTGTTATTATTGATCCCTGATTTTGATGAAAAAATGTATGAATGTGAAAATTCCATTGTAGTGATTTATACTCGAAAAATACTTAAAATGGTTTTTAGAATCCTTTATTAATTTTTTTTCACGGAAAAGATTAGGCAAGAGCTCGGTTTTGCATTTGTTAATTTCAACCGAACGTGAAAAACTATCAATGCCGTTCGCTTCTATTTTTTAAACGAAATTCATTACAGCTTCGATTATTGGAAATTAGCTAAAATATTGTAGATGCGAACGTTAGATTTCAATGATTTGTGCTCTATGAATATCTAATTTCTATTTTTTTATACTACGGCCGTTTTGACCATTTTTCATAGTAGACATTTATAGAAGCCTCAATTATTTAATGCCTGACATTAATTTGCAGATGCAGCAGTCCGGACGTATACAAGGGAAAGTTGCTGTCCGAAATTCCGAATGACCATTTGATATGCGAGGACGAGAGCGGCGGAGTGGTTTATTCTCTGATATGGGCAGCCGCGTCGATACTGTCTGTGGCGACGATAGCGATCGGTCTATTTCTAATATCGAAGAAGAAGCCGATATCCGAGTGGAAGTTGCCGATTCGCGGCAACAGCGTCTCGTACAAGAACGTCGTCGAATCGAACAACGATCTAATAAGAATATTGAATCCCGGCGACGCGTCCGATCGAGCCGAGGAATGAAATAACGTCGTTTTTCCGCTCCAATTAACGTTAATTTTTGTTCACCCAAAAATATTTGTGCACGTAACTTAGGATAATTATGATCGAAGAAAGAAAAATCCTCGACGCTTCATCGTGGATGATTTCTCGAGGCGTTTCACGAACGCGCGTTTCATATTGAGCCCAAAATTCGAGTATCCTCGAATCGGGGCCGTGGAAACGATCTCGAGTGGATTCTACACAACTCGTTCGCTTCATTCGAATAAAATACAAAGTTGCCACGAAACGTCTCGTCGTTGTTATTTCCGCACGAAAGAATGCAAAGGATGGAAAAAAAACGATAAGTCTTTCGCTCGTTAGACCGAAGGGTTGAAGTTTGTGAGATAATCGGTCCCACCCCTTTGCCGAGGCGGCACGCGGGCTCTTCGAAAATTTCAATGCTGAGAAAGGATCGACGAAAAAACCGGACAAAGAGCGAAGTTGCGGGGTGTTCTGGATCGGCGAATACGAATGAACGCAATGCTCGATCGGTCGAGCACGATAATAGCCGGCGTATTATGTTCGCCGAGTTATATCATTATTTAATAAAAATGTATTCCATGTTTTTTTTCCTTTAGAAACACGACACTCGAGAAAGAATGGAGAAATTTAAATTTCCCCAAAAATACGTCGATAATGATGTTCGAATTCGTACGAAACATTGGTCTATGGCGAACATTCGAGCATATTCGGGACGATGCGAGGGTTTCGTTTGGATTTTTTTTTAATGCGCAAGAACGAGGCTTGGCTTACGACCAAATGGCGCTATGAAGATCGTCAGTTTGGCTGACGTGCGCGGTGATCGCGTGCGATGTAGCGATCAGTCTTTGTACCGAAGTATGATCTTCCTGCTGGGGCGAAGCCTATCGGGTTACCCCTACGTTCCTATAGTTATACGTTTCGCGTATGTACAGTAGGATACGCGTGTACGCCGGCTCTCTCGACTTTCCTTACTCGACGCTGCATCGGAACACGCTTTTCGACCGCTTTGGGCGATTCCGAACTCATGAATTATGCTACAATGGCCGTGAGCCATTCCAACTAGTTCTGCACTCTTGCATATTTTTCTTTTTAAATAAAGTCAAGTCAATTAAAGTTATCACAGAATATTGAATGAAAATTACGCGAATAAAATGGAAAAGATGCTTTTGAGTAGAGAAAAAAAAAAAACATTTCGGTAATTAGCTCTTCGTGCATTGAAAAATATATTTATGTATTGTTGATTAAAAAAGAATAACGCCGCGACAACGACAGAAAAATGTATTATTATCATATTATTATTATTATTGTTATTGTTATTGCGATCTACGGGACGTATGCCTTAATTTGTCCACTTGCACCCACAAATTCCATCCAGCGCAAAAAAAATGAGAATAGAAGAAAAAGAGAAAAAAAAATCGAAATTTATTTTGTCAATAAAAACAATGCAAGTACTTACGAACGAAACGACTTTTTTTGCAAAATGATCGTTGCTGTGCTGTAAGCCGTGATTCCTTTATCATTTCAGTGTTGATTCCGAGATCGTCGAATACTCTTAGCGATTTATTTAAATTTTATTTTCAACGAAAAAATTTTACGCGAGACGAAACCGAACCGAGGATAAATAATCGTTACGATTTTACCCGTGCATAACCGACGCGATGCGCGCGCACGCGCCAGTGAAGACGGCCGCTTTGTTCTTCGCGGACACGCGAACTTCGCGCTCCGGCTGAACGAAGGTGCTATACAATTCTTACGTAATGTGTATATACAGTTTAGTTGCCGGGAAATAGGGATACGCGCGCGGCACTTTCTCGCTCTCGAGTGCATCGGCGAACGATTTCTAGTTACGTTGATGCTTTCCGGCTCAGCGGCGTGTCGGTACGCGAAGATTGCCCCGAAGTGTTTTCGCGACAGTGGGGCCGCGGGGCACGCGCGCGTCGTAACTCGCGGCGGTGGCAAAAACGAGTCGAACCCCCTCTCGCAGTGTTTGTTTATGTCGCCGCGTGATCGTAACAAAGAATCGATCGAAGTGTACGTATTCGCCCCGTTTTATGAGATTCGTGGATCGTTTTCGGTTAACTCTCGGAGCAATGTATTGAATTCAGTTCGTTTGAGGTGACGGTTAGTGCGCGATGTTTTTTTCGTCGACCATTTTGTTTTGTACGGTCAAGTGACGAAGGTTTGACTAACTTTTTTTGTGATTGTGATAAAAGAGTTCAGAATTCGATGCGATAAAAGTGTTCGGTACTCATTGTGACAAAAGTGTTCAACCATTCCCGGACGATGCGAGACGAGAGCGGGTTCCCGAGACGCAGAGACATCGAAGTAGTAAGTCGTCGAGTCGACACCTCCAGCTTCGCGCTTGCATGGTTTTTTGCACGCGTCGGCGCGGGCTGGTTGTAATTCTCATCAATTGTTTCCATTACTTCCCGAACTTCGAAGGCCACATCGCCGAATCTTCGATCGGTTCGTTTCCAACTTTCGAACCAATTTTTCATTTATCAACTATCGCGTCCGCGTGTCTCGATCGAGCGCGGAACCTGTAGCGACGAAAGATCGTTGGCGTTCGTCGTCGATGCCAAAGATCTCTCGTGCCCCGGACTCCAGAAAAGCCGCGGGGTGTCCTGTTTCGCTCCCGTACCTTCTTCGGTAACTCGAGATTCCGTCGGAGCCAATTTTCGTGCCCTCCGCGGACTCGCGTTCGAGCCTCGCGGCTCGTCGTATGTATCCATATATATATCTATACATATAGGACGAAAAGGAAGGAGACGAGCGAGTCAAAGTAGGGCCAAACGGTGTGCCGTAGAGAGAGAGTAAGACGACGCCGTAAGAAAAATAATACACATCGTCAGGGTAAACCGAGCGCTCGCCGGAGCGTCTCGCAGTCGCCGATACTCTATCGGGAGCTCAAAGTTTCAGCTATATGGATCGCTGCGCATATACCCGTACACGACGGGGCTCCTCTCACGTGCACGCGCGCTTATACTTAGCCTAACGGTCAAACGAAATTTGCGATATAAAAGAGCCCCCCCCCCCACGCGCTCTCGTAGCATCGAGAAGATGCTACTCGACGCATGAGGCGATATAATATCGAATTTCCGAAGACGTAGTCTCGCCTTCGTTTTTTTGTTTCTCATACAAATATTTTATCTCTTCTACTTTTACGATCGAGCGCGGAAGCATCGATTTCCTGATATTCACACTAATTAATTGCTACTTAATAACATAATTGAACATTACACTACAATTATTTTTTTCTTATATAGTAAATAAAAAAACGACCCGGTAGATTGAAGCACGAACGATTCTTTCGCTTTTGAGCTCGGCGATCAAGCGCGCTGTTTTTTCGTTTTTTCGACTCACTTTTTTTTTCAACGATCCATACTACCGAAATTGTGTTTAAAGCGATGAAAACTGTTCGGCTGTAAGTGCATTTTTGTTTCGAAAGAGATTCGTCGCTCTGCATCCCCACCCCACATTTCTTTCTCCCCGTTCAACATGGAGATCGAACAACAGGGAGAAAGTTATTTCAGAGCTGTTACCGCGCATACAACGAGCGGGGCGGGGAGGGGTGGGGGTAGTGCGCGAGAGGTTTTTTGGTGGCCCGTGCGCGCGCGAGCCTCGAGGTTTTATCTGATTAAACCGACATGGAAACATGGGGTTACGCGTGTAAGCCTTCGACGCTGCCTCGCCTCGCGAGGGGGATAAACGATGCGCGTAAGAGAGACAGATACGTTGCTCTGCTCTACGCGGAACAACTGAATAATGAAAATAAAACCCACCGATGCTATCGTTAAGCACCGAGGGATTACGTACGCATCAGCGCGCCCCATCGCCGAACGAGCTTGTAACAAACATTTCGCGCGAGTCCCATCGCATCAAACTCGTCAATGTACGAAAATCTTTATACACGAAGCTCTAACCGGCCTTCTGCAATTCTCTAACGCTCTTTTTTTTTCGTATGAAAATTCGCGGGACGATTGAAAATTGATGGGCAAAACTTCAGCTTGGTCCTATTTTTAAATAGAATCGACTCATTATTATTGTTTTTTTTTATTTGTTTATAATTATTATTAATTTCATTATTATTTGTTTTATAAGATCCTCTCGATACAATTAATATGAATTATTTTACATAGAAAAAAAAAATAAAAACAAATAAATAAATATCTTTTTAACCAGTGGAGTCTCATGTTGAAGACGGTGAAAAGAACGAAGCGGAAATTCGACGAAAAGTAAAAATTCCAACGATACCGGTGAATCTGTATGATTTTGCGGCTCATGGGTAACAATAGTGAAGATTTTGGTTCATTCCTCCCTCGTCGTGTATACGGAGAACCGAGGTGTGAACTGGCAAGCACGCGAAAAGTACCAATATCCGTCAACGCGCTACATTTCTTTTCTGTTCCCGATCTCGCACAGTCGACAAAGGTGGCGCGCTACGCGCGGTAGTTTCTCGAGAGGTGCCTTGTGCCGAGGCATCGGGGCGCGTTATAGCTTTTGCATTCTCTGTTGTAACCTCACCAAAAGCCGCTTACGATCAATGCTCGTGCGGTTCGATCATCCAGAGATCTCGTTCCAACACACATACACACACAGTGTTGACGAACGACGATCTCTTTCCTCGTTTCTGCACGTTTACGCGGCGCGACGCCGGCGGGGAGACGGGGAATCTCTTTTAGTACGGCCGGTGGGCAAGAGGGCTTATAACACGCGACAAATCGGTTAAAATATGGGGCACTTCTTAAGGTAGTCCTTGCGCATAGGTTTCGAAATCGAGAGATAATTGCGAATACGATATTATAAAGAACTGAAAAAAAACCTTCCTAATTAAAGGTATTGAAAATATTGATTTTCTACAATAACAATTCCCGAATGTTATTAACGAGATGATGAAAAAAAAAATTATTCACCAAATTTCTCAGCAAGCCAACTTTTTTCAGATTTTTTTATTCACTTTGAATATTATGATTTTCCACACACTTTTTCCATATAAAAAATAAATTCTATCAGTGAAAAAAATCTGAAATATTCCGAACGTAGTCAGAAAAATGAACGGATCGTTTTCAGTCGAAAAAAGACTAGTAGGCTTTGCGTCTATATTTGGCGAGCTTTTATCGGCTCGTAACTCGCGTTAGGTTCGGCAATCCCTTCGTCGGCTCTCGTTTTCAATATAATAGAGACGCGAGAGACCCCGGACAGCGATCCGTTTGCAAGTTTTTCGCCTGCGAACGATGCGAGCGAGTGAGAAAGAGACGAGAAGAGATTTTTCGAGATCGCAAGTCTCCGCAATTCGAGACGAGGCACGTTCGAGGCATCAGCGAGGGAAGGATTTTAACTTATCGGTAGAAATCGCTGCTGCTGTTGGCTCCTGCTGGTAAATGGCTGCACACAGCGATTAAATCCAACTAATCGGTGGAACTATCCTGCGCTCTCACAGAGAGTGTGTACACTCTAAACCGGCAGGATTTACCTTCTTTGACGAAGAGATCATCTTTAGCTTTGGCCCCGATGGGCGCTCTTCGAGACCTTGTGTTCGAGAAGCCAAGCTCAGACGTTGTTCCAAATAATTATTGGTGTGGCACGAAAATTGAAAAGAGACTGTGGTATGGATTTAGAAAAAAAAAAGAAAAAAAAAATGATTACAAACAGCGATTAGAAAATACGAGATATTGAGAGATCGTTCGATAGTTTTCAAGAAAAAGTGTAGATTCATTCTTATGTTTGTGAAATATTTTTTTTGCTCCAGATAGTGGAATGAAAACCAGTTTTTCAAGAGAATGAGCAGGTCAATCTGAGTTTTCAGAATTCGAATTCACTTTGCAAAAAAAAGTATCTCAGAACTGTAGGAAATAATGAAATAACGTTTATTTTCACCGAAAAGTACACGTATTACGAGTCTTATAAAAGAAGTCTGTCATCTCATAGTTTTTGCGAAAATAAGAATTTCGATGTCGTTTCGTTTTTAATTTCTTTTATTAATTTCATTAAATAATATGCTCTTCTCTGAAATACTGATGACGAAATTTTTCATCCTGATGAGCTAAATTTTTGAATACACGAACTATACAACGCACTGAGAACATTAACTTTGCCCAATATTAATTTTTAAAATTCATTGAAGAATGTATGCGTACTCAAAACAATGACTAGATAAATTTCTGCATTTTTCGTTGATAATTTTTTGGAACTAATTTCCTCTTCACTTTTTGGGACCGTGACTATGGAAAATTTATTCGGTCGATTTTTTTCGGAAATTCGCTCGACGGCTAAATCCAGATCGGGTCCGTTACCGGAACAGCCTCCTCAAAGCAGCTTTGTGCGCAATGTAAAAGTGCTTCGCCCGCGTTTCTTTTTTTTATACCTATTTTTTTTATCACAGTTTGATCTGTTTCAGTGACTAATACTCTAAAAGGGTTCACCCCGAAACGCGCGTTGTAAACTCCAGATTTCCTTCTGTCCCAGAGACGATAATAGCTCCAATTTCCCTCCGCTAAAGCGAGATAAGTAGATCCTTATTTTCTCTCTTTCGACAGGAGAATATCTTTGGCTGCGCGAAATGCAGTTTTTCCGTAGTCGTGTCCGCCGTTCGTTGCAGCGTGGTATTAGTGCGGTTAGAGACGAGAGTTGAGTGAACGTAGTACAACCGCTAATCCCGGTTCCAGCGGAATCGTCACGTTCAAGAAATGCGTTAGGATCGCGCGCGCGCGCGCCTCTCCTCGATGGCCTGGCGAAAAGACCCCTTGTGCGGGCCTGCACCTGAGCGAAGCGAAAAACGAAAGGAGGATATACACTGGCGAATGCCGGCCTCGTCTCGGAAGTATCTTCGAGTGCCAGAATGAGCCGCGAACGATCGAGTATAAACTTATACACCATGCGGGCTAGTTTTGCTTTGCTCCACGAGAGACCAATACCTAGACGGCACCGGCTATGCGTCCCGCAGACCCGTCGCGCGTAATTACTTCCAGATGTGACCTTACCGTTCTTACCTTGCTGTATCGCCGATTCCGCCGCTCCTCGTGCACGAGTAATATAGCTCTCCCCGTAGGAACTCCTCGACGATGAATGAAACGTGATGAGGTGCGCACCTTTCGCACTCGCTTTTACACTTCTCGACGCGATTGCGAGACGCAAATCCCACCCTTGGGAAATTCCAATTGTACCTGTCGATCGGCGAGACGCGGCACGAAAGACGCGACACCGATCGTGGCCATAAACATTTTAACCTGCGCGAACAAGTCCGAAACAACGGTTTCTCGTTGCGAATGGCAGAAACTGCGCTCATGTTCGTTGTCAATCGTTGTTACAATCAAGGATTGTAACAAGTACTCATTTTCTTTATAAGACACAGAATTATTAGTAATATCTTAGTAAAAACAATCGCAACGCTCGACATTGTCAAAAAATTATCTCTTATTGAGTAAGTTAATAATAAGTAATAATTTTGGGATTGTTGACATTCTTGAACGTTTTGAAATTATTTGCTATTTCAATGAAAAAACCTTACATCATAAAATAATTCAAAAGCTTCGAAAAACTTAACTCAATGAACTTTTTTCCGTCATGATTTTCTAAACATTTCGATTTTTTTTGCTAAAAAAAAAATCGTCGAATGTATTTTCAGTAATTTCGTAAAATATTTTTTTTCGATATCGATTTATTTAACTGAACCATTGTGCATTTTTTTTTTTTTTTTTTCACATTATTCCTCAACGTGCATGCATTTTTTCGAACTTGTATATCGTCGAGAAATGTTTTTCGATTCTCTCTCATTTGTGTCGATCTTATGCGAAATGAACTCCATCGCGCGAGGACTGCCTTAACCGTTCCATTCCATCGCGTTGCTGATAAATAATTATAGAAGTTCTCCATCGGTCGATTCGAACTCGATACAAAACCCGATCACGGTGATTATATGTCTCAACGGAGTTTTTACGAGGCCCCCATAAAGATTGACAAGTCTCACGAGATCCTGACGCGAGACTGTCAAGAATTAACAACAAACACCTTGAAGTCCGATTGCTCCGAGGGGTTCGAGAAGACGACGATATCGAGTTCCCTCGGGCCACTTCCTGCGCGCCCGTTACTCTTCCTACGCGCCTACGCTGCTGCAGTGGCTCGGCTTCTGTATTCTGTAATAGCAAAGAGACGAGAGAAGCGAAGAGTGGTCGTGGCGCGCGTATGCGTGCTCGCTGGCGCCGTTGGGACAGACACACGGCAGTTAGTAACGCGGCCTTCCAGCGGTATATACTTTCGGGAACTTTTGACGTCTCACTGACGAGCGCCACCATCCCCCTCGGTCTCTCCGCGTAACTCTCGCATACAAACAGGAATAGACACCTTACCGTTTTGCCTGACGGGGGCTTCGAGTGCATTTAGTCGTCGCGAGACTTCGTCACGAACAAAAAAAGAAGAATAAAAAAAAATGGAAAAAAAATAGAAAGAATAAAAAAACTCTTCGACTCGACGCCGAAGTAAAAATTTCACTGCTATAAATAGCGTATAAACGGAACGCGATATACTGCACCGACGCGAATCGTTACAATTCAATTTTACGCGTCGAACGTCCGCCCAAACACTGCGCATAAAAATTGAACGAATAAAAGCCAAAACAAAAAAAGGCCGAGAGAGAAAAAAAAGGTAAAAACTGATGCGACGTAAATAACGAAATATTCGAGCGAATAATCTGTATTTCCGTGCGGCGGTGGAATACCATATATATATAGTTTTTTTATTTCGTCCCGTTGGGATATAGGCGGTTCGAGTCGAATCGCGGACGATCGCACGATAGCGGGCGAATTTTTTTTAAACGAAAAATCCGTATGACACAGTCTCTCCGAGCGGATGAAGCGGCGATTGTTGTAAAACAGCCCGAGCGGTGGCCTCGAACGCAACCGGCGATATCTAGTCGTAATTTTCGACGGCATTGAAATAGCTCGGGCGATCGGAAAATTTCGCGAACGCGGAATTACTGGGCACTTCAACCTCGGGGGTTTATACGCGCTATGCCATACCGGTGTAGCGTTTGTTTGCTCATAGTTCGCTGTTCATACGGCAACCGTACAGTCGTGGTCGTCATAAAAAAATTTGCGGTTTCGTCGTCATTCGATTCTCATAAAATTAGTTGCAAAAAAAAATGTTATCGTTCCTTATGACCCGCTATATTTCCATGTGATATCGCATGAAGAAAAAAACTTTCACAAGAAATATATCATAAATATATTATTAATAATATTATTAACATAAAAAGATATATTGAATATATTATTTTTATTATATTATTCGACGTTTTTGCATAATTATCTCGACGATTGTTATTACCATTGCTAGAATTTCGTAGACCTCGCGGACGACGCGGGATAATAATTAATAATAATTATTATTAATATTAATAATAATTTGTTGCAGCTTTGCTATAGCGAAAAAATACACCAATCTGGTTAATGCAGAAAATATATTCACCATATTTCACAATATATCCATAATATGTAATTTTGCAATGACCTTGAAAAAATCTTGAACGTTTGTCGAAAAAATTCGATAATGAATAGCAGCTCGATGGGAAACCGTGGGTATTCGAGAGAATCGCGAATGAACGAGCCGAACGAAACTCGCGAGAGTTTTTACTGTATCCCGGAATTCTTTTATTTTCCGTCCCATTCTTCCACCGGCCTTTCTCGTTAGGATAAACGTAAAACAGCGATGGAGCGATATATAGAATCAAAAGCCGGCGGATAACGTCGAAGAGTGCTGAAGCTAGCCCCCGCCGCGCGCGCGTTGCCGCGAGTAAATTTTCAAACGTTGCGAGAGCGTCGATGCGGCCGCGTCCACAAAATTATCGTTTCGCTCTCTATGCGGAACTCCGCGGCCGCTTTTCCTCACGCCCAACGCGCGCACACACGCACACGCATACACGCACACTAATCCAGGATTAAAAGCGCGATAAATTCGCACCTATGGTTCTGGCTGGAACGGCGTTAAATGCGAACAACCCAGGCACGACGATGCACGCATAATGCTACAGTACATCTCGATATATATACATAGGTAACGTTGCTACTGTATTTATAGCTTCGGTGCGAAAACGCTCGGAACCGAATGTTAAAAGGGAGGAATGAGGAACGAGTTCGCCGTTCCGTGTGATTGCGATAATGCGAATATATTAATGCGCGAAAATGCATAAAGCGCGACGAACGGGGAGGTTTACACGGCAAAACGCTTTCGGGGCCGCGAGGGCCCAAGCGCATCGGTCGACTCTCCATCGGCATCGAAACAGACGAATATAACGATTTTCGCGGGCGCTCGACGCGAATGGATGATACACCGCGTATGTGTGCACGTCCGCAATTTATGTGTATACGCAACGAAGAGGAAGAGGGCACGAGTGGCGAAGTCCCCGGATGCGAGAGTCGAACGAAACGCTTGATAAATTCACGATGGGCGAGGGAGCGGGGGGAAAAAAACACGACTCGATTTGCGGATATACCGAAGTATATGTGTGGAAACGGGAGCATGAAAAAGCTTGGCTATCCTCGATTTATGTCCTTTGTCTCTTTCTGCTTTCTCTCTCTCTCGAGGCTTTCGATGTATTCATCCCCTCTTTCGCGCAACTGCTACGCACCGGTAACCCATCAGTGATATTTTGTTTCGACGGATTAAAAGCCACTGATCATTCGGGGCTGAGTGACTCTCTCGTTCCACAACAGCGATCCGGACACTTTTTTTTCCATCTTTTTTCTTTTCCTTTTTTTTTTCAGGGGAAATGTCGTCTGAATTATGGATTGATTCGAGCAGGAAACTGTTCATTTTATTCGTGAAGTAATTCTCGCGATATAGATGAAATATTTTTTTTGCAACTTATCAATGTTTATCGATATTTGGTTAATGATAAAATTAATTGGCATGTTGAACTCTGAACGTAGAAATAAAAACGCCTGGATTGTTAGACTTTTTGGGATTAATTGTAAAACTTTATGGTATATGGGATCCTAAATGGTCGTATTTTGTCACAATTAAATTTTTTTTTTTACTTTTCTTAACAATTTGAAAAAATTACAATGATCACTGGAATTATTTATGTTATACTGTTGAAGATTCAAAAAATTCGAACATTACCCTGATCGAATAATAATGTAAAAATTAAATAGCAGTAGTTATTATTAATTCTCTTTCAATCCAATTAGAAGAGAAATTATGGAAAATAAGTTTTCCTTCTTAGTAATAGTATTTATAATAAAGCCGCTACCAACTGATTGTACGATTATAAGATAAATACATATTTCTCTCTCGTTCTTCAATGAAATTATGTAAAAAATCAACTTGCCTCGAACTCGGATCGTGAAAACAAAAAATTCCAAATCGGTGACATTCCTTCGTATTTATCGTAAAAATATTAATCGAGCATGCCAGAAGCTCGACGTACACGAGGAAGCGGAAGTCGGACTTGAGGAGGTGAAACTGCAGGAAGAAAATAAGCTGTGGGCGTTAGTTGTTATTCGAGCCCTCGTTAACGGCCTCATTAACCCCTCGGGGGGGAAAAAGCGTCGCGCGAGAATCTCTAGTTGTACACGAGTGAGATTTAGTTTTAGTGTATAGAGAGGAAAGTATTCGATTATGTGGTGTTATACAGGCCAGAGGGCTTCCCCTCCACCCCATTTTTTTTTCCGTTCGCCGGTTAACCCCCGAAAGTAAAACAAACAAATCCGACGTGGCGCCAACGCAGATGCGTCTCGTCATTCCGCGGCTCAGCCTCCGTCAGTCTTCTTCTACTTCTTTTTTTTTCCACCGTAGAAAAATGGAGAGAGAAAAAAAAAAGAGAGTCCGTGATCCGAGAGTCGAAGGGAGAAGGAAAGTGTCCCGAGGGCGCGGACTGCTCATCCTCGAAAGCGAAGACGCTCCGCGAGCCTCGAATTTCGTTCCTCTCGCATCCCCCTGAAGGAACATCAGCCGGCCGTAGCGGCTCTACGGGTCTATCGCGAGTAGTTCGGTATCCAGATATACATGCTTCCCCGGGTGAAACCCCGAGAGCGGCGCTTCCCGATGCTCCTGAGCAAACAAGTCGACGTGAGGAACTTCGGAACGACGGCGCCAGCATCCCCTCGCGCACCTTCCTCCTTCTTTCTCCTGGCGCGGCCTTGCCTGTCTTTCTCTCTCTCGCCCCTTGAGTTCTTACAAATTGACTTTCTAGCCATAGATCGGGTATACTTGTACAGTCACGCTGACGATCGGAGCGAGGCCAATCGCTTTATCCACAGATCGATGGCTCAATCGAACTGGTGCTTGGTAAATTAAGTCTCCATCGGATAATCGTCAAAATTCATCTGCTTCGTCGATACAAATCAATTACCACAACACTTTCTTCTTACTACGAATTAGACTCGTATTAATTTTTTTAATGATGAATCGCTCTTTGAATCGCTTCATAAGATATAAAATGACGACCTTCTCGAAAAGTGTCGAATTCGGTGATGACTTCAGCGTCTGAGCTCGAATATTGTTGGAGATGGCCGGTCTTGTGGTAAATCTTTAATGCTTGTAATCTTTTTATGTCGTTTGCGAGTTTTTTTCTGCTCACCATTTCCTCTCGAGCGTTGTATAATGGTTATGTACTACTCTATTGAATTTCGCAGGGATTAGTCTTATACCTTCCGCCGTCATGTATTATGCGGTTTTGGGGTATAATGTACACAATGCTCTTTGGGCGCGTATCCGAAAGGAGTTTACGCGCAACAGACATAGGTATGGGCATTGTGGAGTATACAATCCCGGGGTGGCAACTGCATACGCGCGAGAGAGTTAGGGGAACGCCCCATTAGGAAGCCGTTAAATAATAAAGCCGCCATATTAGGCATACGGTGTCACCCCATAGGTTCCGATGATCCCAAAACGCAAGAGGGAAGGCAACGCCAGGAGCCAGGAGGATTATCCCACAACGATACGTCTCGCCATCGGTTTTCGCCCGATGCTGGGCTCTCTCGCTAGAAACTATCCCTTACTTTTCTCTTCGCATGTGTAGGTTTGATATGTACTTCGTACTAAACCGGTATGTCGGAACATTTGTATCTGTACCAGCCAAAACTCTATCAGATAATAACTTTACTAGAAAACAAGCGTTTACCTTCAGTCTGCCAAAATACGACTCCACTAAAAGGTAAACCCCCGATTTGATAACTGCTCTACCCAAGTAAATCGCTGCTAGACCGAAAATACGTATAAGTCAACCGGGTAACAAGTCTACCAGAAATGAGACTTCCGTGAACATCTCTACCATCTTATTGCTCTAACGTATCGCAAATCTAGCCGATTACAACTCTACCAGAAGACGAAGCTCCGACAATTCACGTTCTGATGAGTAAAACTGTTCTACCGGTGTCTTCTTGGATGGAGTATTCTGTTTGAATCATAAGGACCGTTTACGGCAGGAAAGTTGCATTCTAGTAGAGCTGCAATCTGGAAGACTTGTGATACGACTGAGCCATAAAACGACATAGATGTTCGCGCAGGCGAACATCGATTCTGGTAGAATTCTACCGCGTTGACTTATAATATTTTTTTCGATCTGGTGAAGATTTATTCGGGTAAAGTTGTGACCGGAATCGATAGAGTTATTTTTTTGTCGAGTATATTCTGGCAGAGTTTGGTTAATGACTTGTGCGTTAGAGCTGTTGGTGGAGTTTTGACTGGTAGAGATACGAATGTTCTGATATGCCGATTCTTTATGAGACACGCTGCAAGTGCATGAGACTGAAGGTGATTCTGTTTACTTAGCAAATGAATTACAAAACTAAACAAGCTTGCGAAGTAGAACCGTCCACATTGCTTTGTCGTTCCTATTTCATCTTTCAAAAAGCTCCCTCTATGAGGAAGTCTGGTAATCCATTTGTGGGCTTCCTCAGAGAGAAAGCTGTGCGAAAGATAGAAAATAATGAGGACGCAATGTGAGAGGTCTAACTTTGCAATATTGTTTATGATTAAATCCTTTTGTATAAAAAATCTTGTCCGGTAGCTTGTAATTTGCAAAATCCGAACTGGAATTTTTTGTCACGCAAACAAAGCTTATTCCTCGATGAAGCATTTTGACAAAAATGTCGTACGGCAAGAACAAAATACCTTTATCTTACACGCTTCGATTTAACGGAATAATTTTTTTCTCATTCGGAAAAAAAAGAATTTTTGACTGACCTGCGTCGGGCGAGGTGCGAGGACCGCGGTTAGAAATTATTCCCTCATCGTTCGCCCGCTACTTTTACTACGTCTCATCCTTCGCCTTCTTCGTCTTCTATGAAGCTCGACGAGCTCCTCGAGCTGCCGAGCTAATCGATTGAATTTCACGCCACGGAATAAGGCAGCCAAGTAATGAATTTACGAGTGACGAAGAGGGAAAGGAAGATCGAAGAAGAAGGAGAAGAAGTAGAAGACGAAGAGGGATAATAAGACGAAGAAGGTTGGAGAAAGCGAGAGAGTTCGTTGGCTCGTTGGTATACGATGACGTGGGTTATATATACCATGTAACCGCGAGAATTTTCTCTCCCGGCCTTTGCAGCTCAGTGAGAAGCTAATTTCTTCTTGTAATCTTTGCCCTTCGGCGGAAGCTATGGAGCTGCCGAGGCTCAAATTTCTGTTCGTCCTTCGCGATGAGAAATGTCCCGATGAAAACTCGCTCGATGAAATTTATCACGGCTGGTTAAAGCCGCGAGGAAATATCCGGGGCGGTCCTCGAGAGCCCGAGTACGAATGATAAAGGCACAAAAATTGTTGCGCCGGCGTTTGCGGTGGCGCGTGAGAGAGTCGCGTCGCTCGCACACGCGATAAATCGATCTCTCCACATCATCTCGCGTATACCTGGGTAATGATCGAGGGTGGCGATGATTGAACGGTATAACTAATACAGTATTAATATATTACCGCTTCTACAACGGCATTATAACTTGTAACGTAATATAATACAATAGTAGCGTACATGCGCGGCCTCGGTGTTGCAGACCCACCGACGCTTTATCGAACCATTTATCAGCGCTCGGGCATTATAACACCGGCACTTCTCGTGCGGCTGGCCCTATGCTATTACGAGACGCGTATTGCACACGCCACCGTATAATCCATTATCGGAATATTTCTGCTCCGTCGCGTCTTGACCGCGCATCATCGTAGTTGCGGAACGGGAATAAATAGAAATGACAAAAATTACACGGGTTCGCATGTTTTCAATTGGGTGCAATCATTAAGCAAATTCGAGACAAAACTCCAGGTTGGTTGAAAATTGGAAAAAAAACGCGCCATGCACTTTTTTCCAGGAGCTTATAATTAGCGCTCCAATGGATAGTATTTGATGCGCAATTATCCAAAATTAATAAATGAATTGTTATTACAGCATTGAATGACTGAGTTAAAATATAGCTGTATTTTTATCTTTATTTCATTTTATTCTAGACGCGAAGAATTCGTTTCTATAAAACACCGATAAACTATTGCAATTCGGTGGAAACCTTTATTTAATGGCTTTTGGAGGGTCAACGAATCGTAAGAATTAATCATATTTGATCGAATTGCAAAGTCGTGTATGATTTTTTTTGCGCATTTATGTTTTTTTTTCTATTCTCTCAGAATGTTCATTGCGAATACATCTCTTGTAATTGCATTGATAACTAAAATAAAATATCGCCGAGACCGGGTAACTAAATTTTTTTTTTTTTTTTCCATTATAAAGCGAGTCTTGAAAATAATTTTCGAAATTTCATTTTCAAACTCGAGAAATTGACAAAGTTGAACATCTTTGGAATTGTGAAACAAGCTCGTTCGCACTTTCTCAAACTTTGAACGCCATTATCTCGAAACAGCTTTTTCGATATCGGCTATTTTTCACTCAAAGATATCGTCTCATAGATATCAAAGATAGCATCCAATTATTAATTACTATTGGAAAAAAATAATCAAACATTAATGAACCCTAAAAAGATGGAAAAAAATGTAACAAAAAATCCTGATTTTTTCCCAAATAATTCGATCGCGTCTCAGAAGAAACTTTCATGTTCCATTGATTATAGCATGATAAAAAAAATTCGAAACATATTCTAATATTTTCTCCAATTGCCACGGTGCTTAGAGCAATTTCTCGAATAGGTGTACAATTTTTTTTCCTATCCTTTTTTTTATATTCTCTAAGAATATTCATCTCCGAATCGTCGCTCCGGTATATTGTAGGCAGCCAGGGGGTATTGGTGCGGAGTGTGAGCACCGAGAGGCGAGAATGCACCACCAGTCGGTGGCTAATTGGGCCCAATAAGTATTTACCACCTCTCGATTCTCCGATGTTCCGACCGGTCACTCGCCGCCGCGGGGGATTTGCTGGTACCCCATTGTCTAACCTTGCCCTCTCTCATTCTTTCCCGGTGTGCGCCCTCGGGAACCCCATGGTTTCGAGCTTCCTCCTCCTCGCCGTACCTTTATATATGTATAATACACACATTTAAACGTCGTGTATACACGCTCAAACTTCGGCGATGCTATATAGTACCTACATCGGTACCGGTACAGTATACCCGCGGGGAAATATCCTCTGGGGAATCCCGGGGGTTTTACGTTTTCACTGTCGGATCCCCGAAAAGAAAGATACAAGGAACGGTGCTTTCACCGTGATGACGATCGTCGAAACATGTGTTTCGGATTTTCTCGAGGCCTTCCCTCCCCTTCACCTCGCTTCATCCCCAATGCTTCGCCACGGAAGACAGATCCGACACCTGATTTTACACATTCTCATTCTTGTACTTTCTTAGTCGCGTACTTTCGGCCCTCGAACTTTGAGACCCTTCATTCTCATAGATTCGTGTGGCGCGCGCGAACGGAGAACGCGAATTTGAACGGCGATCGCAATGTACCCGCATGATACAAAGACGCCGGATTAAGGGAGATCCGATACTTTAATAGGAAAGAGTAGAGAGCCTTACCGAGTCGTAAATACGATCTCGCGAGAGTTCGCATACAGTTGAATAATAAAGTAAAAACAACGCGAGAGACGAAGAAGGGAGCGGAGAAACGCGGTCATGCCTGGTGCGCGATCTTGATTACTTACAGATGTGGTTTATTGCCCAGGATCTCGAAGGACTGCAATATTTCTCGGGCACCGGCGCGTTAATGTCAATGGGCACTTGAAAATTTGCATGTCCATTGAGACACTATAGCGGACACTTGATTTTATTGGATTCCTCGAGTGACCAACCTGCGCGAGAAAGCGTCGAACATCTGGCGAAATTTAACGAACCGGGAAACGCGAAAAAAAGGATCGGTGTGGATTTATTCTAAAAAAATCATGAAATTAATGTCGAGCAAAAGAAAATGTTCAACGAAGGACTGGAGTCTGGAGATTTTTTGGAAGTAAATTCATTGACGTTCTAAGATAAAAAAAAAAAGTTTATCGTAGATATTGCTAAAACAATGCTCAAAATATAAATGGAATGAGATTTTGAAGA
Organism: Ischnus inquisitorius; assembly: GCA_963924025.1. Taxonomy (NCBI): domain Eukaryota; kingdom Metazoa; phylum Arthropoda; class Insecta; order Hymenoptera; family Ichneumonidae; genus Ischnus; species Ischnus inquisitorius. The sequence goes on from OZ001251.1 coordinate 14,746,128, forward strand.
AAAACGATTATGTTAAAAAAATTTGGAAAAATTAATTGAGATGCACCATAATGCATAGAAATATGTTAAAAGCATCGATGGTGCAGGTTGAAAAAATGTTTATTTTAATTTTTTGATGTACAAAAATTGTTGATCGCCTTGAAGTTAAAACTACTTCGAAACTACTACTAAGTGTTGTACGTGAAATTTCAAATATTATTTCAGTATCGGTCACCGAATACTTTTGGGTAAGAACTCAAAACGCAAAATTTGATTAACAATTGCATTGGAAACTCAAAATTCCACTAAAAACTCCAACCACGAGTACGTCATTCGCCGCATACTCAAACTGTATTAAATAAAAAATGGAATTTGAATTTGGTCATTTGGACGAAATTTCGAGGCAAATGTTTGAATTAATATTGAAACTTCAATATGTTAAAGATCATCGCCGCGAAATAAGATTTACGAAAAGTATATGAAAACGTGCTCATGAAATCGAGTACAAGTATTCGAAGTATGAAAAAGCACTCAATACACGGATTAGGTACTTTGAGTCTCGGTACTTGGTACTCGGTGCTTGATTTTTTATCCTCGCTCAGCTCGAAAATTCAATAAAGGCCGTCGCTAGTATCCAAAGCATCGATAAACTCTAATGCAGGCGCGCTAACGCATGAACATCTGTTACGAGGCAAGGTGTATAAATCCACGGCAATCCAGCCGCGTATTTCGAATAACCGAGATTATCGGATTCGCGACGAGGAAAAACCCCTTTGTCCGGCAGAATCATTGATCTTCGAATCGGGCAGGTATACAGTATTAGATATCCATTAACGATCCACAGAAAGGGCACGCGGGTTTTGGAAAAGAAAAGTGAAGTACGAGACGATAGGGGGAGGGGGGGAGATACCGGAACGCGTCCGGAAAAACCCAGAGGTGACCATTAGACACGGCCGTAGGGGCTGTGGAGTGTCTGGTACTGCGGTACAGTAGTTTCGACGCGAGGCCGTGCGGGCATCGGCTAGCGAGCTGTATAACACCGCTGGTTATATATCTGTGCTCTGCGGCTATGCGCGTCGACTCCGAAAAACCGGTAATCCGGCCTCTCCGTAATCTGATTTCCACGGGGCGCAGAGAGAGCGCCCGGCACTGTGAATTCCCTCGTTCCGAGCCTCCACTTCAGTGAAACGAAACTGTATCATCGATCCGATGAGAACCGGAGGGCAAGCGAAAGCCCTATGTACCCGTCGATGCATATATACCTAATTCTCTCGGTCCTCCGTTCGTCTCAACGAATCCCTACCATCGGGCCCCGATCCACTCGACATTATTGAGACTAATTCGCGACGGTTTATTCGTCGTCGAAGTTGTAACTCGGCGAGTAATTCATTATCGTCTACTATTGCCGTTGGATTATTATTAAGTTCCATCGCTACGGGACGAGTCAATTAATTTATAACTAATGACATCACGATTGGTGGATTGATCGGACAAGCTTTGCTTGCTTATCGATGAGAAATCCGGATAGAAAAAATTCATTCTACCGCATTTAGATACCATTCTTCGCTGCCCTCGCGTTTGTTTGTTCGATAAGCATTAACGAAACCAATACTTTAATCCAGAACAGCTTCTGCGTTCTTTAATTATTCTGCTTCCGCATAGGAGAAACTTTGTTTTCGCAGAGCTCAAGATTAATCAACAAGTTGACTGTTGTTAAGGTAGTTCCTCCGCATAGTGTTCATTTCGCATAAGTTTGCGAAAATTGAGAGAGAATCGCAAACACTTCTCGATGGTACAAAAATCTGAAAAAAATCGTGCATATTAACGGCACTGGAAAGATTAATTTCACATGATAATAATTCCAAATTGTGATTGGCAAATTGATGAAAAAATTGTTTGTTCAACAAATCTCTCGGCAACCCAACTTATTTATTGCTAAAATGATTCCTTTACTTTTCTGAATACGTATGAATTTTTTTTAGACTATTAAATTGACCTTGAATTTCATGCGGAAAAAATGCGCGGAATATCAAACTAATTCGAATAATGGATACATTTTTTTTCATTCTGAAGGTAAAAATGCCCGCTATATGATATACACCTTAATTTTTTTATGAACAATATTTTTTCGTCATTTCCAAAGATTTCGCAAGCGCAGCGTTAATTGCGAGGATCATTACAGCGCGCAATGCGAAATTCCGGTGTTTCCGACGTTTCGTCTCGATGCGTTACGAGACTCGCCGCGAGGATTGCCTCGATTCGCTGTATATGAACACTGCCGCCGCATCGGAACCGCGGCATTTGCCATGCGTTATTTTGCGCGCGATGTGGAATATGCGATTTCCCCGCAGACTCGGCAGACAGTCAACGCAGTCGGTGGGGAACGTGGGGAGGGATTGCGAATGCGGTAGGAGAAGCTTCCTAACACTAACGGGGATGGAGGGTTATGGATGGAAATCAGAATATTTGGCAAGAGACCGTCGTGATAGCGAGGGAGGAATATATAGGCCGGCAGATGAGAGGAAGAGAGGAACCTGTGAACAGCAGCTCTCGACGTCGCCGCACGCGCTCGATAAAGCCGCGGAGGGTCGTCGCGGCGTTGCGTTTCGGCGCCGGCGTCACCCACCCCCGCCCCCGTTTCACTCGACTACACTCCGCAACTCTGTTTTATGTCTATTTTTATCCATTTTTGAAACATATTATTATTAATATATTATATACATATATTTTTTGTACATACAATAAATATATGTATAAATGAAATTTTTTAAAAAATATTATATTATAAATGTATAATTTTTTTTTTAATTTATATATTGTCTATAAATTTTTTTTCGATCACATTGTACGGCTCGCAGTACACAAGGTCGTTGACGCGTTTCCTTTTCGATACCTCGTCACTGCTCTGCTCGCTACTGTGGGCACTCCGGGCACTTCTCTCTCGACCACAGGAGAAGAGGGCAAAGGCATCAAGCTCTCGCGAGGCTGCTCGAAGGAACGTTTTTCGTTTCGACAGCACACGCGATGACGACAGGCCTATTATTACAAACGTCGCTCTTCGCTCCTCGCTTGCCGGACGTGGATTACGTCAACGCGCGCGGGCTTGATCTCTCGCCGAGAGTGATTGACGATCTTCCCGTTGATTCGATATAATATACCTATTACCATTATGCACGATTCAACGGGACGCGAGGTAAAACAAAGAAAAAAAATGAAATTATCAATTTTTCGTTGGACGGCAAATATCTTTCGAACGAGAAAAAAAATTCGAAAGCAAATTGATCTCTGAAGCTTTTTTTTTTTATCTTGTTTGACGAATTTCGTTGACTTATTTTTTTAAGTGGCGAACCAATGTTTGCAAATTCGATTAATTGACCTTCGGGTCGACCGCGTGTTGGCTCGGTTAACGAGATTCGCAAGATTTGTCTTTTTGCAAACTTCAACGCAAACAGCCGAAATAGACATTTCGAAAATCGGGGGATAGAACTTTATTCTCTGAACAAAAAATACAAAATTCAAATGAATTGACGTTCGAATAAATATTTTATAAATGAGGCTATTAAAATAATTTTCTTCCATATATATATTTCTGTCTTAATGGACAGTTCTTATTATTTTATGATTATATTATCATTAACATGTCGGTCGTTCATTATTATTCCATTCGACGATTTCTCGCAAACCCATTTTTATCCGAAGGAAAAGAAAATTCATCACTTTCCTCGGTCTCAAAACATCGGGAAATAATTCGATATCAAAGTGACAAACGAATTCTGTTATTTTTCTTTCGCAAATCGGATAAGCGAGCGTACAAATACCCGCGAAGATCGGCCCGCGGAAAAAAAAAAGAAAAATACATTGAAGAAAAATTCTATCTCGTCGGTGACTCGAGATGTATGAAAAACCGCCGAAACATCCTTCTTCATACCTCCGTTCGCCGTCGAGCGTGTCTACGTGCATGTGTATATATAAATAAAAGTCCACGAAGCCTAAAACCCGCGACAGATAAAAAGGGAAGACGGATGACCGTGTAGTAGTTCGTAGTATGTATTCCTCGGCGGTGTACATAAATCCCCGTTGTCTTCCCCTCGTGCCTCGTTATCTCTTATCCTCTCCTCTCGGTTCGCTCAGAGGGGGCGTGAGACCTATCCGTACACCTACGCGCCTCTCTTCTTCCGAGACGTCTGGAATCTCTCTCTCTCTCTCTCGCTCTTTCTCTCCACAGTGATACCCGTAGTGGGGGAGCGACACGCAAACTCTGGGGCTTCGAAACTTAGTGGGGGCAATAGCGAGCATTGAGTTTTCATCGTGCCGCTCGAGGTAGGGAATTCCCACCTATCCCCACCCTTTGATTTTCCAACGTCGCGCAGTAGTTTGCGGACCGTTGGTGGGGATAATTTAGTACCAACACCGAGGTTGCCGACGGGAGCGTAGGTGAGTAGGTCGAAGAAAGGTTGTCATGGAAACGTTTCTGGGATCGGGCCAATCGGAGTATACCCGGTAGGCGTGGCGTTTCATTGGCTCGACGTTGGCTACGCGATCCCTGCGTCTCGTTTCGTGATCCTATGGGCTTGGTTGGTTTACGTTGGCCCCGAAGCGTACCCGCTAACCCAGCGTAGTAGTCCTCTCCTTCTTCAGCTCCCCTTCCGCTACGCTCCGGCCTTTGCTTTCCGTCCTTCTCTCTCGGCTATCCCTTCTTTGTACACCTCTTACCCATACCCACTACGTTGAATTCTCCTCGTACGTACACACGACTCTCCATGCCGACCCACCTCGTCGTCTCGCTTGCTCCAACGCACATTCGTCGTTAGGAGACCAGCGTCGATTCCTACTCTCGCTGGGACTGTCTGTCCTTCCACCCCGTTGCAACAACGGGGGCCCCACGGGCTAGGCTGTGTCTGACAAACGTATCATGCAGGGTAGGGCCGGTGCCGAGATGCCGGCTTGTAAGCGAAACCAGTTTGCTATCCGATACGATCGAGGCAACAGCGGCCACCGCGCTTAAGCGAAACTCCTTCCGCGCGTCCGCTCGTTAACCGCGCACTGTTTTTCCCTTCGTTCATTAAACGGACGAACCTCGTGTGACTTTGTTTCGTTTTATTGTATTTTATTTTTCGCTTCGACAATCGCTACGAACGCGGTTTCGGACTCGGCGAATTGGAAAAAGGAGAAAATCGGGAAAAATCGGTTCGAGGATTTTTGCTCGATCGATCAGTCCTCGGGACAAGTTGATTCGATTCTTGTGCTCGAACCGCGAGGACACTGGGCTGTGAATCGTTTGTCTTCGGAGTCGGAAAAGAAATTTTTCTTCGAACCCTCGAAATTCTCCGGTTGTGGGGAGAACGACACCGTTGGCGAAGATCGCGTGGAAGGGAAGTCATCAGTTGTCATCGACGCGTCGAGACTGTCGGACGGGGGAGGGGGCGACGGAACGGTTATGACACCGAAACGAGCTTACCGGATAACATCGAGGAGCCGCGAGACCGAGAAGAGACAGTGTTGACAGTGTCGTCGGCGACGGAGGAACGTGCTACGGAGTTTCGTGCTTCGAGAATAAAACAAAATCGCGGATATTATTTTGACGAATAATATTTTATCGAATAAATATCGTGATTCATCGGTTTGTGTATCACGTTAATCGCGACCCGAGGACCTGCAGTGTTTGGTGCATTTCGCGTGTGTGAAAATCGGTTCAATTTCCCACGAAGCGAAAGAAAACGCGCTCGGAAATACGGCTATGAGATGAAAAGCTCAAGGGCCAAGTACAAAGCGACCGAGGATTGACGAGGAATGCCGTCGATACTTTTGGAATTTCTCTATTCCTCGTAAACTTTATTTGTTATTTTCATTTTTTTTATTTACCAAGAACAATTGTCAGTGGTTGATAAAAAGAAATTGAATAAATACAAGTGAGCCAAGGATATTCGGTGAGGGGTCGGAGTGAAGAAGATGTCAGCGATCGCACGGGCTGGTACCGCTTCCGCGGTTCCCACGACCAACAGTCCACTGGTACCGGCGCCGGTATTCGCGCTTCCAATGTTGACGTTCACCGTCGGCCAGGTCGCGACGGTCTGCGAGACCCTCGAGGAGAGCAACGAGATCGAGAGACTCGCGAGGTTTCTCTGGAGCCTGCCGGTCGCTCATCCGGAGCTCATACAGGAGCTCAACAGAAACGAGGCGGTGCTCAGGGCGCGCGCCATCGTCGCCTTCCATTCCGGACACTATCGCGAGATGTACTCGATACTCGAGAGGCACAAGTTCACGAAAGACTCCCACGGAAAGCTTCAAGCTATGTGGCTCGAGGCTCACTACTCCGAGGCGGAAAAACTCCGCGGCAGACCACTCGGCCCGGTCGACAAGTATCGCGTCCGCAAGAAGTTTCCGTTGCCGCGCACGATATGGGACGGCGAGCAGAAAACTCACTGCTTCAAGGAACGCACGCGTAGCCTGCTGCGAGAATGGTATCTTCAGGATCCTTATCCGAATCCGGGAAAGAAACGGGAACTCGCGTCGGCGACGGGGCTCACACCGACGCAGGTTGGAAATTGGTTCAAAAATCGCCGGCAGAGAGATCGCGCTGCGGCAGCTAAGAACAGGTACGTCGACGACGATGATTTTGATTGCGATTACGACTCGGACGATCAGGCTATCGTCATTGATTCGAGCGCGATTTTCCGACCCTGGAGCTGAGAGACTTTGCCTTTTTTCTATGTTTTTTTTTGCGATGAAAGACAAGTTTTCCTATCTTGTCGAATGCGAGCGAGATGATATTGTGTGTTACTGCATTGTTCACGTGTGTAAAAGTGCAGCAGGTAGAATTATGCGAGAGACGGACGGGAGGAACTTTTGTTCGATCGGACAATTTTAGGGGCTTCCGTTGTACACGCGGCTCGCGATCCGCCGACGGGAATTCCCCCCGCGCGCGCTTTGTTGTATACATCTTAAGGATTTAACTTTGTAGAATTAGTTGTTAATCTAGAAAGTATTTAGGTCTGTATAGAAGAGGCTCTTTGATAGGTTTCTGTTTTTTTTTTTGGGTTGTATATACGTTTTATCGAGGCGAAAATGTGTGAAAAACGGAGAAAAGACTACTTAGATGTGTATAGAAAAATTGCGAATTGGCTGCGAATGCCTGACAAATTGTTTATATCATTCAAACAAATTTTTATTACCTAATGATCTCGTCTGTATTTTTTTTATTATGCGTTGACTATTGTTGTACCTGTTTTTTTAACTCTTTGTACACCATAATCGAAGATTCGTGGGGCACGTCCCGGGATCTTGAATAAACATTTTTTTGTCCATCCAAACCAAAAGACGAGACAATCACGGCGGAAAAAAAATTTACGAGACAAATTTTATCTTTATTGTTCAACAAATTTTGGTTTTTCTCGTATAACTTTTTTCCGGCGGAGATGCGCTCATACTCTGGCTGAATTTATTCCTCCGTGTCTCGATCGAGTTCGACGATGTTCCGAAATTTATTGTAACGTCAAAAAATTATCGTTCGATTTTGGTCCTTCTTAAAAAATGTTGTCATCTAATCTTCTTTTCGATGTTTCATCGTTGATTTCATTAAAAATAATTTCCTTCCTACGAATCGTTGAATTATTTTGAAAAACTCGCGAAATTTTGGAGAACAAAAATTCAGAGATATTCGCCTCGCGTCTTCGCGGCTCGTTGAATTTTCCCCTCTCGATGGGCGATAGCCTAACAGTTGTTTCTGGAAAAAAAAAAATAAAGAGTCAAGAAATATCAATAGAAAACGCGTGTCCCAAGCCACTGTGCCGCACAATGCAGCCGCGTACAAAAACGCAAAATGGTACGGCGTTGTTCCGGGTACCCGTCAAAGCTCGAGCGCATTGTTTTACTCGTGGAAACGTTGCTGCATGCGCGAAACTCAATTTGCTTCTCCGTTGCCGTACCTCGGAGCCCCGACGTTTTCCGAAACTCGATTCTTCCTTCTTTCTCTTCATTCTCTCTGTGCCCACGCTCGTACAAACGATATTCTGAATAATTCATGAACCTCCGTGAGATTTCGCGTTCGTAATTTTTTTCTCGGTTAAATAAAAAAAAGAAGAAGAAAAAACATTAAAAAATCGTTCTCGATTCTTTGACTCAAAAGACAGAAGAAATTCGAAACGATGAAAGAATGTTCGAACAAAAATAATCCGAAAATGCGACAAATGAAAGGAATACAGAATCGTCGCGAGTCAAAGGGGGGTTAACGTATTGTTTATAAAGGAGCGTTTAATGGAAGTTAATAGCGAAACGTTTAGCGGTTTAGATTTCGCCCTTTGGCGATAATCACGAAGATTGTTTGGGGGGGGGTCTCTTCTCCGGGCTGCACGGGTTGTGTTTTGTCCTCCTCCGGTACAGAAACGAGAGAAGGCCTTTGTGGCCCCGTTGATAGTCCCCCGGAGCACATCGCGCACAGGAATCGTCCTATAAACGTAACACACAAACGTGTGCCCCCCGCCCGTCCTCCCTCTCGAGCTCTAATACACTGTATAGTGAAGAGAAAACCGTCGAGGACGGCGGCGGAGGGTCGCGTAATTTCATTTCTACGTCCGACGGAGGGTCGACGTTGATGTTCCCGTTGCTGCTGGCTCCCGATGCCTCTCTCGCGAGTCCGGAGAGCGAGATAACTGTTTTCCTGTCCCTGGGACCACCCCCTCAGACCCCGCAACCTCCCCCACGATTTTCGAATTACGTCTTTCAAATCGCATTTCGCAACTCAATCCGTCCCCAAACCTCGGTTCTCTCATTCGTATCTCGTTTCTTTTATAATATACATAACATATTCGTTATCTCTGCGGGCGAATTTGCTCGATTTCCGAAAAAAAGTGAACAAGAAAATTCGATTCGAAGATAGAATCTTTATGATGCTTTTGGCGCATTCTCGTTGAGTAATTTTTTTTCGCGTTATTCCTCACCTGCCAAGATTTTTCGTCGAGTGTCGAGTAATTTCATGATAATCCGGCGATTCGTCGACGAGTCACGCACGGGGAAGAAATTTATTCTTATTGTACCCGCATGGATTCTGTAATATAGCAATAAAATTGGCACAGGTATTTGGACGACCTGTCGCGGTTTTACGATAGTCTCGAGCTCGCATCTCTCTCGTTCGTCGTGAAACGCCTCTTTCTTTTTTTCTTTCTCTTCCTGTTCCTCTTCTGGCACTCCACGACGCTGCAGGTATCGACTGGTGGCATTATTGTTCGGCGATTTGTTGTTTTCTCCACCTCCAAGTACGAAGCTTAATCGCGGTCATTATATTATATAGCATCTCTCCAAAGGATGCGCCCCGCAAGCGTCAGACGAAAAGCCTTATGGTCACCTCTCGAGGGGGTGCTCACGAGGGCGCCCCCCTTCAGCAGGTCCGGACTTTCCCCGATTCTCGACGAGTTCGATGATTTACGACCGCACGGGGGAAAAACCCCCGGGTTACCAAATCGCACGGCGCTGCCACGCCGAAAATCGAGCGAGAGACATTTTCTTTGCCTACCGGGTTTTTCCCAAAATTTTTCGAGGAAGTCCGAAGGAACGGAGTCACTATCGGCATCGCGCCAATCGCTACTCTCGTTATCTTGCCCCGGCTTCTGCTTTTGCGATATGACGAAGAATTATTTTTCCCTCTAAAAAAATATTGGCGTAAGAAACAGTTTTTTTCTATGCTCTAAAAATGTCACATAATCCCATCGATTTTTTGTTGGTAATTGTGTTCCTTTTTTCGTACGAAAAAAAAACTGAAAGAACATTGATATTTCCGACCTAGCATTTTTTTTACACGATTGGGACACTATTTTTTCGCTTATAAAAACAATAAAACCGGCTCACTCCATTGAAATTTCCGGGGCGTTGCAAATTAATACATCTCTCGAAGAATTTGATAGAAATTTCTAAATTTCGGCCCAATGTTTTTAGAAGCGCTGATAACACACAGAAAAAAATTACTCGCCAGAACCAGGTGCGACGCTGAAAAACTGATATTAGTTGGACGAACCAATAAATTCCTTAGGCGAACGAATAAACTGGTCGACCCAACAACTAGATTAGTCGTATCGGCTAATATTAATTCTCAGCGCCGAAGTTCGTTCTGGCAACTAATTTTTTTCGTCCGTGTCTGCTTGAATTTCTCCAGCTTATGGAACCAATAATGCATTTTTGACATTACTTCCGAGGGCTCAAACGATCAATTTTTATTTTCGTCGTTGCTGTTGCTTTCTTTGAGCCCGAGACTCGTCTCTACTTAACTAATTTGTCGGGTCGAAGATACGACGAAAAAAAAATGCGCCAAGGTATTGCACCTATTATCCTATAATTGCCATGCTCCGAATAAAGTCGTTAATACACTCATCGTTCGCCTCTCTCTCTCTTTCTCTTTGGCCTGCCGTGTGTATGGCTCGCTTGGATAATTGATGTATCGTTAACCATCGCGAGTATCGCTCGGACGGTAGGTTCGCTTTGCTTGGCGAACGCCAAGGCATCGCCAGCAGCGGCGGCAGCCTCCCGGTTAATTCGAGGTGACGCTACAGTGTAATCTATAGTAGCGCATATATGAACCATTCTGGATAGCCCGAGCCCGGAGAGAGGAGAAGATGAAAATCGATGCCTCCCAACTCAATATATGCGCTTCTCGAGCTTTCGCGATTCGGTATAACTTTGGGTTTGCGTCGGAGCGAAGATATCAACGGCGAAGCTTCTACCGGAGGCTCCTCTAGTCATCCGCGTTATTATCACTTCTCGAACTATGATAACTATCCTCCCCATCCCCGTCGGATAATCGTCGCATGTGCAGACACAGTGGAGCCATATTTCCGCGTTTATGCGCCGACTGAAATGACGACGGCATTTCGAGACTATTCACGACGATCGAATGATCCAATCGCCGCTTCATCATTTTCTAGTTTCCTAATTTCATCTCTCCGCCTCAGACAGACTCGAAGATAAACCTCGGCTCCTTTTCTTGCAATTTATCAAGTAATTTATAGATTTTTAAATGTCTTTTTCAATCTCGCTTGATTTCAAAATTAATTCGCGATTCCTTTTTGTCAAATTTATCGTCGGAATTCGAGAGTATCGAATAATGCAGATTTGAGATTTCTAAGGACGGGGAACAGTCAATAGACGAAATAACTGATGTGGCAAATAAAAATAGTATTATTGATTAGCAATTTTCTTATGTAGATATTTAAAAAAATGCATATACGGCGTTGGGATGACTGACACAGTATATAGAAAGTTTTGACTTAAATCCTCGCCCATTGACCGTGAGGATTTTCGGTACACTCTTTTTCCATGAGAGATCCAATCCTCGTTTCTCGGTTTCCAATTTTTATCTCATTTCGGAAGCTGAGAAAAATTCGAAAGATGAACTGCAGCGAATCATTTTATCGAAACGATTTTCCATCTGTTTTTAATGTCATTTTTCTTTCTGCTAGTCCCAAGATATATTATAGAATAACAATATTTAGTTGAACACTCATCATAGAATTTACCTTCTTCCATTTCCCATGGTTTCCACTTGTGGCAACAATTCCTTTTATTTAATAATTCTTTTTACATCATTCTCGTATGCTCGACCTTCTCGCTTTCGTCCCCGCTGCCTCGGCGACGCATAGTCGGGATGGTTCTTGGACCGTTGCCATATTTTACGTCGAGCACGTAAAGGTAATTCGCATAGCGATGGTAGCTCACGTGAGAGCGGTCGGAGCGCTCTTTGCGCACGGTACGTTTATGTAGTACACGTTACGTGAATGCACGTGGGATGCACGGGTAACATTTCTGCGCCCGTTGCTGCGGGTAATCCGCCGAGAGCGAGAGAGATTGGTCCGTAAGCCGCGGAGGGGAAGGGGTTGGCGGGGCGGCAAGAGGATGATGAAAAGAGGAGATAGAACTTCAAAAATCCAGAGGACCGCCCGACGTGTAGGTCCTCTCGCGCGTTTTGGCTTCTATGCACGTCGTCGGAACGTCGCTAGCAGGGACTACGGAGTGGAAGGTTAAACCGCCAGGCTGGAACGAACCACCGTAGAAACGGATAGAGGAAGATGGGGTTACAGAGTGACGAAGTCTGTGATGCTGCCTAGCCCCGGCGCGACGGATAGAGAGGGTGAGGAGCCCATAGAAGGAAGTATACAGAGAAACCCGAGAGATAGAGTCGTGCGCTCGGCGCGCGGTATATTTTCGCGGTCCAGCGAGCGAGTTATTCAATATGCCCGACCCCAAAAGCCCCGGAGCAATCTCCTGCTTCGCTCTTCTTCGCTCGGCGGTCTCTGCGCTGTCTGTACTGTTGTATGAGCATCAAAAACCCTCCCCCCCAACCCTCCATCCCACCGACGTGGAATGGAGGAAATTTCGCATCTGCGTTTGTGCACACGTGAAGCTCGACGGTAGATATATTACGCACGGCGAAGGGCACACAGAGACGAAATGAAATCACTCACTGTATCGCTTCATGCGAAAATCTTTTCGCGGAACTTCTTCTTGCGGAGTAAATAACAAAAAACCGTGTAGATCGCGAGTTTGATGCTCGTGGAGTATTTTTATTGGATCAAAGAGAACATTTTTCTATCAAGTTTGTAGGTTTCTTCTTCGTTTCGAGTCCCTTCGTAAGATATACTCAGGGATTTATATTCAAGACGAGCTATCGTGGGACTACAATTTTAAACGTCAGACATCAGTGCCCATTTGCGAAGACGAATGAATCCCAAGACATTTCGTGCAGGCTTTCGGATCATGTAAAACGAAGTCCAGGCCCGAAGTCGATTGTTTCTTCTTCCGTTTGAAGAAAATGAAACTTATTTGGCAATTTTCAATTTTTGGACCTGAAATTTTTGCGAATGGTACAATTTTTTTTTCGCCTATTAAAAAAATAGATGATGCTGTTTTACTGGAAATAGCAAAATGCATTGCACCCAAAGATTAAAAATTTTGATATGGGAATGCTTCGGTTCATGTAACTTTTTCGGTGAACCATTGAATGATTAACTCTCCGCTGTTTCCCTAACCATTGAAAGGCTTATTTTCGAAATCCGTAAGTTCCGAAGCCTGCGACGCCGCAGTTTAATACACGTGACTCTTCAAACTCCGGTAAATCTATTTCACAGTCTCACCCTCCGATTAGATTCTCGTCTTGTATCGTTTTTTCTTTTTTTATTGTACTCTCTTCAGCGTAAACGAGATGAGTTAAGTCATCCTCGACTCCGACGAAATCACCTTTTTTGTCGGCGAACCTCGTTTGATTTTCTCGGCATCGGTTGTCCGGCAATCCCTCGTCGAATTGTCGCTCGTCCGTCGGCGACGTTGATGACCTTAAAACGACCTCATGCCGTTCCATTCGCAAATGTCATTCCGGTCATACGGTTTTCTCGAATTCTTTAACGCTCACCTTAGAACTTCGTAATCTCAAACGCGCACGGAGATGGATGATAGATAATGCGACAAATGAAGAAAAAAAATCAAAATAATAATAATCTTTGAGAAAAATTGAAAAATAAAAAAATCTCTGTACCGCAACGTTGCGTACTGTGTCATCGTGATTAAAAGGTCTTCTTCGGCAAGAACTCGGCGTTGACGAAGATTACCCACGACGGCGACAGCTGTCCGATGAGAATAACTCGAGCCGAAGCTTTTTCTTCGTGGTTGAAAGAAGAAAAAAAGGAAAGACGAATAAGCCTTCTTGACTTTCAGCTAACGCGGTTTCCTTCTTCGGCGATCGGTACAACACAATTTCCGTCTTGTCCACTCGGCGACTACCAAAACCGGTCACGGAATAAAAAATAAAATAAAAAACAAAGTGCGCCAGCGCGGTATTTCGGCTACTATAAAGAGCTTCCTTCGGCTTCCGACGTTCCTATGATGATATTAGACGATCACCCGACATGCATGAGTTATTCTTCCAGCCTACAGATACACCGTAGAGTAGTAGCTAGGAAGCAAATAGCGTCCGAGAACCGAAAACTAAAAAGAAAATAAGGTATTCGTAACGCGCGTAGCCAAGGAGTACACGAAGCCCAGGGGCCACATCTAACGCGGGAAAGACAAAGGCGATGATTAATTTCCAAGTTGGCTTGTCGAGGATCATTAGTGCCCATGCCTTCATGACACCTGCCTCGTACGCCGCGCGGCGTTTTGCCGTTTCGTTTCACCTTTATCTTCTCGCCTGCTCTCTCGTCTCCCTTTCACATTCGTTTGTCGACTCGGTATCATAGGTAGGTCTTTCTCTCTCGTTTCGTGATGGATTACGCCTCGGTTGAATCGGTCTCTCGGATCAAAACTCATATCGATCGCTGAGAAACCGAAGGGCTTGTTCCATTCGATTTTAGACGTGAAACGCTGCGGTTTAGGCCCATCTGGTTCTCAGCGATCCTAACACGTATAGTCCCGTAACGGCGGGTTTCGGAACTTCTTTCTATCTGGATTCGAACGAAATCCGATCCACCCGCGTGAAAAAATGAAAAAGAAATTAGATTGGTCGAAGCGGAGGTCAGCGAGAGAAGGATAATTAGCGGGAATCAATGAAGTACTAATGGGGTAAAAAAAAGGAAATACCGCGAATGACTGGTTGCGCTAGCAAAGGGGGGAGGGGGGCAAAAATGTATCAAGCGGGTAATTGACGTGCCGCGTCTCGGAAGCTCACGAGGGCAGCTGTCACTTGTTTTCCCGTAGTCCCGTAGCTTTTTGTTTTCCGAACTCTATCGTGCTGCACGACGGCGAGGAAACACGCGTCAAAAGGGAGAGAAAAAGGGCGGGTGGAGAGGAGTAGGGGGGGTTAGGGGTTGCGTGACTGTTTTCACGCCATCGCCGTGGGGGTTCCCCCAGCATCGGCAAGCATCATCACGAGGACCAACAGAGCTCGGTGGGGCAATGCCATACGAGAAAATATTCTATTGCCCCGGAGGGGCCGATGAGAGCATGAAAGAAGAGATATTTGTTGGACCGCAAACTACTAATTCGTCTCACCGTGTATCGATTTGTCAACCGGGATCTCCGGTCCATCTCGAAATAAGTCTTGTCTCGTGCGAGTTAATGACTTCGAGCCTGAAGCTGGTATTCGATGGACGGAAAATTGAAGAAAAAAAAACTTTGAAATTTTTTTTAATTTTATGAAATAATCTTTGGGTCTTTTTTTGTCTATCGCATGTTGAATTTTCATCTAGGTTTCAGATAATACTGAAGAATATAAAGAAAAAAGTTAGAATATAATACACAAAATCTACTCATTAAAATTTTTTATTTCGTTTTTTTTTCATTATTTCTCGTAATAATCGGCTTGAATGCGGGTTGTCTGAAATTCGATTTTATCTCATCTCGTGTCAGCGACTAATACGAGTGAGCATTCGATTCGCGGTAATATAAATAAAAAAATGAAAGAACCAAAAAAAACAAAGATCATTTCGAAGATCGAAAGATATTACTTATGATTCATCGATATCACAGATGGAATAAATTTCACGCCCACCCACGTGACGGAGAATCATGAAATTATTTGCCTATATATATTTCTTTACGATCTCTTTTTATCGTCATTGGCTCGAGTCACGATATGGATTCGGATGCTGGGCATTATATTCGTGAAATAATTCACGGACTAATTTAGCCTATTCGAGACGGATTTCTCAGCCCGCCTTCTTTGCTCTTAGGCCAATGTATATAGATATACGTGGCACAGGACACGGTATGGTATTAAAGTACCTATAGGATCGGTATTATACGAAGGCGAGGCACCTGTGTGATATAGAGTTCCAGTGAAACGGTACGCGTATCGTGGTGTCCGGTTACAGAGGTGAAAGAGAGCATGCTGCTGCTGCTGCTGCTTTTGCTTCTGCTCTAAGGGAATCGAGACACAGAGGGGCACGAGATGAACGCGCGCAGGTACACATAGCTTGATCTAGAACGAGTATATAGGTATTGTTATACACACGTAAACGATCTATGTTTTATAATAGAGTGTTTTTTTTTCCTTGCAAAGATAGAACCTCTCGAGGGTATATAGTGTTAGTGAACGGGCAAGAAGAGGAGGAGGAGTAGTCCCTTAACGGTGCGAGGGTGTATCGAATGTCCCATTGCGGTCGCCGCGCTTGGTGTCTTTCCCTATACTCTTCTCTCTGCCGTGTCCACTCTTCTTCTTCTTTTATCTCCGACCTCCTGTACGGGGTCTACCACGGTGTCCGAGTGAGCTACCCCTCGCGCTTGTTTCACGCTTAATTAACCGGCTGACAATCCTGACCACGAGACGGTTAGCCGTAAGGACGAGTTTTCGTACACCGCTTCGTGGCCGCCTCTCCTTGCTTTTTCTTCTCAACTGCCCCGTATCCGCGGCGAACGATATTTCGGGTTCCGTGAAATCCGTGAGGGCATCCTTACGGCATGCTTCGTCCAAAGACTTCTCGTAAACAGAAGGAATTCCTCGAGCATGAATGAAGGGAGGAGACATCGAGACTTTCGTGAAACTTCGAAAGATCTTGAGATTGCGGAGCTGGATGTGTATCGGTGGAAGCGGTATACGAGATACGCCGAGAGCGGGACGTGGTCTCTTTTTCTCTTCCTGCCTGATTCTTTTACACAACAACTTTTGAAGGGCTAGACCGCCCTGAGACCGCGTCGATTTCTATACGATCCTTCTCTCCTTTATCCCTTTGTCTAATCTCGCTCGTTTCTCCGCTCGACGGATCTACAAGATCGATCTGTGATCGCCTCGAAGATCGAGAATCGCGAAATCGATACCGGTGGAGATTCCACGAAGATTCATCGTCAATCGCGATCGTCATTTCTGCTATAGAATCGAGCAGATATCTCTTTCCAATGTTCCGTCAGGGCAAAAAAAGAGAATTTTCCATTTTACTGTCTCGTGAGCTTTTCCACGCTTTCGTTCGGCAGTTTTGCCGTCATGACGATAGGTCTTGGCAAAGTTTGACGCATTAGTTCTGTAAGTCAAGTATCTGATCAAAAAGAAATAATTCAACAAAATTCTTGGAAACGCGGAGCCTTCAAGTTAGATTTTTGTAAGAGTAGATCGTTTTTGATCGAATAGAATTTTTTTTTGGGCCGCGAGTAAAAGAGTTAGAAGGTTTCGTTCCTTTCTCTATTTCTCATCTCAATTTTCAGCCGATCTAACATAATACGCCGAAGGATCTTGGGATAAACGAAATCGATACTCTTCTCGATTCTTCAGGCTCTTCCATTGTGACTTTACGGTTAAATCTTCCAGTTTCAACTGCGATATAGTTTCGGAAGAACTCGAGCGTTTTGGAAGAAACTTAAAGGTAGAGCACACCCGCGTCGTTCTCTCTTGCGCCCGAGCGGTCTCGACGTCTGTGCCGCATCACCTTAAGGTTAACGCGCGTGGCCGTGGATCTTCGATCGAAGCCTCCTTCGATTTTCCCGTATTATCTTCCTCGAATCTTGCCTCGTTCGATTCCGATGCTCAAACATACAAGGATTGCATACACACGATGCATACACGTTGGGCTGCTGGTTCTTCGGACGAGTGAAGCCGCTCGCTCGCGCACCGGTCGCTAAGATAGTTACACCGGCGAGGACGTGCCTGGTACCGGTTAACAAACGACCCGAGAATGATTTAGCACATCATACGGAGCACACGGGGAGAGCCGAGGTATAAACGCGGCATAGAACGCGAACAGTGTGAGAGAATTCTCGTGAGGCTTTCGGCTCGGTTTGCCTCATCGCGTCGGAATACTCGATCGAGACTCGCGAAGAGGGCTCTCTTGAATCTTGACCGGTGCCTCCACGTGATTGTTTTATGATTAAGCCGTTTACTGGGAGGGGGGTTACTTTCGATTCATGTTATTTTTTTTTAACGAAGACCGTAAACACGACGAGTGATTAATAGCTCGGCAATTGAAAACCGATCGTACGTTCTATTCCACCTCGTCTCAATTACGGGACGCGCTATTTGTGTCGTACGATAAACGGTTAATTATAATCGGTGACTGCATCATCGCGGCTTGGTGGATGCTATTTGTGAACAATTCTTTGGAAGATCTTAAATGGAGTTTTCAAAGATCTCGTAAATATACAGGTAATTTGGAGTAAATGAAAGAAATGTAACCAACTCAACGGGAGAAAATCCAAAAACAACGAATAACGAGCCTAAAATAGATTTTGCAATGATAAAAAATATAGAAACACCAACAAAAACGAACAAAGTTTCACAATCAGCTGTTCGAAATATAAAGCATTAGTGTTAATTTACTTGCGACAACAGGCGACAAGAATGCGTACTGTTATTCTCAGCGAATTCGCCCCGGGAGTTAAAGAGAAGCAAATGTAGAATAAATAAAGAAGAATAAAATAAAAAAGCAACGAGTACAACTGCGTGGAGAGTTGAAGGGTGGGTTCGCGGGGGCTCCGTGTGTTACAGTAACACTGTTGTCGATCGGGGGTTCGCTCCGAAAGGCAAACAATTTAGCTGGAAACAATTGACTGCAGATTGAAGAGGGTTCGCCGCGCAGTCGAAGCGACGCGGAGGGACGGAAGAGCGAAGGAAGCCAGGGGGTGGGGACGATGGGGAGGGGATGAGACACGCACACATCCGACGATCGTTTCGGTGCACCGTGCCACGCGTTCGATCTCGAGACACGAGTGGCGAAGTTACATCTGTCCGAATGCGCGTCCGCGAGATGAAAATACTTTAGTGTGCAGCGCAGTGGCGCACAGCACGAGAGTCTGCGAGAGGCCCCGGCACGGTCGGGGTCGTGCTCTACGTAGCACGCGAGCGAACGAGGGGGTGGCACGAGAGAGAGAACAGCATCGCGTAGTCCTGAGGGTCTCGTGCCTCGAGCACCAATTTAGTCTTTTTTTTTTAAACCCATCCTCGCGAATAATCGTCAAAATTAATTTTTCGTTTCAAATATCCTCATTCTTATATTTTTAAAAATGATTTCTCGCGATACGGCATTGAAAAAATTCAAATGGAAGACAAAAAGGAATCTTTTTTCGTGGTAAAAATCTTTTGAATTAATCTACGAAATTGATAGATAAATGAAGACAGATAAATATGTAGATAAAATGGTTGGCACTCTGCCCGAAAGAATTGAGTTGTCTTCATCTATTTATCCTGTTTCTTTCCATACTCTCTTCCGACATACATTTAGATAGTCGTGTCTCGTTATTTGTAGAAAAAAAAATCCAAAGAGGGTGCCGAGAGTACCGAAAGATGGTATATAAAGGCCGAAATGTGGTCTCAATAGATGTGAGAGCTTCGAAGACAAGTGACACTCGTGGAAGCCTCCTCCGGAGTGTGTAACGTTTTGTTTCTTTTAGCAGGGTGAGGCGACGAGAAGCGGCCGGCACTCTCGCCACCCTTCCGCCCCATTGTGAGGAATAGGAAACTCGTGTGTGTCCTCCGATGCCTCGGATCTAATACTTTCTCGGCTTCGTCTCGTTGTCTCCGTGGGTACGAACTCTTTCTCTCGTCTCTTATCGTCCCCTCGCGTCTCGTTTCTCTGTGTACACGCTTATCGGAACATCGTGAGTGCGGAGTTATAGCGCGCCTGGTTTCGATGCTTTGTCAGACAAAGAAAAAAAAGCACATCTCGCTCATCGAATCCAGATCCAAATATAACTCGACGCCAAGGAGACTTTGTCGATTTCTCCCTTTTCCGATGTTTCCTTTTGTATTTTCGTTGTTTTTCAATTCGGATGAAAAATGATTCTCGACTAATCGCGGCTGGGCGCTGCGCTTGAATTTCTGTAACGCTTTTTTTTTTTCGAGTCTCTCCGAGCTAGTCGAGTTGGTTCTCTAATAGCCGTTACTTTGTACCGGTGCTCGCGTCGATCGGGCGTCCAGCTACCGCGGTCATTACAAAGTATAATGTGACGCGGTGTTTCCTAGATTGAGCCTCGACAGGGACAAGTAGAAGAGCGATACCACGAGAGTCTCACTTATATATAACCTCTTTCTTTATTTATTTCTCGCGTGTCAATTAGACACGCTCTTGGAAAGGGTACACTCCATTAATATACACTGTTATATCTTTTTACACGACGAGAGATCTTTCACGACATTGAATTCCAGCGGAAGATTTTTCGTTTTTTAAGGTCCTTTTTTTTTTATTTATCAAAGTAAATCCGAAACAAAAAATACAGTAAAAGGCGCGAAGGAATCTTTACATTACGCGTTCTCTCAGCTCCAGTGCGCGAACAATGGTAATGAGTGTTTGCGATACTTTTTTTCTGGCCCGAAATACTCTTTAATGTGGCTTTATACATTTACAGAAAAAAATTTACATTATATTGGTAATTGAACCGTTCGAAGTTTGCGAATGAAATTGTTTCGATCGAGTTGAAATAAAAAACGAATGGCTGCGCTCGGTGTAGAGTTAAAACCACTAACGCTAATCGAGTTAAACGAGCTGAAGATTTTTTTTTCTTTCTTTCATTTTTAGTGAATTCCAACCAAAATATTCAGTAAGAGTCACGAATGTCCGCAAACTCCGTCTTTCCTGATCGTTGAATTTCTTTCATAAAATAATCTTTTTTCTCATCATACCAAAAGTAAAGTACACTTTCCTGTGCTTTCGTGATTTTTCTCCGTTTTTGCAACATTTTAATTTTCCGTAACATCGTTGCATCGTTCTCATCGCGAACAAACGTAAATCTCGAGCGACTCTCTCGCGTCTCGGCTGCGTCTCTAATTTCTTTCGTCTTTTTTTTATTGCAATTTTTTTCGTTAACTCGCGCATGCCCGTTGCCCGAGTCTTCACGTCCCGGGCTCTCGTTGATTGCTCGACGGGCATAAATTGTCTAACTAAGCTTCGCGATTCCTCCGGGGCAAACATTTTCTCTCCGTTAACATACATATATATATATACCCCGGGTATCGTTCTCGCCGTGACTCGGAGAGTCCCCAGCGGCGATAGGCTTCTGGGCTCGGTTACCGTATTGCCATTCTTCTGTCGCAGCCCACTTGAGGCCAGTCTCGAATCACTTCCGGCATTGATTTCGATATACCCGCCGTCGACTGGTCTTCCCGAACGGCAGTAAATCACCACCGTCTCTCTCTCTCCCTTTCGCTCGCGACTCTTTGCCTGCGTTTTTTTGTCTTTCTTTTTCTTTATTATCGAACGGCGGCCACCTTGCGCGAGCTCGGCTGATTGTGTCATACATAAAATTACGATAAATCGCGCTCGCGAGCTTCTCCGTCGTAACGTCCCCGGGGGGCGTGCGGAGTCGACGATATCGAGGGACTTAATCGTCGCTACCAAAACGGCGACGCGTCGAAGAATAAACAAATTAAAAGAATCACGGTGGGTGGCGCCGAATCGGCGAGTTGACGAACGAAACCACGCATCGATCAACGATCGAGAGTCCGATCGAGGTGCTTATTGCATCCGGTATTCTGTTACCAGGCCTATCCGCGAGGCGTAGAAAACCCTCGTCGAAGTTGCGGAGATCAAGCCTCGCGCGCCTTCGCTTCTGTTCGAAGACAGACGAGAGGTCGTTAGGCCCGTTGGGGGTACAATGCTGTTTTGACGTTGAGCAGCCCCATTCGTTCGTTCGTATAATACGCGAAGAGATATAGAAGAAATATATAACAACAAAGGAAGGCGAGGAAAGGTATTATGGGTGCTCACTTCACGAGTCGCTCAACGCCAACAACTGTACAATCACTTCTTCGTCATTCCTCGTTCTCGTCGTCTTTTCTCGCCGCCGGAGAGATAGAGATCGAAGGAGAACGAGAAAGGCGGCGAACAAATCGCTACGAATAACCCCGCTCCCTTCCCCCTGTCCTCTCCCCGTTCCTCCTTGCTCTCGCGACGCGAGAACAAATGACAGTGGCTGTTGAGGAATCGTTGCGAGTTCCGTTGGGGCTTTTGTCCGAGGTACCTCATTACCGGTACCACGAATTTTTCACACGTCCGCAACACGCGCTCTCCTCTCGCGCCTTTTGGCTCGAAAAATCTTTCAGCGCCTCTCCGAAGGAGAGCGAGAAAATAGCGGTGGGATGCGAGTCGGAGCGATTTCTCCGTTAAACGAATTTCTCGCTCGAACTTCAGGATTGTATCAATTTTTTTCATTTCCTTCAACTTTCATGGGAATAAAACTGATTCTCCGATGCGCTCGCCGTTCGTTTGCCTTTGGCGCTGGGGAGCGCGACAAATGGGTATCAAATGAAGCGCGAGGAGTCAGAGAGCGAAGGATCAAACGGGAGCGCAAACATCGAAACAAGTGACGCGAACGCTCGCGTTAAAGTCTCCGACTTGTTTTTTCTCTTTTTTTTTCTTCTCTCTCTCCCGTTGTAAAAACAGCGACGGGTTCATATAAGCTGTGTGCGCGCGACAACATGCTTTGCCTATAGGATTACCATTTGGATTAATCCGCTCGGGAATCGCCCCCCTTCCTCGCGCCGTTCTTTCCCTACGAGTCTCCACTCTATACTGTACGATAAAGAACATAAGAACGTTAGAATACTCTCGTCCGGGTACTGGATATACAAACACGAGGGCGAAATCAAATTGTTACTTTACTCAGCGCTGGCGCAACGTAAGAGGATCGATTCGGAATAATCATCGGGCGTTCTGTTACTCGAGAAAATAAAAAAACATTAAAATGGAAGACGGAATCTTCCGAAGCGCATCGATATAAAATATGCAATTAATCCTTGAAGATGTCGCATAATAATAATAAATATCATTATTGTTTATCAGAATGATAATAATAATAATTATTATTATCGTCGCATTGTACTAAAAAGAACACTTGATCTGAATTATATAATAAATTAAAAGACCTCGTTCCGTGAACAAAATAAATAATAATAATGTACTTGACGACAAAGCGTTTTGAAATTGCCGTCGCTCGGAAAGGCGAGCGAAATTTTTCCGAAACGCAGTCGTCGGCACAACATTGCGCGTGGGCCACTCAATCTTCTTTCCGTTGAGTCATCGAAAAAGCGAGCATGAGCGTCGACGACTATCAAAGATAGCGCCGAACGATTAAAACAAGAGAACATTTTTTTTTTTCTCGTTTCTTTTTCCATTTGTATCGCGATGCGTTTCGGTTGCTTCGAGCGCCATCCGCATTTGCATAAGTATGTTGGCGGTTTTCTTTTTGTGTAGAATCATCTAACGCCCGTTGGCTCTTCGAGGCGGCGAGTACTATTACGATGTGTGTATATATATGTATATATATATATACACATACACACATATCTTTACACATCTCTGTCTCGAAACAGTGACGAAGCCCTGTATTATAAAACACAGATAGAGACGTGCTCCGCTGGGCCGGAACTCTGGCGTTCCAACGCAAGGAAAACGGCGCGCGGCGCGCTTCTCGCAGGAGCCACGAAATTTCTCCCCGGGGATTAGCCCCGCTCGGTCTCGGGACTGTCGAGAATCGGCCAACACACGCGAGAGAGAGAGGAGTCATGATTAACTTGTCAAAAATATTGGAGTCACGCTACGGACTATTTATTAGAAGTCTTTCTTTCCATCTCCCGAACGGTTACGCGCTCGCTCTCCGCTCAGCGGGGCCTTATTCTTCGGCCGCGACGTGATATTTATTCACTTCTTTTATCCTGTAGAATCGATCCTCGCGCCAATAAATTCTTCTTTATCATTCTAATTTTCAATGACTATCGCGGGGATATTGGGAACTATTTTTATTTGATTATTTACAAAAAAAAGAGGATACATTTTTTGCTATTCGAAAAAAGAAACATGGATTATCGCTCGGAGTTACGATTGCACCTTGCGGCGGGAGGAAAAAAAAGGACGCTGTTAACGCAGCGTGGAAGACAGTAGTTGACAAACGAGACACACAAGAGAGGCGAGCGCACGATAAACAATAAGAGCTCTTTGCGTCGCGCGACGACAACGACAGAGTCAGTCGGGGCCGGGGAATGATAATTTAAACGATGACTCTCGGTTGCTTCTTCTCATTCGTTTTCTTCCTCTTCGTCGCATTCAATTACTAAATAATTGGCGGAAGGGGTGATGTCGGCAGAGTAGCAGGAAGAATCGAGAGGGCTGAAGGAAGCGCGGTCTCGCAGCACAGCGGAGCGAGTGAAAGAGCATCGGAATGATGGAAAAAAAAAATAAGAAGGAAAAAAGGAAAATAAGGATAAGAATAAGGCCCAGGGGGCTCGCTCATGTTTTACTTCGAACCGGCTGCGTATGTGCTCAAACACGTGATACGAAGCCACGACACGTAGAAACGTTGCTCATGCCCATTTCGCACTCGAGGTGACGAGCGTGACTTATAGGCTCCTCGAATTATAATCCAATTTGCGATTATCGTCGTTGCGCATCGTTCTCCACACTCGCGGGCGCGTTCGCTGCAAAACAGATGAAATTTCTACGCTAAATATATCGCTATAACTCGCATCGCTAATGAATAACCAGATAAGGAACTCCGCTTGCACTTCCTTTTTTTCCTTATCCACCATTTTATTCTCATTGATTTTTATTAATTTTTTTTTATGGGTTTTTCGTACACATCGCTGTAACTTGAGTCGTTGATAAATAATCGGGAACGGGTTGGGGTTTGTGAATATTTTTCTACCACGATTTTATCTCTAAATGAATTCTTTCCTGCGCGTATCAAGCGCGGAATACTCGCGTCCGAGCTCTCGCGGCACTAAACTCGACTACCGTTTCACTCGTAGTACAAATAAACTGTGGTGTAAGAAAAAAGAGTGTGAAAAGACGATGCGCCCATAGAATCGCCGATGACACGCCTTATCTCGAGGCGTGAAGACGAGAGTCCAGCGGGAATTGCAGAGACAGGTGCTGCACTGGCTCGCGTCCACACCGATCGCTATTGCTTTTGCTCGCAATACTATATATTCCTACAAGGTATTTTCTGTGGCCGCCAGTATAGCGAATCGACTGGAACGGTCTGTGGCGCGCGTTGCCTCGCGTAACCCGCCTGAGATGTACGAGCATCGAATACACCGGGCACAGCTGTCGAGCGCTTCTTCGGCGGATTTTCCTCGTGGACAAGGGAGCTTCGCTTCGTAACGAGAAGGTTAAAAAAGAAAAAAAAAGGAAGGGTAACGAGCCGTCTCCGGACGCGCCGCGCCGCCCGACGAGGCCAAAGACAAGAATCAAAGTGCGCTCGAGAGAAGAAATCATCTCTCGCTTTCAGCGCCACTCTAACGAGCTCGCATTGTGCGTCCCCCGGGTCAGGCTTCTGCATTGTCAAGCTCGCAACTTCTATCTCTCAATCGTCTCTCCGTCTATTTGGATAAACGATAATAATAATATAATTGTCGGGGCTTAACGCGCGCGCGAGAGCATCGGAATATCGGCGAGGCTGTCGGATGGGCGTCAAAGGTTTTGCGCCGAGTTACGCACTCGCGTATTACGCAACCTTAAGATACGGTCGCGATATGCAGATACCGATAGGTGAACGTGGACGTTCGCGCAATCCATTACGCCTCCGCTCCCGCCCCACCCTTTCTAACGCCAGAACACACCTACCAGCCTCTAAGACACATTTACAACCAATGTGTTATTCCTTCGACCTTAATTACAGCCCGTGCGAAAGATACCGCGATGGATCAACAATATTTGAGTCAAAACAGACGACCGAGGCCTTCTCCGTTGTGTGTCTTAACTCAACGTGTTAACGTTGGTAATAATTAAATGGAAAAGGATCTTTCACAATATTGGAGCCCAAATCAAGATTTTTTAAATATACATTCGTCTGCCGTTTTTTACATATTGAGCTATTAGGAAATTTACATTATACATTTTTTTCGTTTTTCTATGCATTTGAAATTATTTTCTCTGTTTATTGTTTTTTTTTTGCCTAAATTGCGAACACTTCTCGATGGTATGAAAATCAGAAAAAAGTCATACACATTACAATTCCAGAAAATATTGATCTTGCGTTAAAATAGTGTTCAACACATTTCCGGGAAACCGAGCGTTCTTTGTAATGAAAATGATTCGTTCATTTTTCCGAATAGGTATGAATCTTTTTTTATATGGAAGAAATGTGTGGAAAATCCTGAAATTCAAAATTAATAAATCTCAAAAGCAAAAAATCAGCTTCGCGTTGCGATAAAGAAATGAACACGATCGTTCGACGACTCGTCTCGAAGCCCATATCGTCATATCCTGCGTCAAGAAGACGCGTCCAACGTGACAAGCGACGTCGGACTGTCGTCCTCGATTCGTCCGGCGAACAATGAGAGTTTTACACGCGTCCGTGTACCGCAATGTATCCGCGCGCGCGTACCCGTGTCCGAAGCGTACTCTCTGTTACGCAGTGTATTATCCTGTGAAATAAAGACTGGTGGTTCGGCGCTCCCGCGATTCTATCTCTCCGCGCGTTTACGCAAAAAACCAGTGACCGGCCGGTGAATAAGCTTCGCTCTCCCGTGGCTTGCACACGGACACGCGTATACGCGACCGCACACGAGCGCGTCTTTTCCATTCTCTTCGCGACTGTGTCGGTAAGTCATTAACGCCGCTATCGCTTTATCGTGACTCCCGATTAATTTCACGTTTTAACATGTACGCATACACGCACACCGTTAACATAGTGGCTGCTCTGGTTCTGGTTGCACGAAAACATGCGTCGTTCGCGCGCGAGCGCCACGAAACGAGCGTGGACTTTCGCTTCACGCGGCACCTGGTCTCTTCAACGATAACTTTTTTTATTCAATAAAAAAATAAAAAATCGGGCCCATCTTTCATTTGAACATGAAAAATAAAAGCAGTAATGATAATGATAAAAAAAAATTAAATTCATTATTAATTTTTGGAAATATTAATGTGCGTACTTTTTATTTTATATGATATCATAAAAATGATTTCTTTCAATTATGCAGTAAAATCAATATTAATATCGAACGTAAGAAATATTGGCGGGCGAATAAGGCGAGATCGGCGGCCACCGTGAAGTTCTCGAACCGGTTAATTTATTTCGCGCGAACGACACGATTATTGATATACCTAACACACAATAATGCGCCTTGCTTCTGGTTCTCGATGTGTTTCGCCTCGGCCACCGGTGGCGCCGACGGTGTTGACGAATCGCGCGCGGCGACGGCGCAGAGTTGATTATCGATGTTGCAAAGGAACACGAGAGACGGCAAGGAAGAGAAATCGATGCCGGGCTTGAAAGAAAAAAAAAAAATGAATGTGTCTGTGACACTGTCGATGCTTCGAGCGGGATGGAGTCGTTCGCGGGATTAACGTCTCCTCCGCGCAGACGAGAAAGCTAAGACTCGAGACGAAGCGTAAGGAGTGACACGAGCGGGCGCAATGCACGGGCATCTCTCGCGCGCGATGCCCTATATGGTGACAGTCGCTGACACGTCTTTGCCGACCGTAGTGTCGTGGCTTCCGGTCCGACGGACATCGCGATACTCGAGGATGATACACGCATTTTTTATCCATTCGTATTTTCAACGCGAATAAAAAATTATTGATACGCCAACATTTTTGCATATTTGAGTTTGGATAACGAAATAATAATAGTCCGATAATTAATATAATAATAATAATTATTATTATATTATTATTAATAATAATAATTATTATTATTATATTATTAATTATCATATTAAAAATTGTTATTGATTACGAATAGTAATAATAATAAAACTTATAAAATACAACAGTATATAATAATTATTTGTTGCTGTTATTAATTTTCCAACAAAAATGTATTGATAAATTCAGTTTTTTTGTATATAAGAGAAAATATTGATACAATTTTGAATTACAACATTTGGTTGATATTTCAATAGGCTCTTCGTTGCAAATTGTACAAATCCCTTCGTGTCGCATTTATTGAATTTCCTGCGTTCAGTGTGCACGAGGAATTTCCTCACTGTACAGGAGAACTGCTCTTGATGTCGTAATAACGGAACGATGGGCGTCTCATTATCCAGGGAGCTGCAAGGTTCTCGACTGTAGTTCGTGTGTTAGCCCTTACCGGCGCGGGGGTGTGCAATTATCACCCCGTCTGCGGCGTTCGCTACTCATGTTCACTCGTCGAAAACCAATACCGCTGCTCCGCTCTCTCGCGCGACTTCTCTTTCGTTCTTCATCCTTTGTTTGATAACTTTCAACATCCCTTCGTTTCCCTGAGAAGGTCCTCTTTTTTATGAATTCTTTTTCTATATTTCACGAGAGTGTCGCGCAGGTGAGAGTCGCTTATCGGAGATGCAGGTGCAGAGCTCGTAGGATAATGCACATCGAACTCGGAAAAAAAGTGCTCCGATCCTTCCAGTCATCTCGTTATCCAGTCAGCACCGTCGACCTTTTTTTTTTAACTACGCACACACACGTTATTAAATACCGCAGTGATCTCGTATGAAATTCTCCACCGTCTCTGTTTCTCTGTATACCTGTCGTCGAGACTGATTTTCAAGGTGTAACGCTGCCCGGTTTAAGTACTCACACATCGAGAGGCGCAGCTCTCACTCGATACATCCGGGTCGTGCAACACCGTATGAAATGCAATCTCTCCCCGGCCTCCGTTACGTTATTGTCTCGGATATTAGAGCGTTAGAGTTACGGAACGGACACGCCGAAGCCCCCCCCTTTTTCTCCACCGATAGGAGCCACGCCGAGAAGTGTTTCGATCTTGTTCATTCGCACGAAAACAAACGGCGATAGGAAAGCGAGAGGAGACGAGAGAATTCGAGTGTTCGAGTTTATTGAATTTGACACTTCAAGAACTCGGAACATTGGAAAGGGGAACCACATTGCATCCGAGTAGCCCAACGCCGGACTGCCTCGAGACGAGCAATATATCCGAGCTGAAGAGGCTTCGCGAGAGCCGCGGAGTTTATATGAATATATATATGCGATAGTAACACCGTAACAGGCTCGATGCTCCGGAGCCAGGGGTTGCGTAGATTCTCCCTTGGGAATCGAACCGGGTTCGCTAATTTCACTTCGGACAGGAGCGACGTATATACCCCCGTTCCCCACCTCAATACGATCTTGCGAACGTGTCTCTCAGTCTGTGAAAATATACTTTGAGATATAAAATCGGCCGCGGTTGACTCCCGGGGGGAAAAGGCCGACCCGGCGAGTCGCGTTCTCTTGCAATGATCGAGATTTGTATTTCTTCGAGATTTTTTTCTTTTTGGTTCTGCCTAATTTTTATTTTTATTTCAATCGAATCTGTTCGATATTTTGAATACACTGGAAATATGATTTTCAACCGAATATTTAAAAAAACAGTTTTTATTGCAATTTAAATTTTTGCATTACCAAAACAATTATGATTCCGAAACAACTTACTATAGTTTGTAATTCGATCTGTTTTTAAATCAATTTTAAATTATATTATAATATAATATATCAAATGTATTTAAAAAAAAAATTAATTTTTCTCGAAGCTTCGCGGTCTGGACGTGTCTGAAGTGGGAAATCGTCGTCGAGAAGCGCGTGTGCCGAGACTATTTTTATTTTTTCGTATTTTTATTATCGTGCGCGGGAGTTAGATCGTTTCGAATTGGAAAGGTCCTTTCTCCGTGGCTCAGGTCAATTCCGATAGCTCGAGAGGGGCTATTCTTGACGCGAAATTGCCTGAAATTGGTTTACACGAGAGCACAGAAGGAAGTGCTAGCGAGCACGAGCGCGCACACAAACACGCATGGGCGAAAGAAGGTTTGTCGAGATCGAGAGTGGACGAGAGTTTAGAAATTGATTCGCTTCTTCCTCGCCTCTTGGGGAATCGTTTAATTTTTCTTGGCGTGTGCATAACGTCGACACTTCACTTCTGCCATTGCCGGTCAAACGTTTTTCCTCACTCTTGACAACCCTCGGTGGAGAAAAAAAATGTCCCTTTTGAACGATATAAAAGCGCTATATCTCGAGTCCTCGTTATCTCGTACAGTAGCGAGATTTAAAGACGACGAGAAGGAAGAAAGTAAGAGATGAGAAAAGAAGGGAATCGCTCGAACGGAATGAAATTTCGAGGGTTACTTCCTTAATTTCTTTAGTCTGGAAGACGAGAGACGGGGATGGATCGAGTTATCGCCCTCAATGCGCTACGGAATAGGGCAAAAAGAGAACGAGTGAGAAGTATGAAGGTATAAGAGAAAAAAAAACAAAATTAATAAAATCAGTCACCGGCGCCTCGGGTGGGTCGAACAGGGCGAAACGGAATGACGTAAATTAACTAAACGAATGTTCTCATTGCGTGCTTCCGTCTCGCGACTTCTGAATATTGTGCTCCGTCAACGATAATGTTGTAATAAATATGTAATACATTTTTGCGTGATAAAGATAAACGCTACGATGGAGCAGTTTTAACAGTTTAAAAAAAATCACATTAACATAATTAAATGAAAGTTCATCAAAAGAAAATTATGATAATTGAATGTTGTATTTATTAATGATATTATTATTATTACCACTGGGAATTGCTAGTTCTAATCTCTTTATTTGCATTTAACTATTTTTTTCGATTGATTTTTTCGTTTTTTATAATGTGGCGAAAAATTGGTATCTTAACAATGTTTTTTTTTTTCTCGTTACCGCGATTCCCGACGTCCGTTAGATCCTTCGATCGGTGAGACACATTGGCGCGTTGTTCCTTCGCGTTTTCTGCGCCTTCCTTCTTCTACGTAACACGAAGCTCGTTTGTGGTCTCATTAAAAGTAGGAGGACACCCGGTATATTAAGGGATAACCTTAGCCCCCGGGTGATGTAACGCAATACTCGTACCGTGTCCCGCTCTCGGAGCCTCGTTCGACTACCACGAAGAGACCATCTCTCGCCGTGATCCTGATCCTCGAATGAGATGGTATCTCCCATCCGTGATCCTTTGCGTTATTCACCTATATATATATAGTCTCGTAGTAATACCCGTACAACCGTGATCGGCTGATCGCATAATATTCCTCGAACCCGATACGGGCATCGATGATAATTATGATCATTATAATTATCATGTACTATTTAAATTCGAAGCCCGAGAGTAGAAACTTGCTGTAGACTTAAAGACGAGTCCAACAAGGGATCGATCGTTTTTTTTATGAAGAAAAAATTTCAAAGGATTTCTAAAACAAATGTGTCTCAATGACCAGCCGATGCGACGTTCCGGAAGAAAATATCCCTCCGGGCAACAGTGAAACGTTACCCCTATCTCGTGCAATGATATCCATTGCTCCCCCGTTCGATGTTACGGTCACTGGTGCATGAAGCAGTTAAGCATCGACAATGTAAGCCAATCAAGCCCAGAAGACTCGGTTCGCGCAGATTGAACGCGTAAAGGGGTTGCGGGTGCTGGTGGATGGGGGTTAGCAGCTTCGGTGATCGCGGGGCCCACGGTAACACACACCCCCCGACCGCGCGACGGGGAATACTCTGTAATCGCTTGGAATTGCATTATATTTAAATTTTTTACTCGTCTATAGATTTTCTTACGAGTTTACCGAGCGATGAGAAATAGGACTTATAGTAAGGATGGAAAGAATAGTATCTACTGTATATGATATATAATAACAATTTCATGACCATTCCTCGTGGAAATTGCCATAATCGGTACATCTACCCTATACAATAATTTGGAGGTTTCTGTGATTTGGGCACTTTTTCCACTACGCATTTATTGAATAAGGCGCGAAAAAAACTACAAGAAAGTTCCGCTTGTCTCTATTGTTAAGCCACTTGCGACTTGAAGATTTTATCCAGGAACTGACGGGTCCTGGTGACGGTTGCTATGGTGACGACTGTTATAGTAACTGTTGCCGTGGTAACGATTGCAATGGTTGATATATAATAGTAGCAGTTGCCATTTCGGGAACTATGGCGGCAGTTTCTGTGGTGAGGATTCCCGTAGGACAAGACGCTCGACTTCGGTCAGACGCCTGAAAAGCCAATTTTCTGACTGAGAAAACCTTTTATTTATTGTTAACAAATATTAGTTGAGCCAAATAAGATTTGTTGATTAATAAATGTTGCTGCGATTACCTTAGCCAATTAAATATTGGTTCAACTGATTTCTGTTAACATTAACTGAACATTTATTTCGCCATATCGAACTATATGTTTGTCAGCTATTAATAGATCGTTTTCTCAGTGTATATTAGCCGACATATAATATGTTCCTTGTGGAAGTAAGTCTGTCTGGCTGCGACCCTTTGCAAAAGCTTCGTCGTCCTTTATACCGCTCGAGATCAACCCCCCGCGGACTCCCGCGTCTTAGATCTTTCGACGCTCCATTTTCGGCTATTTGATTGGTCGCTATTTAGGCTTCGGCGCTCTCGCGAATACATTATGAAAGTTTCGGGCGAATTTTCTCGCACGATGAAAGGCACGAAATTTTGCGCTCAAACGTTTCCGTCTTGGAACGCGGCTACGGTAGTCGAGGCAAAGCCAAGATTTATCCCTTTTAGTGTGCCTCGCGAGTGGGCACAAAGCTCCCGGTGCCTGGATTTGCCCGCGGGGCTTTTATGGAATAATATACATTGCGGGGTCGCGGAGGGGAAGTGGAGGGGGGGAGGGGGGAGGCAACGAGAATAATGCTATAACGCCTCGGGCGGCACATAAACGTATCTACTGTAGATTCTACTATAGTCGAGTGGTGATACATAGCCGTTGGCCATGCCAGAGCCTCCGAGGGCTGTGGCCGTAAAGCCAGCAAAACAGACACACCGACTAAAAGGCTTACCGGGTAATTTGCAACGGCTTAAGGCCGCGACCAATCTGATCCTCAAATCCCCATCCCCCTTCTTCTTCACATCGCGCTTCTTCGAGCCACGGTATACATACATGTGAAATCTTATATTCAAGTCATTTTTTCTTCAATTTCGTTTTTTTTTTCTTCCTTTTTTTCACTTCTGGTCGTTCAGGAAAGATCGAAGTAAACGAGAGGAAGATGAGAGGAGCACGAGAGCAAAAAGATCGAAACTGCGGGCCGGCCAAGCGAGGTGGGGTGCGAGCGAGGGATCTCTTTGAAAAACTATACGGAGGAGCCTGAATGAAGGCTGAACGGTGATCTCTTCCTCCTTAACCATTCTTCATATATATTATCTATAACGCGAGATGTAGTATAGATATATATATATAGCGTATCCCGAGCGACGTGGCTTCTCTCGGGAGAACACGAGCCTCGGGATTTTCACGGGCTGTCGCCCAGAATTTGGGCGGCGAATTTTTTTCTCCAACCCCGATGCCTAATTGACCGTACGCCGGGCCGTACGACGGCAAGGGAGCCGAGCTCTTCGAGCCACAGAGGCTTCCATAACTCTTATAGTATTTCCTTTGTTTACTTTTAGTTTATTTTTGAATTTTTTTCTTGATTTTATTTATTTTTTCAAACTTGAGGTTTTTTTATTACAACCGTTAGGCACGGATTCGCGTGGGTTTCGATTCATCTGGAAAGTATGGTATCTGATTACCGGCGGTGATCTTGAAACTGTCCCAAGGAGACTACCTCTTTGAGGGGGTTCCTTCGCCCGCAACTTGTTTCTCGTCGCTCTCCTCTTCGCTGCGCCAAGATTTCCGACGACGAACGATCGGAGGGCCCAAAAGTGCGCCCCGTGGGCGAGGAAGTATCGCGAGAGCTTGGCACATCTTAAGGAACGAAATTTAATTTGTTCCAAAGCGCGCAGAGCCACGGCCACGGGGACGGGGAGGGAACTCGAATCGATTCGAGGACCCTCGAACTCGCGCGAGACCTCTCGAGAGAAACGAGCTCTGCGGCGCGTGCCGTCGCGCAATCGCTCCGTGGTTCCTCCCTCGAACCTACATTTTGCGTTGGGCTTATCTTGGTAACCGAACCTCGTAGCAGTCATTGCGAAGTCCCGTACGATCGGCCAGGACTAGTTCGTTTTTGAAATTCAAATCTTGCATCGACTAAAAAATAAGGATTCTTCAAAAGATTCTATGTAATTTTTTTTTACTCCGTTGTATACGATAATTTGTTGACAATGATGTTTTGACTTCGAAAGAATATTCCCAGGTCCGAAAAAAAAAAATTCTGGAGGTTCAACTTTTTTTTTTCGTATTTTTGCTAATTTTTCTATTGGACAAATGAATCGTGTTTCCTTTTCTTTTTTTTTTTAGAGATGAAAAAAATCGTATTACCAATCGCAGGCAGTCGTCTTAACGCCATAGGTTTCTGAATATGTAAAAAATTGCTCAGGTCCAAATATGAAAGATTATACGAGAAGTGTGATTTCTTTAAATAGAAACTTTCTAAGAACGCTATTTTTCAAAAAATAGATTTTTGAAATATTTTTGTACATTTAAATCTGGAATTTTCTAAACTTTATCAAGACATACTTTTTATTCAGTTTTTATACTCCCGAGAAAGTATAAATCTCGCTTTTAAGCTTCAAATTCGCTTGCTTTTTTCCGACAAAAATCCTTATTTTCGTGCTGGTTTGCGAAGCTCTCGTGGAAAAACTATTAGATAGACGTTAAATTCGTACGAAGAGGCACGGAGACGCGCCAGTGCCAACAATCCCATCGACCCGGCGTTCTTCGTCGAGAGGTCTGGGCCCTTCGAGTGTGTTTGCCACTAAACTCTTAACGTGTGCTCTCTGCCCTCACCCGTGGCTATTGTACGCGCGCACCCGCGCGCGCCTTTCCTCGACCGTCCCTTCGGGCGCTTCCCATCTCTCTCGGCAAACGGGGATCTCTGATTACGCATTAATTCTTAAGCGAGCGATTTTCGCAGCGCGTCTCCCCGACACAGAGGCTCTTCGCCACCTCGGGACGCGAGAAACGTTCGTGAAACTCTACGTTGAATCGAATCGTTCGGTGAGTTCAAACGAACACGAATTTTAAAAAACGAAAAAACGCGAGGCTGTAATAACGAAGGTGACCATTTAAGATCGGTATCTGGCTGAAAGTTTCGTTTCATTCCGGCCCGTTTCCCCTAAAAATAATGAAACCCACCGACGCTGCAGTTTCACTTCCGGCCACGCGCATCCGCCAAATGCTGGAACCCCGAAAATTGCCAGCCCTCGAATGGGAATCCGCCTTAATGGCTCCGCTGTAATTCCCTCGGCCCTTTTGGCGTTGTCATTTTCGCGGTTGCAATTAGTTCGCGTGTCTGCTCGTCTCCGCTCGAGCGTTTAGCCACGAGAATGAGAAAAATAAATAAACACTCGTACGACTAGTCTATGGGTTTCGCGCTCGTAAGAAAAATTTCGATGATATTTCTCGAACCGGCGAAGGGCGAAAGGAAAACACGAGTTCGTCGGTGCGGCGAAAATTTCGCTAATTATTAATTATCCGCTCGTTTATACCGGTTCGTTTGGCAGACATTCTTGCTGGATGTTCCGCATCTTCTTTCCCTTTTTTTTAATGGTAAACGCGTTAACGACGCGTATGGCCCTTTCTAGGGGTTGCTTGAGAAACGGAAGGTCTCGAGACTCAACTCTTGTACTCGGGATTAGCCGGGGGGGTTAAGAAGCAACTACAACCACGTTTTTCCGGAGCAAGGATTTAATTTCTCGCAGATCTTGGGCATTCCCACGAAGCCCTCGGAGCCCCAAAGCCTCGACGTCTTGTACGGAAATTATCGGAACCTGAAACACGGTTGCAAGCACCCTTGCACAAGGCTGCGGGACAACAGCTCGGCATCCGCGACGCTCCTCGGACCAATGTGAGCAAACACTCCAACTGCGAGTTCGGTCCCGGGGTTTTTCGACCGTTTGGAAAAATGTTTGCCCCTCGTCAACGTGGAGTCCCGAGGACTATCCTCTGCAAAGTGCACGCCAGAGATCAAACATCCAGAAAATTCGTCAAACAAACTGACCTCGTATTAATTGCTCTTTAAAGAGGAATGAGAAAAAATTTTTTTTACTAAATTTCCGATCGATAACTTTCAAGCAAATACGCAAGAATTAGAGCAGTACAAAGTATTGGCTTACAGTGCAAAGTGTGCTCAAGCTGCGGGCTTCGCAAGCGGTGAGTCAATTCTCTCGCGACTCAAAAGCAGCGATTGTTAAAATTATTAAAAGTGGAATTGAAGTCATTTAAACATTTTTTTATCAATGTGAAATGCGTATTTTGACAACGATGTTTCAAGCTCTTTTCGTGTATGCATTCAGAATTTCATTTATTTAATTCAATCAGTTTTTCCGTACATCTGCTTAGGTTAGTAATTTTTATCATTTTTCTTTGTCTCAATCGAATTTTTGATTATAAAAAAATCGTCGATTCTGGCCCCGTCTCTTTATTGATATGAGAGCGAAAAGCTGTGTCATTTTTCTCAGCCTCTGTCAGGGGTTGAAAAAAAAAGAGAGCTCTGAAGAATCTTCAAACGTATCGAAATTCAGGGATCGAAAAAACAAGTGACCCGACAGCCGATACTCTTGTCCATGTTTGAAAACAGGGTTCTCTTTTGCCAGGACAAACATTTGCCCTGGAAAGTCGAGTGTCGACGTTTGCGGTCTGCTCGCGTTTCCGCGTTAGCGTTTAAAATTCTCCCTCGCAAAAGCTCTCGAGCCCCCGGCGAAGATTCACCCAGAAAGAATTGTAAGAAAGGGAATTAAAGAAAAAAAAAAAAGAAAAAAATGAAAAATCGTCATGAGGACGATGAAACTCTGGTGAATAGGGCTTACGTTGTGTTCAAAGCCGTTTCTTCGGCCTTGTGCCGCGCACGCAGGCGCCATATTGTACCGGCGTTGCGAGTAGCTTCTTCGAGAAAAAAACCTTTTCGATCCTCGCACGGGATAAAATATTGCAAATCATGGACTACCTGTCTCTCGGTCGACGAGAGGCAAGTCGTGGCAACACAGACGCGTGCACACATATGGAAAAGACTCACCTCTCTTCGCCGTTCTCCCCATCCAGTTAAATGCACTTACATTCCCCCGTCTGGCATCTCGCTCCTTCCGTCCGTATAATATCGTTCGCCTCGAGAGCTCAGAAATGCACTCACTCGGGGTGCATCGCGCATAAAGTGCCAGCAGACGCGGCGACTCCGATACTTTTGCCTGCCCGCGCCTCTTTGTCTCAAGACGCGCTATCTGCTAATGCATCCTTCTCAAACATTCGTTCCTGTTTTCCAGTCGCGTAGCAATGCCTCGGCATCGCCTCCAAACATCGAATAATACTTAAAAAAAAAACCGCGCGCATCTCGTAGAAAAAATACGTTTAACGCCGATAAAATTCATACATAAACAGAATTTATTTAATAGAAAAAGATTGTAAGGCTAACAAAAATGTAGACAATCGGAATTCATTTACTTCGAATAAATTTGATATTGGGATGAATATGATTTCACTAAAAATGTCGAGCATACGAAAAATCCGAGCAAACATTTAACTGAAAAATCTTTCTAACAAAAATTTCCGGCAAAAAGCATGGATCTATATAATAATTCATTAAATCATATAAAATTATATAATGTAATTCATTAAATTGTCATTAAACTTTGCTATTTTGATAAATATTATATACAAATAAACAAGTTTGTCTCGTCCCACAAAATAAAAAAAATCCATCAAAAGGACTCATAACTCAATTGTAAGGGCTGCGTGATCTACGAAAGTTGAGCATCGCGCCACACGGCTAATACACATCCCAATGCCGAGGCTCCCCCGTATCGTTTTAACGTCTCTATTAGCGGCTATTAAAAACCTCGAAGGATCGCGAGCGAGAAGAGGCCTCTAGCCAAGCCGAAGAATTGAAATGGAAGTGAAAAAAAAAAAGAGAATTGAAAAGGAGCGCGCGTTTTGAGAGGAACAGATGAATGCGGAATCGGCAAAGAGAGCCGAGATAGCCTGCGGCATGAACGCGAGGCCCCCCTCCCTCTCGAGGGGTAGAGAGTTAAAATAATCGTTCGAGGGGGTCATAAGGGATGTTTTATATGGGGGTTGGCTCGAATCTCGAATCGCGTTCACATGCCGCAATGCGAAAGTAGAGATTCTCGTGTCCGGGACCGCGCGCTCGCCTCGCGCGGTGTCCGATTACCTTTTGTCGTTCGCCGGGGGCCCTCGGTAGTCGCTCGTTCGTCTTACACTCCGTCGGGCCTCGACCACGGATTTTTACGGACGATATGTATATCCTATCCGTAGTGTATGCAGTTCGATTCAAAGTTCTATTGTGGCTATGAGGGTATTTAGCTGTATAGCATCCAGGGATCGTGCAAGCGCGCTGCTTCGGCTCTCTCGCTTCCTACTCCCGATTCATGCCGCATAGCCCGCGTTCACGAAATCTCCATGCACAACGGTGTCACGTTATACGCGAGCGGGACAGATTCTGTTAAAATGATATCCTCGCGACGAGCCCGCGGGGGGATGGGAGAGAAAACGAGAAAGGGGCCATCCATGACGACTCGAATCGTCAGAGAAACACATTTGCTCGACCCTTCATCCGGTTGATGTTCACTTCATTTTTTTCAATCGTCATTTTGAGGAAATATTGTCCAATGTTCGGCGAGAAATGATCATTTCTTCATTAAAAAAAAAAGATATATGACATGAAAAGAAATGGAATAAATTGCGCTACTTTTGCATAGACTCAGAAAAATATTTATTTAATTCAATGAAAATTTATTCGAAGCGAAAAAAATGTCTGGATGTCTCTTTTATCCCAGTCTACCAAGTTTCGTTTGTAGGACACAATTATGGTATTATAATTTGCTTATCATTTATAAAGAGCGATTACTCAAAAAAGAATAATAATTCCGAACCATTCCGCTGTAGAATGTATCGTTTTTGTTTCGTTTTTCGAATCGCAAAAAAACGGAAAGTCACCGATTCACGGGATTAGCCGGTGGCGAGTGAAAAAAAGCAGAAGGAAGATGTATTCATTCCGTTGAATTATTTTCGCGCGCGCAGTAATTGACGAGTCCCGTACGGGATCGCGTTTGGGTTGCCGGTGTATTTTCACCGAAAAGCGTCACGTCATCCCGTGCAAATAGTCGGAAGATCGGCGCGCTAGAGAGCCGCCCGTGGCCGGATGAGAGCGAAAGAGCTTTCTGCTACCGACTGTTGTCTCGATGAATACGCGCATAAACACACACGCACACACGCGCGTATTCACTTCGTCGAAACGTTCACTCGCGGGCACTCCCTTGCACCTGATACTTTCGCGCCGCTGATGAATTCTTCATCGTTTTGGTTTTTTTCATTTTAATTCCCTTTTTTAATTTTTTTTTCTTTATATCTCGCGCATCCCTCTCGTTCTTCTCCGAGCCGCTTCTCGCTTTCCTCTCGCTCTCGCCATTCTTTTAATTAAGGCACTCGAGTCTGGTCTGCGTGACGCGAGAGCACCTGTAGGATGCGTTATATACATAGGAGAGAAAGAGAGAGAAAGTTTTGAGAAAGGAGTATCCAAACATTCTGCCAACCATCGACGTGCAATAAGCGCGTTTTGCCGTTGCATTTAATATTTCGTTGTGCCGATTTGCCACGGACGTTTGCGCGAATTCGCAAACACAATTATAATACAGAAACTTAATTAATTCAACGTTAATGCACTCGGAGAGCGTCGAGACCTTTGATGAATTACAACGAGCCTGCGAAGCCGCTTTTTTGTCTTTCGCTTCTTTTTCTTTGTTTCGTCGTTTTGGCGATTTTCGTCCAATTAAATCCAACGGCACGGAAAGACGAACCGTGAATGAAAAAGATACGATATTAAGCTCTTCGCTTTCGAGCGCGCCACTCTCTTCGCGAAATAATTCGAATAACGCGCGCAGAGACAATGGACCTCGGGGGCCGTGTCGCTGCGCGCGAGAAACTCGTGCGGGCCTCTTTATCGCGGAAGAATAATATTCGACGGGACAAAAGAAGCGCCGTAACAATCGGAGGCCTCGAATGTCGCGTTCTTGTTTTCTTTTTTCTCGGCTCGTTCGCTCGGCTTCGATTTCCAAAATTCCGAAACGATAATATTATGTAATTAATTCAAAAATCATATTTACTATTTTTTATAACGTTGAATTCGTCGGCTCAAACATACAATTGCACCCAGAAAAATATTTATTTGATTCTGTAAAAATATATTAGGTTAAGAAACTATGAGATAATTTTCATAATACCGATGAAGCAAGTATTTTCACTACTCTGACAATTGTTTTTCAAAATAAAATGCCATTTTGAAAAAAAAATAATAAGGCTTTTACATTATTATTAATTTTTAAATTATTGCCGAATTTGTGTGATATTTCGCATAGTTGATTTTATAATTTGAGTCGACAAATGGCTCGCATGCGCTCGAGCGAGCCTCCGCGTTGAATATCTCTTCGAAGATTTAAAATGAAAATAGACTCGTCAGACGGGACGATTATAGAGCCGAACGGAGATGTTCCAGCCGTTGTAAAATAAGAGTTGAAGGTGAATGAAAGGAAGAAGAAAAGAAAAAAGAAGCGGAGAAGAGAAAAGATCGAGAAGAAACCGTGTCCGCGCGAGGCTCGCGCGACAGGGTGGTGGAAGAAAAGTTGCGACGGGTTAACGAGGGGTGTCCCGCGCGGTTCGAGTAACCGCGAGCGAGAGCGATTAGCAACGAAAACAGACGTCGGAGGTACAGAAACGTGTAAAGAGAGAATAACCGGGGAAAAGCAGATGGGGAGAAAGAGATGTTTCACGACGGCGACGGCGACAACGACGCCCGTCGCGGCCCGACGGTGCGCTCCGGCTGCTGCTGCTCCTGCTGCTGGTCGGCAATCGATCCAGCAGCCGCCACGGGCTTTACGCTCCTCCGTCGCTGCATTCTGCGCGGAATCTCGCGGGTGGGGCACACGACTCTCTCTCTGTATCCATGTTCTGTAAAACGTGTGTTTTCACTCTCTTTTTTTCAGGATAGACGCTTTTCGTCGTGTTTGATCGAACATTTACGGAGATAAGATAAAAATGTAATAAACAAATTTCATATAATTTATGTTAAGGACGAAGTGTCGTTTCACTAGGAAAACAAATGGTAACAAACGAACCGCATTAATTATTATTTTTAGCGAATCCGAATTGAAGCCAGGTACAGACAACGAAAAGATTATTAATTTTGATTGTTTTTCTCGTGTTTCAGGATGCAGCAACAGTCAGGACCGGGCAACGGTGTGCCGCGTCGCGCATTGAGTCCAGGAGCAGGCGGAAGCGATTCGGAGGATTCGGACATATCGTTGGGTGGTACGTCACCGCCGTCGCCTAGTTCGTCGCCGCCGCCGACGCATCATCAACCCTCACCGGTGCCTCTCGGACCCCTCGGTCCACTCGGCCCACCGCCCACTCTCAACTTTCACTTCGATCCCAGCCAGTCGCAGTTTCGCTTCAGCCACGCGACGGCCTTCAAATTTCCCACCGCGAGCTTTCGTTTCGCTCCGCACAGTCCGCAACAGCACAATCATCCCAGTATCGGCGGCGGTGGCATGTTCAGGCTCACGGAAACGAGTCCCTTCCAGGCCGTCGGGCCCAG
The DNA here is from genome assembly GCA_963924025.1 of Ischnus inquisitorius. Lineage (NCBI taxonomy): Eukaryota > Metazoa > Arthropoda > Insecta > Hymenoptera > Ichneumonidae > Ischnus > Ischnus inquisitorius. The sequence continues at coordinate 14,787,426 of OZ001251.1, forward strand.
GGGCGATCTTGGCTCGAGGTGTGTATTATTTTCATTTTACTCCGTTTTGTTCCATTTTCATTCAGTTTATTTTTTTTTTGTTTCATTGACACATAGAGGGGTTATATTCAATAATAAAAAAATGAATTATTTATACATTAATGTTGGGGTTTGAAGCAGTTCGTGCGTTACAGTCCGACTAAACGTGGATTTTATGTGAGCTGCAGCGAAAATTTCGAACACTTTTCAATGGGATGAAAAATCTAGAAAAAATCGAGCATACAGAAAACGCTGAAAAGATTGATTGGGCGTAATAATAGTTGTATAACTTCATTGAGGAACTGACAAAAACACATTTTGTTCAACGAATCACCAGTTAACTAAATTTTTTTTTCAAATGAAAAAGGTTCGATAATTTTTCTGAACACGTGTGAATTTTTTTAGAATTTCCTGCACTTTTGAAAGTTGTTTGTCAACATTTTTTTTTTACTTGCATTAATTTCATTTGAGAAAAAGTTTAGTTAACGGGTGAGTTGTTAAACAATTTTTCTTTCGTCAATTTGTTAATCAACTTTTTTCAACTATTATTATCCAAACTGTACGCAAGGACTAGCTCAATCGGACGGTGTAAAAAGAAAACTGTGCTTTTCGAGGGATTCTGAATATACGTTTTTCAACTTTTTACTCGTGTCATGGAATTTTCGGTATAACGTTATTAATTATTGCCGAGAATTATTCGCAATTTCTATCATTCTCCACCGACACGCGCAGTTTTGCTGTAACAACCCCTCAATTATGCAACAACCTTTCAATGCACCGCCAGCATCGAAACCTGGAAAAAAAGTTTCGAAAAATGCTATAATATTGAAATATGGGCCTTCTTTTTCCGGGTTCTTTCTCCGTTGTCCGAATTGCTAATGCCATTTTTTTGGAACCACAAAAAGGGCGTGCGATCTTTTTTTCCGTGGCCTTTCTCTCCGTTTTACGGAAAAAAGCAATTGCTCTGAAGGACACAGGTTGTTCGCGTTTTAATTTTTCGCACGCAATCTATTATCGCTTCGTTGCAATTTTTCAAAAATCTGTATAACTCTTTGATCTCGAAAATCCGAGAGTCCAATAGCAATGATTTGTTTATTGTCTCTGCAGATTGCCGGATCCGCTAGGACTGCCACCCCCGCGGCTTCATCCACACGAGACACTGCTTCATCATCCCCATCATCCTCATCACCAGTTGTCGGAGGGAATATCGAGAATATCGGAAGGCTCGCGTCTGTCGGACGGTGGTATATCCCGTCTCTCGGACAGTCTCTCGGAGGCGCACAGTCCGCCTCTGGTGGCGACGAATCTCTCGGTGACGGGGCCGCTCCGGGTCGCGGTGCCGAGTCCGCACACGCCATCGTCGCGGGGCAGTCCACCCTCGAGTCAGCATCAAACGACGCCGCAACACTCCGGCCAGGGACAGGGCCTCATAAGGCTCGCGACACCACCGCCAAATCCAAAACCACCACAGATTCACAGGCCTTTCTCACCGGCGTGATACCGAACTTCGACTTACCTCACGCAATCGAGCTTCGACGATAAAACGTACGAGAATCGCACATTCGAAGTCTTGTGAGTTTCGATAATGATTTTCCGGTTTCTTTTTCGTTTTTTTCTTTTCCTTTCTTCCCAATCGTTCATCCGCCCGCGAAGACACGACGCTAATATATTGTAAATATTCTTATCGGCGTCGGTTAGCGATGGCGAAAAAAAGAAGAGATGGAAAAAAAATGTAGATCGAAGGCTCCGACATCGAGACGAGGCTTGTGACGATCTTTTTTGTTATCTAAAACCAAAATCGATCGGATCGATTGAAAGTTGTTTTGTTTTTCCTTTTTTTCTTGTTTTTTTTTCTCAAGCGCGAGGCGCTCTGAGGGCGCCTACCAACGTTTCCCGACGAATTTTGCGGAAACAAAGACTGATAAAAAAAAAGAAAAAAAATATTATATTCGAATTCGTAGCGGTGGGACGCCGTCGGAGATCTTGCGCTTCGCCCGTGTCCGGCATGTAATTATATCCTCGATGAATTTGCAAAGAAAAATAAAACGCGACTCGATTAACACGAATGCGAACGTTCTGACAAACGATACTCCGCCCTCCTTCCCGGTCCCCACCCCGTAGGCACTATTAAAGTAGATCTATAGTTGCTTGCGATCGATGAAAAAGAAAAAAAAAAATATACACTGCGATTTTACTGAGTTCGTCTCTTTGCCCGAGAAGGAATTACTCTGGGAGTAAAAAAAACCGCGAATGAATATGCGAATCAAAATTCCCCGTGTCCTTCGTCCCACCCCCGCCGTCCCCGTCGCTCAGTTTTGTAGATAAAAACTAATCGAGAAATAAGAGAAACGAGACGAAACAAAAGGAAAAAAAAAAACAAACACGTACACGAAAAAAAAAAAAATCTAGCGAAATTCTTGTATAATCGACGAATCTCCTTATAAATACTGAACATAGAAAAGCACTAGGTGTAAAACATATATAAATACAAATATTATATATAGATCCAAAAACGAATAAAAATTGAAAAGTGGGAAAAAAGTGCGTAAACTGACGAAAAAAAAAATGGATAATTAATTAATGCGAAATTAAGTTAAAAATGAAGGAAGTGAAATAAACAAAATAAAGAATAAAACAAATTATAAATAAATATATATATAAAATGAAAGAATGAACAGAATGAAACATCATTATTATCTATTATCTATTGTCTATTATTATTATTATTATTTGCGCCTGTAAATAAATTCACGCGAAAAATATATTAACAGATTATTATGAAACGACTGTTTTTCTTTATTCGCATGTCTCTCGCCCTCGTCGTTGGAATGAGAAACAAAGCGGAAGAGAAAAAAAAAATCATTTTTCATTTTCTTTGTGCCCTCGATCCTGCAATATTCCTCGATGTGTCTCTTCCGCGATATTGCGCTCGAAAGGGGAGAACAAATAAATCCCAATCGCGGGTCGAGCGAACGCTTTTGTATTCGCGTCGCGGTATCGCGCTCCTTTCTCGGGCTTTCCGTTACGTGCTCTCGGTCGGGGATTGGGGAACGGGGTGGGTGGGTTAGTTCGGGGTTTCTCGCTGCGAGGAAGTCGATAAAGCTCAAGACAGCGAGTGAGAAGAAGGCAGAGGGAAGGGATTGCCAGGGTGAGCCGGCGGTGGAGTGAGAACGAGAAAGCCTCTGAAATGGAAGTGCAGAGAGTGAATAGTGGGAGGGAAAGGCAGAGCTCGAGTCTCGGCGACAGGCCTGCACGAGCTGTACGACCAGACTCTCCTTCTCCCCTTCGTCCGTTCGTGGGAGAGCGAGAGAGACGCGAGAGAGATGAAACATTCTCGCGATAACGCTTCGCGTGGGCGGGTGTCGCTGACAAATGGGACCAATGGGCTCGCGGCTCACTCCTGTAAACGATGCCATAGGTTTAACCAACCCGTGTCCTATGGATATAATACTGTAGCTTGTTAAAAAAAAAAAGAAAAGAGCCGCGGCACGAAACCGTTCGAGTCTCCACCCTTTTATCAGCGAGTCGGAGCTCTCTTATCAATTCGATAATCGAGAAAAAAATTTATCCGCGATACATGGTTTGTTTATCGTTATTATTCAAGGACTTTCATTGATTTTCTTTATTTCTCGACAGTTGTGTTCGAAACAAAAAATTACGGGAATGCTTTTACCAAAAGGAAGGATAAATCGTATATTAAATGCTATTCTATAAAAAATTCAATAATTATTTTTTTAATTTCTCATTGCGTGAAACTTTTATCCACGAACTAGTAAGGTCGACAAAGTCGTTTTGTTTGAACGCCAGTATCTCTATTTATCATTTAATTTCAAAAAGATTTTCCATTGTTTCGCGAAAAATGTTCTTTTCACTCAGGTACTTTTTGTTCGTCGAATTTTTTCGAGAATTTGTTGTCTAATTTCCGAAAATCTTATTATTTACTATTTATTATTTATTATTATTCTTATTATCAATGAAAAATAGTTTTCCTTTGGATCGCCATTCTCTACAAAACAGTTCACTATTGAGTACCAACATCTTGAAAAAAAAAAAAAAAGGCTTCGAAGGGATTATCGCGATCGTCGATAGCGATCGTTGCAACGCTCGGCTAGTATGTTCCGGTACCGTAAAACCAATATACATTCAACCATTCAAACTATATGCTCCGATGCGCATACAAGAGTGCCTCACATCCGTCCTTCTTCGCTCTCGCGACCGCAGCGGTATTTTTCACTCTCTCTCTCTCTTTCTCCCTCGAAGCGCCCAGCGTACTCCATCGGTGTCGTGTATATTCCGTTGTGGCTGCGCTTCGTATACCGCGTCACGCTTGACGCTGCTCGAGCTCTTTCGCTATTGCCCATCAGCTTCGCGCCCGTGTTTTGACAGTTGCTGCTCCGACACCTCCGGGGCAGTCATTAGAAAGTGGTTCGCAACTGGTTAACGTCCATTCGCCCAGATCGGTCGAATCGAAGCACGAAGGATCGAAAAGGAATTCTTCGCTCGTTGAGAACCTCCCGAGGGGCTTTCGGGTTCGCGACGCCGAAGGGGAACCCAGCTGTCCCGGGGATTTAGATGTTTAGGATAATGCCCCACGGTGCGACCAGCTCGTCCGGGGCCTTACAACTAAATAATGTAGTCCACTGTGAATGGTCACAGCGCCGCGTACGAGCGAGCGGAGTGGTGTACGCGGCGCACCGTGTCGCATCGACGAACGAGCCGGTGGAGGACGAAACGAATGGAAGGAAGGGAACAAACTTCGAGGGATCGATCTAGTGGTTATTTGTAGACACATTCGACACCTCGACAATAGAGCGGTGCCGAAAAATCCATAATGGAGATCATCGTCAATGGGGGAAAAGGTCTCGGTGAGGAGGCGAGATTATACGTACCGGGAGTCGAAGATCCGGACGAGGCTGGATCCACGACGCGCCATGGGGTGCCCACTCTTGCTCGTGAAGAGGTGCGAAACCTCACGGTAAGTCCCGACGCAGAAAAGATCCTTTTTTCTTTTTTTTTCTTCTTCTTTTTTTCAGATTCCGCGCGAGCGATCTTGCCATTGTTGCGGTAAGAAGTTTTTCGTATTTACGTTCACGAGCATTAGGGAAGAAGGCGGAGAGGAAAATCGTATTTGGGAGAAAGAACGCGCGCGCGCGAGATCCAGGATGGGCGACGGATAGAGCGGAGACCCTTCGGCACGGACTCTTGGGCGCTCGAGGAGCCGCGAACCGACTCCTCTCTCATTGCGCTAACGGAGCAATCCCGCGTGCATTTCTTTCTTTTTTTAAATGGAATGTGTTCACTTGTGCCTTCTATCGTTAGATGGTTTCATTTATTTTTTAACGGAAAAAAAAATGATATTGATATTTAATATTAAATGTTAAATAATTACTATTAATAAAAACTATTATTATTTCATTTAATTTTCTTTTATTGTAGGTATAATTTGAAATCATTATTGTACATTTTTTTATGGGGAAGTATATTCTATTTTTTCTTACCGATGACATTTTTTTATATAAATAATTCTATACCCATAATTGTTTGTAGAAATGTTTGGAACGTGTAAAAGAATTGTGGGCTGAATGTGATGGGTGGAAAAGATTGCCTTTTGTCAATGATTTTATCAATTTCTTTATTTAAAAAAAAAGACTTCTTTTACAATTTTTAGGATTCTGATATAGAGTTTATTTTTCTCCACATAATTCGTGGCCTAAGAAAAGAAAAAAGGAAAAAGCGAGTAGTGACAACACTTTTTTTAACTTAGACGAAATCATAATCCGCTTTTTTGGCTAGAAACAACAAATTCCGCTCTTAGGTATAAACAGCGGGCTCGTGAAAAATAAGATAATTATAAATCACCATCGCATCTCGCGATACGAAATGAAATCATTAAATAACGGTCCCAACACTTGTTGCAGTAATTCCAACTTGCTTCAATATTTTCGCACAGGGAATAATGCAATTTTTACGATATCCGCGTTCCGCCCAATTAATAACATACGGGCGATTCCGAAATGGTATCGTCTTACGCGTAACACGAGATGCGTTTTCTAGGTTCGCGTTGAGAAATCGTAACAAAACATGCGAGCGTAGCTCGGGAGCGAGAGTTCACACGCGGGGTTAATGAATGGTTAGATATAACTTGGCATTACGGTAAGTATTGCCACCGACAACAGTGTCGTGAGCGTGTATAGCGTAGCAGGAAAGCGATAATGCGACACCGGCGTACGTTTAATTTGAGTATATTCCTCGTGAGCCGGATTTCAATGACGGGGGGTGTGGCACCGAAACCAAGCCCCCTGCTCTTGTCCCGAACGGGGACCCCCCCTCCTCGTGTGCCTGAAAACTAGACTCTCCCTTTCTTCGCATCCAGGCCCCCATCGCGGAGTGTGACCATGGGAAAAACAAAATATTTTCGTAGCTGTCCCGATCTAGTATCGAAAGCATTTCTCGATTCGAGCCTCTTTGTATGCCCAATGATCGTCGATGAATGCGGCAAATAATATCAAACTCGTAGAAAAGCATTCGGAAAAACCGCCGTTCATCCTCGTTCTCGGCAACAAATCGGGGAAGCCGACGAAGCTTGTTTGCCGCAAGGGAAACAAATTTCGGGCAATAAGAAGTGATACAAATTAAACAGAATACATACATTATATATCGAAACTAGAGAAGCGGTAATGACCATTGTGCTAATCCCGCCGTGACTTTAGACATTTTGTAATATCAGATCCTCCTAGAAATTAGCCTTACCGTGACCTTGGAAACTCGATGATTTCAACCGGTTTTGAACTCTTCGTGACATTAGCCCGTCCGTGGTTTTAGACTCTGCGTGCCCTTAGCTCGTTCGTGGTTTTAGACTCTTCGCAGCATTAGCTCGTTCGTGGTTGTGGACTGTCCGTGGCATCAGCTCGTTCGTCATTTGATCTGCGTCATTACCTCAGTCCGGTCGTACTGTCAGCGCTTCCGTGATTTTAGCCCCTACGTGACTTTAACCCGGCCGGGGTTTCAGACTCGCCGTCGCATTAGCTCCCCCGTGATTTTATCTGCGTCGTGACCACAGCTCGTTCGTGCTTCTAGCTTTTCCATAGCATTAGCCTGTCCGTTACTTTAACCGTGTCGCAACTTTAGCCACTCCGTGGTTTTAGCTTTTGAGGTGACGTTAGCTTTAAATGCATGGCGAGTCGATGGCGGCAGTGGAGAAATGCTTTTTTACGTTTCGAGAGATTTGAAAGAAAATGGTAAAATATATATATACTAATACAAATGTATTCTAGATATTATTTTTATATATTATATATATTACATTATGTATTATATGAATGGGGTGAGTATATATATATATATATGTGGTGGGTATAGTATCCTCCGTTCGTGCGCTGCTGAATGTGTCAGGCGTCAGTGCCCTCGCGAGCTATTAAGCCGCTTAGCACTATGGGGTTTATGTTGCGCTGGCTTGACGCTGGCCAACCAACCGAACGGATGGGGAATCTCTCCTGTAACTCCGCACGGACCTCGTTCAGCAAGGAGCCTTCACCCCGCCTATGTCGTATACCATTATCCTTCCTTATCCATTGCCCCGTGCCTTCACCTCCCCCCTCCACTCTTCCGACATATGCTGCCAATACTCTTGTCGTATACGCGTTTACGCATTAGGACGTTGCGGCAACAAGCTAACGCAAGGGCTTTGCCAACATGTCCAATGACCTATCGACAAGTTTCTGCAATCAAGGAATGCACGACTAATTGTTTTCATAGTTGCATTGTCGATCAGGATTTCATATTAGGAACGAATGTTTCACCGGAAAATAATTCGTTGCAACAAATAGATCAAAGTAGATTTCATTCAGATTGGGATTCCAAATTTCCAAGCTAATTAACCATTTTTGTTTTGAAAATAGTAATTCGAATCAGAGATTAGATAAATCTGTGTCTATTATTACGATATTCGCGACATGCTATATATTATATTATCGGATTATTGAACACGATTGAATTAATTATAGAAATATAATAATGACAGAAAGAAAATGATAGTAAATATAATTATTAATTAAATCAAATTTAGTTAATTATTGAATTATAGAATAACTTATATAGGCTAGGAGAAGAATCTAATAAAGATTTATTCTCATTATCGATATTAGATTTTGTACGGAACTTCATAAGTTAAAAAAAATTGTCTGCCGATTCGATCAGATTTGCAAAAGGACTTTCTTCAAATTTTTGGATAGCTACCGTATTTTATCTTTCGCAAAGACAGCTTTTATCGGGACAAGAGGATTATGATGAATGTAGTCTCGCGCAAGATTCAAAAGTTATTCGTTCGAAGTTTCCTATCAAAAATGTATGAACTCATCTATGCCTCTCGGTTGTTTTGATTTTATCCCGGGGGCGCCTATTCTCGGAGACGGAGAATACGGGGGGGGAGTGTGAACTCGCGTGCGGGGGCGAATTTCGGAGTGTATACGAAGATACTTAGCTAAGCACTGACAGCAGCCACGGATTAAGGGGGTGAAATGTTATTATTGCAAGGGGTACGTCGCGTCTGCCTCTCGCCGCTCTTCTTATTCCCCCTTTCCGCGCCAGCTCCTACTGTTAAGTAGCTCGGTTAAGTATGTTGTTCAAGCTAACACTGTGTAAGTAACCATTCCCGTTGAGAAATTGCTCCTGCCGTTGCTATTCTCTTCTTTATTGCAACTACGAGCCACCGCGAACTTTGCTTCTTAACTTTGAGATATTTCGTCGCTGTAATACCGGCGAGCGAAGTAATAAACGTCCAGCTCGACGCGCATTCGAAATTTCGATCAAGATTTCCCAAGGATTCATCAACAAAAGACTGTTCTTAGTAACAAAAATTGTTATCATATATTTTTGCGCATGTAATTTATTAGATCAATTTGTTAAAAAATTATGCACTTTTTAGCATAATATTTACTTATATTTGAATTTTTTTTTTTACTACTTTTCTCCAACTTATTATCGAAATAATATTAACGATTCAAATTTCAATTATTATTCTTGTGTAGCAAAAAAAATTATTACAAGTATTTTTTTGCACAAAGTCAACGCAATGATTTTGTTACAAGTACTTCATTTTTCGCCAATAAAATGTTTAACATCCGAATTCTGATGAAAAAATGGTAACGGGCATAAAATACCTAAAATAATAAAAATTACGAAATTTCTGTGTCACACGAAAAAAAGACATTGTTGAAATGTAAATTTCGCGTCGAATCGATGCTTTTGTCATAAATTCACAATTTTTTTCCTAACAAAATTTTCATCAAAAATCCGGAGCCATTTGGCTCGTATCTCTCGCGTCGGGTTCGCTAACAGACGTATAATTTCCCGGTGGAAGCTTCAAATTGAACGGGTATAGAGTGTCTCAATACGAGAGTCTCGTTTGGGTTTGACTGGTGGAACTGGCAATACGGAGTGTAACCGGCTTTCGCGTACCTTCGAGGGAACGAGGAAGCTCATTAACGGGAGCTTTCACTCTCTCGTTTACCCGTGGCTCGGCGAACGAACCTTCGGGGATGACGGAGAAGGCACAGAGGCACGCCGAAACCCGAGAAAAGGAAGTCGAGAGAGCGCCAACGTGGAAATCGCAAGACTGGCCCTCTCGTTTCACGAGTCACTCTCGAGAGTTCGGCTTGCGGGCCGCAAGTAACCAAGCTAAATTTTACTTATTTACATAAGTAGAAGAGCCTTTAATGGCGACGCAGGCGAATTTCCCTTCTTCGGTCCTTGCCTTTCTCGACGTCCTTCTCGGCCCCCTCCCGGACAACTCCTTCGTACAAATTGCTCCCTCATTTTCCCATCGTTTCTCGTCGTCTCGTGCCAACGAATGATTCGTCGAGTTCCCGTCGGTCTTACAATAGAGAAATTCGAGCATGTGGGCGCATTCGATGGTATTTACGTCGCCGAAGATCGATATAACTTGTTTCCCAGTAGAGAAAGCTTTGTTTTAACAACAAAAAACGAGATTTCAGTGAAAGGTGGTCAACCTTTTTTAAATCGTGAAAATTGTATTTAGAAAATTAGTCTACGGTTATCGAATTGCAATTTGAAGGGTATGTGCAGGGGTGAATTTTCAAAGTTTTAAGATTTCGCGCAGTTTTTAAATTCGGCAAAAATGGACTCTAACGCGGGTTTTCTATAAACTGTATTAATATAATGCAATATAATATCCCTTCTCTCTATATCATCGAAATAACACATTCACATGAAAATTTCGAGAAACCAAAAGTTTCACGAAAATGGGGTTTCTCGCGAAAGCAAAGTTATGCGAATTAAATTAGCGCATTACTTCATTTTATTTTTCACTTCGCTCACAATGTTTCCCCTGCGCGAAATACGTTTGTGCGATTTATCGCAGAGAAGCTTTGTAAACGAAGTTAAAACGAAAATGAGGAAGCGATGTGAAAATTTAATTCGCATCACGTATATATATTTTTCGTTGTTGTTTCGATGCGACGAGAAAACATCGTCGAGTTTCTCGAACGACGAGGCAAAGGAAAGGGCAGAGGAGAAAAAAGAAAAAGAGAGCAGCAGAAATGGACTCGGGGAATGGAGAGGAGAGAGATTACATAAGAGCCGAGAGAAGAGTCGATCGTGTGGCGCGGGTGGAGGCGATCGCGGGTTCACGGATATCCGCACCCCCGCGGAACTTCCGGAGCCGCGAGAGGGAGGGAGGGAAGCTCTCGCTCCGCGGCGAGAGGGAACGGAGGACCGGCGGGTGGATGCTGTGCGAAACGGTGCGAGAGGAGCCCCGGTCGATCGACACACCACCGCGGAATGTGGGTGATGCAAGCGCGAAATAAAGGGCGTGGTTTTGCGCGGAGGGGTAGAGACGAGTGAACGAGAGGATTGGCTGCGAACTTGGTACTCCGGTCGATACCTTCCCTCAACCTGCGGTGTGTCACAGCATATGCTTGTATCCACGCGAACCGCGCGAGAGATCTTGTACAGTTGATACCCCGGACAAACGTTTTGTGCTACATCATATAGGATGCTTCGAAGCATTGTCGCTCAAAAGTGTTGGAAAAGAAAAATATTTTTCAAAGCTATATTTATGACAAATCGTTTAGAGCAGTCTGCGCACAGTGTTGATTTTTCATAAGTTAAGTCGCATAACTTTGCATAAGTTAAGTTGATTTTAAGTAATAAATTGAGAGCGAACATTTCTCGATGGTATAAAAACCTGAAAATAATCATGCATATCAAAGGTACTGGAAACGTTGATTTTGCATAATATGATTCCAGACTATTACTAAGAAATTGATGAAAAAAAAATACTTCGACGAATTTTCCGGCAAACCAACTTTTTTTCAATAACAATGATCCGTTTATTTTTTTGAATGCGTATGCGTTTTTTCAGATTTTCAAATTCACTTTGAATTTTATGATTTTCCACACATTTTTTGGTTGTTGGGAAATTTGGTGAACAATTTTTTTATTCATCAATTCGTTAATAACATTCTGGAATTATTATTATTATGCGCAACTAATCTTTTCCTCGGTACGCATCATTTGTCCAAGATTTTTATACCATCGAGAAGTTTTCGCAATTCTTTCTGAATTCTCTTATAGTTACTAAATATTTTCAGTCGATTTACCGAAATCGAAGCTCGGATTTTTTTCTCAAAATTTGAATGATGCAATCAATTATTTTTTTTTGCTTCACGTTCGATATTTTCAGCCCGAAAATAAAACAATCAAAGATATTGAAATAAAAAGAGATAAGCAAGAAGATCTTTTTTTTCCGGTGTTCGGTGGTGGACAGTCCGAAAAAACAAAACGACTCATTCACTGAATAGATATTAAGTCTCATTGACGATCGGCAATTTTCTTCATAATTTTTCTTTTCGGACAAATAACAATTCCATTCGGAATATCCATCAAAAAATTCGGAAATTTCGCCATATTATAAAAGAATGAAGATTGAATCTAAATTATTTTCCAACGTTATTGTTTTCATGTCTTTCATTTGAGTAGCGTTTGGATCTCACGTAGGATCCGAAATGTCCGATAATAAGGAGCGTAAAAAAAAATGGAGAACGAAACGGTAGCGATTGTTATAACGAAGGGCGATACCCATGACAATGATAACATGAGAGATAATACAGCATGGAGGCAGTATCCTCTCATTGATGGCAACAATGCGTCGGATAGATGAGTTAATCGGTAAGTTCCTCCCCGGGGCACTAAAGTCCTCGCTTCGCGGTTCTCCATTGTAAGCGACGATAACCTTGTATAAGTCGCTTCAACACAACTGACGTTATTATTATACAATACATAATATGCGTTGCACATACTGGGATGGTTCATATATCCCCGGTCCCATTGGGCCCCCCCGCTCAACGGAATAATATACACGCGGGTTGTGTTGCGTTGCACCCGACGTGCCTTATACACGCCACAGAGATGAAAGCCACCGGAGAGAACCACGGATGATATTGCGATGGAGCGAGAAAGAGCGTATCGCGCCCGAGAGAACAAAAGGATGAGTGACGTCTTCGGTGATCCCGATCGGGAGTCCGTTGTCCGCTATATATATGAATATATCTATATATACAGCGTGATTCATAAACATAAATACGTGTAACAAAACATAATCAAAATTCTACGAAGCCCAATATTGGATACTGTTTAGTATTTAAAAAATCACAACTTTTTTCACATTTGAGTTATCGATGAAATTGATTTTCATTCTATATGAGAGATTATGTATTAGTATTATATATTAGTATTATATATCAATATTGATATATAATAAACAATTTGAGCTTTGAAAAGTTATGAATATTAATATGTTCAATGATTTTCTTTTGCAAAAAAAATGGAAGAAAACGCAGATTTGTTATTTATTATGAATCATGCTGTATATAATATGCACGAAACTGCTGATGCTCACTCGCTGCTGTCGGAGAGCCCCGCATTTGCTTCTCTACTCCGAATATAATACCGAGATGAGAGGTATAACCGAGAGTAGTCCATAGCCGCGGATGAAGTACGCCAAATCGAAATCCTTGGGGGGCGAAGTTGCGCGAGCGGGAGCACTCTCGCCCGAAGGAAATTCGACCGAGTGCCGCGCGGATGCACTTCCGAAGTTGAACGAATTTTATTTTACAGAGTAATAACTTCGTTTTTTTCCGCAAACTCCGACGACGAAAATTCGAACGAAGTTCGAGGAAAATTTGAAACGTTTTTCGAGGAAGGGTCTGAGGCACCCCGTGCTCTTTGGATGAACACGTGCGAAAAAAACTACGCATACGACATTTTCTTTTAATGCGAAAATTAAAAAAAACTGTTTGCGAAATCGTTCCCAGTGAAAAGTGAAATTCGCAGAGAATTTCGGTGACTTTCCTATGAGATAAAAATTTGAAAAAGATTAATCCAACAAAAAATACTCCGAATATTAATTTTGAATAGCAATAATTTTATCTAGCATAGAGTAGCATAATTTTTGGAAAAACATTCGATCGATATTTGCGAATCGTTTGAATCGATCGCTCGAAAATATATTTCATTGCATTGTGCAGCGTTTTTTCCAGCTGCGTATCCAAAATTTGGGAATTTTTAGCCATACATTTTTTTCTTCACTATTTGAAAAAACGATCGTTTAGGGGTGCAAAATTTTACAATATAAATAAAAAATACGAGAATTTAAGAAAAATTACGAGTTCATCGCGTGCGTCAGGTTGCGAGCGAATGAAAGCCACGGCGGGGATGTAATTAAGTAATTCATCAGCCGGAGCGAGAAGAGCGAAGACGCCCGCGCCCGATCTGAGAATATCATTTCTCCCAGATGCGCTCACGAACGTCGGAATCCCGCGACGCGTGCGCCGAGAATGAGAGTCACTGATCGATGAGATGCGGCCCGATGGAGAGTAATTCATCAGCGGAGCGAGGAAGAGACGGAGATATGGATGGATAGAGACGAATCGAGAGACGGATGGGAAGTGCGAGGTGGCGAGAGGAGAGAAGAGAAGGAGGATGCGGCCGGGTAACCCGATCTGTTCTGCCACATCCCGGAGTCTGTATAGCGGGGGAGGCGACCGCCGCCACCGAACGATGCCGGCGGGTCGTTCTTTCGCTCGTTCTCGCTCTCGTTCGCCGCCCGATTCTCTTATTCCGATTCGGAAGAGTGATAGAGGCGATGGATCGGAGCGAATAAAACCGGGGAGAAGGAACGAGATGGAACGGGGTCAAACCCGCAGCCTCTCCGGAGGGATCAAGACAATCCTCTTCGATCTCTTTTCTTCGGTTAGTTTCGCGGTTAATTCGCCGCGCGAACCCCTTTTGTAGCTCTCGTTTCTCTGCGCTTGCTAAAGAAAAAAAAAATGAAAAAATAAAGAAGGAATCATGAGAAAAGGATCCGTGGGGCCTTCTCTGCGTCATTAAGGAGGCAATGCTAATGACGGTAAACCGAAAGATCGAAAAATCAGCTTTTCGCGTTAATGGATTTGTCATTGGAGCGAAATTTTCATTAATTGAGACAAATTTCGTCGACCAAAAATACTGTTTCATAAATCCTGAAATGTTAACGATGTAATTAAGCCGTAAAAAATAGAAACCATTTCAATTCGTCAATTAACAATAAACATTAAGGAATTAAATAAAATTAAATAAAAAATAATTTTTAATTACAATAAAACAACTGTACGGTGCGGAACTTTTGTTTTCAGGAATTTTCTCTTCTTGTAATCGGTCCAGCACTATACTTGGTCGCGAAATTGCCGAAAAATTGAATAACAATCATTTTCGACTTCAGCTATTTGCAGACGCATTGATGATAATCGGCTCTACAGCTGATCTTACGAAACGACAAGAACACCGTTCGATCGGTCCGAAGCCTCAAACCTGGCTAGAAGTGTTGAAACTCAAAAGATAAAAGAAAACAAAAGTTTCGAGACGCGAGTTAAAAAAACAAAATATTCGTTCACGTTGCTGCATAAAAAAATAAAAAATGTAATTGAAAAGTAACGAAGAAACTCAATGAGCTATTGATAGTGGCAAAAAAAATTTGACCAATCTTCAATAGTAAAAAAAAAAATTCTATGTAGTATGTACTATGAAAAATACGATGTAGGTGAGTTCGAAAAAAAAAAATCATTTGCCACAATAGTGCGCAAAAAAAATTGAAGATCGACCAAAAAAGATACTCAAAAAAATCGATCAATTATCGATGCTCCTGAAAAATGTTAACAAACTTAAAAATTTCTCGAAAATAAAATAATAGTAATGATTATAATTGACGCAGCGGCCGCGTTCGATTAAGAAAATGCATCGCCACGTTTGCGGTTGGCGTTCGAATACGTTGCAATGCAACTGACGACATCGTTGAGCGTCGGAGTGAGAGATATCCGACAATCAGATGCCGGAGAATGATTTCATCAAGGGAAACGCTCGCGCTCGTTGGCTCTGCGTCGGCAAAACAAGTAGAGACATCGGGAGACAGCGGTGAGGAGATCATCATACTTTGTAACTGCTCGGGCAAAAAGCAATGGCTCGCGAGGCGAGCCTCGCGCGCCAAGGGGTGGATAATATTATACGAAGAGAGAAACGGTTCCGAGGGATCGACGTGCGGTCGCGCGATGGCCAACGACGGATTCGCCACGTACCGGCCACGCCAGCTTGACGTATGATGATAGTGATGCGCGGCGCTTCTTCCTTCCTCGCTTTACGTCGCTCCGACTCTCCACGGGAATCAAGATGCCTCGTAATAATATCATTATCACAGTGGTATATCCCTCCCCTCCGTCTATACACACTTTACGCCTTATAACTCTCGCGCATACACGCACACTCGAGCCTTTTGGCGGAAAGCGAGTCTCTGAGTGAGACATTTACGCGACACGTAATGACTCTATAACGTCGGCAGACGGTACCGCCAGCGGTCCGCACTAAAAATTACCTGTCTGCGAGTTAAAGAACGTCTGGTATGTCGACTTCGCATTTAGAGACTCCCGATAGCTCGCATTTCCAAGAAATGGGGGAAAAAAACAAAGTGGTTAAAGAATTTTTTTTACAATGAATTTTTCAATTTATATAAACTCTATATTATAAAAATATCTTGCGGCTGCTGTGTGGCGGATGGTAGTTTAGACAATATGCTAAAGTCACGGAGTGGCTGAACTGACGGAAGGGCTAAGGTTACGGAGGTAGTAACGTTTTGCAGTGGGTCAAATACCGGAGAGAATTAATATAGAGAGATATTCTAAATTATAGTGTTACTGTAGAAGAAGTTGTTGTCGCAGGATGGCCACGAGCGCGCGAGGCCTACGGGCCCCTAATTTATAAAAAAAGTATTCCATAGATGAATTCTCTTTAGAAACTGATAAAAAATGTTGCATCATAAATTGTCATAAAAGTGCGTAAAAAAAATAACTAAACCGGGGACGATAAGAAGAGACAAACTAAATATAATCTAAATGTCCATTAAACAAAAAAATTGAAAAAACTAAAATTTTCTAAAGACAACTTTTATACTTGAAAAAATGTTGTCCCGTGAAAACTTGGAGGTTGTTCGATCCCGATAAAAACTGCACTGAAATAAATAGTCATAGATACGTAGAGAAAAAAAATGAAGTGGGAAGAAACGGAGCAGAGATCGAGTGGTATAAAAGACGGGTCTCACTTCGGGAGGCAAAAAGCCCATTAATGACGTCAGGGGCAGCTGGCCTCGGTTATTAATTAAGAGTGTGAGTCTCTCCCGGACGCTCGGTGGTCGTAAGCTGAAATTTGCCCGCGGGACAGCGAAATTAATCGAGGCCCGATGAATTTCGGCTGGCCGTTCTGTTCGTCCGCGTGCTGCTCCGAAGATGCGCCGGCTCGACGTATGCCAACTCGCATCATTTGTTATTCAACTTTTTAACTTTTCTCGCCGTTACGAAAAAAATCGAAAAATGTTATAAATATTTTTGGCTTTCCTTATATTCTCTTTAATCGAAGTATTAACAGATTATTTCGAAAATGATCCAAAAACGAATGAATTATTAATTTTTAAATAATTAAATAATTCACCAAAAAATAATTTAAGCAATTATCTAAAAATGATTTCAAAAAAATCATCAAACATAATTAAAAGAAAGATAATTTATGGAAAACTTATATTCAAAATATTAGTTGATAATAATGAAAATTAGATATTTCTGTGTAGAAAAATTGTTGTTTCCGTGATGCAGCAGAGCGATGCACCCCTGATAAGGTATTGCGGTCTTAACGATGGTTCGGATGCATCTGCACAAGGAAAAGACGATGGATCCGTTGGATTTGGAATGCCCGGACCGATTGGACATAGCCTCGGGGCGTCCGAGAGCTCGTGCCTCAAGATTCTCGACTGAACTTAATTATCAAAGACAGCGCGGCGGACGTAACAGATTTTTGCTGCACATAGCTACAGCCGTGTTCGGGTCCTTCGGCCCAGCTGCTAATTACTCGGAAAGCGTCTAATGAGAGAATTCATCAAAAAATCATCACGCCAAGGTGTTCGTATTAGTCCCTCGATCTCTTCCTTTTTTTTTCATTTTTTTTTTCTTTTTATAATTTCCTTCTCACCTTAGCTATGCAGCTATGCTCATCCATTTTATCCTCCCTCGCGGGCGGTCAACTTTTACTCATCCTCTTCAACTGAATTCATTTTTTATTTTTTATTTCTCACCCTCAGTCTGTCCTCCTCCGTTTTATTCTCGCTTGTTCGGGACCAACTTTTGCTCGTCCTCTTCTACTTCTTTTCTCTTTCGCTCCCGTGTTTTTTTTTCTTTTTTCATCCCTCTCATCACCCACGCTCACGTGCCGTCTCTGAGCCACGAGAAGCCTCGGTGACGGGCAAAGTTTTAATAATTCTCCTGTACCGCGCGCGCCGCTTCGCTCCGAGCCGACGGGGCTCTCTCGTTGCTTTCGGGCTTTCATCCGGTTCTTCGCACCCTCTCGCGTTTCCCAGCCGCTTTCGCAGCTTTCCGCTCGCAACTTCTACGCTGAAAAAAAAATCACCCTCTCTACACGTAGCTACCCTGTCGTGGCCATTGTTCTCCGAATCCCCTCTCAAGGGTCTAACTTCGGATCTGCGAATAATTATAGATGCCGCTGTGACAAGCGGCAGAGGTAATATTTTAAACATTTTGCAAAGTAGAACCTTCCAAATCGCTTGCATCGTTCATTCACGAAGCAGCTTCTGTGAAAAATTGAGCTTAGCGAAATTCCACTTCAACTGTGAACTCGATCTCTCAAAAACTGCGTTAAAACGCGAAAACTCATTTTTCAAAAGCTTCAAAATATAACAATTTTTTCGTGTTTCGACGGTTTCACGCCTAAGTCAATCCCCAATAATATTCAGACATTTGTTGCCTAATTATGATTTTTCGACCATTTGGCACATTCTGAACAGTTTGCATGAAAATCTTGAGAAAAATATTTTTCACTATAACAAAGATGCTTGAGGAAGCAAGAAAAAATTACGGTGAAAATATAAATTGATTCGAATAAAAGGAACACGTCGGATGGATTATTCAGTCAATTTACGTGAGCAGTTACGAGAAATAAACATCCAATTGGAGGGAAAAAATAATTTGAAGAATACGATAACAAAAATGGCCAAATAGATTACGGTGGCTCCTAAAGTTGCATCTATTCTAGCTTCTGAGAATTTTCAAACGTTTTTTCATTATCCACGCCATCGCGAAAAAAAAATTGCAGAAAGCTTTGAGAGAGCTCTTATCTCGCAGACACTTTTCCGTCGCTCCTCGTCCGCTATGCTCTATTCCTTTACCGCTTCGCGAGAGGAATTATAATAACGAATTCTTAAATCAGCTTAGAGCTAAAGCGCGCAGCGGCGTCACAAGCGCGGCGAGAGTTCGTGAAAACTTTGAGTTTGCGTACTCCATCGCTCGCCCGTGGCAAAAGTTGCGCCCGTTAGCATGTAAATATTAAAGTAGGAATCTAAAAAAAAAAAACGGAAAACGCGCGGAAAAGTGCCGGTGACTGCAATCTTTTCGTTTCCGTCTCGCGAGTTCTGTTCGGAGTTGCGAGAAAAAGCTGCAGGGTACATGTCGAGCATAACGTAACCTTGGAAAGATTTTCCGAGCAAAAGCAAACTCGCAGGGCTCATGAATCCCAGATTCGAAGGATTAGAGATTCTCTCTTTATCTTTCGCTCGGCAACATTTTCTCGTCCGCCTTTTCCCTTTTGCTACTCTCGTTCGCGATTCCGTTTTCGCGGAAGCAGCGCCGTTCCGGACTCTTCTCTCCCTTCGTTTTCCGGGATTAATTCGAGAGCAGCGCCGATTCGCTCGAGAACAGTGACCAGGCGCACCGGTCTGTACAGATTAGGAAGCCATCAGGCTGATCCTCGCGGCTGAAGACTCGATGAAAAAAAAATTTAACCCGGTTGTGAGGGACGAAAAAAAAACTGTACAATGATAATGAAGCGACAATTACGCGGAAGAACAAAAAAGTGGAGCAAAACAATGATTTTATCGAGTGAAATGCGACGGGAACGAGACGAATGCATTCTTTTTTTCCTCGATATAATGACGATCTTGGGATCTTGAGAACCGCTGATCAGTGAGGTTTAACTATAGAGAGCTCTAAACCGAATCCAATCCTGATTGACGTGGCGCGAAGGAGAGGAGGAAGGAAGGCAGGGATGCTAGAGCTGGAGCGTAGAAACTATCGTACGGGATTATCTCTGGCGCCACCAACATCATCCCTCCGCACGTCGAGTTCCCAAGACCGGAGGAGCCGAGAGCCCCGGTAAGATGATTCTGCGACGGGGCAGAGTAAAGGATCCCTCGAAGTTAATCGAAGATCGATCTCTCGTTTCATTGAAACCTCGAATGAAATTTCAATGTTTTTTTTTTTATAATTGCTCGTGAATCGATACATCGAACAATACTTTCCGACAAATCAATAAGAGATCAAATTTATGGAAAATCCATAAATAAAGCCGTTGCATTTATCTAAAATCAATGAATGCACATTTCTACAAAATCAATAGATCAGTAAATGATTCGCTAAAATCAACGAATCGACCAAATTCATCCATGATCGGTCGACCATCAATAAAAGCCTTCCCAAAACAAACAAAGTAGTTAAATTAGCCCAGAATCACTGACTCGGTAGAAAAAAAATCCCACAATCCAAACAAATCGATTAACTAACCCTCGAGACGAAAAAAAAAGACGGAACAAGTTATCCTCGGATCGATGCATCAACCACCGCGTCTTAATTAAGCATGAAATAAGAATTACGTTCTCGCATCTCCGTGGGAAAATCGATCGGCTCCTTTCCTTCTTTGATTTTCTTCTTCCTGCCTAGCCCCTCCTTCCCGCGAGTGTAGCACGTTCCTTTTCGGTTGTCTCTTGGCTACAGGGCACTACAGAACGGAATGGAGAAGGTCGAAAGAACAAGAAACTGAAGTACGCGTGTTAGTGAGTATCCTCTCCTCTCTCGTCTTTCGCGCTTGGTAACGCGCCCGGGGGGGTTACACGTTGAATGGGATTGTTTGTGGGCAAACATCGGTGAAGACCAGATCTCGAGGAGGCTTTTACCAATGTCCGGGTCACCGTGGCAGTGCGCTATAACACGCTCTCTTGGTGGGGGGACTTTTCTCGGCTATATCTCTCGGTCACGAATCCTTTACGGCTTCGACTTCCACTGAGCCCTGTGGCGCGAATGGCCAGCTAGCTCGCTTTCCGGCTCTGCAGCTCCCAAACCCAAGAAAGGCACATAAGAGAGAAGAAGATGAAGAAGAGGCTCCGCGTTTCCTTCTTCTTTCATTTATAAATACGCACTCAATGTATACAGTGCATATGCAGGACGAGATCCTCTCATCTCGTCGTTCGACGAGAGAGGATCTCACGAAAAACAAGAATAGGAGGATAAGATGTAGAAAAAAAGAAGAAAAAAGAGTGACAAGTCGAGAAGAGCGATGCTGCTGCTCGCTAGAGAGGAGAGGGATGAAATTACCAAGTTGCAAGTCACCCGTTGCAACGCGAGTTCCGAAGCTTCCTCGAGGTGCTCCCTCTCGCCTAGTTCGCTCGAACCGCCCGAGAGCTCATCGACGACGCATACGACCTTCAGAATTACGCTTATACAATAAATGTAAATAGCCTCGCCGGCGAATAAGACTTGAAAAAAAAATCTTTCACACTTTTCCCACGAATGTTATCACAAAGAATTAGGAATTTTTTTTTTCCCCACAAATTTCGCGCCGTCAACGAAGTTTGCGGGCTGAGCACGGGAGTAGTTTGACGAAAAAGAGTAATTCCTTTTTTTTCTGGTCGCCGCGAGGCTGGAACCAGCGGCGTCGAGGGGGATGGCGTTGTAGAAAAGCAAATAGCGAGCGTCTGTCGTGCGAGGACCTAGCCGCGAGAGGCCATCGGGTAGCGGAGGAACTCTGCGTTACCTATGTGGTTCTCGGGGCAGGGTGAAGGTTCGCCGGGTTGAGGGATGCGCGAGTGAACGCGAGACAGAGATATCTCGTTCGAGAATCCAACGGGCGCGAACGGGGAGCAGCCCGGCAGCCAACAGAGGAGGAACAGGAGCAGGAGCACGGTTAGTTAGGGCTCGTGTTTGCTGAGCGAGTTACCCTAACCCAACTCAGGCGGTTGGCGGAATTAAACGTTCGACGGAGGCTCGTTAACGTCATGAATATGTACCCTCCTACTCTGGCGATGCTGCGGCGGGTGTGTGTATGCGCCATGGTTGAGGGACGATGGTGCGGCAACGCACCAATAGCCCGAGCATCACCGCGGCCTGCGGTTCGGGAGGATTCCACTCTCGCCGTCCGTGTCTCTGTCTCGTACGAACTCTGCGTGTGCCTCTGTTCGGGGACCGATGCGCGCGACCCAAGGCGAGGCTGTGTTCCAGCCGAATTCTCGACGATGCCGAGAGAACGGGATCGACAACACGGTGCACGAGGATACGGAATGATTCAGTCATTGGCGCGATAAGATTGATTGACGTTCTAACGAGAATGACAGTAATCACGCCGGTCTAGACGCTGATGTGCGGTTGAAACTCGTTCGAAACTGTATTCGGATTGATTCGGCGATGGAACGAGTTCAAATACGGTACCAAGCGGGTATCTGTTGTTGTAATGCGTATATGATACATTCGAAGCAGATACAATTTTGTGAAAGGAAGGGCTCGCGGTATTTGGTCTTTTTGAAACGAGGACGGTTAATACTTGTCCGAAACAGTGCCAAGACTGAAAATTCGACACGAAACAAATTAAAAACAATACCCAACAATTTCAATCTATTCAAACTTTATTTTCTAATCTTCTATTAAGTATTCTAATAAGTTGTTCTTATTATTTTTTTTTCGTTCTATCCTGTGTCTAGAAATGTAAAGGTGATGTGAGTCCCGCCCCAGTCGGTAACGAAAACTGCAATCAATGCCATTTTAAAACCTTGAGCGGGAAAAAGAAAATTCTCTCTCCCCCTCAATTGCGCACAAAAACACAATTTTCTCCTTCCTCGCATGTCTGTATTCGGAATAGCATTCATTACAGTTTTGGTTACCGACTGAGTCTTTTTACATCACATTGAAACACCAAAACAAAAAACAGTTTTCAATTACGATTCCTACGGAAACTACGAATGTCTTTGAGAAAAATTGATTCAACATATCATTTGTATAGCTATATTAATTTGTCCTTCGTCGATATTGCCGATCGAATGGCAATCAACCGTGGATCCTTTGTGGTGTCAATCACTGTAACGCGCGGGCAAGTGGAAGCGTCTGTGTTACTGACGTTAGTTTCCCATCCCTTCGGCCCCTCTCGCTCCGCGGGCTCGTCGTGTTTGCTGGTTAATATTCATCGGTTCGCGGTTACACGCTGCGGCTACACCGCCACGTCGGGCGGTGCGGCCAACAGCGCCCCGGACCCAAGGATCGCGGATGATTTTCCACCCGCGCTCGGGGGAGATCAGAGGGAGCGAGAGAGAAGCTTATTCGCGCGCGGGGGCTTTGGTTACACTCGATTTGATCCACGAGCCCGGATAAATCTCGTCGAGCTCCGAAATTCCGTCACGACAAAACGGATATCCTTCCAATTCGTGCGACAAAATTTCTCTCGTAATATCGTCGAAAAATCGTAATCGTGAAAGCAAATTTGAAAAAAAGAAAATGTATGTTTTTCGACTTTGAATTTATACGAAATATTTATCGAAGCTCTACTTCGGGTCCGATAAATAACAGAACGTGACAGAGATCGATGAGACCCGTAACCAGTTATAGGCACGCCGTGAGAGTCCGTTGTACGTGAAACGATATTGTCGAAGAAACCTCTCCCGAACGACGTCTTAATGTCGCGGTCGCGAGACACTATATCGCTCGTCATTTATATAAATAAGAAGTTAAGATGAGTGGTATACAGGATACGAGTGTGAAAGCCAAGGATGACCGATACCACGGCTACCGTCGCGGAATCAAGACCCCGAGAGAGCTTCACGCACATCCCCGGGGTGACTACACACTTTGCATTATTCGCCTCAAGGCGAACGTCGCTCGGATCATCTCGTCGCCATCGGCCGACGAATTGAATGAGCGCGAGAAGCTGCCGGGAATAACGCCGCGGGATTACGAGCGCATTCAGAACGCTGAATGAGCTGACTCGGGGGGCCCCACTCGCGCGCGTACACCTATCGTTAGTGTATATTTTTTTCTTCCACTTACAGAAGAAATAAATAATAAAAGGATCTTAAATGAAAAATAAGAGAAAAAACATTCTGAGCGAGGCGAAGAATGGAAAGAGGAAGCTTATAGATTTCCAACGAGGATAGGTCATTCTCGCGAGGCCAATGTGATGATGACAAGTTTTTTCTTCGAAGGAACTTGATAGCGATGGCGTTTTCGGAAACGTGGACTTTTTGGAAGAGAAAAAAAATCATTTTCCATTTTTGAAATGTCAAATAAATTTAAGTTGTACTTTCTAAACAGTAATCGAAATTTTCATAGATTTCTGAGGGGGCCGACTAAACCTTCTAAACCAATAACACGATAATAAGTTGTATTTTATAAGGTGGTCCGAGCGCTATTGTGAGCGAAACTGTGAGATTCAAAGAGAATTCAGAGAGAATCTCAAGCGTTCCCGATGGGATAAAAATCTAAAAAAATTCGTACGTATTCAGAAAAAAGAACGAATCGTTTTCATTAAAAAAAAGTTGGCTTGTCGGGAAATGTGTTGTATCATTTTTTTAAATCAGTTTTAGAACTATTTTTTTCAGAACTTCATATCATCAAGTGTTCGCAATTTCAATTTTCGCAAATTTACGCGAAATCTCACGCGCAAGGCTGCCTTAATTCGAAACGACTCGATAACGAAAGAATCGTCGTGAAGATATATTTTTTTCGGGGCAAGCCTGAAATGCGAGAAAGAAAAAGGAAGACACAAGTGTTCTCGTTGAAAGCCGTTCCGATCTCCCTAGTGGACGACATATGCGTCGCGCTCGCAGAAGGGTGAGAAACTCGACGCGAAGGTAGCGGACGCGGAGGGGTGCTCGAGCCACAGTACAGCTCGGAGATATAAGAGGCCCGCGGTTACAGTTAACAGGTCGTCATAACACTCGTCGGCGGTGCCCACTGACAAAAGAGACCCCTAAGCAAATAAACATTCCAACGAACCAGTTACTTAACGATCGTCGCTGCGCGTCTGCCGCTTCTTCTCTTCCTATGCTGTTATAATCCTGCTGCTTGCCCTACGAGCGCGCTGCGACTCTGCCTCTCTCCGAGAGTCCTGCGAGAGAGCCCGCGCGCACGATCCTTCCGATATGTTCGCAGCATGCTCGCTGACAACCGATAGGAGTGAATAAACGCTCGAACCTTCGCAAGGGAAACATAAAGAAAGAAAGAAAAAGAAAAAGAAGATGTAACGAAAAAAAATAACAGTCATCTGGACACTCTTTGCTCCGGTTCGTCTCTCATTACCGGATGCTGAAGTGACCCACCAAAGCGGTCAGTAGAAATAATACTCTGAGCACCGGATCGACCGGTCTACGAATTCACGCTACAGAAGCATATTTCACTTTGGTACTCGGCAAAAAAAAAATGTCGATCACCGATTTCATTACGGCATAGAGAGCACGACAAAATATTCATCGTGTTTGTCCAGCTTCCCGTCCGCTGGACCATTTAGTCGATAGAGAATACATTTTTTTTTTCATTCATGAAAGTGTTATCCTTAAAACTGCGCCAGATTCGATGAGTCGCTCGTCGGGCCAATGAGCACTCGAAGAAATTCGGTGGGTCCCATGAGCTGCGAGCGGGAGAATCCGGAGTTCGAGGAACTCGCGCCCCCGAGAGAGCGAGTCCCGAGACTGCTAGATTGAACCGTTAATTAAGTCATCAGCTACCGAACGGCTACCGAGAACGCATCGAGCGTTTTATCCCCTCGACTCGGGCAACAAAATTTCTCGAACTCCGACGCGGCCGCGCGAAGAGAGGATAAACGGAGACGAGGAGCCCTCTCGCTTCTCGAGAAAGTGAATAGATGGATTTAAAAAAAGAAAAAAAAAATATCGGAGAAAGGCTTGAAGGAAGAAGAAGAAGTTACCGAGTAGAAAAAAAAATCGTGAAACGAATGAAAAGATATAGAAAACAAGATAAAAAAAAAGCTCCGAAGCAAACAAAAGCCGCGCGCACGGCTAACGCCGTCTCGAAAACCGCTCAATTAATTCCGATTTATCCGAGGCATGACGCGTGAGATTTCGATTCGATTATCTCCTTTTGTCCGTTCGAGTATTATAGGCAGAGTTGTATAGCCCGGAGGATCGTAGCGAGACGACGACGACGACGACGACAACTACCGAGGAGACGACGGCGAGAGGTGTCCGTACCAGCGGCTCCCGTTGCTGGATATCGTTTTTATTTTTTTTTCTTGTTTTTTTTTTTTTAGTACGTCGCTCGCTGCGATCATCCTCTTGGCGCCTTCGCTCGAGTATTATCCTCGGCTTCTAGCTTCTCGGTTTTTTTTCTCCTCCACAGATCTTACGGCACTGCGAGCGTGACTAAAGTTTAAGTATTCACCCGTTGTGCGAGACCCGGGCAGTTAATTTGTTTGGTCAAATTATTATTTACGAAATTTCGTCTCTGTGAAGGCGTGTCGGCTCTCGATAGAGGAAAAATTTGGATGGGTAATTAAAGATGCGCTACCGGCAATAACGGGTTTAGGTGGTCGAAGAGAAAGAAAAAAAGGCAAAGAAAAATGATGATGAGACAGTACCGGAATATATTACATCCTAGTGAAATAAACATTTGAATTATTACGCTTCGAGACGCGGGGGAGAACTTCCGAGGTGAAGGAAAGAGGCGTTTTCGTGAAGGAAATAAAAGGCGTCGGTGTGTCAGGTGGCTAACAGGAGTTGTTGCTTCTTTCGTCGGTTCGCGCTCAAGCTCCTTCGAGTCACACCTTGCAGGAAGCACTTGGGAATTAATTGCTCCTGCACGGAAGGTCTAACGCGCTTTCATACTTGTGCATGTGAATACGACGATTTTTTTCAAAATCAACGAAAAGGCTTAAAAAAGCTAAGGATATCCGGAAAAAATGTAACTTTCGAAAGAATTTTTCATAGTCGGAATTCGGAAGTTTTTGGATAGTCAAAAACCTATTGCGAACGGGCAATCGATTCGGAATAGTCATTTGATGTTTTTTAGTATAAAAAAAAATTTGAACCCTCTTTTTTTTAAATGCTGCAATCCACGATGAAGTGTTGTTTCTTAATGCCCAAAAAAGTCTACTTTTTTAAAACGACTTCTATTGTTAAATTGGAACACTTTATATTTATATCAACAATGCAAGTTGTTAATCTAAACAAAATTATCCATTTGAACTTATTCGACTACTCGACCGAGCTTTATTCTTTGATCTTTTATCAATAAATTATTGACAAAAGTGAAGCGATTGTAGCAACACATCTCTTGTTAAAGTAACGTTTCATTATTTTATCAAATAAAAAGTTAAATATTTTAGTCAAAGTAATTTGGCGACGGCTTTAAATTATCCAATTTCAAAAAAGTTCATGACTTCCAACGTAGTGTCTAATGAACCGAAAATAATGTCCGTAAATCAAAATCCTCTTTTAATGAATAATAACCTTCATTATAATACGGATTCAGTTACTATTTGTACGAGATATAATTCTGCTTTCGTTACCACGTCTCTTACTTCAATATCTTTTTGATCATGTCAATAATAGTTATCAATTCAATTAATGTCAACACTATGGAGATGAATAGATGAGTGCACCATATTATCTATATATTATGATTGGTATAATAACAAATACTAAATCAAATAAAATAATAATTTATTTACCCAATAAGAATTTATTCATATCAAATAGTGCAGTGGTAAGCGCTGGGTCAGAAAATGTTAGATTGAGAGTTCGAGCCCGCTAACTAGAGATGTTTAGAATTTTAAGTCGCGAAAATGTATTACAATGGCAAACCTTAATATTGGCGATTAATGTTAAATAATAGGATGATAATTAATTTATATTAAAGTACGCATCACAACATTGTGTAACATTAATGAGCGACAATTTCCTTTAGTGAAAGCATCGACCCTTGCGCTACATTGAGATTACGCCCAATATCTGTGACTTCCGACCAACCACAAATATTCCTCCAGCAAGTGCGCCATTAGGTTGATCAAACTTTATAGATTTTGTTTAAAGTTGATAGTTTTAAAACGCATCGGAGCAGCTTCCTCATTGACTATAATTTCAAGTAATTCGACACATCGTTTGGCAGGTTGAAATCATCTTTGAGGTCCGAACAATCTTCTTTAGATGAAACCGCGAGGATTTCAAGATTCGTATTTGTGATTCAGCCAAATATTCCAGTCCTTTGAATCGCGCATTTAGATCGCTGGCCTCGAAATTTGGTGGATTTACATGAATTTTCTTTGTCTAAACCTTTTACTGAATACAGGACTTTTTAATCGATACCAAACATCGGGCAAGTTATTTTATCGTCGAAAAAAATCAGTTTCACTCTCGGTGAGTTTATTTGTTTCCCATGTAGATCCTCGCGCGTGGAATGAATAGCCGGGACCCCTCGGATGCAGAGATTACGCTTTCGTCTTTGCGCTGCGGGAGCTTTTTTCTCCTCGGCGTCGATGGTTGGCAAAGTAAGATTTCCGGAAAGCACGAAGGGGCGTAATTTCTTTTTTGTTGGCAAATGCGCGCGAGGCGGTTCTCGCCAATCTTCCAGAGTGTTTGCTCTCGCTGCCCGATAACGGGGGAATCCCAATCTGCTTAGTCGCGGCACAACCCGACATCTCATCCGAGGCTCGCCCGGACGATTTTTTCCTTTCTTCCTTTCGTCCCTTCGATTCCATTCTTTTGCCGCGCATTTCTGGACGCGGAAGGAAGAAAACCGGCCGAGTGGCGCGAAGAACATCGCGACATATATAACGAGAGCCATGAGAGAAAGGCCCGAGGCATCGACACACGTCGCGAGCGATAAATGTGAGAATGACGAGACTTCTATCTCCCCCGCTCGATTCTCCTCGGATCCCCGGGTATCGTCGTTTCTCCTCTCGGAGCGCACGAGGCTCTCTCTGGCCGCGCGCGAGAGGCGTTCGCGATGTTTGCCGCTACGTCGAGATTGTTGAATCACGAGACGGCGGATGAGAGTTCGGCGAAGGCGAGATGCGAGGAATGAGGCGAAGGGAAACAAATAAAGGGTTATTGTATTTGCACGCCTCGAACGCTTCGGATGTATAGAATGGGCTACGAGAGAGCTTTTGCGGGCTTCTGTGCGCGATGATCAGAGCGAATATAAGAGAAGGGATTTGTTCTGATGCTCTCGGCCAAAGCCCTCGGGCATCCTTCATACCAAATTCTTTTTGCGCCCTACAAATAGTTCTATACTCGTGTAGATTTCCCTTTTTTTGTCTCACAATCTAATTGGGCCTCTT
Source organism: Ischnus inquisitorius (assembly GCA_963924025.1). Taxonomy (NCBI): domain Eukaryota; kingdom Metazoa; phylum Arthropoda; class Insecta; order Hymenoptera; family Ichneumonidae; genus Ischnus; species Ischnus inquisitorius. The sequence goes on from OZ001251.1 coordinate 14,816,373, forward strand.
TCTTGACTTACGCACGATTTATGTTGTTACTTTAAAGCTGGGAACTATAAAAAGTGTACTCTTATAATACGAAATAGCATATAATATAAAGTATGTTATAATTATAATATTAAATGGCATAAAAATTATTGTATGAAAAATGAGTATTATTCAAAAGTTTGCGATATTGATTGGTGTTTCTATACTTAAAATAATATTATTATTACAAAAAATAACAAACACAGTTTTTATTAATTTTTCCACACCTGCCGAAAGAGTCTTAGACGAGAATTAATTGAGACGACACACTTTATTCAAATTTTCATGAAAAACCTAAAAATCTTTTTTAAACTAGATTCATTTGCCACCAAAAATGTTGATGACCGATGACTTCATTGTCGATAAGTAAATAAAAAAAATTGAAGTCCGGAGGTTTTTTTGCGAAGTTCCGTGGCCATTGATTCATCGGCCGAAAGAATGAGGAAACGAGAGCGCGAGTCAGAGTTATCGGGTGCCAATAGTTATGATAGAATGGCATGCGGAGCGCGGAGGAAACGAACGGGAGCGGGTTCGGCGCGGAGAAGGAGATAGAATGGCATCGTATAGCAAGCCTTGTCATTACGTTCGTCGGCAGTGTAGAGTAGAAGGCGCACATAGTCTCTCATTAGTACAATGTACCCCCGGTGTGTTGAACGATGTCTCGCTCTCTCTGCCTCTCTCGCGCGCCATTCGGATAGACTCCGAGGGAAAATAAGGGTGTATCGTAGCCCGGGAAAATTGTAAGTGTCGCGAGATCAAAGGGTGGTCCGGTAACGTGATATCGGGGCTGCCGTGTGGCACCGGGGTTCGCGCTCCGGGCTTACTTGTCCCGTGTCGATATGCATCGTCTGTACTCACTTTTACACCCCCGCGCGCTCGCACACGCGCGCGTGTGCGCGCCCACGCACGAGCGGTCCGGAATACGTACGGGCAAAGCTCGGTACACCGACGCGAGATTCGCGAGAGTATGTTACAGCGTCGGTGTTCGCGCCGTTCCACGATACCAGCATCCGCCCTAATACTCGTTCATCTTCGTCGTTTAAGACGATGCAAAGGAGGAATACCTCGCGGCTACGGAGGTGGTGTCAAGTGCAGGCGACAAGCTGAACAAGCCGCACCGACACTGTGGGGGGGAAAACTTCGATCCCGACAAAGTAACACGATGTACGGAAAGGAAACTAGGCTCCACGAGGACGAAGTCTTGCCAATCGCTTGAACACTGTGCGCAGAGCTCAAAGATTTCCCTGATGAATTTCGGTTAATTTTTTTTTAATGCCTTCAGCGCAACTTTTTGTTTCGATGAGATTACATTTCGAATTCGGTTTCATTGTTACTATTGTCATTGTTGTCGTTTTGTCTTGCGACAATGTGCCGATTCGCGAAAAACAGCAGTAAAATAAACATTAACCAAGTAATTAATTAATTTCTACCGATAAGATTATTATAAACAAAGGAAACAAGATAAAAAATTGCAAAGAAATAGCCTAAAAAAACATCATTCATAAATAATTATTTATTTTTATTGATATTTGATTCTATTGAATTATCTCGATTGAAAATTGCCTTCCTTCATCTTGCGAGATTTTTTAAATCGATCGATGAATTTGTCAATTTCCTCGTTTTTCCATCAACTCATAGCAGAATCTTCATTACGCTCTGAATGCGCGATCGCCAGTGATGTCGCCGAGAAATCCAAGTGCCAATAAGAAAAATCGCGTCTGCAGAAGATTGCCTCGCTTCGGAAGCGTCGCCGCTGTAAAGTACGATAGTCGAGTACGTCTCGATGGAGGGCGGTGTGAGTGTAAATCGAGGCTGTGCGCTATCGAAACCAGGAATCGATATCACCGCTCACTGTCGGTGTTGCTCCTGGCTATTCTGCATGCAGACCGATCCCGAGCGAGCGTTTCGCAACCGGGAGCAGCGGACGGCAGCAGCAGCAGCAGCAACGTCGAACGAACCAAACCGAGCCGAGCGCGCCGCAGCGCCGTACACAAATCAAGCGGCTCGGCACTGCCGCCACCTCCGCGTCTGCAATTACCGCTGCGCCTGTGTAATAACCGAGCAGGGAGCGTGTAATATATCCAGCAACCACCCCGAAGTGACCAACGTCGCTGCTCGCGAAACCCGACTATCGTTCTTTCTCTCCGGGGCCTCGTCTTTCCTTCTCGTCGTCCTTTACTTTCTGCCTTTGCGCTCCGCTACTTTTCCGCTGCTGTTTCGTACACGCGATTCATTCGACTTTCTCGTCCCTATATCATTGCTTCGCCGGCCGTCTCTCTTCGGCCGCCTTTCGCTCGATTCCTTCTCTCCTCTTCGCCCTTTCTTCGTCCGCGGGCGCAGATACCATCCGAGACCGTCTCCTTCTCTCCCGTTTCGCCGTTCTCCATCGTCCTTTCGTTTCTTCCACCATTTCTTTCTTTTTCTTCCTTTTCATTTATTTCTCTCGCATTCGCTATATACCCGAGTGGGGGCATCCCTCCCTTAGCGCGACTTCCAGAGATTATTTACGATCGATAATTAGCGGTATCTATCGCTGCCGGCGCCACACGGCTCTTCGTAACCGCGACCGAACGCTGCGTTACACATTCGTTCGAAGAGTTGTGTAGAATTTTATCGGTACGCCCAACATTTCCGCCTACTCGACGCGGCAGATATCTGACAGTGATACAACCGACACGATATGCTCGGCACAAAAACTGCCCCCTGGCAATGCTTCGCCTCCCTCCTCGCTCACCCTCTGCTGCCGCTGCCGCTGCGGCTTCCACATTGCCTCTTCGATGCGTTTATTTCTCTTTCAATTGCGTTTCGTGCGCTCGATCGTTTCGATATATTGTTGGACGGTAAAAAATGTCCAGATATTTGAATATCATGGAATACGTTGTAATAAGACTTTTACCCGATATTATTTGTGTACCCAAAAATGATGAAAAATATTCTTCGTAGATTTATTTAAACAAAAAAAGTTATTATTTATATTCGTATCACATTATTTTGATTCATTGATAAATATGTATGTGATTATTCCTGGAATCAAAAACAATGTTTTATGAATTTCAAAACTTATGACTGAATAAGGAGTGTCGCAAAAAAATTGTACTAACAAAGATGTTAATACAATTACTTAGTTACTCTGTTTTTCAGGGGAGAATTTTGAAATTCTTTTAACAGCTTTTTTTATTTTATTCTTCATAAGAAAAACAATTTCATATTTTTAGCATAATCGTCGATAAAAAAATGACAAACGATTTTACGATTTCATTTTGTTTTAAATTTCACCGAGAAATATACAACATACTAATGAGTTATTTTTCTATCAATTAAAATAAGGGATAATAACGATTTTTTTAAACTTATGGACAGGACTTTCTGGGTGGCGGAAGCGTCGTTTTGTGGATCCTCCGCAGCTTTAGTTAATTAATTGATATTTCGTGCATCAATCAAATCCGGCACCGGACAGAGAGAAAAAGCCAAAAATGGAAAAATACGGGTTTCCGTGCTGGGACAGATGGCAAAACACCTTGGCGACCCTTCCAGCCTCGAAACCCGCCCCAAATGCAGGGTTCTTCCCATTTACGCTTTATCCCATTTTTTTTCCCTCCGTCCAAGAAACAATTAGCAGTCGTGTGAAACGGTGGCGACCGCACGCGTCTCCTCTTCCCTCCTTTGCTCAATTTTCTACAAGATGCTTTTTCAATTACGTTTTTTCTTCCCGGTATTCATTATTTTTTCGCATTTTTATCTATTCCCGTTAAGATAGTCCTTTCGTTATGGGCGATGCCGTCTAAGTTTGAGACACGAATAAAAGGGAAAGTATGAACACTTGCCGATCGGATAAAAATATGAAAATAATCAAGAATATGGAAAGTGCTGAAAACATTGTTTGTCCAAGATATTAATTCCAAAATGTTATTAACAAATTGATGAAAAAATCAATTGTTCAACAAATGTGTTTAACAAATTGCCGGGAAACTTATCATTTTTTTTTTTCTTACGGAAATGATTCTCCAATTTTGAATACGTATGAATTTTTTCGGAATTTTATCACATTTTTGAAAACTCTGTTTTCTTTGTGTTAAAATTGAGCCATAATCGCAATTTTCAAACATTACCTACAATTCAGTTCAGTTCTCTACCGTTCAGATTTTTATTCCGTCGAGAAGTGTAATCTTTCGCAATCCTCTCTCGAACTTAGATGGCGTCTGACATAACGAAAGGACAATCGTACTATCGTGGATGCTGGCAAAACAAAATGATTCGTCGATCGCGACCTTAATTATCGAAAGATCGCATGCCAAAGCCTTTGTTATTGTTTCTGGGGACGCGGAAGATCCGTGGATGGACACGAGAATTATATTGTGACAGGTCGTGGTGCAAACCTTTTTTAGTCCCACACAACGAATAAACAACAGTTACACAGTGGGGAGGGAAGGAGGCAAAAAGCAATAAAAAGAAAGGAAAGGAACGAGTTGGCGAGCGCGCGCGCGTGCAAGAGCGGAAACGGAAGTGGCTGTCATAGCTGCTGGATACACAAACAACGTCGGCAGCAGCCGCAGCACCGTCACTCGAGTTATTATATGTTCACGCTACGGGTGTTTCGAAGAATATAATCCTAATGCCACTGCCATTCATGATTGCGACACAGCGGAGTTCAAGCTCCTTCCGTAAAACGAGATTAAATACTGAAAAAAAAATTGTCCCAATCCCTTCTTGCGCAAGCCGTTTCTTGATGCGTTTTTTTTTTTTTTTTTTCTTTTTGCCGATGACAACGCAAAGTACGGCGAGCACACCTGCAGTGCGACTGCGGTAGCTGCATTGTTGGGTGACTGGCATCGTTCAGACGGAACGGAATGCCAATTGCAATATATGTTTCACCTGCGGTGACGATTTTTCACTTTGTCCACGCGCTGCCTGCAAACGACCTCGCCGCCTTCGATGCGAACAACGAAATTAATCGATCCCGCTAAATCGCCCGCACTTGCATTCAGCTGGTCTTCGATGGACGAGAGGAAATTTCGCGAATTTAAATTACTTGTTTTTTTTTTCTTTCTCATGGAGAACGTTTTGATTTTTTAGAAATGTAGTTGTGCTATAATTATGGTAAAAAAACCATTGGACGATCATAAAAGAAACGACAACTACGGTGAAATAGTTTTACAATAATACATTAGTATCTTTGACTACAGAATATCATTGACCATATATTCACCACCGATTGTAGTAAAAACAACTGCAATTGGTGCTTCGTTTATCAATAATTTTCTTCCGTGTACCTTTTAATAACAAATTAAAAAATTGCGTATTGGTAGAAAAGAAAGGGCCATTGAAACAAAAGTAAAACCAATGAAATGGTTGAATTTTTTAAAAAACCTAAAACAGCCTGCATTGTCCGAGTTTCGTTGATTCGGAGCGCATCCCTGCCATGTGGTCAGCGACTATACTGCGGCGTTTCTCTCCTCTCATACCTTCCGCAGTGATATTTATGCCGGGCGCTAACTGTCCGCCCATTCAGCAGTAAAAAGGGTTCCTAAGCGCGCATCAATTCCACGTACCTTGCGCCGTCTATCCGCAATGCTCCTCTGCATATACCGGCAACGGCTGCGAGTTGCCCGGTGCGAAAAGGGCGTGAATATTTGAAACGGATATCTATCTTCCCATTCTTTAAGCCAGCAGCCTCGATCACACGATCCGGATAATCACGGCAAACCAATCTCGGCATCAATCTTCTCCTTCGCATATTTTTCCTACCATTTCACTTCAAGTTTCTCCTATCAATTTTTCTTCAACACTCCTCAAAAAAGAAAAAAAGAGAAACTGCAACAAAACCAACGAGGAGAACGAAATTCCGGCTCTAGACACGAACGAGGCCACGTTTGTCTTTTCCAAACGATTTCCGGTTGGTCTCCCTATGTATTTCCTTATTCACGGACGATTTGAGGATTTTTCCACGCGTTATCGCTGTCTCCCTTCCCGCCTCCGGTCTTCTCGTCTTCCCATCCTTTGTTCGCCGTACACGGTATAATGTCCCACGTATTTGGATCACGTACGACGATATGTCAATATAAAGGAGTTACACGGAGTCCTGAATACAAATTTTCCTCGGTGAACCGGCGAACGAGCGAGATACGGACGAAGACGCGAAGCCCGGAATCGAGATGGAGAATAAGGAGTTCCAGCGAAAGGGAGAGAGTTTGGTACAGGATGGATGCTGTGCGGTGATGGTCTATCTCGACGGTGATGCTGCCGGTCGCCTTCAAACTCCCTTCCCCCGCACGAAATTTCTGGATTCGTGAACTCCTCGTCTCGACCACCGCCAAAACGGAACAGACGCGGGGAACACTACCGTCAGGCTTGTTATCCTAAATACACGAAATCCTTTGGAGATGCCGGTCATGGTCTTCTTCGTTCCTCTCGCTGGAGCGTCACGGGTCATCCCCCTTCCAACCCCCCATCCAGGCTCCGCCGAAGCTCTGGGCGTCTTGGGATAATGCTAGACAAATTGACGATTCAATCGGGAATGGTTACAGCAACGGAGGATACACCGCTAGACTAGACTGCCGTGTACCGGCTTCGCCCTTAGCCCTTTTAGAGCTTTTACTCCCTTGCAATCTCATCCCACCGTCTCTCTGTCTCGCTCGTACCCTCTCGGACGCTTAGATCAATTTGTACGAGATATGGAAATTCGCGGATCGAAGCTGGCACGCGCCGAGATACGCCCATTCGATATTTCTGCCTTACGCCATCTGTCTCACTTGGTTTTCAACCATCTCGAGGTTGTAATTCAACGAGTCGACTCGCTGAATAGTCGAGGAGCCTCGCAACAAGACTCGCAATAACGATACCGCGGAAAGATGATAAGGGGAGAATTCGTAAGGATTAACTAGGGAATCCATGCAGTCGTTTTTCAGTTGATGGAAAAATGTGTGCTTTTGGGAATAAAGGAGATTGTTGGTTTCAAACTAATTCTTATTAGATGTTCATTTTTGCGTAAGTTCGAGAAAAATGAGAGAAAATTTCAGATACTTCTCGAGGGTATAAAAAACTGAAAAAGTATATAAATATTAAGGGGCTGAGGCATAGACTCAGTCGGTAACAAAACACCGAGCGACAGAATTACTTTAAGTTGAAGACATCTATCAGTTTGAGAAAAATGATTCAAGCATTTGAGCGCAGTTGTTTATTTCAATTTTTTGACAATACAACACAATAGCAATGAATGGACATAATATCTTCACTCCTTTAACAGTTGCAATCTAATAATGGGAAAAAACTGTCTTAATCTTTACACAACATAAAGAAAACATACAATTTTAGAGCCTAAACTATCAATTTCTCGTGGACGTTATCACGCCCAACAAAACCCATTTCCCTTAATTTTTTTTTTTTTTTCATAAAGAAACAAAAAAATCAATCATTACCACACAGCATTATTATCGCCAACCGAACAGTCAGCCTCAATCAATAAGTTTCCATTCGAAAAAGGTGATTCCAGCGAATAAGAAGGCCAAAGGAAAGAGGAAGTGAATAAAAGAACTAGTCCCCGAAGGGGGTTTCGCACAGTTCTCGTACACCGTAGCGGGCAATCTAATTCCGCGAGCAGCGCGATCGTTCGTTCTCACCTCCACTCCGCATCCACTTCTCTCCATCAACTGTGTGTGATCTATATGTATATACGCCCACCCACACACTGCATACATCCACCCCAAGAAGAAACCGTGGGGTGTGTCTGAGTTCTTTGAGTGTCGGGCTTCGACTGAAACACTAACTCGCGCGATTCTCTCTCACGATCGAGGAAAACTCCTGAATCCCAGAAGCTGCAACCAGCCAGTGGATATAAAACAAGCGAGTTGAAAGGTAAATCGCGTATACGAAAGGCAGTGAAAAGGCGTTCCTTTCATTTTTGTTCCCCCCTTTTTTTTTTCTTTCACGCTCGCGACGGCGTCGCCTCTCCCGCGAATAAGTTGAAGAGCGAGAGGGACCCGAGCGCGGGGGATTCTCGATACAAACCGGCGCAAGGGAGCGAGATACGAGGGGGTTGGCAAAGGACGATCCGAAAGAAACTGTGGAAGAGCTTCGTCGAGCCGAAGAGTCAGGACAGAGACGCGAGGGGGTTGCGCGCCTTGGGATAGAGGTAAGAGCGAGATTGGAGACAGGAAAAAGGAAGCCCGGGCTTTATTTTCATTCTTTTTACCATCCTTTCGCGCGTTGCCAGCTCGATAGAGACTGTGGCACTTCTGTTCTTCTTCTTCTTCTTCTTCTTCATCATCGTCGTCTTTCTCTTCGCGTCATTCCTTTCCATTTTTCCATTTGTCTCCGGTTTGAGCATCTTTTCATAACAATATCTTTCTCTGCCTTCTTCATACCTTGTCTTCTTCAGCTACTTACTTTGTTCTCTTTTCCTTTCCTTCTTTTTCATTTTCTTGCATCCCTCCTGACGGCGCCAGCTGGATAGAGGCTGTGGCACTTCTTATCTTCTTTTTCATCATCTTTCCAGTTCATCTTCTTATTATTTCTCTCGGTTTCGCGCATTCCTTCATAATAATGCCTTCCTTGCCTTCAACCCCTTGAGTCTTCTTCACAGTTTCTCTTCTTCGGTTACTTCACTTTTTTCTCTCTTCTCTTCATCTCGTTCCCTTTCTTTCATTTCATTCTCGCTCGCTCTCGTTCTTTCGTCACGGGTCGGAGAGTCGTCGTCTTACTCCATGGGCGCCGGGACTATAAAATATTTGCTTTGGTAATGAGGCCAGGAGGCGCGGAGCAGAAAAGCACGGCGCACGGTTCAACGGGGAACGCGAGATGTGTTCATGCTGTTCTGAACGGTGGGACGACGTGGAAAAGAAAGGAAGAACGATTCGAGCTCGGCTTCTTCCTTCCCTCTCCAACCTCTGGCACAATCCAGGAGTGAAGACGACGTGGAAGAGAGGAAGATGACGATGTGGAAGGATTTGAAGGTTCACGAGGATATATTCGAAGCGCAAACACGGAAAAGACGACGAGCGGAGAAACTATGCGCATATATATACATACAGTGTGTACATACACATATACGCGTGTCTTAAGTCTCTCGCCGAATTTTGCGACATTTTCGCATACGGACGAGGAAGAATTATCTTAACATCTTTTGGCTCACCGCTCGGCGAAAAACGAAGTCTGCCGTTCGGAGACGAGATTGGACAGCAATGCGGCCCATCGCCTTCAAAGAAATTTAGGATATCGTAAAAGATATCAAATATAAGTTTTATTTCCATATGACAAAAGTATTTGATACAATAAGAAATTATCATTATTATTATTATTATTTCTATTAAATTGATCTATAAAAATTGAAAGTACGATTGAAATTTCGTTAAAAAAAAAACGCCAATTGTATTTTTGATGTGTAAATATTTTATTACTGTTTCAAAATTAAAGTAACTCTAATACAAGAAATCATTTCACTCGGACTTCGAGTACTGTAGCAAAAGGAAAATCTTGCGTTGCCACGTCGGAATGAGAACAAAGAAAAAAAAGCAAAAACAAAAATTCGATCAGCCCGACTCGCGTGTGTTCTTGGATGGCTAATCACGTTATCGAATTTTCGAGCCGTCAGCGCGATATTCCGATGTAAAGATATACGCCGTGGCGAAGAATGCGTGCGGACGCGCGCCCCGCGGGACGATGGGAGCTTCACGGGGCCCACGAAGATAGAGAGAGATAGCGGAGCAAAAGCCTGGGAGAAGACGACTCGGTAGAATGAGAGAAGAAATTGAGGAGAGGAGGAAGAGAAGAAGGGAGACGAAAAAGAAGAAAAGAAAAGTCGTACGAGAATCTCTCGGGATGACCGATTATGATGAAGCGATTCCTCGCACTCGTCGAGGGAACGTCTCGCCAACGGACTAACAAAACAATATGGCGATACGGTGGACCGCTGGTGCGAGCATCGCCATCATCATCATCATCATCTGCTTCGCTCTCGCGAGCAGAGCAGAGCAGATCGAAGAGGTGTACGTCAGTCCGTCTGTCCGGCTTGTCCGTCCATACAGCATATATGCATTGCTCCCTTCTTGCGTAATACATTACGCTATAGGTAGATATGTATCATAAATATATGTAGTGCATGTGTTTCATATGTATATGCGTCCAGTACATGCCCACCGGCAATAATTGAAACACGCGATCCTGTACTTATCGCTCCATCGAGAATGATAGATGCAAGATTTACTACTGCAACGTTTCTGTTACGAAAGATCGATTTTTTCAATGTATCTACAATTCCGAACTCTCTGTAGGCATGTTGAAAAATAATCATCGAATCCGATTGTGCGCGCAGCGTTCTTATATAGAAAGGTTTCGCCGTCACTGCCGGCGTGTACAAGACGGTACTTTAGACTAATGATTAAGCATAATAGAGCATGGTTAGGCATAATTGCTAAATTCCCGGAGAGGTTAAAGTCACGGAGTAGCTAATGTCACGGGAAGCTTCAGAGTCACAGAGTAGCTAATGTGACGGAGAAGTTAAAACCGCGGAGTAACTAATGACACGGGGAGAGTAAAATCCACGGAGTAACTAATGTCACGGAGACGTTAAAATAACAGAGCGGATATTGTCACGGTGGGGTTAAAATCTCCAATGACCTATCCTAAATGTCCAAAAGGTTCCCAGCTCGAATTACTTTGGGTTTCTCTAAGGGGGACTCAGAATATTTCCTCCATTTTTCTTCGATCACTATTTGGTCAATTGTAAGTCCTCTCCTGATCCGAAAGTACATTGGGTGATATCTTGGTTGGTGTTTTTTGATGGCCCCGAACGCGCGAGCTCTGCAAAACCCTAATATATAGTATAGGGGAGAGCGGGGCAAAACGGCATACCGGGGCAAATTGGTATTCACGCACAATGGGACCAGGGCAGAATGGTATTAGGGCGAAATGGGACAGCAAAAAAATCTACTTTAATGGGACTTTCTCTTGTCCAATTTTGCTCTAATTCTATCATACGGGGAACTTTATTTGACCATTTCGTACCATTTTGCCCCGGTATGCCATTTGGCCCCGCTCGCCCCTATATTGGGACGCATATATATATTTAAGAAAATGTTATAGAAAATCATAAAATATATAAAAGATATATATTTTATTATATATTTTTTTGTTTTGATTTTTTTAAATCTGGAGCTCGTTGAAAGTATGAAGATAAATAATAATAGGATTGCGGGCTCGATCGGTATGACGCACCAAAAATCGCTCGCGTCAGATCGATCATGCGAGGGAGAAGGAGCGAGGGGTTACACGAGAGACGGATACGATGATGGCCTGCTGTGAGATACAGGACACCGGGACAATCTTTGTTTCTTATACCGCGAGAGAAGCGCGCTTCGTTGCTTTCTCCCTTATGGTTTCCTCTCCTCTTCGTTCGTTACTGTCTCACTTCGATATTTTAATATAAAAACATTATTGCCGTTGGGCTATGCCAGCCCGATCGATCCCCCGGTGTGTGTAAGAACGAAGAGGAGAAAAAAAAAAAGAAAGAAACAAACGCAGTAGAAAAACGTGATGACTCTATCGTTGAGAGGTATGGACACGAAATCGCACCGACACAATCTCAACGAGGATCCTTACCATCGCTTTATATGTATATGATGTACATACTAAGTTTTCTCCCTCTTCCCCCGCCCGCCGTCTCTCAGCAAGATCATCCGCGTGACTGGATTCCAGTGTCTCGTTCATCGCCAGGAACGAAAGATACATCCCAGTCATCATTCGGTGAAGAACGCAGCGTGGGGTCATAGGGCATTTATCGATCGTGACTGTATCGTTACTTCAACGTGTATGCCCCTTTTTTTTGTGTACTCTAGTTATCGCCTTAACTGTGCAAACTCCGTCGAGTGAATCCCAACGCCAAAAAATCAAATTTACGAGAGATAGAAGCGAAGTTAAAGGCGCTTAAGGAAGTTTACCGGCACGATTGAACTCTTGAAAATCGCGGGCCGCGAGTAAAATTGCATCGTTGATAAAAAAGAAAATGTATAATAAAAAAATCTATGTTTCGAGACGGGTCTGTAAGTTCCTCAAATTTTTTGTCTTGCAACGAAGAAGTAAAGAAAATATTTGTTTTGAAGTTCATGGTTTATATTTCATTAGATTTTTTTGAGTATTCCGTTTGAGATATCTTCGTCCGCGATATCTCTAAAAACAACAATAAAAGAATATATGTTTAAGTAATAAGACGAATTTTGTGAGAATTTTCTTTTTTATAAAATAATTCTTTTTAATGAGAAAAAAAAATTTAATGATATAATTATTTTTACTTAGAGACTAAAAAAAAATTCTTTAGTTAGATGGAATTTTAGGAATACCGATAAAACTTTACGTACGCGATTTGGATCTTCTTGCAAGAGAAAAAAATTCGTTTCAATTCAGAGTTGAGTTTACGACGATATACATTTCGGGGTGAGGATTCAACGTTTGCATAGCCGTGTTCTTCGCGCGACTCGTGTGTGTGTGTGCGGCTCAGTTGAAAATTGCTGATGCGATAGTATTTACCGTTCCCGTTGATGCGCGACTTCCCCTATTCGGTGTCGCAATACTGCACGTGTCCGAGATTACAGGGTGAAGCGACCTAAAATACCATACCATCCGCGTTACGAGCGTGGCAGTACTAAACTATAACGATATAGCTCGAACACCCTTATTCCCAAAGTCGCGTGGAAGATTATTTAAATTCGACACCCCCGCCCAACCCCGCTCCGGACCCCGCGTCTAATCGTGTTCCTTATGGTATGCGGACACGAAAGATTTTCATGAAGCAAAAGCTTTCGTAGACCGCTATCTTGTCCTCGAAACGCGAGCGTTTACGAGCTATATAACGAATGGGTTTCAATTTTTATATACCAAAAACAAAAACTGCACAACTTATGCCCTGAAGAGTAATTGAAAAAAATGTGTTCTTTAATATGAAAAAAAAATAAAGCGGATATAACGAAAAAAATATTCGTACAACGGAGCCCCAAATAGTAAGAATGAAATAATTTGTTAAAAATAACAAAAAAAAATAAAGAAATGAAGAAGAAGATGAAATATAATGAAGAATTGGAAAAAACGGAAAGGTCGGTTCAAACAATATAAATAAATAAAAACTGAATATTAAAAAATAATCATCAATCTCGAGATTAATTTATTTTTTGCAAAAATTTTTTGAAAAAAAAATCTATACGACGGATCTTCGAGACGGAAAATAAAAAAGAAATCTTTGCCGTGTCCAAATGAATGGAAATTGAAGAAGCGGTTTCTCGATTCTCGACCATTGAGAATCTGCGGTTGGGAGAGAGATTGTCTGGTGCCCGAAGCAATTGCGCGGATGCAACGGTGCACTCCGGTTGGTCGGCAAGTTGTATCGTATTAGTGTCGTCGGCTGTGTATACACGTACAAGCATGAATATGAACGCACATAATACCGGTACACGCGAGGAGCTCCGTAGCGACGAGAGAGCCGAGCGTACAGAGAGGAAGAAGAAGATCCGGAGGCGCGCGTGATGCACTGCGCTATTCTGCGGTTGGACGTCATCACCGTAGCTCAGCCGTGGATGACAGACGAATAAGCTCCTACGCTCACCAGGGACCTCTCTGCTTCTAATATTCTAAATTGCTCGTCCTGGCATGTTTATTCGACGTTGCGGCCGCTGCCGACGTTACCGTGCACCGCCAATGAGATTTACACGCGAAAGCCACGCGCACCGTGAAACTGACCGACGCGTTTCGACCTACGAAAATTCTTCGGTTTTTAGTTCAAATTCATTTTAAAAAATTTGAATATTCTCGTCGACGAAGACAATACAAAATTCTCACGAAAAAAAAAATCAGTCTTTCGGACTGGGAAAAATTGAGATTTTTGTGCTAAGTAAAGAATATTTATTAGGATTAGAATTTAAGGAATTATGTTTTTTTTAATATACTTATCTATAAGAGAAAATTAGCTCATTTTTACGGTATCTTTTTTCGTAATATCGTTTTTTTTAATCGTATTTTAAGAAAATATAATAGAATTCGATTCGATGAAATTTCGATGAAACTCGCGGGGTTTTTGAAAGTTACTACAAGTATATCTACTTTTTATAAAAATAAAAAAATCGAATTGAATACTTATTAAAGTTTTTGAATTAAAAAAAAGTTTGTATATAAACAATATTTTTAAAAACATTTAAATATTTTTAAATTCACAATAATAATGTTAATTGCCATTGTTATTATTCATTTTTTAATTACGTAATTCGTATTTGAATGTTTTTTCATTATTACTTTCGTGCAAATTCTTCCCATTGAAAACACCTGTTTGCGACCGAATGTTCGGAAAGATCCCGCCCCGGTGAGTTTCACGGCGCGCCGGGAGGCCAGAAAGGTCCTATAGTCTTCTCCAATTTGCCGTCTGACACTTTTCAACTTCAACCCTTGCTCGCGGTCGGCGGGCACCGTTTCTCGCTTCCCGGGCCAGCAATCTGCTCATCTCGTGGCCGTCGGCCGTTTCTACAGAACTGCACACTGTTTTACAATCCTATTCGTATTGCCTGACTTTTCATTTTCATTTTTTTTTAAGAAGAGAACGTTGAGATGCAAAATTTATGATCGATTTCGATACTCCGGACGAATCGACGCCCGTGGTCGGTGCGTGCGAACACGACTCGTCGAGTGTATCGAATGTTGAGGAAGAGGAAGCTTCATACATATTGTAAAATGACCGCAGAGCGGAGGAGAGGCCGTACAGCACACGGAGAGTTTAATCGAGCGAGTTCGCAGAGCTGACGCTCTTCCCGCTTGTGTGCCGCGCGCGTTCGCTCGAATGCCATGATGCATGCGACAAATTGCCGAGAAATTAAGTGCGCATCGTTGCCTCGGGTTGGGTATCAATGGACCGTCAATTAAGAGTCGCTCGACGAGTCTCTCGCTCTGCTCTACCGTCGTTCGCACGCGTCAGTGAAAATCATTCTATACGGCGTATAGATATACTCTAATATATCATATATATATATTGTATATATGCTTTATATATACGTATATATGTTCAATATAAATTCGCATACATATTAGATATCATACCGAGTTGCAGCGAATTGAGCACTGCGAACCAATGAAATATCATACCCGATACAGTGACTAATTAAACGCATCAAATCGAACTCCGCTTGCTATTCCTCGGCATTAGTTCAACTCGAGACACTATTTCTTTGATTCGACAAATGGCACGCAATTCACTTTACATTTATATTCATATTTGCCGATCTCTTTTTTATGGCGGTGAGAAACATGTAATTTGCACGTTGCTTTCTTACTTTGGTTTTAAGGTCGTTTACAAAGCTTATCTGTGAGAAAGTCCGTCTTTGGCTTTGGTTTTTCGTGGGTTTTTGGAAGATAAAGATTCGGGAAGGCGAAAAGAAAATAAGTAAGAAATGTTTACTACGACGCGTTGGAAGAATTATTATAGGGACTCACCAAAATACTATCGAAATGTTGGAAAAGGGAAATCCTGTAAATGAATAAATAAATAAATTTTGTTGTGATTCTTTTGAGCTCCAGTTTTGGTCAGTGCCTTTTTGGATACTAAAAAAAAAAAAAAAAAATTTTATTGAATCTCCAAATTTTGATAAATTTCCCGACAAATTTGATGAAGAAAACTTTTCCTCGTAGTTTCTTCCTTCCGATCGATGAATTGGACTCGAAGGATCGTGAGAGGAAAAATATTTGTAAAATACGTGAATGAAAAAAAAAATTAAAAAAACAGAAAAAAACGGACGTCCTCGTGCGAGAAACTTTGCGCACGGAAGCTATTAATGACGCAGCATATATAGCAAAACCGACGTTTGTAATATAGCAACATAGTCGGCCGTCACCTTTTGCTTAATACATTTTTAATTCGTCGCATCGTTCGTTGTTACGATACAATATATATATAATAGCTCGTATGCGCGGCTGTATACGAGAGTTGTTCCATATGCCGTAGAGAACCGAGTGAGCTCGATATCACTGACGGATCTGTGACAGGATATATCGCGTAGTGGAATCGCATCGCGGCCGCTCTCGGGTCGTTAGGCTCCTCGCCGCTCTGTATGTGTTCTTGTTTTTTTTTTTATATATATGTATATATATACTTTTTCGCTACTACAACGCGCGATAGTTATCGGCGGGTGCTGCAAAAATGAGTGCCATTTGTGGAGGCCGCGTTGGGTATAGTATCATGCAGATACACGCATGAGAGTCGATACGCACTAATATACCCTGGAGATAGCAACAGCTCACGATACGAAACTAATGTTTTTTTTTTTTTTTTTTTTTTTTTTTTTCACCGAACAAAACGGAACTTCGGGCGTCTTTTATTGAGACATTATTGCGTTTGGTACAATCACGCACAAACGCCAATAACTGCAAAGTTTATTTTTAATAAAATACTTTTTTTTTAGATCTCTTGAGATCGAGAAATCGATGTTTCTTTTATTAATAGTTCAATATCAATGCAGGATAATAAAATGTGCGCTGCATCGAAGCGATAATGAGCGCATCGAACGTCCCCCAGGGTTCGTGATCGCGAAAACTCGCGTGTTTTATATCATTATAAACGATGGAGGGTCATTATCCGCGAAATAATGATTTATGCATGTTTTTTATACGCGTCTATATTTTGGTATTTTTATCGTCGCAAGAGAGTGATTAAAAGAGAATTATTGTTTGGACGAAAAAACTGATTATTTCTGTGTACGAATCTCGATTCATGAATGAATTGACGCTATAGATAGAACGATGGCGGAGAGTGAGTCATTTGATACTGCGAAGGATAGATCCAAAGAGAGAGCGAGAGATCTTCAGTCTTCGAGCGAACGTTAATGTACGCATACATTTGGCATTCTCGCGGTAGCTCTCGGTTATAACGTGGAGTTATTCAAGGGCCGCCAATTTGTCCTTATTAATTCGAATTATCGAGCTGCCAAGTGAACGCACGTCTCATCCCCCGTTCTCGCTACTATAGATCCCGAGGATATTAAAACCTCTGACCTCGTTTCACAGTGTAAATTCGTAACGCTGCGTTCGCCCGCGAATCTAAATTTGCTTCTTTTTCGCCGTACTTCTTGCGGGGACGAAAAAAAATTTTATCGACAAGAATTTCAATTTTTTAGGCGGCTGAAATCGCTGAAGACAAAATCTCAAATCGGAAATAATTCGGGACAATTCACTGAGCCGTTCGAAGTACCCATTTAATACGTAGTATTAAATAACAATTCTTCTGAGACTATTTGGTGACAAAATAAAATTGTAAAAAAACCAAAATTATCTCGATATTTTTCGTTGACCAGTTGGAAGAAAAATCAATGAGTCAAAAGAACCAATTTTTTCCGCAAAAATACTTTTCCATACTCATCAATTTTCGTGATTTCACGACAGTTACTGAAAACCCCAACTTCCGACCAATGTATAAATCATCCAAAAACGCAATAATAATTCGTAAATTAATCAACCATTTAAAAAATTACACTGCTCTACTCACTGATGAAATGTGTTTTAAAAAGTAGACACACATCCTCAAAGCTCGGACGAAGTTTCAACCCTTTTCATCGTACTTTAAACCTTCATCTACTCCCTCAAGCCCTCTCAACAATCTTCCCAACTTCGGATCCGTTCCCAAAACGACTAATTAACCGACCAATTAGAAAAAAAAACCACTCCGGGATTATTAATTAGCTGGACAGAAGGCAAGTAGATACGTCGTCAAAGAGCAGACAAAGTTTGAAGACCCTCCATAAGTCTTCAAAAACTAATCCGCTCGCTGGAGTCCCCTTAATCTTTCCAACTACGAGTCCGATCCACAAATGACTCTGCCGCGCCATCTGCAGACCGAGTCCCCAACACGATCATCCTCGCAACCCGCGTTTCCGGGACATCTGCCTTACCATCGCTCGGAGAGCGTTCTCAGCCTTAACGCGTAACGCTTCGCCCGTCTGTATCATCGGCAACCATCCCACCATCAGCCCCGGAGCATCAACCCACCCGGAGCGGAACGTTCCCGACAATAATAACAACAACAACACAATAATAATAACAATAATATGTAGGCGTGAGTGCGGCACGCGTCGGGGGATTCCCCGCCCCGGTAACGCCCTCGTATCTTCTATTGGCCGGATAAATTTGTCCCGGGAAAAGGCTGTCATGGCCGGCATCGGGCTCCGAACGGTCCAATCAGAATGCGTCGTGGAACCAAGCGGAAACAAAAGAACCGCGCACACACAGTGTCTGGGGGGGCAACACGGAGAGCCAGCCGTGCTCTCAGGTGCCCAGCATCAGCTTCTCTTCTCCCAATACACTGTGTTACCGTTGAGAGGGTTGCTTTCGCGGAGGGTTGTTGCTCTCCCTGGTTCACGCATGTACCGTCACCACTACCTATTGCCTTCGAGGGTTACTTCTGCCGCTGGTCCGCGTTCTGCGCCAGAGAACAAATGAATGTAGCGCTCGGAGCTTTCGTTCCCTATCATCCCGGAACCCCACCCCGAGCGAGCCCGGTAGTTGCTACGAGCGGGAGGAACGACCAAGAGGCGTCGGAGAGGGAAAGAGACATTGCGGGCTCTCGCGTCGGGGCGGAGGGTTTTTGATGTATTAAAACGTGGGCGCTACGTGACACTGAATGCTAAGTAGACCTTTGAAATGCCACACGGCTCTCGATGAATGTACGCGACTGCCTCGTTGGTGGTGGCGCGAATCCGCATATTTCGCCCGTGTGAGGGTAGAGAAACGAGCGGAAGGGGGTGCTGATATAGCGGAGCGACCGGGGAAAGAGTTTGGGGCGGCGGTCGGAGTGTTCGGGACTTGGCGCACCAAAATTTTCCTGTCCCTCTTCCGACGTTCGTTGACGGAATTTTTATCATTATCAAAATATGGCGAGCGCGAAGGACGACGAGGGGTTATTATCGTCGATTCGTTTCGGACAAATTAGAGCGACCCGCGCGAGGCTCGAGTGAGAACGAGCGCTCGAGCCTATGACTTTGCCCTCTCGTCGTCAGCCATCAACGGCGCATCGACGATCTCGCAGCATCACGTACGAATGATGGATGCTACCGATAACGAGCTCTAATCTCCGCGCGATCTCGTCCCACTGAACGACCCTACGTGTCCTCCAATGGCTATCGTGGCGTATTTACGCTTCGGAGGGAGGACCGGCTGTACACGAACGTGCAAGTTCGCGTCGCTGATGCTTCCGACCCGATACCATTGTCATCGCTGTCGATGGTTTCGTGTTCACGTGTGAATTATGTTAATTCAACTCGAGTGCGAGTTAATGAAGCTCTTAAGGCTTTCGGAGATTGGACGGAAATCGTCGGACTTCTATGCAGCGGCGCTTGCCGATCGGCAACAGTTGAGTTTCATTCTAAAAAAGTTGGTAGGGCTGGATGAAATAGAATTTAATAGAGAGTTTATTGAGTTTAGTATACTGATTTTTTGATTGGGATACTCATTTTACTCTAAAGGCTTTTTTGTAGCTAATGAATCGATATCTACTTCAATATTGACATTAGGAAATTGCATTGTGAGGCTATTTGTATGGATATTTTACCGATTTGCCGTACTCGATCGTGCTTGAAGACATTTCAAGCGTATGGACGAAAATCCGATAAGAGCCTTCGGGATCGTTCGTCATTGGGCAAAATCGGCATTATCGTGAAAATTCTGTTTGTTTTTCCTGAAGATGCACTCTACGGTTTAATGTAGATAATCTCCACTGTCCACTCTGTCCGTCTATCTTTTCCTCAGAGTTTTTCCAAGCTTCCCGTCCCCGGGTCTGCTCCGCTAAGCTGCAGAAGAGCTGGACCTATAATTTAACAGACGATTGGTTGCTGACGCTAGTCAATTAGGCACAGCAGTCACAACACAGCCCTGGCTTATGCTTCTACTGCTGTTGCTGCTGCGCCACTCGACTCGAACGTAAGAACGATGCGCTAAGCCGTCTCTCGCAACGAGCTCTAAATACCGCAGTTAGTCACTCGCCTCTTCCGACCCTGGGACTCCTTCATTATCGAGCATTCCCCCCAAAAAAAAGTTGTCTCGTCACGTCCTGCTGCTCTTTTTTCTCTCCATTCGTTTCTCCTGTTTCCTCCTTCACAAGCCACATAATTCGGTACTTCGTTTCGGCAAAATTTTCGGTCTTTTGGCTCCAAGGCCCACAACGTTGCAGTTCAAACTGCGCTGACTACCGCCAGACCGTGCCGAATTATACTCTGGAATTTTGGCAAGATGCCCGCGAGTTTGTACTTGAGTAGTTAACTTGCCCGCCGATCGGTAGACCGTCCAGCAGGTCGCTCCAGAACTTCTCTACAATTTGCCGTCGTCATAAGCGGACTTGGAAAAAATAGAGCAGCAAAAATCAGAATAATTGTGTCGCCTCATTTCGGGGATCTTAACAAAGATTCGTGGCTTTTCAGCTTCGTTAGTTCAATTTGTCCGCATTTTCGTCACGGCAATCGTTTTATAAATATATCGAACCGGTTTTCAAATGTTACTTCTATTCTTCAGAATCTTTAGAAGATACAGATTTACTAAATTTTTTTCTCAATGTGATTACATTTTACATGCTAAACCCAATCGGGCAGCACTAAAAGCTCGAAGTAGCACACGCAGTCAGTGAAGCAATTACTAAATAAATTGCACAGTATGAGTAACGTTTTGCTTAAGCATAAAAATATTTAAAAATCGTACAAATTGGTCGAAATGTTCTCAGAAGGAGTAATAGTAGTTGGTTAACCGAGAGTTATTAGAACAGTCCCAATTGCGGTCAAGGTCCTGCAGGTAGAAGTTTTACGAGACATTTTGTACCATCAGAAGGACCCAATATTGTGTGACAATAAAAATTCCACTGCCTATAGAAATAAAATAAAAATACCTCCAAATATATTTATATATAAAAAAAAATGTTATAATAAAAATCCCTATAAAAACATCGATAAAAATATTCGCATAGTTTCGTTAGAACAAACACAAAAGTTTTCTTTGAGAAGCAAAGTCTTGAAAAATTGTCACAAAAGGGAACTCACACTTTAACTCATTAAAAATAATTAAAAAAAAAAGGGAACTGATATTCAACGACCTGTCGTCATATGGCAAGCATTGGCTGGAAATTTCGACAATCTCCCGAGACATTAGTTTCGCATTGCGTTGCCGAGTGAAAATTCGTGTAAATCCGAAGGGTCCTGTGACACCTCGGGCTCGTGTTTGAGATGTGGCGAACGTTTCGTAACATCCTAAAACCGGACACTCCGGGCACGACGTTATCTCGTAGATATCGCACGGACCGGAGTGCGAGAAGACAAAGGTTAATTTGGTACGCGTTGTAATCCCGAAGCAGGGATAGTTTCACCCGTCGGTGGTGGGCTCATCCCGTCTCGTTTCTCCTTCGCTCTCGTGGCTTCCCGTCTCGTTATTATGCATTATCTTTCCGGATAATAATGTGACCTCTCTCTCGCCGCTGGCATATCGACGAATCCTCTTGGCTCTCTTCGTCGGGTCGTGACAGCGACCTGGATTAGTCCCTTGTTTCAACTTGGATTATATCGAGCGCGAAATATTAATCTACTGCCGGGGCAGATACTAAGTCGACATTTTTTTTTCAATTTTGTTTTCTATGTTCTCAAACTTTTGTGTCTCAAGAATATTGCTTGGAAATTTTGTTTTCGACTTCTCGTAAAGTAAAAATAGTTAAACAACTTTGCAGTGGTCGAACGAGCGTCTTTTCGACCTATTCTCTATTCTATTGCGCCGCGTAGAATTATTTTTATTCAACTGAATTACTTTTTTTTAATTCAATTTCATTATATATTAAATAGTAAAATTCAACTGTCGCCATTGTGTGAAAAAAATCTAAAACAAAAGCATCGCAACACTTTTTACGGTATATTCCTTTTTGATTATGAGGCTGTTCGAAATCGTGGCAATGGTACTTGTGACAACTGCATTTCCGCCAGAGTGACTATAGAAAAAAAAAAGTGAAGAGTTTCGAGCAATCCTTTTTTTCTTTATATTTAACCATGCATCTTTGTATTTAGTCGGTGAAACGAAAACGCAGAGTTTAAGCGAAAGTTATAAATTATTTCATATTGTAAAAATAAGTCGACTTTGGTAAAAACTTTTGCTCAGAAATGTGAAAACTCTTTATAGTGATATAATGTTCATGACAAAAAAATAAAAAAAACAAAAATATTAGAACACTTCCAAAAATAGGCAAAATGGTCAACCAAGTATTTTTACATTCAGAAATATTTTTTGTCAGCAAAAAATATTTTTCTAAGTAAATAAAATGATATGGGCCAAGGCTAACAGAAGAAACCTATTTTTCTATTACGCAAAAACAAATGTCTCTTCGATAAAAAAAAATTGCTGCAAAAAATTGACGATCCAGTGTTTGCAAGCACCGCGATAAATGCCAATGTTTGCGCCTATTCTTTGCAGCAATTTTATCGCAATAAGAAGACAATAGTTTTTGCCATATAACAATGCCGTATGAAAAAACATGCCCCCCTGGATGCTCTTACATTGTTAGATTTCGGGGAAAAAACCTTGGTATTTATTTACTTTTTTGTCCTACTTCGTGAGCAACGCAAGGCGCGCGTTACCCTAAAAAAAGGTCTCATCAGACACTCTTCTTCTATTCTACCAATTCTACAGACAACAAAACACCAATTTTTGTCAATCTTTTTAATGGGTTTTTTCTTTGACTCTTTTTTTTTTTTTCGAGTACTCGAAGCACTCTGTTTAATTTGGTCTGCACATCGGCGAAACGCGCGAGAAACACACTCGGAGTGCACGAAACTCCGTACAGCATCGCGGCCCTTAATGCACTCGGGAAAAGTTAAGTTTTGCATCAGACGCCGTTGGAATTGGAGTGAGAGATTGGAATACCGTATATTCGTGGAGTTTAACGTAACAGAGTTTGGATTGTCTCTGTACGGTGAAACTGATCGATTCTCCAAAATTCCAGCGCGGTATTTCCGCACCGGAAAGTGGAGCCTGGCCGGCAGTTTCATCGCGATGGAAAAAAGGGTCGCAATGAAGTCTACGCTTGTGTGTATATGAATCGCGCGCCCGCTTCTATATGTAACCATTACTCCTCTATCGTTAATAATGGAGAAAATGGTGAAACGTTGCCGTTGTCACGTAGAGGTAATTCGGCACGCGTTACGCCTCGTTCTCGTACCTCGTTGCCTCGTCTGTCGAATTGATTTTCCACCCTCTCTTCTATTCAACTACCAATGTGCACCACCGAACACACAACCAGAAGTTCTTATTGTAACGAATTGGAATAATCGTGGGACGCAATCTACGAAGTATTAACGTGAGATCTCGGAAGAAAAACAAATATCAATGGTGGCGAGTAAAATTCCGTCTCCCTTTCAAGGCGGTTCGAATTACCCCGAAAAAAAATCGAAATTTATAATTCAATGCCACTGGAAAAATTTTTTTATAGAAAAAACCATAAATACGCCGTTTCTAAATTTGAGGATTAATTATATAATATAATATATAATAATAATCATCATCATTATTAGAAGAATAATTATAGAATATAGAATACTAATAATTAATAAACTTAATTCAGATCAAAGATTTTGTAATGTGATTAACAAATCACTTAATAACCTAACTTTTTTTCACGCAAAAGTAATTTGTTGTTGATTCTGAATGCAAATGAATTTTTTCAGAATCGTTCAATTATATACAATTATATAATATGAAAATTACCAAATGAGATCGTAATTTTGCTATTTCGACAAAATTCTGCAAAAATTAATCCGTACTCATAAAAGTTCACAAATTATTTTCATTTGAAAAAAGTTAGTTCGCCAGGTCATTTATTAAACAATAATTTGATCATTAATTTGTTAATAATTGATTGTTAACATATTCATATCATTAATATTTAATGAGACTTTTACGTAATCGAGAAACCTTGGAAATTCTCTTTGAATCTCGCGTATGGCCGGACTTTAATGCGAGTGCTGCCTCGAAGCAATCAAACGAAAGCTACCCCGAAGAATCCTCGACTAACGATACGAGCGATGACTGGCATACGAGCCGCGTATTCGAAAAGAGCCCTTACAAAATGGCGTAACGGGTGTTCCCGAAGTCGATGGGACGTTGGAAATATACTCCGTTGGGTGTAGAATTGCAGGGTGCAAAACCGAGGGGGGTTTCGATCAGGAAAACCAACACCCCTAACGCGCGTTCTCGTCGTCGTGGAAGCCAACCCCTCGGGGTCTCGTTGGCGGCGCATGGGTAGGTCTCTCACGTGTAACGCGTTACGTAATCGTATACAGAGCACGCCTTAGATCCGCCAGAAACGAGGGCTCTCGTTCACTATACGTTCATCTATATTCTATATACCAATATAGTATATACACCTATACACATAAAAGCCACATCAACACGCCTGCACGAGCGTGTATGCGCCTTTCCGAATTTTTCGAGCAAGTGTTGAAAAGGGAGGATATGTATAGTCGTTGGAGGCGCAAGGGCTCAACTAGTCGTTGATATGCTTTGTCGCCCGGCCATGTGTCGCTAATGCGTATCCCATAGGGGTGGGGATCGGGGGTTGGGGTCATTTCTATTCTATTTCCCGTTGCGGCACCGTTGGATGGCTGGATTGCTGGATGGCTTGTTCTCCACTTCGCTCGGAGGGATCCGAACGTCCGTGTGCTCACACGGAGTCGAGGCGAGGTGTCCTCCTTCCTTACCCCCCTCGGGTGAACTCAACGCATGCCAAACTCCCGAGCCCACCCCTAACCCATCGAATCTATATGGGGCAGGGTAGTATTATCGCCCTTTCTGCCTTCGTCCTTTTCACTATCCCTCGGCTCGAGGGCAACCAGACGAACGAGACCCTTATCGCTTATGATAAACGCATCATGGAGACCCCACAAGGGTGCTGCAGATTGACGTAAAATCAATGAATGAAGTCAATGGGCCTTGCATGGCCCACCCTTTAACGTTGCGTCAACTCTCCATGGTCTTCCAACACCGCTCGGAAACGGCGTTAGGACACTCTAGGTTTTTGTGCGACGCGCCGGATACTAACGCGCGCACTATGTCGACGCTCGAGTGAGTTGGTCCTTGACACGCACTTCGCTTACACCAATCCGTGGGGCTTATGATGTTAGGCGATTTTACAGTTACAACCTATCGCGGGTTTGAACTTGGCAATCGGACGGATGGAGACGATGCTTGAGTTTTTGAAACACCCGAATTTTTATGGGCGATTTTTGAAAAAGTTATGCTTATTATGATTCTTATAAAATTGCTGAGTATTTTATATTGTTTATGCAAAAAAAATCAATCTCGTTGGCATCGGTTTATTGTTTATTGAATTAAACTAGCTATTTGAGAATTGAATACTGAAAGAGTAGATTAAATTTACATTTTTTCTCTGATGGTTTTATTCTATTACGGTTCTTATTATTTTTCTTAATAGATTTGCATTAGACAACAATAGTCTATTTCATAAAGTCTATTATTTAGATAAGTTAAATTGTATCAATTAATATAATTATTTCTGAATCTATTTCGATGATAATTGCCAGATAGCTAGAGTTATAAAAATACGTGAATACGATAAGTGATCGATGACGTCGAAAAATCGCCCGCGGAACATTCGTCTGAAATAATTCGTCGAAAACAATTTCTCTAAAAAAGTTCGTCTGAAAGAATTCGCCTAAAATAATTCGTCTCAAAACAGTTCGTTAAAAACAGTTCGTTAAAAACAGTTCGTCTTAAACCTTTCGGATAGATCGGAAAAGGTTCGGGTTTGCTTAAAAAAACTCCAGATATTTTCCTCTGTAATTGACGAACTCTATAGATGTTTCCGTTATAGTTGAGTAACTCTATCGATATTTTCGCTATAGATGACAAAATAGAACGATATTTTCGTTATAGTTAAAAAAAACTTTATAGATATCTCCCGATATAGTTTAAAAGAACTAAAAAAGGAATGAAAAGTCTTGACAAGAGTATAAAAGTTAGACCCGTTGTTTAAAACGAATTTTTTTGGACAAATTGTTTTAGGCGAATTTTCCACAAATCGGAAGAATTTTTATCCTTAAAAATCGATTTGAAAGAAAAAAGAAAGAAAGCTCATTTTTCCATCGGCTCGGAATTGTTTCACACGGGTATCGTCGGAGGGTACGCGAAGATCGGCCGCGCATCGAGTCGAATGAATGAGAAAGGATTTCTCACCGAGTCCGGTATGTATTATACCCGTCCATTATTTGTCGGTCAGCGAATATACTTGGCAGGATAATTATCCCCGTTTTTGTTTATTTGCTCGTTGTGTAACCGACACTTGGATGCTACCGTCTTCGCCGCGACGCTTTGGTGCACACTTGGGCGGTTACGATGCTCGGCCGATCTGTCGATCTTTTTTTCTTCTCTCTATTTTCTTATTTTTCCATCTCGCAGGTAGGTAGGTAGATACATACGTACAGGTATGTTTGAGCTATAAGAGCTAGGCAGGAGCCGAGAGCGCGAGTTCTCCACTTAGTATTCACTATTATATTCCATCTTTACGCCCGGCTACCGGCGTTGAGCCTTCGAAAGTCGAAGAGTCATCGTCACTAACGAGCGCAGAGACGACGGAGAACGAAGAAGAGGCTCGGTGGATACTCGAAATACTCATCAGCTCGCCATTAATATGAAGCCCCCCTCGAGGCTTGCATCGAGGAATTCATGACTTAAAAAAAATCGAAAAAAAAAAGGATCCAAAACCTTAAAAATCCATCTTTTTCTCCTTAAAAAAAAATGCCGTTCCCTTTAATCGACGGTGAGTTTCGTTCTCTCGCGTCGCGGAATTTGTGACGTAGTGAAAGATCGAAATAAAAAAAATACATCTTCTCGTCCTTGAAAAAAAAAACAAAAAAATTGTCGTTTCGTTTAATCGGAGAAAAGTTTCGTTCTCTTGTTCCGTGCGTCGAGCGAGATTAAAGAGTCACTCCATCGGCCGGTGTTGCTGGAACGGCAGTGGCGAAAAAAAACAGCATCGAAGCGCCGGAGAACGAATTTTAGCCGTGGAATGGCCACCCGATGAACGCCCGAGCCCCATTGAGCGCCACTCGTTTGTTTGCCATTTCCTCGACGAAACAAAGAGCTAACGGGCAAGGCAACGGGAGACTGGGCTGGACGATGAAAAAAAAAAGGAAACAACCGAGAGCAGAGAGTGGCGAGAAAGAGTATGAAGCGAGGTAGAGGAAAAAAAAAAAAACGAAAAACAACGAGCAATCTCGAGAGTCGCGACGGAGATAGATAGAGCGCGGAATGGGAGAGAAAAGCTGATGGGAATGCCGTTGTTATCAGGGAAAAAGTGAAAATTCCGGGATTAACCGTTCGCTGTTAGAGCGCCGCGAGGGGTGGAAGGAGAGAGCACAGAGACGAAGAGACTCGGAGCCCGAGAGCTTTCGTTCCGATTCTAGCCCGCCATTTTTATTTCGTTTCCTGCTACCGGATGCCCACGGTTCGATCTGACTCGCGCGCCTCCGACGCAGCGGCTCAACGAAAAATCTCCTTTTTTTCCTCTTTTCTTTAGTCTCGGTGCGATCGAATAATTCGTTTGTTCTTTGATTCCAAGGGGGGAACGATTGACAAATTGAAGTCTGCAGCGTGAGTGTAGCGTATTCTTTGTTTTAAGGGACGAATGATTAAAATGAAGATTGTACATCGTTACATCGATGGAAAAATCGGCGAAGTTATTGTTCATCGAAATGTGAGTTTTTTAAAATTCAAGGAAATGAGATATCATTGAAACGTGTTCTTTTCTCAGTTCGGAACTAAAAAAAAAACACGCTTCTTTGTTGAAAAAATTGTTAAGAAATTATTTCCGGCGAAATGATTTTTCAAATTTTTTCGTAAAAAACCAGCCGGAGGAAATACAAATATTTCTCCGGTTTGCCATTTAATTTTTTATCGTTGAAAAACAATTCCAACCGTCGCACCAAACAATTTTTCTAACTTGCACAAAGTCCAAAAATAAAGCTCTTGTCTCGTATTCGAAGAAACATCAGCTTTCACGATGCGTTGAAACCGTCGTCTCGGTCGTATAGTCACGAAAGGAGGGAAAGGACAACGGAGGCGAAAGGAGAGGACCCCCTATAAGTACGAGAACGAGCCCCGTTCTCGATTGACTCCGCCATATTGAGTTTACTTGTATGGGCTCTCGAATCGTGGAGTTTGTTGGACGAGAGACGTGTTACACGGGAATAGTGTATACGCTACATCCTCCAAGTATACTATAAACCGATTCAATGTCCAGCGGCTCTCAGTTCGTCTGTGCGCCTTCCGCCGTCGAGATAACGAAGTTACCCTACGTGACCAAAATTTCCTTCGGCCTCTCCGCGAAGCCAAAGTACGAGTCTCTCAAAAGCCTGCCGATAGAAAGTAAAAAAGAGTCGCGAAACATTCGAGATGAAGGAAAAAGCCTGATAGAAGCCGGAACAACAGCCGAATAATAGTGAAGATCCTGGTCAGAGTTCGAAACGGATAGGCGTCTCGAAATCGGATCTCCAAACTTGAACTTCTTTTTTCTACATCTTTTTTTAACCTCCGGGTCTCGTGTCGCCTGACCAAAAATCATAAGGACCTATCATCGACATTCGTAATCCAGCAAAGCGTGTCCTTGTGATTTTAATCCGATCTTTCGCCGGGCGCCTTTGGAGCATTCATCGAAGGCGAACCGAGAAAAGAGAATTCCGAGGCTCGTTTCACGATATGTATCGAATTATCCTCATAATGAAAAAATTGCGGCAACGCAACACCTACCAGGTGTGTTACACGAGTCGTCAACACCGTTGAAGGGGGAGGCGACGAAGGGACCTCCAACAAAGTGCGTGGAAACGCGCTTCGCCGAGTGTATGAATGAAAACGTTTCTGTCGCCAATGCGGGATTAACACAATGAGTGTTTATAATGGACCCCGTCACGACACCGCGGGAACGTGCGCGCAGGATGGAAATGGCACAGCGAGCGCGACGGAACGAGATGAAAAATCTTTACAATGACGCTCCATCGAAGGCCCACAATGGGTGTTGCTTTAATAGGAGTCCGGTTGCACGTCGAGCAACCCCAGAAGAGGCGCTCTCCTATTTCACACTACCCGAGAGTACCCGAGAGTGTCGAGCGCGACATTTTTCTGCATTACCTTTTCCGAGATTTTCACGCGGCGATACCACCGGGGAGGGTCTCGGAATGGAAATGAGAGATCTCGATGGTACGACGGAGGGACTTCCTGCGCGACCGCAAGAACCGCAGACCCGGCGCTGATGGATTCTTTTCAGGAAAGAATCTTTGGGCCATTTTTTCTTCCAAACAATCGGATTCTCGAGGTAAATGGTATCGGTGGCTGGAGAATCCCGGGATCCGAATTTTGAAGGATCGAGACATTGCTGAAGTCAAATT
The DNA here is from genome assembly GCA_963924025.1 of Ischnus inquisitorius. NCBI lineage: Eukaryota > Metazoa > Arthropoda > Insecta > Hymenoptera > Ichneumonidae > Ischnus > Ischnus inquisitorius. The sequence continues at coordinate 14,845,817 of OZ001251.1, forward strand.
TGGACAGAGTTGCGATGATCCCGCGCGTAGGACCCATTCTTTTTCCGCATCTATTTCTATCTTTATATTCTATAATATTTCAATTAGGTATTGAATTAATTACTCTAGCGCACGTATCGACGCTGATGAACTGTGAATCATGTAAAAAATGTTCAGTTTTTTTGCCTAAATAGTAACTGGTAAAGAATAGTCAGTTTTTATCCAATAAATGATTGTTAATCGATTGAAACAGCAATTTATATAAATTATTGATTGCTATGATTGCTCACATTACAATTGGTGAGTAATTCGGTGACGAGGCATTTCTTAGATTGCCAAATTGGCAACGGCTTGAAAAAATCGTTTTTATTTAATGCATCACTATGATTATTCGATAATTAAATTAGCTTCTAATTTATAAGTGATTTATTTCTACGCCAGTTGCCCCAATTCTTCTCTGCTGTCTCTCAACACTCTCATAATAAAATCATGTAATAAATGTTTTTTCGTTGCTAACGAAGAAAGTCGACATTCGGAGCCGCCAAGTTTTTTTTCCAAAATCTTTGACTCCGCTTTTAACTATTAAATCATTGCCAAAGGAATTCAAAGAAAAGTGTCTTGCCGAAAGATTTTGCAAGTGTCCTTCAAAAAAATTGTTTTATCTCCCTCAATACTGAATTATTGTTATTATTGTCCCACAAAATCAAAACTCGTGAAAAAAGAGTTATAATTTTGGCAATCTGTTCTTTTTTTGACTGCCTAATTAAAGAAAATATTAACAATATATTTTGAATACTGAATAAAAATACAAAAATTGCAAAAGACTAATAGTTTCGAATGAATGAAAAATAAAATAATTCTCGTATCACTATCAGTTATTGTGTTTTGAACCATTGTTCGATTGATGCAGTTTCCGACGGCCGGCGAACGTGGAGAACCGTCGGCGATGTGTTCGAGGCCTCGAGAGCGCTCCGGGCGACATTGGACTATCCGGGAGATTTTGTTCGGTTGATTACGAGTCCTCTCGTTATAATTGCCAAACGTTCGTTAACAATCGTAGGTACGATCGTCGAAATTCCGCGAGTAGACGGAAGAGAAAGAGGCGGTGATGAACTTCTGTGCGCAATCTACGGGGCGGCCCGATCCAAAGTGCTGGCTTTACTATCTGTCTATATATGTACATCCAGTATATATAGTATATGTACAGAGAAGAGCATATTGAAACGTTGGGACGCAAATCAAAATGCAGCCTGTATAAGCCGGTGGCTGAGAAGAGGCACTCGAATCGTCACGATAAGGGCCCTCGACTATACTAGAGCACCGAGAGATAGTCGGAGTGAAGGACCAGCCGCACCCGCGACTACCGGCACTCGACCGTAACGCTCACTAATTGCGTTCGTGACATGTCTCCGAACCTGTCAACGACGAGCCGAAACCTTCGTGCGAAAAAAAATCAAAGATTGGCCAATTTTATCGCGTTTGTCGAGCTAAGAAGAATCAGAAGTTGCTCAGCTCTCGTATCGGTTGTATCGCAATAAAGTAATCTATATTTACAAAAAAAGGTAAATGGTAAATGATACTTGGAAATTAATCATCGTGGATTAATTGAGAATGAGTATACATTAGAACGCAAATTCACAAAACTGAATCTCGTTACAAGGGAATCGAAATTAACACAATTTTCGATCAAAGTGAAATCTCAATGCACAATCGCTTCAAAATTATTAGTCGGTTCTTACATAAAAGCTTCGAGGAACGATAACGGAAAATAATTTTTTCACTGTATGGCCCGACTGAATTACATCTTATATTTTAGTGATATTTTTTTTACAAGAGATTGAAAACCGAATCAAATTTATTGACAAGGAATTATGAAAATCCCAATACAATGACTTGATCCGAATTGCTGGAAATATAATTAATGCCTCGTTGATGAATTATATTTTGATTCGAGTTTCAATAGCAGTACCGGTATAGAACAGGTAAGGATTTGTATGAAAATTGTAAACAAATTTTTGGCATATATGAAAAAAAAATTGGTTATTTTAATGGAACACTTATAATTTTTATACTATTACGGAAATTTGCATCCTAGTGTATCATAATTTTACAGTGCATCTCTGAGTAGAACTCCATTTTTTAGACATGCACTCGATTTTATTGTTTAACTGAAGCTTGTAAACAATAATTCACACCCCGATCGGTCTGTATGAAAAAAATCGGGCTTACAGAGTTAAGAAGACATCATAAATAAGTAGATGCGCGAATACAGCTCAAGCAACCTTTAAACAAATGCAAAATGGAGTTATTATCAGGCAAAATCGATCATTGAACAACTTTTATATGCTCGGTTTCTTTCAGATTTTTACCCCATTTGGAAAAATTCGAAATTCTTTCTAAAACTCACATTTCCTCGGACTGTATCGCTCGGACAACCTTAAAGAATTAAGGCGAGGTGAAGCCCTATTGAGTACGACAGAGATAATGCTCGTGGCGGACCGACAGATAGGTACTCGAAATATATTTCGCTTCGCCTTAAATACAGATGTGGTAAAGATAATTCATTTCACGCCGTGCGAGAAAGCCGATGTCACGCATTCGTGAAAGAAAATTATGTACGATACTCGTGCGAGAAACTTTTTCTCAGAAAAAAATCGTTTCATCGTTATTCCGAGGAATATATATAAATAAAGTTTTATTCACCTTGATTATTTTCAATTTTCTAAGGAATGATTTCCACAGCATTGGTAAATGAGCGACGTCCGGATTTTTTTTTTAAGCAATAGATCTTAAATGTTTTTAATATCTTACTAAGTGACGATTAATGGAATTCATATTAAATTGTATTGATGCGATATAATAGAAGTAGTCGTAGGGCTCGTAAAGTTTCAATTCGATCACGGAATACGTAATTATTTTCACTATTTTCATATTCCGTTATTGACACGAATTCACGTAAAAATTTACTTTATTGAAAAATTAATCAACTAATTTGAAGAAATTTATGGAATTTACTTCTATTCACAAAGTTTCTCTTATAAGTCAATTCATTGAATTGATTAATCAAAGTTTCGTAAAATTACCGAAAGCCACTTGAGCTAATAATTTTTCTTCTTTTTCCAGTAGATTTGAATTAATTGTTTAATTATCGTGACACAAAATCGATCCGCGCGGATGCTCGCAAGCATCGGCGCCGCGGCATTGTCCTAATCGTGTAATAATGACGGGATTCTCATCGGGTTTCTCTAGTGCCGGTTCCTCGATCCGTCGCACTCATTACGATTAATCGTCGACGAGGCTCTTTCATTGGCAATTGATACTCGAGGGCTCATCCCGGGGCCGCGTCGGCGTTGGCAATGAAGTTTTCCCCGGTGGGACCGCGCTTCGCGCCCTCTCAATCGAACCGAGCCCTGACAATTCGGATGGATTGACAGGTTTCAAGAATAATCCCGACGAATTTTAATTGGAGCGCAATAATTTTTATCGCAAAAAAAAATAATGAAAAAATAAAAAGCATATATATAAAAAATCCAGAGTGCCAATAAAATCGTCGCCGGCTCATTCTCGGAGAATTTCAACAATGGCCGCTATACCGATAGCGTACAGTGACGCCCTTGCACACACACGCACTTTCGCCCTGATCGTGCGTGACGAGAGACGACCCTTGGCGTTTTCACTCGCCCCCTTTCGCCGGAAGTGGGAACGTAACCATGGTTACAACATTGAGACTGTGGGACTCGTCTGCTAGCAACAAGGGGATGACAAAATGGTGCGAGACGCTCCATGCCCGGTCCTTTCGTTCTTATATACATTATAATATATGTTGGAAAAGAAAACACCAAGAAAAAGTCGTAACATTTTTCGAAACAATCGGAAGGGTATTTTGAGAAGTTAGTGTAAAAAAATGAATTATTTTCTTAAAGTATTTGGTTGAAATTAACCGGTTCCCACCCGAATATGCAATAAACAATTAATGATGATAATCATTATTATTATTAATAGTAGTATTAATATTTATTTATTTATTTATTCATTTCCTGGGTTAAACCTTTCCTGGGTACTTTCATTAATGCATGTAAATCAAGATTCTAATTACAAGAAGAAGAAGAATAATAACAATATTTAATGCCTAATTGATAGAAGTAATAAAAAATTTGAAAGATCGGTTTTTTCGGTAACTTACGACAGATGGACGGGGTAGAAGTGAAAACTCATGAAAACTCTAAGAAAGCATTTTAAAAGTGATTCATCCCTCTTCTGCCTCTTCTGCTCTCGTGCAGACGGCAACCGGTGGCGCCCGCATTGACACTATCTCGACGATCGACTACCCCAGAGAATCCTTTGAAGAATCAGGACAACACTCGGTCTCCAATTCGTAGGAAGCGAGCAAAAGGAAACAAGAGTGTAGAGTTGTTAAAGGGGAGGAATAAGAGGAAGATCGTATCTTCTTGTGGCCAACGGGATTGTGCCCAATGCCCGCTCGGGAGGAGACGTTTCGTTGCGAAAAAGAGGTCTACAATGTGGAACAATGTTTGGTCGAATACCAACCCAAAGAGAGATATCGTTGTTAATGTCAAGCAAACATATCGCGATTGGTAACTAAAACTGAAATAAACTTTTTTTCAATAGTGCTAATTTTTTTGAGAAAAAAGCAGATTTGAGTCGGTTGCTCACGCGAATTTCGCATACGGCTCGTATTTTCTTTTTTCCCAAAAAAATTGACATTATTATCATTATTGGATTGATATTATTGGCATTTTATATATTCGGAGTCCATCCGAGTCTTCTGAGCAAAATGTAAATTTCCAAATAACAAAGAACTGTAGACGAACCTGAGATTGAACTTCAAAAATACCAAAGGAACGAAAAGGTAGCAAAAAGAAATAACGAAGTTCGCAAGATAGTTCCAAAAATGGCGTCCTCTCGCGATCTAATCCCAGACGAGAGGAGCTCTGAATGTGGAAGTGGGGAGACAGAAGTAGACGAGGCAACTGTGTCCTCGAAGGGAGATGAGGATACAGACGAGAGGGAAAAGAGGATGCAGAGATATGTTGTTAGGGATCTATACAGAGACTGGAAGAAGGAAGAAGCTGAATGGGGTGGCGATGGAAGAGCCCAGACAGGGGCGGAGGAGGGATCGAGGAGGGGAAGACACATCTCTCGGATTACGTCTTAACAAGCTACGCGACGTTCATTTGTCTTATCCGCCCGAGCTCTGTCGCTAATGCGACAGCGCAGCTGTTGAAATGATTAATTTACCAACGAAGCTGGCGGTGCTAGAGACGAAGTGTGAAATTCAACAACTTTGGCACATCCGAGCTGCGATTCTCTCCGCCGCCGATTGAATCGCTATGCTCGTCTCGCGACGAAAATTTAGGCATCAATTAAGAACAACGGCAAAACAGGAAGCTCGACATTCGAATCGAGCACATCTGGCTCTATAAATATCGAAATGAATCAAGACAGTTCTCGCCCGGAGTGCTCGTTCTTCATCAGTTTGCGAAAACTGAGAGAGAATCGCGAACACTTCTCGATTGCATAAAAATCTGAAAAAAATCATGCATATTTAAAGTACTGAAAGGAATAATTTTGAGAATTAATAATTTCAAAATGTAATTAACAAATTGATGAGAAAAAAGCAATTGTGCGACGAATTTCCCGGCAACCCAACTTTTACTCAATGAAAATGATTTGTTTTTTTTCTGAATACGTGTGACTTTTTTTTCAGATTTTTATGACGTCGAGAAGTACTTGCAGTTTTCTCTCATTTTTCTCGAACTTATGCGGAATAAAATTTAAAAAACGAAAGCCAAAGATAATCATTATCTGTATTATCATTGTCAGTTTGTGGTCCATAAGAAAAATACTATCGACGATAAAAATGCAAATCATCGATTACGAAGTCAATAAGAATTCTCCATACACTGCTCCGACTGCGATCGGCTATCGTTCTCCCATGAAATTGGATTATGTCTCAATTTCTGTCCTCGGAACCTGCCGACGATGTATGTATAGAGAGACGATACACGAAAGCATAAGTCCGAGGGGAATGGGAGTCGAGCGATGTGTGTGGCAAATGCTCAGTGACAATTGCCGATCGAAGACTAATCCCTTTATGTGCTGGCCATATAAGTCGTCCATTGTCATCGCCATCCGCGCGAAGGAGCGACGAGCGAAATATTGCCTCGACCGGCTTCTCATTCTTGTACTTGTTCTTATATAGAAGACCTCCCGGAGGTGACCAATTGGGCTAATTCGGACAAATAATACTCCAATTGAATGTCTACATCTACATAGATACATTTTTATGAAAAATAGATATTAAAAAAAATATATAAAAAAATAAATACATCCACAGCTTATTTGTTTATTTTGTTTATTTATTTATTTGAGGAAAATATACGGGCGTAGCCCATTTACAGAGTGACGAGTAAACCCGCCAAAAAACTGTATTTGATTTTCAATTTCTTCCTTATTTTATTTCATCGTATTTTGTAGTTCTTCCTGTCAGCGCTCACCACACAACGATTAAACAAAGACACTAGGATTTTAACAAATATATATCTCTTTTTTCTAATAATCTTTTTTAACCTATTTACCAAATACTTCATGGATATATAAGATTTTATAAAAATGTGCCGTGTTTGTTAAAATTTAATATATATTCCAAAAAAATGTATGCCGACTATATTTATGATGCATACGGTACAGTTCGCGTTAAAAAATACCGATTTACGGATGTTTTTTAGAATATTCTAGTAGAAGTAATGGTCATATTTTTTGTATATCTCTTTTAGGTTTTTACCGATCCTCTTTCCATACAAAATATTTCTGCAAATATTCATCATCAAATGTATATTACAAAACCATGTAAATTAGTTTTGCACGTCACTTTGTAAACGACGTTAGAAACAAAATGAGGAAGTTGTGTGAAAATGAAACATGCATCATTTTGTAATATAAAACTTCCAAAAAATGGTCATTCGTGGCAATAATAAAGGAGCTTCGAAAACCGTGAAAAAAGAAATCTGAATACATTTGAAAAAAGATCCAAGTGCTCCATTTCTTTTCCCTGAAACAGAGTTTTAGCCCTCAGTTTTACTTTTATGATGCATATTTGAATTCCACATATTTTCATTGTCTCCATGACAAATAATTCCTGCATATATTATAAGTTTCAAACTTACTTTCTGTAATAATAATAATAATAATAATATTTTTAATAAATCCGTGAATAAAATTAAACGTGAATAGAATGTATCGGTATTCATCTTCTCTCCAAAATAATTTGTATGATTTTATTAAAATTCGTATTTCTCACAGAATCGATGGCGGGCGATGCCCATTAATTCCGCATCGTTTCAATACGGCCAAATAAGCTCGAGCCAACGGCGAAGATAAGCCCCGAGAAATATAAAGCACGAAGCAAAATGGCCGTCGGGGCTTAGACGTAGCGAAGCGATAGGAAGAAAAAGAAAATAGAGAGGATGAGAGGAAGAAAGAAAAAAAAAAAACGGAGCGTAATATGAAAGAGGATGAAGAATTCGGTTTCTTCCTTCCCATCCGGATGGTTCCGCACGTTCGAGCCTCACGTGACTCGCTTCCAAATGTACTATTATATTCTTCTCTTCTCGGTTCCGCGGTGGCTTCTCGCACTTTCCCATCGGCGTTGTGTCTCGTTCGCTGGAGAACGGCGCAAGCGTCGACTACTCCTTCGGCCCGGATCGAAAGCTCCGCCCGGGACACGGCCTTTGTTCAATCCCTCCGACTCAACGCAGATTCGCCGTGCACGATCCTCACTCGGTGTGTGTACGAGACCCAACGGCAACGGCCCGATAGTCCGATACGCCCACGACATGTGTCCACGAGTTCTAATCTTCTCTCTCTCCCCACTTGTTTTTTTTGGTTTTTATTTTTTTCCTCTCTCTCTCTCTTCTAAGCTTCCTTGCACTCCATTCGTCGTCGAGACACGCACACAACCGATGACTTCGACGGAGATGACGATGACGCCTTGCTGTCTTCTTGCCCAAGTGTTACGACCGCGCAAGAGGCCTAGCTAGCGTCCCGTTTATTCATAGCGAACGTGCCACGGTATGCGTGCATCGATTATGTTTACGATACAGGCCGATTCAGAACAAATGTCGAACGGGTTTCCAAGTGATACGTCTTCAATCGATATTCTGGATTGTTTCATTTTTCAACTTTGTTTCCTCATCGGAGAAAGCATCGTTTTGAAGGGAAAACAAAATCGAGATTTCAAAATGTCTTCAAAGTACTCGGGAACATCCGGAAATCAGGTTGAAATTCTTGAAAGAAAGGTACGATTCAGAGCGGGTTTTAAATTCGTCAAATATGTCTGTTAAACTCTTTCGGTATATGAGATATCGAGCTGAAAATCTTTGCGTGAATGAAGTATTCCAATCCGACGATCGGTAAAAAATTTCACGAAAGTTGGTCGTAACACTCGAATTTGACAAGACTAAGAATTGTTTCTTTACTGAAAAATAACGAGTCATTTTTCATAAACTCTTTCAATTGTTTCAGTTTTTTAGTGGGCTTGGAATCTTATTATTATAACATTGTTTTTAAAATAATAATAATCGAACTGCTGTTATTAGCATTCATTTATTAATAAATATTGTACTTTATGGAGTAGTAATTGTTATTGCGTATATATTACGTATCATTGAAATGTGCTCAGTGACGAAATGAGATAATAACAATTGCAGGAAATTAATGAGGCCGACATTTATTTTGAATGGTGCTGTACGGACATATATAGAGACTCATCGTTCCGATCCACTTAGCTAATACGCGTTTACCGGTAGCAAATAGCAAATAGACCCCGAAGACTCGGGGCATCAGAAGCAAATACGTAGCACTTATGTGTTGGATAGGATGTTGGTATTACACGGTAAAGTAGGCAATAGAGAAACGTCGCAGCGGAGCAGGGAACCCGAGACATTCCGCGAGCAGTAGTTGAGTTTCCTCCGTAGGAAATATTGATCTATAATTCATCCTCCTTCCTACTCGCAATTATTATAATATCCTGTTCGCGTTCAAACGCGACGCAGATGCGCAATTCAATTGTAGACAATCTATGGTTTCTCTTTTAAAATCATTATCAATTCTGGTACAAAGATTTACCGTTTAAGGGTTTAAAAATCGCGTAAGTTTTTCTGTATAAAAAAAATTATTTCATTTCAATTTTTTCAATTTCAAGTAATATCATTATCAATATTATTTGAAGTTTATCAAAAATATTCTTTATTTTTTTTAACCGAGAATTTGTTTCCTTTAGCATTAATTCGGCAAGAAACATTTTTTGTCTCGAAAGAAATTTCGATGAACGATCATCATTCGATTTCATGGGTTTTCAAGAAAGTCAGATTATGCAGGTCGCGATTAGATAACCGAATTGTTACCCAATGAGAGTTATTTTTAGTTTAATGTGACTCAAAAGCGTTGTTGTGGCCACCCAACGATATAACGGTAGCGTGGCCGAGCGGTCTAAGGCGCTGGTTTAAGGCACCAGTCTCTTCGGAGGCGTGGGTTCGAATCCCACCGCTGCCAATTTTTTTTTTTTCCACACGCTTCCATTTCAATCATCAACGACCTCTCATTTTTAACTCTCTGTAAACTTCCTTCGTATCTTTCAATAATTTGTTATTTTTTAGCCTTAAACGTTGTTGCAACAAAACGATTATCGCGCTTATGGAGTTTCGCGTTTTAACAGATTGCGACTTTACCGACGATGCGTTGAAAAGAGACGTTCAGAAGCTGCAGAGAAACGGACCTAACGTCGATCAACTAACCTACCGTTGGAATGATATTTTTAATTAAAAAAAATCGGTTATCCCCACGAAATTTTCATAAAATTTCTTTTTATAAAATTTAAAAAATGTAAAAATAATGAACTAAACAAGTACATTATTTTTGTTCATTGTAAATTATTATAACAATTTTTTGAATAATTGTTGACAAAGGAAGTTAATTTGATACGAAAAATGAAAAATCTTTGTGGATTTTATTTTCAAGGTCGAGAAATTTCCCCTGGTTTGATACGAATTTCTGGAATATTTGTTACGAGTATAAAACTGATAATTTGCAACGACAAGTCGCCGAATGATCGACAGTTCCAATCGTCGTAATCCATTCGCCGCGTCCGTACCTCGTGTCTCGATATCGGCGCAGACAGACTTTAGACAATATTGTGACGATCCACGTACAAAGCGCGTGTAAGTACCTTCCGCAACTAACAAAACAACTCTACGAATCTCAACGTAATTTCTAATCTCCGTCCGAATCGTGTCCACCGCGAGGCCCGAACGAGACTTCGTAAATACGAACGAACGAAAGTTTCGTGCGCCGGGTTATTAACGCGGATCTCTATCGCGTCACGAAACCTCACGCGATCCCGATAAGAGGCGAGAACACATCGTCGAAGGCTAACATACTTCTCGGAAATATAAAGGTCACAGTCCAGCGTTGAATCGCTCGAGTACGCTCGGAGAGAGACCAGCAATATTCGACGTGCTCGCGGTACACGTGGAAACACGTGATTGAGATCGTAGTAAAAAAAAAAAACAAAAAAAGTAAACCGAGGAAAATTTCAAAAAAGCCATTAAAATGTCAAAACCGCTTTGCAACTCGTCGAACGAGGAATAAAAAAGGTTAAACAAACGGACGAAAAATAACATCGCAGTGACGAAATGTCGCGAATTAATAGTGAAAAAAAAGATTCTCACAACGCTTCGACGAATCGGTGTGTCGTTTTCTTCGGTTCGTCGACGAATAAACACGTTGATTCATTTTCCCGATGACCGGCGGTCCCTCGGTGAGTCAGTTCGAGTAGTCGCAGTGTCTCGCGGGCACGAAGATTCCTCGGGATCGGGTACAGAGTAGAGAGTTCGACACGTAAGCGCGGCAGGATCATCGCCCGTGAAGACTCGACGGGGGCAAGCAGGGATTCAGGGGGGATCGACGATAAACAGAGGGCAGTGTGTCTATTTCGAGCCTAGCAGGTATACCACACGCTCGGGAGGCATTTTCCGGACTATTTCCCCGCGGCCCCCGAAAGTCACGCCGAGAGTTTGTGTGCAACGCTGGAGTTTCGTTAAGAAAATATCGTGCCGGGGAACAATTTTGACATCGAGAAAATAAACGAATAAATCGATAATTGAGAGACATGGACGCGAAAATAGTTCGAGTGTCTTTTTGGGAGATAGCGAAGCTGCACTTTCTTTCGTTCGTCTATGGCCTGTATTTAATAGTGAAGCGCATCGTCAAGTGGGCGTGGGATCCGAAGAAATTTTTCGTTCTACGACAGAGGGACAGTCCACCCTCGTGCCTCGTCGACAACAGCCTTGGCAAGCATTCCTACGTCAAGCTCAAGGTGAGAGGTCTCGGCGATGCGCGACGAAGGAATCGTCGAATAATATTTTGTTTCGCGTACTATTGCGGACAATCGATGAATTATCGGTTGTAACACGGAGATTGTTGTAATTAAATCGAGTAAGAGTCGTTTCTTTCGGTCGAGCGATATTTGACCCTTGCCGATAAGACGAGGGCGCAAAGATTTTTTTTCTGTATCGAATCTCGCCTGTTTGCTCGCGTCGCGATCGCGCGACGTCTCCGACTGCACGGCGGAAGAAAAATACAGAGGCCGAAATATTCGTGGCGCGAGAAAGCAGCGCTCGTCGAACGGTTCGATTTATCGATGTTCGACTATCGATACGGGGATAAACATTTCTAGTTTTGCGAGCCCGTTGATAAATTAAATGAAAATGAAACATGTATCAATGAAGAACGTTTCGAGATAAGAAAAGGTTCGAAGTTTATGAAGCGGAAGAGAGAACTTTGTGGAAAACAGATAACAATGGTAAAAATCTGTGACGATAGAATGAGGATAGAAAATAAAATGAGGAAGCATTGTGAAAGATGCTGCGTTGCACAGTACTAGATCTTGCGCCAGAAGATCGAATCTTGCAACCTTGTTTACCGACAAATTTTTTTGTGGAAATTTTTTTGTCCCTCGGAATTCGGAAAATTTAGAAAAAAATTGAATTTCGACGAATCTAAGTCGCATTGAGCCCCAAACCATATTAAGGTGATATGAAACATATTCTCAGTGTGTCTCACTCGCTCCGCCGCGAGCGTCGATCACGCTGTCTCTCTCGCTCTCATACAAGTTTCACATCACCTTATTAAAGTCCTTGCGCATATTGTTCAATTCACGTAAGTTTCCGAACGTTAAAATAGAATTCGGGATACTTCTCGATGGTATAAAAATCTGAAAAAAATTATGCATATTATAGGTATTGAAAAGTTTAATATTATTATTATTATTATTATTGATTATCAGTTACTTTAACAATTAATTAATATTCATGATATCATTCCTTCATTTCAAATAACTATTTTATCAAAAAGGGAATAATAAAAGAAGTATAAATTATTATATATCAGTAATTAATTAATATTCATGATATCAATTTTTCATTACAAATAATTAACAAATAAACTTTGCAGGGCGTAAAATTTCACTATGTCGAAGCCGGGGACAGGGCGAAGCCGTTGCTGTTGTTGTTGCACGGTTTTCCCGACTGTTGGTTAACGTGGCGAGAACAAATACCCGTTCTCGCGGAGCACTTTAGGTGAGAGATCGATGCACGATTTTTCTCATGAAAATCGAAAGAAGCGCTTTTCTGTTTAACGGCATTGACGGAAATCTGATCTTCAAAGTGACTTTGCCATAGAGTGGTTGCTCTGGATCTGAAGGGTTTCGGCGACAGCGACAAGCCTTCGACGAGACGATCCTACAGGATCGAGACGCTGATCGACGAACTGAAACAATTCGTTGTCGCGCTCGGAGTCAAAAATTGCAACATCATCGGTCACGATCTCGGCGGCCTCCTCGGATGGTACATGCTCACTCTTCATCCCGAGCTCGTGCACAAATTCGTTGCCATATCGAGCCCTCATCCGAACTATTATTGGCACGGCTTGTCCAGAGATGCGGCGGTCGATGAAAAGTCCGTAATATTATTAAATAATTCATCAATGTTCGATCTTCCGAATTTTGCGTGTTTTTAAAATATTTTTTATTGCTTTTTTTTAGGTGGTTGCATTTTAGCAGACTGCCGTATCTCCCGGAGATCGACGCCCTCAAGGAGGATCTATCGATCATCAATGATACCTTCAAGCACCTGCATCTCAATCAATCAAACGAAAAAAATTACGTCGAGGCGTACAAGTACGCCTTTAGTCGAAAGGGTAAAGTTACAGTTCAAGGACGTTAGATATGAATAATATAGAAAAACGATTTTATGATTTAACAGATTTTTCGATTTGGATTCATTTTTATTTCTGTATTTTTTTTTTTTTTTTTCAGAGGATTGGACCGGTCCCTTAAATTACTATCGAAACCTGCCGTTCACGAGACTCGACGTGACCGCGAGCGAGCCAATATGCAACCAGACGTTGCTCATTGTCGGCAATCTCGATCCCTGCGTCTCGCTGGAGAACGTCGTACAGAGCACGGAATACGTCTCGAGATTCAGTATCAAAGTTGTTACGGACAGTCAGCATTTTCCTCACCAAGAAGATCCCGAAGTCGTTAACGATGCTATACTCAAGTTTCTTATAGGTAAAAAGAACAACTATTAAAGTTAGTACTCTTGAAGCAGTTTTGTCCCTTGGTGTTCATTCCGAACAAGTCCGAGAAAAATGAGAGAAAATTGCAAATACTTCTCGATGGTATAAAAATTTGAAAAAATGTATACGTATTTGGAAAAATGAACGAATTGTCTTCATTTGAAAAAAATTGGGTTTCCAGGAAAAAGATTACAAAATGAATTTTTAATTTATTTTTAATAAGATTCTGGAATGATTATTATTCCAAATGAACCTTATCAGTACCTTTAATGCGTATGAATTTTTTCAGATTTTTATACCATCGAGAAGTATTTGCAATTTGCTCTATTTTTCTTGAACTTACGCGGAATGGGAGCGAAGCGACATAATAACCTTAAGAGGAGATGAAACACGTTTCCGAGTGCCTCTCTCTTGTTCTGCCGTAAGAACCGATAACGCTCTCTCGCACTCGGTAGGGTTTCACCTCTTCTTAAGGGGCATGTATAGTTACAATCCCAGAGATAAATGAGATTCCAAACGAAACTCTAATCCTTCTCAATAAGATAAAAATCTGAAAAAAAAATTTGCTTATGCAGAAGTTCCTGCGAAGATTAATTTTGCATAATAGCAGATTAGCGAATGATTCGTTGAACAATATCTTGGCACTATTATTACGCAAATCTAATGTTCGCAGCATCTGATGCGAGGTTGATTTTTCTCGATTTTTATCTCTTCGAGAAGTCTTCAAGATTCCGTACGAATCTCACTTTTGGCTGCAAATTTAGTGATAAAACTTCCTCAACGATCTCTTCTCGAATCATTTCAACTCTGGGAATTGTTTCTCTTTTTTCAGGTTCGAATTTTCGTACTTCGAATATCGAAAAATCGCCGACAAAGAGCATCGTATCGTCGTGGCTGGGCTCGCTGAGCAGCACAGTAAAATACGGCAATCAAATGTTCGACGCAGTGCACAAACGAACGAACGACGTGGTGACCGGTTTGCCGAACAAAGTGCTGTATCTGGGTCACACGCCGGAGTAAGAGACGATCGGTGGCAATTACTCTTCTCCGTAAAGCCTCTCAGCGGCAGCTGAGCTCAGAGGCCGCGAGAATTAATGAAATTAGAGGCGGGTGTCCGAGTTTGCGAATTATCGCTCTCTAAACATTTTTTTTTTTCACGACCATTTCGCCGATCGTTCGCTCGTGCGAGATGACATAAAGGCTGATTTATCAATTTGTTTGTACAATATTATTCATCTCGTAAGATATGTTAAACAAAAGAAAAGAATCATATACTCGAAGTGCCAAAATACATTTGTATCATTTATCTGTAGAAAACGAAATTTGGCACTTCCGGCAGCTCTTTTTGTTCTCGTAAGGAAAATATTGCTCAGTAGTTTTTTTTTAATCATGTACGAATCGTCACGCGAATGACTTATGATGAATTCAAGGCTTATGGATCAATCCCGAAGAATCGTGTCGATTCTCTCGATCGAAGGAAATGTCGATTCCTTTTTGTTTTTTTTTTTGCTTTTAATATACGAGTATCCATATTTCTTATCGTAGTCGTCTTGTTACATTGTAAAAAAATATGTTTGTCGGTCGAACGAAGAGTATGTATGCATAAATAAATTATTATAGTTAAAAAAAAAAGTGAGAGAAAACCAGCTTTTTTTTCGTGGAGAACGGCGTGGAGTTTGCGGGGCTTCTCGCTAATACTGACCGAGCTCGGTTAGCAGCCAGATCACTTAACAGTTATTAACTGCCTATCGCTAAGATCGGTATTTCTTTAAATTTCTTGTAACTCTCTCTAACTCAGAGTCGCAGTTTCGGTCGTAGATTTCTTCTTCCTACGAAAAACAAATTCGATAATAGTCACGAGAGGAACGTTTGCGTGCGGGGGATTAAACGAAGCGTTGCAAATAATCGGTGTAAGTTTCTCGATTCCAACAACCAGGCGTATAATTCACAGACAAAGATCGTAAATGGGACAGAAACAAGAAAATTAATAGCGTTGACAGAAAGAGGAGAGGAAAGCGAAAAACAAAACAGAAGAATCACAGCAAGAGCTTAAAAAAAATTCGCATAGCTTACTTTCTAAAATTTTCACCGTCCTCGATGGTCTCTGGCAGTTCGCAGTCCATAGTTTCCGGCAAGAAAAAACACAGAGCCGCGCCAATGAGCGGACCTACTCCGAAGACGAGACGAGGCAACCAAACTGCGATACTTCCCTATAGAAGAAAATTTGAAAAATGAAATTAAATAAAATCATAATAATGTAATGAAACTTTCCATTCATTTTATTAATAAAAAAGCGATACTGATAGTTTTTTTAGCCTCTCGAAAAATTATCGTTAACATATTCTGAAATTGCTCAAGGTCAAGGAGAGAAGTATCGATAAATCGTTGAAGCTTCAAAGATTGAATGAAAAATTGTTTCGAAAGCGATATGTTTAATTTTTTTATAATCGTAATATTAATCACCATTGTCGCAATGTACGGGGCGATCATACTGCCGACCCTCGCCGATACGCTGCACATTCCGAGGCCGTTGTTGCGCACGACAGTGGGAAAGAGTTCGCCGGTGTAGAGATAAATCGTTGGAAAACTAATGGCCATTCCGGCGAGGCCGAGACACGCGAGGCTCACCTGGGCGATCGAATTCGTAACGAGCATCAACAGCAGCAGGCTCGTGCTCGACAGCAAATTGCCACCGATTAATATCTTCAGTCGCGATACGCGAGATATGAGAACGAGGACCACCAGAGTTCCGGGCAATTGAATCAGAGCTGTAAAGCGAAATCGTCGCGAGTGTAAATCTCAAAGGGTCGAAGGACAATAAGCTTCGATTTCGTCGGGCACAAAGAGAGTGAAAGAGAAAAAAAAGTGTCTAGAAGACCGAAGCGTCTCACCCGACACGGCCACGTTGACGAATATGTTGCCGTCCAATTGACTTATATATTGAGCCAATCCGAAGTAACATATTCCACAGACGAACCAATTGACGGCGATGCAGATACTCTTCACTCGCATATTCGGCGTCTTGAAAAGATGCGTTATGTTGTACTTTTCCTGCGTACGATCGTTCGCCGTTTTGCTGTGATTCTCGTGCGACTCGATCGCCGCCGTGACTTTTTCCAAAGGGATTTTGTTTCTCGTCGCGGCGCTCTCGAGAATTTCCCGGGCCTTGCCGACTTTCCCCACAGCTAGCAACCATCGCGGGGATTCCGGAACGATCCTGAAAGAAAGAAAAGTTAAATGCAACTTACGATCAATTCGAAGAAGAAGATTCGCCAGAACGAAGCTTCTTGAGGAAGCAAAGTTGAACGAAGAAACTTTCCTCGATCGAGGAAAAATCGTCGATTCGACTTACCAATAATAAGAGAGCAATAATATCGGCGGCAGCGACACGGCCAATTGGAATCCTTTCCACGATCTCGTGAGATAAGCTATCAGAGGATTGGTCAAGTGTCCGAGCAAAAATGGTATGTGAAACAGAACCGACAAAGTGGCACGCCACTCGATACCGACGATCTCCATTACTGCAATTAAGCGTTAATTGAGTTAATTGACGCCGTATCTTTCGCGAATTAACGGGGACCATAGGCAATTTTACTCACGTAGAACAAAGCTGATGAGCATCGTACCGCCCGTCGCGACCGCGGAGACGAATTTCAATGCCAGGAACAATTCGTACCACGGCACGAACGTGCTGAAGAGAACGGTCAACGACTGCACCACGACGGCTATCATCAAGGGAATTTTTCGTCCGATTCTACAATCGTCGAACAAGATTAATCGAACTGATTGGATTTATCGGAGGGAGAATTGTCGAACAGAGGGCAAAGTATCGTCGGGTCACGTATCGAAACCAGGCGCCGGTTCGTAATACATAGATTAGACATTGTGAGAAATGAAAAATTATCGTATCGCAAGCGATATTCAGTACCTATCAGCCATCATACTGAAGACCATGTTGCCTATGAGTATCCCAAACATCGTGCAGGTCTGCGCGATGTTCGCCAATTGGTCGCGATCGCATACCAAATTCCACTGCAATTAAATAAGAATTTTCACCGATGGACTCACCCTATCAAAGTAATTAATTGTGAGATAATTATCTTTCTTCTCATTTTCTATTTCCGATCGATCGCGATCGGAAGAAATAAAAATATTCAACTCTTAAATCAAATTCGCTTCGACTCCCTCGCTCTCGATATAGAAGCTCCAATATCGTTCCAATTATCAATGTTACTCGAGGTTGAAGCTACGAAAAAAATCCGATAAGGACTCGCAGATTAAGATCTTTCGAAGCAGCGATTAAAGAAGAAGAGAATAGAATATTCCATTAATCGGTCTTAATTTCACGGTCGAACCTGCGTGACGATAGTTTCGGAAAAGATGCTCCTATCGTATTCGAATTCACGACACTTTTCTTCGGCGGTAGCGTTGGGAACGCGAACGCTGCATTTCATCCAGGTGCTCTCGTTCTCGGCTGCCGCGGGTGAGACGCAGGTGAAATTCGCCGTCGGTGCCAAGAAAACGATTGACAACTGATGCCAGGCCACCGGAAAGTTCACCAAAGACAGTGCGACCGCGATAACGATGTGCCAGGCTCCCATAACTCCCATTGCCTCCTGGATCGCGTCGATCGTTTCATAATCTGCAAAACACATAAGAATTTATCATTAATTTATTCTTTTTATGCAATCTGTTCTGGAGATTTACCGCGGCTTTCGGCCAGACAAACGAAATCGACCGTGTATTCGAGTCTTTCGGTTTGCTTCTCGACGAGAAGACAAGACAAGAAAAAAAAGCGCACGTATCAGCATAACATTATTCTACTCGCACAGTATCGCGTTACGCTGTCGTGTGGATCGCCTTACCGTCCTACGAACGGGTGAACGGTTAATTGCGCGCGAGCAAAGAGCACGTGGAGGCTACTGTTTCAATGAATGAAAAAATATTCTTACAAGCCACAGATGTTCGTCTCTACGACAAGCCGATAATCCGCATTATTTTCTTAATGCCTTCTCTCGTAATTGCATTGCGAATAAAATTTAACGGCTCTCGGATAGAAAGAACGTGCGGCAATTAAGATTGAAGGAACAAATTTGGATTTCTGAACGATTACATACATTTTTTCTTGGCTAAGAAACGATTATGACAAATTGTTTCATCGTTGGCTTTGCAAATAAACCACACGGACTGGTAACTCAGAAAAACGCGGATGAAACTTCAATTACTAAGTTGAAATGGAATTAATTTAAAATACAACTTCAACTTCAACTTCAATGCAACTTAAATTACTTCTTTTCAAAGTTTTTTTTCACAAATTTTAATTGATCGTTGAAACATTTTTTCTTTTTATTCTCAATACTTCTAATCTACATTTCTCCACGTCTCACTGAGCTACGGGTCGCTAAGTTTTATTCTGAACGCGATAATTTTTTTTATCGTCTCATAAATATAAAAAAAAATCGCTGACAAGTCTTATTTTGCGATGCTTCTAATCTTCATTTCCGCAACGTTTTGCCGAGCTAAGAAACGTTACATATTACTCATAATAATAGTGAAAAAAAGTTTCAAAAAAATAATGTGAATTTATTTTTTAGACGTCCCGGACACTTTTTTTTCCGCCTATCAAAAATTGTTCCTTCAAATGGCTATTATTATTACTTTTGCAAACTAATTGTTGATTCCTCCTACTCGTTGTTTTTCAATACACAGAAGAAAATGTTTAAACGAGATCTATGCCAAGAAAAAGCTATTCTCCGAGTGAAATTTTCGTTAATTGCAATTAACGAATGTTTATTATTGCCATTGATATCGGACACTCGAAATACTTTCGATGCAATTGGTCCGGCGATAGTTCCGAGTCGCGTGTTACTATCGGCGAGGTTTACGTTTTTATCAATATTAACGGCCAAATGTTAACGCCGTCCGCTTGCGCAGGCAAGGAAAATGACGCATTCGCCCGATTATCACAATGCAAAGTTTGCACAAATCTTTTTTTTGTTTTATCTCGGCGAATTTCGGCGCGCGGTCAGCGATCGGTACGTTACTTTACTCGTTTATATTTGGTCGGCGGCGCCGCGCGAGCTCGCGAGGGTGATGCAACGGGCTACATGTGCCACTCTCGCGAGCTCCGAAACTCGTTTCGTATTCAAAAAATGAAGAAAAAATTGAATGAAACTTCGACACAAAACAATCAACGAAGTTTAGATCTTGAAAATCGCTTACCGCTCTTTAATTTGCCCGTCATGTTTGGCACTTTGACTTCGCTTCGTTGACGAAAAATTTAAAAAAAGTAAATCGTTTCGACGATCCGTGTTCCGCGCGTTCTTCACTCTCGCATTGTGCAACGTCTCGAACGTGCGCTCGGCTCGAAGCTCGCCGACGAACTAACGGCGATCAAAAATAAAACCGCGGCTCTTTGGGTTATCGAGAGGCAAAAAGGTTTCCTGCGGTATCGGTTAAACGGACCAAACTTGAGTCCTCGCGGGTTACTCGAATTACAGACTGTTCGTATATTTTAATGAGCGCATTTCAAAAGAATCAACGCCGAGTCGCGACGGGTTTACAAAAAAATAACTTGAAAGGCACGTCGCGCACAAAGTATACCAAAGTGATCGCGACGCCACTGCAATTCTTGTCTGGCGCGCCCATTCCTTCGGCGGTTCCTACCCAATTATCAAGGTCACGCGAGGCTCGACGGGGTGCAGTGGAATTCGCGGAAGAAATCGAGAAAAAATAAAAATAAAATGGATTCGTCGAATAGACACAAACTGTAGATCCCGAGCGTCGTATAAAAGAAATAATGTAATATCACAATCACATGTTAAAATACAAGCTTCGCCCGACTATTGTACTCGATAGATTAATTAATTAAAAAAACAAAAAAAAAAAATTATTTATCGTAAAGAAAATCGGTCAATTTGTTCGGAGCGGATCGTTTGACTTGGGTCTCTTGCGTATCGGGACTCGAGAGTTTTCGTTTTTTTCCATCGTCGACACTGACGTCCTCCTTGTATCGCTTCAGCGCCGCTTTCGAGAATTCCAGCGTGCTCAGATCCGGAAATTCTTCCTGCAAATCGGCCTTGTTCTTCGCCAGCCATACGACGAAGGAGTCTTTCTTGTTTTCGTTGTTGTTTTTACGCTGTTGCTGCGGCTTGGACGCCACTGGTGGGGTCGATGTCTTCGGTTTCTGCGGTTTTTCCGGCATCGCGTTGAGACTCGCGAGTCCTGTTTACAATTACAAGGCCGTTTAATGATTTTATCGCCTATGAACTTTTTTTTTTTTCTAGTAGCTATTGATGATTTATCGTCATATGAAAGGCTGGTGGAGACTTCAATAGTTTTCAGAATCGTTGAAGAGTTTTTTTTCAACGTCAAGGCGCGAGAAAAATCAATAAAAGCACCGCCAGCTGCGCGCTTCTCAATGAGTCATAGATAGCTAGTAAAAGAATTGTTTTTATCACTCGAATTTTTCTTCGCCAAAAATCGAACATTCGTCAATATTTCCGCAGTTACTGCTTATTTATAGAGGTTTTTTAAAGTTGTCAAATATAACTATAACAGAACTAGGAAAAATACCAAAATAGTACAGTACTCATAAGTACGGAAAAACTTTTTCTCACGAGTGTGAGATTGCAGCACGACACGAAGGCGTCTATCAGAAATAGAATTTCACTTCGCCTATTAGTTCTGTAACAGTCTTCTATTTTAAAGAGTAAAATTTACACATCCTAGAAAAACCGGCATTGCAGCTTTGTGATGTACCGACAGCGTTGTATCATATGCCCTTAAGGGGAAGTGAAACGGATATGAGTGCGAGAGAGATAGCTGCAATTTTACAATAAACTTTTCACAATGATGCACATTTTTTTCGGAAAAAAAGGAAACTAACACCGGATGCGAAGCAACTTTTTTTTAGAAAAAAATTGCATCTACAAGAAAAGTTGATTACAATTTTCGATACCGACCGGGGTATTTCACTTCGCTGGATCCCTTTCTTGTTGCACCCAAAAAAAGCAATAATCACATGCTGTACCAACGAAGGGTACTACGAAAAAGCAACGTGACTATCGTCGTGCATTGCCCGGCTGTCGTTGGCTTATGATAGAGATAGAAACACTCGCATTTACCGAAGATGTCGGAGAGCCTCAGAGCTAAAAAGCTCGAGTGCATATCAAAGAAATACAAAAGAATCATTGAAAGGAAGTAAAAGAGCCCTTACCCCTCGACGCGAGCGATGGCCCCTTCTTGGCAAAAGGATTGTGTCGTTTGCCGCTGAGCGTCAAGGGTTTTATCTCGACTTCCGGCTTCTTGTTCGCAACCGGCGTGAGCATTATGTCCTCCTGTGTGTCGATTATTTGTACATCGTCGTTGTGAGAATCGAATTCAATCTCCACCTCGTCCGGCGCGGTGTTCTCGTCGCGCTGTCGATCCTTCTTATCGGCGATTGATTCAAACTTGTTCGCTAGCGCCATGCGATTTATACGACCGGCGTACTTTATCGCGAGCTCTATGACCTTGTCCGATGCGATTTGTTCGCACAGCTCCACCGCACGGAATTCTACGTTGCCGCGACACGCGAACTGTACAGGAATTGCAGAAAAAAAATGAAGGAATCACAAAGAAAATCAAGTGGATCGAGTAAAATTCGCTTTGCATTCGAATGTCGATTAAAAAAATTACCGCGATTAGGGCGAGCACTGCCTCGCTCTCGTCCAGCGGATGACTACCGACTTGCCACAACTGAGCTTCTTTCGCCGTTTTTTCGGATTCCGGCTCGCACAACGGGAGTATCATCGGTATCTCGTTAACCGTGGGCCGCGGTGTCGTTGGCGGATAACGACTACCTTTGCATAACACGCAACGAATATTTCGCTCCTTTTCGCTCACGCCGATTATGAAGAAGTGGTCCATTTTTCCCTTGCACTGAAAATTAAGTCATTTATAATTTCTGTAAATTTAAGATACATCGAATAAAAAAAGATGATAACAAATAGTACCAATTTACCTGTTTGTCTGTATCGACCGCGACTCTCCATAGAGACGATTTTTTGTCGTAAACCTTAACGAGGCCCTCTTCGTCCATGACTATCGGTGACGCGAGATCGGTAAGACCGAGCCACATTAATTCGCAGGACGGTGAGAGAGGTAGGCTGAGAGTTTGACTCCGCAGATCCGGTCCGCGAATTCTTATCCACATGAGATTCATGTGCTGATCGTTCGAGGCGCCGACACCGGTGTGATAAGCAACGACGAGGTGGCTTCCGTATCCGTTCATCGCCACCGGCGATCCCGGCAATGCTATGATCTCTCTCTGGATACCACCGACCATGAAGAGCCGCAAGTTTCTTCGGGACGTTGCAACCGCCACGAAAGTGTCGCCGGCTGCCAAGCATAAGGATTCCTCGCCTTCCGGAAGCTCGATCGACCATTCCTTGTTTCCGGAGCCCCAACCTGTTGTTTTAAGAACCCCAAACGAATTAGTAGTTATTTTGTACAAACTGTAAAAATTAGAACTTGAACATTAATTCATTAATTCAATTTATTTAGGTACACAGAGAGATTCAAACATTGAACTAAACATTTTAAAAGAGTTTATCTCTTAAATTGAATAAATAACAAATGAAAAGAACAGAAAAATTAATTATCAGAAAATGTAATAGTCCGTCGCGACGAAAAATTGTACGAATTGAAATAACTTTATAGGATCAGATAACTTAGTTGACTTTCAACGTACCTTGAAGGGCCACGACGACGAGTTTGCTGGGTGTGCCATCGACGGCCGGGCAGCTGAGAGCCAGAGCTTGGGGCGATAAAGCAGCCATCGTGTGTCGGAGATAATTGTTCATGTGCATCGTGTGATGAATCGTTGCGTCGTGAAATTCGACCTCGATACTGGAATCTTCCTCGTCCTCGGTCGTGTAACACTTCACGATTCCCGTGTCGTTCCAGACCATGAATCGCGACAGCAGATGCACCGGCGAGCTTCCCGGCTGAAAGGGCGCTTGAAGATTTATCTCGGGAATCGCGACTTTTGTCTCGGCACGAGCGAACTCCGAATCTATGTCCGAATGGCTCTTCGCATCGTCTTCGCCCAATCTCGCGGCTGCCGTTTTTATTTTGTTCAACGATATCGCGTTCTCGTCGTCGTCGTTGTCGTCGGCCCCATTGAGATAATTGTCGCCACCGATCTCGAGATCATCCTCCACGTCGTTGCCGCTCGGAAACTCGGAGATCAAATCGTCTAATGATTTGTCGCTCGAAATCTGAATGCATTATAAACCATTTTTGTTTACAAATTCGAATGATTAAAAAAAACAAAAAACGGAAAGAACAATAATTTATTTCTTATACGAAAAATGTAACGTTAGATTATGTTATTTTTGTAATTTATGTTTCAGGTATAAAATAGAGACTCACAACATCGACACATCCTAATTGTCCGAGACTGTCGCAAAACGCCAATTCGTTCGGTTTATCCAAATGCCAAGCGATCGTGGTGATCTTTGGATTTTGATGATGCTCGACGTATCCGATCGTTCGACCGCTCTCAACGTCCCAGACAACGATCTCGCCGTGAATCGAACTCGCGGCGATTCGCGTTCCGCATTCGGAAAATTTACATATGCTGAGTTCCTGAGAGATCGGAGATAAATATTATCGAGGGAATTCGCGCTAATGTTCGACGTTTAGACACGAGGTATCGGACGATTGATTTACCACTGACCATTCTTAAATCCGAACATTTGAGTCGATTACTTTCCTTCCACGTGTCTCGGTCGACGATCACGATCTCCTTGCCGTGCGGATAAGCCAAAACGCTTCCGTCGTTGCACCTGAACGACGGCGTCGCGTAACTCTTTGCCGTGAAAAACGAATTGCTCTTCGGTACGACGTTGCTCCACGTGTGAACGGATTTCTTCTCCGATATTTTCCAAACTCTAATCGTACCGTCGCCGCTCGAGGAAGCCTGATAAGAAAATAACGAAAAAGTTTAATATTTTTTTCATGGGAATGACATTTCTTCTGAGCGAAAAAAAATATTGGAAAGCACAATTAAATAGTTTGGGTGCAAAAAAATTGTTTTGTAGCAGAAAAACGTTATTCTGAAGCTAAAGGATCAACATGAGGCTAAAAACATGTCTTAAAGCAAAAAAAAATTGTTTCAAACGAAAAAAAAAGTTGTTCGAACTTCATTTTGCAAAAATAGAATATTGTTTTTAAGCGAAAACGTATTTACAAGTAGAAAAATGGTTTTTAAGTGTAAATACTGTTTTTAAGTAGAAAAATAGTTTCTAAGCGGAAAAATGGTTTTTAAGCAGAAAAAATATTTTCAAGCAGAAAATTGTTCTTGAGCTACAAATAGAAAATTATTTCAGAGCCAGAAAAATATTTTCCGTTTCGCAATCATAGCAAAGCTCGAAACAGATTTGTGGTAATGAGTAAAATACTTGCCACATATTCCTCCTTGGGATCCAAAGACAAGCCAAGTATAGGAGCTTCGTGACCGCCGAGTTCGATGCTCTGCGAAGTCTCTATGTCGGTAACTTGAATTCTCATATCACTGAAGCAGATAAAAAAGCAAAGATGAGACTTGAAAAAAATTGGTTCAAAAATCTACAAAATTCTTGGCTGCTCGTTCATTTTTTTTTGTTTGTAATCCATTAGTTGATTTCTTACCA
Source organism: Ischnus inquisitorius (assembly GCA_963924025.1). Lineage (NCBI taxonomy): Eukaryota > Metazoa > Arthropoda > Insecta > Hymenoptera > Ichneumonidae > Ischnus > Ischnus inquisitorius. The sequence continues at coordinate 14,871,130 of OZ001251.1, forward strand.
AGCTCCCGAGACGATGAATTTGCCATTCTTTGTTGTAGCCAGAGCCGATACCGCAGCCGAAAATCTAGTGACTATTCCTTCTTTTTCCAGTTCTGGGAATGTAAGAATTTGTACGGTATTGTTGTCGTTTCCAACGTACAGTTTTCCATTCTTCAATTCATGAGACAAGGGAAAAAAATGTTAGGCAACGAATACATTGTCGTTTAAGATAAATTTATCAAACTACGAACCTTGGAAACGACCGCTGTGGCTTGTTCAGCGATGCAAGTCGCGGACGGATCGTCGTCCATCAGATTCAGCCAGTATCTCACATCCCCGTCGGCCCCGCATGTTACCAGACCACCCCTTGATAAAATTGAAAAACATTGCATTCCATACGAAATAAACGAAAGAAAAAAACGGACGCTCAAAAACAACCCAGAAAGATAATGAAAGCGAAAAACCATGAATAAACGTAAAGAAACAAAGGCTCGTAAATTCGTAAACAACCGAAAAACAAAGAATCGTAGAATCGTAAACAATGCAAAGAAAGACGACAAACCGCCGACTCGCAATCTTACTTTTCACCGGTGAAATAACAAACGCCGGTGTGACCTTCGGGATGTGCGTAACGCGTCGGTTTTATCGTGATCGGCATGCTTGAACACGATTTTTCTTCAGTCTTCGGTCGCGCACAAAATTTTCACGGATCGCGATTGAAAGAGACTCGTCGTCGTTCGATCGGGTTAGCCGCTAAACTGGCCCACCGCGCAACGACGTGTTTTGGCGCGCGTTTTCCGCGATGTGCTGCTCGCACAAGAGAAACGTGTGCAGTTCGCTGTCACACAGCGAGTCGGTCGGACACCAATGCGTAACGGTGATTGGCTGACGCTTCGTGTTGGTGTCCGACCGGCGGGTCCGTGTTCCGTACGTAGTCTCGTGCAGTCTCGTGTGCGAGCTCGCATACAACGCACGGGGAGGACACGCGGGCTTACTCGAGGTGGTGGGGATAAAAATCCGGTCGAGTCCGACGGAATTTTCGTAGCCGGCCGACAACACGTTTTTTTTGTTTCATTCCTTGTATTTACCGAAAAGTAAAGAATAAACATACATCACTGATATTTTGCATGTTTGAACGATGAGTTTCGCGATTTACGACAATGACGTGATGATGTGCACGGGCGAAAGTGTGTTAATTCACGACACGTCGAATGGCAAGGAAACGACGATAAAATTGCCGAAAATTTCGTCGGAGAAGGACCAAAAAATACACAACAACGTCGACATCGACGCTTATCACGGTATAACGACGATAATAATCTCGAAGGACGGTTATTATTTTTGCGTTTGCACGAATCGCAAGCAACTTTGTCTCTACCGTAGAAACGATCGGGCATTGATATCGAACAGATCGTTGACGCGGGCGGCGAGCAAGGCGCGTTTCACGCCGTTGAACGACATCGTCGTCGCCGACAAATCGGGCGACGCTTATCTGTTCTCAACGAGCCAACCCGACGAGGATGGCAAATTGATACTCGGCCACTTGTCGATGCTCCTCGACGTCCTCGTCACCGACGACAATCGTCACGTCATCACAACGGATCGTGACGAAAAGATTCGCGTCAGCGTCTTTCCGCACGCCTACAACATCGTTTCCTACTGTTTGGGACACAAAAAATTTGTCACCGCCGTTGCACAGTTGCCGCGCGACGAGAGCGTCTTAGTGTCGGCCGGCGGTGACGGAACGCTGAAATTTTGGGACTACAAGAACGGCAAGGAACTCGTCAGTTTGACGTACGCCGACAAAGTACCGAAAGACGAATTGGAGAAGGTCAACGAGAGTATGAAATGCTACGAATTGACGGAGGCCGTCGAGACGCTGCCCGTCAAACATCTGCGAATCGCCAAACTTGACGAGCGAGCGATCATCACCGTCAGTCTCTACAGCAGCAAGAGAATTCTCGTCTACGCGGCTAGCAAGGATCTGGAAGTGGAGTATCTGGAAACGGTCATCGTCGAGGACGAACCATTGGAGTATCTTTTGCGCGATGACGAACTTTGGGTACTTCACGACGAGGGCCTAAGGATCTATCGTCGTTCGGACACCAAGTTCCAGTTGGATGAAAAGGCGAACGACAAAATGAAGCAACTCAATGAGTCTTGGAAGCTTCTGAGAAAGGGGGCCAACAAACAAAGCCTGTTTCCAATTTTGTACAAACGAAAGTACGACAACGTTCAGGAATACCAGGAGAGAAAGAAATCTCGATTAGAAAACTCGTGAATCGAATTGTAGCTTTTTTTATCTATGTACATATATAACTGACGTTTTTTTTTTTGTTTGTTTTTCATTTATAGATAAATATAAATCGAATAAAACAACGAAATTGAGTTTTCATTGAATTACGACAAACAATATGTATGACAAATGATAAGCACCGAATTTACTTTTTTTTTTCCATGGAAACAGAAATTCCTCTTTGATTAAGCAAAAAATAAACATGGAACTGGTCGATGATTTCGTACGATTATAGCGAAAGCTACGAATACTATGGCTGATAATTATAGTCACCGAAAATTTCGATTCATTTGTCGGCCGAAGTCGCGCGTGCGGGATACGCGACGAAAGAAAAGGTCTCAAAAACGATGAATTATTATTTACAATATTTTCCACAGTTACAAGCTGGCAAATCCAATAATCAGATTGAAAACTAACGTTTCTGTGCTTAAACTGCGCGATGCAAGAACGCCGGGAGAGAAAAAGAAATCTCGATTAGGAAACTCGCAAATCGGCTTGTATTCTCTTGTTATCTATGTATATCTATAATTAATGTTTTTTTTTGTTTTTCATTTATAGATAAATACAAATGGACATCGAAACGGCGTAATTGAGTTTTAATTAGAATACGAAAAAAAAAAAAAATAATATATATATATAATGGTAATAATGATAAGCAACGAATTAAATTGGTTTGTAGTCGAGTTTGGACTCGAGCTTCTTGTTGTCGGAGACTTTCCTCACGGCTTTCATGAAGTCTTCCTGAATAACGTATTCGCGCTCCAAGCGTATCGCAAATACGCCGGCCTCGGTGCAAACGTTTCGCAGATCGGCGCCATTGAAGCCGTCGGACAGTTTCACCACGGCTTCGTAATCGATTTCGCCGTGTTTGGCGATCGGAGCAGCGTGAATCTTCAAGATTTCCAAACGCGCCTGCTCGTTCGGCAATGGGATCTCGATCTTTCGATCCAATCTTCCGGGACGAAGGAGGGCCGGATCGAGTGTATCGGGTCTGTTCGTCGCCATTATCATTTTCACTTGTCCGAGAGAATCGAAGCCGTCCATCTGATTGAGCAGCTCCATGAGAGTTCGTTGAATCTCGCGATCGGCGCTCGTGCCCTCGGAGAATCTTCGTCCTCCGATCGCGTCGATCTCGTCCATGAATATAATGCAAGGCTGATGATCGCGAGCGTAATTGAACATCTCGCGAATCAATCGCGCCGACTCGCCGATGTACTTGTCGACAATCGCGCTCGAGACGACCTTCAAGAAATTCGCGTCCAACTGACTCGCTACAGCGCGAGCCAGCAACGTTTTTCCCGTTCCCGGTGGTCCGTAGAGCAAACATCCCTTCGGCGGCGTTATGCCGACGCGCTGGAAGAGCTCGGGGTTCAAGAGCGGAAGCTCGATCACTTCGCGCAATTCGCGAATCTGCTCGCCCAAGCCACCGATCGCCGAGTATCTCACGTCGCCGGGATCCTCGTGAGACATGTTGTAGACCAGAGGATCCACCTGCGATCGGAACAAAATTGTTGAATGGTATAGGTTTCATAGAAAAGAAAAAATTGTGAAAAATGGAAAATACAATTTTGGAATAAATTTCATGAAACAAACCTCGCGAGGAAGATACCGCATAATCGTTAGGGTCGTCATGTCCAGGGCTACTCTCGTGCCGGATTTCAACTTATTCTTGTCCAACTGACGCCGGCAACCCACGACGTAGCGAGGGCCATTTGTAGCTTTTACGATAACTGTGGAAAATGATTATTTGTTAGTTTTACAGCTTTTCTTCCTTGAAAAATCATTAGTGATCAGTTGTACAGTGTTTCTCCTTTAAAATAATTATTGATGAGTTTGACGCACGAATTTTTATTTTATATATGTGATTGTTTAAAAAATTTATAAAAATAAGATGAAAGTGCAAACAACAAAATAATTATAAATATTTTTTTTCAAATCCGTTCATCACAATTTTGACCTCTACCCACGTCAATTATATATTATTATACTCTGGAGTAATGGAATTAATAAAATAAATTAAATTAACCCAAACATCGTTTTTTACAAACAAAAAAGCAATGACGAGTACTTGAAACTTTTTCTAAATAAAGTAAAATCAACATGAGCCAAGTGTTCGTATTGTACACGCATCTTTTTTTTTAGAAATGGTGAAAAATAATCAAAAAGAAAGAAAAATTAAAATGCATAATCGGCGTCCTAGAACTTTTGTATGATGTGAAACTAATTATTTCTGGGATGCGAATTGTGCATTTAAATTTTTTTGTTTTTTATTATTTCACACAATTGCCATTTAAAAAATGCGTAATACCAACCACTAAAATGTACGGAAGAAAAGTTGGGACTGAAAATATCTGCGTTGACTATCTGTAAAACTTACACTTTTCTTCCGTCAGCTGTTTCAGCACTTCGCCGACAATCTAAAACACGAATTAGCACCATAAAAACGTGTTATAATCGCAATTCATTAAAATCGTAAACGAGATTGTTGAAAAATCGTACCTGGCCAACGCTCTGCAGAGCTTTCAGATCATTCTCAGATTTGTCATACTGCTTCGTGAGATCCTTCAGATGCTCGCGAACTGTGAGAACGCGAATGAAACATTATCGAAAATACAGAGCAGAAAATAAAACCGAATACCGTGCGATCAACGACTGAATAATTAAATTCGACGATCACTTTTTGACAGTGATACGCCGGAAGAGGTTATAAACTCCGAACAACAATTGAACGACGAAATTTTGCGAAATTTATGTTCGACGGACGATGGACTGACCTTCTTTGAGACGGGACTCGACTTCCTTGTGCTCGAGGAGTTTCTTTCTGTAATCTTGAAGAGCCTTTTCTCTAACAGCATCCACGGTAGTCGCCATTTTTCACCACAATCTGCTGTATAACGCTCCGCGACCGAAGGTCACGCGACTTCGTGTCAGCGAAATCAACGCGGAGTCAACAGCGACAAAGCGACCGAAATGATAATTTCGATTGATAACACTGTAGATGGCGCTGACATAGAATTCTTGTCGCTTTCTGGCGGTGCTAAAAATCTTAGGTCTCGAATTGAGAAAACAAGCAACGCTCAATTACGTATTTCCGCTTGAATTTCAATGAAAGTAACTACGTATTAGAATTATTGCCAATAATCAGTGGTTTCTGAAGTTTCGCTCTCGATTGGCTTTATCTAAAACTCTTCATGGATTCAACTGAGCATGTGTCGCGATTTGAATTCGCGCCGCTCGGTCACTCGCATTTGCAGGCATCCCTAAGATTTCTATTTCATCGACGAATTCCCGAGTCGCAGTTCGTCACATTGCGTGAAAAATTTCGCTGCGATAAATAAATAACAGAGTTCTCACCGCCGCTGTATAGTTTGGACATGTGTACTTTTTCGCACCTTGGTTAACGTAATGCATGCAATTATGGTTGTTCCCCACCCCCGACGCGAGCCGGGTCGATCGGTATCTCGACAAGTTCAAGTTTACAACGTGTGAACGCGATAGTAAGAACAGCTGCGCGCCATCGCCGACGGTGACACACGCGAGGATCGTTCTAATCTGTCAGTTCTCTCCCGGACGCAGTATCTGTCAGTTGAATAATTTTTTTTTATTTTTCGTTTATTCTTCCAAATCCCTCCGACCGTTGTATTATGCCTGATCGTCATATTGCCGCCGATCGACGTCGCGTTGTAACGCTAAAAAAGTCATTATAAACGTCGGAGAGTATAGCCGACGATCGATACATTATATACATATATATTACATTATAGCGTAGACAAAACTTCCAAAGCACCGGTGTACCGCTTCACGATGATATTACCTAGCTCTATATACGTCCCTATTACTTGCACTGCTTCAATGTTCACGTAAATCATGTACACTTGGCGTTGCTCGGTTATAGTGCATTACATAAATTTTCAAATGTTCGCGAACTTTCACCATTGAATAACGACGGTGAAACGATCGAGAGTGACAGAAAAAAATAAAAGATAGAGAAAACCGAGAAGAATCGTCGTTGCATTATTGTTTTGAATTTTTCTTTCTATTATGGTATACTGGCTACCTAAGAAGCGTTTCGTTAAAAGGTATTATTTAGTTATTTAGTCGTTAGATCGTATTTGTGCATGATGATATCGCTGGAATCTTTTTTTCAACATTTAACCCTATAGAATCGGCGTTGACGGCTTGTAACGATGAAAATCTGTGGATAAAGATAGATTCGCATTTGACGAAAAGAGCGTTTGAATTGTGTTTAACGGTAGACGGCTCGAGACTTGGCCTATAAACTAAAATTAACTCTCAACGCGCCCCGGATACGGAAATATTCTTTCTGGTTTGAAACGCCATGCTCGATCGTAACGATGAAAGATTTTCTAATCGTCATTACGTCGGTGAGCTTTTACTTTTTTTGTTCGCTTGGCGTCTGGTACGGTTTGCTTCGTCTGACGATAAGATAAAACTTGCTGCGCCTCTTCGACGAGGCTTGCGCCAATTACATCACTGCGTCAGTTACACTTGGCGGAGAGTCGTCATTAAAAAATATTGATTCCGATATTATTTGTAAGATTGTTTGTCTTCATCGTCTTTAGCGCACTTCCCGTCATTAGCTTTGACGCATTGTCACTTGCGAAACTTGTACGCATATCGATGACGAGGAATCCTCGGCGCGCAAATTATTCGTGTTGACGCTGACCTCGAATATCTTGCTGACCTTGACTTTTTGGTCTGCCCTGTAGAGCCTAAGATAATGAAAATCCTTCAGTTATTCTCACGCTTTCGTTCGCGCCGGTACAAATTTACGAGCCGTCCAGCCTTTCTACGAGAATTCTCTCACGTTTTTTTTTTGGCCGCGACGACGCAGATATGAGATGCGAAGGTTTGAACACGCACGTTGCTCCGCAATTAAATTGCAAGTTAACGATAAGAGAATAGAGCGTCCGGCCTTTGGAGTCGCGATGATTCATTGCGTTAACAAACTTGCTATGTGAAACACCGTTGATTCATTCAACAGCTGCAAAAACTCCTAATCCTACGCAAAAGAAAAACAATACGAGCGAAATCGCTCCCAGTTCTCGCAGCGTCGCGTTGGAGGGCTGAGAATTATTCGGCCGCTCGTTAAAAGCTCGCTCGCTTTTGTTCACGGTGGAAAAAAGGAAGCGCTTAAGGTAGTTCTGTCGCTTGGTCTTCATTTCGCATAAGTTCGAGAAAAGTTTGCAAATACTTCGATTGTATGAAAGTCCGAGAAAATTCATGCATATTCAAGGTACTAGTTAATTCCAAACAAGGTAATTCCAAAATGTTATTAACGAATTAATGAAAAAATTAATTGTTTAAAAAATATCCCGAAAAACCAACTTTTTTTTTTTAGTACGAAAATGATTCGGTCATTATTCTGAATACGTATGAATTTTTTTAAATTTTCTATGCCATCGAGAAGTATTTGCAATTTTATCTTATTTTCCTCGTACTTATGCGAAATGAACACCAAGCGACAGAACTGCCTTCAAAATTAGTCTTACGAAAAGTGGATGACTATTCCGTAGTAATCGGCAGACTCAGTGGGGGCCTTTTTAACGATGTCCATTGTCTAAAACACAGCTTTCATCTCCTGGCGCATTGAATGTAAATGTGGATTCGACGGGACTTAATTCGCTACAGAATTTAACTACTAACAAAACACGCAAAGCAAATAATAGACAAAAAAAAGAACGAAAAAAACATGCAGTCGTCTTATCTACTCTTGGCGGCGCTGGTACCATTCTTCGTCCTTGATATTTGGTATACGGGAATGTAAGTCTATTCCTACTTTTTTTTTCATAATCACGCTTTTGTGGAATAAATATTTTTGGAGTAAATCGAGTGTAAAGAAAAAAAAAGTGAGATTGTCGATTGTTGTGGAAAAAAAGTTAATAAAAAAAATATCTATAGAAAAAGGAAGCAAAAAATGTAATTTTAGTACTTAAAAACACGAAGTGCGTGTGATGCAAATTTAGAAAAAAAATGTATTCTTTTTCTTTACTCTTTAGAACTTTTTGTTTTTGATAATCACGCTTATGTGCAATAAATATTTTGGAAGTACATCCAGTGTATAGAAAAAAAAGTGAGATTGTTAATAGTTGTGAAAAATTGAAAACAAAAGATTTATAGATGTAAAAAATGTAAAAAAAAATAATTTTTATAGTCGAAAACGCGAGGCGTGTGTGATCCAGATATGCAAAAAAAAAAATACTCAGCTGTGATATATAAAGTAATTTTTGAGGAGAAATCCGTCAAATAAAATATGAAATAATAAAAATATATCATATTATATTGCACTATTATTATTATTATTATAAATATTGATGGATATAGACGATGATTCACATGGCTCATTGAAGAATCACACTCGATCACATTCGTTATTACGTGTTCACTCGCTTATGCATGAGAATTTTGGAATAACAATCATCAACATGAATCGAGTACAAAAGAAAAAAAAAAAAAAAAAAAGACCGCTCCATTTCGTTCGAAGTCGCACACGAGCGATTCCCTACCGCCTCTCAAGTAATCCTCGTCTGTACTGTGTTCTTTTCTTTACATGAGTAACCAAATGGTGCTTTTGTGGTGACGAAAGGGTACGAATATTAATATTTACCAAAGATTTAAGATTGATAAGCTTGTAGCCGTAGACGCGAGCGACGATGTTAATTTTGTTAGCTCGAACCACATCTTTCCGGACTCGAGTTGGAGAGTCGCGAATCAAATTGTTATCTTCTTTTTTGCATAGAAAAAACAAACTATTGAAAAAAAAAGATTGTATTTGATATGATTTTTTTTCTCGATGTTAGCGTTTGGATGCATGAAAGAATTTTTTCTCTGTCGAATTTCCTTGTCTGTGGAATTGTCTTAAGATCGCTTCTGTTTCTCATGTTATTTCGCAGATTCGTACTATGGACCATGAAGATGTCGGTGGTTGGTTACCTCATAATCTTCGGGATACTCCCGCTGATATTTCACTACTCTTATACGATACAGAGAAAGATTCTATTCCTGAATTTTGGTAAGTCACGCTTAGTCATTTAATTGGCAACGCGACGATGACAATGCAATTTTTTCTTCTCCACGCGAGCAGTCTATTGGCCGCCCGGCGTGGACTTTGCCAAGCCGGAATCGGTAGGACTCGAAGGCGCGAGGAATTTTTACCTCACCACTGACGAAGGCGTGAAAATCGGTACATGGTAAGATATTTCTATTTATTTCAATACATAGATAAAATAAACATGAATTCTTTACTAAAGAAAATACAAGCTTGCATCTTTATTACGGTGGAAACAAATAGTGTTTTTCAAAGGTATTTTTTATTTGATACAAAATGGTATTTGTGTTGCGTTTATGTTGCAGGCAAGTTTTGCCACGATCATTGTTGAACGGCACCGAAACGTGGAGCGACGAGAGATACGAGGAGGCATTGAGCGATGCGAAACGACCAGTATTTTTGTACATGCACGGAAACAGCGGTAACAGAGCGAGCAGACACAGAGTCGAGCTTTACAAGCTCTTACAGCAGCTCGACTATCATCTCATTTGTTTCGATTATCGAAGTGAGTGCAAAAGAATTACGAAAATTTTCGCACGAAGATTGCAGGGCGTTAATCGCCGATTGAGTCGGCACAATTGTCTTTATTTCACTCCGTGCGCGAAAGCCGCTTTCCGGAAGCCGTGCTTCCGGAAAAATTGTATATTACAACATGTAATTAGTTTGTGAATCAACGTTATCATGATCTTTAATCAAATTGGTCTACCATTTCAAGACCGAAAAACTTGGCGTATCATCTACGTGTCCATTCAATCATAAACTCTAACTGATTGATAAAAGAAAATTTTTTTAACGTTCATCAGGCTACGGCGACAGCGATCCGGCCGATTTATCCGAGGCCGGTGTCGTAACCGACAGTAAATACGTTTTGCAATGGTTAATGAAGAAAGTGAACGACACGGCGCCGATCTTCGTCTGGGGTCACTCTCTCGGAACTGGGTAAGTTTTATTATTCATTCTAATAAAAATCAGACAACATTTTATTTATAAATATGACTTTTCTGAATATTATTTTTATTTTTATACGTATATTTCTATGATTATTCTTTTTACTGCTAATCCGTTAATTTTTGTAAAGAAACCGCAAATGTGCTCAATTTTTCAGGGTATGTTCACACGCGTTGGCGCAATTAGCCTCGGAAGGTTTGCATCCGTCGGGTCTATTTCTCGAGTCGCCGTTCAATAACATCGCCGACGAGTTGAGGGAGCATCCGTTCGCCCAAATCTTCAGGCATCTGCCGTGGTTCGATTGGATTATCGTCGAGCCTTTCTACGGCAACAATTTGCGATTCGAGTCGGACAAGCACGTGGAGAAAATTCAATGCCCCATAATGATTCTCCACGCCGAAGACGACAACGTCGTGCCGTTCGCTTTGGGCGAAAAGGTATTGCCGACGATTCTTTTTCTCGATCAATTCCGATGCGCGATAAGCAGTTTCTTTTCGGAGGATAAATAAAGGATTTCGCGTTTCAGCTTTACGAGGCAGCGCTGAAATTTCGAGGAAACGAGACGAACAAGGTGAGCATGACGCGGATATCGTCGGATCTCGAGCTCGGCCACAAATGGATATGTCGTTACGACGAATTACCGGCTATAATAGAGTATGTATAAAAATTGTAAAATTAAATGCGGAAGGTACATTTTTTTTTTAGGTATTGTTGTAATAAAATATTTTTTTTACAGAAAATTCGTCGCGCAATCGCAGGGAATTCCGAGTCTATGAAGGACTCGGCGTGAATGTATAGGACAGTTAGATTCATATTTTTATGTGAGCGAATACTCAAGCGGTGTCGTGTTGTTGCACCCGGAGTGCAGTAAAACTCGATGTTCATTCATTGTCCGAAGAAATCGATATTTTCCCCGTTTGCTCAATTTCAATGGGCCAAGATACAAAAAAAAAGAACAAAATTTAGAAACAAGAAAAATGCACAATACTCGAGTAAACATTGATCGTATCCGCACATGTATGTCAGCGTGCCAATGAGATTGGTTTCGCGATCTCGATACAATCGTCGTCGACGTGGAGTCGACGATGCATTGAAATTAAGCCCAAATCGTACAATCGTAAGCTTGTTTCAAACGTGCCAGTGTGTGTCAAAATTGTGAATTTGTGAGTCGGTCTCTGTGTGTGTTCGTTCCTCCGAAAAAAAAACGCGAATACGCTTTTTTTCGCGTGAAAAATGTCGAAAAACAAATTATGTAAACGAAAAATGTGTAAATGTCTGGTGGCAACGAGTACGAAGCGATAATAAAAACAATGAACAATAATTGCGTCGCTATTACATTTAAACTTAATATTTAATAAAATAAATATGTATATTCTGAAAATAAAAAATTTCACCGGAAAAACTCCGAAAAATGGTTCTTCAAAATACTAGCATTGCGTCTGAAGCCACGTAAGGTCAAGAGAGGAATTAGAGAGCATCTCGAACTCTTCTCGATTAGATGAAATTTTTCAAAAAATCAAGCATTTGAAAGGTGCTGTAAAGATTGTTTATGGATAATAATAATTCTGAAATGTTATTACCAAATTGGTAAAGTAAAAAATTGTTCAAGAACAAAACTGTTTCAGAAAAATTAACAAACGATCTTCGTAACAGACAAAAATTAGGCTGTCGGGCAATTTGTTGAACAATTTTTTATTTCATTAATGTGTTAATAACATTTTGAAATTATAATTGTGCACAACAAAAATTTCCCGCACGTTCCAAATGCTTGATTTTTGAAAGATTTTTTATCTAATCGAGAAGGCTTCATAATTCTCACTTCCGAACTTAGACTCAATACAGTGTGGCCGATTGTACGTCTTTATTTGTTGAGCGAATTTTCTGTTTCGGTACCGCACGTTTCTTTAACACCGAGTTAGCATAACAAACAAACCTGGGTCATTTATCAACCTCGCATCAAAATTAAAACAATACACATTATGTATTAATGTCGAAACAGTACGAAACGTAAAATTGATCGAAGTCATCGCATGATTCAAAAAAATCGCGCACCTTTGCCACGTTCCCGCGAGGGCGCCACCATCAGAAAAACACGCACACGTGTTTCTATCCTGCCCGGGATCTAACCCTATTCGCGTAAAAGGTACGAGTCCTCCTGTATCCAGGAAAGTGTTAGAAAAAAAAAGTAACTCAGTAATCACGAAAGAGCATGACGGTCTACCACGACGAGGTGGAGATCGAGGATTTTGAGTACGACGAGGACGAAGACATATATTATTATCCCTGTCCCTGCGGCGATCAGTTTCAAGTGTCGCGAGCCGATCTCATAGCCGGCGAGGAGGAGGCCACTTGTCCCTCGTGTTCCCTCGTCGTTCGTGTCATCTACGACAAGGAAGCCTTCGTCGCGAAACAGGAGGAGTTGCAGAAACGCGAGAAGCGCGAAGTCGCCAAGGAGAAAGCGTGAGAAAACGGCCGACGGTGAGTTTCACGCTCGTCGCGGGATAATAATTGAGAGGTTAGTTCGTAAAGACGATTAATCGAGAATGGGGAGTCGCGGAAGAGGCCGAGGCAGGGCCTCCATGTCGATAAGCAGCGAACAGCTCGGTTTCGGCAAAGGCGAGGCGCTTCCGCCGCCCGTTCTTCAGCCACCCGCGAAGTTTCCTCTGCTCGACTACAAACCCATTCCCTTCGAACTTACCACCGAGATATCTTACTTGCTGGAGTTGAAGCGAGATTTCGCCGAATACATTCGAGAGTCGCCGTACAGCGTTCAGTCGGTCGTCGTCAAGAAAGACATCGAAAGATACTCGGATCGTTATCAGGACATGGTAAGCGACAAGGTCGGCTACGAGGAGAGATTCGACTGGAACAGACTGCCCAAGGAGCTCAAGCCGGCGATTCGCAAGCGCAAAACCACCAAGACCGTCAAGGACGTCGCCAAGAAAAAGAAGGACGTCGATATAGAGAAGAAACTTCAGGAATTGGAACAGAAGGAGAGCACGCAGCAGAGCGACGCTGAGGAGGACGAAAAGGAGGACGAGGACGGCGAGGAGAAGGACGCCGACGAGGTGCCGGAGGAAGAAGACGCCGAAGTTGACGAGGAACTCGACGATGGCACTGACTACGCCAACAACTACTTTGACAACGGCGAAGGTTACGACGAGGAGGAGGACAATTTGGATGACGGTCCTGTCTACTGATACTTTAGAAGTTTATTATTTATCTGTAAAAAAGGAATAACAAATAAAAAGTTGAAGTTACAAAAAATACATTCGTTTATTTAATTGAATTCTTTTAGTGAATTTAATGAACGTAGTGTTTGATCTATAAATGCATGAATAAATAAATAAAGAGTATTATTTGAATATGTTTCTAATAATACGAATTATTATTATTATTATATTGATAGTAATAATAATAATTGATTAGAAATGATTTTATTGACTGTAGACTTTTAGTTACAGTTAAATAATTAACGTAATTATTGTACGGATTGGCGACCGTATGGTATGAATGTATTGAGAGAAAAAAAATTTTTTTTAGCTATTTAGAGAATACGTAAATCGGGAACTTAATAAAAAAAATATTGATATACCTGCGAGAGGATGAAAATGCCAGTAAATGGATGACGAGTATTCAATATCCCAAGTTAATTCACATGTATATCGTTATAAGAAATTTCGATAATAATGCAATCCACGAAATGCACTAGCTCTGTTTCACGAAAATGTGTATAATAATCAGAATTTGATGAAACCAACGATAGCGCGCGTAATTGAACCAGAAATGAATGCTCGTTGGCGGAGTTCAATGGACAAACACGTGTGGGATTGAAAAAATAGTGCAAAGGAATTAATTTTGCCATAGTATATTATCGGAAACATGATAATGAAATAAAAACATAATAAAACGATGAAAGACATCAATGTACTTTACACTAAAAAAGGAACAAAAGTACTGCAGTCAATTATTTTAAAAAAAGATCAATACGTTTTAAATAACTCAATGATAGATAAATTAACGAAATTGTGGGGGTCTTTTGAGAGTTGATATTTTGTCAACAAACAACAGCGTCGAGTCACAGGAAGCGTCGGCGTGTCTTTATTACGAGTAGTATTTCAATTTCTAATAATATACAATATATATTTATATAATATATATAGCCATAATAATCTTCGATATTGATAGTAAAGTTTATTTTCCGTTTTTTTCATGTTTTGTTTTTTTCTGCGCAATCGTCGCAGCGAACGCGAAACGAAAAATGTTCGAATAATTATGCGTCTTTTCCTCTTTTTTCCCATTTCACTTTTTTTTTGAAATTCAATTGTTACGTTAATCGTGATTTTTTCTTTTAAACTTCATTATTACATCTCTCGTGCCCCGGAGACTGTTTTGCAAAATATGAGAAGAATTCCTATTTCGATTTTTTTTCCCATCCCTTTTCCCCCGATCACAAAGATTATACCCTGGCCTGGTTTGCCTTGTTTGCTTTTATTTTTTTTGAGAGACACGATTTTAACGACTTTATACCAAATCGTATATGCCTACACGCAATCCTGATCTCATCTCAAAACTCGTCGCAAGTAGAATCGATTTATATTCAACGCTCGTTGAACGATAAAGAAAAGTCGTATCCACGAAAAAAAGCGCGAGATACGCGGTATATTCGGCTACTTTTTCCCATACGCAACTCGCAATCTCGGCAATACACTCATTATAAGTACATTTAATAATTAACGCATGTAATCATTTTACATACAAATAGCATTTCACTGTGAACAAGCAAGAAAACATCATATCGCCATCGCACAACGCAAAACGAAATTCTTCTTTTTTTTTCTTCGAACGGTGAAAAGTAAGATCGTTTGGCGCTTTCGCACGAATTCGTTGTCGTTTGTGTGTGTGTGTTTTTATAACACAATAGAGAAACGCAGTTTCTTTTTTTTTCTTCTTTCATTCTCGATTATCGCTTTTTTTTTCACCGATCTTAAACTCTGACAATATCATATATATATGTAAACATTAAATCAACAATACCCGTCATCCTCGTTATAAGTTATTATTTTTTCGAATCTTTCGATATTTTCTTTTTTCTTCTTTTTTTTTTTTTTTTTTTTAATAACTCACACATTATATCAGCTCACCCGCGCGCCTCTTCGATTCTCGTATTTTGGCAAAACAGTTCGGACCCATTTACCCTCCTTTCATCACACAATCCCCCGCTAATCACATATCTCCTACAGCCAGCCGTGAAATTCAATCGTTATTGTATATATTATTTATATAAATATATATAATGTATATACAGTGTGTCCCAGAATTTACGCAAGAGTCCAAAACTCTCGCGGAGTCGTGAGATCGTTTTTTTACCGTTTCACCGAGTTGGTTTTTTCTTCCAGTACACGAAATTTACGTACGTTGCAGAATAATTCTGGGACACCCTGGGACACCCCATTTCTATTTTTTTTTTTTTTTTTTTTTTTTTTTACGTACGCACGATTATATCAACGCGATATACATACAATCGTATATCGTATATAATCGTCGTATCGTATTATAATATGAATCTATCTATATACTTTTTTGTAATAGGCGTACAGACTAAGGCGGGAATGCAAACGAAATCCCGGATGGCCCTCGTCTCGTAGGCTCCGAATATTACGCGGACAATTGCAGCGTGTCGTTCGTTCGACGATGTTTTCTCTTTTATTTTTTTCACCATTTTTTTCGTCTCCCAGTTTTTAATTCTCTTGGCGGTTGATTTGTTCCTTCTCGTTCGTATTCTTTCTCTGTAGTTTTTTTTTCGTTTTTTTTTTTTTTTACGATAGCCCGAAAGCAACGAACGACAAATTGTCCCGTGTGTCAGACCGGGCGATTCACTAAAAAAGTTACAGCCCTCTCTCATCTCTGTTGATCGACGAAACAACGCGTTTTTTTTTCTTGTTTTTTTTCTTTTTCTCAGCCATCGCGATATTTTGCAAACATACGCAATTTTAAAAAATGCGTCTGTAACGATAAAAAACGTGGCCAGCACGTCTGTCGAACCGCACGTTCACACACAGCATCATCAGCTCTTGGATTACAAGATCTTCGGTATAACCAGACGGAAAACGTAAAAGCGTCGCAATTAATTATAAACATCTCGGCGCACAGGCTTTGAGCACGAATTTCGTTCACACAGCAATTTTTTTAAATTATCTTTTCGCGCCCTGATTTCATTTTTTTTTCATCTTTTTAATTTTCTTACTTTTATAAATACGGACGATAACGCGCTTCTACGATTAAACGAAATAACGGGTGAATCAATGTCGATACCAGTGCTCGATTTCTCGATCAACGGCAAGGGCAGCTTTTCTTCATCCTCCTCGGTTTTCTTTTCTTCCCTTTTTTCCTCATTCGACTCGTGAAATCTGGTATCTAAAAAATTCGGACGGGCAGTGTAAGCTCGCGAGGTGCTTTCCAACGGGTGGTTCTTTTTTTTTTCTTTTAACGAACGACGATTCATTTTTTTTCGCTATTTCACGTAAACAACAAATCGAATTAGCAGAACAAAGTAAGGACTTTAATTAACGGTCGGGCTATCATATCGCAATCTCGGATATATTTCGCGGTTTTTTTTTCTTCTTCCTTATCCGGAATCTCATCCTGGCGACTAAGCTATATAAATATCGAACGCTCCCGGCGAGGGGAGAGACAAAGAGAGAGAGAGAGGCCAGGGTGTAAATGTTATAAAAAACGAAGAAAGCTCGGGGTGCAGCCAGTCCTCCCATCGTCGATCGCTTCTTCTGGAACGACGTTTCTTCTTCACGATTCATCATTTTTTCGGGTATTTCTCGTCATCATGTAGTGCGATTTTTTTTTTCTCTTTCGAATTCTTTTCTCTCGTCTCCTTGAATTCCTTTTCACCAAGTATCGGGCATCCTGAGTTCTGCTACGTTCGCCGACTATATCCAACATCAGTCGATTTTTTTTATCCCCTTTGTTAATCATTTTTTTTTCCTCGATTAAAGGTGGTTTTTTTGTCTTCACTTTGATTCTTCGATACTCGTATTCCTCCAGTTTTTTTTGCTACGGTTGGTTGATTTTTTTTCTTTTTTTTTAATGGACGTTGGACGTGGATCTGGATGGAGTGTGGTGTACTGGTGTGTCTTACGCGCGCGCGTGAGTCAGGGCGAGAGAAAAAGCTCTTTCTTCATCGGCTCGAAAAATCGTCCGTCCATCGTTTATCACTTTTTTTTTTTGTCAACTTCATTCTGCAAGATATTTTTTTTTATCCTTCAGCTTCTTCCTCTCACGCTTCGAAAGCATGGTGTTTATTTTTTTTTTTTTTTAAACTAAACAACTTTGTAAACGATATGTTGTTAACAAGCGAACGGTTGTAGGAAATTTAGACGGAATGTGCGACGATCTTGGACTCTTCGTTTTATTTAATTCACGTTTAGATATTTTCTTTTTTTTTTTGGTTTTCGTTTTGTATTTATTTATTTTTCATTAATTCTCGAATTAATGTATCGAGGTTACTAGTAAAAAAGCTTCTTTCTCGTCTTATCGAAACGTGACAGCGATCTTTTTTTTTGTGTGTATCATTTATTTCTTCGTTTTTTTTTTATTATTTTTTTTTCTCGAAAAAATGAACGCGCTTTATCGACGAAAAAATTATCAGACGGAATGTGGTACTAACGCAGTACGCAAGAGCAGCAGCAACAGCAGCGTGTCAGCATTACAACAGCCATCGATTTGTTATCAACGCTCGGGGAATGGCTTTCCCCATCTTTATTTTTATTTTTTTTGCGTGTGTGTGTGTATTTTTTTTTTCATTTTTGTTTTTTTCCTTTTAACTGGCAACGTCCTCGTTATCCGTTTCGTTAAAAATTTCCTCTCGATCAACGGTTTGTGTATTTCATCTTATCCTTGTTCTGCGCTGATTCGCTTCAATCAATTATTGTTTCACTCCAATTTCTCATAGTGCAACGCTATCTAGTTTAAACTGATTTATTCTCATTCACTTAACTGACCGCGAATCTCTTCTCTTCAGTCCCGATGAAGCGCGGCGGGGTTAAAAAAAATAATCCGTTTTTCCCACCTTTCTTCAAAGAAAAAACGAAAAAAATGTGTTTTTTTTTTTTTCAAAATTCATGAATTAAAATAGTAAAACTTGTTTTTTTTTACCCGCACACTCCATCGGGACAAAATTGAGTGATTCCGATTTATCCCGTTCTTCTCTTTCTACTCCTTCGATTTCGTGTCGTTATTATTATTTTTTTCTTTAATTATCGTTATTTTAATTATTATTTTTGTTGTTCTTTTTTTTTTGTAACATCGCTCGTCGGCGCGGTTCCGTCGACGACTCGAAAGACGGCGACGAGAGCGTGCGTATCTCTCGTCTCGGTTCTAGCCTAACTGTGTGTGTGTTTTCTTTTTCGTAATTTTTTTTTCTTTTTTTTTCTTCATTGTTTTTTCTCCTCTTTCTTTTCATTATTATTATGTTTCTTTCATTCTCATTAATGAGCCTAAGCCTGATTCTCGGGGCCGCCCTTGCCCCAGAATTTGTCGAAGCGGTTGCGAGCCTTTTCGAGAACGTCGCTGGCAACCGAGCGTTGAGCCGAGCCCGGACTTAGAGCCGGGGCTTCGAGAACGTGATAACCGGACGAACTGCCGGCGCCGACGCCGGACGTCCCCATTGTCGACGGCGGACTCTCGGCCTCGAGAACGCGATAGCCACCCGTTTGCGACGGTATCACCGGCACCGTGGACGGCGCTGCGACGGTGGCCGGGGTCGCGCTCGATGCTGGCGTGGTCGAACTCTCGGCGCTGCTCTTTCCTCGCTCGAACTCGAAGACCGGATCCTCGAGACAGCGGAGATTCGTTCCCGCTACGGGCTTCGACGCGACCGGTTCCGCAGTCACGCGGGGCTCTTCCTTCGTTTCCTCGACCCCTGCTATTATCGAACTCTGTGCGGGTTGCGCGAGAACAGAAATGGATTGGAGTTATTAGTTTTCATTAATAATAGCGAAAACCCTGCTCAAAATGCTCGATTGGAAACGATAGCAGACAAAGAACTTCGACCTCATTTATATGAGGTCTTAGCTTCTTGATTAAATACGGCGAAACTCATGGTGAGTTTCGGTCAATCCCAGACTAGGCCCGATTGAGTCAATCCAATTGAGTTGATTTCAGACAATAAAGGTTGGCTGAACCGCGTCGAGAGCGATAAATTCGACTTCATCGTGGGTTTCATCATATATAACTTCCCCGAGAGGTTGAGCCAACCCCAGAAGTTAACTCAACTTCTATTTCTTCTTCTTCCTTCCGCCTGGCTTTAGGCAGCTAGGCCAAGTGCCAGAACTTCTATTTTACTCAGACAATGGGATCCCCATTGAGCCAACTCCATTCCGTTGCCTCAACCTCTCACGTATATTGGCTCGATCTCCGATTTTTCTCCGAAATCTCCGAAATCCGAATCTCGGATTTTTCTTCAGTATAGCTATTGTGATCTTGGTTTCGAAGTCTTTTGTCTTCTATTCCTTTCCATTTGGACATTTTTAACAGAGATCAACAACAATAATAGAAACAATAATAACATAGATTGTTATTGTTATAATTTTTTTTTCTTTACATGCAATTAAAAAAAAGAGTGGTATTAAGGGGGAACGCCTGTTCCGTCGGGATCAAAAATGCGATTTGGAAAAAATGGTTCATCGCTGTCTCGGAGCGCATGCAATATCAGTGAAATTACTTATGAATGTCATTCGTGTGCAGTAAGACTGAATCGATAACGTACCTTGTCACTCTGAGTTGGGGTTGGTGTGCTGTGTACGTTCGACGGCAGCGGGCTGTCCCTCTCGGAATCGAGATCCTTGTGGCCGTTCAGGCCGGTGAAGCTTCCGAGTGAAACGCTCTCGCTCTCCGGTGACTTGTATCCCGAGTGTTGCGAGTGCTGTTGGGACTTGTGCGCGAGCTCCGGCGGCGCGGACTGCGGGGCTGACGGTAGGGACGATGCGCCCCAGGTCTTCGCCTCGCTATGTGGTCTTGTCAGAGGCTCCCCTTCGAGCGAAAAAAAAACATTTTTTCAAATCAATTATCACGATGAATATTTTCTAGTGACTCGTCTCCAAATTCCTCAATATGGAAAAAAGTATATGCAAGTATATAAAACTCGAGGCTTTTACATAATTTCACGAAATTTTTTCTGTTGAAGAAAAAAATAGGGAAGAACAAAGTAATAGTTTGATTAGCGACAGTACCTTCTCTCACGTTTTGGGTGACAGTGAATGTTTTCCCGGTGTCGAGGGGTACGGTCCAATTTACCGGCTCCGGGGATCGCATTATCATCTGTTCCGGCGACTTTACGCGCGTCGGTTCCGGCGGGCTCTTGACCACCGGCTCGTCGTCGAGCCACGGCGCTACGTGGGACACGGCCACCGGGGCCGAAACGACGCTCCCCGCGCTCTGCGACGGTGGCGTCGAGGCGATGCTCGAGCCCCCTCCGCCCGTCGCGTCTCCGTTCACCTGAGGCTCCGCGGTCACTGGAATTACCAACACCCGACGCTTATTTCCAAGAGTCGCACGATTGTCTCCGCGCAGTTCTCTCTCATCTGGCCGCGCACCCGCTCGTCCTCGACGTCTCGCACAAAACGAGACTCTCCGATTTATTTTAATAATTTTTTTTTTTTTTTTTCATTTTTTTTTCTCCAATACAACACGCAGGAAATTCACGTCAATGCTGAGCATGCACTTTCAAGCCATGCGGCAATATTATTCATTGTGTTTTATCTTTTTTTTGTTGTCGTTGTTTTTTATTATTATTTTTTTTTTAACGGGACCGTCGAGTTCGAGCAATAGGAATATCAAGCTCGGCCAAGATACACAGCGAATCACGTGGATGCCTGAGAGAACAATCGTATTTGCATCGATACATAATAGATAATACTACCAACATGATCTACAACAACACAAGATCCATAGATCGATCGCGGAATCAGTCAATCAATTAATCATCAAGACAGTCCAATCGCATCGAAATTATCGAATTGCGATTGTTGCATAGTTCCGATTTAACGATCTGAACCGAACGCCTTGGCTTTCGTTCGATGAACGATCGACTTTGCTATGAGAGGGTTCGAAATGTTGTGCGATTCCCGCACATTTTTCGTGCGACATATTTTTTTTTCGCATGAAATTGTTCGAAAACTGTCTTTTAGCGTAACTTCGCCGTCGACGATGCGTTATTCAAAATTATCGCATAGGTCACAGCCTCCGCGGAAACTATTAATGCGTGATAAAGAATGCGTGAATGCGCGTCTTTCAATGGAAAAACGAGCCTGGAAATAGAGGCAGCGGAAAAATCGCTGTACATCTATTTTCGCAATTTTTACGAAATTCAACGAAGCGAGCGGCGCCATTAACACGCAGCAGAATGTGGTTTTTTCTGCCGACCCCTTTTATGTACTCTTTTTCTCATTTTTTTTATCGCCCTTTTTCTCTGGCCTTTTTTCTTGTGCCACGGGTCAAGTACTTCAGGCAAAAAAAAGTTGGCATTGATTTTCGATTTTTTTAAACGGGCATTACAAATAACTAATTTATTATAATACTTATTTGTTTTTTAATGTTCATAAAAAAAGATGGATTGCATTTTTTCACCCTATAAATTTAATGTCACCATTACTGTAAATTTCTGCGCATAAAATTTCAGTAGTTTTAAATATGCCGTCCATGAATTGTTCATAATAATACTATAAAAAATATAATAATGAAAAAATTATTATTATATAAATGTAATATTAATAATAATACTATATCATATTATATTCAATTATCAATGAATGAACTATTGATGCACAGTACATTCAAATCCGTGGAGAAACTTCACTTTAAATAATGCTAAATTAGTTTTTTCACAAAAAAAGGTATTAGTTTCTGAACAAATACTTCCAGTGCCGGTGCATTGAATTTCTTACGAGTGTTGCCTTCTCGCCGTTTATGCAAGCCAACCCATAATGCTTTATGCGATTTAATCGATTGTCTTTGTCAATTGATCGATTGAACCAATAATGCAATTCGATCCGTTGGAAATCGAGTATCGACCGTTCTACGATTAAACATACAATACAGAGCTAGAAAGATTTCAACGATCATGTTAATTACATAGATTCAGAAAGGAGCGAAGAGCTACGAACGGGCACAGATAATACAGATAACACGATATAGTTACTACATAAATTTTTTTTTCTTTTCATTAACGATTATAAAATTGGTCGTGTACAGGTAAAATCTTCGTTCATCTTCATGTGAATTCGTACTGAGAGTGGGTGGATGTCGATTCAAACGAAAAATCGATGTATATATGCTATATATCACACGTCCGGTTATTTGCAACACAACAAAAATAACACGACAGCCAAAGATCGCACGAACGTTCTTCACTTTTTTTTAACACGAAGTGGAAGGAATTTTTGGGAGTGAAAAAAAGAAAAGAAAAAAAAACTATGATCGGGACGGGAATCTCACAGGCGGATCTATCCAATCGTCGGCAAGTTAGTAAAAGCGACAACAGCCAATACGCAACATCGATGATAGGAGAGCGTACAGAGATCCATTTTATTTTGCAGTTCTTCAGTTTTTTCACAATTAGAAGAGTACGGGCTCGGGCAAACATTAAGACCAGAAAACTAAGTAGAATTTTGTTTTTTTAATTTTCTCAAGCACTAATTTGTGAAGTCTATTTTCAAACTCGCAAAATTGACAAAGTTTAAACAACTTTGTCGAATTTTTTTTCTATTGCGCCACGCCGGATTTTTATTTTCTCGAGTACTTATTTTGAAATCGATTCGAATGAGCAAAAAGTCGTGAATTAAGCCAGACTGAGGGTTTAAACTTTCGGCATTTCGCGATTAAAAACAAAGTTGTAGAGTAGAATTTTGCGCGTTACGTCCTCATTATTTTCTTTCCTTTGAAACGCGCGAGGTTCTACTTTGCAAGCTCGTTTGTGATTAAACACGTTTGCACAGAAAATTTAAGCTCATATCTCGAAATTTACGAAATTCAAAGCATTAAAAAAAAATTAAAAATGTATATTTTTTTCAATTAAACGCCATTCGTTGCAATTTGAACTCAACTTCAACTCCCAATTTGCAGAGTTAAAACAGAACAAATATATGAAAGAACTCTGCATTCGAAGAATCAAAAATTAGTTATGAATTAATGATGAATTCAGTCGCAATCTTTGGTCAATTACAGTCTACCTGTAGTTTGAATTAAAAACTAATATTTTAGACGTTGTTTGAAAATTGAATATGCCATTTCTTACATTTTGATGGATTTACGCAAAATTCAATCCCGAATAATATCAAACAATTATGTATTTGTGATTTCAATCCAAGCTGAGTTCGTAGGTGAAAGAAATTCCAAAAATGTCAAACTCTTCCAAGGATTCGCGCAAAATTTGATTTAAAAACATATTCAACAGTCTAGTTATGGTTTAAAACTGAGCTCGATTTATTAAAGATTGCAATTGCCGGAGGGCTAACAATAGCTGGTCGCACACAAGCCAATTTTTTTCCTAAACCACTTTTCGCGAAATATTAGAAAGTGCTTAGAAAAAACACACACATTTAGAAAAAAAAATCCTACGTGGCGCAATGCTTTCAGCGTTATTTAAAAAAGTACGCATTTGAAGAGAGTAATTTTACGTCAGCCGCAATAATTGCGCTTTTGGACTACGAATTTTTCCGAATAAAAATCATTTCACACCTCATTTTTATAAACGATCGAATGAAAAAAGAACCGGATGCTCTCGCATCGTTGTTTTTCGAAAAAAAGAATCTTTATTCTCGCCAATTCTAAAAATTCTACAATACGACCGACTTTTTCGTCCATCTACTTAGTTACCTGGGCCTTAAAGGGCATGAGGCACAGACTCAGCCGGTAACAAAATAACCTTCCCTATTTGCTCTAAAATGCTTGCTCCGACCATCAGCAAATTAAGTTTTCGCAGTCACCGAATAGACGTACGAAGACCCAACTTTCTCTCAAAAATCGCCGCAACCACTTCGGAGACAATCGGGAAAACGATTTTTCTTACCATCGGAGCGTGTCTCGTTGCCGCTGTCGCATGCCCTTAACAATACAGCGAGAGATAACATATCAGTCCAAAAAATTCAACAATACAAGTAACAATTGCGACAGACAAATTAACTCGAGATACATTTGAAGGAGCGACATTGAGGAGTGCGAGAGAATATCTTGATGAAAAAACAGAGAGAGAGAGAGAAAGAGAGAGAGAGAGACAGGTTGTGTGTGTAACAGAGAACAGCAAAGAAGACTTTTTACCCCTAACGAGAAAAGCGCATTTTTCATATCAGAGAAAAATTATTCGATACTAGAATTTTTTGTCTTTTCTTTTTTACCGATTTCGAGAAAGTTGAGGATTTAAAAAAAATCGGCAAATTTGCGAGATACGAGAGAGAGAGAGACGAATGGGCGATCGGACACCGGACGAGAGGGCTCTCTGGGAGCGACGATGCGTGCTGATTCACAAGCCCCTATTGTGCTACTTACTAGCTTGCAGGCCGGCGTTAGCAGAAGAAGGAGGAACGGCAGCGGCAGCGGCTCGATACGCGTTTCGATTGTCGGCGAAGGATGATGATTTGGATGGGTGTTGGTCAACAACAGCGGATCGAGGAGTTGTCGTTGACGACGTAGTCAAAGAAGTAGTAGAAGTAGCAGTAGTAGTAGTAGGAGCAGCAGCAGCCGTAGCAGCGGCAGGCTTGATCCTTGATTGGCCCCCTTTGATGGCGTTAATCGCAGGTGCAGCTGCAACGCTGCCGGCGCCGCTGCTGCAGCTGCTGCTACCGATGATGGTACCAGCTTGGTTGTGCGCGGTATGTGACGCGCTTTGCGGATGAAGAATCGATTGCTTTGACGAGGGTTTAGCGATACTCGTTGCTGTCGTACTTGTCGTGGCTGTCGTCGTAATCGGTACGGTTGACGAGGTAGTAGTACTTATTGTTACACTGGGTTTAACGTGATGATGAAGAAGAGGGCGATGGGGGGGAGCGCTTGTCGCGAGGAAGGCTAGAACACATATCGTACACAATTCAGAAGTTGATGACTTACGAACGATGGTTTTTATGATTAATGAGGTTCATTGATCGACCGAAAAAAAATTGATGATAAAAAAAAAGGATTAAAAAAACCGGTCGATTCGACCACACGCTGCCTCGTCGCTGATGAATTTTTTTTTTGGCAAGGAGAGCTTGGAGGGTTTTTTTTTTTGTAAGCTAGTTTCGATTTATCTGCCTAGTCCGAGGAAGGGGGTTCTACGTAATGCGTTTTAATAAGGGGGTTTAACTATGATAAATAATAGACTACTTGTGGCGCAGAGTTCGGGATATTCGGATTTTGGGCATTCATTGTTCTTTTGTCACTCGCAAACTTGTATCGTCTGAGAAATTTCTTTTATACTTCATTTGAACGAAAAAAATTATGTTTGGAAGTTAAAAAATTATGAATTGTTTGTTATTGAACGATAATCACGGTAAAAACTCTTTATATTATTATCATTAATCAGAGCTAGGGCATACCATCGAAAAAGTAAATTTTAAAAAACGTTGCGAATCAATCTTAAGTTCCAACAAAGATGGCGATTAACCTTTATCATTTCTCTCAAAGTATGAATATCTTTTTTATATTTTTTTTTATTTATATTTTACTGAGACAAAATATTTGCGTTTAAAAAGCAGAGTAAAAACATCATCCAGTTTTTCACGTGGTTCGCACGGTTTTTATCTTTTTCTGTCAATGTTTTTTGTAATTAAACGATGCGCGGAGCGTTTTTATCTCAGGGTGACGCGCGAAATTATTTTCGACTCAGCAAGTCCCTGAAGTATCAAAATGTACTTCTGTGTATTTCCAGTGCGCAAAAAAGTTTCAAACACTGCGAAAAGATTCGGCTGGAATAACAAAACGCTCGGTTGAATACGTGAAACTAAATATTTAATTTTAAAAAATTTCGTTTTTTCAAACATTGGTTGGTTTTTGCAAAGGAGTGTGCAACAAATTAATTATCTTCTTGAACCAACCTAATATTCAGTTGCACATAATTTAACCAAGCATTTTGTTAATCCACTAAATTTTTTTCTCCGTGAAAAACTAAACTAAACTTTTTTCTCTCAATACTCAAGTGCCGCCCAGCTCTGCGATAAATAACAAACAACCAAATGACGATGAAGTATTCTTGAGTGATAAAAAAAAAATGTTGCCCGTCACCGGTGTCTATCGACGAGAGTTCGAATGGAGCGTGAAGGCTCGACGATAGCTCGAGGCAAATTACCGGAAGTGTTCGGGAGATTGTGTCGATGCGCTGAAGAATGCGATGTGGAATGTTCGTGAGACAACCGTCTGTTACAACTACAATTGTTTCTTTCTTTTTTTTTCTTGTCTGTTTTCTCTTTTCGATTTCGTTTGTTTGTTTACTTTGTTTTGCAAATTGGTTGTTTTTTGCGATTGACGGACTAATAAAACGTACGTTTGCGATGAGCCCGCGGGGAGGGCCTTGTCTTGTGGAGCGGTGTCGGACCAGGGCCCGAAGGTGGCGGCGGTAACGGCGGTATAGGCGGCTCGCACGTCGACGTACAACTCGCCGCCGGGTATTGTATCGAGGAGGGCTCTCTTATGCTCCACCGGACCCCACGGCCACCCGCGGCTGAAACACCCGCTCCCGTATCCAATCACACTCTAGCTCTCTCCCTAAACTTTTATGTTTTTTTCCGTTTCGTTTTGTTCGGTTTTTTTTTTTTTTTTTTTTTTTTTTTTAATCTTTCGTCCATCTTTCATTCGACTTTCGTTCCTTTTTTTCCCCTATGAGACAGTAAATTCATTCGGGTATCATTCCTTAGTCGGCGTTCTAACGGTACGCATGGTGCTTCGGTGTTTCTTTTTTTTTTCTTGGAGTAAATGATCAGAGTGATGATGAATGGGGGGTCGGGGCCTGATGTCGATGCGGAGGGGTTGAGAAAAAAAAAACGACGAAGACGACGAAGAGAATCTTTAAACCTGAACCCGACGTCTGGTCAGTCTCCATGCACCGTTTTTTTTTTCTAATTAATTATTTTTTCCTTTTTTTTATCTTTCGACTTCGTTCACGCTACGAATATATATGCCTATGTGAACAATACTTTTTATGTCTCTTTTTTTTGTTATTCGAGGCATTTCAAATAATAGGCAGAATAGATAAGATAGATAGAGAGAAACAGATAGTTTAGACAGCTCTATCATGCATCTCCCTTAAACATTGATGGCAATGTGTGAATGACGGTCCCTAATACCCACCACCCGTTGGAACTAGTTTTGTAAATAGTTGTATCCTCTTGAAAAAAAGAAAAAAAATTGTTTGATTCGAAAACTTATTTTTATCGAAAAAAATCGATATTTATTCGACATGTAAATCGAATATATGCACAAAAATGGAGATATATATGTAATCAATATTTTTAATATGAAAAATAATATATTTTAATTTTTTCCTCGTATATTCACAAAATAATAATAATAATAATAATAATAATAATAATAATAATAATTATTATTATTATTATTATAATACATTAATTATCATTCTTAATAATATATTAATTATATTATTATTAATTTGTCGCTCGAATAAAAGTGATTTTTTTCCATATCATACAAATTGCTTCGAATGAAACATATAATTTTTTTTCTCGAGGAACACAACTACGACTAACGATAACTTAAATGTATATTCTATTCTAATCGTCATTCACGAATAACGTAAACGCAAATGATGCTAAACGAAACAACGAACGGGCAGTGGGTATCTCGCATTGTCAAGTTAGATGTGATAATATTTACTATACGAATACGACAATATTCATCAATATATAATATGTACGCTGGCCATGAGGGTCGAACGAGCAGACAGCAGTCCAAATTCCAATAATATATCAATACGATATTCAATAATAATGTTCAATAAACGCTATGTCAGTGTATATCTTTTTTTTGTTTCAAACTCATCGTATGCACGAAGATGCAGAGAACGATACAATTGTTGGATTATTGAAAGAGAAAAAATATATATAAAAATTGAAAAAAAAAAAAAGAATGCAGTGGACAGTGGGTGACATAAAGAGGGTGAAGGGCTCATGTTGTGTGGATCCCTGAATTATGAATCGATCGCAGATTTGAAAAAAAAAAAATGAAAACAAGACGAGGGGCTCTCGAACGCAAAACTATGGGAAATTTTAGATCTTTCTTTTTCTTTTTTCGTTTCTACTTACTCGGACGTGGATGCCTTTCGGGCTCGCCGCTCCTCTCCCTCGGCTCCTTCTCCTTCAGCTCTTTCTCCTTCTCCTGCGAAAAAATTGGTTCTCAATGAAATGTCGTTCGAACTATTACGAGAGAAGCGACGTGCGAGTGTCGGAAGATTCGTTTGCACGGAATGACAAGCGTGTTACGATAGTCGTAGTGGCAAAGCGGACAACCACGAACGACGAGACGAGGGAAAACGGGAAAACATAAAAGAAAATTGAATTGAATTTTTTACATTAACGATTCGCCTAGGCTTTCGCGCGTTCCGGAAGTAATCGGGGCTATTGCGATGGCCCTTGCGAGCTGACGACGACGAAGACGATGATGATACCTTGGCGTCTTTGCTGACCGACGGCGCGCGGGGCGGCGGTTGCCGCTTCGGCGATCTTCGCTCGGTCGCCATCGGTCCGAGGCTCTGAGAGCGTCCCTGACGAGGACTGTTCTTCGGGCTCGATTTCGTCTTCGGCTGAATCTCCTCGCGCGCCTCCTTCGAATCGTCGCGACGTCGCGGCACGACCGGCTCCAACTTCTCGCGAGTCGGCGAGGGTAACAGAGCTCCGTCGCCTTTTGTTGTTTTTTCGGTCGTCGCGCAAAGACAAATGAATTAATAAACGTTTCGCAAAGTAAGAATTGTATTCGAGATAGAACTGGAACGGTACGGTCCGGTGAAACGTGAAATTCGAAGAGAATTTCGAACTTATATTTCGAATTTCGAAATTTATACAAAATATAGTGTTCAACTAATCACTCGGCGAGCAAATTTTTTTTTTAAACAAATAATTTCTTGATTCTTTCCAAATATTTATAAACGCTTACAAAAATCTTCGAATTATTCAAAATTGAGTGTTTTTTCGGACAAAATGAACGAATAAAGAACGCAATTTTGAATAATCGGTCGAAATTCTGAAATAATTCATACGTATTCCGGAAAATTAATTTTTTTTTTGCAATTGAAAAAAATGTAGGTTGCCGGGTGATTCGTTGAACGGTATTCTTTTTGATTAATAACATTTTCGGTGTTTTGATCATGCATAATCAATCTTGAGTACCTCTCTCGTGGCGAATTTTTTTCATATTTTTATCCCGCTGAGAAGATATTTTTTGCGATATTCTCTATTCGATGAGCTCTATCGGCGAATAAAGGTATCGTCGTATTGAAATATTGTAGAACTTACCGACTCCTGTGGTACGGTCGAGATGATGACGAATCAAAAAGTCTTTTCTCGCCCGAGCAATTGCTTTCTCGTTGTCCTGAATAAAAGAATTTGAATAATATTTTAAGATAAAACGATTCTGAAGTGATATGTAATATATTACATTATTATTCTCAAGTATAAAATGTAATATATAATATATTGTATTATTATTATTATATAATATAATATAATATTTATTTGTAATATATTATATATTTCAATTACGATTTTTTTCATTAACTTCCAAAATCAATAAAACTGCATTTTTGACAAATATCTCTCTTGGAGATTGAACCGCGGGGGAGTCGATTGGAGAGATTGGGGTAAACTCACCGCTTTGATGTCATCTTGAAGAATACCGTGAATAGGTCGGGCTTGTACCGAGGAAGGTCTTCCAGCCGGTAGCACGATAGACGAGGGCGCGACCTTCTTCGTATTCTCCTTATCCTTCTCCTCCTTCGTCGCCGACCTGCAAGCGCGAACGGATCCATTTAGAAGAACCGCACTCGGACAATTCGGCAGTTCGAATGTTCATTCATTCGGAATGGTACAAAACAACGACGAACGACTACGACAAAGTCCCGTATATGTACAACACGACATTAGTGCCACGATACAAAAAGAAAAAAAAAGTTATCGTCGATTTTCCGAAAAACTTTTCGGTCAATCGACAGACTACGCATCTCATCTCTCGAACAACGAATCGGCTTACGAAACTCTTGCGAATGATAAAAAAAAATTCATAAAAAGTATTCTCTTCTGCGGGTCGAATTTGTTTGCTTCTAAATTTTTTTTTACTGGTCCGACTAGCCTGAAAAAAAAAACGATAATAATTTCCTTGCTCAAAAATTTCATGAGAATCAGCGAAATTGCGGGTTTTTTCGACGATCGTTGCTTCGAGGATGAATCGCAGTGTTTTTGTGTTTTTTTTTTTTCTTGTTTTACTGGCCTGGCTAGAGAAAGAGCGTTGAGCGCGTGGTTGTTCGATACGTGTTTCCACAGCGAGGCTTCCTCGTCGGAGCCCAATCCGCAGCCCCAGTCTCGATGCTAATTCGGGAAAAAAAAATGGAAAAAAAAAATGAAGAAGTTACAATGGAATGTTATGAGTGACTCCAGAAATCGAATAACGAGAAATGCATGTTCTTTTTACACATGAAACACAAACACGTGAGACATGCAACGAAAGGGACTTCCCAGATAAGTTTTAAAAAAAAATAAAAAAAAATCAATCTACGACGCGTCTACGTCGCTAGACATGCTGAAAATATTTTAATTGGCATATCATCGCACTGTCTATTTTTATCTCTCGCGAGAAAAGAAAAACCGGCGTGTCCGCCCGAGCTCTCGAGTTCGTATCGTCGATGAAAGAACTTTGAGCTTTCCACGAGAAAGTTCGATGAGCTTCTCGTGCGACACGAAAAATCCCTCGAGAGGGTCTCGAAAAAAATTACGGTGTTGCGAGCGAGGGGGAGGGGTGAAAAGAAGAAGGATGAAACAACGACGAACGACACGACGAGGAAGAACTCGTTACCTTGTACTCGTCAGCGAGACGCCTCAGTTCCGCAATCTCGGAATTGGGAAAACTTTTTCCCAGCAATTTTCTACGGCTCCTCGCTGATTCTTCGGCGGCTATCGTCACGCCTTTACCGGTCTTTTTCTTTCTGCAAATAGTATGTAACAAGATAGATCTCGCGGGATAATTACCGAAGATTGTTGGGACTCGATCGAAGCTTCGAACGAACGGGCTTGTCGTAGTCGCGGTCGTTTTTGTATGTTGCTCTTAAAAATGTTTTTTTCTTCGCTCTTTTCACTTTCGTATTTCGTTTTTTTTTTTTTTTTTCGTTGTCTCGAAGATCGTTAATTCTGACCTGAAAGTTATTTTGACCTCGTTGAGATCCTCCTCGCGCTCGTCACCCTCGGGAACTACCCCGTCGACGGCGTCCGTGTGACCCACGAGCGGCTCCAATTCCGAGGCTTGAGCACCTATATTATTCATCAGTTTTTTCAAAACTTATTTTCATTGTTACGAATAAGTATTCGACGTTTGAATTTGCCAAATATATAATATATAATATATAATATATAATATATAATATATAATATATAATATATAATATATAATATATAATATATAATATATAATATATAATATATAATATATAATATATAATATATAATATATAATATATAATATATAATATATAATATATAATATAATATATAATATATAATATATAATATATTATACCGATATCAGCAAAAATGGATCCGTCGATCGGTGGGAAGTAAAACGACAACTGATTCGCGATAATATTTGCATCGACAAGACATTTTACCGTCACGCTTGTGATCGACGTCACCTGGTCTCTTCTTGTGAACGGGCGCCGGTCCCGAGGGCGCGATACCCTGTTTCAGTGCCCCCATGCTGAGTGACTTTCTCGGCGGTCCGGCCGTGCCACCCGCACCTCCGGCCGCCGCTACCGGCGGCGCCGCATCTCCATTAGTCAGCTGGGAACGTCTCGGCCAAGCGAATTGCAATCGATACTCCGTGCTTATCCGCGAAATAGCCTTGCTCAGCTGACTCGGCGGTAATGCCGCATTAGCCGCCACCTCCTGAAAAGCGAACGATAAATTTGGGTCTAAGAAAAATGTTTCTAGATTATTGTTTTTGCAAAATTCCCTTTTCTTTTCGGGGGCATTGTTTTGTTTTCGGAGACATAATTACCCGAACTTTGTCGGCAACGACGTTGGTGTCGACAGCATCGATTCCACCGCCGTCAGCTGCGGTGATGAATTCGTGAGTCTTGTAGGCGAGCTCCGGGCATTTCTTTCGTCGCGGCAGAGGCGGCTCGAGAGTCGGTCCTGAAACGAAAATTTCCCAATCGTCATTGTCGCATTCCCGAGCGTCCGTTTGGACGGTAAGAAGAAAAACGAAAAGGAGCAAATTAATGTTTTTTTTTCCACCGATTTTACACACGTCACGTACGTAGTATTAATCAATCGATTTATTTATCATATATAAATGCACCTGGTCACATCAGGTTTGTGTCTGTGTGAGTGTGTGCGCGTGTGTCTGTGAATTTCGTATGTTTGCGATAGGCATAAACGTGTAACACAAATTGAATTCTTCGGGGGCAATTGCGGAGCATCGGGTCTTCGCGGGGAGAGACGCGAATAATTCGCAACGCCAGACAAGCGTAAATCAAAGATAAGCGGTGATTCATTGTTTTTAACTCTTCGCGCACCCGAATTTCTTTCTTGCTCATCTGACAAGCAATCCGAAAGATCGTTTCCTCGATCTCGCACGAGAATGAGAAGTATATCGTGTATATCGCATAGATATATCAATATATCTATTATACATTAATATATTATTAATTAATAATAATAATAACAATAATTATTATTATTATATATTGATATAGCTATGATATATATTGATACATTATGTATGATATATTTATTATATATTAATATATTCGATAAACATAAATATATTTAGTATATTTGTCACGAATAATTGTTTACAACTGAGTAAAATTTATTGCATTTGAATTAAAAAAACGCAAGGTCTATGAAAAAAATTGCCGTACCCGAAGAGTTACAATAACGAATAGCTATTCGAAGTAAGTAAATAAACAATTAGTTAATCAAACGAATTGTGCTAAGCGCAGAGTACACGAGAGGGGAGAAAAAACAAAACGTGCGAATAGGGAAACATGCGAAGAGCGGATTGCGTTGGTTTTTTTTTTTTTTTTTTTTTCTTTTAATCACTTATTTTCAGTAACTAATTAAATTGCTTAATAAAAAATCGTCACCGTTCCATTGCTCCGCTCAGACTGCGTTTCCTCGTTACAACGCCGATAATGTCGCAAAAAACGAAGATAAGCGTATAAACGATCGGAACTAGCGCATGCAGCCAGAATCGAGAGTTCGAGTCGTAAAACTACTGCTGGTACTAAACTAATGGTAAACGGGATAAAGGTATGTATTACATATGTATATTACATATACATATATGTATAATGTATACATATCGTAGTATCATTGTAGTGTAATCGATATTCTGGATCGATCGGGGGTGCAAGTCGAGCAATCGTCTCGGATTCATAAGCGTCGAGCGAAGGGAGAGCCGCACGCGAAAGTGGAAATGGACGAGCGGTAGCCGGTGGGACAGCAGTTAAAGAGGTATCGTCAGACTATACAGGGCAGACAAGCCGACGCCGGAGAAGGACCTCTCCTACCGAGTGTTCGCTACTCCAATCTCCAAAGTTAAAACGAACAGTGGCAGCTTGCCGAGGCTCATTAACGTAGCCGGCTTACTTCAATTAGCATCTCGACATTTTCTTGTCTTCTTCAACTCACTGCGAAACGAGACGAGACGAACACGCTTATTTTATCTTCTTTTTAAACGGACAACGATAAAATAATCATTCTTCGCTGCAAACGCCTTCGCAACGAGGTTCGCAGTGTCGCTTGGCATTGTTTTCTGTTGGTTTTACATTGCGTAAAATATTTCAAGGCACGGAGAAGGATTTATTTCGATTTAGAAAAAAGGCTTCGAAATTTGAGAAATATTATTCACGTTTCAAGGTCTGAAAATTTGAGTCAAATTTCAATTTTTTGTAGTAATTTGAATGAGATTTTTTTGAATGAAAAATATGTGTGTATGAAGTTTGAAAAGAAACATTGTTAAGAAATATATCAAAACAAATAAATATAATCATCGGCGAGGTATACTCCAATTTTTTTCATTCGTACGAAAGCTTTGGCGTTAAATCCACTTGTGTGGAAACAAAGTATTTGCAAGGAAATAAACCGAACGGCTTTTTCGAGTTAATAATAACGACGATTGTGTGTGATAATTTGTTTGAAATAGAAAATTAGAAAAACATTCTGAGAAAATTCGTACGTATTCGGAAAAATTAACAAATCATTTTCGTAACAAAAACGTGCGTTAGTAATATTTTATAAATGTTGATGATGAATAATGGTAAAAAGAAATTTTTTATGTTATGTAAAAGGTTTTTTTTCTGTGAATGAAGAAGAATAATAATAACATCTTAGTTGACAATTGCTCACTTCAAACAAATGTCCCTAACGAAAAATCCGTAAATCCGAAAATCGAAATTTTTGTTTAATTATATAAAAAAAAAAAAAAATAAGTTCTTCAACGACTTTCCATTGTTATTATCCGAATTTTCATATTTCAAACTATTTTTACATTTTTTTACATATTACATTTTTACATTTTAAACGCATTTTACATTTTAAACGCATCGTTCCCACTGAAGAGTGTTCGCCACGACTAAATAGAAAAATTATTTTCCCGGTGGCCAAATGTGGGTCGAAAAAATATTTTTCGACGATTTTTCGTTCCTCGACTCCGAAAACATCTATTTTCAAGTGGAAAAATTCATTTTGTTGCCCTCTATATTAAAAAAAAAAAAACAAGCTTTTGACGATAAAAAATGCATATTTCGGAAAAACAGAAAATTTTCGGTTTATGGGCGAATTGACTATCCGCGCAGATCGACTTTGTGCTGCACCCCCGATCGTCCGTGCCGATGCGAAATAACGAAGGAATAAATTGTTATTATCGATATATACAACATGTACGACGCGAACGAATATTAAAAGAAATGTAAATTAAGGCGCGATTTTTTTTTTAAATCAGTTGAAACGTAAAAGAACAGATATTTCTATTGTACAATGGAGACAGTGTCTAATCAATGAACGTAACAAATTATTTGGCGTTTTCATTTTATTTTTTTTGCCGCGGATAGCACCGCGTTCGTTCTGCTGTTGGTTGGTCTTACCTTCGATGTTATCATCCTCAGTTGACTTGGCCGATTGTAGCTTCGCGCTCGCTTGCTTCGCTGCAATCAAAATTCGCAGCTGGCACGTTTCTCTAAGGGCGGACTCAGGGGTGGGTGTGTTTTTTTTTTTTTTTTTTTTTTTTTGCGAGGGTAGGGCCTCGATGTTGGAGTTTGGCGCTCTGCAGGGAACTCGCGGACCCTAACAAGCCAGGGCCTCTCCGCCGTTTCGCGCGATACACGTGAACACCATTAACATTATTATTATTCTTTAATGTTGCTGATATTATGGCTTTGTCAGATCTTTCATCCCTCGTCCATGTACTTCAATTTTTTTGCATCTATTTAGCTTCTCGAAAAATGATTTTTTTTTCATTGCTCACTCGTTCGTTCCAACTTTGCGACAAACGCTAATGCTTTTTTTTTTCTTAATCGATTCGACAATTATGAAAAAAGCTGGGATGTAGTGAAATTCACTCGCTAACGCATTCTCTAGACTAATTATAATCGTAAACTATGTCTCGTAAAATTCACTACGTCCTCGCAATTTTTTTCCAAAAGTTTGTAACATTTTTAAAAATTCTTGATTTTACAAAAAATCTCTATATGCGAAATTTTTTTTTTTTATTTAAAAAATTGCGCGAAGGTAACGATCGAGCGAGCGCGAAGAAAAATTTGTGAAGTGTGTTATCTACATAAGCGTAGACGACAGAGAGACACATAGATTGTACAACACCGATACTTGTAAAGTGAAAAAAAAAAGAAAAAAAAGAACATAATAATAATCGTGAGCGTTAATCACGTTGAACGAATGATAGTAACGATCAATAGTATAATATCGATTGAAAAGTAACGAGAGTGAGAAATGACGTGATGACACATTGTGGTGCTGTTTCATGAAAAAAAAATATATATAAAAAAAAATATAAAAAAACGTGAGACACGAGGTGTGTGTAGTAACGATCAAGATTCACTATTTAGCACGTCTATACGTAAACTCAGACGAAGAAGAAAAAAAATCCTATCGCTATGAAGGTTATTAAAAAGAAAAGAAGTAAAAAAGAATAACGGCGAATATTTTATTGAAAGAAAAATGCCACGATAATTCAACCACGATGCCATTGTACTCGAATAAAGGACATCATTAAGAAATGAATGTGACAAAATAACGGAAATGGAAATTAAATGAGAAGGAAAAAGAAAAATTGAGAAAAAAAGGTATAGAAGACAACTGAAGGGGTAAAAAAAACAATGTCGCTTTTTTTCTCCCTTTTTTTAGGTACTGACTGTTCCTTTTTCCTTCGTTCTCTCTCGTCGTTGAATTTATCTCTACTAATGAGACGTATGTAAAAGTATTCTATGTATTACATAGGTAAGGTATATAATAATGATAAATATACGAGATAGAGAATATAGTAGTAGATTTTTTTCTTTTCTGTTATATAAACGTGGTTTTCGTATGTATAGTAATACTACCTATAGGTTCTTTCGTTTACGATATCGGAAATTGTGCGCGACGGAGGATTGTGAAAACTTACTGGAACTCGGTGGCGCCTGGGGCGCTCGACGAACGACCGTGTGCTCCTGGTGCGGCCCCGTGTACTCGTGCCATGTGTAAGTGCTCCTGTACTCTGAGTGGAGCTGCTGAAACACACGCGTTTGAGACAATTTAACTCGGTTTTCAAGTGTAGAAGAAAAATATGAATAAATCGTAACAATTTTATCGATTAGGGCTTTTCTTATGTCTGACGCCACTTCAGTCCGAATGAAAAATGAGAATATGACCATTTCCCGATGGGATAAAACTCGGAAAAAATTCAAGCACATGGAAGGTGCCGAAAAGAGTTTTTTTTTCATAATTACGATTTCAA
The DNA here is from genome assembly GCA_963924025.1 of Ischnus inquisitorius. NCBI lineage: Eukaryota > Metazoa > Arthropoda > Insecta > Hymenoptera > Ichneumonidae > Ischnus > Ischnus inquisitorius. The sequence continues at coordinate 14,908,635 of OZ001251.1, forward strand.
AAAGTTGTAACAAATTACGAATAAAAAAATTCTGCGGCGAATTACCCGGCAAAGCGATTTTTTTTTACGAAAATGATTCCGTAATTTTTTCGAATACGTCGGAATTTCGTTCAAATTATTTTCAAAAATTATGTGAAATCCTAAGAAAAAAAAAATACTTATTCACATAAAGTAATTTGTTAATAACAGTTTGGAATCATTATTGAATGTTCGATAACTGCATTATTGAAAAACTAAAATAACTATTTCAACACCTTCAATATCCCTTTGGGATCCAATAGTGTTCTCGATTCTCTCTCATTCCTCTCCTAAACTTGGCGGTGGCAGACATTACGAAAGGTAATTTTAAGGTAATTAAGGTAATTAAGGATCAGTACCTTAAGGATCACAGTAAGTAATTATACGAATAGTTTTTACTCGAGGAAAAAACGATTGAAAAAAATGTCACAGCCTAGGCGGCTCTGTTTGTAGAAAAGGTTGTTTATCACTTTCCGCAAACAGCTACGTTTTGGGATTAGTCCGAAATCCTGAACAGATTTAAACCAAATTCAATGCCAACCGTCGTCTGACAGTGATTTATTAGTAAACAACATATTTTTAAAAAAGTGCGAGTTTTAAAAAAATAAAAAATTAAAATTTTGATCCCTCGACGGTTTTGCCTCAGATTGAATATCAAACCCTGTTCAATAAATATCCATATTTAGCCGAAATTTCCACCCGATACCTTAAAAAACGTAAGAGTTGGAGCACGTCAGAAATGTTCGAAAAAATTAAAAATCGCACATTTGGTCGACGGCAAAGATTATTCGCAAATTCAATCCCATTAATTGTTTTTTTTTGGTATTAATATAATTATTAATTTATAATGATTTTTATTAATCAATTTAACTTTGTAGCGAAGTTTGGTTCGGTGTCTCAAAAAAAAGCAGCTGCCAGAGCGCGGCAACGAATTTTTTTGAAGATTTCGAAACTTCGCAACGATTGGACCAAAAAATATCAAGACATTTTTTTCTAGATAGATTTAAAAAAAAAAAATTTTCCACCAAAGGAAATAGATTTGAATCTGTTTATTCTGCGTGTTCGACGACTCGAGAAAAAAATGCGTCAAGGGAAAAAAAATTCACACGTCCGACTTTGGCGGCTCATTCGTGTCGGCAGTAGTTCGCCGTTAGCGGTAGATCGAAGCCTTGAATAAAAAGGCGTCTTTCACGTGTGCGTATTGTCGTCGGCGAAGCTAGCTCCGGTGGCTTCAACAATGGCGATGACACGTGGGCCTACGCCCCCGCGATATCCGTTAGTTCGCCACGGAAGCTCTTTGGTAGCGCGGCCCTCTTTGCCCGTGAGCTTTGCAAACCGCACCGGCGTTGTCGGGCATAGATCCTCTCTTCGACGGGCCGCTGAAGCATTTACTTTCACCGCGATACTTTAGCCCCGGTAAACGGCGGAGCTCCGCGAGCCTCGAACGCGGTGGAATCGATTCGCACAGTGCCTAGTCGCTCTCTCGCCATCGACTTTTAACAAAAGTCTGAGCCTTTTGTTAACGGCGAGCGAGCGAGCGGCGTGCAGGTAAAAGGCTCTCGTACCGAGTACACCGGAAGAGACTGAGTTACATCCAGAATGCGAAAGGTTCAAGAAGGCCGTGCGGTATACAAAAAAAAAGGAGAAAAAGAAAAAAGCGAGAGAAAAGAAAACCATCGCGATTTTTCCAAGAGCAAAAGTCAGGCATCAGGTTGAGCCGAGGGAAAGAATGGATTTTAACTTTGATCGAAAAGTTCCGCGCGGAATAATCCCCAAGAGCGAAGGGTACCGATCTCTCGCGTATACCGAAGAAATGAAAGACCAGTCCGGGACATTGTGTCTGGCAAGAAAAGCTGAAAGAACCGGAAGTGTGCCTCCCTCCGTCTCTCCCCGGCGCTGCTCTGTCGGCCGACTCTCGGAGCTTCCCCGATATTCCTCGTCGCATTATCTTCGAACGAGATTCCTAACTCTCCCCATTTCCGGATAACTCGCGGAGCCCCGACCGACTGGAAGGCGCTCAACGATTCGAGATGTTCCGCGAGGCTGAATTGAGTCGATGATATAACGAGCACAAAGGAGTGAAAAAAGAAGATATTACAAGGATTGTATTACTTTTCGATTGAATCGCGATCTCGTCGAAGCATTCTATCGGGATTTTCTTTATGCAACTACAAATTGTTTCTTTCCTGTGGCGGATTATGTACACGTAGTATATCTTTTTTGCGTTTATAAAAAAAATCCGCTGCTGTCGTCGTCGCCGAAACTATTTATAGGAAGGTAGTTTAGACAATTTGCTATTTTCACGGAAGGACTACAGCGACGGAGCGACTAAGATTGCAGAGTCGCTAAAGTTGCGAAGGGATTTAAATCACGGAGTTGCTAATGCCGGAAAGTTTTTAGTCACGGAGTGACTAATGATCCCAGAATGATTAAAATCACGAAGTGACTAGAATCACAGAATTATTAAAATCCCGAAGTGGCTAAATTCACGGAAGGATTCAAATAGTGGGAGGGCTGCATTCACGGAGGGATCGCTATCCCAAAAAGGTTAGTGTCACGACAAGGCTAACATCACGAAGTGCCTGAAGTCACGGAGGGGCTATTCTTAGGAAACGTCTAAAATCACGGGGTTCAGGATTGCCACAAGATAGGGGAGAGCGGGGCTAAACGGCATACCGGGGCAAAATGGTATTCACGCGCAATGGGACCAGGGCAGGTATTAGGGCAAAATGGGACAGCAAAAAAATCTACTTCGATGGGTCTTTCTCTTGTCCCATTTTGTCCTGATTCTATCATACGGGGGACTTTATTTGACCATTTCGTACCATTTTGCCCCGGTATGCCATTTTGCCCCGCTCTCCCCTACTCGATATTCGACGAAGCCTGTCGAGATTCACGATAACTGCTTTTTCTCAAGACCGAATCTACGAATAAACGGTGATTCTTCGCGCTCTTGTCAGCCTCGAAGTTTTAACGAGAAAATTTGATTGGGATCGCGACGATGAGAAACGTCTTTCGATGCGATCGCTGCCGGGGCCATCAGGAAGGCTCGACGATTCAACTATCATCCGTCGAGGTGCTCACAGCTAATCGCGTTACCTTTCCACCCGAGCCTTCGCGTACACGAGCATTAGCCGTCTCTCATCTAACCTCCGCCCTCGCCACCGCCCCTTCCCCCCCTCTCCCATCCACTCACCCGGACTCCGACTCGGCGAACTAACTCGTAGGTGTACACTATAGAAACCTCCAATAAATGGATGACGCAAATTTCGCGTAACAGCCAACTACAGCTGTGCCCTGGTCTGTTTACTATCCACGATACACGTATTTAACACGTGGGGCTCTAAAAACAATTATGCGGATGGCTCCTCGCCTGTATATCGCCGCTATTTTTGAAAGTAACGACTCGGCGATGTTGTTCGGGCGCGTGAATTTTTAATTGTTCGCATTTGGCGCGCGCAAACAATTAATTGGGGGCTTATTACACTTCTTATGGCCAATAAATTTTCTTAAAATATTTTTTGGAGCTAACGGTTCTATTTTTTATGTACAAGAAGTGTCTGGCTTGATTTTAGAAGAAATTTATGACGACAAACTGTTTTTTTTTGCATTCGTTGGTTTTTTTACATAACATTTTCATGGGCACTTTTTTCGATGTACTACATTGAAGTTTTGGCGACGTTCTGTGGATAGCTTGGAAAAAAAAATTTGCATATCGCTGGGAGCTCTTCGTCTCCTGTATGTTTTTTCTTGCTCGGAACGACAAGTCGGGTTTTTCGATAATTCATCGAGGAGCAAAAATTCCGCTGATTAAAAATCCCCGAAGTTCGGGACATTTGGCGAATTTCGTCTGACAAAGAGTTTTTTTTCCACTCATCATTTTTCACGTATTCCGTTGTGTTGTGTCGTTGAACACTCTTTTTTTCACACCAATATTTTCGCGGAAAAAGAGCAAAAAATTATTGTTTTTTAGAATTTTTTGGCAAGACATCAAATGCATTGGAAAATTACTCATTATACATTAAAAGCGACTATTCAAATATTTTTCAAAAAATAAAAAATTCAGGAAAACTAGCAACGATCGGAAGATTCGCGTGCGCATTTTTATGTCTGTATTTTATTTCTTTTTTTTCACTAGTTGAGATTAAATTTTAGGTATCGAACTCTCAAAGAGAAAAAATATTCACGTATTTAGAAAAATTAACAAATCATTTCCATCAGAAAAAAAATTCAATCGACGGATAATTTGTGAAACAAGTTTTTTTTTCATCAATTTGTTAATAACTTTTGGAAATTATCATCATGCAAAATCAATTTTCCGATCATTTCCCGCATGCTTGATTTTTTCACATTCTTTTAGCATTCGCAAACGATCGAAATTCTCTCTGAATCTCACACTTCCACGGAACGTGCCGCTCGGAAAGCCTCAAATTCATTTTTGCATTCTGACGCTAAACCATTGCGACGCGAGAAGATACATCGCTTGAAATGAAATATATCGCACACGTGGTTTGTAAGTTGTCATCGTAAGTAGTGTAGCAGTAGGCTTAGGGTTCGCGGGGTAGGGGACGAATCGATTAAAATAAAAGAAGCGTTCGGCTCTTTCTGCCGGAGGGTTTCGATAAATGGACACACGCGGGCGCCCACACACATGCAGTCTATAAAGCGAAGGAGAGCAGCGGCGTGTATCAGCGAAAGATAGAAGCCGCTGCCTTCGGGGGGCTTCCATAATCCATCGACGAAAGAGAAGCTCATATGGACTAAACTATCTACCTACCCTCATTTTTTTCTATGCACCCCTCATGGAAAAAAAAAAAAAAAAAAAAAAAAAAAAAAGAAACAAGACAAATCCCGATACATCGATCTCGAGCCAACACAAGACCAATTTCTTTCTCCCTTTTGACAAAACGCTCCATCGAAATGATATGGCCCGTTTTTATTTTTCTTCACCGATACACGAGTTAATATCAACGATCCGAGGCGAGAGTGAAATTTTTTTCCGATCGCAATTAACGAGAAACGCCCCGAACTCTGCCTCGTACTTTCGAAATTTCCTCGACCGACTAATTGGAGTTGCCGTGTGGAAGGGCAGGCTCGCAATTAATGACGATTTGCGTCTGCCGTATCTTCGCCGCTGTGTGTGCAGCGTGTGTGAAAGAAAAAAATAACGCCGGATGGAAACGAGGGTTGAACGAGCGAAGCTATCGATGCGAAATGGCAAGCAATAAGAGTGAAACTACCAGAGCTCAAACGCCCCTCGTGCTCTCGTGCCGTCCCTCGTGGTCAAGGCGAAAACATAGAAATATCGCATACCCATGTGTACGTGTTTATATACGTATTTATATATTTTATATATGTATTTACGTGTGTGCGAGAGCCTCTTGAACGAACGAGGCCAGAACCAGCAAATATTTGCCTGGCTTTGGCGAAAGCACATTTCTACAAGGCGGAGAGAGGACTCGATCGAATGCTCTCGTACTTCGATACGGCGGTATTACAACGCATATATATATGTATATATTTATGTATAAAACATATAGATGAATACATGTATTACTTCGCCCCCCGTCCGTAATACGAGAAAGGAAGGGAAACAGATATCGGAAAATATCTCAAGCGCATATTTATTTGAGTTTACGTCTGGAATATACTTTTTATTAGGTTGCATAAAGAATCATTCGACGGCATAGAAGATTTTCCGAGACGCAAACGACCGCGGTCGTGATATAATCTCGGACAGTCTCGAACCGTGAAAGTTCTCAGCACTGTGTGTATCGATCACATGTGCTCTCAATTATTAAACGGAGCTTCGTCGTATCGATCAACCGGTGACCTTCTCGTGTAGCTTTGTTTCCGACTTATGCGGCTATTCAGGAATCTTTTTTAATTCGTTACGATTCCGAGCACGCGAGGGACGAGGGTCTTTTTTGTCTCGGGGAAAAAGTTCTTTTCAGTAAGACAAACAGTTATTTTGGCGGAGATTTCCGATGGGATTTTCTCGAACTGTTTGAAAATGTGGTGAAATCGTAATCCGAATAAATATTGGATTTTGATAAATTGTATTATTTATAGACGTTTATTTATTTAAATTGATCTTTTTTCTTTTTTGAATTGATCTAAAAATATGAAAGATTTTTAAATGTAAAGTCACTTTTTGGAATTAATGTAACGCCAAATCGATCCTTCGAACACCTTGCATATGCTTGATTTTTTTCAGATTTTTTCCAGATTTTTATCCCATTGGGAAAAGCTCGAAACTGTCTCTGAATTCTCTTTGAATCTCACATTTCCTCGAGCTCTATAACTTGGACTACCTTCATTCCTTCTGCTCGTTTGAATTCAGGCGCAAAATTTTCTTAAGATTTAAGATTTTCTGGGAAATTTCTGTTTACATGAGAATTGATACTATTTTTCGGGGTTCAAGCTGTAAATTTCTACACGGATGGGCTATTTCTGTTCGTCGTTTGGTATAGAATTCTGCGATTAATCCATCAAGCCGTTCGGACATTATGGAAATTGTAATTTTGTAAAAAAAGTCTGTGATCAACTGTTAAAAATGTTGAGTCATTCGATCAAACATTGTTACACAAAAAATTAAGTACTGTTTTGTGATCTGTATTAATTTTTTGTCCATATATGAAGTAAAATTAGATCATAGAAAAAAAATTCTGCTACATTAATTTTTAATATCATTATGAAATTTTCCTCCAAGAGAAAGTAAAAAACTGGCTGCGGACCTTGCAAAAAGGTCAAACAACAAATTAAAGCAAAACACTCGTGCATTTCATTCGCTCAATTTTTCCTCCCACAAATGTCTTCACTGCCTAATTTTCAGAAATTTTCGCTCGTTTCAAGGAAATCGGAGTCTGGTAACAAAAATTTGGAAAAAAAATGCTCATTATTTCTAATTACAGAAAACAACAAGTAATAGTCCGGAGCCCGTTGTTTTGTCTCATAGAATGCCGCATTGCTTCCGAAGAAAAGTTCTCCCAGCTAATGTGAGCTCTTGAAGGGTTAAACAATCGTAATTTAGACGAGAACGCGACTTCAGCATACCGCGCGATTGTCCGATGTTGTGTGGAATTTATCGCATAACAATGGGAGCGTTGTTCGTCGTGAAAAGCGATAGTTTGAGGCGTGACAATGGGGAAAATGCGATAACAGACAGCATCGCCGTCGCGCTGCAACAATATTCTTTGTGCGATATCTCGGTCTATCTCGAGAGAGCTCTATCGAAGGGGCACTCGAATAAGAGCTCGGCAAAGGCTCGAAGAGTTTCCGAAAGTCCGGATGATAGTGTCGCCGCCTCGGGGAGTGAAAGGCAAGTGGCTTCTTCCTTCAAAGCTCGAAACTTTTCGAGTTGCAAACACCTACGACAGGCCGAGCGGGACGAAACTTTGTGTAAGCTCTTCCTCACCTCTTAGCATCCGTTCCACGCTATACTAATGCCCTCGAAGTGCTCCAGAGTGGTACGACAAAACATTGCACCGACTTGTGTACCGAGCTTGAAGGGTCAGAGGTTCGCGTATGGAGAATCGACCGGCCGCCTCGAAATACCACAATATTCGACGACACATGCCTTCGGTAATGAAGCGAATAGCTGTGGGCGGACAGTCTTGGAAGAGAGAAGTTAAATTCAGTCGATTCCGATACACGGCGATCCGTACGAGACAGGAATTACGCATCACGGTCACGTGCCGAATAAAGTTTGCAATACGATACAGAGTTGGATTAAAATGGTATGCGTCTGATCGCTATGGAACGTTACTACTCGATGGGATACACGATGATACTCCGAAATCTGAGGCACATTTTCTATTTTTTTTACTCGCGAATTATAGGAAGTAGTAAAATGATGATTCACTGGAAGATAAATCCAGTCATACGAAAATGAATTGACACAGAAGATTGCAAATATCCAAATTGGATTGTTTCTGGAGGTGGTAGAAATTTTGGATTTTACTCGAAAACTGGAGGACGTAGTAGAATATTTAACGCTCCTCTAAAAAGCCTACAAGAAATTTTTCGACAAAATATGGAAAAACAGAAAATGTGTCAAGAATTGTGACGTTCGATACTCTTTACTAGATACGATGCATCTAAGTTGAATAGAAAACGAAATGGGTTATTCGAATTAATTGCAATGAAGAGTCGCGATATAGCTTAAATGTAGGTAAATGAAACTTAAGCGGGAGAAATCGGTGAAAGCAAGTTACAATTTTGGTATAACTGCCATAGATAAAAGAACAGCTAAATAACCAATTAGATCCTCTATGACTCGTCATTATTATTAAATTGAATGTGTCGTTTGTTTCTATCTGAACAATAGGAACTGGTCCTCTTCTAAAGGCCCAATTTTTTTTATTCAATATTTGTTGACAATTTTCTTTGTTCTGTTAAGAAAAAAAAAGCTCATTAAACGAAAATTTAATAATGGCGTGGACTGTATCGTTAATTTTTTGTTGATTGTATTGATTTTCTAATAAGTAGGTAAAGTCCTTCCCCCTATGTGAGCCAAAACTCGTAGGGATTCTGAAACGCCCTATTAAAAAATTAAAATTTAAAGGGATTGTTATCGAAGGCCAGGCAAGGTGCTAGTTAAAAAAAATTGATAACAAAGCTCGATAATGAAAGGAGAGCTGGACAATTTGCGATTCGATTCTTCTATATAATCGCCCGTGTCAGAAACGATGGAGCCTGGACGACCCGGCGACGTGGCACGGGAGTCAGGCGATAACTGAAAGGTTTAGTGGAAACGTCCATAAGCGATCAGACGACACCTCCGTTCCTGTCGAAGCGATAATTGCTACTCAATTTTACTCCTTCCGATTCTATTCCCGTCCGACTATCTCGCGTGTATAGATTCGATTTGTCCATGGACCGTGAATGTTGGATGTAAAGGTAAAGGTAGAGCGCAGATAGGAGAGTAAAGGCAAACGCGAGAGGGCGAGAGAGAGAGAGAGTGTCTCGATTGTCAATGCTTCTGCCAGAACAGCGCGGAGAATATTCCGGGCACTTAGCTCGAGTGCAAACAGACTCGAGTGGAATAATAATGGTGTCTGGGGCTTCGTGCATACATAGTCCGCACATCTAGCGATATGAGCGCCTAATGCCTATGTATCTATCGATTCCAAGTGGGAAACGTTCAAGTGCACGAAACGCGTCACTCTGTCGCGAAATGTGGGCTCGGGTCTCGTAAATTTTGAGACCGGACAAAGTAAACCGTTTTTTTAATTATCAACTTTTTATATTCTCAATATTTTCATACGCGTATTTCGCTACTTGCGGTCTTAACTCAACCATAAAAAAATGTATACCCCCAAATTCTTATGATTGTTCCTCATAAAGTTGGGCAAAAAAAATTAGGTTCGTTAAAATATTGCGTTATTTTACGACCGATACATGTTTTTACCCCGTTTCTCTCCGTGCAGGAAGTTAACTAGGAATTTAATTGTAAAAAAAGAAATTATTGCATGCAAATGATTGAACGGTAAAAAAAAAAGAAGAGTCATCCAAGACACAATTTTAATTGATTTCGCTAACTGAAGTTCGGTTTGAAATTCTCTATTTTTTTTCAATCGCGATCGAAATTCGCATTCGGTTAATTTGATTGCAAAAACAACAATAATAGCCAGTCGACTATCACGTAAATCAATAAATAATCTTTGAAAAAATTTTTTTTTTTTCGAATGTAAAAAAATAATGTATATCAATGAATTTTCATTGATCCGGCGAAATCGAAGGGGCGGGGTTTGAATCGCGATAAATGTTATCGAAACCTGTTGACGATAGTCGCTCCCTGGCATAACCCGTTCTGCCGCAGTGATGCGCAGAGCGATAAGCGACCGTTTAACCCCGTCGTCCCGTGGCGTGATTTCGCTTCTCCGCGTTGATGATTCGCCGCTCCTCTATCCGCACGCTGGCAAAATAGCGCCGGTGCAACACCTGGAGGCTGTGAGCCTCGCGATATTCCCGATCGAATCTTCGCCACCCGGCTAAGCCGAATTCCCGTTTCACGCTCGATTACGCGTTGCCCCGGCGTGTGATATTGCGAAAATCGAGAGATTGACGAAGCCGACGAGGGGCGCAATCTCCGCGATCGAACGTTGCACAGATCAAGCGAATGAGAACGCGAATTTTTTCATATCTCTCTTCCCTCTACTCGCTCGCGGTATTTACCGGTACGAAAAAAAAAAAAAAAAAAAAAAAATTATGATAGAAAAATAAAAATGCGAGGTGCAAGCGAAACCGAGCAGACCTTGCGGCACGGACGCGTCCGACACTACTGGCCGGTCGTACGCTGACGTCGAATGCTCATTCAATGTTCATAGACTTTCGTGGCGTTAGGTACGGCGTAGCGAGGAAAGTTCGAGGCGCAGGGGGACTCGAGGATTATTATTACAGTGTATGGAGTACAAGCCCGGCCGTATGCGACGGTATTAGTTGGTCAATGTAGTTACCGATAGCGCGACGGGAGAGCGAGAGGACGAGATGGTCGTGCCAATGAACCAAGCGCGCGGCTGAGCGAAACGGATATTTCCACTTCCCGACATCGGGCCGCAGCGGCGACCGGCCAGTAGCCCGAGAACCGTCGTCGTCACGTTCCACTTGCTTCTCGACTTCGAGGCCTCCTCGGAGCTTCGTCATCTCGCAAACGGCTCTCAACCCTTCCTCTCGCTCCTCGTCGAACATCACAAAGCCTGCGTGATACTTCGTGACTCCGGAGTCGGGCGCGCGTGACGACGAACGAAGTTACAGAAATTCCCGATCGAAGGATCAACGATCTTCGCTCGCAACTGGATCTCTTTTTTGTGAGCATAAAAAGAAAGCTGCCTTCGTGAGTTTCGGCTTGATTGCGTAACATTCGAGAAAACAGCGCAAAAACATGTTCTTTTCGATGATAACGCGAGTTTCTAACGATTGGAATATGTTTGGCTGTTTTGGAGCGTGAAAGCCCTTCCACGAAAATCTTGAAGATTCATCTGGTTTTTTTCGATATCAACTTTTGCCGATTCTTCATAGAGGGCGATTCTTCCAGGGATTGCGGAAAATTTGTTTACGCCCGGGATGAATAGATGGCTCGTTATCGTTTGCCGAATTAGCATTTCGAAGAAGCAATCGCTCGTTATAAATTACGGGAAAATATGCCGGGTAAATAATGGTCGGTAGAATCAAGTCTAATCTTGGATTCCATCCACGCGTTCCAAATGGCGTAATGAGCCCTACCGTTCGCACGCTATGTACTAGCTTACATCGATGTACCTGTGTGTACCGTGCGCATACGTACATGGATAAGCGCGCGGTATGTACAGTGAAGCTGATTACCGTGCAGCCGCAGCTGCGGAGTCCCAGGCAGACATTGTAGCGAGTGGGATCAGCTTCATTGTGCGCACAGAGCTATACAATGGAACTATAGTTGGTTGATCGTAAAGGGAATTCAGTAGCCCAATAGTAAGTAGAGGGGTAACTGTTCGTGGAGTCAACGTACCGAGGCCTTTGCGCTGTTGTGCTCGTTGCCACTGCCGACTCGTTACGGTAAACTGAACCGAGTTGCACAGTCATTGGCAACTCGCAATCGCAGCTTTTGCTCGGCTTGCGGTAAACGACGGAAAAAAAACACAATAGAAATAAAGGTTCTTTTTTATTTGTAGCTCAATGCGCCAAATGGCCATCACAAACTGCGGCAGTAGAAACAGCCAAGAAGAGCAAACGGACATTTAAGAATATGCACACGTCGAGGTCAGGTGATTACGAAGAACTCTTTTTCTTTCATTTTTTTTAGGTTCTTCAATGTTAATTTTTTTCAAGAATTGTTAAGAAAGTAATTTTCAAACTCGTAGAGTTTGGGACGGTTGAGCGGGTTCGGAGCGTCAAAAGGCCGCGCGCGTTCACCCTTTGCTGGACTTTGAAACAGCGTTTTCGATATTGATCGAAATATCTCGGAAGGGCCGACCTTTTAGCTTTAACACGATATTTTCTGATAGTTTTTCTATTCTGCCGCGTATGATTTTTTTTACTCGAGGACTTTTTGTGTTATTCATTGGCTTTTCTTTTACCATTCCCGTTTCTTTCCTGGCTGCGCCCGCAGCCGACTTAACCCTGTACTAAATCGTGGAAAATCGGGTCATACACATTTGGTCGTTTCGATGTAGACTAGTCTTACAGGGTAATCACCAGTCTCTGGGAAAATGACCTTCCGAGGCACGATACGATGCGCCAGCCAACGAGCGGCTGGCTGGTCACCCATCCAAGTACTGACCGCGAACGATACTGCTTGACTTGGGAGAACGCCAGAGCCACATACCAACCGCGCATCTATCGTCGATTACAGAAGCATTTTCCTCTAAATTGAATCCAATAAGTATAAAAATTATGCGGATCAGATTAACACATCGCTTGCTCATTTTTTTTTTTACGTCCATAAAATCATCATACAAAAACCTAATTTCCATGTTTTATGGCTCATTTAATTCTACATATGACAAATAAACGTAGACAAGAAAAACTTGCATGCGAGAAAAATTTTGCCCTTGAAATAAAAAAATCAGTGTTATTAAATTCGCACGCTTCAACAAATTCTTATTGAATTTAATACCAATCATCGGATAAGAAGAGGGCATTCGAGTAGAAATTTTTTATTCAAGATCTAAAAAATGTCAAGCGTCATCGTGAAATAAAGAATGTTTCGAATGGAAAACCCCCGCTAGTAGAAACGGCCGGGTGAGCTCAGACTCTTATTATTCAATTTTTTTCGGCTCCTAACGAATGTCTTTCACGTCGCGTATCGAGTAGACGTTTAAATCTACTTGTGAAGAAATGTTTCCATCCCGCCGGTCAATCATTCGGCAAATTATTTCGGAAAGCCTTAACTCGATGGGTGATTTTTCTCGATTGGAAACTCGGAACATCCATTAGGAAAGTTTTTGCGGTCGGAACTTTGACGATGAGTCGGGGAAAAAGCAACTTCGCAAGGAGTCCGAAATGCCAATGACTGTGCAAGGACGGAGAATACGGTTGCGCAGTGCCCGCAGTGCTGTTCCGTTTTGCTACACAGCACCGTTCGGAGCTTATCCGTACGGGCGGGCGGGTTACGCGACGTTTTCCCAGTCTCGCAAGTGTAGAAATAACAGCGTGGCAGTTTTGCTACCGCTGCTCCGTCATAGGAGAAACATTAAAGTGCACACAATGCCGTGAAACTTTTTCGCGCATGTATACGGGGCGAGAGCGAGAGTACACACGCGAAGTTACAGCGCCGTGCGAATGCCGATAGTTGGAGGATTTGCGGTGGGCAAAAGTGGTCGGTGTAGTGTCGGTGGAAGTTGGTGGAAGGGATTCTCCACACGAGGTTCGAGACGACAGGGAAGCCGCGGGGGAGGAGAGAAGGGGCGTTAGGCGATGAGGGAAAAAGAGGAGCCAGGGGGTTTATGCGGCACGAGCCTCGAACGAACGGCCTGGCAACCGAACGACGGGAAGGGTCACCATGCTGCCAATTTCTACACCGCGTGGCCGTTCACCGAATTTACGAGCCGTGTCGAAAATTAACCGCAGTGGAAGTATCAAGTTCGGGGCGCGCTCACCCCTAACTTCTTCTTCTGCTTTTTTTTTTTGTTTTCGTCATTTCTCTTTTCTTCAACTCCTCACCTCTGACCCTTTTTTTTCACCGGAAAGCACTCTCGCGACTAATGCTCAACAGGATTATGCGACAAAGTTTATTGCAACGCGTCTCGGACAAAGAAGAGGGAGACATGCCCGTTGATTTCGCTTCTGGTCCTCGTTATTTTGGGGGCTTTAACGGACGGTGCGACGTTAACGCGAGCCGCAAAATGAATGTTTTTCACCGCGGAGGAAGCGCGAGATAAGAAAGAATGGGAAAAGAAATTCTAGTCGAATTCTGCGATTTCATGTCTCAAAAAACGATGCGACATAATCATTTTTTTTTCCTCGAAACTATAAGGAAGAATCAACATTTTTTTAAATTACATTTATAACGAGTTGATTGGTATTGGGAGTTTGATGGCCATCAATAATTTTTTTTAATGGCGGAAACTGATAAAGCGCTCCAACAGAAAATGGGCAAAGATAGTCATTAGTTATACGTATTCAAAAAAGTAACATAGTCAATAACTCGTCATCGTCATTAAACTGAACAATCCATTCCATTTTTTATTAAAGACGCATCGTTCCACTAAAGAATGATCAATGAAGGAAAAATTCTCCTCTTTGACCAACTGTAACTCAATTTTTTTTCGATATCTGTTAACAATTTTTTTTCGCTCGACTTTCAATACAAGTTTCTTGCGGACAAAAGTATGCAATGAAAAAAAAAAGTCAACCAACTTTTCGAATGGCCGTGTGTTTGATGTAGTCCTTGCGCATAATGCTCGTTTTGCATGAGTTTGCGAAATTTGAAAGAGAACTTCGAAGATGGTATAAAAATCGAAAAAAACCATGCATGTTAAAGGCACTGAAGAGACCAATTTTGCATAATGGTAATTTCGAAAGGTTATTAACAAATTGAAGAAAAAAAAATCGTTGAACACATTTTTCGGCAACGCAACTTAAAAAAAAAAATGATGCCCTCATTTTTCTGAATCCGTCCAAATTTTGCCGGGAAATTTGTTGAACGATTTTTTTTTTCATCAATTTGTTAATAACATTTTGGAATTATTATTATGCAAAATGAATCTTTTCAGTACCTTCAACATGCATAATTTTTGTACCTTCGAGAAATGTTCGCATTTCTCTCTCAATTTTCGCAAATCCATGTGAAATGAAGACTATGCGCAAGGATGACCTTGATTTCCACTACAAACCAATTTTCTCTCCGCTCATCGATGCCATGAAATGAAGAATAACCGATAGAGATACATAAGAACAACGGCAACATACATCGTCTTTGAACAATCATTTTAACTTTTTGTTTCGCGTCTTTTCTCGCTGCGCAAAGCGATATTTCACGCCGAATAAATTTCGTTCGGTTGAAAGAACGGCGCCCGTTGCTGGATCTCACGGCAAAATTGAGTTCTGATTGAAGGTACTCGAACTGTGAGCGAGTGCGAAAAGTGAGGGCCTGGCTTCTTCGCTCGTTGAGCTTTCGAGCTTCTCGCGACGGGGGTGGTATGAGGGAAGTGGGTGTGGGGGGGTTGGCTAAATTCTCTATCGCGGCTCGGGTTATAACGTCGTTTGATCTTCGATTCCTCGCCACTCGGCTTTCCGCTTCTGACGCAATGACCCGTTATCCTTGACGAAGAAACGGGGCGGGTTGGGGGAGGGTGTCGGTCGGGAACAAGGCGAAAAAGTGGGGACGGGCGATTCGCAGAAATTGCCCGATCGCTAGACACACACACTCACACGGGGCGGATTTTTCGCACGGGCGGGGTTGAGAGATCGGAGAACGAGAGATGAGTCAATGGCGATGACGCAATATGAGGAAGAGAATTCGGAGTAGAATTCGACCCGAGGAGGGCCGGGAGGAGGAAGGATCGAAAGAGGAACCGCGGCGAAGGTGGAGAAGGGATCGAAGAGGCGAGGGACGAGTTCGGAGTCGAGGAAAAGGGCCCAGGTTGTTGCGAAGGGTAGTTCTCACCCCCTCGCGACTCGCCTCGCCTCGAGGTATGCGAGTAGAGAGAAAGAAAAAAAAAATGGTCGATCCTTACCCTCGAGCAGTGATACGTCGATCGTGCACACCGGCTCGACCGTCCAATGACAACGGGGCAAGGAATACCCTCGAAAGACAAGAAGAATCCCACAAAACCTCGGGGAAAAAAGAAAATCTAACCGTATCGACGGGTAAATCTGACTTTGGTCAAAGAGGAAGAGAAGAAAAAATCTCTCGGACTTCTTTGTCATCGGTATTATCGCTTAATCAAAACGTTTTCTCATAGCCTTTGTTCCACTCGGCTCTCGTTCGAAAATATAATATACGCGAATCTCGCCGAGGAGAATAGCTTCAGCGAGGCTCTAATCCGGCCCGATTAACCCACTTTAAGTTTCCCCGCGAATTCTGTCACGGATTTATACGCCATATAGGCGTTCATTTAATTTCGAAAGTGGCGAAAAGAAGAAAAGAAGAAAATCGTAAAAATAGTTTTATGAGACTGCAATCTTCGGCAGTTGCAATCGGCACTTTACGAATAATTTACTCGAACAAAATCATTACATTTTTAAAAAAGTCATCAATATTACATTTCATGTTTTTTATCGACAGAAAAAGATTGTAATCACAGAAATGATAAATAAAAGAACAAATTTATATTATAAAGAAATGAATGTCAATGTTTCTCTCTTTCTCAACAAAAAATAAAAATATATATTATTAATAATAATAATAAATAACCAGTTGACAAAAAAATGTAAATAAGATTATCGACTTTCGTTTTTCTTTCAAGATAATGTTTTCGAAAAGTTCTAACAAATATTCCACCGAATCTCGCGATGCAAGAATCTGCAGGAGAGTCAATTTCATGTTCGGTTTTGCGCACGCACGCCGAAGATTTGAAGGTTCGCTTACCCCCTGACCTATTAAAATTGCGATATCGAAACTCGACCCTCATTAAAACCCCGTATTATTTCTCAAGCGCAGTGAACAATGTTCTGTGTTGCAGTGTCTCATTTCCTACAGCGACACCACCAAAAATTCAGTGTTCCAAAAAAAAAAAGCGTTTGAAGCCTTCCAAAAATGTTTAAAAAAGAAAAAAAAAGTCTCCCTTCGGGCAAAACTTGACAAGTAGGTTTGGCTGCCTCGTTTGTTTCTCGGTCAGTTCTCTCGGTCGCTCTTAGGGTTCCGCCGGCCGGCGTCGCTTTTCACGAGCGACGACGGTCATGCGTACGCAACGCTGCCTAATCGGGCGTCGTCGAGAGAAATTTCTGCCTCCTCACCCTCTCTTCACGAGGCATCGGGCATAGACAAAAGCACCGATAGCTCGAACTTGATGCCACTACAAACACCTATATATGCGTCTCAACATTCTGAAGGTACTACACATGCAGATACGGATATATGTATATATATATATATATGCGTGTCGTAGGGGTAGTACGAGTCGGCGAGAGTCGGGTTGCGAGTGCAGGGGTGCGCGACGATGTGTCCAACGACCTTTCGCACTTCTCCCTCCCTTCTCATCTCTCGCAACCTTCCTCATCTCTTCATCTCTCCAACGCGAAAAATCGACCTTATCCGAGCTTCTTCATTGCATTTTTTTTCCTAATTTCTTCATTCCCACTTCCCTTTTGCTTATCCGTCCTACGAATCGTAGAAATCTTCTCAATCGCCTGCCTAATTATTTGTCCTTCTTCCCTCGATGCTCTTACTTTAATGAATTCGTTCGTTCAACTTCCGCTTTTCATTTTATCGAATTTCCATTTCGTTATCTCACCTTATCTATCGGCATTGAAGGGCACGCACGGCACAAGTTCCAGAATGAACCAATCATGAGGCCGCGGTGTTTGGGGCAGTGGAACAGTAGTGCGATCCGGCCGTGAAGACCGACGACGATGACGACGACGTTGAACGTCGACGACGACGCGGGGGGATGACTTTTTCTTGGGGGTGGTTATTAGCCGTTTGCGTGGCCGGGCCAGGCAGCGCTATCGTCCACTTCCTCGACGGTGCCGTTGTTGACCGATGTCCGAGTGGGATTGGCGCTTTTCAATCACTCGCGTCGTTACAACGCTTCTTCGTTAATTCGTGGCGTAATATACGGGCTCGCGATGCGTTGCACCCTCACGCCACCCCCGAACGATGACGACGACGATCGACGACGTGGATATATATCTATTACCAGAGCTTGTGTCAAGTTCTCGACAGTAAAGGCCCCGTGCTCTCGTAACAACTTTTCAGTAATTAAATTTTTTGCTAAATCTTACTTTTTCCAAAATTTCGTAAATTTTTGATATTCGTGTTTTTTTTTTCTTTTTTTCATGTACTAGTCTGATGCCTCGAAGACATTATTGGATAGATTTTTTTTCTTCCGTTTTTAGAGGGGAATCTCTGATGGAGTAAACGTGACAATTTGCTCAATACGTCTGGCAGTGCGTGCATGAGAGACAAGGGGTGATTTTTTATTCCGTGCCTTACGTAGTTTTTATTGCATGTGTGTGTCTGTGTGTGTTTGTGTGTGTGTATGTGTGTTTGTGTGAAAGGGGAAATACCCTACCACTTCATCTCGTTCTTCCACGTCGTGTTTTATGTATTGATATACGGTTTTTTTTTCGAGTCCTTGGACTAGCTCGCTGTAAAAAGTTCCTAGATTACTATTCACCCACTGTTACTTTGCGCCGCAATATTCACCGGCTCGCGTTCACTAACGTCGCGTCGATCACGCTATACCGCAGTATAGTTCTCATCAGGATTACAATTTTAAAACCGCGCTCCTCGTTCCTTTTCCGGCCCCCGTTTTTTTATTGCGGGTGAGGAGGGAATTTCTTTTCTCTTCTTTTTTCAAGATTTCGTTCACTACCGGTCGAAAGTTGGCCGCTAGTGGTCACGGAAGTGGTCAGACCGCGACGCCGGACGGTGAAACACCCTTAGGATTTTTGATTTTTTTTGTTCCTCGCCGTTTCAACCCCCGAATATCTTTTTTATTCGAATCTTCGCGCCTCCTCCGTTTGTTATTCGTTAAATTTTGCCTTTCTTCCCTAATTATTGCCGGTGTCTTCGTTTTTTTATGATTCGACGACTCGCGGACTGTGCGCGCCGTGTCGGCTCGTCGGCGTCGACGTCGTGCTGACGGTTGACGTTAAACCATCGAGTATTAAAACCCACAGAGTCTGCCTGTGTATTGGCGTTGGACACAGGGGCCGATAATGTCCCCGACGGGTTTTTCCTCGCCGGAGTGGAATAGATCTAGGTTGAGGAGAGGCGCAGATACCGTGTACGTATCGTGGGAGGCACTGTGTCCCGTGCCGAACGGACGTCGTCGCGACGTGTCGCCGGTAAGGCTGTTCCGAGGGTGGGCAGGCGGGTTCGGTTGGCGCGGCGCAGGCGCCGCGCAACGACCGGTCGATAGTCCGCAATGTACTCGGCAAAAGCGAATCCTCCCTCTCTCGCCCATCCCTCTACTCTTCTTCTCCCCGTTCTCTCCTGCAACCCCCCTTCCTCTCTCTCTCGACTTCCCAATGCTGTTGCCTCGCTTTCTTTCTCGCTCTTGCCCGCCCTTACGGAACTTCGGATCGTCTCTTTTCCTCCACCGGGGCCTTTTACTTCTCGTCGACTCACCCCGACCCACCCCTCCCCTATCTAGCCGACTCACCCTCTCACGAAACTGAACATAACGTAGTACACCTTTAATCCACGGGGGTCTTTTTTTTTTTTTTTTCTTCTTTTTTACTCACCCTTGCACCCTCTCCCAACCGCGCTATTTCACAGGTACACACATCTCTCGATACAGCGGGGTTATTTTTTTTTAGACATTTCTCGCGGCACGGTGAGAATTCTAGACGTTTATTGGAATTGATATCGAAGGGTCGTTACATAATGTTATGTGTTGACGAAGTTATTCCCGCTCGGGATCGACCGATATAACTTCGCCGTATTTTTTTGTTGTGCTTTTCATCCCCCCCGTTTTTTTGGGGGCTGATTGAAAATCGAAGATATTTTTATATTCGATTCAAGACGTCTATAGGCTCAAGTTCATTCAATTTCTGTTTCAATTCGGCACAGTGACGGAATAAAAGTTATGTAGTTTGATAAAAAAAATTGTACAATAAATAAATACTTCATGTTTTTTTTTATTTTTTGGGTTTTAAAAGGTTATATTCGTTTTTTATAATGATAGACATTTACGGTAATTTTGAAATGAATTTTCATCTACTTTTTTCTGTTTCCTTCGATAATCGTCTCGAGTGTTGGAACAGTTTTCTACGAAAAAGCGGAATTTCCTATTCGGTTGGGTTTGGTTGGATTAATTAAGTAAAGATAATTCTTCCTAAATGGATCGACACGTTATAAAATTCATTACGATTTTCTGTATTTATAAAAAAATGTAAGTAACTCCTAAATTATTTTTATCGTTTTCTTGGTAAAAAAAGAGAAATGGTTTCAAACGGTTGTTTTTATCTTCTTTCTTGTTGCAATTCCATCTCGATTCCCGGAGAAATTTTCCTCGAATACACGCCAATTTTTGCGCTAACACAAAAAGAGAAAGGACAAGAGTATTCTCAACATTTCCGAGAATCGACAGGATTCCTTTTCTTCCGAGTGTTTAGTCCGACAGAAGAAAACCCGAGACTCTTATTCTCGTAAAAAAAAACAAAAAAAAAAAAAAATCGTATCTCAACTGCTTCCCGTACGATATTGCTCCTCCTTTATCCACAGGACGCTGCGTCCAGGTTCTTTTTTGTTTCCTCCGCGTCTCTCAATTCCTCTGTTTCTCTCCGGGTTTTCCAGCTTCCAAGCCAGAGGGCACGTATGCCAGTCTGCCTCTCTGTAGTTTATATTTTATTGCGAAGAAACGAAAGAAAAAAAAGAAAGGAACAAAAAAACGCGTCAGGCAGGTAGACGAAGAAAAGCAAAATACGTGCGTTTGAGGAGTCGGGGAGAGAAAGCTGGAGAGCCTACCGACGTGTCGCGTATTTCAACTGATGTTTTTTTCCATTTTTCTCTTTTTACCCCGTCTTTATTTTTTTTTCCTCTCTTTCTCCGCGGACTTTTCCTGTTCTCCGGTACCGTTGGCATAGCGCGCGGGGAAAGAGAGAAATAGCTCTTTCTCCGCAGGGGAAGGCGAATGCGACGCCCGAATACGAGAACGCGGTGGGAGAGGGGTAGATAGATATAGAGAGAAAAACCGTGAAGGGGGGAGGGGAGGCGCTTCGTCCCTGTCTCATCCTGCCCCTGGCGTATACCCGGCGCCGCGACGTCGGGCCAGCCCCGCGTGTAACCTTCTCTCTCCGCGCCCCCCGGCCGCGTTTCCCACCCCCGCCCCTCGCCCCTTCGAAGACTACCGACGACTGCGAGAAGTCCTACGGTCGTTGTCGGAAAACCACTTTTCCCCCGTTTTCCCGGAAGACTCGATGCCACCGCTGGACTGCCACATCGACGGCCTCGGGGCTCGAAATAACGCGTAAAGATTGTCCCACTCGTCGTCGTCGCGGGCGGACATATTCGCCGGGAAGAGCCTGTCGGCGTCGAGACGTCCGAGAGATTTTGCAAATTTCGCACCGCCCGCTACTCCGCTTCATTATCTCGACGATAATTGAGACCGAACAAACTCTCCGTCGGCAACGCGAAACTTTCGCTTGCCTTGCTCGCAAAGTTTCCGAATTAAATTGACTCCGTGTAAATGGTATTATACGCGCTTTTTCGGGAGGGTAGGTTTTGTTTTTTTTTTTTTTTTTTTCGTTTAATTTTTACGATCTGCGTTGGGCTCTTTAATTAAGCACTCGAAGCGAGGTAAATCTCTGTGGCGGGTCGGCTCAATGTTATTACTTTTTAACGCGCGTGCGAATGTACGCGGATTTTCTTCGCGCTACGCCGAAAGGGCTGCTTTAGAGATGTGGGCATTTTTTGCCATTTTTTTTGTCTCATTTTTTTTATTGCATATTTGGTTTTTTCTTTTTGGCAATGAACATGAATGAACCTTTGTTCCAAACATAAAAGTATTTCGAAAGTACTTTGAAAAGGGATTTCTTTTAGTTTATTTTCATTTAATTCATATTACGCTTTTATAGTGAGACTCGCGCTTTAGAGATTTTTTTCCCATTTTTTTTTCACTCTCTTGGTGCATACGGAAAAATTGACTTTTTTTTTTAATATGAAAATAAATTATACACCTTTGTTCCAAAACAAAGGTATCAGAATTCCTGTCATTTATGCGCATTTTATAGCCTGACGAGATGAATTAATTTACTTTACGTTTTACAAATTGGAATGAATGAATTAATTGTTAATTTTATGTTCATTTCAAAAAGATGTGACAATTTCAGTTCAACTTTTCGCTGTATTCGATTTTAAAAAAAATTGCACTCATCCTAAAACCCCTACTATTTGAGCTCGTGGATTTTTTCAGCACGATAGTAAGACTATTATCAATAAACAACCGTTGATATTAGAGATAATATTTTTCTTCGCCCAAAAACAAAAATTACGCTTTTCTCAAAACGACGCGAAAGCGTCTCGATCGGTAACAAAAACTATAATTCGTTATTCCACGGTTTCGTGAACACTTCGAAAACACAAGTGATTTGTCTCTCTATCTCGAAATTGCGTAGCGGCACCTAATTTCGTTTCCTCCAAAAAATCAAAAATGAAAAGCAATTTCCGTTACCGACGGAGCGACCAGTATTTCACCTTAATGACCTCGCAAATGTGAATTCGCCGTGCAATTTTTGTTGTGAAATCCCTCGCTCCTCGAATTATTGTATCCAAAACACATTGTTCCAATTTTATTTTTATCTTTTCGTTTTTGATTATTTTCATCTTTCGTATGAATCTTCTATCTCTGCATAGACTATAATTTTTGAGTGAATAAAGGCTCGAGTGCTCCAATGATAAAAACCAACGGAGAAGGAAGACACTCGGTGGGCGAAGTGGGGAAAAAAAAGGGAAGCCCGAGAGGACTCTCGAAATATACAGCTCTCTCGAAATCCATAAGCTCGAAACTCGACGGATTTCAAGTTAGTTTAACGGAGTAAAGTTCGCCAGTCGGCCAACTCTCTGTTTTCGCTGCGTGTAGGTACCATAAACACGGAACCACCGAATCGTTTTCTCCGGCTGTCCGAGCTAGTTCGACTGCGCGTGCTATTTGGGATGAATTGTTGTTTTTTTTCTCCCCTATGTGTATCTCTCAACTCGTACGTAGTAGCAAGACGCGTGCGGGCGCAGTATATACAAGTTTGTAATCCCTAAAACATTTCATTTCCATGCAAATCCCCGTCCCGTCCCTGTCGAATTTTACTCAGACTACCAGTGGATTGAGGGCCTCGTCGCTATATGAAAAAATTAATTAATAAAAAGTAAAACATATGTTGCAAAAATTAGAATAAAAAAATCCTTTTATCGAAATATATTGAAGTCTTTAAGATAATTCTAGCACCATTTCCGAAAACGCCCAAGTTCGAGAGAGGAATAAGAGAGCATTAAATAAATTGTTTGTCCATAATAATAATTCCAAAATGTCATTATCAAATTGGTGAAATACATTTTTTTTTTTTTTTTTCAAATTATTCTAATAAATGAAAACCGAAAGAATAAGTAGTTATTATTAGTGGCAATTAATAACAACAATGTTCAAATTATTGTTATATTAGTTAATATTATTTCTATTTTATTCCAATGTTTTTTTCACACGTATTTGTTTGTATAAATTCGAGTCTAAAGTATATAGAAGCGAGTGAAATTGGTACGCCCTTTGTCGAAACTCGACTAGGTATTTTAAATTCGAGAAAATTTTCCACGTAAACACATGCATAACTTCGTGAATTATTCATTACGCGGTGTACAACGCTTCCGGTGTTCGCGAAGATGCGAGAGATTTATTGTGCGGTCTTTGGCTTCGCGATACACTTCTTTTTTTTTTTTTTTTTTCATTTTTTTCCGGAGGTTTGAAGAACCGGGGAATTGGGATGGCACAAGAGTTTTCCGTAATACGAAACGCGTGAAGAATATAACACGACGACGGTATAAAAGGAGCAGGAGTCCCAGGCCATTTCACCTCATTCATACGACTAGGATTGCCTTCGCTGTAATACGAAAAATTGCTCGAAGCGTGTCGTTCCAGATTTTCATCACCGACGGAGCCGGCGAATCTCTCTCCGTCTAGTACATATGTACAGCAGGCGGTTGGATATATATAGAGAGGACAGACGAGAGGCATATTCCGCGTTGAAAGCGAGGATGTAGATAAGAGTCCCGAATTAGAAGAGCAGTTTTTACCCGGGGATTTTTCGCAGGATTCCGCTAGCCGGAAAAATATTCTAACGCAGTGTGTTGATTCCATTAAGGAAATGACCAAGATAAAGTGGAAAAAGTGGCCGAGAAGTTTCAACGTGACCGCGGCGCTGAGGGGAGGGCATTCATTAAATTTCTATTAGCCCTAATATTTTTTTCGTTTGTATTCGAAAAAATATATGAAAAAGAACGGAAAAAAAAAGAGCGTGTCTCGCCGAGAGGCGCTTTGCTTCACGGTTCTGCGTGCGGGGCGCCAATTAAAATTCGCGTTTCGCAAACGGGGTGAGAACGAAATCCCGCTCGGCCCGTACGAACGAGATTACAGCGAAAAAGAAAAGAAAAAAACGTCATTCAATGTGCGAACGACGGAAGAGAGATTGCTGCGGCGGTTTTTTCGCTTTCGGGCCACGGAATTGCGGGACTCGCTGAATTTTCGCGGGAAGAATGGATTTCATTTTTTTTCGTGGAGTGTTAAAAGCCCACGCGAAAACAAAGATTCGTGGAATACTTATTTTTCATAGACCGGCGGGAGAGACCTTTTCTTCTCACACGTGTATCGAACTCGATTCCATGACTTTTCTACGCACTAGTGCGCAAAAGTGTACTTTTCCGCGGAATGTCTACTTTTCCTACAAATATCCTGTCTATATATTCTTCTATTAGTAAGCAATAAGTAATCAATAAACAATTCGTTGAGTGATTTGGAATTGAATGAGGTTGATGCTTGGAGCTATTCATAAAGTTCAAGTGACGTTGAAAAAAAATTATTTTTCCGCCAATTGCCAATATTTTTTTTTATGCCAAAATCGTTATCGAATTCTCCGGCAGTGAAACGAACGGATGGAAATATGTGGTCGAAAAAGTTTTTGGCAATGCTGACTTTCTCTTTCATCGAAATAGGTTTTTTTTTCATTTTTTTATGACTCTGCGATGGCTCGAAAAAACGATTTCGCGACTCCGCCGAGGGTCCGATCTCGTGTATTCACCGGCCCCTCCCCAATACAACAAATATAACAAACATTTCGGTTTTTCCAATAGTCCATCGCGAAGCAATAACGTCGTTGTTTAAAAAAGCTAAAAAAAAATTCGCGAAATACGTCGATAAAAGAACGTCGTCATTCGTCATTTCGACGCTATGTTTGTTTTATTTTTTTTCCCAACACGAATCAACCACTTATTGTTCTCCCACTCTCGCATTCGTCACGGAATCCCAGAACGAACGCCAATGTGAAGCAAAAACATTATTTTTTCCGATCATTATCTCAAACTAGCTCAACAATGTTTGTTAGCATAGAAAAAAAAAAATTTCGCAAAAATGCATCTGAGATATATCCAATGGATTTCCTCAAAAAAATGGTAAATTACGGATATATTTTGAAATACACATTTTAAATATTATTTAAAAAAAATAATGTTCATCGAACAAAATCGCCGAATTCGATATATACTCGATAGATTGCATTTCCACGCGGTTGCAGATTCCAGTGGAAAAAAAAATGCAAATCAATTACGAGAACGATAGGCTCTTCGGAGTCGATCGTCAAAGGGTTAATCGATCCGTAATAAATGTCATCGAGTCCTGCGAATCGAAGAACAGCCGAACGCGTCGATGGAATTGAAAAGACCGCGGATTCGATAACGTTTCACGTTGCATATATATAGAATTTATATGGCACATGGACCAAGTATATACAAGGCATATAAACTAAATGCACACCGTCATGTGCCGTTATGTATGTACGTATGTGTAATAGATTGAAAAGCAGAGACTCGATCCGACTCTCGCCCTCCGTGGCTCACCCATATATTGCATAATCGCTCGGTCGTGTTTCACGCTTGTGGTCAGCCGGTTGCACCAGACTTCCGTTTCCGGTTTCTACTACCCCACGTAACGTTTTCTCTATCCCCGCCGTCTCCCGTCCCATCCCCTCTCGGCTAGTCCAGTCTCCTTCGATCTCTCGCACTTTGCTCTCTCAGCCTCGCCGCATCAATTCCGAGGCCGATCACGTGTCTCGAATTATTTATTCACGAGTCTCGCGTGTCTGTTAAATAAATTCTCATGTGGTTTTATCCGTCCCGTGTCGATACTGCATCTGCGTCTCTCATTGGTCGAAGAGAATTTTTTTCATTTTTTTTCTCTCCTTACATCATACGTATCGTATTTTTCGTACTTCCTATTAGAACGCCTGCAGAGACTCGTCGCTCTCGAGCTGGAGCAGTAGTGCAGACCGAGCGTTGTCAGACCGATGGGAATATTACTCTTACATACGTGTTTATGCGCATACATTTTGATATACGTTACGCGATAGAGAAATGTCGTTGGCCCGCTCGTTCCCTCCGCCACCCCCCTTCAATATCCATCCTTCCATCGTGCCCGTCGACGAAGCTCTATACGTCTATTCCTAACGTGATACGAATGCGGCAGAGATGAAGCCACTCGACGAGGCTCGCACCGCGGCATCGCAATTTTGGATCGACGCCAGAACCAACGGAGCACGAGAATCGACACGACGAGATTCCGTCGGGAGTTTCGCGTTCCTCGCGATAAGCGGTGCTGCTTTCTGCTGAGGCCGAGCAAATTTTTCCCTACCTCGCTCGTTCACGGTAATGCAGCGACTGGGACGAGGGAAACTCGTCTGCCAACGGTCGGTAGAACACGCTCGATGATACTCGAGATAAGGAATAAAAATTATCGATTTTTCAACCGAGCGCGGAGTTATGGAGAAAAAAAAGAAAGAATTGCAACTGGTCTTCAAAAAATAATTATTAAATTTTAGGAAACGCCGAAATCAATTTTTCAACGATTTGCGAACCGATCGATTTTTTTTTTACGAGGATTCTACTTCTCTATCATTTTTTTTTTCGTGTATCGGAATAAACTTTTTTTTGTAGCGAATCGCCAAAGGAAATTAATGAAAATTACACGAGATTCGATTTTTTTATTTCTATATTAGACTCGAGATTACTAAACGAGAGAATATGTCGTGTTTGTCAAACAGATTTCATGTTTCCTTCGATAATTCAAAAAATATAAACAAAGTAATTTAAAAAATTGAAAAAATTGTATAATTATAAAATTAAAACGAAGTTTTCGGTGTTTGTTGTTTTCTGAACAAAGTTTTAATTTTACTAAGAAATCAACGATTTAGCGATTGAATGTTTATTTAGAAAGGATAAAGTTCTAAAATATATTAATAAAAATCGTGGAACGATCGGCTCTTAATCTACAAATTTTACGGAATTGCAAATAATTTTTTTTCTCTTTGAACCTTACTTTTCATGAATTTTCGCAAAAAAAGCACGAAAATCTTTTCTTTTGAATAAATATCGCGTAAAGCTCTGCCGGGCGACGAAAAATTTACAGCGGGAGATTACAAAGGCCTTCGGGCTCGTGGCCATACCCGCTTCGTTCGTAGCCTCTTTTAATGAAAAGTGGGTTTAGGAGAACGCGAGAAGTGGAGAATCGCTAGTTGCCTTTTGTTTTTCGCAGTATCAGCAGGCGCTTCGTTCTTTCGCATTTTTTTTTTCTTTCGCGTTTCTCTCTCGCTCCTCTCGCGTCTGGCATTCGCGGAAATCAATAATGTAGGTTTGATAGTGACCCCCCCGGCGTGAATAGTCGGTGTCTCGAGGCCGGCCCTTCGTTGACGACATTGTCGTGTGGTATAATTGAGCGAAGAAAAAAAAAGGAAGAAAACATAGTGCCAAGTATATATACACTCATGTATACATATATATACAAATCATCCCCCTACAGTGTCGGATAATCGCGTAGGGACTTGGGGTGCCAGTGCAGGATCGGTTGCAAAAAAAAAACTCTTTTTCTTTAAACACACACTTTATAATAATTAATAACTAATAATATTACTAACGAGAAGACAATGGTGCTACTTAAATTTTTATACATATTAATAATATTATTTCTCCTATCCGTGCATGCCAAATGAATTTCGCCCAACCCTTTCGCAATAAGTGAAACCACCGATTATTATTTTTACTCAAAATAAAAAGATTTTCAAATATTTATTTAAAAAAAAAATTATTTGCCAAAATTTCATTATTTTCAAAATTCAAAAAAATTATAAAAAATCGTTTATTCTGTATCAAGTGACTGCGAAAGGGTTTCGATTTATAGTACACTATCAAACATTGTGCTCCGAACGGGAGTTATTAATTCATAGTCCGCTACATCGGATAAAGGTCCATTGAAATTCTTTGAATAGACTCAGCTTCTCTTCTTTACTCTCCCCTCTCTCTCTCGCTCTCTCTCTCTCGAGAGAGAGATATAGAGAGGAGAGTGAGTGGCAGGGATATGACTAATGTACAGCAATTAAACATGCTGTGCCGATCGATCGTCCGCACTCGTGCTCTCGACCGTGTCTAGTCGGCATACTATTCTCGTTCATGCACACCGTCAAAGGGTTAACAAACCCTATCCACGCACAGTCTCTCACCCGGCTACGTCTTTGTTCTATAATTTGTATTCTTCACTCCGTTATGTTGAAAATAAACAAATTATTCTAATTCTCGACCATTTTTTTTTAATTTTTTTTTTTAGATTCTATACGATCGATCGAGTAAATGGACCACTCACCCTCATCTTTCTACACTAATCTGATGCAAATCGAATAATATATATTGAAAAAAAAATTCTTCTATTTCTCGATGATTTCGAGTTTTTTTTTTTATTTTCCTTTAGTATATTCAATAAAACGGACTACACCAGTCTTATTTATTCCACACTAATCCAATGCAAAATAAATAATATATATTGAAAAAAACGAATTACTCTATTTCTCCACGATCTCGAATTTTTTTTCCATTTTTTTTTTAGTTGAATCGATCGGTGGAGAAAACGGTCCACTCAGCCTCATTTCTAGCACACTATATCCGATGCAAAATAAATACGATATAGTCATACGGTGCATCGTGAATAGGGTTCGTTATCCGTTCGCCCACACTCCCACGCACTCACACTATTTCGTCCGTAGTTCCTTTCAAATCCGCTTTTTTTTCGGCCCTTCCATTTTACTTATTAATAAATCCATAATGATTATCAAGTAACACAGAAAAATCGTTGTTTAATTTTTTTTTCTTTTTTTCATGGTTTTTAAAAATGTTGTTTATCTTTGTATCGACTCACCAGATATTGCTTGCAATGTTTTTTACTTTTAACACAGGTGCGCTTCTTCTTTTTCGACGTTACGGCCGCGAAGCCGTTGCCCGATTTTTCCTTGTAGGGCAACGACGTCAGGTTGGATTTATTCGCGGGCATCTCGAACCGAGCGTGTTAATCAATTATTTAAAATTAAACTTTTTTTCTTTAATAAAAAATCAATCTGTTAGGGATGCTTCGTCACTTTACAATTGGGTTTTTTTTATTTATTATCTTTTTTTTGTCTCGATATTTCGAGGAGGCGCGAACCGCGATGTTTTTTCGGATTCACCGGGTACGAAACGTTTTGCTTGTCCGATTGGTGTTTCGTTGACGAGTGAAACTTTCGAGCAGAAAGCCTTATTCAGTGTTAGAAATTGAGGTGGACAGACGGAGAGCACGAGCGAGAGCGAGCGAGAGAGAGAGATAGAGGGCAAAGGCGGAGGAAGTAGAGGTGGGATGTTGGGAAGAACAGAGGGGTGAGTTTACGCGCACGCGGCCAGTGCACCTGTCGCTCGTCCCTGCGAGACACACCAATCATCGGTCGGGCCCCCCACCGTCCCGACCGTCTTTCTCAGGGTCGAAAGCCTCGGACCGAGCGCCCTCCGACAATTCCATCCACGATAATCGCAGCCCACCACATTATAATACGAAAAAAAAAAAAATAGCCATAACGATTCGCCATTGGCTAGTTTGCGAAAAAAACCGATAATCGCTCGATAACCGGAGGGAGCTAAAATAACCACGGAGTTCGTCAAACTTCCACAGGAACGCAAAGCGAAATACACGAGAGAAAAAATTTGCGAAATTGCGCAAAATTTCCCGAAAACGAAAAAACGATCCTTGATTTTGGAAAACGAGAAAAAATCATTTTAAATTCCATTTATAAATAAATTTGTCCAATATAAATTGTGATGTGAAACAGATTATAAAGATAATTTGCCTCATACAAAAGAAATACTATAATAGTTATTTTTTGATAAAGTTTTATCCAAGAGACAATTATAGTTTTAAGTCAAAAGTGAGCGTCGCTGAAGTTCGGAGCCCGACGGATTTTCTGGACAAATATTTTGTCGTGCCTGCGCGAAACACGATTTTTTGTGCAGAAAAAATCAAAGCACGACAAAGTTTCGGCCAGGGCCGGTACCGAACCCCAGCGGTGATAATGAAATACAGGACGTCACGTCCGAAAGATTTATCGGCCCCCTCCCCAGTGCTGTACCCTCATTCACACTCGGCAGTCTCTCTCTTTCGTTACATCGAACGAAAACATTCTCTTTACCGTACCGACGACGTCAATGCAGCTCTCCCGTTTATCGCCCCGTTTTATTTCTTACTGGACTGAGTTACATTTTCGGCGAACTTAACGATCGACGAACTTGGCATTCACCAATAATACAAAAGTTATCCAAGTTTTCGTTAAACTCTCCTTTAAAAGAGCCCCTTTTGAAAATTATAGTCTTTTATTGAAAAGAGTGTCCTTATAAATAACCTTAATTTTTACCTTATTTTTTTTATAAACATGATGCGTTCATTTTTCTGAACACGTGTACATCTTTTCGGATTTTTCAATTTGCTTTGAATTTGTATTTTTTTTATGGAAAAAAAGTGTCCAAAGACGCAAAATTCAAAGTAAACTGAAAAAATTGAAGACTCACACGTTACAACAAAGAACGAATCATTTCTATTGAAACAAAAGTAGGTTCCCGGGATATTTGTTGTAAAATTCATTTTTTGATCAATTTGTTGATAAAATTGTTGAATTATTATCATGCAAAATTAATCTTTTCAGTATCTTCAAAATGCATACATGTTTTCAGGTTTTGATACCATCGAGAAGCATTTTCAATTCGCTCTCATTTCTTTCAAACTTTTGCGAAATGAGCGCCAAGCGACATAACGACCTTGAAAATCGTTGTCTTACGATCTCAATGAGAATGAAGCCAAAATATACATATATTTCCGTAGCAGCAACGAAATTGCAAATCGCAATACCGGTTATTATCGGTGAATTTGTGCACCGTCCGGATGAAGCGTATACACGCCCACACGTCTGTATACATCGAATACAAATTCGTTCTTACCTTGAATTTATGCCGCGAGATCCACGTGCACGTTGATTCTTGTGCGCAATCCCTGCGAATCTTCTTCCGCTTCTTCATCCAATTCTGATGGATCCGACGATGCACCGCCGAGCGCTCCGTCCGACCACAGGGAATCCCTGCGGCACACTGTAGCTTCGTCGTAGCATCGACACTCAGCGCCACCTGTCGCCGAACCGTCGACTCTCCCAGTCTATTTTTCCTCTATCGTTTTTTTCCATTTTCGCCTCTACAGAAATCTGCTTCATCAACAGTGGTTTCGCGCGTGTGGCGCATACAGTGGCGAACCTATCGGCGACTTTGTAACTTCGTCTCGCACAAAAGATAGTTGACCCGTGTCTCCGCGGTCGAGTGGGTACCCCGTTCCGCTCGCCGAGACGCCCGAGGAGCTGCTAGACGTTACGAGCACGGTTACGTGTCGGGTCGCTCGTTCGGATTCTCCCTGATCGCGTTTCCGCGCCTCGGCCCTGCCCCGTGCGAGTAAATACTCTACAGCCCGTTGAAACGACGGAAAATAAAGGGAACCATCGGAAGGAAGCGACTACGAGAAAAACTAAACAATAACAAAACCTCGCGAGAAAGTATCAAACGTCTGAGTATCCTATTTATTCTCGATTGAACCGACAAATCGAGTTACAACCCGTTACTCGCCGCACCAACGCGCGGGGTGTGTTGTTTCGTTGTGACGAGTCGACGAATTAAACATTTTCGCTTGTCCCGTGCGTGAAGCCTCCTACTTTATCCGTGCGTCGTGCAGTAATCTCTTCGTTTGTACGCGCGCGTGTGCATGTGTCCGTGCGTGTTTGTGTGTTTCACGTCGTGCAGCAGTGCGAAGAAGGTGCGGTGTGTATACGACAAGAGGAAGAATAAGAATTGAAAGAAACAGCGAGCGGCAGCAGCATCGAGAGACAGAGAACGAGGGCCAGTAGCGCGGCGAACGGAACGCGAATACTATACGATGGTCTGATCGCGGCTCATCATGACCGTGGACTTTGCTGACTATTTCTGGGTGAGTTTCCTTTTTTTGCTTGAAAAAAGAAGAAAAAAGAAAACAGACATCCGATTCTCTTCCTTTGTCCGAATTTGTTCGTCGATGGGTCGTAAAAAACGCGACGTCGAAAAAAATGTTTCGAGAAAAAAAATGATTTTTCCATCGAAACGCGAGTTGTCAATTTTTAGGGGAAAGTTAGGTTAAACCATACAGAAAT
This sequence comes from Ischnus inquisitorius, assembly GCA_963924025.1. Lineage (NCBI taxonomy): Eukaryota > Metazoa > Arthropoda > Insecta > Hymenoptera > Ichneumonidae > Ischnus > Ischnus inquisitorius. The sequence continues at coordinate 14,940,999 of OZ001251.1, forward strand.
GCTTCGGCATTGAAAACTCGTGAAAATTTTCGAGCCGTAGGTTTTGTAGATATCGCTTCTTTTTTCTCCTTTCCGACACATTCGAGGCTTCTTTACCCTCGTTCTCGTTTGTCCAACCGCTCGCCGATATCGACAAACGAGAGGAATGAGACGGATCAAGCGTTCCCGTCGTCGTTTGTTTATTTCTCAATTTTTATCGGAGTTGTCGACGTAATTTTAGGAGGCAATTTGCTATCGTTTGATGATTGAGTATCGTCGTAAACGCTTTGTAATATATCGCGCTGTTTACAAATGTTTTACGTAAATATCTTTCTTTTTTAAGACGTTTTAATCCTCAATTGTTTTTTGCCTCGCAATTAAAGTACAGTTGTCAGACGGCGCATTGTGCGCTGCAGAACAAAAAGGTATAATTACAGAGATGAAAAAAAAAGTTACCTACGAGGGGACTCAAAAAGTCGAAAGTAAATCTTCATATTATCACAGAATTTCACAATAATAATACTATTGAATTACAAAATTGTTTTTGTAAATGAAAAAATATTGAAATGCATTGAAATATTTTAATAGAGTTAAAATATTATAATGATTATGTTATTGATGTATATACTTATAAGATACGAAAAACGAATTACAATATTTTTGTGTTAAAGAAAAAATAGTGTAATTTCTTTTTCTTATTTTATAAAACTATATTTTAATGATCTAATACTGTATTATAATATTTCGCGATGCGGAGTTTCAAAAGTATTTTAAAAGCTGCATATCGCATCTGGCAAGATAATTCGGAGCTTCGATATTATTTTTCAATGCAAATCGTGACTTGGGCTTATTCTCATTGCCTCGATCGCGGCGGAGGGAGCGGCGATTCTTTTAAAATCCCGTCCAACTGTATTTCGAGGCGTAAAATAATAAAAGGTCTCTTTCTCCCGCGCCCTTTCGGTCGTAACTTCGCGATCGTGGGTAATGCATAGCCAACGGCGCATACACTTACGCGAGAGACGACAATAGCGAAGGCACACCGACGAGTGTGCACTTGCCGCTTTGCCGGGGAGAGAGAATGTACGTTAGGAAAGGACTCTCTCGCGAGGTGGCTAGCGTAGCGTATCACCTCACTGCCACACTAAAATCCACGCGCATTCCTACACGCTGGATACGAGGCTCGTGTGGGCCGGCACAGTTGTCGTACGCTCGGAATGAGAATTGGCCGATGAGCGAGCCGAGAGAGTGACTCGCGAGTGAACCGCTCCCCCCTCCCCTTCCTCTCTTGCCCGCCGAATCGTCTTTCGTTCATTCTTCCATATCCATTCGAATCAAATACAATGAGAACAAATTGTCCGAACGTCGGCCGGGAATTATGGTAGCTTCTCTCGACGATCTTTCGCCGATCGAATTAATCATAGCTGATTGATTCTTCGCTACTCGATAGCGTTTCGAGCGATCCGTTACAACGAAATCGACATTCGTTCCGAACAAAAATATTACTACGATAATTGATTTTTATTTGTAATTTTCTCTTTTACATAGATCGAATATCGACGAAGAAAGATAACAAACGTTTCGTTCTTACACGACGACTTTGTAACTTTGCTACAACATTACATTGTTGAGCTTTTGTTTTTATTGCATGCTCTTCCGTCTATTATCATAGTTCGAACTTGACGGAAAGCGGAGATAACGAAAGTTCCCTCCCTTCTTCTGCCCTCTTCCTGTTACTCATCTCGCCGTTGACTATCTTCTACGCGGCTTTTTTTTTTTTTATATGATTGATAAACCAGAAACGATGCGACGGACGGGCTGTCGCGAGGAGCGAAGAATACGGCTTCCGGGAACCTTAATGCAGGCCTGATAAGAAAATGGAGATCAACGGTGCATTATTATTTTTTTCATCGGAAATTCAAAACTCTTGACTCTTAAGAGTTTCATAATTACATATTAATTTCTACAACAACAACAATTATTATCAGTATTATTATTGTCATTATTATTATTATTACAAAAATTTCATAATAATTTAAAGTATAAGTAGAAGTAAAAGGCGAATTTATAATTTATCGATCGATTTATACGTTAATTCGAATTAGAAAAAGAAACAAAATATAGCTTCGTGCCCGAGAGTTATAAAAAAATTGAAATGAATTTTTTTTAACTCTTTCGATGTTTTCATACACAAGATTGAACGTTAGAGCAAAATAGTCAAATCATCAAGCATTCCGGATACATCGACAGGTGCAGAGAAATCTGCTCCGACATCGCTGAAAATCGAAAAAAAGAAAAAAACAAATCTGATTCTAAACTATCGCGAGTTACTGTAGCGTGCAATCAAGGCCCGACTTACGTACGCGAAAGTTCGTGCAACACCGGATCATTACACTGTACGATAATCGATTGTAATTTTCCATCTCGTGGGTATCAGTAATTGACCAGCGCCGCATCCTTTCATTCGTCGTTGCACGGAACATCGGTAAACGTCAGCGTTTCGCTAATTTATGCCGATGTTCGAACAACAGGCGAACAGAAAAACATTTTGTCAGAAACGAGGCGGGAAGAGAGAGAGAGAGAGAGAGGATAAAAAAGAGCGAAGGAGCTCGATGACAGAAGAGCCGGTCGACGATGCGTAGAAACTCGCGAATGGGTTGATGGAAGAAATAGAATGTAATAGAGCATCCCATTTTCGTGACGTCATCGTTCGACTCTACAAAGTGTATTCTCTACCGCTGGCATGCATGTGTATGTACATATATGTACATAAACATACCTATGTACATATGTATGTATATATGTACGTAAATATTGTATGTATATACGTATGTATGTACTGAATATGTATATATGTATGCGCATGTATGTACTGTATGTATGTATTGAATGTATATACACACATATATGCATGCACAAGAATTGACTGTAAGGACTGCACTGTTCATTGTATGAGTTTATAGTTACGACCCGATCCAGGGTTACACAGTGTTAAAAGGCTAAGTGGTCCCCCCTCGTCCCTACCATTCAGAGTACGTTCTCGTTAAGCGTTCTTATGTGTCAAACGAGACTCGTGAGTTTCGTTGCTGAATAAATTATACGTGCAACCTTAAAACACTCGTTACTTCACGCCATTTTCCGCGCGAACCGAGGAGCGATAAAACGTTCTTACCTTCTCAAAATTATCGCGATAGCTGAAGCTCGAGAAAGTATTTCTCGAAACGCAAAATTTGGTCGTATTTGCAGAGCTTAAACGATGAAGGGAGCCCGAGGAAATGTGAGATTTAGAATTCGTAGTGAATTCCCCAATGGAATAAAAATCTGAAAAAAATCAGGCATATGGAAGGTTTTCGAAAGATCGATTTTGCGCAATAATAATTCTAAAAAATTGTTAACGAATGGATTAAAAAGAGACTTGTTTATCAAATTACACCGCAACCTAATATTTTTTCCGATGAAAATGATTACATTTTTTTTTTTAATACGTATTCATTTTTTTTGAATTTTTCACAAAGAAATAGTTGTTCAATTTGGAATCGAGAAGTTTGAACGCGACTATTAATCCAAAAATTTGTTCGTTGCAAAATATCACCATAGTGAACGGTAAAAAATAGAAAGATATATGCATTTGAGCTTCCGGTTGAAAATGCCAAATTACTGATATAAAAGTGTTGGACAAAGGAACGAGATAAACGCAATTTTGGATAAAGTTACGCATTCATCGTATTTCCCTGGCAACGCCCATAAAAATTACGGAGTTTTTTCTTATCCGTCTACTCAAAATTAACGTAATAACCGAGCTCGAACGAAACCAAATCTCGGTCGAACTACCAGTTTCCAGCTCGAGTTACAACACAGATTTCAGACGAAAAAAAAACCCCCATTTTAACACGCAATAAAAAAACAAAGTATTCATATTTCCGGAATATCGTGAACAAAAACGACGATTTTAGTTTTACGACAAGTTTATAAAATTCGTCAAGTTTCGCCGTACGTTTCTTTTTTCGTCGTTCTCTCGCGAGTCTCTTATTCTGTCGTCGAGAGGCTGCGGCAATTACCGGGAAAACTCCCGGGAAAACCGGTTAGGCCTTGGATCGTAACCGAGCTAAGCAAAAAAACGTTCGAGTTCGTGTAGCGAGGGTAACAATTTGCGATTTTTTCGAAAACTCGATCCCGTCTCGCTCGTGAGAAAGATGTGCGAATGAAATTTTTTATTGTTGTTATTATTATTTACTTTTTTGCTCGGGAGGCCGTCGAGGGAGGGGGGAAACTAGAAATCGTCGCCGAAGCCTAATTACTGCTATCGGTTAACAGTGTGGGCGTTAAAGGGTTCAACCGCGCTCGGCGGTGCCGCATACGCCGCTCGTCCGTGAATATACCCGTCGAGTATCGTAAACGACAGCGGCGGAATCACAGTAGCTTCGATGCTTGACGGACTGCTCTCGTAGTGTACACGTTGAAACACTATCGCCATCGGCCTATCAGGCTTGAGGACAGACACAGCCGGGGATCCGGCGAAGCCTCGTGAGCGCCCCGCTCGTCGAACAATTTATCATTAAATTTCAGTTAAGCGATGATAAAAAGGCTGAGAGATAGCGGCTCACAGAATATCATACACTGACCTTCTGAATTGGGCAGTGCACTGCGGAGGCTGCGATAAGAATAAAAAAGTTTCGTGTATTCGTCTGCTCGCGATAGCTGGAAAAAAACGTACATTATTCCAGATTTTCGAGACGAAATTTGGGGGATTTAAAGACTCGAAAAAAATCCGATTCAAAATATTTTGAAAAATCTTGCTCTTTTAATTTTTTGGCTCGCCGGAAAATGAGTTGAACAATTTTTTTTTGTCTTCGATTTGTTAACATTTTGGAATTATTATTGTGCAAAATTAATCTTTTCTGTACATTTGATATGAATGATTTTTTTCAGATTTTTAAACCATCGAAGAGTGGTCGCAATTCTCAAACTTCAATATTTCGATTTTTTTATTATTATTATGAACGTGTTTATTGATGTTTTGCATCTCTGGTGCGTATTTTCGTATGAGATATTCGAGCATAATAAAATGAATGCATAATACGTAATCCATGAGAAAAAAAGGCGCTACACTGACGTCGAGAGTCCAAATTCAAGCTATTTTGTGCTGGGCAACGGCAGCTTCGCATCGCAACTAATAACCACTGGCTGAATTTTAAAAACCGGATAATACCATTCAATTCTTTCGAAACTTTGCGTGCCATAGAATTATTCATTTTTCTCCGGTTCATGCATATTCAACATTGTTAACATTAATTACTCGCAGCCAAAAGATCGTTTGCTACCCATGAATTATAGTTTTTTAAACTAATCGGATTGAAGCCATACAACACAATACAGAAAAATTTAATAAAGAAAAATGAATGCGTTAATTACATAAAATATTTGCTTAATTAAATGGTTATTATGGCTTCTTTAAAAAAATGTTGTTAAATTAATTATTCATCAAAAAGGAAAAAAAAATGAGTAATAAATTGCACAAAAAATGTACCTAACTCATTACTATTACGATCGGTATTTTACACAATTATTTAATTAATTGAATCTTTCATTATATGGATTATTTATCAAAAAGAGAATTCTAAATAATCGATTGTAATTCGCATAAAAAATCCGTCGATTTGAGGCCATTATTTCGTTACCTGCTATTTATTAACCGATTAACGAGCCGTTAAAAATTTCTAATCGACAGGGTGAAAAGAATAATGGATTCGACGTGTTGTACCATAACATGAAGCATGGCGTGGTCGCGAGCAAGGAGTTGGCCGATTTTCTTCGGGAGCGGTCAGCGATCGAGGAGAACAATTACAAGCTTCTCAGCAAAGTTGCCAAGCAAGCGAGCAGCAGCAGCAGCACACAGGGCACATTCGCACCTGTTTGGGCGGCCTTACGCGGCGCCGCCGAGAAACTCGCCACCCTTCATCTGCAGATGGCACAGAGAGTATCCGAGCTCATAAAGGATGTATCCAAGTACGCGGACGAGTTACACAAGAAACACAAGGCTGTGAGTGTAATACCCGCCGCATGCGGCATGTTATACATATATACATATATGTATATCTATATTTTTTTTATAATGAGCGCACGAGCGGCTCGCGAATGTGCAGCACAAACAGCATTGCCAAGCGATACAGGTATCTTCTTTCTTCTCTCCGTTTTATTTCATTAAATCATTCTCTCGACACTTGTGTCATGTCCCGTTGGCTTTTATCGGAGAGTGTCCGCCCACTCGAGCTCGCAGATCCTCTCTCCCGACGCATGGGCGCCGCGGATACAGTTATTTCATATTAAACGACGAAATGTAGAATAGAAACGAGATTCCATTAAAGGCGAACTTGCGCTCCTCGACACCCTCCGGTGTAATCTAGAAAAAAAACACGACAATTATGCAACGCGAACTCCTTACGTAAGAGTATTCTTTTTTCTCGCGATAAGCGGAAGTCCGGTGTTTTTAATGATGGAACTTTTTTTCAACATTGAAAGACTATGAGGATTTTTTTAATTTATTATTGCGATTTTGAGACCGAAAATCAGATTGAATCGAACATGGGTACTTCGAAGTATAAATCGAATTTCTATAGAATTTCGAAGATTAATTTGGTCCCAATTTTTCGAAATTGTTCTACATTAAGAAGGGTTTATAAAATTGAATAACATGCACATTTTTTTTACTAGAATTAAAGCTTTTTAATGATTCCGAGTGAGTCTAAAGGTTTTTTTGCAATGAGTAAGGTCGAATCCCATTTTTTTTTCGAATTTAAAGACGTCCGATGGTCCAAAAGAAGTGATGAAAGGTCATTTTAATAGGCACTTTCTGCCTTCTTTGTGCGAGTGCCCAAGAATGGAATATCGGTCTAGAAGTATGAAAAAACCAGCGATTACGTCATATTTCCAGGTGAAAGAAGAAGAATCATCGACGCTCGAGGTGGTACAGAATATCCAGAGTATAACCGTGACCCTTCAAAAGGCAAAGGACATGTGTCTGCAGAAGGGTGTCGAGCTCGAGAAGCTTCGCAAGGACAACGCGAGCCAGCGTGAGCTCGAGAAATCCGAGGTGAAGTTCAAGAAGGCACAGGACGATTACAAAGCTCTAGTCGACAAGTACACGGTCGTTCGCAACGATTTCGAGAGCAAAATGACGCAGGCTTGCAGGGTAAATATTCCCCACTATATCCCTATCTTGATTATGATACTCTTTTGTACTCTTCAATATTAATTCATAATTTTTTTCCTCCGTCGCAGCGATTCCAAGACGTCGAAGAAACGCATCTGAAACACATGAAGGAGTTTCTGAACACTTACGCCGACGTGCTGCAGACAAATCACGAACAGGTCGGACAAGTTCACATAGACTTCAAGCGCCAGTGTCTCGACATGACGGTCGACAAATTGTTGGAACAGTTTGTCCAGAGTAAATACACGGGTTTCGAGAAGCCGGGTAAGCAACACTCGCTTGTATCACAGTCAGGCGAAGCAATTGTAAATAAATTGCCGGGCAACAGTAAGAAAGGATTATCCGTTGAACCGTTCGTTTTGCTCGTACCGCAGGAGTGATCGAGTACGAGGAGGTAATAACGAGTATCGCGGAAATGACGAATCAGACTCAAGTGGAGGGAAGCATCGAGGTGGCTAAGGAATCGACGCCGAAGAGCGCAAACGGAGAGACAGGCGTTGCCGGTAACAAAAATAACTCAAAGAGAACAAATCACAGTACGAAGGGGGTGGGTATCGCGGTAACCGCGGGTGAGAGAGACGAGAGGGCTCAGGAGAAGGATAAAACTAGAGAGAAGGAAAAAGATACAACGGGTCAAACAACCAAGGCCTCCCGTCGTACCACCTCTCTACTCAACCTGTTCATGTCCAACTCCCAGGGTAGGTCGCATAGAAAAAAGAAACAAACAAAATTTCTGTTAAAGAGAGTTAAAAAAATATTTGTTCGAATTTAGAGAACGGTAAAAGATAAATGAAATACGTATTAGCGCGAGTAATTTTCTTTCTTGAGATGTGCCATCGGCGCGGATTTCGTTGGCCTCGATACGCTCGAAGTTCGGCCCGACGATTATATTGTATTCGTATTTTCTCAAACATGTAGATATACAGACAGACTTTTGATTGTAAATCCATCTCTTCTACACTCGCTAATTTTTCGGTACGTAATGTTTAATCGTATGTGTTTGTCTCTGTGTTCGCCTTTTCACACACACACTCGAGAAGATTCCCACGAAATAAAAAAGAAGAGAAAAACAAAGAAGAAACATTCAAAATCGTGTTTGTCCAACGTCGATTTCTGAGTAACGAGGGGGGACCTTGATGTGAATTTACCAGCTATTGACGATTAAATTTATTAATAGGCAATGGTAATGTTTGATAGAATAATCATTTTGAAATTCGTTTCTTACTATCCCGACGACAGGCACGAGGATTATTTTTTATTCGGGTTTTTCATTGTCAATTCTGGTCATTAACTGGTACGGTGAAAATTTATTACAACGACTAATAACTGGAACGAGGTCACAGGAACGTTCACATTATTTTTTCTTTCGTGGGAACGCAAAAGCTCCGATCGTATTGAGGCTCGACTATCCCGTCGATCGGATATCACAACGTAGAACAAAAGAGATCACTCCAGCATTATTATTTTTATTCTATCTCGTACATACATGGATTTTGTTTCAGCACAGCCATATTTATTTTTCTTTCATTTTTTAATAACCGCAGCCGATCACGGAACCTTTTTTTTTTGTTTTTCATTGCGCTTCAATTATTTTTTGTTGCATCGCGCTTTATTAAAATCTAACAACGACGTAGGTGGAGGAATCCAAACTGAAATCCAGTAAAGGCGCGATAATGTATTGAAAAAGAAAGGATAATTGACGAGAGGAACGGAAAAAAACGAAGTATTCGAGATTCGAGAGAAAAAGCCAAAGGGAAAAAAGAAAAAGAGTTCGGACGAGTGAGCGTTGAGTATATTTTTTCAGAGAGGCAGAGGCAAGCGGGATCTGGTTCGGCACCTGTAACTCCTCAGGGAAACAACCCGCCTTCTGTCGTTCCACCTCCCAGCATCTCCAGGAACCCTCTCAGAGGATCTAAATGTAACTTGCTTTAATCGTGGATTTACCTAAAAATCGTAAAAATCGACCGAATGAAAGCAAAGAAAATGAAACTAAACGAAACGAGACGGAGAAAAGTCTCTGCCGATTCTCCATTCTGCTCTCTTGCGTATTGGTTTTTACTCGGTTTCTTATCTGCCTCATCTGTGACCTTGGTCGGATTAGTTTGTTTGTTGCGCGTCTCGAGGAGAGTAGAGGAAATATCTTTCGATCTACTGGACTTCTTTTACTCGGCTTTCGGTGTTCACCGCGTATCGCGTATTCCTCCACTGTCTTTCGCACTTTATCGGCGCGGACGATTTGAGCAATTTTCACTAACAGCCACTGCCGCTCCTCTCTTTATTCTTTCACGTTTACACATTTCTCTCTGTGTCTCTCTCACGCCCTCGAACTTCCGAGGCTTCTTTGGCACAAAAGCATCGCGTGCAAATTGAGCTAATACGAAGCTTTTCTTCTTCACAACATCATGCCTGTGCTAACCAATCACGACAAAGCTTTCGCTGAACATCGACAAACCAGCTAACCACGATGCTTCTTCACGATATTTGAACTTAGTCCGCTAACGAATTGTGTTGTTGTTTTTTTTTTACAAGGGTTTGTGACGAGCAATGCAAAGAAAACTCGTAAATTGTTTTTCTAACCAATCGCCGTTTGGGGAAATTTATGTGTTGCGCACAACAAGACGGATATCGGGGTGTTTTTTTTTTTTTTTTCATCATCGAACAAAACATTTTTATCCTTCCGTGCCGGACGATCAGCCGAGGATGAGTCATTTTTGTCCCAACGCAAACACGTACAAGATTTCCCAGCAGTTCTTTTTTATTTTTCAAACTTTACTCGTGCATACAGTCCACTGTCCCGTCTCATCGTGTCACTACGAATATCCGTTTATATCTCAATCTTCCGCATATGTTGAAGTATTTTTGTTTTTACTTTTTCACTGATTTCTTCGTTTATTTTGTAATTTTTTCAAATGTATTTCTTGAAGAGTCAAAATCTCGAGACGAGAATTTTCGATAATCGATTCGTGTCGATAGCGAAGAGAATTCACGCTCACGTATTATATATCTATCTATCTCTCGGTTAATTCGATGGGAGATTAATGGACTTGAATAACGTTGAGCACAGGTGGCGGCTACTGACGGGATGCCTCAGGTGAGCCGATTTTTACAGATCTTAATTAATGCATGGCTCACAGGTGTTGTTTTATTTAATTTTTTTGATTACTTTTAATCGAAGTAAAAAAAAAAAAACAATACTATCATGTGTCATTCACAAACGCGGTCCGAAGTCGTCGGTGAAAAGAAAATATCTGCGACGGAATGAAAAAAGTACGAGAACGGTTGGTCCGTTATTTTTTAATTTTTTCAACAAGATGTTAGAAAAACAATTTAAGGCGACGAATAGCGGAATTCGTTGATACTGAGCTGTATTTTACGGGTGGTATGGTGGTGGGTTCTGCGCAAAAAAAACCATGCAGTGCAACAGTAAGACAAGAAAAATACCTTGCTGAGAAAAAAAGAAAAAAAAACGAAAAGTGCGTTTTAGTGAGCTGTTCTGATCTATCGCTGAATTATATTTATTTCACATTTTCCGTTGCATCCCGCAATCTGCACCTATCTCGGATCATTGTAGAAAATTCTATTTATCCACGTATCATACGAATATCATCGATACATCTATCGTGCGAAATAAGATAATGACGAGATGAAAAAAATACAATAACGTGTACGGAATTTTTCGTCCGCGAGAGATCATCGCTATCGTCGTTTCATCGAGATTTTCTAAAGTCCATATTGATCCTATCGACAGGGTTTCTGCGCAGCCGACGCGAGAAGAGAAAGGAGAAAAAGGCGAAGAAGAAAAAGGATTCGGCCGAGACGAACAGCAACAAGGAAGAAAAGTCTGACCTGTCAGTATGTGCATGCTCAGCAGACCTAGTGCTCTATTCAAAGAAGAAAAAAAAAAAGAAACTTTATCTGTCGAAAGCATATGACGAATTCTCATATATGATTTTTGTGGAAAAAAAGTGTAGAAAAAAAAAATCTGTTAAAGCACTGGGCTTGCTGAAAATTCGTAGCGCGGCCGTTATTCTCAAATGTGAAATGAAACGTTGTCAGGGAGGAGAAGGACGAGAGCCAAAAGTCCGAAACGCCAACGCCCGAAGTCGACGAGGATGGTTTTTGCATAAGACCGAAGCCGGATCCGTGGGAAAACGAGAAGGGCTTTTATTCGAGCTCCGACACGGAATCGGAGGACGAACGGGAGAGAAAGATTCGCGTCGAGATTAAACCGTTGAGCAACGGCGGGGCGCCTATGAGCGCCAGCGTCGATGAGCTTCGGGCCACGGTTGAAAATCTTTCTCTATCGCCCGCTCCGACAGTGAGTTCAACTCTCTATATTATGTATACAATTGAAAGTCTCGGATTTTCATGTCTGAGCGACGCGCGAGTCCCGAAGACCTTTCAGTTATTAAAAATCGATTTTTATTAATGCTTCCATTGGTGGGTTTTCATTCGTAAATTTTCAGCGATTTTTTACAATGAACAATCAGAAATTGCAACCGTACTTATTTACAAGTTTTACGCCGAAACAAAACCTTTCAACAGAGTGGTTATTGTTATTTTTCGATTCCCGTACAATTCCTAATGAACCGAATGTTGTGAATTCGAGGCAGAGATAAAACTACGATTTTTCTAATTATTACCTACCCTATCCTACAATTACGATTGATAATTTGGTTCGCTATAATGAATGATTTATAAACGATTTTTTGCATTATCAGGGACGTAGAGGTTCGAACACGGATTCGGACCACCACATGAAGAGGTCCCAGTCGGTCTCGCAGCAGTTGGGAGGAAAGCCGAGTTCGGATCTTCTCGGTTTGAACTTGTTCAATCCGAGTAGCACGCCGTCGAGCGCCTCGACACCGACCGGAAGTCATCCGTACGCTCCGCTGCAGAGTCCACCGGCTCTGTCGACCTCGCCGATTCCTCAGACGGCCCCTCCGATGTCGGCTCCGGCTACTACTCACACGCGATTTCCCGGTTAGTTTGCCCTTCCTTATGCATTTCTACAATACATCTTTCCAGAAAGGAAAAAAATAATTGAAATATCGACGCCTTATTTGTCTGTTCGATCGCAGAGGGAGATTTGTTTTCCGAAGTCGGTGACATCACGCCTGCCTTACCGCCGAAACAGTCAGTGTCCTCGACGCCCACGGGCTCGATAGCGATTCCTCGGCCTCCCTCGCGTCGCGGCGAGGGAACTCGCGGGCGTATGTCGCCAGCGACGATTTCTCGGGCCGACAGCGTCGCGAGCTTGGAGTTTCGCACCGCTGGCGTCGGTGTCGGGTCCTCGAGAGGACCCTCGCCGCTAACGATTGGCCTTGCCGACACGATTCCGCTCGCAGTTGCCTTTCACGAAATCGTGCATTCGTACTTTCGTGGCACCGACGAGACACGATGCCAGGTCAAGCTCAGCGGCGACATGATGCTATCGTTTCCCGCTGGCATTGTCGCCGTACTCGCGAACAATCCGAATCCGGCGAAACTCTCGTTTCGAGTGCGAAACAGCAACAGGCTCGAGAGACTTTTGCCCAATAATCAACTCGTAAGCATGTAAGTCACCAATGAAGACATTTCTTGAAAGCTTTTCACCGAGTACCTGAATTTAAAGATTAAGGCTTCATTGAATCCAATGAGTGATTGAATAACATACTTTTTATTGAGCGGTAAGGTTTTTATAGAAGTTTTTAGAATTCCTTTAGAATTTACAAACGGTTGATTTTTTTCGTCTCACTCGATTATGATAGCAAGAAAAAAACAATTTTTTTCATGCGGTTCAACTGTTGGATAATTATTGAGCCTTGGGTAGAAGTAAATACCTTTTATCGGGTAAACGATCAATTTTGTTTGATTCTACAACTTTCGTTTTTCAGCGATGCGACGCAAACCACTGTGGATAGTACAATATTCGACTTTAACATGAGTGCCTTAACCACGTTGCTGCGACGTCAAGCCGAACAGAATCCTTCGGCTTCATACTTCAACGTGGACATTCTCAAATACCAAATTAAGAATAAGGAGGGTGCCGGTTCGTGTCCCTTTCAGATCGTTGCCTACTGGAAGTGCGAGAATACGCACACCGATCTGAAGGTAAATTCCATCACGATTTTTTCATTCTACCGTAAAAAATAGGTATTCATTTTGGTTTTTTTTTTCGATTGTCAGATCGATTATAAGTACAATAGTCGCGCAATGGCGTCGCCCAGCCCCCTATTGAATCTTCACGTGGCGGCACCGATCGAGGGTGGTTTCAAGGGCCTTCAGAGCAAACCATCGGCACAATGGCTGCCGGACACCAATCGTTTGCTGTGGAAATTCACCGAACTGTCGCAACACAGCGAGGGCAATGGGGTTGGATCGCTGAAGGCGAGGGTCGAACTCGAACGCGGACCGGGAACTCAGGGAACTATATTTACACAATTCAATTGCGAAGGCACGACGCTCTCTGGTGTCGAGTTCGAACTCGTTGGTCCTGGATACAGACTCAGCCTCGTTAAACGACGATTCGTGTCAGGTGAACGATGTACCCATCGATAAAAACAACTATTCGTCATTAACGCTTAATCCGATTCGAGCCTAATTCAATGTTAAACAACCTTAATCTCAACTCGATTCGAGTGCGAAATTTCAGCTCTATACTCTAAACTTGCGGTAGTTATCGTTTCAAGGTCCTTTTTTTTCTCACATAAATGTATCCGGACATCGGACGAAAATTGCCTTTCTTGACGTTTTAGACTATTTTAAGTGTGTTAACATTGAAATATCTTTTTTTTTTCGCTAAAACATAGCTTTCCATTGGAAGCAAACCTTGCGAATACTCAACTTTTCTTTACTGATATTTGACTTGTTTTTTTGTCGATTGCAGGAAAGTACATTTGCGACGGAGACGCGGATCCCCGAACTCGATACGCCGCACCGCCGTCCAGCATGGATTGACATCTACCCGAGTGGGCCCCCAAGTGGGAAAGTTTGCCCACTTGATCGAGCTAAAACGCTGACTTCTTACCGAAAGAGAAAAACAACAAAAACGAAAGGCCCGTTTGGTCACTGCCCGACACCACTGTGACGATTAAAAATCGTTTCTTCTGCGCCCCGCCTTCCGCGTAACGTTTGTATTCGACAAATGGAAGAAACGAGAAGTAGGCTGCTTCGCGCACTTATCGAGTACCAAAGAGAACGCAATCTCGCGTTACTCCCGGTAGAAACGGCCCCGTCCGGGCGTGTCGCGAGTCGAGAAAAGAAGAAGTAACACTTTTATACGGTACCGTCTCACACCCAAACAGTACAACAACTTCGAGAACTGTCGTTAACATTATTATTCAGTTACTTTAATCCATAGTTTTTCTGTTCTTGTTTTCCTTTTTTTTTAATACATATATATATATATCTAAATATATATATATAAATAAATAAATTTATTGTTGCTGTTCGACGATTGCGCTAAACTCAAGTCGATATGTCGACTGTCGAAAGTATGAAAGAAATAAATTAGAAGAAAAAAATGATAAAGCGCGATCGCAACGGTACGTACTATAATCAAACTCTGGGATGTTGCTTTAGTTGAGCGCCTTGCCATCTAGAAAACTTTTATTAGTTGCAAAAGAATGAAGAAAAAAAAATTTAATGCATCATTCCACACTCCCTCGATTTTAGCGACGCGGCGCTTGAAAGAAAAAAATCCGGTACATATCTGAAAACTCTGTCATTCTCTCCGTGACGACGAAAAATTTTATTCCGAATCTCCGAACTTCCGACTATTGAAACGAAAAACAATGCGTCTTATTGCCCGAAGTAATTGTATCGATTAGCAGAGCGACGCGAGGATAAACGAAAAATTAGACATTCTCGCGACTAATTCATGCGATGAAGTGAAATCGAGAGTATTAGCGCTTCTGCGTTTAGCGTAAAAGAAGAAACTAAAAAAACGAGTAACGAAATAAAGATGAGATGCTGCGCAGCAGTTAAACCGCGATTTAAAGAAGAATAAATAAACGAAGAAACTTAGTCCATTCCCTCTTTAACCGTTAAGATAAATAATTAAAATAAAACATAATCTCTTATGACTTCATTGAGTCCGAAAAGTTTACTTCGCGACTGTTCGATCCTGAACAGTTTTATATATATTATATTATCGTCCGTTGGATATGTTTGTTCACTCGTCGGGCTCGAGCAGTTTGTACACAATGATTAAACGAGAAACATAACGAAAAAAACAAAACCACGAAAACAAATGAGCGGCCATTTCATTGTATAATTAAGTTAACGAACTAACCACGCGCGAGCTTGACGCACCCGTGCGCAATAGATGTATATAATTTTAAACGAAAGAGATGGAAACCAGATAAAAAAAAAACGAAATCGGACGAAATAATACCAAACGCTAAACAGCAATGTTTGACGATATTTTTAACAATAAGGCTGAAAAAAAATAACAACTCGATTCCTACGGTCCAGCACACACGATACTTTCTCTTCCAGTTTTCAATGATCGGTTTACAAATTTGAAGAAAAAAAAAAGAACAAACGAGTCGATCGTTCGACCGAGCTCTGTCCCTAACTCTCTCATTGTGTTCACGTTCGTTGTTCGTTTAACTTCGAGCAAAAATCAATCTCTAATTTCGCGCTTTGCGACGATTGGAACGAAGACGCGAAAGGAAATAAAAATGATTGAAATTGAAGAAAAGAAAAAAGGAGGGGGCGTAGACAATCGTGTTTACGGAGCTCAAACATCTTCCGACATTGCACGTGAAAAATAAATGCTGCAAGTGCATGTCGCGTATAATGCGTGTATAAAATCGAGTTATACACGAACGACTATGCATATATATAAATACTATTACCGAGTTGAGGCAAAAGCAAAGAACCACACCATTGGAAAAAAGAAATATTTAAGAGAAAAATAATAAAATCTGTGAAGCGGGTGATAAATTAATACGATACACGCATGTTAAGTGATGTATTATAGGATGGTTATGTAAAACGATCCAGTTTGGCATGTAATGTCTGTGCTAATAAAGATCTAGAATATTTTATATAAACTAGCAGACGTCGCGAGCACTTTGATCTTCTCCGCTCGTCGCTTTACGAATTTTGACTTTGGAACTCGCGGTGCATAGAAAAAAAATTGGTTGCATCCACGAAATCGTTCCGGGCAGTTTTATGAAAAAAAAAAAAAATAATCCTAACATAAGTCGTTCGTAATATTAATAAGAATAATTTCAAGGCCATCCTGGACGAAAAAAAAAGTTTGTCAAAGATACAAATATTTTTTTCCGTGCGCGACTTATCAATGAGCGAATTTCATTTCCTTATTATTGGCGTAAACGGAAAAGATGTGGAAACTCAAAAAAAAAAAATTTATTCATTTTACGAAAATAATGCTTTGAGTTTAAAGCATATTTTTCATATCAACAAGATAAACTTGGGCCTTGTAAACAAGCTTGTTGAAAGTAATCATTTATTCCCGCGCAAAATCATCGAGACATTTTTTTCTCCAAAGATAAAAATCTTTAATAAATAACAGCGATTTTTTAAAATACAGAAGCAGTACCTGAGACGCATCGTAGATTAACCGATGAGGAACTCTAACCATTTTCTCCGTACCAATGTTATCGAAATACTGATCGAGCTTTTTCTGTTCGTCTTCTCGTTTTTAGAAATCGTCCCGTGAAGATTGGAGAGTTTTGAACAATCGATTGAGCTTCTCGTCCTCCTCGAGACGACGCGACAGCGTTTCTTCGTATCTCGCCGAAGCGACGGATTCGTCGTCGTCGGGCTTGGTGACACCGTCCTTTCGGACTCTCTCGATGACCGCGCGAGCGACGATTCTCTCGATCTCGAGATTCTCCTCGTCGAACGTGAACCAAAGTCCGAACGCGCATCTCTTGCCACGGAGAACGCCGCGCACGCCGTGAAGATTCTTTCCATCGGCCGAGAAAGCTACCATTCTTCCGCAACGGGGTTCAACCGTGCTCTGAACCATCTCGGCCTTTCTGTCGCCGGCGAACACAAATTCGCCTCCCTCGAAGTCGTCGTTGAGATACATTATCGCCGAATAATCGCGATAGGTGTAAGCCGGCCATTCGGAAGCGCAAGAACCGTCGTCGGCGACGATGCAATTGTCCGCGTGAATGTCGTGGCTCAGATCTTGACGATTCGGAGGGGCGTCTGAGGGAAGAAATTAAATTAACGATTTTTCAAGGGCACGATAATTTTTTTTTGTAATCGTATCAACGTTTCGTTTGTTGGTTTTATTTCGTGTAACGATGGAAAGGCAAAAAGAGATTCGAGCACGTTAACCGGGTTTGTTTTTTCGGCGAGCAATGAAACTCAAGAGCACTGCGATTAAAATTTACCGGGCAGCATTGATCGGCAGGCCAAATGTGTGTAGGTGAAATACAGGTGTCGATCAAGGTTGAAATACCTTTCCACGTGTTTCCTCGCGTCTTCCGTGCTGCGCAATGCCAGATCCAGCGTCTTCCAATCCATCAGACCGAAATACACCATCTGAGAATTAACGAAAAATGGTCGGAAAATTGAACGTCTCGTTGCGGCAGTACGAAGAATTGCCAAGAAATTGATCAAAAAATATTAATAATATCGACATGGATAAATGAAAAAAAAGGCCAGTAAAAACCCATGGATGCTTAAATGGGTCAGCAAAATCATTAAAACCCAAAAATGAAATAGACAAACGAAACGATGAATAAAAAATGCAATTTCTGTTATTCGACTTTTTGTTATTCAAAATTACATACTAAATGGAAATGAAAATTATTTAACTGATCGATTTCCGCAAAAAGACGAATCACCACGCAATCTAAATTTTTTTGCAGAAATCGATACGTTGATGTTGCCAAATACATTTTTTTATATTCTATGTAATTTTCTGAATTCTTTTTATGCACGAAATGTGATCAATTTCCGGTGTGAATTCGAAAGAAGAATATCCATTACATCGAAAAAAGTTTCCCGGTGGAGCATCGCACATGTTTCTTTCGAACTTTCATAAACATTATTTTCACAAAGTCTGAATTACTTACTTCTGTATTATTGCACTTCGTTGTGAAGCTTGAAATTGCAATTTAAGACTTCTGAGATTCCATTAGAACCGATTTTTTTTAGATTTATTTTTTAATCGTGCTTAAATTAAAAGGATCGTAATTTTTCCTACATTCGATACGAGAAGTTAGCTAACTTACCAGAGCAGCACGTCCGAGCGTGAGTCCCTCGAAAAGTTCGTAACTCGAATGAGGGCTGGCGTTGCCCTCGTAGCCGTCGCCTTTCACAGCACCGATCTACGCAGATACTGAAAATCACATCTTCGCGTCTCACCCAACCAACTGTGCGACAAATAGCAGTAAACGTTTATTTTTTTCATTAATATAAAAAAAAAAAAACAACAAATCGTTTCGTACCCGAGCGAGATTGATGAGAGACTCGCATTCCGTATCGTTGAGAAAACCGTCGGCGAGATATCGTTCTTTTCCACCGAGTTTATCCTCGTCGGCAATGATAATAATTGTCTTCCTCTCTTCCATCGTTTCACCGTCAATCTTGGAATTATTATTTCTCTTCAATTCCTCCTTCTCGCTATCCCGTTCGGTTTCGTTGACGAAGAATCGCAGCTGAAATCCCGGTGAATGTCCCGGTGGCGGATGATTTGTCAACTGCAATCAAAAAATTCGACCCAACTTTGAAAAATATTTGGAAATACGGCCATTTTACTTTCAGTTGAAAATATAAGTTGCATTCTGAGCGTCACGCCGCGACAGAGATCACTGTTATCGCGCATGATACAAGCTTTCTTTTTCTCTTTTTTATCTCTCTTAACGAGTAGTGCATCGCAAAGCGGCTTTCCTCGGCCCGCGCGCTTGTCTAACGCGCGTTGCGCGTCGTAGAAAAGTGGGTTGCCTATCGATAGGCGCGCAAAGATAATCGTTTCGTCGGTCGTCCTAATTTTTCTCTCTTTTCTTCCGTGAAATCCCAACTCTCGTTCGATTATCGATATTCAAAATCCATAAAAAAAAATAAGTTGCTCGTAACCGGACAAGAGTATTTATTTGTGACTTACAAAAAGGGTGTTACAAAATTATAAATTCGGTGTGGAAATATCATCGACGAAGAAGAATAAACGAGGAAGAAGAAATACAAGGATCGAGATTCATCGCTCGCGATTTACCTGCGCCTCCTCTCGTTCGAGATTCTCCTTGTCGCGTTGCTGCTTCGCGACGTCAAGACGATCGCGAATCGCCGCGAATTCCTCGGTAATCGAAAGCAATAGACGAACTTCGTATTCTCGTCGCTTCACGTACTTCAGAGCTTCCTGGAATAAAAAAATTCCAAGTGATCAGGCTCGATTATGAAGCTCGCGGGATATTTTGCGAATTGACGATAATTACCTCGCGGGGAGTAAAATAGTATTCCTGCACTTTGGGCAAACTGCTGTAGTACTCCTTGTTCTCCAGCATCGTTTCGTCGGCGGGATAGAAGAGCAAATAGCTCGCTACTGCTGCACAAGCATTCTTGACGTCACCCACTAAAATAAGAAAAAGAAATAATAGGGTAATAAGGAAATAGCAAAATGAGAATAAATGCATTTCATCTCGTATGACTCTTGAACTTGTCCGTGATCTCTATTTTTTTTCTGAAATATCTTCAATAATTTGTTTAAGAGCTGAGCAGACTGGTAAATGGACGGTGATCGATAAACGAACGAAATTTCTTGTATCGCGTATGAAAACGACATTATCCATTCCATTTTTTCGATTTTCTATTTTTTTTTAACAAAAGCAACAATCCAAACCGAAAACATGACAATCTACAGCGAAAAAAGTGTAGCCAAGTCGTTCAGTGCCGTAACGACCGCAGAATAACTCTCAAATGTTGCTGCAAAAAACCTCAAAAGAATATTAAAGGAGTGAACTTTCCATTCTAGTAAATACTCCAAAAAGCTTTATATTTATATGAGCTGGGTTTGTGACGGTTAAAGTGTATGTGAAAGATGTCATCTGGAATAGTCGTATATTTATAATATGAGTATTCTCGGAACTGTTTCCGTTATTTCCCGAATTCATATATTTTAAAAACACTTTTAATATTTATCAAGAAAAATGATCACAAGAATTTTTTCCTTTTCATTTTTCATTTTTTTAAAGGTTCAAATCGTACTACGTTCGATTTTTTACTTCGAATGACGTCGAAATTCCGGAGATATCCGATGTTCCGACAGATTCGCAAGATGCGAAGACTTAATCGTTACGAGAGTGCGAAAGCGAAACGTTGATCCAGTCCAACGGTGTGGTCATGCATACCGATGTGTTTTTAAAGAGAGGACAAGAACGATTGACATTAATTCGATTACTGAGCTTAATTGAATTGAGGAGCAGCTGTTTTCCATTTCGTGGTTCGAATTAAGGATGACCGCGATGCTCACCGCGGTAAGAAGCTCATTGACAAAACAGTCCACGACTCGTCCGCGGGACAGTTAATTCATTCGGTGGGAACGACGCTGTGGGGATTAACGAGACAAAATGACCGGGTCGACGTCAAGGCTTTTCCGAGATAGAACGGAGAGGATAACCGCAATGGCATGGATAAACGAAGATCTCTGTACTCACGCTTGTAATAGGCGAATTGCAAGTAGTGATAGTGACTCGGCAGCAAGTCGGCTTGGTACTCGCCGTTTATGTTGTTCAACTGTTTCGCACAACTGTGCTTGCATTTCAGACAGAATGCGAAGTGATCTGGAAATAGAACACGATAAGAGAATTTGTTGCAAATTATCGGAATCCGAGTACGCAGTATCATAGATAAATACGGGATTTTCATAGAAGTTTATTTTAAAAGGAATTTTCCGTGATTAAAAAGAAAAATGTTTTCCTTGCTTGCATTGTTTCTATTATTTAGGACAAGACGGGCGTTGAATCGTCGATACTGAAAGTTTTATTACTTGCAACCGATGGAACAAATTCCGGGAGCCATCCCTGATCGAAATGTCCCTCGCAGTACATTCGGCAGTCCTCCTCCGAGTTCAGATACGAAGCTAGAGAACTTTCGAGATTGCGCACAACTTCGAGATACTTTTCGTCGTCGTACAGTCTCACGCCGCGGATGTACATCTTCACGAAAGGCTGGGCCTCGACGTCGACGACTTCGCTCGACGAAACGTCCGGCAACGACAGGTAGTAGCGGAGATTCTTCTTGCTCATCTCGTGCTTGGGGTTGCGAACCAGATGGGTGAATACCGCGTTCGCCGCATCTTGGAAGTGTTTTCTCTGTGCAAACACGAAAAATTGAAAAAAATATTAATTTCATTACATCTGTAATAATGAAAATGAGGTGAAGTATTCAATATTGGAGAAATGAACTATGTTTATAGTTTATAGTTTATAGTTTATAGTTTATAGTTTATAGTTTATAGTTTATAGTTTATAGTTTATAGTTTATAGTTTATAGTTTATAGTTTATAGTTTATAGTTTATAGTTTATAGTTTATAGTTTATAGTTTATAGTTTATAGTTTATAGTTTATAGTTTATAGTTTATAGTTTATAGTTTATAGTTTATAGTTTATAGTTTATAGTTTATAGTTTATAGTTTATAGTTTATAGTTTATAGTTTATAGTTTATAGTTTATAGTTTATAGTTTATAATTTATAATTTATCATTTATAATTGTAGTGATTTAGTTAATTTTAATAGCTTAAAAATGAATTTTTAATCAAAAATCAATAATTCAACAAAAAACAATTGAAAAAAAACAGTTAATTTTTCGTACTGTAAGAATAGTTACGACCTTGCGCGAACGTTGACTCGAAAAGAGGCTCACGAGTCAAGGACGTCGATAACAGAAGAAAAAAAAAACATTATGTCACAAGACAAAACCGATAACAGTACCGATGACGAGATGAATTCGAATTTCCTCGTGGCGAAACGGCCCACGAGAATTCTATTTCCCAGTAAAACTCTCACACGGACTGCAACGATAAACATTCCATGGCAGAAACCGGAAGCTCGCGAATCGGCATTCGTTTTCATCCGGAACCTGTTCACGAATCCAGTGTGCGAACGCTCGGCGAAATACGATAGTTAGAACCGCAAGGCGCAGGCAACGGGGAAACGATAAAATTCCGCGCAACCAAGACGAATAGTCCGCGAGAATAACAATCGTATCTGTGGCTGAATTTTTCTCTCTCGCTCGTGCTTCAAAGACCGTTTTAATTATCTTTTCTTCGCTAACCAAGAGTTTACAAACTCGCAGGACAGCGAAAGGAACGGTGTCACGTTTCGTCGATTAGGAACGGAGGCTTTGCGAGAACGATAAAACTAAACTGAGCGCTCAAGCTCCGTCGTCGCGTAATTTATTCGAGAGACATAAACCCATTTCCGTGACCCACTCGGGAGCGAAACAGGATCCTTTATGGCTCGCAATTTGTCCTCCGCGATCCATTCAACGGTACTGCAATCGTCTCCGTTCGAACGAAAAGGTATTAGCATCAAAATTGAAGCTGCGTAATAGTTCAAAAAAACATCATCGCGATGGTACTCTGTGCAAAAACCATTAAAGCTCACTCGGACCGCTCGGATCATAAAACGCGGTAGCTCGCCTACCGTCGCGATTTTGGGCCATTAAAACGATGATGCAGGACGCTATTAGCCACAATCTGCGCGTTATAAAATCGTGCGTTAAAATCGTTATTTACCGAGTGCTGCCCTGCTGGCTGATGGCGAACGCGTGTGGGTTTCGTCTCGGCGTCGGGGGAGGCACTTACGCAATCCCCCCCCCGCTTTGGGTTTTTTTTTCTCGATAACGTTAATTTCTCCGAAAGAAAAAGAAGACGAAAGAGTTAAAAGGCCGGAAATGGTATTCGCAATAACATTTTCGCCCAAGAATTTTCGGTGTTTTTTGCAAACAAATAATTCAACGGGATCGTTTTATTTTTGAAAATTAAAAAAAGTGTTAAACGGGTCTTTCGCGAAAACGAACTTTTTTGGCATACGTTTAAGGAGAAAAGATTTTTTTTTCTATGGACAGATATCATTAAAAAAAATTAAAACGATAATTATAATAAAATTAATTATTATCAATAAGTAATAATAAAAATCATTGTTTGTATGAGTTTTCCTTCTTTACAAATATAATAATACGAAAATAATGATTTTTTGTTTGTATAAAATAAGAAAGACAAAGAATTTTTTTATGTTTCCATTGAGTTTGAGAGGCTTTTAAATCGATCACTTTACCTGAAAGTAGCATATGTGGAGATACTCGTATGGATTGCGTTGGAAAAAATTAACTTCGGTCTTTTGGGACATTCTCGTGAGCGAGCCCGAACCGGCGATGTCTCTGTAATCCTGATTGCAATTCAACAGGCACAGAGTTTCGCGAACTTTTTTCTCGTAGTAATGAAGATCCTCGATGTTTTCCGGAAATAGAGGCCCCGTACCGGACGCTTTCTCGCGGCACTCTCGCCTGCACGTTGTCACCGTTTTTCGGTACTTCTTGTAGCTTTTAACGAGTAAAAAAAATCAACTATTACGTGCCGAAGAATTATTTTTTTCATACTATAAAAATCATAATTACCTCTTGATGGCTGTACCGAAACCTTTGATACAACCGTCCCAATCTTCGTCGAGATAAGCTTGCACCGCATTTTCATAAATCTCGTCGATGGGCAATTTCGCATCGTCCTCGTTGTCATCGTTCGCGTCACTCTCGGGTTCGATTTCTTCAATTTTCTCGTCTATCGGTATAACGTTGTTCGTCGGATCATCGTCGGACGCGCGCAGAATTAATGGTGCGCATAATAGTATTATCAGAACGAAACGCATTATCTCCACGTGTGTGCAACTCGCCCGACGGTTTCGGGAAGACTGCCTTGGCAGTCTGGCCTCACGCGGCGAGCCATAGGCCTGCGATATACATTGCCTCGCTGCGGAGGAGTACCGGCTATACCGATGCACGCGCGTTTCACGATGCGTGGGCTAACAGCGTGACACGGTCCTCGCACAGCATCCGAGGGCTCGGCTCGCAGCTATCGCCGCGGCGCTTTTTTTTCATTACTGGAACTTCGCCGTCTCGGGAGCGAAAGCGGCCGAGTCGGCTTGCCAGTGCCGTGTCGCGCGTCGCCCTCGAGACTCGATAATCTTTGCTCCCGAAGCTTCGACTCGGACGGCACGAAACAATGCACTGGACTCTATCGGAACTCTCGTTGTTTACGATTCAAATCGGTACTAGCGTTTTTATGGCATTTCACGATGTTTATCGCCAACCGGTAATGAAGAGCATTCAATTCTGGCATTGCGAAAAGTTTTGACTATAGTTAATAAATATATTTCATCGTATTCGTGTTGTTGTTAGTTTTATCGTTAAATTCATGAATCGACGACGGCGGCCGCGCGTTTGATGCGCGGTTTCGGCGATCAGCCAAGTCAAGAACGACTGTTCGCGGTCGGTACTTGGATGGGTGACCGCTTAGCCGTTTACTGGCCCAGCGTATCAATCCTCGAGCAGCGGGCCAGTTTTTCAGGCCAGTATGCGATTGTAATATAAAAAAATATATTCATAATTAATTCCCTCGATATAAACGACTGGCCAGTAGATCAGAGAATGGAGCAATTTTTCAAGGTCGCGACAATAAGAGTCGAAATACTTAAATAAAA
The DNA here is from genome assembly GCA_963924025.1 of Ischnus inquisitorius. Classification (NCBI taxonomy): domain Eukaryota; kingdom Metazoa; phylum Arthropoda; class Insecta; order Hymenoptera; family Ichneumonidae; genus Ischnus; species Ischnus inquisitorius. The sequence continues at coordinate 14,965,850 of OZ001251.1, forward strand.
CTGACAGAATATGTGCTTGCGCTCTTATTGTTTCGCGTTTCATTTGATATGCGAATATGGAAACGAAACCACGCTTTTTCATGGTCGCGCAGCCTTATAGGATATTGTCTCTAGAGCCGGTGTTTACAAACAGTACCGAATGAACAGTCACGTCGAGCGGTCGCGCGTTCTGCGATCGTTGAACGAGTCGATAGGATTCCCGCTCGAAGAAACGCGTATAAAATTCCAACGACATGAAGTCGAGTGATTTTATCTGGGAGAAAAAACTGGGTGCCGGCACCTTTGGGTAAGATTTCTATCATTTTTACAAAAAAAAAGATACAATCAACAGCTTTTCTTCGCCAATCCAGAAGCGTGTATCGCGTCCGATCGAAATCGAACAATGCAGTCTACGTGATAAAACAACAAATCGACATTTCGTCGCACTCCGTGAGTTTTTACTTTGAAAAATATAATCGTCGTTCTCTTTTACCGTATCTGTTTTTTTTTCGGTAATTATTAGATGGTCGAGAACGAGGTAGAATTATTGAAGAAAATGCGTCATCCTAACATCGTCGCTTATCACGGATCTTGGTACGAGGACCGAAAGGGATACATCCTCATGGAGTATGCCACAAAAGGGACACTGAAACAACTGATCGAGCGAACCAACAAACCATTTCCTGAAGAGGTTTTTTTTTCTTTTTTTTCATCAAATCGTACTTTAGCTAGTTTCTTATCACTACAAATGCTAAACTGGAGAAAATCGTCGCAGGAGGCCCTCTATATTTTCGCTCAGATCGCTCTCGGTATTCACCACATTCACAAACAATCCGTACTCCATCGCGACTTGAAACCCGGCAATATAATGCTTCACGGACATCGCGGAGACGTCGTCAAGATCGGCGATTTCGGCGTCTCGAAGAACGTTCAACTGTAAGCAATTTTTCGATTTGCAAAAGAAACAAAAATGAAAAATTATGAATCTGAGCTCGGTCAAGGTCACGGTTCGTTGGCTGTGCATAACTCGCGAGACAATGAGCGAAGGATCGAATGTATGCTGGCATTGCAAAGAGAAAAAAAAATTGCAGGGATGTTGCAAAGACTCGGGTTGGAACGAGATTCTACATGGCCCCGGAAGTTCTGGAGGGACGCACGTACGATTACAAGTGCGATATATGGAGTTCTGGTATTATTCTCTACGAGCTTCTCACTAATCAATTTCCCTTCAACACAAAGGTATCTCGAATTAAAAAATGTCTCATCTTCTTTGCCGATAATTTTTCCTTGATTACTTCATAAAAAATTAAATTAAGTTCGGAATAATCTACTTGTATAGAAATTTGTAGTAAATTTTTTAAAAACCAGGTACAAGTTTTAAGCACAGTCTCCGTTTTGGGAAAAATTAAATAGAACATTGAGGATTGAATTTTTCGGAATATGAAAAATATGAAACGTCTCATGATTTTGTTTAATTACTGTAAAGTTGCGTCGTTTACTTGCAAAAACCCAATTTTCGCACAATTTTGTTTTTCTTCCCGTTACAAGTGATTTTGTTCATTCATCGGTAGTTTTTTGCCCTATTATTATACTGATTATTTTTCAACTCGAAGCACAGATCGATACAGAGTATTTTTTATGCAGAATCATTTGGAAATGATGGAACAGATAAGCCAGGGTCGCGTGAGACGACTACCCACGGAACTGATAACTTCCGGTACGATAGACATGATCTACAAAATGATGAAGCGAGAACCAGCGAAGAGACCGAGCTCGAGCCAGCTCGTTCTTTGTCCTGTGCTCATAGCCTCGATAGCGAAGGTTTATATGAACGTCGGTAATGTCGAAAAATCCATGATGCTCGGTCTGGAGGTATTCGACAATCGCATGGACAATTAAATACCCTGAAATTAATGTTTCGTCGATGCAAATAACGACTTACTCAAGGAGGTGGTCCCGCTGCTTATCACCAAAGGGTGCGATTCGTGCTAAATTCAAAGAGAATGTCGCAAACTTTCTAATAAAATGAAAATCTGAAAGAAGTCAACCGTACAAGAGATTAAAGAAGAAAAAAATTAATAGCACCTTCCGTATGGTTGAATTTTTTCAGATTTTTATTTCATTGGAGAGTTGTGGAAATTCTCTTCAAATTTCACGTGAATCGCACTTCTTGGTAATACGCAACGAGACTACCTCCTTAATTAATAATAAGAATTTTATCGCATGAGGAGCTCAAAACACGAAAATCCGTGTTTCATCGACGCGAATAATTTTAATGCCAAAAACACGTTGGATACTTTATCGTCGGATCTTTCTTTATTATTCACTCGCGTCTGAATCTCATCCGTTCTCCAAATTTAGTTTTCCTCTTACTAGCTAACAACATTGAGACGTTACCGTGATTATATATGTATATCCAATCATACTTGCTAATAATAAATTATCAACTTTATCGCGACTCCGTACATTGAATTTAGAAAAAAAAAAACGAAACTAAACGAACTCATCGTTCAATTCCTTATTCCTGTAGTTTGAATACTCTCTCCTTTAAGTCGTTGACAATCGAACATGCAAAATTGACCTGTATTTTTCATTGTTTTTTTTTCAATTATCTATAGGCTGATATCTCGAGGGGGTTGTGCGATTGTTTTTTTTTTTTCTTTCTCGACAACGTCCCGACATCAGCCGGCGATATACACACATAATTCGAGACACAGTGATAAACCCACTGAATAAAAGTAATATCATCGAGCAAACTTTCTTTTTCTTGAAATTTTTCTTATCTCTCGAACGCGACAAATTCGTTAAGTTATTGCCCGAATATAATTGCGTAACGAAGAGAATTCTTAACAATCACAACCCATTGTACAATTGAGAGATATGTCGCTGGTGGTTTTTTTTTTCTTCTTATTTTAACAATTCGGCAGAGTATTAATTATCTTGGCGTTCGTTGGCGACAGGATTGACAAAGCGAGATAAAATTATCATATTCGAATGCTAACGATGACGGAGCGAGTCTGAAGCGATTCGAAAGGAAAAGAAGAAAAAACGGAAAAACTACGAATTAGTTACTTCTAAAGGCTATTCAACGATTATCTTACGACGAGAACACTTGAGAAGGATTTACTTCGTTACGCGAAGGATACGAATAGGGGGAAACATCCAGCGTTTCCACGGAGAGGAGAGTCGATTTCCTTGCAAGCGTCACAGCAATATATTTATCATTTGATTTTCCTTTTTTTTAAATTTTTTTCTGTTGTTTTCACTACACCGACGATACGAGCGAAATTATCGAGAATTATCGATGAACACGAATCGACAAATATTGCCGTTTTCTTTTATTTTTCACTCTAATTTTGCAATATTCTTTTTTTATTCGAATGTAAACATGAAAAACAATGAAGAAAATCGAAATTCGAAGTGCCGATCGGGAAAAGCGAACTCCCGTTGAATTTACGCTATAACGATAACTAGTAAAGCGCCCTTTGATGAAAAATCGAACGTCAACGTTAATTATCAACCATTTATCACCATATACAGCTCACATTTACAAACGAAACGATTAAACGTAACAAGTAAGCATACGCGATGAGCCTTTCGCCTGACGAAGGGCTCGAACAAACGATTTTTTTTATTACCCAATTGGGTAAACAAAAAAAAAAACAAAAAACGACAAAAGCCGAGTCCGCAAAGTCAATCGCGATGGATCGCGAACAATTTGCAGATTTCGAATGTACGTTCATGATGCGATGATTCGTGTGTTGCATTCGCTGTTTAATTTTTTTCGTCAATAGACCCAAAAGAAAAAAAAAGTTTTTTCGATCGATCGCGATGGATCTCGGGCCTCCGCTTTTTTTCTCCTACTCACGTCTAATCTAACTACAACGAAACAATGCTTTGTATATTCTTTTTTTTGTTTCGTTCCCGAGCCTAACATCGATAGTCCCTTTTCGCTTGTGATGCAGAAGCTCGCGAGAGTTTTCGAGGGTTTCTCGCGTTAAGTTTCAAGCTTTCGAGACTCGTCACAGTAACGGCCTAAGCCATCGAATCGTATTTTTTTGTTTGCTTTAGCCTAAGATCAACGGTTTTGCTTTTAATGTTAATTAAATAAATGACAATCGTTAATACTAAAATTCGTATCGTTTTTTTTTTTTCGAGCTCACATCTGTGATTATGCGAACAAGCGGAAAGGAGCATGAGAAAAAATCGTTTCATCGATTCGTTGGCCAAAAATGAGATTCTGAGAGAATTTCGAAGACTTCCCAATGAGACGAGAATCTGAAGAAAATCAACCATATGGAAAATTCTACGGACATCAATGCTACATAATAAATCCAAAAAATTTACGAGTTCGTTGAAAAAAAACAATTGTTTAACGAATCATCCGGTAACCGAATTTTTTTTATTAGCAGATTTTGCTTCGTTAATTCTTTTTCAATACGCACAATTTTTCGAGGTTTTTGTCATTTTCGAATATCTCGATGTTGAAAAAAATTGTATCTTCATTTCCGTAAAGGGTTCGATCATCGAGCTTTTAGCGTTTTTTGGGATTATTATTATACAATATTAATGTTCTTAGCACCTTCCGTATGGTTGATTTTCTAACGATTCTTATTGTTCAAAATTTTCTTTGGATCTGACATTCGGCTGAGACGGTAATTATACTCCCTCCTTAAACGGCGACGAAGATTGCCTCTCAGAAACTCTGAGATTTAACGAAAAAAAAATACGAACAATAAGCCCGACAAAAGAAGAACCATGCTCAAAGAATTTACGAGGAAGAATACAAAAAAAACAAACCCCAAATCGATGAGATCGAGCGAATACTGCGCACACAAAAAAAATCCAGAAACGATGCTTCAGTCATTATTTAACCGTGCAAATTTTTGACAATTCTCTGTACGTCGAAAAAAAAAATTAACAAAGTAATTGTAAAAAACTGAAAAAAAAAGTATACAATTTTTCTGTCGTAAGAGGGACGACCGAAACGTCCTATATGTATATACAGATCTTCGCGAATAGCGCTGTAGAGCCTCATAGCTCTGGATAAAAACTATTTACACATCGACATGACAGTGAGAAGATGGGCCGGGTTGGGGGCGCGGAGAGGAAAAACAAGAAGAAACAAAAGTACGGGGCAACACCGACGGAGCTTGCGCGCTCCTCCGTTGTGCTTCTGATCCTTCTTACGTCCTTGTTTTCTTCCCATTCCATCCAAGAAGCTACGATCGACTTGGAGCGCGTGCAAAACGATATAGACGAGAACGAGAAAGACCACGAATATTTGTTTTTCGGCGCTTCACTTGTTTTTCTTGTCGTCGACGTTCGACGATTTCGTTTCCGGATTTCCTGAGCGCGCGGATGGCGTTGCTTCCGTGCTCTCGACTTTGTATCTCTTTAGTACCTTTCGCGTTTCCGGTCCCGTATCCGTTTTACTCTTTGTCGCCGGTTTGGCTTCGTAGACGCTCAACTTAGCGAGTTGATGAGTGGCCGCAGTCTCGACCTCGTTGCTGCCACGCCATGGCACGTTGGCGTAAGCACTCTTCGGGCGCGAGTCTGTTATCGTCGGGCTCGACGATGAATTATGCGTATTGCTGTCGAACGACGAGCCGCTCGCGATGAGTCTCGCGGAGGACGCGCGACCGTCGGGACCGCGATTGGCCAGGCTCGAATCGAGGCTCATTTGACGCTCGAAATGCGTGGTGTTACTCGCGTTCGGCAGTGGACTAGTTTCCTTGTCACCCTCACCCTTCGTACCCGTCGGCGAATCTTTCTCCTCGGCTATGCGCGGCAATTGCGTGCTGCCGCACGGATTCGATAGACCGACCGAGGCTATGTTGATGGATATCACGTGCGAGAGCTTCGTGTATTCGCTCGGCTGCTTCGACGACTCGAGACACGATTTTTTCTCGGCGCTCTTCGGCTCCTGCGAGTCCTTCGGCTCGGTCGTCTCCTCGCCGCTGTCGTTCAACGAGGTCTGAGTCTTAGTCGCGCGCGGCGTTACTCTGACCACTGTATTGGCCAGTGGCGATATCGATGTTTTGTTCTCCGCTGAACGTGGATGAAGCCTGTCGGGACTGAGAGCTCGGCGCAAAAGCGGCGAGCCCGGCTCCGCGGACTTCGGACGACCGTATGTCTTCTTCTGGTTGTTCGGTGTCGATAACGACACACCTGCGAATACAAGACAATTGTCAATCGTAGAACTTGGACGGACGTCAATAGATACGGAAGCTCGAAGATTTTCGTCGAGTAACTTTAAACACCCGAACGCCGAACGGATTTTTTAAAATTGAAATATGATGTTTTTAAATTACCGATATCCTCTAAAAGGTTCGATGAAACATTATAAAAATTTAATGATACACAGAACAAGAATCATGCGTTATATTGAGAATTTTTGAAAAAGATTCTCAAGCCAATTATCGGCTACGAGTCTCGTTATCTTCGTTCTCTGAGAAAACCAATAGTTTGAATTTTATAAATTGACCAACATCGGATCTTTAATCAAACGAGACGTACGTGAAGAGCTGAAAGATATTTTCGATGTCGAATACATTGTCACTGTTCCATTGAAAAGTCAAAAAGGACACAAAGTTCGTTTAAAGAGCTACATATAATGCCGATTACAGTTTATTACCGACATGGAAGTCAATTAAAATGAGCATCTCAATTTGTCAATTACCTGGACTGTAGGACTGCGTTGTATTGGAGCTGCCGGGCTGATGTCCGGTGGGAAAAGCGAGCGGGCTCGGACTTCGCGTAGGACTCGCCGGTATCGGCGACGGGCTCGGAGTTCTCGCCAGCGGCGACAGCGGTATGTGCCCGACGGATTTTCGTCGATTCGGCGAATGGATGTTCTTCGCCGCTGTGTGAAGCTTGTGCTTCAAGCCGTGGAGCGTGCTCGGACGCTGATAGTGCGACTGATTAGGAATGTTCGCAATACTGCCGACCGACGTGCTTGAGCCGGGCGAGGATGAGTTCGGACTCGAGCAAGGGCTCGAATTGCCGGTCGAGTGATAGGACTCCGAACTCGGACGGTTTGTCGGCGGCGACGGGCTGCCCACGGATTTCGGCAGACCGGCGAAATACGGCGATGATTCTTGCTGCGGTGGCAGTGACCGTGAAAACGACTGGAATGAACGACTCGGCGTTACCATGGACGGAGAACATATTCCAGCGGCCATCTAAAAAGATAATATCACATTTACCGATGCAACAAGAAAAAAAAAGATAAAAAAGAATATCGAAACACCCTCGAGTAAGAAATTTACAGCAGAGTTAAGAACTTCCAGTAAACATTCGAGATGATGAGAACAATACAGGGAGGTCGTTGAGTCAAATGAGAAAGAATTTTGAGTATGGAAATCCGAGAAAACATTCCGTGAGTGATGAGCGAGAAGCGTAGATCGGAATACACGGAAAATAAAGCGAACGAATGACTCAAACAAGAAATGATCCTGGGTGCTGGTGAAAGAATATGTTTTTTTGTTTGTTTTTTTTTACGAGAAATCATACCATAAGTGGAGGTTTGCTGTCGCTGGGTAGAATGGGTGCCGACAAGGGGCAACTGATACTTAACGGCTGTAATGAAAAAAAAGAAAATAAATCGATATCGTAGCATTGCCTTTTCTTTGTCGTTTTTGTTGATTTATGAGTTCAACTTTCGTTACTACTGTTTTACGGTGCAAGTATGAAAAAAACAAACGTGTAGTGTTTTTTCTTCTGTTTTTGCATTTGAAAATAACGCGTGCACAAGAATCTTTTTCTACAGGTCTTTTGTATTTTTCTTTTGCTCGCTGGAAATACCTGTTGCATCTCGACGCTCGCACGCTTCGAGCTTATCCGCCTGAATAGCGAGGATTTTCGCTTTTTCTCCGACTGATCGCGCTTCTGTTTGCGCTGCCGATGCAGGGTGCGTCGAGCCATTCGGCTCTGCGCTAATTCGCGCTTTCTTCCGCCCGTCTTTATGCTCGTGTTTTCCAACGGTGTGCTTCGCAACGTGACGTGATCGCCGCAGCTGAGCATCAGTCGCAACACTTGCGTGTGAAAGAGTCCCTGAACCGTTTCGCCGTTTATGTGGGTTATCAAGTCGCCGGGCCGCAATCCAGCCTCGAATGCTGGACTCGATTGATCGACCGCCTTGACAATAGTCAAATCCAATTCAGAAATATTGTAATTGAAACTTATTTTTTCAACATCTTTTTCAAAGATAAATCATGTCTTTCTCACCATGACCAAATGGTGCATCGTGTAAAAATCGCTGTCGCCGTAGTAAACCCTGATCGTGTGAACGGTGAATCCGAAGCCGCACGGTCCGCGTCGTATGATAATCGGTGGTTTGAGACTTGTGACCAGAGGACTGAGCTCGCGGCAGGGTGAAGTATCGCGGGACGATGCAGTGGAAGAGCCGCCCGGAGATTCGATCGATTGACCGCAGATCGGTGGTTCGTCTTGGAGAATTAATACGGAAAATTTGAGCTGAACTCTGCGATCATTGATGAAAGCGAAAGCGAAATGGACCTTGTTTTTTTTGTAAACTTACAAGAGAAGTCGCTGGCCGGTATAACGAGGGATAGTCCGCTGGTAGAAGCCGATTTAATAACCGAACGCGATCGCTGTTTCGCCGTCGGTGGAAGTGGCATAGCGTTAAAAGACTCAAAGGAATCGGTGCTAGAGTTGTGCTTATCGTCGGCCGCGTCTCTCCTCGCTGCCGCTAGATCGAGCCTTGAAGAAAAAAAGAAACAAGAAGTTAGAAATAAATTTACACTGTCGCTGGAGCATCGCTATTAGCGTGTGTAAGTGATGACTTGCGAGTACGACGATACTTTTGATTTTACATTTCAAGAATCCACAACAGAATTAAGGAGGGTGCAACGCTACAGACGAAGCTAAAAGTGCGATTCCGAGCGAATTTCGAATATTTCTCGATAGAATAAAAATCCGAAAAAATCAACCATACAAAATGTTCTAATAAAACAATTTCTTGAACAAATGATTCTTCAACAAATCATTCGATGATCCACTTTTTCCGGCAAAAATGGATACGTTGATTTTTCTGTATACATAATTTTGTTATTCGAGTTTATTTTAAATTGCAGAACTTTTTTTTAATGCATGAGAATTCACGATTACGAAAAATGTTAGGTGTTCTATGATTTGTTGAACAATACTTTTGGTAACTAAATTGGTAATAACTTTTCGGCAGTATGGTTACGTACAAAGATCGTTCTTGGTATCTGCTGCAAGATTTTTTTTTTCAGATTTTCATCCCATTTAGAATCCTTCGAAATTCTTTCCGAAGCTAATTTTTGACTAGGGTTCTAGCGATAGACCCTCCGTGAAGTAATTTTTTCCAACCGTACAAAAATACAGGAAAAAAAAAATGATCTATTAATAACGCACTATCAGCGGACCGGACTTCTTGCTTGTAATTGTTCAGAATTCCTTGCGCCCAGAAATACAACAGATTTTACTCCGAAAAAGCTCTATTTAAGCCGTGCATTAAACGGCTGTGCCTGACTTATGAGAGATAGAAAGAGTCGCATTTGTGTAAAACGCAAGGATATCACGGAAACCACACGCCGAATGTAGCCGTTGAATAAATAAATAATAAATAAATAACCGTTGAATAATGAATTACGCGATGAGACCGGAAGCCGTTTGCCAAAAAACCGTGGAGAAAAAAATAAAAAATAAAACATAAACATAAACTGTCGCCAATATCGGCGATTAATGACTCACGTGTGATCACCGTCAATCGAAATACTGAACCTGGGAAGCTTGTCCCGGGACGAGTGGGTGTGCCGCTTCCTCTGTATCTGCGGACTGATGTCGTCCGATTCCGTTTGCGACGAGTCCGGCGTGCTCAAGTTAACGCCGGTCCCGTCGGCGGACGTGTTGCTCTTCGCTACGGTATTCGTCACTACGGTAGATCGCGACTCGCTGCTGCTTACGGACGCGGGACTGGCGGTCGAGGCGTCGGAGCTCTTGTCGGTTCTGTTGAGACTGTCGACCACTTGTGTGTTAGTCTTGGCAGTGTTGATCGACCGATTCTTGTCGGACGAAAGATTCTTCTCGATGGCGCGCAGCGGCGGTGAGAATGTAATCGACGAGCTCGGTGACAATTGCGAGAGCGGACGCTCGAATTCGTTGCGGAACAGTTGCTTCTTCGTGGAGCAATCCAGTTCCGTATCGGCGGTCAACTGTGGCGGGCGCGTTTGCGAGATTTTACGTGACTGCGGCGAGTACGAGGAGAAAGAGCCAAACAGCGGAGAGTCATCGGTGTCGTCAGTGTCCTCGCCGAGATCGTGATTGTAGCGATCCATACGAGTATCGAAGTAGCTCGTGTCTTCGTCGTTCGTCAATTGCGGCACGAATTCGGCCTTCTGACGAAGCAGCGTGTGCCAATTGACGCCGAAGAAGTACGGATGATCCTTCACCTCGTGAGAACCACCGGTGCCCAAACGTTCGCGCGGACTCTGATGCAGCAAGGCGGTTATAATGTCGCGGGCTTCGGGCTGAACCGGCCAATCCTCCTCGTCGGGCCACTCGATGTCGTCGTTAACCGTATGAGCGAATAACTCCTCGGGCGTGTCGCCAAAAAACGGCACGCAGCCTATGAGAAATTCGTAAAGAATTATTCCCATTGACCACCAATCGACGGGCTTTCCGTAACCCTGTCGCAGTATAACTTCCGGCGCTATGTACTCCGGTGTGCCGAAAACTTGCTTGTCGGAAAATTGGCGAGTGTCGCGATCGATGTAGCCCTCGTAGAGATTCGTGGCGAGGGACATCAGTCCCATTTTGCTGAGACCGAAATCCGTCAGTTTTATGTGTCCCAGCGCCGTTATCAAAAGATTGTCGGGCTTCAAGTCGCGATGAACGATGCCGTAACTGTGAAGATACTCGACCGCGAGGACTGTCTCGGCGAAATAGAATCTTGCCATGTCCGGCGGCAGGGGACCGATATTCTTCAGAAGATTCGCGCAATCGCCGCCCTCCACGTATTCCATCACCAAGCACAAGTGTTTCTGTGAAAAAATATCGTATATTCGATTGTTTTGAAGGTTCATTTTCAAAACACGTTTTCCAGCAATGTCAATATTCGAATGTCAATATGTATTATGAGCCAATCAGCAAACCTCTTTTTTTTTCATATGAATAATACTCGAGGTTATATGATTCTACGGAAATTTAAATACTTTTTTAAGGAGGTCACACCGGGAATGTTTTTTCTCAGAGTCTGTGCACAGTGCCGAAGGGTGTGTAAAATTGACACTTGAATTGAAGTGTGGCTGTAGCATACACAAACTATTTCTCTTTTCTTATTCTACAAAATTGAATCTCTCGAGGTGGGAGAATGATAACAACGACTTCATCAGGAAGTAGTAGAAAAATAAAGAAGAAGAAGAAGACATAAGAAAAATAACGTAAATGCTAAATGCTGGCTCTTAAAAATCTGAAAAAAAATCTCAAAAATCTTTTTTAAACGCTACTACAAACTGACTAATTTTAGAAGCCATCCGGGAGGTCAGCCGAAAAAAGTGCCTCAAATATAGACACTCCAATATTTAATATATTCTTCCGTTATTGAAAGTAGAACGTTTGTTATTCTTCAAGCAGAAACGTGTCATACTGATACTGATCAAAATTGAATTAATTAATCGGGCCACGATGCGAGTTTTGATATAAAAATTAATCTAGAACTTTTAAAATGTAATAACCGATTGGTTTTACACGTATACTCAATTTTTTTAGATTTTCATTCAAATTGTCGCGACAAATATTGCCTCGGAACTCACCTTTGTCTCGAAGCTGCAGTACATGGAGACAACGAAGGGATTGTCAGTAAAGCTCATTATATCCCGTTCCGCGAAAACTTGTTCGACCTGATTGCGCAACATGAGATTATTCTTGTTGATCTTCTTCATGGCAAATCTTTGTCTCGTAGTTTTTTCCTTAACCAAGTAAACAGCACCGTAGGCGCCGTTGCTGATGAGTTTGAGGACCTCGTAATCGCTCTCGCACGGTACGCGCTGCGACTTTCCATCGTCATCTTTGTTCGGACTCGACGACGCGAATTCCGCGTTGCTGCAGTTCGAACTCGCCGAGTCCTCGAGCTTGTTTATATCGTCTTGCAGATCTGTGAATTCCCATTATATATCGATTATCAAGCCCGAGTATCGTCGTCGGATAATAAGTTTTTAATTGAAGAGGCCGAAGATAAGTAGAATGAAAGAGAAAAACTTTAATTACCCGAGATGGGATCTCTGTTCAGCGAAAGCTTGTTAATAATGTACTGCGGTATATCGGCTTTTATTCCAATAGATATTTTTGCCTGACCCTCGGCCTGCTCGAGCAGGTGATAGAATTCCTCGGGATCGAATTCCAGACACTCCAAGAGACGAGCCGGCCGAGAAATGATCAATAAGAGCTTCTTTATCAAGCCAGTCAGCCGTGTCGCCGCTTCCAACGACTTGTCCTTCGTCTATTAACGAAAAATAGAATTCAGGAAGGTCGCAACGAAGATTCATCGTCGTTTCGAAGGTTCACCTCGAACAATAATATACGATCGCGCATTTGCGCTCGCGTATTGCGTGTGCTCGTACGGGCTACGGATTCTCACCTCCATCAGCAGATGTTCCAAATTTTCGCTCATTTCGTAAAAGTATCTCGACGTTATTAGCTTCTCCTGCGACTTTTGCAAACAGTCACGCGCCATCTCGATAATTTGATGATGAACGAAGCGTATTATCGGCAAAGAATCTTGGGCCTGATGCGTAACAACCTCGTACTCGTCGACGTCCTTGTTTTCGTTTATAAAATTCGTCAAACGTTCCTCCATTTGTTGCGTGGCCTGCCAATAGAAGATGCAATTAAGGCACATACGCCGTAGAATTATTCTTCATTCCGCGACTCGGAATGAGACAAATATTTTCCCCGAAATTCGTTCGCGAGAGTTTGCGTTTGCGAAATTCAGGCCGAAGTCGCGCGCGTCCTCGCGAGAACAACAAGGAAAATAACAAGTCGGATGAGACATCGAGGGATTCGGGAATACCCCCCTCGTGAGATTTAGCAACATGTGGCCGTGTGTATTTTCGAATGAATATTCTTCCGCTCCCCTACCGGCCCGCGCCGCTCTGGCCTTCGGCCAAGATATTACGTGTCTCGGAGCGTCCAAAGGCTAAAGGGAATCGACGCTGCGGATGCATTTACGCGGGAACAATGCTTCGTCTGACCAATTACCTTGGGAAAACGCTCCTTGTACAGGGTGTTCATCATCACTATCTCGTTGTCCAGGACTGGCGAACGACTCGGACTACTGCAAAATTCAACGTTGAACCAAATGTTATTCTCGTAATTAATATTTTTTTGTAATGAAAACCAATCTTAAGTTGCTCATTTGATATGTATATTATATCATAACAATATTGTTTTCATTATTTGTAATATGAAATTTAGGAAAATTACAAAGCGTAATCTCAGATCCAAATTCGAAGCAATAATTATGTATCTTTAAAAATTCGTTGGTTTTTTTTCCCTTAATCTTCGAAAATTTGTATGAAATAAAAGTCGTTTTTTTTTGTTATTATTATTTGCATTATTGGCTCGATTTATGGGTTATAAATAGCGTGCAATGATTCTTAAGGCTTTCAAAACTTTTTTCTTCTTATTCTCAAGTTCCAAGGTGTTCAGAATATTGTGTGATAAATTTATTTTTGAACATTATCGACTATAAAAATATCTTGAAACCGGTCTGACCGATTGCCTCTTAGTTTTATCGCGATATTGTTCGATACTTTTTCGCTTGCGCGCCACACAGGATTCCGTTATCGCGGAACCACCCTTTTCTCAAATAAAATTAAATCAAACGGGTAACGAATTTAGGTAAAAAACCGAACGGTGAGTTCAAACTGTCGCCATCGCATGATGTTTTTGTATCCTACGTGGCGCAATGCTTTAAACGATATATTTTCATAATATTCAGGCTTTTCATTTATGACCATGCGGCTGTTCAATCGTGAAAAGGTCGACGATTCAAGAAAATAATCTTACTCCGGCCGCGATAACGGAGCTTCCGGTCGACGAATTTTCAAGGCAAAAAACGTTTACTGCGTTAATTGTAAACACTTTCAAATAAAAAAACCTCAATGCTATCGTTTATTTTTGAGAAAGAAAAATCTCGATCATCACCCACTTCTCCGTCCGGAAACTTAGCCGTCGGGTCTTGTCGCGACTTACCTCAAGCTTCGTGATCTTGGACGGTGCAAAGGCGATCTCCGGCCCTCTTCCTCGAGGCTGAAGGGTATGCTACCAGGAATACTGGACACGCTCGATCCGGGAAATCCCGGATGGGACGAGCAAGGCGTACCGGGTTTCGAGAAGTGGCAAGACAACATTCTCAATTCGTCCTTCGTCGGTATATTCGGCAATTGATGAAGACGCTCTTGGCTCGAACACTGCGACTATTAGAGACCAAAAAAAAAAAACGAGAATGAATAAAATTGCAGATGAGCGTGAGACGTTTTTCAACGAGGAGGCTATCACTGATCGAATTACCGAAACGTTGCTGGAGCCAGGAGTGGTGCCGTAACCGCTGGAAGGCAAACTCGCGACAGACCATCGCCTACCGTCGGCCGTGTTCGAAGCGGGGCCGCCGATTCTTTTCGCAATAAACACCGCCAAATTATAACATCTCCAGTACAAACTCGTGATATACGACAATTCAAAGCTTCGAGATAAGCCAAGGTGGATGTTTGAATTACGTCGACGAAGCAACTAATCAAATAAATAAATTTCGTTTCATCGATGGGCCAGAGCATTCGGAGCCGTCGAGAATTAATCGAAACATCCACCGGCCCGTAGGAGCGAAAATAATTGATAAACACGGAAATAGATACCTTTTAATTGGAGCAAAAGCAAAATGCGGACTGGATGACATCCTAGGACTCTCTAAGGGACTGCCTACGATCGGGACGAACGCTATAAAATCGGGAAAGAACACCCAAAGAATTCGAAAGTATTAAAAGCCTATTTACGACGAGAGAACTCTCGATTTCGAATCAAAGGAACGAAACGAGATAAAAGAAATTAATCGATAAATGAAAAAACAGTAATCGTCTGTCGTTATCCCGCGTCAAGCTCGATCGTGGGTTGTTAACGTTCTAAAGGCTAACGTAACGAAAGATGCGTGAAGGAATCGATATAAAGAGTATATGCGAGTTATGCGCGGAACGAGAGATCGCGAGCGTACGGTATAGGCAACGATCGACAGCGTGCAACAACGACGCGGCTCTCTCGACACTCTCGTTATTGGCCTACAATCATATTCTTAAATAAAAAGTATCCGACTGCCAACAAATTTATTTGCGCAACGACAGTAACGAACGTCGTTATGTCCGACCGCGCTCTCGCCCACCCATCCTTTATTCGTTCGAATGTGTTACTCTTGTCCATTGCCAAATAATCGTTCGACGCTCTAAATTCTCGATCGGCTCGGGATCCACCGTGTATGACGGTCGACGCGGCTTGACGATAAAACGACGCCCTTTAAGGGACTACGAAACAACGATCTCACCTGATAGGGGCGAGTGACATCTCGGCAATGTCGGCGAGGTCGTTGCTATGAATGATTTACGATGGGCCGCTTTTGCCGCGCGTCGAGGAATGTTGAATTCACGCTAAAAAAAATCATTCGAATACAGTTCATCTTTTTAAATGTAGTCTCGTTAATATTGAACGCTTTGTCGTCCTTGCATCATGAAAAATAGGGAAATTCTTATTATCATCATTTGTTTCGATGATCAATCAAATAATAAGGAAATAATGATAATGAATTTATTATTGTTTATATACGTCTGATCGATACGAAAAAAAAATGTATGCTGCAACATGTATTTGCATTTCTACAAAATCGGCACTCGATTTTCATTCAGGCTAGAAAAACAATTATTGTTCGGTCAATTTTTTATAATTAGTATAATTTTTATGAAAAAATAAACAAACGTAAGGTCCCGATGATTGATTAATTATTAATGTTTTCACACGTTGTATCTTGATGATTAAACTAAGGAAGGTACAAAGTTGTGGGATAATTTTTGTATTTTTGTTTTCACAAAATCGACGTCAAGAACGCGACGGACGCGCGGAAAAATTAATAATATTTGCAAAATATTATTATTACTGTCATTCACTTTAATATTTTTCTTTCGTTTTTCAATTTACCTCGAAAAAAAGGGTGATATACGTAAAATGTGTTTTTCATGTGAGCGAGAATAAAATCATTATAAACATTGCAAAAAAAACGATTTTGTTTATAAAATGATCTCTCAAGCTACAAAAGCATGTTCCTTCTATTTCTTCTTTTTCTCCTTATATTACTAATATAAACACTGTCAATGAAATTGTATTTATTATATCGAACATTATTTCTAAGCGTTATAAACTCTATGTAAAAGGGCTGGTCCCGTAATAAATAAATAAGTGATTAAAAAAACTTGAATATAATAACAAAGATGCCAATATTTTATAACTTCGCTTCAAGATTTTACTCACCATGTGAACCGATAACGACGGTGCAGATTTTCCAATAGCGGAATTTCGCATGCGCACTAAATTCGATAGTTCGCCTCCGACTGCGAAAACACGAATGACATTGTTACAGAAACGTTACTCGACAAATCTTAGACGACGGAGGGAATGCCTACCGGGACGAACGGGAGCTTCCTTGCTGACAACTTTGGGTGGTTGAGGCTGACGAAGCGTGGTGTCGGTCTCCGCGTTGCTCGCTCCATCCTCCGCCTCCGCTTGATCGAAGACCAACACCCTGGCGGAGTTGCCGTGGGATCGGAGACGAGGTCTGCTCGGTCTGTTCCTCACTGGATCCATGGCTTCGAGACGGTTTCTTATACAAAAGATATCACAGAAACGCTGAAACGCAACGAAAGTTTCGTCAATTACAAAAAAAATTGTGTGGTCAAAAAAAAAAAAATCTACCTTATGAATTAAAAAAATAACTTTGTAATTTTTTCAATGACATTGAAATAGTCGGACAATTTTGATGATCGCAATTGCGAAATAACGAATTCCAAAAAAAAAAAACGAAAACAATCGAATTTCGCCTAAATTAACTTTGAATCGAATAGAGAAAAAAAACAATACTAAACTGTATATCGTATCGACGAGATATCGTGAACGAAAACGTAGAGTCCTTGCGCGTAAAAGTTCGTACGGAAGGCTCGTTCGTGAACGAAGGGCAAATTTATCGGAAAATGTATCGCGACTACAGTGTCGCGTTCGTTTCGACTATGCCTACGGTTGATTGATCGGTGGAAAGAAATTACCTTCGAAAACTCGTGGGAGTGGAGCCCAGCGCGCGAAAAGAAAACTCGAACTCACGGGGGCTCGAACGAGTGTTACCTGCCGCGTTAACGGAGGGGTGATATACACAACGCGAAAAAACTCACACGACTACGGCGACGTTCGCCGAGGTACGAAAATTTTCGTCGCGATGTGTTTTCCTTTTTTCTTCTTGTTCACGCGATAGCAACATCAGAGCCATACTCGTTTGTTGCCGTTGTGCGCGCACGCGATTGACGCGAAATAACGCTTCGTGAAACGCATCGCGGCGAAGGCTCGCACACGTCCCGGCTGGGAACGGGAGATATATTAATTACGAAACTCGACGCGACCATGGATTCTGACTCATGACGGGTGAGAGAGAATGAGACGCACCCACACACGGAGGAACGTCAGCGGCGGCTCGTTCGCGAACCCACACTGGACTGTAAACTCCCGATCGTGAGCCCCTCTCGCGCTGACGATACCTCGGCGCTGGTGTGTGCGTGCGCGCCGGAGACCCCACCGAGTCTCTCTCGCGCTACCATCAGGGCCGTACGCCAAGACGGAGCGCCGTCGCCGGCCACGTTCGATAGGGGTGCGCGAATATAGAAAATTTTGAATTATTAGTGGTGAACCTCGATTCGATACAAATTCAATAATGATTAAGAAATCTTCACTTTCACTAATATTTGTGAATATCTTTTATTAAGATAGTTCTAGCGCACTACCTGACCGTGATCACGTTTGCGCGAGATTCGAAGAGAATTCATATTAAATCTTCTCAATGGGTTGAAAATCTGAAAAAATCAGGCCCATGGTAGTTGCTGTAAAGATTGATTTTACATAATAACTATATTAAAATTTTATTAACAAATTAATGAAAAATGAATTGTTTAAGATATTAGGCGGCAACATTTTTTTAAAATGAAAATGATTCGTACATTTTTCCGAATACGTATGAATTTTTTCAGATTTTTACATCCACGAGAAGTGTTTGCCATTCTCTTTCATTTTTTTTCGAACTTACGCGAAATGAACACCGAGATATAACGATGTACTATAAGGACTGTCTTAAATTCAAAGGGATTTTCCGTACATGACGAGTTTCATAAAGATTGGATATTACAAAGGCAATTATAGATAACTTCTGTGATATTTTTATCGTCGAGATAAAATACTTCATTTATTTTTTCGAATAGTACAAGACTACGAAATAGTTAATGTACTATAGACGTTTTTTATTCCACCGCACTCCACCGATGATATTCGGGCAAAAAATAAAGATCTCGTCAAATTTTAGCTTCAGCTCCAATTTGTGCACGCTCCGCGCAAATTGACATTGATGTTTTTTAAAAAAAATTTCGGAGGAACGAAAAAGGGTCTTTTGAGATCGATTTATTTATAAATCGCTTTACGAATCATCCAGCTCCCCCATGGGAAATGGTTTTGGCGGTGGTCTCTGATATTTCAGATGTTCCACTTCCTTTCGTATATCGGCAGATTTTCCGGTGTCGAGAGACTCGATCATACGAATCTTCTGTGCTATCTCTTGATGTATTATCGGACGATACTTCTTGCCGTGTCCGAGATTCTCCATGTCGTTGAGAAACTCGATTCTCTCCCGAATGCCTTGCACGACTGTTTATCGAAATAAAGAAAAGAAGATAATTAGAACTCAGTTTATAAATCACGATCGTAGTGATAAATAATTGGGTCTACTGACGATCTCGAAGAGGATCGACGTCGTCCGGAAGGGCGGACTCCATTCTCGGCTTATGAAGAATCTTCGGACCGTGAGGAGTCGGCGGCATGTCTTTTCCATAGGCCATCATACACGCGAGATGCCTCTTCTGCATTTCCATGTTAGCTGCAACAGATAATCCTCGATCGTCACAAATTCGAATGATTTATTTCCATAAACAAATAAAAATTATTTGTGTTTAAACATATATTAGATGAATGTTTTTTTAATAAAACCAAAGCGTGATTGCCGTTAATAATAATATCTCCAGAAATAAAATATTCGCTTCGAAATTCGCTTTTATATGAATATGCATAAAAAAATACAAGTCGATGTTATCTAGAAAAATTCGTTATTGAAAATATTTTCGTCACGCGAGACTCGCGAAAGAAAAACTTACGCAACGGTGCGGTTCGTCGATACTGTTCTCTCTCGTAGGCTCCGCTGCTCGCGATTGCATTCTGCGATCTCTTCTTCCAGTAACACGGAAATGTAACCTGGGAACCTTGAGACTTATTCGTGGACGTTGTCGTCGGTCTGGACGGAGGTGGAAGCGACTCGCCGCGATCCACGGCGTCCTGAATCGATTTTCTCTGCATCATGGATAACTTCGATTCCTCCATAAGCACTGAACAAAAATTATTAAGATAGAAATAATACTATTGTTTATCATTAAATATTTAAAATACTTATGAATTATATTTTTTATTCCAATTTTTTGTTAAAATTATTATTTTTTATCATGGTTTAATTATTAATATTTGATTACTGAACAATTCTATTATGACGTAAAAATAGCGACAAAAAAAACGAGTGACTCACATTTTATAAGATCTCGCGTCTCGGGGCTATACTTCGCTCTCGGGGGATTGTGAAACGCTCCAACTCCGACCCCGACTCTCTGAACATGACGATCCATGCTTGAGAAACAATGTTAATTGATAGCTGAAAGAAAATCGCGATGCAACGAGGAGCGCAAGGGTTCGAATAAAATCTTCCCGAACGTCAGAACGTCGGTGCTTGAATCGACTGAATTACGATTCGAGTACGAATAGCGACAGGTTTCTATGACTACGATATCAATTCAGGACTCACGAATTCTTACCGACGATCGAACTAACTTTTGGACAATCTCCAATCGCTTCGACGATGATGCAAACGGAAGTATCTTTTACCGGAGATCGATCGATAATTGTTTATCCACATTTCGACTTTGTAAGAAAAAAACATTCTGCAGCTGTGAGGGGATAATCTTAATTAATTAACGTAATTAATGTATGTATCGATTGAACAATAATTGGTCATAATTAATTGATGCACGCGGTTATTATCATAACAAATCTAAACGGCGCTTACATAATCAAAATTTCGAATAAAAAAAGTATTGAATTACCCAGATTTGCGGAACTGTTGCCATTTATTTACCCAGTAATTAATTCATCAATTGATCGAAGAACTATTCGTGAAGATCGATTGATCCAAGTAATTGTTAACAAGAACAGCAACAAGAAATAGATCCAAAAAAGGAAAGATCTCGAATGTCAAAGAATTAAATTATGTTAGTTCGAATTATAAATAGATTGTTAGTTTAATTTTCGATACTTATAGTATATTTTTCTCTCGGCCCAACGCGTGATTGTCGTATAAAATTATCCTGACGGACTTTCGTTTCTTTTGAAAAAGGCTGTATTGGGTCGAGGATTGAACGCGCATGTCGTCCAAAGCTCACGGGGGCTCTCCGGGGGGGATTGAACAACGTCTGTCCTCCGTGTCGTTGTTTCGAGGGAACTTGGCTCGAAAAAAACCAAACGGATTCCTCGTGTCTCTCTTGCTCCGTTTCTCTTCGCACGTTTTCCCCTTTCCGTCTGACCAATCACCGGATTGCCGGTTAATTAAGGAATACCTCGGAAAGCATTTTAAACGCCGGACGACACGGACCGAGGCGTTGCGATAATCGAGAAGGGTGTTGTTTCCAGTGATAGTGTCAACCCCTGCAGCACTGACCTGACTCTCTATTCGTATATATTCGACTCCGTACTTTCGACGCGTACATAAAGCCGTGAAGCTTATTGATTGCTGCGGCCCCCGCTCGCTCCAAGTGGAACTCAATCGAAGTGTATCACGGCCCGTTATATTCATTCCTCGGATTCGTTTCGACAAGACCGATGAATCTCTGAGTCGAGCAATCGAAGGATCTGAGACGCCCTTGAATAAAACAAAGCTTCAAAATGAGGATGCCCGTGCTGAAAAATTTTCTGCACTGCTTCACATTGAAACAGGGCACTATTGTCATCGCCACTTCGCAGCTGGTGAGTTTGAATAATCTTTTTTTTCTCATGCACTCAGACTCTCTTCTCTTCTTCTATCCAAAGCCAGTAAGGCTTTAAGATATCTTAATTTGTTCCGTACTTTAGGGAAGATAAATAACAATGTGGCTTTCTTTTTTTTCGCACAGCTAATAGAAATTTACTTGAACCCTTTTTCTCGAATTTTCAGTTCATGTGCGGCATCTCGATAACTCTCTGCCTCCTGGCGTTAACTCACGCGATGGTCATCGAGGATATGGTCGTCAGGGACTCGGAGGATGCCTTGGAGCGTGAAGCCTTCGAGGATGGCGATACGTTGCACCTGAACACCATGAGAATGGAAATAGCCCATCACAATGCTACAGGTGCGGATTCGACTGTAAAATGAAGAAAAAAAATCTATGAATATTTTAGAAAAAAAAAATACATTTCGTCGCCAATGTTGGACCTTCGTTCGAGGTTTGATTGAATTCGAATGTTAAATTGTTGCTTACAGAGACGGTTTACATGATATACTGCGTACTCGTGGTCCTCGTCATTCACTTGGCATCGGTGATCCTTTTGCTCTACGGAGTCTTGATCGTGAGTTACAAAAATTAACAAGTAGATTGACCAATACCCCTGGAACACAAAAAAAGAGTTTAATTTTCGGTGAATCTTTTTTTTTTTCTGCAATTATCGGCGATATCGAATCGGATTCTTTTGTAGCAGAAAATCTAGAGTTTAAAGTACCTCCGCGAAATTTTTCATTGAAAAATATTGCGAAATGTTGGAGATACTGTGTAATTGCGAGAGAACCTTTGAAGAGGCGTCCAAAGAGATGACGTTCTTGAAATGTTCGCGTTCCCGTTCTCACGATTCTGGACAGTCGCATTATAGGAAACGAGAAAAATCAAAGAGTTTCTTAAAATACAGCTTTGAGAGCATTGCGCTACGTGGAATTGTTTTTTTCACAAAATTCCTACGGTTGACACGGAGAGTTTGGTTTTTTGCGTAATTTTTTAATGCGAAGGTCAGACTCGCTCAGCCGTTGTCCGCTTCAAAGCTCTTCATCTTTATCTATGCTGCGATTTTGAAGATGAAAATCCGTTCACAATAATCTTAACATTTTAGAGTTTAGGAATATTAAAAAAATTCTACTTGGTTACACCGCAATAAATTATTTTGTTCTCGCAGAACAAGCGTCACTTTATGACGCCCTGGCTGATGGTCTCTCTGGTGGAGTTCGGCGCGGTGATAATTGCGAGCTTTCGCGCTGATCTCATACAGTACAGAAATCGATCGGCCGTCAGTGAGTGAATCTTCCAAAAATCCAATTATCTACTTAGCCCGAAAATTGCGCGTTATTCGAAAAGACGTTTTTTTTTTCGCAGGACTGGTGTTCGTTTTCATGGCGATGGTAATTATTTACGGCTGTTTCGTCGTCTACAGTACGTATCGCAGTCTCGACAACAAGAAGGGTCTGACCCACGAGATTCACGGAGTCAAGAGAAAGTACGCCCAGCCGAGGGCCGAGTCTTCGAAATCGCGATTGCGTGCCGCCACTGAGCCGCACGACGTTTAAATACACTTCAATCAATTTTACGAAGAATCTACAGAAAATTTATTACATATACGAGAGAAAGAGGCGAGGCGGCGAGAGGCGCCGTCTCGAGATCCTGGAGTATCTTGGAAAATCGCTGAAATAGCACGCGCGCACTGGCTGTGATAAGAAAAAGGAGTTTTTTCGTTCTTTCGATTTTTTTTACGAAACAGCAGAGTTTATATTGTACGAGACCGAAAACAAGAAGCCTTCGATCGAAACGCGGAATGACTACGTCGACGAGAGCCAAGCATTTCGCGTGTTGGTGAAATTATAAACGAGAAAAATAATAACAATAAGAAAGGGACAAGCGGCTCGCTGGTGGTTTACGAGACGCAGTCTTTTATTCTATTTCGTGCTGGCAAAATAACACTTTTTTTCCCCCTGGAAAATTACAACCTTGCTGTGTTACGTGGGTGTGTTGATTTTTCGTCTTCATTTTTTTGCGTTTTATATTTTTCACCCTTTCTCATGGCAATATACGCAATAATTAATATATATATATCTATATTCATATATATATATATGTATATATATATATATGATAATTATTTCTTCTCGTGTGTATGATTTATAATGAATGTACGATAAAACTATTGAATAAAGCTTATAATAATCTATCGCGCAACAACATCGCCGTTAACTATATGCATTGTTTTTTTTTTCTTTTTTTTTTGTGTCCGTTGATAGGGTTGAGTCGATCGTTCACAGATTTGTCTCTCTGCGTTGAGTCTTGTTTCTCTTCGTTACGAAGATTCGTTAGAAGTAGGCTCGTTGAATAATTTCACTGGACATTCATGAGAAATACCCTCCACTTTGCGACGCGGCGAGTGTCTCGGCTCGCGCAACTCGCCGATTTCGAATGAGAAGTGTCCACGCCGACGTCGAAGTCCCGAGGGATTCGCTGAGAATAATTTTTCGTTATTCGGAGAATCACGAGTTACGCGCGTATTAACCGAACGGACACGGGGATTGTTGTTCGTTCGAAGTAAATCATCCGCCGCCTCTTTACGCGGAACTCGAGGCTTCGTTCTCGAGATGTACTCGAAAGAAGACGCGGCGGCCTCGCGCGAGTCATCCGTCACGGCTTCGTTCCGTGACTCTCTCGTGTAGATACGACTAATTTTTTTCTTTTAATCCTCATCGTCTAATTCACTAACGTCGATCGGTCACATCTTGTCGTCCGTCATCTCGAGAAATTGGCCGTAAAAGTCCTTCGTGCATTCGCCCTTGTTGTTGAACACAAACTTGTAGTAGCTACCGTCCGCACATATCACTGCGAATTACAGAAATAAAGAAATCAACAGCAGTTCGATCGAATCGAGATTGTTATTTACACGAGGATAACAGATTTTTTTTCTTTTTTTTTAATGCTGCTCCGGAACGAATTTCATTTATATTTTCGTTTTCGATACTTCGATCCCGATCTGAAGATAATCTTCAGAAATTTGTCTTTATTCTTTATTTGCGAAGTGTAATATTTTTCTCTCCATTTCGTTTTTTCATTCACTTTACCAGCTTTTCCAGCTGCACATTGCAACATTTTTAATAATACAAAAATTGAATAGGCTTTTTCAAATAAAACTTGCCATTTTCTCGTTGAAGGTTTACTTTAATTTTGACTCGACATCAGCGCGAAATTCGCAAGAGAAATCGGCAAGGCCAAGTCGAAAAAAAAGTTTTCACATCGGCCGCAGCATTGTCATGATAAGAGATAAATGTCGATTTTACCTATAATACTATTGTTGTCCGTGCCAAATGCGCACATGCACTGAGGTCCGCTGGGAACCTGGAACTTGCAAAAGCTCCAGCTCGAACTAAAGTACTTTGGCAGGAAAGTGGCCGAGGCCAAACTCGATTGGCGATTCAATTTTTGATCCTCGACCGCAAACACGTGGACGGTGCCGTGATCGCTGGCTACGCAAAGCCAGGTCGAGTCGTGATTGAAATTTATACTGTTTCGAATATACAAAAAGAAATATCAGAAAAACGTAAAACTCGATTTTGCATTCGATATCAATTTTTTATCGAAAACTTTTTTATGAATTACCAGTAGATGTTCGCGTGATTGGCGCCTCTTCTCAATTCGTTGATCATCGTTCCGCTTTGGGTGTCGAAGACTCGTATTAGGGTACCTTTTTCCGAGGTCGTCGCCAATCTCGTACCCTGAAGATTCAGCGCTATACACGAGAGGGGCGTTTCGTGAGCCTCGATGTTCAGAGGCTGCTTCTCCGTGTTCGCCAGATCAATTACTGCAATGAAATTCCAAAAGTGGATTCGTAAATTCTTCGTTTTGACGAATAAACTTTGTGGGTATGAAATATTTCAATAGAAATCGAACGAAAAATGCAGAAAGAACAAAGAGCCGATGATCGATGATAAAAATGGTATTCTGCAATACGAAACAAGCCGTTCATTTAATAATTATATCTAAGTTGAAATTGTAAATCTGTGAAATATTTATATTAAAAAAAAAATTGTTATGAATGAAATGCGTGAAGGAGAAATCCGTTTAATAAACAAACAAACAAACAAATATAAATGGTTGTAAAAGGGTAAGAGTATTCTGTCTATAAATAAATAAATAAATAAATAAATAATTAAATATATAAATAAATAAATAAATAAATAAATTCTTTCGAGCGTGTTTTTGGTGAATCCAAACGCTGATATGAAAAAATACTATACTGTATACTTAATTTTACTGTATATGTATATTTGATTTAATAGGAAATCTATTTACCTTGAACGTGGCCATTCCTACGTCCAGGAAAAGCCAGCAAAGAATTGTTGCTGTTGGGACACAGAACGCACAAGCCTCGGGGATTTGGATTCGTCTCAAAGACGTGCAACTGTTGAGGATTTTGCGTGAAGGTGTAAACTTTGATAACGCCTTCCAGAATAGCTACTATCCTGTCCCTTCTCAATTTGACTCCCTTAACCGGAGCATTGAATTCTAACGTAATGGCCGGCAATTTTTTCAGATCATCCCATATTATAACTGCAAATTTGAGACAAAAAAAAAACAATTTAATTCATAATTTTTTTTTCAAGTTGAACATAAATCAATAAATAAATGCGCATTATTTTTGTTTTGGTTACCTCTATTCGTGGGATAAATGGGTTTGACTCCGCCGCCGACGAGCGCCAGATAGTTGCATCTGAAGAGCATTTCGACATATCCGAGGCCGCCGTTGTTAAAGTCGTGTCGTTCCTTCTCCTTCAACGGATCGCAGTTGTAGACTCGATAGCCGTTCTCCATTCCGCACGCGAAGCATCCTGACGCGAGAAACCAATAAAAAAAAACAAAACAATTAAAAAAACAGAAATGATTGGGGAGCGAGCGATAGACGGGTGATCTTTGCCTTGAAGATAAATCAATTTTTATCTGAACATTGAAGTTCGTCGCAACACTCGAATAGAGCGCTCGAAGAGTCGTCTAATAAAGAAGAATCGATTTTGTTGAAAAAAGCGGACTTCTTGTAGAGTTTACTTCGACGATGTAACGTCGATCAACATTTCGGTTCGATAAGACAGGAAAGGTGATCTTCGGAAATAGAGGTTAGGATGAAGAAAACACGGAGAAAACATGTAACGTAGACGATGGCCATTCCGCCTACCGATAAGCTTATCAGTGTCAAGAGCTTTCTCCGTGTCCAAACAATAACATCGAAGGGGGTTAAAAAAAACCAGCGCCCGTTATGCCCGCGGCGCGTTTCTCGCGACAGCGAATTGTTGACGTTTGGCGTCATCGTTCTGTCAAAATGTGACGAAAAGTTTGTTTCCGCGGGGCTCACGTCGGTCTCGTCGGTCATCGTCGCGCGCGCGGGGAAGGGGGAGGTGGATAGATCGAAAAGTTTCTACGTACCTTGATCCTGATTGAAGCCGGCGTACAGCAGGCCATTACCATGCGGATTTCCCGCTGTAAGGTTCATCTTAAATTATCCCGAGGGCAAACATTCGTGAGCTATTCGGACGATAGTCGAGCGATCGGTACGGCAACGATGTTATTCGAGTTTACGCGTTAACTGTGCCGGGTATACGAGACAAATCGCGTGTAGCAACCTTCTTCGTGGCGAGCCGTCACCATTTTCGCGCATGTCGGTCAGAACTGAAAAAAAAACTCGTGGGAAATGGAGGGAGAGAATCGTATATACGATTACAGCGAATCAGCTGATACGTCGTTGACCCAGTTAGTGACTCGACTCTGTGAATCGATCGTTTTCTCAAATATCATTCGATTAAGTAATGTTACACATGCGTCGTGTGTTTGACGAAACAACTACGAGATTCGCGCGACATGACAGAGAATTGTCATGTTTATTGTGATAATAAAAATGGATTTCCGAGCGATCGTTCACCGCTGCTAAAACGGTCAACGACCGGTACCGCGATGACGACGAATAGAAATCGACGCAACGCCGTTCGGCCAATCACAGCGCTTCGTATGCTCCAGAAATTCAAGATGGCCGCGCCCATGTTTTATCAATAAACGAGACAATCGTGAATCTTGGTTCGGTTTATTGTTTATAATCCGAGTTTCGTCCTGACAATCTGTCGTAATAAATCGAACGAAACTCGAGGCTATCGTGAATGTGAAAAAACATAGAAATCGAGAGGTAAGTGGCTTTTATCGTGGTTACGTTTTATCATAACCTAGAATGTGAATGTGTGATAATCGAATTTTATTTTTTCACCAGAGAAATTGCAGCTTCTTGCCCAAGCTAAGAATGGTTCGCACGAAGTGACGATTGCAGAGTAAGTCTACAAGAAAAAACAATGAATATCTGCGAAAATTTGATACGCAGACGCGGCTTTCACACACGCGCTGCGCTGTTCCGAGAAACGCCGAGCAATTTGAAAGGAAAAAAGCACAGTTCGCAGCTATGGCTGGTCAGACAGCTGAAGGATCCTTACGTCGAGAAAGCCAAGCAGGAGAATTACAGGTGCAGAAGCGCTTTCAAGCTTCTGGAGATGAACAATAGATTCAATATTATCAAGCCAGGAATGACGATAGTCGACTGCGGAGCTGCACCCGGTAGTTGGACGCAAGTTGCGGTAAGGCTAACAAATTCGCACGGAAAAAACTTGAACGAAAAGAGACAAGGAAGGGTCCTGGCGATAGACAGACTACCGATTCATCCCATCAACGGCGCCACAATCCTCGGTAACCTGGACTTCACGACCGAAATTGCGCAGACAACACTTTTGGAGTGTCTCGACGGAAAACTCGTGGATTTGGTACTCTCGGACATGGCTCCCAATGCCACAGGCATCAGAGACATGGATCACGAAAACATCATAAATCTTGTCTACGCAGCGATGAGATTCGCTCTCACAATATCGCGGGTAAACGGAACCTTCCTCGCGAAAGTGTGGGACGGCGGTATGTCGCTGGATTTGGAAAAAGACATTGCAAGATTCTACAAAACTGTTAAGATCGTCAAGCCAGAGGCGTCGAGAGACGAGTCGTCGGAAAAATTCATTCTCGCTCGCGGCTTCAAAGGCCTGAAAAGATGATTGTTCCTGTGAGATAACTGTAAATAAGACTTTTGTTGGGAATAAACGCGAAGATGTGAATTTCAATTTTATTAGGTCGTTCGATTTTTTTCGGAGTATTTCAATTATTTTTTTTAGATGGCGAACGGAAATTATGGAGCGCAAAAGAATAATTTTCGTCTAAATCCTAAATACGATGTTTTTTGGTTTTTCTCCGGAGAATATATATTTCTTTTCGATGAACCATTGCGTTTCTTTTAACAAAACAATGTTTCATTAAAAGAATCATCGTTGTTGAATCGAAAAAAAATTTCCCTAAGAAAAATCGAACATTTTTTTAATTGCAAATATGATTTTTATCGTTTTCTTCGAAGGGTCGAATATACGACGATATATTGTTGTAATATAATTATTGGAGCAGATTTCAATTTCTCCTTGATATTCCGTTCAATGAGTTGACATTGAAAAACCATTCGGAACGTAAAGGAATTATCAGGTTTCGAAAAATCGATTTTCGTCTGTTTCGCAAGATAATTTTTTTTTTATTGGGAGAAGGATTAAATAAATGACGAGACATCGTTTGGTATAGTGACATATCATTGGTGTATCTTTTCATTAATTTTGTCTTCATTTTTTTTACGTACAACACTCACACACACGGGATGTACAAGTTACACGACGAGATATACATAAATTGTATCGTTTTGTTTTGCATCTCCGTTTCTCCCTTCGGTTTAATCCTTTAGCTATAAATAATATATATATATTTATATATAATGTTGTATATATATAGAATATAATAAATTTTGACACAGTTTATATCTTCGTTACCGTTTACATAATAATAATTCTTCGCAGAGTTAAACAAAACACTTTTACGTCATGTGTGTTTTAGTTCGTGTTTTTACTTTTATCTTTTCGTTATTAACTCACGCCACGTATATACAATTCTTTCGGGGGGTGGGGGTTTTGTTGTTTTTATTAATTCAAACGTTATTACAATATTTACACGAATTTGGACATTTAATAACTATCGTTAAGTGTGACGCGAAAAGCATACCATACGTTGCCGAAACGCTCGAGGATGAAATAGAGAGCGAAAAAAAGTTTGAAAACATTTTTCTTACGAAACTTCGTTCACTTATTTTTCCGTGACGAGTTAATTAGCTAAGAGAGTTATCAGAGCCGGGCGGTAACATTTACTGGCCGCAATGTCAAAGTGCTAAATAATTCGTTAATTTCTTCTCTCCTCTTCATTTCTCATTCGCGATACGTGGGCCACCACGTAAACGTTTCACTTTCCGTTTGCCTTGTTTTGGTTTCTTTCGCGTAATCATTTTTTTTCTTTTATTCCGTAAAAATCAAGAGATCGTGTCCTTCCGCGATAGGAATAATTGTTCGCTGTCTACCGTAAAAGTTCGTGGGCTCTATTCGCGTTATCATCGTTATAAATAATTCTTTTTCTTCTCATCCTCCTCCTTCGCTACTTCTTCGTTTAATAATACGCTATTTATCAGTCTCTATACCCGCGATCCGAAGCCTTGACGCGCATCTTCGTCGACGCGAACACACGCAACGCGGTGTGTTCACCTGCAAGCTTTACGCACAACGAGACGAGACGGCGATAGACGGAATCCGCGTAATATCATAATCTCGCTTGGATTACTCTTCTTCTTTTTTTTTCTTTCTTTTAATATACTAATGACGTATCGATACGCATAGATATTAATAGTATAATTATGCATTTATCGAAGCATTATTTTGTATTTAATTGTTTCTTTTCTTCGCTGAGAGAATAAATAAATTTCGCGATATCTCTAAGAAAGCGCAGTCTCCTCAGCTGTTCCGTATCAATTGATAGATCAGTTATTGCGAACTCATCGCCTTTTCGACGCGGTAAAAGACGATCGTTGCGAAACCATTTTTCTTTCACTCAATTATTGTTCGAGCAACCGGTGTCGTTCATCGTTGGTTCTCAATAATCGTTTCGAACTAATGAGACGAACTGGCTCCTTTTCCGTGTGCTTAACTGGCGCTCCCTCCGTCGATTCATTTTTTCCTCTCGTTGATTTCTTTCTTCGCGTCGGAACTCGATCGGAGCTCGATTCTTTTCCTTCGTGAGAAAAAGAAAACGAAATATGCAAATCGGGCCTCTTATCGCTCGTTTTCTCGTTTCGCCGCGACCAGAGGCGAGTTTTATCGTTTCCACGCGACGCGATCGCCGAGAGCTCACCGGGAACATTTAGTTTTTTTCTTCTTTTTCCTACAAAGAATTTTACTCCTCGGTACTCGTTTATTCTTTATTTTTTTCCAACGAGTTTCGCGAGCCTATTAGCCGATCGCGGGCAATGACTTTCTCGTGAAAGCTCGACTGAGATCCTGCGTCGACATTTCCTTGTAGTAGTTGACCCGCCTCGACGGTGCGCTGTGCGAGCGCGAATCGCTTCGCGAATTGGCTCCGAGGGTCGGAAAAGTCGGTTGCTGATAGGTCAAGCTAGGATCTCGCACGAGTGGCATGCGAGTCCAAAATCGGAGAAGCATCGGCGCTCGATCTCGGGGTCGTTCGACGCTCCCGGATCTCGATCTCTGAGAATTCGTTTGTTGGGGTTGCGACTGCTGTTGCTGGCGATCCATTCTCCAGCCCGGTGGTACCCACCAGTAGGATTGTTTCTGACGAATCTCCGGCCCGGAATGATTCTTATTGACCTGCGAGTCTCTCGAATAGTTCGGCGATTGATAGTGTCCGTAGGGCCGTCGATTGCGATCCTTGTAGTCGTTGGGACTGTGAATGCTGTTCGCCTCTTCCGAGGGGAATCTCACGTAATTCGGGCGTCCGTGCCTGTCGTAGCTCGGAAATCTTACGTAATCCTGATGCTGCTGTTGTTGCTGAGAGCCGAAAAAGCTCTGCTCGTTGTCCTCGGGACGATAGCGTTGCTCGTCCATCGTTCTTATGACCGGAGGTGCCTCGTCCTCGCTAAAACCGTCGGGCCGACGAGGATAATCCCGGGGTACGGGCTCGTAGTCGTAGACACCCTCGACGTTCTGATACGAAGGAATCTTCGTCGTGCTGGCGGGACTCTCGAATCTGAACGGTTGTCCGCGCTTCTTGCTCGAGACGATTTCGAATTTCGGTGGTTCGGATATCGTCTGACCGGCATCGTTCGTCGATGCGGCTATCATCGTTTCGCCGATTTCCAATTTCTCGAGATCGGTGCTTTCGATCTTCGGATCTTTGTCGGACGGATCGTCGATCGAAGACACCGGAAACACGAGTTCCGGTGATTTTTCGATTTTCTTCTCGATGTCACTGATCTCTTCGACATCCTTCGCGATGGAATCGCGTTTCTCGTACGTCGAGACGATCGAGGAGTTCGAACTGGTTTCCGCGACTTCGAAGACTTTGGAATCGTCGCTCGAAGCGTTCGTGCTCGTTTCCTCGATCGTCGTCGAAGTAACGTTGAAATTCGTTGCGTTGCTGACGTTGAAATCGACGAGCGTAGTTTCCCTCACGAAGTCACCGTTGATGCTGACCTCGCTCGATATCTCGCTGCTTCCGGTTGTCTCTCTATCGTTATTTTCCGTCGGGCTCTCCGCCGTCACGGGTTTAACGGAATCCCGTATCGTCACGGTCATTCCGGCCTCGCTGTGCTTCAATATTTCGTCCTCGATCTCCGTCGATTCCTCGTACGTCTCGTCCTCGTACGCCTCTGTCGAGCCGTGCTCGTTTTCTTCGTTGTTGTCTTTGTCCACGCCAGAAACAAGCTCGTCGATCGGCAATTTCGCGTCGGTGGTCGATTCTTCCGTGTCCTCGATCGCTTCGGGCTTCACGGGACGAATCGTCGCCGGGCTTTCGGGCACGCTGAAACGTATTATCTCCTTTCCCGTTACGTTTCCCGTAACGTTTTCCATCTTTATTATCATCTGTCCGAGACTCGAATTGTGAGCGAGCAAATCGCCGCTGCTCGGCATCGAGATCGACGGCACTTTCGTCGGCGATAGTAAAAGAACGAGAGTCGGCGACGAATCGTCGGTATTCGCGGTCTCGCTCGCCGCGTTCGGTGCTTCCGCGCCGTGGATCGTACGATTGTAGATATTTTCCACGGGTATCGGTATCTTGTAGTCGACGATACCGGAAACATTGCTGTCGTTCTCGTCGACGAATTCAGCTACGGGTACGGGATCAGGTCGCGAAGGGCTCGGATCATTCTTGTCAAGAATCTCGGTACTCTTATTCCCAAGAAAAAACGTATCCTCGTCGTCTCGAGTGTCCTCGTTCAGCTCGTAAACGGTGACTATCGCGTCCTGATTGTGAGATTCTTCGGAGCCCGGAGCCGCCAATTCTCCGGTTATTATCTTCAGCGGTTTCACGGTCGATGGGAGTTTCTCGGCTTCGTGAATTTCAGTTTTCTCGATCGAAGGCTTCGCGGGTCCCGCGATCAAGAGAGGGATGTTCAGATGCAACGGACCGCTGGGAATCGACGAAGATGACGATGACGACGAGGACGACGACGACGAAACGGAAGCTGCTGCTTGGGGTTTGCCGACGTTCGCGTAGATCGCTTTGAGACGTTCGACCAAGAAGCCCATCTGCGCTTGATGATCGATGGTCACGTCTTTGACGCAACGGCTCATCGTGTCGTCCTGATAGCCCTCCGGACAATCGGTACGCTTCGGAGCTATGAATATGCTCTTCGGCGTTATACGACGGAGAAGACTCGCGGAATCCAGGATTCCGGAGGGTTGAGAGCCCGGATGACCGTCGACCAGCAGCCAAGCTTGCCAAGCGAGCTCGCTCGGATTTCCGACCTCTTCCTCCTGGCCCTTCTTCGAGGGCAAACCCGAGGACAGCGTTGCCGCCGATTCGCGCCTCGTCGAATCGCCGCCGATCTCCAAGGGCGCGCTCTCGATCGTTCGGGCGATGCAAAGTATGCCGAGAAAACCGTAGAGCAACATTCTACGCGAATTCACGGTGATTCTCCTCGTCGTTCTTGCTATCGAATGGGGCATATTTTCTTTCTCTTCTTTACGGCGTCTCCTGGATAAAGCGTCGAGCGTCTACGACCGATGATTCGCGAACCTCGGACGTGACATCGATGAAAATTCTGAAAGCAGATAATAAATATTGGGTCAGAAACAATGCGTCGCAAGATGATGTGGAAATTAATTATTATTTAAAAAAGAAATCATGATAATAGTAATAATTTATTTTGACTATATTTGAAAAAATGGATAATACACAAGTATTTTTTCGTATTGTGTTTTGAATAAGTATATATTGTTTGATTGAAAATGTTCAATTTCCGAAAAATATGTGTACGATTTTATTCGTAGTAAATATCGTGTTTGAACTTTTTCGGTGGCTAAATCTCTCTTGTCGTAACGATCCATCTAAAATAAAAAAGACACAGGGTCAATGAACTTGATAAAAATAAAGAATCGATGACGATTTAAATTTTTTTTATAGATTTCTTTATATAAATTGTATTTATATATAATTTCAATTCAACATGTATTTTTTTTCAAAAGAATTTTTTAGAGAGTCACACGGAAGGCCGGGAATGAAAAAATTGCTTTTCAGATTAAAAATGAAAAAGGGATTTTTACATCTTTCGCAGTTGTTGATAATAAAAAATAATAAATGTTATTGAAACTGCGAACGATTTGATACACGCGAATATCTCATCAAAACTATGGATTGCCACGGAAATGATTGTATTAATTTGGAAAAATGCGAATTACATTCTTTGCGAGAAATTCGACGTTCCACAAATGAGATACTATGGCCCAGTGGAATCGTAAAGATTACGACAATCTTTGGCTTGTATTCATAACATATCGCTTCGTACAAAGCTCGGGCGCGTGCACCGGGTGGTCCGGGGGCGTAGAAAATAACTTCACACGTGAACAAGCACCGATAATTCTCTTATCGTTCCTCGTTTCTCCACGGAGACCCCCGAATGCACATGTAGCGCTCGTACCAGCTATTATGTGGTATCGCTGTACTAGAACAAACGAGACCCTAAGTCTGACCCCTGACAACGGGGGCTCGGGCGGCCGCTGCTCTCGTGCTCGCCGAGCGCTCTCCTACTTTGAGAAACGTGATTTATTGCCGCAGCAGGACGTATCGGGGCACCACACACGAGGCACACGAGAGCTCCCGGAGTAACTTGCGAGGAACTCACGTTGCGAAACCGGAAGCAACGTACTATCGCATGCGGGAACTCTTAAGGAGAGAGTTGAGAAAAAAAACTCTTCTCTCCTTTTCTACCGATTATATCATCTGTGTCATTATGTCTTTGCCTTCATTGGAGTTCCAAGATAAACGTGAATATTCACTATAAATAGCTTTCGAAGAAAGAAATCTTTTGTAATGATTGATATGTATCGAAAAATCGATAAAACAACAAATAACATCAAATTTTATCTTATTTTTACTAATAATCGAATTATTCATTCATTATTATTATTATTTCAATGAATTTTGATTTTAGTCAATTTCGAGGTCAACTTTAAATTTGTTTTTCATTTTTCCACTTTTTTTGTTAATTCTTGTTATCCATTTTTTTTTTTTTTTCTATAAATAGAATTTCTTTATTTTACATAGAGCAGATTACGTTTGAAAGGGTCAAGTGCGTTGGGAATGGATTTATACGAAGGAATGGTTATGAGGTAGCGCGATAAATGTATAACCGAGACTGATGGATCGACTGGTTCTAATGGCTCGGGACGCCAAGACACGGAGTCTTCCGACACCGTCCGAGAAACTTTCTCCGTCCGCGATAAGGGTCCTAATTACTTTCGTGCGGTCCGTCCGATCGTGCGTGACTAAGAGGAGAATCCACGCGGACAGCGATGAGACCCGTCGACGGCTATACTGTCCTAATAGATCTGCGATATACGCTAAGATATACGCGCTGTACTAGATAAGTACAGTAGCGACTCTCACACAAATATATATATATAACTCCGTGTACATACGGACATAAGCGCGAAGCCCGAATACGTTCGGACTCACGAATGAGGAAGCGGCAAACGAGAACGAGTTGGATACGAGAGACTCCCCGTAGCGAGGGAGATGAACGCGCGTTAAATTGCGTGCCAAGATTTCGACTCTCGCACGGTGACATCATTGCGGAACGCGCTTCTTCGCTTGCTCGCGAATACTCTTGCCCAAAATTATCCTTCCAGTTTTTTCTTACTCGTCTTAAAAAGAAATTTAATTCTTTGTCTTTAAAAAAAATGTCCGTTTAGTTCCGACAAAAAACGAGTTGCGAACGAAAGATAAAAACGAACGTTTTAACCCATCGTCAATAACTACATTCTTTATTGTACGTTAAAAAAATTGCAGTGACCTTGAATTATCCCAAAGTTAACTGAACGTAAGGATCTCCTCTCGAAGCATCCCTCTCGAAAGTTTCGTCTTTGTTCGTGCGCGATGACTCGTGTTTGCCGTGGACAAGAAGAGGCCGGAGAGGTCTTTCTCGTTCCTTCCCGTTGAGAAATCCTCTCGCTCTCGTTATTATCGTCGTTGTCGTCGTTAGGGATCCGTGAAGCGTCGGTCGAAGGTCCCTTTCGCCCTGCAGTGTCTCCGACACACAAGGAACTTCGTCGTCGTCGTCGTCGCGTTTCGCTTGCGCGGTAACGAGCGGCGGCGCATCGGGATCGAAACTTGCCCGCTGGTCTTACCGCGGCCGTGTTTGTGTCCTAACGTCCTCTAGGATCTCGGATATTCCTCAGTGGCGAGCCGCCTCGAGAGAGGCCACGGGGACAGATAGGCCCGGAGCCGCAACGGAGCGCGGAGCGGTGTTTTTATTTTCTTTTCTTTCGTTTTTCATTCTCATCGGCAGCACGTGCGCACGCGCCTTCGTGTACGTCGCGTATCTTCGTCACAGTCGTACCCATCGCATTAGTTATCCACGGTCGTGCCGCGGAGGACTCTCAACGAAATCGAATCGGATGTATCCATCTCCGTCCGCGTGTACCGGGCGAGAGCCCGAGAGCTTCGGCGCTCGTGGAACTCGTGCCCGAGCGCTGCGCCGCACGATCGCCGCTCTCTTGGCTCGTAAATACACTCGGAATAATAATAACGATTTTCGGCGTTGGAAATAAAATCTAGCGCGCCGAGGAGGAAAAACTTACGAGAGATTGCCGAGTTATCGGAAATTCTCGAGTGATTAACGCGCGCCCCAACAAAAATGCTTTCATCTTGGAACGAGAAACTTCGATAATTCCATGCATGTAAACACGTATATCGTGCGGTCGTGTATGCGTGGAGAGTGCAACGACGAAAAGCCGCTGTGATTACAATCCCGTGGAATGCGCTTAGGAGCCGCAGCAGCCGCGCGCGCCCGCGCGCTCGCGGTGAACAATCTCGAGTTTTCGAAAGGCATTCTTAATTCTCCTCTGCTGTACTGACACGGTGGCGCGCGTTGTATATCGCGCGGACATTGTGGAACTCGGTTATGGGACTCGATGGAATCGATGAATAATACTTGTCGCCTTCGCGACGCTGTAGGCTTTTACAATCCCAACGACGGGGCAAGCCGTACGTCGCTGCGTTTTCGAATTCTATTGGCCCTTTCGTAAGAGGACCGGAATCGTCGGGGAAAGCACGAAATGGGTTGAGACGAGACGAAAAATGTAATAGCTTCGATGTTCTTGTGACGAACATTAACATTAACATTAACATTAACATTAACATTAACATTAACATTAACATTAACATTAACATTAACATTAACATTAACATTAACATTAACATTAACATTAACATTAACATTAACATTAACATTAACATTAACATTAACATTAACATTAACATTAACATTAACATTAACATTAACATTAACATTAACATTAACATTAACATTAACATTAACATTAACATTAACATTAACATTAACATTAACATTAACATTAACATTAACATTAACATTAACATTAACATTAACATTAACATTAACATTAACATTAACATTAACATTAACATTAACATTAACATTAACATTAACATTAACATTAACATTAACATTAACATTAACATTAACATTAACATTAACATTAACATTAACATTAACATTAACATTAACATTAACATTAACATTAACATTAACATTAATATATAAAGGCAGTTTCACTTAAGAATAATTCGCTGTGGAATTTATTGCCCGGGAGTTTAAGACGCAATAACTATCTTGAAAAAGGAATGAGGTTTTGTTCTGTCCTTAAATTGATCGATAGTCGAACTGCGATTTTCTCTATTCGTGTGCGGACGCGAATTTTCACGTATTTCATTCCCGGTTGTACGCGACAACGATAGATTTCATTCGGATGGGGGACGCGCAATGCTTCGGTGAGCTAGAGAGCTTAAGATAAATCCCATTATAAATTACACCCCGGCCATGTAGACGCTGAATATGACAAAGAGGACAAAAAACACTTCTTCATTCGACTCCGACCCTTGGAAATTATTATTATCGGAGTCTCGAGGGAGCGGTCCCGGTGGGCGAAGGTATTAAGAGTGAAAACAAAAAAGAGAGCGTCGAAATAAGCGCCGAGAGTCAACAACTTTAATACAGTAACCCGCGAGGGCTCGTAAAAGATTCGAATAACCGGTGAAGGATCTTCAAAGATAAAGAGGCTTCCGAGGGATGATGAACCGAACGACGAGAGCGCGCGCTCGCGTCTCGTTGATACACCGAAGTTAAATACAACGAGGCTGAGTGGTTTGGGCAAGCTTCGCTATAACCGACGGACGAAGCGAGCGAGAGGAGACAGAAATGAAGAAAAAGATTTGGAAAAAAATAAAAATAAGGGAAAGAAGAAGGAGTTTGGACGAAAAATACGTTGTAAAAGAGAAAGGAGAAATGATGACGATATGCAGAGGAGGGCCCGCGCGGTAGACCGTATAACAAACCCCGAGCGCGACGAGTGCGCGAGCGCGGGCAAGCTCGGATTTTCTAAATGCGTTCGGCGCTCTTCTATATTTAGAAGCAAATGTATTCTTTCCCTCTCGTTCACAGTCAGTTCTCTATAACTCTACGTACTCGTTTATATATTATACTATATAGATATACAATGTATATACACGCGTAACTATATAGATATATTGTAATAAGTACAGAAACACGAGTGAGGGGAAATGAGTGAACGAGCCGAGCCCCGAGCGTTTCTTCTCCTCGGTTTATATTCCTTCAGCGAGTTATTATTTCTTGCAACTTTGCTGCAGCGAGAAACTTTATATTTCATGGACACGAAAGGGAGATTGAGAGAGAGAGAGGGAGAAAAAAGCCCCTCCCTTCGCGTTTTCACAGAAGAGATTTCGAAGGGCTCTTCTCGATTTTTTTCTTTCTTTATTCAACAATATTTTTTCCACAAATTTATATTTAGCATCTGTTCTTTTTTTTTTGCTCATTATTATGATGATAGCGACGATGATGATGTTTGAGACGGATATAGGCAACCTGGCCATACACGTGAGCGCGACTCGGTAGATACTCTGCGCTCCCGAGGGGGGAAAAAGGCGAGAAGAGATCTTCGGCCTCGGTGCACAACCAAGTGCACCGCGAGAGCGAATAGCGTTTTATCATTTCCCCATGGTCACTCTCACTTATCTCGCTAGTTCAGCTCTCCACGCAATCGTCTTCAAGGTGGATTTTTCTTATTTATTCTTAATGATAAATCAAAATGATATCGTAATAATCAATAATCACATAATTCGAATAATAAAGTTGTTGTTGTGATTAATATTTGCAAATTGTTGATAGAATTTTTTTTTTTAATTCTTTAGAAAGGTAATAAAAGGAACGATTTTAGCGTTTGAGGGTTTTTCTACATTGAATCGGCTCATTTCGACTATTGGTCAGTGAGCACGTATATAGTACGGGGTCCGGTGCTTGACTCTCACTTTTCCAGTTTCTGGAGATTGTGCCGTGAGATGCACGGGTTTCAATCGAGACCGGCTTTAAAGCCAGAAGAACGCGCGCGCGGGTGACTCTCCGTTGTGCTAGGGAGAGGAGAAGGACACGCGGGTAAATGAAACGAAGGTGAGTCGACGAGGAGGAACGGACATTAGATAGAGATACGAGACGGTCAAACCCTCCGTGTTTCTGTGGCGGATCGGAGACCTCAACAAAAACATTCTTGCCTGCTGAGCTGTAAAATACTCGTGAAACTCTGGTGGCTTCGAACGTCCATTCCCCTCTCGACTGTGTATTTGCTCTAAGAGCGACGAACGATATAAAATGCATCGTCGTTGCCATTCATCATCCAAGCGTGGTCATATTTGTTTTTGGAATTTTCCTTTAAAAAAAAATGATTGTGCTCGATTAACAATTGGATGAAAAAGAAAGATAATTCTTGTACAAGTGCGTTACGTAATGAAAAAAATTAGAGTTGAAACATAGAATGATTAATAAACGAAGCGATAAAAGTCGATTATTGAAATCGACAATGTTTCACAGCGCGTGAGTGTAACGACGATAAATTGTCTTTCATTTATTTCTCGAATGGTGAGCAAGCAAAAGATCAGCCACGCCGTTTCAGGTGAGCCGACCTAATGCGTAAAGGCTGGCGCCTTTCACCAACGTGCGGACCTCCCCCCCACCCTGCCCCGGCGTAGTCCCGATGGCGTTCTCGCCTTTGAGACGAGGAAAATCGAATTCTGTCGCTTCCTCTCGCTCGACGCGTTCGTTAAATTCTCAAAGTTACGAAAGAAGTGAGAAAAAAAATTGTTGTTCAATTTAATTCTTCGCCGAAGCTACTCGATAATTAATTTCTTCGTACCACGACAGCTTTGTCTCTGGTTGTTTTTTTTTTCGAACAACATTGACGCGACCGAATATTACGAAATTTTTATGGAATCATCACTGAATTAATATTCAGTCGTAAAATTCTTTTAACACTATTATTCTTTCATTTTTTTCTATTGAAGTTCGGATAATGTTTGAAAATAACAATTTATTATTATTAATTGTTATTGTTAATTTAATTGTTTGTTTATTTTAGTAATGCAATTTTCCAACGAAATTTGTATTATTGCATCGGGGAAATGAGACAGTACAGAATTACGTTTTAACGACAGTCAGAGATCGAGATCAAGTGAAAAGAAAAATCTCTTCATTCTCGAGCCGCAGCGGCAGCGGCAGCGGTTAACATGCAACTCCCTCGGACACGCTCTGATAGAGCTAGATCGAGTCTCGCAATGTGCTATCGCGCCTTCTTGATGTATTTTTTTCTCTCCCACTTCCTCTCTTCTCTCGCGCACAGTCGGCAGTGTTAACATACAGTGTTATACAGCACTAGTTGCGCCTGTTTTTCCATTTATTTAGTTATCCATACACAACAGGTATTATGCG
This sequence comes from Ischnus inquisitorius, assembly GCA_963924025.1. Lineage (NCBI taxonomy): Eukaryota > Metazoa > Arthropoda > Insecta > Hymenoptera > Ichneumonidae > Ischnus > Ischnus inquisitorius. The sequence goes on from OZ001251.1 coordinate 15,006,653, forward strand.
AACGGTGCACTCTCGGGGTGTGTAACGAGCGAGGTCCTTGAGTGAGGGAAACTTTGCAGCGTGAGAATTCTTTCGTAGTTGCACCTCGCGAGCCGGCGCGGCTCGATGGGAAAAAACATTGCGCGAATTCTGGTACTGAGAAAAAAAGCCTATTTTTTTCTTATTCGAATAATCTTTATAATAACGTGAAAAAATAAAAATTTCCAGAATCAAAAAATCTGCGCTTTTTTATAGATACGATAATTTGCGTTATGAAGAAGTTGACCGATAATTTAATAATTAATCAATAATTTGTATCCGTCCAAAACAAAATTGTCGCGTACGAAAATAAATACATATATGATTTTTTTCCGTCGCCACGGTTCGTGTGAAAAATAACGGGTTTCGGTATATTTAAACAGTATGTTTGCTCGACGATTCGGAATATCGAAAAACCGAACAATCTGTCTTGCTCTACGAGGATAACAAAAAAGCACAAGACACTATACTTGGCGAAGTTTCAAATTGGTTGATTTTTATTCTTTTAAGACTTTTGTAGGAGCGTTACAAACGTATAAAAAGTTAAACAAAACTTCAAAAAATCGTTCCGACGACGTCCATATTTTAGACCGGACGAAAATTAATTTTTACTTTTTGCGAAGATGTTATATATTTATGTGGAACTTTCGGTTTCAGTCGAATATGGAAAAGCAACTACACACCCACAAAATTACAAAACGACTATTAAAATATTAAAAAAAATTAATTCTCAATCAATATTCCATTTTTAATTTTTTTCCTTTATTGGTTCAACTATTATGATTATTTTATGAGAAGAAATTGTTTTTGAATTATTAGCATTCGATGCAATTTTATTGTGCTAATAATAGTGGTAACGATCACAAAAACTTTCCGAGCGTTCGAGACCGGAGATTAAACGCGATATTAGTTTATCGAATAGTCAGAAAATTCAAGGTTCAATATCTCCATCCATTCGCTCACGCCTCTCTCTCTCTCTCTTTATTTCCCCGATATATCCATTAAATTTATAACATATCAGTTATCTCAGCTTCGTGAGGAAAACGACTGGGCACCCGCTGTGTGTTTCCCAGCGTCTGTTGTAAGCCCCCCCCCCCCCCCTTCTGCCCTCCTCCCTCCTTTACGTATAGATTGGAAAGAGACCTCCGGACGTGCTAAAGAGGGATCGTGTATACACACGCCGGGCGTATAAATGTTTTGGTTCATTGCCAAAACTTAACGCGCAGACAGTTGGGCGGATAACTCTTCTCGTTCAACCGCTGCGGTTAGAATCCATTCTCGTCGTCCGTGATATGACGCTCAAAGAGTGTATTATTGAATAAAAGAGGAAAAAAAACGGAGAAAAAGAAGAAACACAGAAACACACGCGAAAAGAAATTGCCCCATCCTCGATCGTTACTTATCCGAGCCGAATAATATTTACGTATCGACGTGCGTCTTACGTTAGACTCGCACATTGCGAACCGTTCGAGACGAAACAGAGCTCGGTATTATCGTGAAGCGAGACAACCGTCGCTTCGCGTTTCGTCTCGAGCGGCGCGAACGAGAAGAAACGAAAAATTATCGTTTGCACAACTTCCGGTTGTAACGCTTTGCCTAACCGGAGATACGCGATAAATACGTTGCGACGGATTAATAATCGTCGGGAGCCGTGTTTTTCCGCGGCCGTTGTATTTTTATACAACGAGACGCGGAGACGCTGAACCGCTTCTCGCCGTTCGAGAGTTATAATCCTATAGGATTGGCCAGGGAGGCTACAGAAGCGTCTCTCGACTTCTCAGGTCAAGCGACAACGAACTTATTCGTCTCACATCACCGTCGCTCAGCCTCAACCGCACCGCTTCGCCTCGCGATATATATATATTATATACAGAGCGATTCACAATAAATATCGAACTTATTTTTTTTAATGCCCATTAAAAAAATTGTAAACTAAAATTAATTATTATTACCAATAACGATCAATTTGCATTGTAATTGTTAATTTACTCGATTTTTGTTGTGGGAAATTGATTCATGTGAAATTGACGAAATACAGAATTATTATTATTGTTATTGTTAACCTTTTACGGAGAGGAAGTTTGAGAAAACTTACAATACCTGCATCTTATATAAATGTGCGTTTTGTAAACAAGTGTCTTTTCCTTTTTCCTTCTTCCTAATATATTTCTAACAATTCTTAACTATTTTACGAAAGCGATGATTTTTAATGACTTTTAACTCTTTTATGAAAACTATATATTTTTACGATTCTTGCCTATTTTATGAAAACAAGTGTCTGTCTAATGGATTTTTAAATTGGTTTAGTAAAGTAATAATTTTTTTTATTCCATTCAGGGTACGTCGAGGCTGATTCGAGGTACATTCTGAATCGATCTGTACGTATATATTATGCTGAAACGTCGCGCGAGAAACCCGGTGAACTCGGCTCATCTCTTTTCTTCTCGTGCCATTCGCTCGTCCCTCTCATTCGCTCGTTCGTCGTTGCCGAGCGGCGAGGAATATCGAGCAAGCGAGAGAAAGATCTTACCGGCTAGATTGTACGTATTTCCCGACGTATTTTCGCTTCACCATCTGACAATTCTCGTACACCACTATCTCGGGAAGACGATCGTCCGGAGGTTTCTCAGCTGCGGCGCAGAAAACGTATTACGGGGATCTTATTTTCGAAGCTTCGCGATGAATTTACAACGCGTCGCTCGAGATTTTCGTCGAATTTTCGTTGAAAACGAAATAATTTATCTTTCCGCTCACGTACCAGCGCCGCACGGATTCATCGCACGAGACCGGAAGTCACTCGGTTGGGATTTTATCGCGAGATAGATACGATTATTTCGCCTTCTGCGCGCACCGACCACTTGCACTTCCGTTCTCTTCTCGCTATTTTGCGGACGGCAGTAAATTTTTATCTCGTAAAAAAAATTCACATTCAAAAAGAAAGTTATACAATGTCGGTAAGAAATTAATGACTTGAGCAAAGTAAAATTGGTTTGTTGAAATAATGAATAAGTAATTATTCCGACTAATGAAGAGTTTAAAACAATAGTTGAAAATATGCGAAAAAAAAACGTGATGTATTGAATCTTGGCGAAGGAATTTTTTCGGCATAATCACCTACATTTAACTGCATCGAGCGGTACACTTCGAGAAAATGTTAGATTTAGAGAGAATTCAGATAGAATTTCGAGCATTTCCCAATGGGATTAAAATCTGGAAGAAATCAAGCATGTGGAAGGTCATCCAAGTATAGATTGTCTTCCCGTAATAATAATTTCAAAAAGTAATCAACAAATTCATTGATTTTTTTCCAAATTTTTATTCCATTCAGAAACGCTCTAATTTCTTTCTGAATCTCACATTTCGTCGGGCTGTACCGCTCGGACTGCCTAAACTTGCCGTCGAACGAATTTTCGTCAAGAATTATCATCGTTGAATCGCGTTACAAGATTAAACAAAAATGCAGTCCATGATCGAAGTCCGTAGAGAAAAAAGAAATGAATGAAAAAAAAAAAAAAGTTCCAATCTCTATCGAACTCGCTCAACAGCGCAGCTACGAGCGGCGATGGGCGAGTAGCACGCGTCTACGACTATTCACTCATCGTTCGAGCGCGCCTAACTGGTTTAACTCGAATTGACCCGATTGTTAACCCTCCGAAGGAGTTCTCGAACAGCTGGAAGACACCGTCTTTAGCCGCCTCGTACAAAACAAACTCGCCGCTACTACGCACTCTTTTCACACTGTCTTTCAATTAATAATTATCGTCTCTCCCCTTCCCTTTCGAGCTCGATCTTAATTAACACACGAGAATGTCGATTGGCGCGAAACCAACGATCGATTCGATCAACGGAAAAGGCTACGGCGAGTTTAATCGGTAATGATTATGAAAAATCGAAACTCACGAGGCCTTTTCGGTCGCGGCTTCGGGGCACGATAGTTCCGATGTTAAAAATCTCGACTTTCGATCGACTATCGACGAAATAACGAACGCCCGAACGTGTCGTACGGTATAGAGGGGTTTTTATCGTTTCGACGAAATCGTTAATAACGACCGATTTCTTGGAAGAGGAAATTAAATGAACGATCGTTAATCGATACTCGCTATTAGTCTTCCCTCCCTTCCTACTTCAGACTTTTTTCTTTCCTTCTTCTTTTTTTTTTTTTTTTTTTTTTTTTTTTCTTTAAGGTCTCATATAGATATATACGAGCGCGTATAGCTTCGTATTCTTTGCGGTGTCGAAGAAGCGGTAAGCGATGATATGGTCACGTGTTGAGAGGCTCACTGGGGCTCGCGCACGAGGTCCCTCAGAGCGAGCGAGTCGTCTCGCGCGGGTTGTGAAACAGTGTCAGTGACCGACAGCCTAAGGCCACCATCATCATCATCATCATCGTCAGAAGCGGTAGCAATAGCTCGAGGTAAAACGCGCCAGACTGCCTTGCACGAAAACTCGTCGATCGTCTCGGCGAGAACACTTCGAGAACGGCGCACTCCGCAGACGATCGAGTTTATTATATTTACGACAGTGGAGAGAATCGGAACGAATTCGCGATAAGACGAATATTTTTTTTTTTTCATTACTCAGTTTTTTTTTTACAAGAGATCCGAGCTAATGGTGCAAGTTTGCGAGAAACAGGAAAGGAGCCTCGAATCCCATTTTCGTTTTTGTACAGAATTGAAACTTGGAATTCTTTTTTTTACATTTCCGGTAAGTTCTCACAATTTTAACGAGAATCAAATGGTCTCGATGAGAATATTTATAATTAAAGACAATAAAAAATCGTTACGTTGCAAGAATTGATAATAAAATCAAAATCAAAATAATTAAGAGAAAAATTAATAATGAAATAAAGGAAATTGTTCGTACAAAAATGTATTTTTGGTTATTGTAAGAGATTCGAGATAATGTTACAAGTTTGAAAGAAACGAAAGAGCAGTTTTGGATCGCATTTTTCTCCTGAACACATTGAAGCATGACATTTTTTTTTTTGCAGCGGGAAAGGACCTTAGAGATTTCGTAATCTGCCGTGATCGGAATGTATAGATTTGCGGTTTTTTTTTGTTTCTTTTTTTTTTTTTCGTTGCAGTTTGCACTTTGCTCGACGGCAATGCCGTGTTTCTATTCGCCGTAACGCGATCTATAACGTCGCATGTAACTCTCGTTCGTTCGCCCAAGGTTTGGCACTGACCCACAACACATGCGTTGCACGCTGTCCCACTTATCGGTTCGTGCTGAAAAAGACGTACCCGAACGTCTCCTCGCCTCTTCTCGCGGGTTACAGTGAGTTGTAACAATGAAATTTGCGTCGGTCGACGCGCCGAATTTTGAACGACGCGATTTCTCATTCGAAACTGTGTCGAATATCGATTGATTTTTTTTCATAACAAAACGTTTTATTTATTTTTTTATTTTGTGTACTTAATTAATTTCGTTTATTTTACTTATTTTATTACGCAGAATGCGAAATAATGATCACTAAAGAAGTCCTAAAAGCTTGCTAAACAAATGTTTATCTAAAAAAAAACGGAACCTTGAGTGCTCGATACAATCTACGGATCTACCGGAGAAACCGAAGACCTTCGATGTTTTTTGTGCCGTTCAATTAATTCGCGAGTCAAAGGGTAAAGACGATTTTTTTCCCGAGCCTTGTGCATCGAATATATAATTTTGTGAAATGAAAGAAAAAAAATCTATATGTATGATATACACATGTATGGGTCGTGAAGACGGCAGATCCCATTATGGTAACCCACTTCGAAACAGGGTACACGTCCTAACGGATTGCCTGCACCCAGGTAACCCGGCAACATCGGCCGGCCAGTAGCTCTGGGTGGGTCTGCTCTCGTGACTCACTACACTACAGTGGTGCGCACCGAATGTCGGAGGAAGATATTGTGTTGCCGAGCTAAATAGCTGTGACGTGACAGATCGGCGTAATTCCTTTACACACGTTAAAACGTAACGCACCCGCGAGATATGCCAGGCTCTCGAATCTCCTTCGTTACGCCAATAACGATTAATCAATTCGGTCTTCGCGATGGGAGGAACCGAGCCTTTTATCTTTTCCCCGTGGCTTTTCCGTTTCTTTCCTCTCGGTCTTCTTCTTATTTTCTCCTCTTCTTTTTTACGTCTTTTTCGTTCGTTTTATTATCGAGCGACTATATATCGGAGGGTGTGCTGGCTCGTGTACTACTTTAAGGGGCGCGGGGAGAGGGTGGGGCGAGCATTACCCTGTGCCTCGCGGGATCAACGACTCCGCCGTGCCCTCTGGCTCTCTCGGCTCTTCCTTCGTTTTCTGCGATTCACTTGTTACCGTATACCTCTCGGTCCGAGGAAAATTGTATTCCATCCGCGTTTTTTTTTTGCTGTTTTCGTCAACGTCGACGAGCCGAAGTCTCACGGTGAATTCACGAGAACTCTGACCCTCGCGAAGACGCAACACATTTTTCGGGACTCGACAATGATTTAAGGAATGGTAAAAAAAAATCTTCGATCGTTCTTTGTTGACAAAAATATGAATAATTTATGATCATTATTATTTTGTTTATTTAATAGTGATTATGGTGGAGGAACTAATAATAATAAGTACTTTCAGTACTTTTATAATTAAAAAGATTTTTTTGATAAAATATTTGAAAATTCATTTTGCAAATTGGTAAAAAAAAATGTATGTTTTCGATAAAAAGTCTTGAATGACCGAATGAAATAGCGTGCGATTCATGACCCATAGAAGAATACAACGATAGGCACTACAATAGTGACGTAAGAAAACCGTGGGGTTAAATAATTCCACGTGACTGATTATCTCGGAACGACGACCCTTTGCATACGGTATGAATGGCTTTCCCGCTCGTTCGAGGATGTCTCGTCGTACTTATATTATAATATAAGTACGCCGCTCTCGCGCCCGCTCACGGACACGATTAAACGCTCGAGACGCACACTGCGAAACGCCGACCGGAAATCCTGGTGTGATCGGCGTTACGCAACGATATATAGTCTCTCTCTCGCTTATATATATATCCGAAACATCGACGACAGGTGCATACGCCAACGATAAATATCATTTCACTTTTTTTTTTTTTGTTTTTTTTTCTTTCTTTGTTTCTTGGTTTGACAAAAATTTTCTGACGCAGATCGGACGACACGATTATCCACCTACGTATATTTTCTATATACACGGCGCCCACTTGCTTTTACTCTTTTCCTGGTTTTTTTTTTTTTTTTTTTTTTTAAATCCGCTCAGTTAGGCATAAATCGAAAAAACGATGGCTTTGAATTTGAAACAAATTTATTGGTTCGTCGTTTTTGCTTTCGCAGTGCCTGTTGAAAGGAAGCCCCAACATAACTCATTCGACAAAGCGGTGAGAATTTTTATTTATGAGACTTTTAATACTCTTTCTATAACGAAAACGAGCTAGATGATATACTTATTTTTATTATCTTTGCAGTTTAAGGATTTTTCGGTAGACTTTATATCTTTTTTTACTTTTTCAAATGTTTATTCCAATTTTACTCATTAGGATCTGTAATAGTTTTATTTCCGATGGGACGGTTGTTCGGGACCGTGAAAACAACCGCGCAATATTTCGTGAAAGTCATCGGGCTCGGTTTATTCGTTCGTTAGCTTGCCAAGTTCGCGGCACGCGCAGTTACGCTATTTTGTAAGTCTGACCAGGAGGGGAAAAATCGCTTTAGGCGATATTTCGTCTTTTCCTCTATTTTAGACAAGTGTCATTGGATTCGTCTTTGGCATATAAAAATACATGAACATACGTAGGAGATATATATATATATTTTTTCGACAAAAATTTGCAAGGTTTGAAATGCTTTTCTACAATTTTTCATCACGTTATAACAGGTATAAAAAACGGCGTTAAAAATTCTCAAAAAATCTTATCTTGCGTATTTTTCGCCGCTGAACAGAATAATCAACCGAGCTTTGCCGAAATCTCAACGAAAAGTCAACATATCGCCGTTCGGAAATCCCAAAAACCGACATTTTTCTTAAATCAGACCGGAAGTGAAAAAAACCCTTTTAGTGGTTTTCGGTGTTCCCTTTAACTTTGGTCAACAATCGCCCTTAGATTTGTGTCTAGCGCGTAAAAATACACGGAAGTACGTATCCAGAATTTTTTTCAAATCTCTAATAAAAAAAAATTTTGAAGGACTTGAAAAAAAAGAAAAAGAAAATGAGTTCCGAACGGAGAATTCTCATTTCAAAGTTAACCGGTGACATTGGCCTCTCGTCGCGAACCGCGAAGTCGGAATATTATGAATTTCCGCGCGCTCGCCTCTCTTTTCTCGCTTTTTGCCCGGAGTACCGGTGAGTTCCCATTGTCCGTCGGTTAAAACCGCGTCCAATTAACGTTATATACCGTAATCCTCCGTCGGAACAGTGACATATTACCCGGTAATAGTGGAAGCACAGTTTAAATATCATCCGCGCCCGTCCCTCTCTAAATTCGCGTTATTCAGTCCTTTTAATTCTCTCTCCCTCGGCTCTTTGCGGACGAACGTTGTGCGCGATTCAACATCGCCGAGGGCTCGAATCCTTCGACACATTTATATATTTTTCTGCGCATATACCCAGTTTTTTTCCCCATCAACTGCAAAGCCGTCCTTTGAAATTCTCATCGTCCGCCGTCGACGAGACCGCGGAAAGATGCCTTTTTTTCTCATATTGTTTCAATCTCTCGTATTTAATTCCGTCCACTTCGCTGTTCTGCTCTTCCTTCCGTAAAATTTGCCACCGGGGACGGAGGAGACCCTTCTGTCCTGTTCTTTTTCTCTTCAAAGCTTCATTATCTGCGTTTATAAAAGTACTCGTGTGCGCGATTCGAAGAGCTTTGCAATCGTCGCAGCGCTCACACGAGAGCGGGGGAGGCCGTGGAGTGGAGACGGAACGAGAAACGAGAGTAGGGCTTGATTGAATCGGTCACCAGCACTCGGACTGTGCACACAAACCCGCGTATGTGTGCGCAACTCGACAAGCAGTCGGCGTTATGCTTCGCCGTTCAAAGGATTAAACTATTGATGCAATTATGTACCCTTCCTATCCCATTCGGTGCCACTGCTGATGGGTAATAGTCGCTTTAAATTTACATACATGTACGTATAGTGTATGTAATGTTACATATAGTATATATATAGCTTCCTCATAGAGGGAGCTTCGTTCCAAAGAAGAAATCGCGATCGCAGTAAAAACGTGTTCAAAATGTTCCACAAGGTCAGAAAATCATATTCAGACAAAATGTCTCGCTGTGTGTGCGACAAAGTCGAAAAATTGGAAACGTCTTTAGCTATTGAGTTGAAATTTTAAGGGTATGTCGAGGAGTGTTAATGTTTGTTATAAGTTTTGTCAAAATTTAGAATCGTTAAGGTTTTACGCCGTTTTAAAATTTGTCAAAAATCTTGAATTTTTGAGTTATCGCACAAGATTTTTGTACGTAGATGGAATATTAGTATTTGATGATCGGTATTAAATTTGGCGGAATCAGTGGGACCGTTTAATTTAGATAAAAATTTTTCCTAAATTTCTGACGACGCGATCCAATTTTTGCGATATTGCGCTACAAACTTACGATAATTGTCGTCGATTTCAATAGCAATCGATTAAAACGTTAACATTTCACAATATTGCGTGATATTTCAATTTTCGAAAAACACGAATATTTCAACTCGGATGCAAGTTTTTTTTACTGCATTTTTTTGGGTCACGGTTAGAATGAACCTGAGTCATGAGAAATTGTGCAAAACAAATTCTCAGATCGCTTCCTCATTTTGTTCTTAACGCAAGTCACAAAGCTTCCTAAATCTAAACCTAAATCGGTTGAGTAACTTTCTCATGAAGTAGCTTTGTAAAACAACGTTAAAAAGAAGGGAAGCGAGGTGCAAAAAGAGGAAGCGATGTGCAAATTTAGTTTGCAACATTTTTTCTTATTCTACGAGGCCCTTTCGTTGCCTCGTCGATCACGCTGCTTTCTACTGGTTCCGTCTCGAAAACTGAGAACCCACGAGCAATCGCGGCAGAGGCGGCGAGACGAAATAAAATGAAAGAAAAAAAAAAGAGTGTCACGGTCGACCCACTTGGGAGACTATCGAGCAAGCACGTATAACTTTCGTCGGGCAGGATCGGATCGAGTGTCATTCTATCCTCTTCTGTCCTCTTTCTCTTTCTTTGGATCCTCCTTTTTTTTCTTTCTTTTTACGTCGACGGCCGCGAGTCTTCAGTTTTAAGAGGCGAACACAAATAATCACTTTGAACGAGTTAGCGCACACTTTCGAAGGGTACAAATTTAATTTTTATGAAACTCGAGCCGACGAATGCGGAAATGAAAAAACACGAAACTTTTTTATTCTTTTTTCCACACAAAATACCGAGCAGTGTGCAAGAATCGATGAAAATGTGAGGTTTTTTTTCCAGATAAGGGATTATTTATGCAAATAATATGCGAAAATACTCTTTTTTATCTTACTCGTCAACTCAAATGAATGGTTTTTGTAAAGCCAATTTGTTTTATTTAAAGAAATTCCAACAAGGGAATATTGCAAGAGTATTTAGTTTTTCGAGTTTTCAAATATGAAAAATCAGCATTAAAAAAAATCGTCAATAAAGATCGGTTCAACAAAGAGAAAATCATTTCTCGGCAAATATTTCGGGCTGATGGCGGATTCGGAGGATTTCTCACGCGCTTGTAACATTTGAAATAAGAAACGGGATTGCAAGTTTGAAAAAATAATTTTTCAGTGATTACTTCCTTATCTAATGTTGCCGTTTCAGTGCTTCGGATCGAACGTGATTTCGAGCTCGCGAACGATAGTCTCACCCTGAATTATAAACATCGCGATAAAATCCGTGCGATAGATAAAATTCGTAATAATAAAAAGGAAAAAAAAATCAATGAAACGCCGTTCGGACGTGCGCGAGTCCACCGGTCGTGAGTAATCCATGAAACGCGGCTTTGCACCTGCGTGCCCTCGTCGCCGTATCATACGAAAACTTCGCGATCTCTCCTCGTCTCGATCTCGTCTGACGATTCCGAGAGAGGCTCGGAACGCAATCGCCACGGGTTACAAAGTCCTCGGTCGGTGAGCTATGCCGTTGCTAGAATCGGTGCTACGGATCTCGGCGCGAAAAAGACGACGAGAAGGAGTCATCATCACCGATAAAACTCACTTTGATCTCGATCCGCGTGGAGAAACGAATGAGGCTATTAAAAAAAAAAGAAAAAAAAAGCAACGTAACTGACTCTGCACTCGTTAACCCGGAATCTTACATCACGGGAACACTCATTGTTTTGCTCGCAATTGTTATAAAATCTTTCTGCTGGCCGGAAAAATATAAGAACGACGCAGTAAGTTCGATCTACCCATTTATGGACAAATTCGAGTTGTACGCAGTTCGTTAATCATTCCTTTTTCACTAATAATTCATTTTTTTATGATTTTCTTCATTTGGGACAAGAGTCAACGAAATGTTTGAATAAATCTTTCAATACAAATTCATTGAGACAGTGATAAAAAAGTTTAATCGGAAAGATGTTAAACAATCCAAATTTAGTTAATTCCATCAATTTTACTTAAAGATGTGCTCATTAATCTTTTTCAAAAAAATAATATTTTTATATTACTTTTTTGTACATTTTAAGATATAAAAAAATAAAATGTCGAGTCTCAACATCATTCACATAGTATTCAAATGAATAACGCTGCCTTGCTTTTATCTCTCACGACAAAAATCCAAACGAAAAATCGCGTTTCACATTACAAAATTATTCGATATAATCGCCCCATGCTTTTTCATTATTAATACCCGTCGCTCGTGATTGTGATTAAGTCTGCGGCCGTAAAAAAAGGCCTTAAGGCTCTAAAAGTCTTCCGCTAGATTGCAAAAAAAAAAAAAAAAAAACCAGCCACATCATTCGCGTCTTCATCAAATCCGCGAAAGTTACGAGGCGGCACTAAATGAGTCCCTCGAATTACATTTCCCGTGGCGTAATGAGGCAATCGGCGATATAATATTGCAATCGGGATGATCTAAGGGTTGATTGCAATATCGGCGATTATTCGGACGAGGGGGATGAGGTCGGGAGGGGGTGGGCGGAGGGTGGGAGGTGGATGACCGTTTGGTCGCCGATCAAATCCAATCGCGCGAGTATATCCCGAGTACTCCAGGGGCGTTAATAGTTTATCGTGGAACATTGCGGAAGGCAATCCGGGGGTTGATTGGGTTCCCCGAGCGAGATGGAATCAGGGGAGAGGGAGGGATCGTTGGCAGCACGTGGTCAGTGGTTCGCAAACTCGGACGAATAAAAAAAAATAAAGTCCTTTCAGCATCGTCGAGAGAAAGATAATGCAAGGCAGACTGCCCGTCGCGTAACTCGAATTCGATGAGTCATCGAACTCGAAAGGTCTTGAAAAAGACTGGTTGATATAGTCAACGACCGTAGCGCAGCGACGAGAGGGCAAAGCGATTTATTCGTCTCCCGATTATTATATCGTTCACGGGTGAGCCGTTGAAACACGTGAGGGAATTCAATTCGTGCCTTGGCTCGTTTGTTCCGTGATTAGCAATCATTCGGATCGATTAATCGCTCCGAAGCGAAACGTGGGACTCGGACCGACTGCGCTCGGACACCGGAATTAATGTCTCACGTATGGCTGCGATACACATAATTAACACTATAAAAAAGTTACGATTATATTATCAAATTGATAATAGTAATTTGTTCAATATCTTTCGTTATTATTATTTACGTATTTTTTTTATTTTATTTTTTATCTATATTTCGATTGGGTAAAACTTTTATAAAAACTTTTATGTGGTTGGATCTGCGAGAAAGATGATATTTCCGTGGAGTCGAAACGAACGAATTGTCGGGTCGCCGTGGCTTAGTTTTATCTAACGGTACATTATAACCCCCCAGGGACGAGTCGGAGCTCCGCAGTTCTTATTCTTTCCATCGCCCCTCGCGTCTCGTTTGCGCCGGAGCCCACCAAAGGGTATCTTACATCGAAACGCGCCCAACTTCCCGCAATTACTGACCGGGCCCACTGCGAAGACTCCGACAACAGTGAATAACTCTTCGCCGCTGTGGGCTATGGTAGTACCTAGTTCTGTGCGCTGGGGGCTATACGTCGCATTTAAACTGCCATGAGGTCTGCCAGCGGCGTGTTAGCTTGCCGGTCAGCGAGTCAACTCGGCTCTCGGAAACCCAGCAAGCGTGGTCTACTCTGCAACTAACACAACTCCGTCCGCGTGCAACGCTCGAGCCGAAACTTCGTGCGGTGCTCAACCGTTTAAATGCCAAAATAAGAACGAACAATAGCGAAAGACTGCGGTACCGTAACGCGATTCATCGGAACTGAGGAAGTGCAAAGCGAGGCGCAATATCCGGGAAAAATAACGAAAATAAACCAAACCATGCCCTAGGATAAGCGTAGCGCGAGCGAACGAATAAGCTTTCACTTGAGCCCTAAAACTGAATAATTAGCGTAATCATTTTTCTTAACGGCTTAACGTGTATAATATTATTCCGATAGGAAAACAAAAAATTACGGTGTTCGGGGAACAAGTACATTGGGGAAACGAAGGAAAAAAGTTGTCAGAGGACTGAATGAACGAAATCGTCAGTAATTCGCTCGAATGAAACCGATAGAAATACACACATTTATCGCCAAGCCACTTTTTCTCGTGTTCCACGATTTCGGGTTTCCCGACGCGGAAACTATTTTGTTCCGCGCAAACGAAGCTCCCTCCGGGTGAAAGCAATCGTGACAAAAAATTCGATTGATTCGTGAAAAAAAACGTAAAAATTTCACGACCCGATTTTTCAGCCGCAATTTCGAGCATGAACGTCACGAGCGGACTTTCGACCGAAAGTCGTTGTTAAACTATTATCTACTTTCACGAACGAAAAAATCATTTTTTTCTTCGACTCACCGCCGAAATTCCGTTCGACTCTCGAGGTAGACGAGGCCCGATGATTAATTCCTCTTCGTTTTGAATATCCACTCTCCGGTATGCGGTGTGTATACATGTAATACACGTTACAAACGTATCACAACGAAAACTCCCCGCGCGACACTTGTCGACTCGTGTCGTTTTGCCTTGTATCGTAATCTTTAACTCGTCAACCGCGTGTCTCGCTTCCCCGCTGGCGACGGTTCATTCGATACTTTTCGTCGTTGCGCCGCGACGCGCGTTTATGCCGCTCGACGATCGTCTTGCAAAATCTTTTGCCGCATTCGCTCGCGCGGCTTGTTTACAAACAATACAACAAATTCACAATTGCCCCCGGGGCCGACCCGCCGAGAGTTCTCACTCACGACTCTTCCCGCGTCGCCGTTTGTCTCTCTTGCGCGAACATGTTGTCTCGTCTCACACGGAGCGTTAAGCGAGAAACAACGGGGAAAAGAAAGAAACACCGTCGAAAAACCGCGCTTTGGACGGATCGGAAACGCGCGCGAGGTTTATCGGCACTGTGCGTGGTCTCGGTCAAACGTTCCGAATCGCCTCTTCCTCCCTCATTATCGTCGTCGCGATTCTCTCGCTCTCGGGTACTGTTGTTATTACGATAATACACTCGCACTTCTCCCCGTCATCTCGACTCTGTGCTCGAACCAATCCGATCGTTCACCACCGACACGACACGCGCGCACACGCGAAAAACACACGAACGAGGCACGAGTACACGAGAACCCGACGCACTAGAGAAAATGACTTCGATCACACGAGGGCTCGATTATTGTCATTATTCGCGATTTCGACAGTTCTCTTTATTCCTCTTCCGGTATCGCGAAAGAACGCGCGCACCAATCGAAACGGCTTCGATGGAGAGTTTTATTTGACCTTCGTGTATTCTCCCTTTGTTTCGCGTGTAATGAATCAACTGTTGAGAAGTGGCTTCTCGGAGTGCTCGATTGTGTTGTGTGCGCTTTTTTTCTTATTTGTTATTTATTATTATTCTTTATTTCCTCTCGTAGTTCTCGGTTCTGTGAACTTTCCAAGCTGCCAGTGTGTTGCACGCGCGGCTGTTCGTTCCGGCACGATACTCCTCGCTCACACCCCGTGTGTATATATATATATATTGATATATATATCGTGTATCCACGGTCTCTCGAGGAATATATAGCATATATTCGCGTGTGAGAGTGTGTACGCACGCGAGAACTTCCGGTACCGATGTAGCGGCGCAGGACGACCGAACGTCTTTGCGCGGCGCGAAAAAAAAAAAGAATTTCTTTTAAAAAAACAATATTTTTTTATCAATCCAAAAAACGAATATCGACCGGCGATCTCGTACACTTCTTTTCGAATTCAAACCTCGTGCACTTCGTACGAAATGCACGATACACAACTTTTCGATTCGATTGTTTGTCAACAAAGTTTTTTCGCTATTTTACAAGTAATTCTGCGTCCCGAGATAAAATGTATTTCATTCAACGTAATTAATGTTGAATCGTTTCGTGATAAAAAAAAAAAAAATTGAAAAACAGAAATAAATTTGAACGTCGTTCGAGGAAGAAAACCGCACGTCTGCGCGCGAACTCGCTTTCCGTTCGATGCGGGCGTCGAGTGGCTACTGACGATGTCTCTCGTTTCGTTTCGTAGCAGTCCGCCGAGTCGAGCTTGCTGCTGCTGCTGCTGCTGCTGCTGCTACGGCTCTGGGCTGTGCGGTTGCCTCGTTTCTCGTACCTCGAACCACAGGCAGAGCTCTCTTTGCTTGTATATGCCTCTGCCGCTGGCTGCCGCTGGACGGCGTGTGGATTCTCCCCTCTCATTTTACCGTCCCTCGACACCCCGTCGCACGAACCCGAGCTCTCTCGCTTCTACTCTCCCCTTTCCCTCACCTTCGCACTCCTACGCCGTCGGCTATCCCACTGACGGTGTACTATTGCTATACGTATATCTACCTTCTACTCCTCGCTGCGTCCCCCCCCCCCTCCCCCTCCTCTGCCCCTCCCGTCTTTTTCTCTACTCTCACCCTGGAACAACTGCGAGCCGGCGCTACTACGAGGATTCGTGCTATGTAGCCCTCCCCCCCCCCCCTCCCTCCGGCCTGGGCAAGGATGGCTATTACCACACCGAAGTTGAGTGGCGCAGCGTGCGTGCTTCTTCTTCGCCCTCGCTACGCGACGAACGGGTGTGTTGCACTTCCCGTCAGGGACAGTCCCCGCCCGCCCCATCGGAGCAAACGACCCACTGCCCGTAACAACACACGACCTGCTACCCCACCACCCTACCCCGACAATTACCGTAACGATAAACAACGCTTAATTGGAGATATGATTTTATCGGGGTATTACATGCGGCTCGCTTGACTCGCGAAATTAATATATGCTACTACTCGGTGTCCGAATTTTTTTTCAAGATTGTAACTTAATTATTTAAAAAATTGTTTTTTTTTGGAGTTCGTGACAATAATGACAATGATGTTCGTCGAATTGTTAAAAGAATTAATATTTCAAATTCGAATCGCTACTTATTAAGTGATAGAGCTTTTGGTATTATTGATAAGTAATCATATTATTTTTAACAATAATTCAATAATTATAATAATCTCGTTACCTAATATTATTATTTCGCAATTATTATAATCGAATTAATCGGAAGTTTCCATTTTTTATATTTTATGTACAAAAATTTTTTGTTCGGTAATAATTTTTTTTAACAGAAAACTATGTTGTTTTCCAAATCGTTGTGATTCTTTTTTGGCGAATGACAACGATTGTCTCGTTTACATTGCCGCCCCCTTTTGCGTTTCTGTACACATAGGATAATATAGATTACAGTTTGTCTCCGGGGGATCTTCCCGTCTGCGGATTTGCGCTGACGAGCTTACGTAGTCGTAGCTGTCCCGTTTGCTTTGCGACAACACACAGTGACACGCTATCCGTCGGAGCTTTCGCTCTGAATTCTGATACGGCGCGGATTCCGCTTCGGCTGGCGCTGCTTGGCTGCTGTTGGTGTTGCACTATTATCTGTACGGGCGCAGCGACGCAGCGCGAGCTCTGCCCCCGGAGCTCCAGAATCCCTTATCGCGGGTCGCGCATGACGTGACAGACTAATTGTGTTATCGTATCATACACAGAGAACAACGAGAGATCCAGAGAGACCGAGCGAGCCGTGTCTGTATCTCTGTGTGCAAGCCTATTGCTCCCGAAACATCCCCCTCGTTCTCGCGGCTCACACTGCACCGAAACGATATTTTTTTGATTCGATAGATCTTTTTTTCTCATTCTTTTATCGGTAATATCGACTCTACTATTCCGCGGCCGTTAAAGTGCGAATTTTACTATTTGCTCAGATACAATCTTCTGTGACGTTGCGAAAAAAAATACCGAAGCAATAAAACTTTCCCTATCAACTAATATTTTTTAATGCTTTCATATATCCTTTTTATTATATTTTTCTGGGAATATATCTCGACAAATATAATTATGTATTGCACAGTGGATTGAAGAACCGTATTTCGTTATTTCCATGAAGTTTCGACGATTGCTCATCCTTTGCTCCCGTCGCGGAGAATTAGTTTGGGGAGAGCTTTTCGAGATAAGGGTCGTGCAGCCTCAACCCCGTAGGGAGCCCGCTGAGTTTAACCCTCTCTCGTCTACTGTAGTGTATACGCGAAGTATCCAGGCAGATATATTCACCCGTTCGCCCACCCCCGAGAACAGAAACAGTGGGAACAGCAACAGGGCGTATTACAAGCCCGGTGTAGATGAGAATTCTCGAGTGCTGCGCGCAGTGCAGGGTCGCCCGATGATGGGACAACTGCATGCGCGCTTTTGCCAACCCCACGACGGTTGTACCCCGGCTATTGTATGCATCGCACATGTATGTATATACATACGCCGTTCGCGTAATGTAACGCGCAGTTTATTATAATGCCTTCGGACAGCTTTTCTTCACTTGATTTATTCGCGTCGCCGGAAGGGGCAAAAGATAGAGTCACCCCACGGGAGCTAAAGCATGATGTATAATGCGCGTCAGGTGCAAGTTGTGGCACACTCGTTACTCGCTGAACCATTAACGAATTTCGTTTCGGTAACGAATGCCCGAAAGCTTCGCAGCCGACGACGTATCGATCGAAAAACAACCTTTTGCCGATCGCAGTGCAATTAATATTGGGACTATTTTTATAGTATTTTTACGCTAACCGCGGATTCGGTAGCGATTTCGGCCAAAAGTCATTTTAATCGATAATACTTATTTAGTCGATTTTTTTTATCGATAAAAGGGACATTTTAATCGATAATATTTGTTTGATACTTTAATATTTGAAGATGTAGATGATATTCGTAATTCGATGTTCCTTTTGTACCAAGTAATTTTTTTGTGCACTATTAACTATCCATTGATCTATTTCAAGTTTCTATAAAGTTTGGCTCAAACAGCGTTGAGGAATTTGAGAAAAAGGAATAGACAAAGTCAACAATATCGTGTTAAAATTAAAAGGCAATCCGTTGATCAGTTTTTGAGATATTTCGACCGGTATCGGCAATGCTATTTTCGAGATAACGGCGTTCAAAGTGGCAAAGGGCGAACGCGCTCAACCCTTTCATCGCTCCAAAGCCCTTTAAGTTTGTCAATTTTACGTTTTTTAAACTGAGATTCTTACGCAATATTCTTAACACATCGAAGATTGACAAAATAACGAAAAAAATAAAAATACTACGTAGTTAACTGACTTTAATGCTATGTAAATCGGCCGATGGAAGAGGAATAAGGATGCTCCACCTACGCTTCAGCGTAGTCTACTTCATTGGATTTCATCCTATCCGTATAACTTAATCGCACGGTGAACTACGGCCACGAAGGATATCTCCGTGTAGTTATGCATAACACAGTAGTTCTCGTTCTTCTCCGGTGGAAAAAAGCCACTGGCAGACGCTGCTCCATTTATTATTCTATTAAATTTCTCGCTACGTACACCCAACTCGTTTACAGACTCGCGTGTATTCCCGCGTGTGTGAGCCGAGCGAGTAAAATTGTACGAGCTTAATGCGCTATTCATATGCAGAGCAAAAGGATTGTCCGCCTCCGTCGTTTCTCATCTCTCGTACAAACAGCGTTTCTGTGCGGCTAATTTATGCGCGCGGTTCAATCTAGCCTCGACACAGAGACGAGCGCGCCGTCGCCCGTGTGCCCGCTCTTCTTTATCTTCCAATTTAACTCTTTGTAAAAACCCGCCCCCGCCCCGCGGAGACCACCGACGTGACGCCCCGTCGACGCGTTAAACACAACGAAAACAGACGCAGAGCTTTGTGCAGTCTTCGAACGTCACAACTCCGCGTTTTCTAACGAAACTCGAGGGCCAAAGAGACGTCCCGGGACCATACCGGAGCGGGCCAGGAACGACCCGCGGTTAATTACATCTCGCGCAAATGGACGCGACGACCGTGAGAGGACTCCCCCTCGGCGTACGTGACCCGCACAGGTGCTCTCGCCTCTCCCGACTATCGATGTACAGGCCTCGTCAAGACACGCCGCAACTACCTTTCAACCCTTTGAACATTCTAACTGCTCCACACCTTCGATGCAAGGTTCGTGAAGCCATTACAGTATCTATCTTATTGGATCCACGAGGCGAGGCGAAAAAATTGTTTGCAATGTAGATCATTTGTTTCAGAACGATTTTTTTTCAAATTTTTAATTTAGGATATTTTTTTAATTTTAAGAAGAGGGCTAATTTTTTATCTTGGTCAGAAGTACGCGCAAAGGGCTTAGAGTTGAAAATAAGGCAACTTAACATTTTTTACTGATTATATTTATTACTGATCGGATTAATGTAAATTTTCATTTTAATTTTTCTACATTGTTGAGTTGGGTTTCTTCAATATTTATATTTGTGGTTTTATTTACTTCACTGTGAGAATTTACATTGATTTTTAAATTAATTTACTGGCTTCGCGCGCCAACAACGCGTTATCTTTGCCTGTTTCTTCGCTTAATACATTTTTATAGAACATTCAAAACTATAATCTATTATACGTAGGAGGGCTTGAGGGGTCTGTAAGACCCCCATTGCACAAAATATTCTGTCTTGGCTCGAAATATTCGAATTCCGCCTACCTTTCGTAGGGCTAACGCGCAACGCGCCCTCGGTTTGTTCGTCATAAAACGGACCCCCTCAGTTAATTATTAAAGGCCCCGTTATTTTTGCCTGTTTCTTTGCTACCACCATCGCAATTAACAGTTATTGGGAATCTCTTTTTCTCCTATAACTCCCCTCTCCATAGATTTTTCTCAGTCCTCTTATAAGGCCCAGAAACTAATATTAAAATTCCCTATTATTGATATACGGAAACATTAATTGGGGACTTAAAAAATTGGGGACTTGGGGACTTAAAAAAATTCCTACAAGATATTTTTTCAATAAAGACGAATTATAAAAAAAATTATGAAAAAACGGTAAGACCTTATTTTTAATTAAAAAAAAATGTCGACAAATCGGGCCTAAATTTTTATTCGCTCGTTCGGTGACGAAATAGTTGCGATGAATCGCTCTGTACGGAGTGTACTTCCGACAATGAATCCCGCGGTGGCTGCCGGTGGACATCCGGACCGCGTACGAGAGTTGGGACAACGGTACAAGTGCGTACGTGCGGCGCGAACGACTCTGTGCGTTACATAGTATCTGGTAGGTAGAGGCCGGTCGACAGTATAGTCGAAGGTATAGTGCGGGCGACTGCTGCTTCGTTCTCTTCTACACACACATGTACACACAACTATATACATGTATTCGCAACATCGTCTCACTCTCCCTCTTCATTTGCTCGTTGTGTACAACGCTCACCGCGAGTCCGATGCATTAGTTTGGCTAAAAGGTTTGCGCCATCAGTCTCTCGCGGGGTTCCATCGCCCTCTCGAAAAACCTTCTGCCTTCCACTCGATATCAGCGAAAAATGAGAGCTCTGCGTCGTAAAAAAATCCCAACAGCCGCGAGCCCTTCAAGCGACTCTTTCGCTCCGCTGTAATTCTCAATGACTTTTGGCTCGAGCTCGATAAAAAAGAATGCATGTATCTTTTACTCCCACATTTTTTCCAATGATTTTTCGAGGTTTTTTCGCCTTGACGATACATTTAAAAAACAAATCAATAACCGGTAAACTGAATTTTTGTGGACACATGACAAAAAGGCGATGAAAGCGAAAAATGAGAGCTGCGAGTAGCGGAAACAAAAGGTTGGAGCGTCGAAAATGGAGCATAATTTCTCGACGTCGACGACTCTAATCGAGAAGTAAATTTGACTGGCGCGTTGCGTCATCAACGAACGCGCTGCATCTCGACTGCGCTCTTTCGGAGGCTTCTTTTCCGTCCAGTTATGAAAGTTTAATTGGCGGTCGGTTCGAACGAGAGAAGAAAGTGAGCTCTTGTGTCGGCGAAAACGAAATATAGAAACACTCGAGATGCTGCGGAATGGAGATGGAAAGTTGTCGGATGGATCTGCGCGTCGCTCGTACCCCGCGAACCGATCTACCGGATGAAGGAAGTCGAGAGACAAGGCGACTGAGCCGGAGGAAGGAGTATGAAATTGCAAAGGCAGCTCTTTCATCTCAATCACTGAAGATCCTGACGAACTGATATATAGGAGAGCATTCATGAGAGAAAAGTTGAACCAACCACGGTGCCTAAGTTCAGTAGAATTCTTGCCTAGTCATGCGGCAATAGAATAGCCTCGAACGCCGAGGAGAGACAGTGGAAGCACTGTACGTACGTGCGGACAGTGCCAATTAATTTTTTTTTCAATATCTTACTCGGAATTTCCCGTTTCCGCTGCGAAACAGTCGTATCGGTAAAGCGAAACAATATTTATACTGTTTTCAAAACATGTTTTTTTTTTCGTCAATGATTTTCCGGCGCTATTCTTAATCCTCATCCTGTTTCTGCTGGATCTGAGCGGTTCAAGAAAATATTTTTAAAAAATCTTTTAGATTTCTACAATCAAGAATATTTGTCATTTGAAAAAAATAATTTTTTATTTAATTTGTTACGAATAATTGTAACGTTGATGACTCTTGTGTTTCATAGGAATTCTTAAATTCAAGAATATGACTTCGCGTTGCAATTTTCTTACATGTAAAACATATTTGACGAAAGTAACGAACTATATCGACGAAAATGTGGGTAACCAAAATAATTATATAAATGAAACAATAAGTATTATAATGTCCTATAATAATTCTGTACTTCTGCAAATTTCGAATGAATAAAAATCTAAGAACGTTTCTCTTTTTAAGGAATTTAGGGCGAACAAATTGTCAGGTGTATTTTACCTATACAGAAAAAACTGTCCTTTTTTTCACATCTTTTTTAAGCCGACATAGAAGCAGTTTTTTTTGTACAAGCTCGATTCGTGAGAGAATTAATTGCACGGAATTTCTTTGAGTACCGGCGCGTGCGGCACAGATTTTTTAATAGCTCGGCGGCGGGTGCGGTAGGAAGGAAAAAAAAAGCCCCGACGAGAGCAAGAGGCGAGAATAAACACGCGAGATAAAACGAGAACATGTGTGCGAGTGAAGAAGAAGAGAGCAAGGGGCGGCGCGAAGAAGCTCTCTTCGCATTCATAAAGAGCTCCATTGAAAGGAGAAGAACTCTGTCGGACTCGCGGCGCGCGTCTCTGTTAGTCGAGGCGAGGATGAGCGAATCTCCCGCATATACTCAATCACCGCGAGCTTTTGTTGTGACGAGGATACGATAGGAGGGGGAACAATACAGCTGTTCACGCGATAACAGCAGAGTAATTACCATCCCGTGGATGTAGAACGAGCTTGGCGTGTAATTAATAGGCGAGGATCAACTCTTTCGATCACTCAAAGGGCCAATTATTTATTCGTTTTTATTTAAACCCGATCTTTCAGCGAGTCAATATATAATCTTATAATACTGATATTAATATCAAGTAATTCAATTTATTCGACTATTTTAATAACATTTTTTTAATGCATTTTTGTTCACTGTTGAAAAGAAAGTGTCTTTAAAAATTAAAAATTCGATTTTTGAGTACGATTTTCAACTTTATCAATTGAAAAGACGACTTCAAAAATTTCGCGCAATGCATCATCGATTTGTCTTTGCGACCCGAAAAATTCTCGCCTATTAATTAGTTCAGTTCTGTGAGCGAACAACATATGCGACGTTTCGTCGAGATGACTTCGGAGTTATCGGAGAAATTCGCCCGTCGGCGCGTGGAGCAAGACCGCACAAAAGCGCCGAACTTAAATTATTATTAGTTCGCCGGCGCGAGTTATCTCGTCGTCCCTGCCACCGTTGCATCTCGTTGATTAATTAATTACCGTAAGCTATATGCCTCGCGGGTGCACTTTCGCACGCACACTCTTACGGAGACTATTAATTAATTGCGCAATGCTCGTCGCTTCTCTCGGTACGCGCGCGAACTCTCCGCCTCGCGTTCGCCCGAGGAAATCTTGCGGTCTCCTCGAAACTTGGAAAATTTCATAATTAGCCGCATTTCCCTTCCACCACTCTGCGCCACTACAAAGTCTTCTACCTGTTACGAGAATACGAGTGCGTGTGTGATGCATCCGAAAAAAAATTTCAAGATACGCATACCGGACGGGTTACACACGCCCGAAGAATTCCATACACGATTAGCTCCTCCCTGCTTGACTCTGTGAGACTCCAATTTTTTTCTTTTTGGTGAAGATAAAAAAAGGAGCAACGAGACGTCCCGAGAGAAAGAGCCCTCGCGTGATTCATCGGGAATGTCCCAGCCTCAGCTCTTTCCTTTCCTCCTCTTATTTTATTATTTCCTCGCATTAAGATTTCTCCTTTCGCGAGGCGTCGAAGCGGTTATCTTTTTCACCTTCGATTAATCGTATCGAACACGAATACATGCCAATAACTGTATTTTTTTTTTTTGGGCGCTTAAACCGGGAATTGAGCGGCTCGTGAAGGGCCGAGAGTCGAAACTCGACGGGCTCGAAAATATAAAATTGTCGCTTCTTTCGTCGTAAAGCTTCCCGGGTTCCCGGTCGTTGTCCCAATTATTCGACTCATAATCGAGAGATCGAGAGACACGCATATAGAAATGTATGGATGTACAGTACACAGTTATAACGCACATCTTCGATATGTCGCTTAATCCCAAGGCCGAAGTTGAGAGCTCGAGGAGTTAATCCGAGTTATTAGAGACGATACCGTTCGGGACTCGTTTTCCTTGTGTACACAAACGCACAGTGTAAATACTACTTTACAAGCTAATGAATGCTCCGCGCGATGAAAGTTTGTTGCCGATACCTGCCGCAATTTTTTCTGTCTCTTGTTTACGCGAACAACGAAGAAACTTGCCGGCGTGCGCCATTCTCAGGTATCTTCGGCTCTCCGAAGCGGAAAAATGACATTCAATCGATTTATAGTTAATAAATGATTATCATTGTTCAGTACATTCGATATTTAATTCAACAATAAAATATCGAAAGAATAGTCTCATGAGATTATTTGTTTATCATATTTTTTACTTATCATTGATAAATAATTTAATTGCAAAATGAATAATAGGATGTGATGATAATTGATATATAATATCCGATGGCATGAAATAAAGAAAAATGTAAAATAATTTTTAAAACCCCCACCAGAAGAATCATTATATAAAATTGTGTTGTAAAAAAAGTGAAATAATCAATCATTATTCCCATGACAAAATTACGGAAATATCGCGCGACCGTAATATTTCATGATTAATTGTTATATCGCTTTATTTTGTTAATACAATTTTTTATTATATTCCTTCAGTAGGGAGGTTTGCAATAAAAAAAATGTCCACTACTTGAAACATTTCGAACACTTTGAGACGAAATTATCAAAAGTCCTCGTTTTTTAGTCACGCAAACAATGCCTTCTCCCCACTGAGAAAAAAATTTAGTAAGATAAACTGACTGCTCGTCGGAATACGTGCAACTAAATATTTATTTGAAATAAACATAAATCTGTTTAATGCAATGAACTCTTCACCAAATCAATTATCTTCCCGAACTAAATATTTACTCGCAAATATGCAACCGATTATTAAGTTAATTCGACTAAATTTTTTCCTCAGTCTATGAGAAAGCAAAACGCTTCGGAATCACTCAGTTCATGGCTGACTTGGTGCGATTCGCCAAAAATTGTTGCCACCAGCTGTTTATATATTTTTCCATAAAACGAAATGCGAACCGAGCCGAGGTATGATTTGCAGCCCTTCGGAATAATCGAGTTTCGATATAAAAATTAATCCCGAACATTAAATTGAAAGCCAGATTTCGCGTTAAACACAATTTCATCAAATTCGTTGGGCGATTCATCCGAATGCTAAGATTCATTGTTCGAAGGGTTGGAGCATCGCTTATAGAATCATGTAAAGACTGTTATGGTTCGATGATTACAGGTACTTCGGGATCGGGATAAGAACAGTGTGAACGACATAAATGTAATATCGAAGTAAAGAACCTTGGGAAGGATTATCGTCAATGACGACAGGTAGGCAAAGCCAAGCCTCCCGACTGTGTTAGCGCGAAGGGAAGTGTTCTAACCCGTTCTGTTTCAACCGGGGAACGAGCGGCGGTGATAAATCTTTTGACAAATCTTCCCCGTCACTGCGGCTCAATGAATAATAATCATCCCGTATATTTCGCTCGGCGATGATACGACAGTTATTGATACGGAGTTCCAAATGCCGCGAGGCGCGACCGGTGAGAGTTCGACGTGACGAAAATTCGTCGAATAAAAAAAATCGTTTGAATTCGAAGATCGATGGAGAGAAGACGCTAATTATTCGTTAAACGTCGATTCGGCGAGCGCACGATTTCCATTAAATATAATTGAGTCAATTAGCTTTTCAACCTCCACGTGGATATGCTAATTCGTCGGAGAATCAAATTGGGGAACGGTTTTTTTTCTTTTTCAATTCGGCTCACAATTTTTTCATCGACGGTGATTAATCGCCGACCGGGCGAATGAATCGACGCTTCTGATTAGATCTATTTTTCGTTTTAGACACCGCAAAAATTCGCGCGTCCATTATTTTTTTATGACGCGCTCAATTTGGGAAACTCGAATGGAAAACTGCGAAAAAACAATTGATTTTCACGAACATGTATATGAGTAATTGAAAACTATTTATGCAATAGTAATAATATTTTTTGGTATTTTCAATGTGAAAATATAGTATATCCGGGTTCCCCAAGAAGATATACTTTCGTGAAAAATTTTTTTCTCGACTTTTTCATGGAAACGTGTTCTTAATAAATAAATAAGTTTAATGGTTATTATAGTATATTAAGAAAATGAAAAAAGCATAGATAATAAATGAATAGATATTTACGTAAAAACTACCAATTAAAGATCACGAAACAAAACTTCTTGAGGAAGGCAAAAATGATAAACGCACTTTCCCGATACAAACAGAACTCGGTGGACTGTGATATTAGAAAGATAGGAAGCAATACGTTAGAGTCATTAGCGGCATCTTTTTTCAATGTCATTGTAATAATATAATATTTATAATAATTTGTTTTAATCGACGAAACATGATTATTAATAATATTTCATCCTTAATTGCAAATCGTATCGATATGATTGACGACGTTTCGGATAGAAGAACGTTTGTTTGTTTGTCCCTGGCACTCGAGGCGTTATAAAAGTTTCCTCTCCGGGTAGGAAGCCGTTGGTGTGCCGACAAAAAATGTTCGCAATCGTCATTAACACTTCAAGGCGACATTTGTAACATAATCGCTTCTATCGCGCGGTTAAATTCCTCGCGATGGCGAAATATCAATTACAGCATCGACAACGGGTGCCTCTGTCCGATTTATACACCGCTACCGACACGATCATTCTCGTTGCCGTTACTGCCCGTCTTCGTTGTCACGATTGTGGGGCTACGCTCGCGGAGAAAATACATCAAACATCTCTTCGCGAGACTTCTAATAACGCTGCCCATTATACCGTTGGCGAGGGTGTCGTAACTGGGTTAACGGCTGCTGGCGCCGCATTGCGCGAAACCATTGAAATCGATGCAATGTTCTATGTTTTTAATGCTCCACTTCGACTACGAATTACGCTGGAAATTACTCGAACGTTCGCAAAAAATCTCAAATATTTTTCGGTATAATTATCAAAAGTTCTTTCTTTTTCTTTTTCTACTTCACGAAAACATTCGGCGAAATAAGAACGCGATGTGCAAATTCAATTTTCATCATTTTTCTTTTTAAAAAATATTAGATTTTATTGAGAAATAAGGATTAAAAAATTCGTAAAAAATGACTTGAACTTAGAATAAGGAATTTTTTTTTATAAAACGTTTCCTCTGCGAGAAAGCGAAAATTGACCAAACTTCTTTTTGTAATACCACAAAATGAAATTATTTTTAAAGAATGCAGGTCACTTCGTAGCCTTTTCACACCAGATGAAGCGGAAGGAAAAAAAATTCAACACCTCGGTTAAACAAAGGCATGTAAAAATGTCTGTTACGTATTACGCAGCTTCCGGAACAATAAAGTATTGGAGGAAGAAAAGAGAAACCGCTTCGAAGCGAAGGGTTCGTGAAATATGCCTCGTTCTTTTTTTTTTTTATAGAGGTGTGTCTGTTGAGCAAACATCTTTCGACGTTCCTCCCCCGTATGTTCGGAGGCTGCTATAACCCTCGTTCTCCTCGCGGCCGAATTCTCGCATTCCTTCGGGACCAAAGAGCTCTGCGACTTGGTCGGCCGCGCACGGACTTTTATATACGCGCGAGAGCTTCGAGAGCTCGGGGAATTTCCCGATTTTCCAAAACTCTCTAAATCGATGTCGAAACGCATCCGCCGTTTCACGACGCACAAATTACGACATTATTTTTTACGACTCTTCGAATTCTATCGCCTTTTCGGAGCAAATTTATAAAAAAAAGTTACGCCATTTTTATGCATTTTTCCGATAGATTTCTCATTTGTTCTTTGTACTTTACGACACTTCGTAACTCGCGTTCTCGAGAAGATTCCGGAAGGCGGAAAATGTTTTTGAAACCCCAAAAAAGCCCTCGCCGATTCGCGCCTCCGAGGATTATAATTTTTTTTCGGCATTTTCAAAAGAACATTCGGCCACCTTTTTTTTTCTTCTTGTTTCCCAACGAAATTCCAGGTCGATTCGAGCCCGTGTATAATCTTGCGAGGAATTCAGCGAGGGCTCTTTGGCTGTGTTTTTGTTCCTTCGCCAAACGAAACGCAACGCGGATACGGCACACTCGACCCATGTCAAACAACCCGCGGCTTTTCCTCCCACAGAGAGAAAACGATTCACGAAAATTATACCTACGAACGAAACAAAAAAAATGAAAAGAAAATGTAACGCGTCACGTCCCGGGACGGCGCTTCGTGTCGATTTTTCGTAAATTTTTCTTCCCCGAACCGAACGACCGGGAAAGGAGCTTAATTGCCGCGGGTCTCTCGTTATTGACGACGACAACGTTCCGAGAAAAGAATGGAATATCCCGAAGCTGGCAAAGCAGCACGACAATTATATACATATATTATACTATTATATACAATATATTATCTATAGTATTATTGTATAATAATAAGAATTAATTAATTCACAATATTTGAAATATATAAATAATAATATTATTATATTATATTATTATTTAGAGAAATTGTGCGGGCTAGTTCTTAATTTTCTATCTCACTTTGTGCGATTGTCCAATCATTCTCGAACGCGCTGCAGATGCTGCGGTTATTTTTTCCAATTCTTTATCATTATCTTTAATTCGTCGCAGCGAGACGGTAGTCGCGAGAACAATAGTATTACATACAAACAGAGTAGACCGACAGCGACTAATGCACTATTATGTCACGCGGAGTCGACTGTGGAGAAAAGAAAAAATTCTCGAGAGCGAGCGAGAGGACATCTGTTTTTTTTTTGTTCTTTGTTCGAATCGTCGTCGTTGTCGATGTCGAGCGCACAGCGAAGAATTTTCTCTGTTGCGTCCATCGAAACGACCGGCGAAGGTCGACCAGCATCTCTCAGTCAACTGCGGCAACAACCACCAGCAAGCAGCTGATGGAGAAAGGCTCAGTCAACCGCAGTGCGAGGAGGCGGAGAGGTGAGAGAGGCGCCAGCACTGCCGTAATTTTCAACGACGAGAAAAGATGCCGACGCCGGGAAAGAAGAAGAAGAGAATCTTGGCGCCGAGACAGATATCCGCGTGATCTCTCCTCTTCCTCGACGGCTCGGCTATCAAGATCTCGCGAAGAAAGACGATGTTCTCTTTATTTTTTATCATTCGGTACTTATTCGTACTTTATTGTATCTATTATTAGAAATTTATTTTTATTCTTTGCTTAGTATTTTTTGGTATTCTATGTATTATCTGTTTTTTATTAGTATTTTGTATTATTTATTAACTAGAATTTTCGATGAAAAAAGATTTGTTTTTATTAATTGTTTAGTATTTTTTAGTATTCTATTTTATTGATTATTTATACTTATTAGTATTGTATTTTATTTATTATCTAGAATTCTCCATAAAAAAAATTCCAACCGATTCTGGGTGTGCAAAGAGAATTTTCCAAAAAAAATCACTGTTTCTATTTTGCTCATAGAGGAAGCTTTGTTGTTAAACAAAAAACACTGAGTTTTTCGTGTCAATGTGTTCAGAATGTTCCAAGATATTAAAAAATCAAATTTAAAAAAATGTCCGTTGTGTGTATGCCAAAAAGCACTTCAACGTGATAGCGGTTACAAATTTTCTGATCCACCTGAAATTTGGTATACAAGTCGAGTTATCCCCCAACGTTGTTTGAAGTTAAATTGGGCCAAAGTCGATAGAGAGATCTGAATGTTGTGAGCATTTCAATTTTTCAAATATATTCAAAAACTGTTTGACTGCATTGCCATTTGCCCAAATTTTGTGCAACCAAGCTTAAACTTCGCTAAGAAGTCTCGTGACCTTTAACGGTGTTTGGTTTTTAATTTCGCCAAAATCGATCCAGTGGTTTA
This sequence comes from Ischnus inquisitorius, assembly GCA_963924025.1. Taxonomy (NCBI): domain Eukaryota; kingdom Metazoa; phylum Arthropoda; class Insecta; order Hymenoptera; family Ichneumonidae; genus Ischnus; species Ischnus inquisitorius. Next base: position 15,036,654 of record OZ001251.1, read on the forward strand.
AAAGTTATGAATATTTTTGATTTCCGAATTTTCGCCGTAATCGTTTTGCACGCTGTCGCTTGCGCATTTTTCAAGGAACAGGGTTACAATTATGCGAGCACGGATTGTTTCTATCAAAGCATTTTTTTTATTTTTGCGAGATCTGCTGTTTTCAGTCAATTTTAGAGATACGAAAAGTCGTGAAAATGATTTACAATCTTTAAGATATCGGTCTAAAAATTCCCGGACCAACCGATTTTTACTATCCGGTGCCGCGTACTCATTTTTTAGGCCATATTTGGAATTAAATTGAGCCATACGAAAAGGTTGCAAATTGCATTCGCACATCGCTTTCTTATTTTGCCATTAAAGACATTTGATAGCTTCTTCTATGAAAAACCATTGGTCGAAACACTTTTTCATCGAGCTCTGTAAACGACGTTAAAAGCAAAATGAGAGAGCGATGTGCGAATCCGATATGCAACATTTTTTAGTTCGAATTTCTACGACTGGGTAAGATTGAAAATGTAAACACATCGACGGAATCGCTCGTGTTTGTCGTTAACCGAAGAGAGGGGCTTGTTCTCGTAACGGTGAAATCGATCGAGCGTGCAAGACCCCTCGGGGCGGAAAACATCGATCATACGCGAGGTATCGAACTTTCTGTCTCGCAATAGCGCAACGAGAACACCTATTTATATACACTCTCACTTTTGTTTAGCCCGGAGAAATGAGCTGGTGACTGCTATAGAAGCGCATGTGAAATATCAATTGTTAAGCCATGCGTACGTACTAAAGACACGAGAAAGTAAAATAAGAAAAAAAAAGAACCAAATGCAATCGATAAAGACTTTTAGATACATTTGTGCTGATGTGTTTTCGCTGTTGCCAGGAATGTGGCGAAAAAAACCTCTCGAGAGATAGAGATCGATCTGTGTGTATGGACCAGCGAGAGAATAGAAGAATGAAGGGAGGAAAAAGAAAACATTCTTCGAAGGAATTCTCCGGAACGTAAGCCCGACAGGTGTAACGCTCGCCACGGGGTGTCGTCTATATTGGCGTCGTTTCCTTCCCGTGTTTTTTCCCCCCATTTCTTATTTTTTTTCTTTTTTGTGGAAATCGCAATTTTTATTACAACGAGGTTGCAATATTGTTATTCGCTTAATTTCTTCCAGCGCATCCGAAGAGTTACGGCAAGAATTCAACGAACTGCCGATGATACGTGCAATTGCTGGGTAATTTGTCAAACAAGTTTTTTTTTATCAATCTGTTTATAACTTTTTGAAATGATTAGTACGAATAAACAATTTTTCGAATACATTCCATACGATTGTTTTCAGATTTTTTGGGTAAAAACCAAGTTTTTTTCCCGAAAACTAATAATACGGGCGCATCGAGTTTTTGCTTATTCGAACGTGTACACAAATAGCTTGCTGAATGATTTTCGTTGTGGAAATTGGTAAACCGCAAATGCCGTTATCGGGGCCGGAGTCAAACGTGTTCCGCCAAATCTCGGTTGGCCGTTTTCACGATTCCGAACACGGGTATGAACAAACATAAAAAAAACCTAAAGCGCTTCTTTTTATAGGATTGAAAACATTGCGCGACGTAGGTTTCAAAAAATATTTTTCACAAATCGGTTGCGTCCGAAACTTACGATTTGGTTCTTGACGTAGAAATGTTGTGTATTTGATTCGATTTTAAACATGTAATTGAGTGTAAAAATATCCTGCAATAGTGACGCAATAGAAAAAGTATCCAACAATATCGCGTTGAAAATTAGAAGGCAATCCGTCGAACCGGTTTCGAGATATTTTGATAGTCGATATCGAAAACGCCGCTTCGAGATAATGGCATTCAAAGTTTTGGTGAAGGACGGACGAGCTCGGCCGCCCGACCATTCCAAAGCCAAACTTTGTCAATTTTATGAGTTTGAAAATCGAGTTTTTACGGTACATTGAAGTTCGAGAATATGTAAAAAAATAGGTTGTGAATTAGAACCTTGCACGATACCTTCGCGATTGATGAGAAAACAATGTTCAAGGTTCAACTTTTCAACCTTGTTCATCATTGAATCTGTTTTCATAGAAAGTGTTAGCCCGTTTCTCGTATTTTGCAAAAAAATATACTCTTTCAAACTAAAATCAGAATATTTTTTTCTATCGAAGATTCATTTTCCTACATTTTAATTCGACTCAATAAAAGAAAATTCATATTCAAATCAAATAAAAATCAATCAAAAAAAGCTAAATACTCGATGAATTCTGAATTCCTCAACAAATTCACGATAACTTCAGCTACAAACTTCATTTTATTACAGTCTACTCAAAATTTGAATGTAATTCTAATTTTTTAGGAAAATAATCAGAAAAAAATTAATTCGGATTTTGTCAAGTCGATCGCCCTGATACAAAAATATGGTAGGAATTTCTGTAGACTGCAAGGAAGTTTACTGTCGAAACGATAAATAAAATAATACTGCAATTTCCCAATTTTCATTTTGGAAAGAAATTGTCGAAAAAAAATCGACTTCTATTCGATCTTGTCGAATAGATTTCAACGATCGACGAAAAAAACTATTCACCAAATTTCCGAGAAATTTCATTATTATTCGTAGCTCAATATTGAAGCAGGCTCTCGGCCAGTAAGCTTGAAAGAAAAAAACCTATTCATAATCGTCAAAATTCATAAGGGGAGGCCCTTTCTTCGCAGTCTGTCTAGACGCTGAATAGCTTTTAGGCTAAGAGGCAATTTTTTCGCGTTATAAAAAGAAAAGAAAAAAAAACATATGTTCGAACCACGAGACACGCTCGGATCTCGATTCTCTCGATGCATTGATCCTCACCTGTTTCTTTTTCTTCAACCGCGTGTATTTCGGAAAGCTTTCCCGTCGGAGGGTTATAATTGATTTTCGAATGAAAGACGAGAACGAGGAAGAGAAGGAGGAGCTCGAGCTCAGGAGGCTCCAAGAGATCGCCAAGATAAGCAGCATCTACAATAGAAACACGAAGAGCTTCGAGAGAAACAAAAGTATCTCTCACGTCGTTCACGCGGTTATGCATTTTGCACAGTTCGTAAGCCATCAATCACATGGTCGACAACGACCTTTTCACGTCGTAGGAAAAAAAGATTATGATAATGAATTATAGTATTTATATTACGGATTTTAATCAAATAAATTTCAAGAATATTAAATAATTTTTTTCAAATAATTTTTTCGTTATCACACATACTATAAAATATTTACATTTATTTGTTCATTTATTTCTTATATTAACACTATTCTTCAAAATATAATATCAAATACATTTTCTACGCGTCTCGCGAGTTATTTTTTTTTTACCGGAAGTTCTACAATGCTTAAGTACTGACAATTAGTCTGGTATTCAGAGTCTCGATGATGAGAACTGATAACTATTTCGCTTCTAATAAGTGGGTCACCTGCTCGCAGAGGTTGCTGCTTCGCTACGCGGTAATCGAATATCTCAATGCTCGGTTTGCACAACCCACGAGTGGATCCGTTTTCTCGCGTTGCTCATACATCTTTCGCCTCGCCCTAAGAAGCGTGAAAAAAAAAAAATTATAAAAAAAAACAGCCTTATCTGTGTCTCCGGACCACCGAGTCTCCGATTACTTAACGTTTGAAGGAAAAAGAAAACCGTGTCGTGACATCTGGAGCACTGTTATTCGAACTCCGAAAGAATTCAACAGTTGTCTAGTAACGCGCCACGTATCCGAGACGTTGAAAGGAAAATTAGGACGAACAAGACACTGTGTTGTTATTTCTTTTTCTTCAAACCGATACGTCCTCTTCCTGTTCCCGATTTTTCGCACTTGTATAACGCGGCACGTGTTGTACAAGTGTGTATTCACGCTGCGCGCTCGCTTTCTCGTCAAGGCAAACGTGTGCTCCCGATGTAACGATAGATCTTCTGCGCGATAATGAGATTGTTACGAAGTCGCTCGAGTTTCGATAGTTGAAAAACAAGCTTTATTATGATTTTTTTCATTGAACATCGAAACATTGTGCTGTCTCAGGAAGCTTCGTTCTGGTGGAAAAGTATGAGCCGAGATTTTCATGGCAACGTGTTCAAAATATTCCAAAACTCCGGAAAATCACATTTAGAAGAAATGTATGCGTGCGCATCGTTTGACCTTATAACTCGAAAACCGTTTGAGATATCAAGTTGAAATTTATACCACATGTTGGGGGCTCAAATCCCCTTCTTTGGTCCAAATTTTAGCAAAATCTATCCAGTAGGAGGGGTTTCACACTAATTTTTAATTTTTTGAAAAATTTCTGGTGGAACTCAAATTGCTACAGTTTTTGAGAAGTCGGATTAGAATTTGGTACAAAGTTGAATTTTTACAAAGCAATCGGTATCGAATTTGAGCAAAAGCTATGCAGACGATCGGGCCTTTTTGAAATATATGAAACATATCGATAACTAATCACAAAGCAAAGCTTCTCGAGAAAGACAAATATGATAAATGTACTTTCCTGCAAACGGAATTTGGTAGACTGTGATGAAAGAGAATAAGAGTTTCTTTAACTTTTAGAGAATTGATATTTTTCCTGTGATGCAAGTTGTTACTTTTTATACGTTTTTAAATTTACACAAATATGGTTATCCGCGTAACGAACTTGCAATTTTTCCGATCACATTTAGAATTAGATTAAATAACGGAAGAATAAGATCTGTAAAAATGTCTGGAAAATGGAACATCGGAATGATGAAATTCTCTATTTTTTCTCTTTATTCGACGCGACAGTTGTGCGTGTTGGCGAACGAGCTATTTCACCACATTCATCACGCGATAAATCGCAAGCTGCGGGAAAAGGATCCCGAAGTGCCGGATCTACCGGAAGAGAGAAATCCAATTTTCTTCGCGTATCCGATATGCATACTTATCAGTCTCGTTCTATGCATCGTCTGGCTGAGACTTCACACTTTCTCGCGAACCATCGACGTGGTAAGATGAATCGTTACTTATCGTCGAAAAAAAAAAGAAAACTGAGAAAATGTCAGTATTCGATGGACAAAAAAGAGTCGATAAATGTTTGTTGATAAATTTAATTGATTTGATTGATTCAAGAGTCTAGCAGGATGCGCCGTGTGCATCATATTAATGCTGTTGGCGAGTATATCCTCGATGCGACACGCCGAGATTCATATAAACCTCGAAGAGGTCTCGGATGACGAGTTGCTTACCCATCCGATATTTATTCACAACTTTATCATGTGTATCTTGTCGATACTGTCGATGGTGATTTATCTCATTCATTTTTGGGTACTCTACGACTGTTGGCGTTGGGTAAGATGATAATAATATTCATATTAATAATAATAATAATCTGCTAATATAATAATAAACTTGTTGGATTCTCATTTGTTTAATTTCAATATTACATGATTGCGAATATCATTTATTTTATTTTTCGTCGCATCTTTAGTTTCGTGTTTTTTAAAATTGAAATTTTTTTAAAAATCATAATTGATTGAAAAATGAGTAAACAGAATTTGTTTGTATTATTCAATTATTTACATTTTGAGCGTAAATTATTCAATTTTACTCTTTGACTTTTTTGATTTTTCCTCATTTTCTGTGTATATTGCAATAGATTCAAGTGAATATTTTTATTGATGTTATCAAAAAACGCAGGAATTTTTTTGTCGCAAAATATTCAATCCTCAAGAAAGCATGATTTGCGATTTACGATCTGGATCACGATTAGGACTGTTCTAATGATAAGAAAAAAATCCATGCATATTTGCAATCACAATTCCATAATTCTGACGATAGCGACTGATTTTTTGATTCCAAGAAGGCTTGCATTTTTTTTTAATTCAGATTTTTTGAATTTTTTTAATCAAGGAGAAGTGCAGCGACTGTGAGTGCGAGAGAAATAGCTGCAATCTTAAAATGGACTTTTTCCAATGGTGTTAATTTTTTCGAGAAAAAAAAAATGCGAGTCAGACGCGAAATAACCGTGGGCATTCGACTCAAATAAATTTTTTTCTTTAAAAAATTAGCATCGTCAGAAAAAGTCCATTACAGTTTTCGTTACCAACCGCGATATTTCATTCCACCTTGAAGCGAGAAAAAGTGAGAGCTCAAGCCGCGGCCGCCGCGGAAGCTTCAACCCCGAGTTCGTATTCGGAGGACGAGCCATCGACATCGCGAAGGACCGAGTCGGCATTGCAGGGCGATCTCGATCCGATCGCAACGTGGGAAATCCTGAGGAAAAAACTTCTCGACACGGACCAAACGGTAAAGAAGACTTCCGTGAAAATTTTCCACTTTTCTTGCGCGCTCTCGGGCCATCTATTCGCGGGTCGTCGAAACTCTGACGAAACTCCCTCTCACGGGGCTCCGACGGTAGAAGGCCAACGAGTTTCGCGCCTTTGCGTTCGGTAAAACAGATCGCAGACTTATCGCTCTGTTTAACTCATCTAACGCGTTATCTTGCGACTAAGGAGTTCTAATTATTTCTCCTTCGTATTTAACATAAAAAGATATTTTTTTTCCTTTAGGACGTCGAGAACGAGCCTGTAATTTTGTACTGCTGTTGCGTCGACATTTGGAAATATCTCAAAGAACGAGAGGATCGAATATCGATGCACGAATTTCAAGTCGTCCACGTGAAGTGATTTATCGAACTCAAATTGTTAGATTGCGACAAAAAAAATGTATAAAGAAAAAAGTAAAATGAAAAAGGAGGCATATTTGTAAAATAACAAATTATTGGATGCCAAGTGAGTGGGCAATGCAAATCGCGGTTCGAAGAATGCCGAAGGAATTCCAGTTCGCCACCGGGCGTATCATCAATATTTATTTACAAGTGTGACGTAATATTCGCCGCACTGACCTCACGCGAGGCGAGCGCAAACAAATGTGCACGAGCGATGAGTCCGAAGAGGGAGGACATTCTTCAATTTGCCCACATGGTCGAGAAGAGACCGGTTGGCCGTCGCTCGTAGTCACAGATTATATCAAAGGAACACGTAACAAACAGGCGTGACGTCATCGTTCCAATGAGTCCGATACGATGATGTCAATGCGTGTGCCCGCGAGCGAAGTGGGTGTGCGAAGAGTAAGGTCGAAGGATCTGCATGATTGTATGAGATCGTATGTGATTTACAGGGGATGAACCATACTTGAATAGACGAAAATGGACTAAACGACAAAACTCCAGACGTTGAGCTATTCAATAATGAGTATAACTGCGCAACGCTCGATCCGACGATGAATTTTGTTCAGTAACTTTTTGTAGAGCTCAATGCTGCCTACAAAAAAGGTCCCATGCGAAATTATCGTTGAAGGCGAAGTTCGTGATTTATACGACAAAAACGGTTTGTTGCTCGCAAATTACGAGATTCCAAGGAGTTTCGAGTTTTAAAGTTACTTTTATACAGTAACACTTCGTTTAACGTTACACATGTGCAGGAAACTTTTTGTAGAGCACGTAATTGCCCAGAAAAAAGGTCCTATGTGAAACTATTGTAAAATAGTAAATTCGTGATTTACACGGCAAGAACGATTTGGTGGTCGAATCCATGAGGTCCAAGGAGATTCGAGCACGAAACTAACTTTTTCTCGGCAACGCTTCGTCCCACGGTATGAATGTATATAGAACTTTTGATAGAGCACGATATTGTCTACAAAAAAGGTTTCATGTCTTATTACCCTCGGACGCAGCCTTGTCGAGTTTAAGCAACGATAACAATCAACGCTCGTCAAAGCTACTTCCGTCCAGTGAAAAATTCTTAGTTCCGATTTCCGCGAACACAATAAGCTCTTTTATCGCTTATGAATCTCTTTTTTTTTATTATTAAGGTTGACCCGTATTTGATGCCGTTCTTCATGCACATAGCATCACGTAGTATAAAGCAGACGATACAATGCCAACGCGCCGCTCGCCATTCCCCCACAAAGACCGCCGTACGCGGGTTTAGCTACGCAGCTCGTTCCACCTGCGCCCCATATAGTCGCTTCAGTCGCATTCGCGCGTTCATTCAGTGATCATCATCGAATCGGCGTCGAGCTCATAAGAAAACAACGGATCTCATCGTCCTCAACCTTTTGTCGAGTGAGTTGCATTCCTCAACTATATCCTTAGAATTGTAAATTTTTTTACAAAACGATTATCTACTAAATTTTTTTTCGTAACCGAACAAATTGGCTATCGCGAAAGAAAAAAAAAACTAAATCCGAGTGGCCCGTCGATGCTTGGACAACCGGTCCGCGCGTCACGGCACTTCTACGCGTCGGTTTCGTAACAGTTGTTTTTGTTTTGGTCTCGTTTTTTCCTCATTTTTCTGATTGTACGTAAAGACGATTAGAATTCGGATGAATCAAGGCACGGATATAAATATGTTTGACCGATTTTTCGAGAGCCATTCGAACTCATCGATGCATTCATTCCAGTGCGATAATAAAAATGTACGAGAGACGCGGGATGATTCATCGCTCGAAATGTCTCGATGAGCTCGTCGAGTTGCGTAAAAATGCGGCGCGATTATTCGAGAAATACGGAATTTTTTTTTTATGAATAAATCGAATGTTGACTGTTATTGCGAAATAAAAAATGCTCGTTGCAGTTTCAGCTCACTGAGACTATGTTAACAAGATCGATCGAACAAATACTAGTCAACGATAAGAATTTTTTTCTTTCGCTCAAATATCAAATTAAGAAAAATAGCTTTCGAGTTTTCAATAAAGAATTTTAAAAATCCTCAATATATTTTCAGTCAAACCAAAACTGAATTTTGATTATCACAAAATCTCAATAATAATGATAATACAATATGTAAAATATAGCGAGGAAATTTTCCTTACAAAAAAAGAGTTCTATCAGAAAAAAATTCGAAGTTGAGATGAAAATGTTTGAATAAAGGGTAAAAAATTCGTAAAATTTCGTCGAGCGATTCGAAAGATCGACGGATCGAAAAAAGCTGCAAGCGCTTGCGCTTCGAGGTCTTTTCGTAAGCGAGAGTACCCACGCCGCTCTATACCGGATAACTCGAGTCAAGAGTTCGTAAACTCTCGAGATTTTTTTTCGTCTCTCGAGCCGCTCTCGAGTCGTAACAGCGGTGATAAGTTTTTTTTTTTAAGCTCCAGGAAGCTTCACGTGGTATTGACTGCCATGCGAGATGCCCCCTCGAGTTAGCGACGCGCCGTAAGCGGCTCGGATTTGTTTTTTCGAGTAGAACGCCCTTCAACGTTTCCTATTCATTCTCCTCGCTGTGCGCCCCGACCGTCTCGTTTCGGTAGGTTTACGAGGCGCGCGAAGTTCCCTCGGTGAAAAGTCTTCGCGCTCTAAATTCGAACTGGCGAGAAAACATAATCAAACCGCGAGCCCGCTCGGTTTCTCGCACGAAAATACATGCGCGCGGTGTATAATCGGGAAAGAGAATGCCGACGGAATATCAGAATGCTTCGTGTGTTCGATGGATAAACGAAATGAGAATGAAAACAGGGCGCGTCGTACACGAAACCGTCGAGGATAAACGATACGAGCATCCGGTTGCTTCGTTCCCCGCCCTCTTTCTCTTCTTCGTGCCTGCGTCTAACTCCGTGTCTAGCTGGGTTTTCTTTTTTTTTTTTTTTTTTTGAGAGGCTTTATGCGTGTCGCTAAAATTACTTACGGGGTCAAATGTGGATCGAGGATTTTTCGACACGCACATTATTGTATTACGGCCAAGGCGTGGCCGAATTTACAACTTGTATCGGGATATCTCGAGTCATTAGCTTCAAATCGGAAGCCCATTTTTATCGGGCCGATCTCTCACTGGGATTTATTCGAGAAAAAGGGAGAAAGAAGCCATTCATCTTTTTTAAGTAATATACTGCATGTATAAGGTCATTTCCATATTATTCAATTTCTCCCCACAAATTCTTCCCTCATTCGATTGTCCGTAACGAGAAGTTAAAAAAAACGCACCCCGATTCGTGACTTTGATTCAGATTCGTATCTGAATATACCTCGAATCCTGACGTCATTATTTTACCATTAGTCATCTTATCCTTCGCATCTATTTCTCGTTTCGTTACTTCGAGAAAAAAACAAATTGTAGCTATTAGAGCCGCGATAAGCCGATAAGAACCCCGAATTCGATCGATCATTTTGAGGGTCTTGGAGACGCGGAATTCTGGCTTTTTCGCGGAAACACGCGACTATACGAGGCGACCGAAAACGAGAAAAATGCGATTAGGTTTTTTTTTTAATTTATTATTATTATGGTTAATATGTCGGTGGAAGTTTGACGTAGCGGCGCGAAGGAAGCGACGGTCAACAACAGACACCCGAAGAATCCAGTCGCGCTGACCAATCCATCTTTGGCGTTTCATGGTCAATCCCGATTCATCGCTGTTCCACTGACCCAGCTCTATGCTATACCCGCGCAATTACGCTCGGCGATTCCTTTCCTTATTCGCGAGCGCTAATTTTTGTGTGTACTTCTTTTTCGACGGTACAACGTTGATCTATTTTCAAACGCGAGCAACGATTTTTTTTTTTCGTTTACGGTTCGGATCTGAAGGATCATTTCAATCACTAGCTTGAGCTGGAAATTAAAATTAAAAGGAGAGATTCGACGACTTCCGGCAAAAAGCGGTTGAAAATTTGTCTACGCGGAACACATTGAGATATTCAATTCCGGAATATTTTGTTTCCATTCATTTCTTCGAATATCAAAAAATTGTATCAAGATGATATTTTTCCCGAATAATGAGAACAAAAAAAATTGAAGCCGGTGAACAATCTTTTGTATTTTTTTTCTGGAATTTTTTCACATGCCCTAATTACTATTGGAGCAAAAAATGCTATGGAATTTGATTTTCTTCACGTATTTGCGTGAAAGAATATTCGATGTTTTATACGGAAATTTACTATGAAGATATTCGTCAGTGTCGAATGACCGAGTTTTCGGACGACCGACAAAAAAATTTATCAAAATTATTACGATTATAAATTAAAAAAATGATTTGATTGCAGATTAAAGGAAAAATTAATCAGCGCAATGGCGACCGTGACGAGGCTATCGATCATCAAGTTCCTGGAACTCGTAAGTACAATCGTATTCCCGGTGTGAATCACTACATTATTTCTATCCATTACTACACCGAGTGGTTGCAACCGATAAGACTGCGAAAATCGAAGGCAAACACTCAGCTAATTGAATTATCGGGTACCGCCTCGTTAGTAACGAACTATACCGTAAACTCGCGACTTTGTGAGTACAAGAGATTGCGGTTGATGTTATGTAGTACATAATAAAGACGCTATCGCGCGAAGTCGGCGTTTCACGTTTCATCTCAAATTTCCTCGCGTACTTGACGATACGAACCGCATATGACTAGCTCGAGATAGAAAAACAAAAATTAACAATACTCTGCCAAGCGACTCACGGCTCGAGATAAATATACATTTTTAAGGTTTTTCAAGTCTCGTGTCATCGCTGTTTACTCGCCCGATGAATTCCCAACGTCAATCTTGCACTCCGGTGAATTTTTAACGATGAAAACTTTCAACAATAGTCTTTTCTCGATCCTTCTGACCATTAACGAAGAATTCGTTAATTTTTTTTTTTTCACGAGGGTAAAAAGAGAGAAATTGCAAAATCACTGAGGCTTCGAATTATTATTATGAAATCGATGACAAAAGTCTGTGAGTCGTCGGCGATTTACTATTGTTAACAAAAAATCGCTTCGCGCAACAGTTTGCCAATTTTTCTTTCGAAATTTTCGGAAGACCTCGGTGAAAAAAAAAAAAGACAACTCAGTTTCTAAAACGAAACGTGACACAATGCGCAAGTTAAAGTTACATCGGCACGCGTCACTATCGCGCTGGAAAGCCGGAAGTGAGTTCATGCCGGTAGCCATTCGCGTGGGCGTTTCCTCCTTGAATTGTCGTGTATATTTTAATCTGCGTAATTTTATTCTCGACCCAAATTTTTTTCATACCCGAGGAGCGCCGTCGCGCGAGGAGATTCCTTCGCAGATCCGATTAATCGAATAATTGTCCAATCTATTCAACGAGCGACGCGAAGAACGAATGGGCCGGATAATAATAGTCGAGGAAGCGAGTCGAGTTAATAAAATCTCGCCGGCGAGCGCATTCGCACCGGCAACGGAATTGCAAAGCTTTTTTTTTTTTTTCTCCAAGCGCGAAGAATGGCCGCAGTACATAACTCGCGTACATTCATTCTTATTTTCGATCGGGCGCGTCTCATCGAAGCGCGGGAGGTCAGCCTGGTAAGGCCACGACGAGCAGGGATAACTACGCTCGCGAAGATCCATCGTGGATTGCGTAATCGACCACACCCACCGTAAATAAGTTTGGGCTTGTTATGATCGGCTCTTTAAATAATAATAACAATGATAATCGGCCTGCGATTCAATCTACAAACTCGTCCGATAATCGATTTTATGCAAACGATCGATTATTTCTTCTTTCATCTGTGTTCATTCTTTTTTTTGTCTCATGGTCTCAAGTCTCGTTTTCTCTTCGGGAAAAGTGGAGAGCAATTATTGTATAACTTTCCGCAGTATTTGGATAGAAGTTGATTTAACTAAATTACGAAATAGATTTTATCTATTGTTTGATTTTTATTCATAATCTCCTTTCTGCCAAAAATCTGATTGTTTTTTAGCCGATTACTTTCCCAGAGAATACCACGGAGAAATTATTGCATAACGTCTTCCCGCGATGTTAGCATAGGAATGTATTTAATTGAAAAATAAAATGGATGACGCAATAAGATGCATTTCCACAATGAAAGTGGATCAAATCCTGTGAAATGATAAGCTCGGTTAACGAATAATTCGTTGACTAATATTTTTTAACTAATTGCCTAATAATTCCCTCGCATTATTCTTGTCAAAAATTGATTTCGTTAGTATTTGCGGTATCGATTATTTTTCTAGATTTTTATTCCGATTAAAAATATTAGAAATACGCTCGAAATTTTACTTTTCGTTAGGACTGTGGCGATCCACTCTCCACAAAATAGTCTTCATAGTCATTGCGGATAGTGTTCTTTTCGCATACGTTTGCAAAAATTGAGGGAGAATCACGAATACTTGTCGATGGTATAAAAATCTTTAAAAAATCATGCATATCAAAGGTACTGAAAAAATTAATTTCGCACAATAATAATACCAAAATGTTATGAACAAATCGATGAAAAAAAAAATAGTTCAACAAATTTCCCGGCAATCTAACTTCCTTCTTTGTCAAAATTATTCCTTCACTTCTCTGAATACGTGCGAATTTTTTAAGATTTTTAAGTAGACTTTGAATTTCATATCTTTCCACACATTGATTCCGTATAAAAAAAATTCCGTCAATTAAAAAATCTGATTCCATCAATTCGTTCATTACATTTTAGAATCATTATCATGCAAACTTAATCTCTTTAATATGCAGATTTTTTTCAGATTTTTATACCGTCAAAAAGAGTTCGCGATTACCTCTAAATATTTGCAAACCTATGCGAAATGAACCCTGTGCGCGAGGACTATCTTGAGGCCCTTAAAAAAAGAAGATATCGAAATATTATTCGTGTCATACGCATACTAAAGCGATAACCCGGATGAATTGTCGACGAGCTAAACGAAAGCGTGTCTCGTATCGAACGGAACGACGTCAACACGTGGTACAACGATCACCCTCGTTTCGCGTCGGTTATACCTGGAATAGAATGAATTCGCAAGTGGAACGACGAAGTGCGACTGCCGCGCGCTCGTCTTTACTGCGTACGCGAAATCGCGGTTAGTTTTACGATTCGAAAAACTATAGGCTACATAGATCCTCGCGGGGATAGGCGCGCGAGCAGCGGCCGAATGCCCTGTGTCGCCGGGTCGATCTTACGATTCTCGTGAAATATTCACGGGGCACACGTACACGAGTCACGTGTCTTGGCTCATTTATTTTTGTCCGTCTGTATTTACTTTTTTTTTCCCCCGTAGATACTCGTGTGCATCATCGTCGGTTTGCACTGGCACTCGTACAACGCCCTTGGGCGTTATGCGGAGATGATAACCATGGGAACTATCGGAGGATACGTTATAATTCTCGTCGGCCTCTTCGCCGGCGCGCTTATGGGAACCCCGGTCAATCGCCGCGTGGTAAGATCAAAACTATCGCCAAAAATCTTTACGTCGCGAAATGATAAAAAAAAAAAAGAAGAAAAAAAAAAATTATCAACCGCAAAAGATCGAATGCAATATCGCTGTTTTTGTTCGCAGGATCTATTCTTCAGTATAATTGGTTGCGCTCTGTTCATCACGGCCGGTGCGTTGGTTATCGACTTTTTCGACGACCTCAAGTACGGCGATCGCGGGTTCCGCGACACCGGCCTCACGCAGGGTTCGATGTGCATATTCGAGGCGGCACTTTTCCTGATCGACGCGGTTCTCACCTTCAGAGGCGAGGCCTAATTCTCATCGACGATTAACGATCGAAAAATAACCGTACGATAATCGTGAGGCGAACGGGAGGTAAAATAGCTACAGGAACAACGGATTTTCCATCCGAAGCACCGTCGCACATTCCGTAAAGTGGAAAAAAAAAAAACAATTCAAAGATATACCAGTAAAGAGTACAAAGTCGACGGGAAGTTCGGATTCCCTCTCGCTAATTATGTTACGTTATTGATAAAAATATATATAAACATATATATTATATGTCGGTGTACAATCTATATAAACTAATTATTCATCTTTTTTTTTCTAATTAATGTAACCAGCACCCCATTGTCGTTTTCATTGCACTTCTGAGCCCCTGCCGACTATCGGAATTCGGGTAGTTTTTTTCTCAACAAAGAAAACGAAGAACCGTGCATTCTTAATCCAAATATTTTTGTACTGCGCACTACGCCATGTTTTTTTTTTAAGTTTTTTAATTATTATTATTATACGTGTAAGTGCCATCGTGTTGCGATCATCAGCACGCGTTCGTAGTCTTAGAACGAAGAAAAAAAATGTATCGTCGTGTCCAATGCAAACGAATCGTTTTCGTCGTGAAACTAAGTGAATGTCAATAAAAAATTACTCTAACGAATTCTGGTCGAAATAAGTCTGAGCCGCAAGAAGAAGCGAAAAGAAACATCGACAACAAAAATGTACAATCAGCTACGAATTTAATTATTGAAATACTGACAAGCCCTATTTGTCAGCTCACAAAATACTCAGCAGCATGTAACAATAAATTGGACGGAAACGAGAATTTTGTTTTTCCTTACCGTCGCGACGAGACCTTTGTTGTCCACTTCCTCGACATCGTTGCTCGGTGTCTCACGATCGCGATGTTTCTCCATCGAATCTTCGATATTTGTACAATTGGAGACACGTCGACCTTTAACGAATTGCTTGCCAGGCTCTTTATCGACACAATCACCGCCACTTGATAACACATCCGTCTTACCGAAATAGTTTGCCAAACAAACAAAGAAAGGAACGATTCACTCGACCGGCGTTGAACACGCCACGCGCACCGGACGACATTCAAACGGTAACTAACAATGCAGATGGCGCCCCCTGTCGTCCCCGCTCAGTCTCTCCCGCTGCCCCGGACGCGCGCGCGCACGCAACGGTCTGTCTCGATTGTTGTTTCGATAGTCGATCGTCGCGAGTGTCTCGATTGTCGTTTTATCTCTCGAGACTCTCGCGAGCTCTACCCCGAATTGTAACACGCCAGTCGATCGGTAATCATCGACCGTGCGTGTTGCGTGTGTGCGGGGGCCGCGGCTCCACTACGGGTTAACATATCCGACGAGAGAAGTTTTATTTACCAATTAAACGGTCTCGCCGATGTTCGGTTCGGGGCGTTAAATGTGCGTGGAACATGTCGAATCCCGGCGGTAGCAGGAGGAACGGGGCGACGAAGATCCGTTTGACGAGTGAGTTTCAAAAATCGAGTTTACGTGTAAATGTGCCGAAGTCTGCTCGAGGGGGGGCATCGTCGTCTTTTTCTTTTTTTTTTTTTCTACTCTTTTCCTTTTTATTCCTCCGTGTGCGAGCGTGAAAGTTCGTCACCGTCGATGAAGACCGTCGCCAAGCGAATTCAAGCGAAACTCTTCCTGTCCGTTTCCCATTTTCCCCTGCCCGTTTGTTTTCCTTCTCTTCTTCAATCCCCGTCGCGCATCGAACGGCAATATGGCCTTTAATAATCGTAACGCAACCGTTCGTTTCGTTGCGACGGCGGAGAAATCGGCGACGAAAAAAGCGGAATGAAAAAAGGAGGCACGAATGTGCGAAGGAAATATAATGTCCTCGACGTTAGCGGAGCGTCGAGACGTCTCGGTTGGCTAGACTGGAGTTCTCTCGAGGTCTCGCTCGTCCTTTGGTTATGGCCAAGCTATGTCCCCTGTCATACGGAGAAAGAACACTATGCCGCGACCCCACCGTGTGTGTACACTCCGGGAGGCCCCGACGACCCAAACTCCGTCTCGTCGCTCCCAATGTCGTTAATTCTACTTAATTTTCTCCGCATGCCTCGTACTACCAATTAGCACTCCCTACTCTCTAATGCTCCTCTATGGCAACCCTTTTCGTGTCTCCTCCTCCTCCCCCTCCCCTCCCCCTCCTTCCCCTGTCTACTTGGCTGCCTCTTTGCCAATCGTCGGTTTTCTACAATTGCACTTAATTTACTCCTCCAATTAGGAATACATTAATTTTAATATTTTCTCGCTGCTAATGGAACACGTTCGGTTATCGAAATTTTGGATCCTACATTCGAGCCGCCACGACGATTATCTTCACTTCCAAATTTCTGTTGACGAGGCAACACATTTACACGCATTTCCGGTTGTGCGGTTTCGATGACTATTTGATTTGTAATGTTCTTATAATACGCTCATTTAGAGCCAGACTGTTATTTGGCAGTTTTTTTTGTTGTTTTGACGATTAAACATTTATTGACGATTCAATTGTTACCGGATTCATTCAAAGCCGTGCCAGCTGGCACTCTGGTATCCTCAAATTTATTCTCCTTGAATTGTCTCAGTGTTTGTCATTACATTCTGACACGTCATTTGCAAAAATTCAGCAATTTCATACATTTTTTTAGATTTGTTAGTTTTATCAGAATTCTGTTGATGTTTGTTTCGTTATTTTAATGTTTTTCTTTTCACCATAAACCTTTTCGATAATAACAAGAATAATATCATTTGTTTATGTGGTTAGAGAAAAATCAAGAAACGAAAATTGTGAATATCAATAATAATATTTATAATTTTTTAATTACATGTAATAATAATTAATTCGATTATTTGATGATTTCATCGTTTTTGGTCGCTCACCTGTTGCACCAAATAATTCAATGACTCTATTCATTTTGTTGTCCACTGCAACGTTGTTTGAGGAATTTTACTCCAAAATAAATGTTGCCCTTGAACTTTTTTTCTCGTAAAGAATCCTGACAGTTTCAACGTGAACCCTCGTCCCATAAACCTGGAGTTTTCTCGAGGCTGGAATTCGCTCTGACCTCGAAAATAATTTCAACATCGACAAACGATTCGCGCGTCTCTCACGCGCGCGCTAACGGGTACTAATGAATAACGCGTTATCTTTTCTTGCAGTCCTGTGCGCCCGAAATCTAGCGAGGAAGGATTTATTTCGTGAGTATTTTTTTTCATCTCAGAACTGCAACAAGAAAAAAGAATCGCTTTGCGGATTTATTTGTGCTTCTCGCAACGTTGATATGAATGAATATTTTTTTGCAGGACTTCCCGATCCGTTCGCCAAGATAACCGTGGATGGTTCTGGCCAGTGTCACAGCACGGACACGTGCAAAGCTACGCTCGATCCTAAATGGAATCAGCACTATGATTTGTGAGTTTATAATTTTTTTTTTTTTTTCACAACGATCGGCACCACCTGTGTTACGATAGAAGTGATCATCGATTCCTTTTGCGGTGATACGCAAGGTCGTAACGCGATTTATATTTCCGACAGATACATCGGCAAGAACGATGGAATCACCATATCGGTCTGGAACCATAGAAAAATCCATAAAAAACAAGGAGGAGGATTTCTCGGTTGCGTGAGAATACTATGCAACACGATACAGAGGCTAAAAGACACTGGATGTAATGCTTAATTGATAAAACATCTTCGACCTACGATCATCAGTTTTATACTTTTAAAATTGTTTTTTTTTTTTTTTTCGACCATTGACTCGATTTATATTTATAGACCAACGTCTGGATCTGTGCAAAGCACACTTGGAGGACACCGACGTGGTGAAGGGCCAAATCGTCGTGTCGCTTTTGTCCCGGGACGGTCATAACGGAGCGGTGAGCAACACCGTCGGTCACAATGCCGTCGTTGATGTGCTCGGCGATCTTAGCTGTCCGACGGATCTGCCGGACGGTTGGGAAGAGAGAAGAACGCCGAGCGGTCGTCTCTATTACGTGAATCATTACACCAAGAGCACCCAATGGATTCGCCCGAATTCACGGTGAGACAAACAATTTCATTCGTTCACTAAAGCCCTCGACCTTCGTACGATTCTCCATTCTTCTCCGCTTGAAAAGATTTCTCGTTTCTTTCTTTCTTTTTTTACGTAACCTAATTGAGCGTATTGAAGACCGAATCGTAAAGAAAGAAGCATAACAGAAAGTATGCGAAATTAACGGAAAGTTAATTCTTTTTTTTGTGTGTTTCCAGACCGAGCAACGCGATAATACCAACGACACCGGAGCCGCCCGCGCCGCCGGCTTCCGAGCCAACGTCGCCGAGCGGCAGTGGAACGCCACCGACGACGCAGAGCGACAGTCCTCCCCACCGGCGTCAGGACGCCTGGAACGTCGAGGGAACGCCGAGCCGTACCCCGAGTCGCGAGTCCTCAACGCAGAATACCCCGCGAAATACTCCGACGCAGCAGCCGAATCACAATCAGCAGAATCAGCGTCAAACCCCACCGCCGACATCGGCGATCCGCGAGCGTCGTACGCCGCGCAACAATGACGAGCAGAACGCGAATCAAACGCCGAACGGACGTCCGGACCGTGGAACGAACGCGAGTCAACCGCGAAGGCCGAGTCGAACGAACAGAAATCGTAACGGGCCGATGTCCGGCGGTGAGAGGCGAAACGAATCTCAACCGACGGATCTGCCGCGCGGTTACGAGATGCGTCAGACCCAGCAGGGACAGGTGTACTTTTATCACGTGCCGAGCGGCGCCTCGACGTGGCACGATCCGAGAATACCCCGCGATCTGCCGGCGAACGAGATCGCGAACGAGCTCGGTCCGCTTCCGAGCGGCTGGGAGATGCGACAAACCGCGAGCGGACGCGTCTACTTCGTCGATCACAACAATCGCACGACCCAATTCACGGATCCGCGATTATCGAGTCAGATAATAAGCAGCCTGCTGAAGAGGCAGAGCAACGGAACGAACGCACAACAGACATCCGGCAACACGAGCAACTCGGCACCGGCGAGAAACGAACCGCCCGCCGTCGAAGCTCCCACGACCGTTCCAAACACGAATCAAACACCGGCCCGAACCGCTACGACGACGACGAACAGCACGACGAACAACAACTCACCGACGACCGACAACACGACGCCCGTCGTGCCGCAAACCGTCTCGGATCTACCGAAAGAACTGATGGAGAGCGAATTGTTGCCGAAGTACAAGAGAGATCTCGTAGCCAAGCTCAAGTGTCTGAGAGCCGAGCTGAACGCGCTGCAACCTCAAAGCGGCCATTGCAGGCTCGAGGTAACGAGAAACGAGATATTCGAGGAATCGTACAGGCTAATAATGAAAATGCGACCGAAAGACATGAGGAAGAGATTGATGGTCAAGTTTCGGGGCGAGGAGGGTCTGGATTACGGTGGACCAGCGAGAGAATGGTTGTATCTGTTGTCGCACGAGATGCTCAATCCTCAGTACGGCTTGTTTCAATACTCTCGCGACGACAATTACACGCTACAGATTAATCCTGACTCCGGGATAAATCCCGAGCACCTGTCGTACTTTCATTTCGCCGGGCGAATCATCGGCATCGCCGTCTTCCACGGTCATCACGTCGACGGCGGTTTCACGACGCCTTTCTACAAAATGCTGTTGAACAAAGCCATAACGCTCAGCGACATCGAGGGCGTCGATCCCGAATTGCATCGCAGCCTAACGTGGATGCTCGAGAACAGCATCGACGGCGTACTCGACGCGGCGTTCTCCGTCGAGCACAGCAGCTTCGGGGTATTGAGAAATCACGAATTGAAACCCGGCGGCAAGGATATCACCGTGACCGAGGAGAACAAAAGGGAATACGTTAAATTGTACGTGAACTATCGTTTCATGAGGGGCATTGAGCAACAATTCTTGGCGCTGCAAAAGGGCTTTCACGAATTGATACCGCCCCAATTACTGAGGCCCTTCGACGAGAGAGAATTGGAACTCGTCATCGGCGGTTTGGGACAGATAGATATAAACGATTGGAAGCTACACACGAGGCTCAAACACTGCACGCCCGAGACACCGGTCGTCAAGTGGTTCTGGCAGATCGTCGAATCTTACGGTGAAGAAATGAGAGCGAGACTTCTGCAATTCGTAACCGGCAGCTCGAGGGTACCGTTGCAGGGATTCAAAGCGTTGCAGGGTGAGTTTGGTCGAGAATTTTTGGGATATTCCCAAGGGATGCGAGCTTCAGTAGGCTCTTCTTTCGTTGAATGGGAAAATTTCTTGAGCGCAGCTTTTGGATGAAATTGAGTTTTAAAAAAATCAACGTTTTCACAAGGAAATTATGACGCTTTCGAAAATTGTGTAAAAAATGTAAATGTTCTAAAAAAGCGATACGCCCTTTCTGGAGGGATTCAGAATAATTAGAACTTGGTGGGCTTGCTGCGAGAGCAACTTCAACATCGTATCTACGAATTGTAATGAAATTCTGATCCTGAAACTATCGAAGAAGTTTGCGCATAAAATTTTCCCGGGTACTCAGTTGTACTATTTTTTTAGCACGTTTAGACGATACGATCGGATCTTTGAGCGCGAATGTTTTCTTGCAGGTTCGACGGGATCAGCGGGGCCGCGTTTGTTCACGATTCACGCCGTCGACGCGCCGAGCGAGAATCTCCCGAAGGCTCACACGTGCTTCAACAGGATAGACATACCGCAGAGTTATCCGAATTATCAGAAGATGCTCGACAAGCTGACGCAAGCGGTCGAGGAAACTTGCGGCTTTGCCGTCGAATAGAAACGCTGAGCAGGGTAAGCTCAATGAGAAACAGAAGTGAAAGAGAAGAACTCTCGGAGAGAAGCACAGAAGCGAAGAAACTCGCGCACAGACCCAAAACGACACACTGCCGGAAGTGGTGAGCGGACGAAGATTCCGTATATCGATATATATCTTTGAGTCGCAAAAAACGAAGAAAAAAAACACAAAATGCATATCCCCAAATTGCCTTAATCGTTGAATTATCAAAATGTAAATCGAGAGGCAAATTTTTATCGTTGGACTTAGGGAAAAACGAGACACACGAAAGAGTTATCGGGAGCGTTGCTTCGCGGAGCAACGTCATTGAATCAAAACTTTCGGCCTAGTTTTGCGACGTGTGTTCAGGAGAGATTTATCGCGAGAGAATATACACAATTTTTCTTTTTTCCTCGATCGACCGACACAGATCGTTGCACAGTCGTTGAACGGAAAGTCAATTAATATCTTTCTCATATCATTGAATGTTTCGAATAAGATATCGACTCTGTCGTCGTTTCAAAGCCAGCTGCTCTCGACAGCCGGATCCTGCGAGACGTATTGTGGAGAAAAAAAACAAAAAAAAAACAGAACAACGCCTAAGCCGCGGGGTTGAAAAAAAAAATACAAAAATTCGCTGAGAAGCAAATTATTTAATTTATTATACGACAAAGTTACGTACAACGTACGTAACTCTGGAGCATATCAGAAACTATTCTCGTGATTTTCTTGTCGCGTGTTGTAGAAGACAAAAAAGAAAAGAAACAAAAAAAGATGATACGGAAAAAAACGTTCGTTGCTCTATCGCAACTTGAGCCGAATTAATAAAGCGCTCACGTCTGCGATCTATAATTAGATGATTAGAAAGTTGTAAATAGTTTATCGAAGCTTGGCAGTTGTTGAAACGTGAAAAAAAGAAACAAACAAACAAAGAGGAAGAGATGGAATGAAAAAAACGATCGAGTTAGATTATTGAATAATAATAATAATAATAAAACACGGATACCCCGTCCCCGGGATAGAGAGAGACGAGACCCTAGAAAACCACGCGTTAACGTGGCTCGCGTTGTTCCGATAATAATTTTATCTATTAAAACACGCGTCACTAGCTTTAATTTAAAAAAATTACTCACACACATACACACACATACAAAACAAAAAAAGAAACGTATCTAAGAAAAGTCTATTTAAATGAGAAAAACGAGATGATGGATCAGTAGATTAATGAAGATTGAAAACAATTAAAAAAAAAAAAGAAAAAAGAAAACAAAACTCGGAGTTCGAGCCGTGATCGAACGGCTCGAGCGTCTTTCGCCTTAACGACCCAGTACACAATAACGATCGCCGTTTCGTTGATCGTATATATACAAATTTTTTAACCGTCGGAAATGACAAATTTGCGCGGTGATCTAACAATTTAGGAAAATAAAAATTATCAGCATATCAAGAAGAAAAATCTATCTCTTTTTTTTTCGTCCTCCTCGGTGTTACGTCGGACGCGACTCACTACCGATAGTCTTTCTAATCGATTTTTACTGCGCACCATAATTTTGCTTCGCGAACCGCCCCTTCCCTCCCCGAAAACGACGAATTAACATTCCATTCGGAAATCGTCAATTCGATCGATCTAGATTTTTTTTTCTCATCGATAACTCTCAACGCCGGTCGCGCGAATTGAAATAGCATGAAAATCGTAAGAAAATTCAATATCGTGAAGATTTACGGGATCGCAGATATCGAGCGTCGAATACGAAAATCGAATTTACAGCCAATGTTTCGTTGCGTTTTTATTACACCTGTCGATTGCTTCGGCAATTAAAGCTTCGAACCAACGTAGCTCGGCGTTGGCTGCAAATTCGGGCGAATTCGAAGATCGCGAAGGAGAAAATTTGTATCGCGATTGCAGACATCAAATCTCGGGCACTTTTGTGTCCAATAGAACGCACACAATTGCGCAGCTGCCCAATTAATGTTGTTGACATACACATTAGTTACATTATATGTATAAATAATTATAGCTGCGATTATTGTTACTATAATTACGTCTATTATTATTATTATTATTAATATTATTATTATTATTATTATTATCATCCCCTGTCCTCCCACCCTCATCATCATTACTATTAATTGAATATCTCCACTATTATCGTTGTTAAACAAAACGCAATTCTATCATAACGCGAAAACGTTCGAGCAACAAAGAATATTGTAAATATTGTCCCCTTTCCTTTTGTATTTTGGATGAAATGTATATTTTAATAAAAATATCCAAAGGTATCTATATCGATAGGCTCAAACGTTGTGACTCTCATCGTCGTTATTGATCTTTTTTTTCTCATTTTTCTCGTTTATCGAGATTCAGGAGAAATCACCGAAAGAGAAGCAATTAAGGCCAGGTAACTAAGTAGAAGCACAAAAAAATTGGGAACAAACGGGGTTGTTTTTTTATAAAAGAACGATTACGAAGCATTCGGGTTTTTCCTATGCGCAAGTACATCCGAGTGGCTTGCTAACTGATTTTTATTATGATAATTGGTCGACCGGATGCACCGTTATCGGGGTCGAAGTGAGATGGACTTTCTTGAAATGTCGCGATTGTCGCTGTCACGATTCTGGAGCAAAGGCAATCGTAAAAAGTAGTGGCGAAAACGTTGCGTCACCTAGGATTTTTATTTTCTATTTAAAAAAATGTTCCCATATCAAATATGGAAATTCATATAAAATATATATTGACATTTATTTTAAAAAAATATTTTTATCACGAAATTTAAATTCAGATACCATATTTTTTAGAATTCTAGACCAAACGCAAAGTTTTTTTTAAATTTGAGGCGACTAAGTTTTTCAGAATCACTTTTGTCACAAAAAAAAGTTAGATTGCCGGGTAATTTGTTAGATTTTTTTTTCTTTTCGTTTTTTTGCTCATATGTTTGATTCCTGTCAGATTTTAATCCCATTGGAAAACTTTTGGAATTCTCTCTGAATCTCGCATTTCCTCGGACAGTATCGCTCGGACGTACTCAAGAATATGATTTTTTTTAAATCTACTTAGTTACCTTCGCCTTAATGTGGATGGTCGATCGAGTCTCGCGGATGGAATGATATCTTCGTAAAACTTTCGTACTACCTTCCTCGTTCCCTCCACGAATCCCAACGAATCGTCTACTCTCGTAAAGCATCACAAACGAACGCGATCGCTGTCAGGATAAAGCAACGAGAAAATGAAAAATCGTAAAGTGCATAAAATTACCACGAGAAAATGTCACATTTAACATAACACCAGTGTATATTGTGTCACAACTGGGA
The DNA here is from genome assembly GCA_963924025.1 of Ischnus inquisitorius. Lineage (NCBI taxonomy): Eukaryota > Metazoa > Arthropoda > Insecta > Hymenoptera > Ichneumonidae > Ischnus > Ischnus inquisitorius. The sequence continues at coordinate 15,061,151 of OZ001251.1, forward strand.
TACATAATATTACAATGGTGCATAATAAAATTCTATACATATTTTTTTTCTTCTATCTAAAGATAAATCATAGTATATATATATATTTTTTTTTGAATCTTTATTCCATCACCCTGTGTCCCTCCGAGCCGATGGCGGCGGATGATATTTATTCGTTCGTCTCTCGATGTGTCGCGTGAACCACGAATTTTTTTTTTTTTTTTACATACGCGTATATATAAATTTCGTCTTCTTGTTGGCGTCGAATGGAAAAATGCGAGAAGAGGATCTTCGATGGGCGCTCATTGGCTCGTAGGGAATATTAAGTTTGGATTTGATTTTCGCTTGCCGCTTCGTTTCATTAATTGTTTTTTTTTTTTTCATTTCATCATCATCGTCGTTGTCCAAACAAGCAAGAAAAACTCAAATTTGTTTTTTCGTCTAAAAAGCAATAAACCAACTCTTAATTTCTGTACGTTCTCGCAAACGTATTTTCATATCATTAATTATAATAATAATTCATATAAACATTATCTCTATTCGTTTTTTTCCTTGTTATGTTGTCTTATCGCTTAAAGTTTTTATTTTTTTATATTTTATCGTGTTTTCTTGTATTTTTTTTTCCTTTTTATTATTTATTATTTACTTCTTTTCTAGTCGATAGGGTGATAACGGACAAATGTTCATTCTCCGGGGGAGTATTGTTACTAACGCTATGATGACTGGAGAGGAGATTTTACCGGGTCTGCTTTTGTGGGAGAATTTCGTTTTTTTTTCTTTTCTGTTTCGTTTTTTCTCTCGACTTGCGCAAATGTTTCTGAATTTCTATGCGTATGGTTTTTTTTTCTTTTCACCCGTCTAACGTATCGTATATGCATCATATATATATCTTATATATATATACATACATCGTAAGCCTGCGCTGTTGCAATTTTTTTAATATATATTTAGTATATATAGTATCTGTCGTGTTTGCGGTATTTAATTTTTTTTTCTCACATTTCTCAACTTCAATGCTCTTTTCACATTCGTTCAATCTTAAGCTTGTTCTCCTTTTTCTCTTCTTTCTCTTTTTTATCCATTTCGTCCTCCCGTTTTGTTCGGGAAAGTACGCGTGATATAAATTGCTCGAACACCCTATATATTTATAATGTGTTTATATTACGAATCTACATCTCTACGTAGCGTTGAAATTCGAAGTCTTCGAAATCAACGTCGAGAACACGTCTCTCGCGGGTACGCGCGCGCTGTCGAATATATGCGATTTTTTTTTTAATTGTTTAAATCTGTTCTTTTTTTTTCTTCGCCCTTGTTTTTCCCCATTCTTCGTATCCATTAACAATGACGTCTATCCGATAATAAATCATTAATATTATACATAACGACGGGTCGCACGGCGAGACGCGCGGATCCGCCTCGATCACTCGTTCATTTTTCTTTTTTCTCTTACAAAGCTAAATACGAAATACAATGGCCTTAACTTGCTTTTTTTCTACAGGCTTAGGTGCATTTTTCTTTCTCTCCTTTCGTCTGCCAAAGCAACTTTAAAAAAAAATATTACTCTCGTCGATAGAGAGACACGTGAGGTTTGGCGATTGAAAGACTGAAACGAAGCTTAAAAGAAAACTGAAAAGCAATCTTAAATTTAAAACGCCGGAACGAATATCGGATTTAAAACATTGAGAACAAACGGGTTTAACGTTCGAATTTATGATCAATCGAGAAAAAAAAGGTCATTTAACATTTTTGTACACATGTTTTTCTTTTTTCTTCAGAGCAATTAAGAGGAGAGGAGAAGCCGTTGCTGTATTTTAATATAATAGCGCGGTTACACCTCGGCAAAAAGCGGCTAAGCCCCAATATTGCACTCGGATGATGTTAACAAACACGGCCAGGCGACTTCGAAAAGGCGCTCGCGCGCGCGTTCAATTTTTTTTTCCTTTTTTCATTTTTTTTCGTTTCCTCTACAAACTAAATTCCACAAATTGCTATCTATAATATATATATTTATATATATAATATAGTATCTACATCTCACAGCGATTCCCGAGTCGTGTATAAAACCGTTACAACGAAAAAAATATATATATGTGTACCTAATTATGTTTTTTTTCTGTTTCATGCAACAAGCCCGTCGAAGCGCTCGGGGGCTTTGGGCTCTCGTTTCATTGTTTCTGTTTTTTCACACGTTTTCGCCAGTCGAGCCGTAACTTCCGGCCTTCGAAATATTATTTCGTACCTCGCGCGCCAATTAGAAAAAATCATTAAAATAATTTTTTTTTCCATATTCTTTTCAATCGATCCGCGCCTATTTTTATTCGATTATAACGCAAATTTATCGTCATATCCATTAATAATTTTATCGCGACTGTATACCTTGCACGATACATGTACCGTTTATAAGCCATTTTATATATATATATATGAGATATATATATATATATAGATTTTTTTCCAAATCTTGTCTTAGACGTTTACATATCTCGAGAGAATTTGCTTACCTGTATCGCCCGCATACACACGCACAAACACTCGTTAACAGTGTCCCGCCACCCAAATCTTTCTCTCTCTGTATATATATATATATAATACATATATATATATCGCGGTAACAGGATCGCTCGAGCGATGTAAAAATTCTTCCGTGACTCTCTTCACCGACGTTGTGTTAGTTTTTTCGTTATTATGTTTTTTTTCTCTTTAAATCTCTCGCTCTCGTTTTGGTTTCTACTCGCGAGGGGAGTTCGTAGATATTCGAGACGCCTCGATGGGGTTATCATCGTGAGGATCGACGAGGCTTCAGTAAGAGGCGAGAACGCCCGGCGGTGTCGGCACGACGACGGTGTGCTGCGGCACGACCGGAGGCGCCGGCGGTGCCAGCGGATGACCGACGAGAACAGCCGCCGCTGGTATCGGCAGGACACCCGGTTGGGGAATCGCCGAGGCCGTGGTGACCTGTGTCGGCGGTCCCTCGGCGGCGTGTTTCCGCAAGTGTCGCAGCATGTTTCCCTTCTCGACGAAGGTCTTGCCGCAATCGGGACAACTGTGGGGCCGCTCGTCCGAATGCGAGCGCCGATGCGAGACCAGATGACCCTTGCACATGAAATCCTTCGGGCAAAGATCGCATCTGAACGGCCGCTCGGCGTTGCTGCCCTTGTTGTGTGAACGCATGTGGAAGAGAAGGTTACCCTTCAGCGGGAAGCTCTTGCCGCACTCGGTGCAGACAAACGGGCGCTCACCGGTGTGACAGCGCATGTGATTCACGAGATGCTCCTGCGAAAATGAGTTATTCGTTTTTAAGTTGCAAGCTATTTCTCGAATAGTTTCGCGGGCTTTTTTTACGGGGGAATATGCATTGTTCATTAGGAAAATGAATCCTTCCGGCGTGGATTTCCTTTGCCATGCGAAGCTGTTTTCTTTCGCTATGATAATTACGGAAATGCGTGAACATTTTTTCGTACTATCAAAGAAGAGGATTCTATTGTTTAATTTATTGTTTAAAGGTAATAATGGCCAATAATGCTCAATGCATATTTAGGTTTTCCGCACGTCAAGGGTAAATGACTCAAATACGCGGTTCAACCCTCTAAGGGTCAATAAAATTCTCTGAATGTTGTCCTTTCTGCGCGGAACTTGAAGTTCTGAGTCTTTCAAGAAATACATTTCGTCTGATTTTCGCAATTGAAGAATTCATATTACGATTAATGACATTCGGAAGTTTATTTTTGAATTGTGAAATCGAGTTACTGATAAATAAAACGGTTCGTATCCGAATATTTTTTAGGCGACCTGTGCTTAACAAGAGCTTCATCGATCGGATCTATTTTTTTCTGTTTTTCATCGACCGTTGACCGTAATTTACCAAACAGCTAATGAAACAAATCTTGATTTTTAACCGGTTTTTCGTTCGACTTCTCAGTTACCCGGTCTCGAAGGATTATAAAACGCGAGGAAATTTTGTTTAGACGTACCTTTCTCGTGAATGGTTTGTTGCAAACATTGCAACAATGCGACGAATCGCCGGTGTGCTGACGCAGATGATTATTGAGGTGTTCTTTCCTAGTGAACGTCCTCTGGCAAAACTCACACCTATGCGGCGATTCGCCGGTGTGGATTCGCACATGATTCGTCAAGTGCTCCTTACGAGTAAATGACTTGGAGCAGAAGTGACATCGGTGTGGCGATTCGCCTGTGTGTTGACGCACGTGATTTGTCAAATGTTCCTTCCGCGTGAACGATTTGGTGCAATACTGGCACTTGTGCGGTGACTCACCCGTGTGCTGCCTGACGTGGTTGACCAGGTGGTCCTTCCGCGTAAATGCTTTCGGACAGTATTGACAGCGGAAAGGTGTTTCACCTGTGTGATTCGATCGAAAATATATTGATTTCTCCTCTCAATTTCTCGTCAAATAAGTCTCTTCGGACTTTCATAGGGGGCAGGAGGGACCGCATGAGGCGCAAGCCGACTTTTTTTTTCAGACGCCGCACACGAATCTCGCAACGTAAAAATCGGAGAAGAAAATTACGCAGTTTATAGTCAAGCAGAGCGGTCGAATTTGCAAACTTTTAAAGATTTTTGCAGTTCTGAAATCTCAATTTTTCGTGACCTTTTTGTAACGAATATGCATGTCATCGTAAAAATTAAATAAAGAAAATAAAAATTACTATTTCGGGGAATACAAATTAAATGTATCATAATACCGCATAGGAAAGAAATATATAAGCTATTATACGAGGCAAAACCTTTTTCATTTTTTTTTTTTTGGACCTTCATAACATTTCTGAAAAATCCGAAAATTCAAGTTTTTCCAGGTATTCATGACCGCCAGGAAGCCCACAATTATTAAATTTGTTACGGGCTCTTGCGACATTCGTGTTTTGCGTCGAAAAGAAAAATCCTCTTGAACCTTTCAGACGTGTACAAAAACATATAAACGTATAAAACCCGATCAGTCTAATTATATTCGTGAATTCGAATTTCAAGGATCGTATCTTCGTGGTTTAGTTTCGATCCTTGTGTGTCTTGGATCGGGTGTAGCCAACAGAGCAAACGTGAACTTATCGCTCGACGTTCTTGAATTCCAACGAAAGCCGGCGTCTCTTCCACGCGTTCGTGCGGTGAAGAGCGTCCGATAAACGCTCGAACAGAACTCGAACGATGCTCCGTTTTGCCCGTGGGCGTGATAGTTTCAGCGAATAATTTTTTTCACGACAAAAGAAGAGGAAACAGAATAGAGGATCCCAGAAGCATGTATGAGAGCGGTGTATTAGGCAGTGGCGGTGAGATCGAGATGATATCGAAGCGGCGAGAACGAAACAACGTGACGAATGGATAAAAAGTCCCCGAGGCCCGAAAGGCGTCGGTCAAAACTCCGCCGATCATTCTCACGAGTCGACGATACGCGAGATGTGTGATTGATGAATTTAAAGCGTAAAGTACAGAGAGAAGAAAGTACGTTCGCTGTCTTCGTTGTTCGTGAATGTCGCGAGAACATGCGCCGAAAGACGACGAAGAGCAGATTTGTTTCTTTTCCTAATCTCATTTTTTTTTTTTTTTCATAGCCCCGTTTTTCCCAGGACGCGATCTCGCACGTGAGATCCGCGTCGCGTACGATATATAATGATAAACAAAAGGATATACCACCACAGACGTTAACTAACGTTAGAGAAGAGACAAATAAAGAGTAATAAAGAAGAGAAAAAAAAACGGTAAAAAAAGAGTAATAACTGGTTGCCCGTGAAGTGAACATCTGCCAACCGCTCTCACCTGTGTGTTGGCGGATGTGGTTAACAAGGTGTTCCTTTCTGGTGAACGATTTGTTGCAGAAGCCGCATCGGTGTGGAGACTCACCCGTGTGCTGGCGTACGTGGTTCAGTAGATGCTCCTTTCGCGTGAACGTCTTCGAGCAGAAGTCACAGCGGTGCGGCGTCTCACCCGTGTGCCACATTATGTGGTTCGTGAAGTGCTCCTTCCTCGTAAACGACTTACCTGTATTTTCGTCGATAAAAAAAATATAAACAAATAAGATAATGGAAAGAAAGAAGCACAATTTCCATTAGATCGCGGTCGATCGAATACAAACATCAAATTACTGTGATCGCCGCTCTTTGAACCTTTGAAGCGAAGAACCGTTCTCACGTTCGACAAATTCCCCGAAGATATTTTGCATTTTTCATTTTATGAATTAAAAAAAATTCCGTGCTTCAAAGGATTAAAGAGCAGTAATGTTTTTTGTCGTCAAACGTTATAAGTAAATATCGAGTACTAAAAAGTATTCGATTTTCGCATTATTAAAGTAAGTCGAAGTAACAAATTGTTCAGGAATATCGGGTCAATAGGCCGGAAGAGAATATACTCTCGGCAGCGAAGAAACTTTCTTTCGCGTTTGTGTAACGCATCGTTAGATCAGACTTGGAATGCTTTAATAGAAGCGTTGCGCGCACGTGTAAGAAGTAAGTTACATCACACATGCGCGCGGCAAGAGGCTTCTGACCGAGAGAGTCGGAGTCTGGAACATCGTCAGACATGGAAGTGTAACACGCGATGCTGTTGTGGTCGGGTCTCGCGTGAGAGCCTCGACTGCCGCCGCCGCCGCCGCGAGCTCCCCGGGACAGGAAACAAATCTACTGTTTATAAGCCCGCGGTATTGACGCGCTTTCGCTACGATACCCCGCTCGAGCGCCGCGAACCGTGGCAGTAATTGTGAAATATACACCGGAGAAGAGTAACGCGGCTACCCGCGCGAGGATCGCCTCGAAGCGTAACGCGACAACGTCAACAGAAACAAAACAAAAAATCGATGAACGATTCGACATGGCTCGGAGCACAATCTACGGAAGAGTCCAGTTCAACCTTCGAGTTCGTTTTATACGGATGGTAAATAAAATCGGAAATCTCGTCCCGAATTCGCGCGGTAATCGCGATATCACGATATTGAATGGATTTGAATAATCATAATAACAATCTATAGTCCACTTCCGGCTCCGCCCATTCGTCCGTACAATCAAGATCAATTCCTCGTATTACAGTCGACCTATTAAAAAAACACCGAAAATGGTGTGAAAAAAGAAACACGAGAGAAGTAAATTTACATCAATTCAGTCGATTTTTGGAAAGAGTTGGAAAAATTAGAAAATCGACACCTGTATAGTTATACTTTATAAATTCGACGCGAAAACAAAGACTTTCAACAACATCAATTTCTCGAATTATAGCGGGTAAAAAAATGCGATTTAAAAACAATGATATTTTGCTGCGATGCAAACGATGGACCAAAAATTTGGCTCGTTTAACGAAACGGATAGTACGTCCGCCGAGGCCCTACCGCGGCAATCGTGTCTCGTGCGTACGGAAAATATATTTCATCAATATTCGATCTCGCATATACAAACCACTGAGATTTACGAAATAGCAAGTCATGCCATCACAATCGTTCCCACTATTGTGAGGATTATTTGAGTTCTTTTGTTCTTTCGAATCTCTGATCGGTAATGATAACGCGATTTTTCGTTCGTTTTTACACTACTTTCATTTTTTTCTCAAGTCGACGAATTGACGGAAGCGCGAGCCGAGTGGGACGCCGTCGACGACGGTGATACGCGAACCGTGCCACGGTTGGGCCAAAAACCGCCGAGTGTGTAGCGCACTCGGAACACAAAGGTATAACGAATTCTAAGGTTATAAGAGGGGAGCTTTGGCCAAAGGAATGCGCGCGACCCGCGAGAGACCGCGGCGGGGTGGGTACGCTCGCTGGCCCGCAATGCGCGATCAATTCTCGCGAATTTTATTTCACCGCCACCGGTGTGTAACCCGCCGCAGCTTTCTACCTATCTGCACACACTCTGTACAGAGCGTGTACGCTCACCGAGCGTTTCTCCCTCCCGACCCCGTTCGGCGGGACACACTTATAGAGCGCATTCGTCGTAACTCCGCGGACGTGGCGAGAACAGCGCTTCCCTCTCTCCCTTCTTAACCAATCGGCTTATGTACAAACCCGTGCGCGAGAATAATACTGACGCGGAAGTTCGCAATTTCCGTCGACGATTGCCCACAGAAAAAGTACCACTTACCTTTGCAATAATATGCGTGTATTATTTTTTTTTCTTTTTCGTTTTTCTCAAATCTTCTACTCAATCGTCTAGAGCGCGATTACGAATATCCGAGCTTCGAAGAACGACGAATAATTATTTTCACTTTTCCGATAAGTTGTCGAGATAATTCACGAATCGAGAGTGTGATTTTAGCTTTCCATGAATTTCTGGTAACGCAATATTGTCGATTATCTCATCTCGCGTCGATGGGAGTGTTGCGAGTAATTACGCATTTATTTCGCGGAGAAACGAACTAATATTCGATTCTTGTGTATGAGTTGATAAATGATAAAAAAATCTAGGGAAAAAATCGCTTGACGATTGTCTAATTGGAAAGATAATTCTTTCGATCATTATAGATATCGATATTACTTTTTTTTTGCTTCGAGTCTCGTCGATGCAAACATTTGTGGAACGAAGAAATGAGTAGCGAAGAGCGCGGCAAAAAGGGCACCCGGGCAAAACATTCGAAAAAAAATTGAAATAAGACTTGTCAAAATTTAAATTTTTTTGTAATTAAGATGAAATTTGAAAAAAAAATCGAAATAAAATCTTCAAAACTCTGCAATAGAATTCGAAATCTTCACAAGGCGATTTGTCATATTTGAAAAAAAAAAAATTCCGAATTTCAAGTCAAATAAAAAAAAATCTCACACTTCGTCGTTTTGCCCCGCTCTCTCGGATTCCGATTTCTCGATACGGCAAGAAATATCTTCTATGCTATTTATAATCTACCGCTCGGATACGAGTTATCAGAAACACGTTTCTAATCGAGTAACGAGTTATCGAAAGAGAAAAAAAGAAGGATATAGCGAATGTTTCGTCTCAAGGGTACATTCTATTCGCAGGTTTGTTCGAATATTCGAGCTGAGTAGGCAAAGAAGAATCGTCACTTACCGCATATCTCACAGCGGAAAGGCGTGTCGTTGGTATGGGAGCGCATATGATTAGCGAGATGTTCCTTGCGCGTGTACTTCTTGCCGCAGACCTGACAATGATGCGGTGTCTCACCGGTGTGCCACATCACGTGATTCATGAAGTGTTCCTTGCGCGTGAAGCTCTTCTTGCATATGTCGCAACGATGCGGCGTCTCGCCGGTGTGTTTGCGCACGTGATTTACCATGTGTTCCTTGCGAGTGAACGTTTTCGCACAGTATTGACACCTTTTCGTGACAAGCGGAACGAGAATCGAAAGAAAGCCATTAGAAACAATTCGATCGAGTACAAATTCGTTGCGAACAGGTCGAGATTCTCACCTATAGGGTGTCTCGCCGGTATGGCAACGCGTGTGATTATCCAGATGTTCCTTGCGCGCGAAGCTCTTTCCGCAGACCGTGCAATTGTAGGGCTTGTCAGTTGCGTGGCGTTTCATGTGGCGCTCGAGCGACGGCGCGTTGGCAAAAACGTGAAAGCAAACGGCGCACGTGAACATCGAGCCGCCGAGGTGACATTTTCCGTGGCGAGTCAGGTCGTTCGCGTTCGAGAACGCTTTTCCGCAGACCTGGAAACCGCGAGAACCGCGAACGGGATACAATTAGATTCCATAATTTGCGTGTCGCCAATTTTTTAAAAATAATTTACACAGTTTTGTTCGATTTTCGTACCTGACATGTGAAGGGCTTTCGCTCGGTGTGATATCGGCGATGTACGATCAGTTGATAGCGGTACTGAAAGATTTTGCCGCAAACTTCGCAGGCGTGACTGCCGACCGACACGGGTGAGGCGCTTGGTCCCGGCGTGGCTTCGCCATCGCTCGTCTTAATGTCGAATTTGTTCAATTGAACTTGCTGAACGATCGGCGTGCCGTTTTGGATCGTGGTCACGGTCTGCGTTGGAACCGTACCACCCACCGTACCCGCCGCGATCTCGCTCTGTAGCTTTCCGAAAACCTCGTGATAAGCCAACAGTTGATTTATATCCTCGACGTTGACCTTGTACATGTTTTGGACCATTTCGACGCCGAGAGTCTTGGCGAGATCTTGCTCGTTTCCGGCGCTTATCTTCACCACCGAGCCGTCGGCGGTTCTCACGTCCATCATGTGGCCTCCGGGCTTTAAATCCGGTACTTGAAATCTGTAAAAAAAAATATATATTGTAAGCATATGAAATATTGTTGAAAACCAACGATTCAATGTTTATCGTAAGCCGGTGAGCCGTGTTGAAAATATGAAGGAAAAAATATAAATCTAAAAACTCATATTTGATATTTTTTGATATTTTTTCATTGACAAAGAACAATTGAACTTACTGTGCCATGTTAAGCTGGCGCAATTCCTTCTCCTTCTCCGGTTTCGACGAGTTATTCTGATTTCCGCCGTCGTTGCCGGCGTTGCCGCTTATATTGACGCCGATCTGTTGCTGCTGCTGCATCATGCTCTGCTGCAGATCCTGAGGCTGTTGGAGCTGAAGATCGCACTGTACTTGACAGTGCACTTGATTGTCGCTGCAACGCTCGGTCGTGCAGCTACCACCCTCGTCCTTCACTTTGTTATCGTCGCGCTGCGAATTCTGCGAGTTTGGTCCATTGTTCTGTTGATTCTGATGATTCTGCATCTGATGATGGGCCTGTTGGGATTGCTGCTGTTGTTGTTGCTGCTGTTGTTGTTGCTGTTGCTGCTGCTGCTGTTGCTGCTGGTGCAACTGTTGCTGCTGCGATTGCATCTGCTGCTGCATCTGTGCGTGAGCCGCCTGCAAGTGGCTTGCGGGTATGTGAGTCCCGTCCAGATTCAGGCCGGGCAAAGAGACTGGTATCTGAAGATCCGTACAAATACAAAGAACTTTAAGAAAAAAAGCGAGGATTATTCGCACGCAAGTACCCGGACTTCGTAATCTTCGCTTCGCGTTACATCGACTGGAAAGCGCTCAAAGCTTCTCGCAAGCGACAAAATCCTTTCTAACGTTTCCACATACTCTCCGAAAAAAATGGCCAAATTTATGCGTTATCTTCGACAATTTCACTTTCATCGCGACGAATCTCTGCAAACTACGACTACATTATCAACAATTTTCGTTCAATACAAACACACGATTATTACAACTTCGTGCAGAGTAGAGAGAATGGGTGAACTACGGGAAAAGCCACTGTTACCAAGCGTTCGTACAAACGAAGTTTGAGGAAAAAAACAGAAAAATAAGAAAGCAGGCAAATGTGATCGTGCGATTCTAAACGCGAGACAAACCTGCGAGCTCGTCTGCAATGAGCCGTGATGCGCGTTGTTGCTAATGCTGTTGCTGTTGCCGCCAGCTGTAACTGAAGTTTGATGATGATGATGCGAGGACGTTGTCTGATGATGCGTACCGGAAGTCAGCGCCATCTCATGGGACAACGTGCTCGTCGTATTGTCCTTCGATACGATATCGCCGCTTCCACCGCTCCTCTGGGAGGAATGCGGATGGTGCGGATACACCTGGGGTATCGGTCCGGGAAATAGATTGGTGAGGACCCAATACTTAGCTACCGAGGAGGCTAACGCTACGGCTGTACCTACACGCAGGTCAGCTGATGTATGCGGGCTACTTCCTACTTGGCCGATACTAGACGAACTAGCCAAACTCCCCGGATACGAAGGACGACAGCTCTGACCAGAGTTTACTTCCTACCGATACACATTCAGAAATGGTTGTTTTTCCTTTCTTTTTTATTTTCCATCTTTTTTTTTCGTCTTCTCTTTTTTCTTGCTTCACAACATCGAATCTCGGGCATGCCTCGGTAATCGCATGCTCAACCGGCTAAGCTCCAATCGACAAATGCGACACTTTCTTGTGCTCCAATGTAAGAAGAAAAAAAATGTTCTCCACAAAAACTCAAACGTCTGTACATCAATGTTGTTTTTTTTGTTTTCTACTTGGGATAAGGATGGAGTTGCGGTATTACCATTCAGTGCAAATAAGCTCAAGCTGTTGAAAAAAAAACCCTCCAAATTCAAGCAATCTTACAGCAAAGATATTAATTGCGCGCGTGTTAATTATCGCGATTAGTCTGCAATTCGTTTGTACATCGTTTATCGGCATAAAGTAAAAAATTAAACTCTAAACTCAATCAATCCAATTAATTCAATGATTTCTATAGATACGATCGATAAATTCAATTATCGTTTTATTGTTTATAGATTCTTTATCGTCATGAATTCGAAAAATTCGATTGTTCCGCAATCGTTTTTACATTTATTATCTTGTTTAATTCAATAAATTCAATTGATCGATTGCAATTATCTTCTACAATTGTCTTGTACGAGATAATTGCAAAAAGTACAACTTGTATCCCTTTCGGAGTTAATTTTTCATTGTGAAATTTGAAAAGACACAATTTCGTTCGATAAATCGATAGAAAAAATATGTGAAAAAAAAAAAGTGAACTCAGCATAGTTAAAGTGCCGCAATTGCGATATTTACATCGAAAAAATCGAAAAAAAAAGTGAAAGGTACAAATTTGGAGGGTTTGCAAGTCTGATAAATACGACAGATAGAACAGAGATTTTCTACACGTCTACCGATGCACAACAAAGAAAAAAATAATTAAGTTTCAATAGATCATTCTTTGTCGATGCGATTCACAACTTCCAGCCGTTGTAAGACCCAACACGTTTGACTGCGCATTTGTTGTTTGGTGAATAGCCTGTTCTTAGAAACGAATCACTTGCGGCTCTCACCTCTTGCTGCGCCTGCGTGGTAGCTGGCAAGGCATGCTGTTCGCTATTCATCTTCGATTAAACGAGGCGTCCTCCTCGCGATTAGTCCCTTCTCGCATTCGTCATTTCGTTCCTGTAAAAAAAAAAACATTATCGTCACAAAAACAATAATCGTCGGTATCAACAATAACAATAAGTTATCGCTGCGTTATTATTATTATATTATTTTTTTTATCATCGAAAGAACACCAAAAGCAGCGGAAAAGATTGAAAGTAAAAAAAAAAAAAAATATTTCGTTGCTCATCGAGCTCGCGAATTTGGTCACCGCAATTTAACCTCAAAAGCGCGAAATACCTTCGACCCGTCGACGACGACGAGTACAAAAGAATGATCGAAAAGCACCATTGACTAAAACAGAATCCGACTCTGCGGCGATTCACGAGACAGAGAGAAAAGTAGATAAAGAGAGAGAGAAAAAGTCGAAGAAAAAAAAACAAGACGCGCGAAGAACGGCGCTCGAATTATAATTCGCGTCCGCGAAAATTTCATTCACAGAGTTTTTCGGGGTCCAAGAGAGCGGGAAAGGGTGAGTCATCCGGATAGTACACGATCCAACACGGCGACAAAGGCGAGGAGAGAAGGAGGAGCAGCCAGCGGCAGCGGGCAGCAGCAGCGGCGGCGGAGCAGCAGCAGTTCTCGCGTTGACCGATAAATTTTCAACCGAAAATCCCTTCGTCTCCCCCACAAAGCGCGCCGGGTACTCGACTCCGAAAAAAAAATTCCGCACGACGATCCGCTCGCGCGACAATTCGTTTGCGATCGAAAGAAAACAAAGGAAGGAAACGGAAGAAAAAAAAAGTCGAGAACAATCAATCGCGAATCGTAAACGTTCGTTGGCACATATGACGCGTCAATTATTGGGACTCGTGGAACGAGGACAAGGGGCCACAAGATGGACGGTTAGTACGCGGGGAGCTCGGGAGGCAAGGAGAGAGGGGAGAGGGAGGGGGGGGGGAGGTGTAACGCGAAAATGGTTATAACAAACCTTTCGAGAGAACAAATCGAGATTCGATTATGTTTTTCAACGATGCTCTTATTATGGCAGAGGAAATCGGATGAACGGGGAATGGGGGTATGGAACTCACGTGGTGCTCGATGCCGTCGGGGGTTCTGGCATCGTCCCGTCTCTGTTCTCGGTCGCCCGTCTTCCCCGCGGTTTTCCGTCGTACGTGAAACCCACGACGCGTCCCCGACGCGAGGGGCGAGCGGGAGGGAGCGCGGCGGGGCGAGGGGGGAGAGAGCGAGCAGCAACACGAACGCCTCTCTCGCATGAACCGCCTCTCGACGTCTCACCTCGCCAATCGTGCCCACAAGCAAAAACCCTACGTTAATGGCCACTAGCGTACACGAATCGTTCACACCATTAACACCGTTGCAATCCTCGCCAAAAGCCGCATCGCTAAACCATATTTTTTACTATCTAACGACACGATAGACGACGAAATTTTGAGGTGAGGTGAGGAGGGCAAGTTGTCGCAGCACTCGCGGCTTACAGAAAATACGATGACTGTCATGGCGTCCCTCGACCCACCCCGGACCTACGAGAGACGACGATTAGGAGAATATTCGGAAAATCGAATTATCGATAATCGATCGTTCGTCGAGGCGCGAAAATTGTTCAATAAAAAAAATATCGTGAAAAATTCGTCGCAGATCGAGGGAACGTGATGCGTCGAGGCATTTTTATTTTCTCATTGTCGGGAAAATTGAGGCAGGCTCGAGGCGCACAGGAGAGATCGAGGGTGCGCGCGCAGCGTCCGGAGAGCGCGCGCACGCGCCCGCGCAATTTCTTGTGCTTCCGGATCGAGCGCGCGGGAATTTGAAACGCCGAAATCTTTGGTGAGACTCACCGGGACTCTTTTCTCGGTAATAATTTGTTGATTATTGCCGAACAACTCCTCGACTATTTTCCGTCGATTGAGGTTGAAAGTCGTACCGTATTGAAAAAGAAAACGCAAGAAGAATATAAACGTTTTTTCGACGAAATCGACAGGAATTTTCAGGGCAATGAGAACGTACAAAGAATTTCAATGCGTCACATGAAACATCTCTCTTACAAGCACAGATATATTATTACGTATATTAATATATTATATCTCGTATTCGCTAATAATTCACTTTTTTTTTTTGTATACCAGCCATTATTTACATAGAATTTGTACAAACTTCGATTCACGCGAATCGAATAAACATCGCGTAGAAAAACAAAACAAAAAAAGAAACGGATATTACACATGAGCGCTGTTTCACTGGAAAACGTTCATCCGCGCTTCGAACTCTCGTTGCGTTCGCCGTAACGCAATATATTCGTGTAAAAAAGTCATTAAAAGAAAAAAACAACTTTTCGCGTTTCGTCAAACCGGAGGGAATGCTGACTAGTGCATATACGTTTGACCTTCCGGCGATCGCACTCACGAAAACAAAAAAGCTCTTGCGAATTCTTCGTTTCTTCTCAACGAAACTAACGACGAGAATCGTTCTTTTCTTAGTCATTTGGCATGCTTTTTGTTCTCTTTTTTTTTCTTCTCCTCGCGCTTTCTCATAGTTCCGTTGTTATCTCGTCCTGCGGTCGAAATCCGAGGATCGTGAAGTCATCGATGAGGCAGTCTCTTCCCGGCGTCCAATCCGAGAGTATCGTGTAACTGGCTTCGTCGATCGAGCTACGAAACTCCCACTGTGGATTGAGCTCGCGATCGAGGCCGCTCGATTCTACGTCCATCGTTCCGACATTATTGTCGGACATTGGTCCCCCGGTATTGTAATTGTGATTGAACGCCGATATCGCCAATTCTTGAAGATGCGAACCGACCGGTTGATGATGATTGTGATGATGTCGCTTTTGGCTGCCGTACACCAGTGGCGTCGTTTGTCCGATCGTCGAGCCCGCCGGGCTGAGTTTCTCGTTGTAAACGCTCGAGCTGTTCTGACCGAGACTCGAGCCGATCGGACTGTCCTTCGTGTAACCGAGGCTCGAGCTAGCCGGACTTATCGACGATTTGTCGCTCGCCTGGAAGGTCGAGAGTGGCGCGTTCGCCTGGAATGTCGTGAGATTCGTCGGTGTCGAGCGCAACTCGAACGGTTGGGACGGTTGCGATATCGTGATCGGCTGCGGTGTTGACACCAATTGCGGCGACGCCGTCGGCTGCTGAAGAAACGTTACCAACTGGGCCACCTGACGAAATTTTAACGCACAAATTAATAAGATTGTTGCGATGGAAACATTTTTCTTATATACTATATAAGGCCCAACTCTCTACGGGTTTGCGTGTCCCGGTTATGGAGAATGACAAATACTAACTACGGCTGGACATTACTTGTAGGAAACAAAAGAATTTCGGTACTTCGAGTATTTTTTCTACGAAATACATTGTAGTTTCGGAGATAACTCGCGAATCACCTTGTTAAAAATGGGAAAAAAGCTAACGAGACCTTAAACTACAAAAAAAACTTGCATATCATCTTGAAAACCAAAAAATATGGGATTTGAACTAAATTACTGAGAAAAAGGAAAACAGACACTTGCGAATTACTTCGATTACCAGAAAAAATTGTATTTGACCTTCATTTTCGGTATATCTTGGAATTCCAAAGAAGGGGTTGAACTGATGTTTTTTGATAAAAATATTTAAAAAATGTATATTCCGATAATTCCAGATACTACAACGACTTGCGGTATTTTTTCTACTTCTCGGTCTTATCTCGGCTCTGACATTAACCCATATAATCAGCATTTGTTGTTATTATAAAGTAATGAAAAAAAATTTATTATTTCAGTGACAAAGCGATTAAGTAGAACACGAGGATTTTCGGCAAATTTACACATCTACAAGCATCGCTGACGCATTACTGTCAACTCACCGAAGTGTCTTACGGACTAGCGTGTAAAGACGGGAGACAAAAGTATTTTTTCGATTATTAAAGTGAAGCGATCAGTCTACCATCTTTCGGTGTGCCGATAGGTATAGAATAACAGAACTCACTTCCGGCGAACTGTGTTTTTTGTATCGCCGGAGCAAACGTTCGGCCCACGCCAGAAGCCTCTGCCAATCATCGGGAGGTAACAATATTTCCTCGTCCTTCTTGTTTACGAGCACGAGAATTCTCGCCAGATCCCGTAACACGGGCCTGTACGCTTGAATTCCCACTGCGCCGTCGCCGTTGTTGCCGGAATAATACAATTCTCGCACTTGTCGCCTCGTGTCGTTCAACATCGCGAGAAACGTGTGACCCTCGCCGCGGAGGGTTGCCAGGTGCTTTAAAAATTCTCTTCTCTCGGCGCTGCGGATTCAAAAATTAAATAATTATCAAACTTTTCCAAACTGCTTCTTAAAAATCGTATTGTAGTATTAAAAATAGAATATAAAAATATAATAATTGTACATATCTCTTATTATTTAATATTGATTTTTAAAAATATGAATTTTTGCTTTCTTGAGAAGCAAAAGTCGAATTTTCTTTTCCAGAAGAGTAATTGATTGGGACTAAAAAAGAATTTTTTTTTATCAACCTGTCTTCGAACTGCCGAACCATCTTCGCCGCTTTCTTCTTTCGCTGATGAACGACTATCGCGCCGCATAGAATGATGAAGATGCATATTGTAGCCCCGGACACGACAGCGACGAGAATCGCCACTTGGCTTCCGGTCAGGCCGAACATGTAGCCGTTCTCCTTGCATATTCGGCCCATGTACTCGTCCCTCGTCGACCAATCGGCTGTGTGACCCGAGGGGCAGGTAACAACGCAGGTACCACGGTGAAGAAGGACCGCGCATCTCGCGCAATACTCACCTCTGCAACGCAAACATCCGCCCTCGCCCTCGACGCATTCTGGAATGTGAGAAAACAAAATGAACAACGCGAAAGACACGAATGCAAGGAAGTTGCCTTTTCTGTTTTCAAAGATCTTGGGAAATCGGCAAAACACAACAACGATTTTGTAAGTAACGCGAGTCAAACTGTGTTGAAATCAATTCAAGATACAGAATCTTGCGAAAAGCGCACGAACAGCGAAAGCGACGAGAAATTTAGCGGACGTAAACGTCGATTTTTTATTACGTCGAAAAAACGAAATTTTTTTTTCCACCGATAGAAGCGGGGGTTTTTTTTTTTTGCAATAAAATTTTTAGGGTAGAATAGGATTTTTTTTGGTAATAAAATATTTTTTCGAAAAGATAAGAATTGTTTCAAAATTTGAATTCGTAATTGGAAAAAAAACAGTACGACATTTCCATCGGATTGCCGTTTGGACGCTTAATGAGAAAAAAGTTGCTTGGACTCCCACGCTGCCATAAGGCGAGCAGATGTACACGTAACTAAACAGTTATCCCGAATTTTATGATACCGTGCGACATCTGTGCGGGACGAACTTCGGGTGAAAATGTCGCATTTCGGTGCGGGGGTGCGTCGCGTTCCACGTGTTTGCGAGCCATGAACGCCGAGGCGTTTCGACCGAGTACGATTTCGTCGATCTCTCGTCTCCGTCTCGTTCATTCATCTTCGCTGCGTGTTCGACGACATTTATCAACGGGACGTCTGTCTCATGAATATGTACGAATGATTCAACCAAGACTTTCGATTTTTATTTATTTTTTATCCAAACTCTGTATTCTCGCGCGCGGGAGATAAGTCGGCGCGCGCGCGCTCTCGTGGACTCGGGCAAAGCGCCGATATTTACGACGAACGATCGAGAGACACACTCGCGTTTACGTGTGAACGAAACGGAAATGAATGAATGATTAAAACCGAGGGAGGATGGGAAAAAAAGCTGAGTAATAAAGTCGACTATTATTCGTCGGGGTCTCTCTCTCTCTGCTCGCATCCAAGTGCACGAGGAATGCGGCTGCCGGTTTCTCGATTATCTGGGTCTCTCGTAAAGTCCCCGCTCGCCCCGCGCGACCGAGCGCGCGTGTGTGACTCTTCGCCGGGTCTGTGCGCGCTCGTTGCTCGCTTCGCCTCTCCCCGAGACGTTCGAGCTCTTTTCCTTTCCTAACGCCTGTGATATTACATTCTCCAAGTTGAGAACACACAATCTCCTCCTATCCCCCGCCGCGTGTCTATGTATTCTGCGTTTCTTTCACGATGAGAGTTACGAACCCGCGAGGTCGACGATTTACTAGTTCAACGCTGAAAGCCCCGATCGCATTGTCCACGGGAACAATGAAAATTGAATTAACAATCAGTCCGCAAACTTTGTCGCTGCTCACGAGGATACAGACTCGAGAGACGCGATGTTTTGATAACGAATAAAGTATTCGGTATGTTTGTTTTTATGTCTTTACACGACACGAAAGTATCGAAAGGTCAAGGTGAATTTACAAGGACTGCCGACGGACAGCGCGGATGATTAAACTCTTGAATTAATGTGGGAATAGAAAATGATTATTTTCGACGAAAAATTCAATGATGCAAATGTCGGTAATAACCGTAATAATATATAATATATTATATCATCGATAAAATTAATATTTATTATTATTATTATTATTATTAATCAAGATAATTTTCGGGAACATTTTTTTTGTCGAAAGGTTGCCTCGTCATTGGTAAAAATGAGTTTTCGAACGGTCTCGTAGCGAAGAAACATTGTGGCTACTGCGCGGAGTGGCGAAGATTTCAATAAGCGATTTAGGGAACATAAAGGAGCTCGCGAATGAGTCCTCGATCAAACTGGCTTTTCAGCGCATAGGGTCACGAGGAGAGTTTCTCGGTCACAATACAACCCAATTATCGTCGGCCTGGCGGGCACGCGGATAAGACAGCAGAGACCGCCAAGCACTTCTCGATACACACGGGAACCTTTCTCTCGGCTGCAGGCGCTAAGCCCGAAAGCAGAGAATGTCGCGAAATGCACAGTCGGGGACACTCGTATCTGTTAATTGTGTCATATCGAAAACCATTCTTGCGTTTCGCAACCCGTTAAAAAAGTTTCGAAAGCGAGATTTTTTATTACGGAATTTCGTTTCCTGCTTCTTTTTATACATTTAAAAAATCTGTTTCTGGTTCGAATATTTAAATGCCAAGATCGGAGGAAAATGGGTTAATTTATAAGCAACGTAAAAAAAATCACCAATACAGTTTCGAATAATCGGCGAATGAGAAATTTGTTGATAAAACAAAATTTAAGACACGAGGGCATATTTCAAAATTGTTTTTCGAAACGCGCATAAGCAACGTAAAAATGGTGAAAAAAAAAATGACGAATGAGTAACTTCGTGTATTTTTGTCGAGCGAATTTTCGGAAAAAGAAAGACCGAGAAAATTGCGTCCACCTATTTTCGCGTACAGTTCCGCGCCGACGATGGGTTCGACGATAATTTTAGTTCAAAGGCAAGCGGCACAATGGTAATTGGCAAAATTCATTATTCTTTTCTATTTCGGCTCGAGTTTCTCGCGCCTTAAACAGCGTCCGGACCTCGACGCCCGCGTAACCGCTAACGATGGTAATTAGGGTTGTTATGTTATTTTTTCTCAATGCTGAATACTGTCAAGACCTCCCGGGAGAGTTCAAGTTTGTGAAGAGTTCCAGGAACGAAGTTCCTTCTATTCTTCGTCAGCTTTGTTCGAGGCGTTTGTCGCATCGGGCAATCGAGAATGAGGGACGGAGGAAGATGCGATGAAAAACGATGCCGGGAGTCTCTAATAATGTATACACACGAGCGCGTAAATATCCACAATCGCGGACGGTGTTTGGGCGGTAGTGGCAACGTAGTAAGCCATACTATGCCGTCCTATATACGCCCGACTAACATACACAAATAATAAAGAGGGACGTGATCGCGCGAGCGCACGAAACTCTCGCGGGCGGGGGGTTACAGTTATGTTTGACGCAATGTGCCTTCCCGAGGCTCAAGACGCCCGGTTAGCTCGCCGCTGACGCTTCATGCTGTTGGTTTGCTCGTTCGGCGAGCGTTATGCTCCGCAAGACCATCGCCGGCACATCTTTCTCGCTATCTAGAAACTCGAATCTTTCCACGCCAAATACTCTCTCGTTGCAATCTCGCGCTGCGAGCCATTTTATATCATTACCGCGCGCGAGCGGGTGGGGCAATGCGAGTCAGCTCAACGTTGCATACAAATACCACGAGAACCAAAACGTTCGGCAACGAAATGCAGGGAAAAAAGTTATCGTTTACAAACAAATTTTTTTTACGAAAAACGTAACCGCGAATGAAAAATCGTGAGTGCGAGAATAAAAAAAATTCAAAGTAATCGCATTTTTTTTTTCAATCAATTAATCGACTGTACCGATTCTGCATACGAATCGCCGTTATCAATCAATGCGCCGACACGTCGGAGGAGTTATATAAATTGATGACTAGCATTAGCCGCAAATGCAATTTATAACCGCGCTTCGATATAACAGTGGATCTGATGGGCAATGGCGAGATGGTGCATAAACTGATCTTCAATTACGTACGTGATGTCAGCGATCTTCGCGCGTAACAGACGATCGAGTGAGCCACAAGTGCGAATATACTTATGGATAAAGGCGCGTTAGAATAGTACAGATGCGCGGGGTTCTGTCTCTTGGCTAAGGAAGTTCCGCACTTCGGGATCGACTGTTGTAACGGTCTGGTATTGACTCGAGACAAACTCAAAAATTCATCGATTCTTCGACTCGTCAACGCGACATGAGTCGCGATGCTCGATGTCTTCTCTCGCGGATCTCTGAAAAGTCGGCGTGTCTCGCGCGTTCGTTTCCTCGCGTAAAACCGTAGAGCATGGCGCACTATCTGGAGGAAGTCGTCGGCGTTGCTTCACGCATTTTTACAACGCGAGCGAGAACGAGAGAAGAAAGAAGACGGTGCGGAATGAGACGAAACGGTGCGTAGAAGAGACATCGCGCGAGCACCCTGGACTCGAGCATCTGCCTGCCGCACGCTCCGCCTACCAATTGTTCGTTAATTTTCACTCGGCCTTTAGCCGCGGCTGACTTCTTTTTATTCTCATTTCCTCTTCGAATTAATTCCTCCGGACTTGGTTGCAGCACGTGACGCCAAAAATTGCAATGAGTAGTTGAAAATGTTAAACAAACACTTTTCAAATTTTTACCAACGGTGTACACAACTTTTTCAAATCTCCTTTTTAAACTTCAATATTAAAAAATTATTATTATTACTAAATAACAATTATTATCGATAAACAAAGAGACAAAAAGTTTGAAAAAATGTATTTAAAAAAACGGAAAAATGATATTTTTTACAATTGAAGTTTCTTTTTATTTATGAAAATATGACAACGATTTTTTGTTATTGTCGGAACTTCGAGTTCTATTGACAATTGCGATCGCTTCTACACACAAAAAAAAATAGCCACGACTTTTTGTACTGTCGAGTCCTTCGTTTATTTTGTCATACTCTTGCGTAAAGACAGTGCGCCACTGAGCGCTGGATAGTCAAACGCCACTCTCTAAATACCTATTTCGCGCCGTTTTACCACCGAGCTCTCGAAGCATTGCTTCTTACACGGCGCGTCGTCGCAATTGTGTATCGAGGACGGCCGTGTCTCGTGTAGCGCCCGCTCGAAAACGTTTTATCAGGCAGCCAAGGTCATCGCGGCTTTTCTACTCGACCTCTTTCTTCGAGGCTCGCCTTTCGGCAACGAAGAAAAAAAAATATTACGTCGAGCTCCCCGGCGCTTGGCGCACTTCGTTTCCGCGATCCGACGCTTCGCGCGCCTCGTGCCTCGACTTTGCGGAAGTTCGAGAGCCGCGCCACGCGATTTTGTGTCTATAATACTGATTATGCCGCATTGAAGTGGAACGCATGTGTTTATCGTGAAAAAAAACCCGTCGCGAAGCCTCGCACGACTTTGAGGAATCGGCAATGGCAAACGGATCGTTGCGGTAAATCGTTGCTTCTTCGCTCGCCGTCGGTCAATGCCGGCCGGTCGCGCGATAACAGTACCGAGTTTTATTCTTTTATCCGAAATACATAGTACGCGCGTCGTATGTGGACGTCGTCGCGTATATACGCGGAGTTGTACATAATAACGCCGTGCGTGCTAAGACCACTTCGAGAGAAACGGTTCTCTTTATCGATGACCGTATATCTATAGCTGCGGTGTGTAGTATATTTGCCATTCACCGTGTGTACAAAGCCCGTTCGATCGTCGAACGCGACGAGAGCAATTTCGTACGAGCCCGAGAGATACCGTACAAGCACGGTATAGACTATATCTTTATATACTACACTGGTACAAACTTTTGTATTTGAAAAGAACGAATCTATAACGCCGACTCGCCGGACGACTGATGCTGGGAACGGGAGTGCAGTCTCACGAAACAACTTCCGCTTCCCGACGAAACCGAACGGTCCGCTATCTTCGCTGAACATCTGCGCGGCTTCCGCAAAACGGATCCCGTGATCGAAACTTTGGGAATTGCTGTAGAGTTTTCCTTTTTTTTACTGCAATTCCGGCTCTGGATCCGTTTTATAAAGTAAATTTTGTTTCTGATCAGTTTTTGATTAACCGACATTTTCAATGAATTTCGCTCAAAAAAATCGTTCGTTTTGTACAAAAAAGTTTCAACGTTTCAGCTTTTTTTTTTATCGGGTCTGTTCGCGCCAATTTTCTTTTTCTTCCTTTTTTTCGATACGGAGAGAATCGTCGAAATTTGACCGGTGAAATACAGTTCGATCGTTTCCGCGTTATCGACGAGGCCGTTTTTCCCGTTTAAGCCGAGAGGCACTTTGCCCGTTTCGCGCTCGCGAATCGCCTGAACTCCCGACGGCGGGGCGAGGGGGGAGGGGACATGCAAATCGGGCATTCGAGATAGGTGCAAAGCCAAGCAAGGTGCAAGCGGAGTTGCACTTTCTCGACTAGCCTCTCGGCGTGTAGCTCGCGCGCACACAAACGCACATACACGGAGCGCTTTGTGCCTATCCTGTAAACGGGCTTCGACGTCGGTTCGGATGTGTAAAGGCAAGGCTCTGGTCGTTGCTTAGGGTTATTGGAAAGTGGCCGTTGCGGCCTCTCTCGCATACCTCTCTATGTCGAATAGTTATACACGACGAGGGAGAGCTCGGCTCTGCGCTCGGCGAGAGAAGCAGCGTCGATACCATTTGAATTGCTGGCAACGCTCCGACGAGCTCTCGAGAGAGCCCAAACGCACACTTCAGGAAGTCGAAGCGAGCCACGTCTCTCGGCTCGAGCTCTCCAACGATCTTTACCCGTATAGAGAATTTTATTGCGCTATTATATTATAGAATCGTAAGAATATCGAGGTATAGAAGGGCGGCAGCGGCGGAAGCTGTTCGCAAGGCGTTTACAAGCAATTTCAATAATTTCGTATAAACACCGACAATTTGTTACATATACATTTCCAGAAAATTGTGGAGCGATATATATGTTTTTTTTTTCGTCGATGTTGATGGATACGGTATATAATTGTTTCCGGTGATCAGAGGCGCGAGATATGTCGTTCTCAAGGAGTCCCAGTCGGAAGGAGAGCTTGGAGGGTCACGCGTAGAGACAACAAAGGCCGCGCGGCACGTAACGACGAGCAATGAGGCTGTAACGTTTGGGTAGCATCGCAGACACGGGGCAACCGCGTAGAATCCATGACGCAACTTTGCTCTACTGTAACACATGTGGTTATACCACTGACACGCATTCAGAGAACATTTTTTTTTTCTTTCGGTAATTACCCGAAGAGACGACGGATGAGAAAAAAATATTGATGATCAGTAGCTCGATGCAAGAAGCGCGTGTTTGTTATTCAGCGGCATACCGGTTTTTCGATCGAGGTTAATGAGAGTAGTAAAAAGAATCGTTTGTGTTCGATGTAAAATAATGTATTTGCATTCACGGGATAAAACATTCGATTTTCTTCTTATTAGCACTCGAAAACGTGTAAAAATTATGTAAAATCAATCAAATGTATTTGCGATAAGGAATAATAATGATTTTTAATTAATTGTTGAAAATAAAACGTTTTCTCATGTTAATTTTTGTATGCTTCGAGTGAAATAATGTATTTATATTCATGGAATAAAATATTCGATTTTCTTTTTTTAATTAGCACACGAAGACGTGTAAAAAATATGGAAAACCAATCAAATCTATTTGGCAATAAGGAATAATAATGATTGTTAATTAATTGTTGAAGATATAACATCTTCTCATGTTAATTTTTGTATGGTTTTAGTTAAATAATGTATTTATATTCACGGAATAAAATATTCGATTTTCTTTTTTTAATTAGCACACGAAGACGTGTAACAAATATGTAAAATGAATCAAACGTATTTGGCAATAAGAAATAATAATGATTTTCAAACAATTGCGAAGGATAAAACATTTTCTGATGTTCCGTTTGTATTCGACAGCGAACTGAACTGTCTTTTCGTCCCCGCAAATGCTGTATTTCAGGTATTGTGAAATGATTAACAATCATTCGCAAGAATTTGGAAAAAAAAAAAAAAAGAAAGGCTCTGAATTTTTTTTTATACACAAAGATAAGCATATCATTGTTTTAATTTTTTTAGTTTCGAAAATTAGTTTCAAGTGAGCGTGCAGTGTGTAAAGTGCGAGAATCTCGAAATAGAATTATCGTAGCTCACTAGAATTGCCAGCTGTCGAGGATCGTGGATGCGTGCCGCGGGCGGTTGAGGAAATTTTGATAACGGTTAGAAAGCATGACAAAGCCGGTGCGAGATGAAGTATTCTTAATGTATACGTGCCCACGGCCAATTCAACTATCTGGAACGTCAATTTGGTACGTGTGGTTTTTGCCGGGCCGCGGTATTAAGCCATCAAGCGAGTACGGCTCGAAACGCAGAGAGCCCCGTTGGGGATTAATGCACGACGAGAATAATCGGAAGCTTCGCGACGAGCTTCTCGATCGTGAAATTTCTTCTTCACGGCTCTCTCGGCACATCCTACCGGCGACGCAAGATCTTCTTCTCTTCTTTGTTTTAGTGTTACGTCGCTTTGTTTTTCTTTTTTTTTTCTTTTGGCCAATTTATCGCCTAATGAGACGAGAGTGTATTGCTCTGCGAGCTGTTCACGGCTGGCCTTGTTACGTACTCGCACGGAGCGACGGAGAGAAGAAATACATACTTGCGTATACATACATATATATAGTATATAGCGCTGTAGTATCTCGAAGAGTGGAACGGCAGGACAGGAACGCAGCGCATCGTGAATTGAAATAGATGAGATATTACGTTTGTCACAGCGGATGTGAGCTATATCGGCCCAGCTAGCTCACGAGAATTGACGGACAAACGGATAATGCATCTGCATATACATGGATCAAGTACTCTGCTCTACATGCGGCGCATACTTGAACCAAATTTTTTGAAAAATTAGACTGCATGGCCCTTGAGATAGTGAGAAAATAATTTTCATATCTGAATCGTGAGATATCATGTTTTTCTTCGCTTAGGGATTCTTTCTCGGCCCCGAACTGAAAGTGAGGCTCCGAGCGGAATACTTTCGAATGCCATTAAAATACGTAAAGAATTTCTTATATAACGGATCAAACAAGTTTAATCGAGCAAAGTAAGAATGCTGAAAAAAGTTGTTGATAAAATACTTTTAAAAAAAAAAATACAATTTTTCAACTTATTTTGTAAATAAATGCGTCTTATTCGCATTCAAGAATATGTTTTATTCACATCGATCGATCAATTGTCTTTCGAGTATTTTTTCTGCGTCTACGATTATACAAAATGATAATTTTTTTTGTGCTTTTTTTTCCTCGAGCAAATCTCGTTCCTTTCATCGTTCCCGTAGCACAGTTTACCCGGGCACGAAAGATAGTTCGCGAAAAGTCGGCTCTACAACAAAAGCGTCGGTGCTCGTATAATGCTTGTACATAACTGTAAATCCGGCGCGAGCAATTACTCGGATGGGCGTAGTGAGAGATCGCTCGAGATCGCGAGTAGAGTCGCGCCCCCCCGGGTGGTTTACCCGTTTGTTAGTCGAGAATAATCTTGGGATAGATAAACAGATAGATAGACGGATAGAGCGAGCCTCGCGTTTAGTGTGTGCTTATCCGTATAGACCAGAACTCAGAGCAGCGCGGAGGGGCTCGAGAGCGTTCGCGAGAGAAAGAAAAATCATCGAACCGTAAGCGCCGTACACACGAGCCGAGAAACGAGTTATTGGCAGATCAGTACGGATGGAAATAAACAGTGTACGGAGAAGGAACGTTGTTACCGGGACTCGTATCGAATGCAGTTGCGCAAGCCGAGCCGTGCATCTCGTAGACTCATCGATCGAGCATTCGTTAATTAAAGACAGCATCGATTCTCTCGAGCTCGACGAAATTGAATCTTCCTCGCTCGAACCTCCGCGTAATTTTAGCTGCAAATTGTTTCCTCGTCTAATAATATTGTTTCGAATACGAAAATTACTTTCGAAAAACTTCGTTTTTTTTTTTCTTCATTATATTAATTGTCTTAATTTGTTTATTTATTATTATGAAGAGAGATTTGTATCGGAAATGAAACAATCTTCGATAAAGTGGCGAAGTAAAAGAGAGTGGCGATCGAGATCCCGGAAGGCGAAGCGAAACGCACGATGCGAAGCCCCCGTGTCGCTCGCTGTTGTTTTCCGCGCAACCCTGGCTACAGCTATATCTATACCTTAGCGCCGAGAGAGGGTCGAGGCAGTTACACGCTACGGTGCAACCCGAAGGTACACATAACGACCTCGTGAAACACGCGGTACGAGCTACGCGATATTATAGTATACATGTACCGCGTGGTGAACAAGAATTTTATCGATGAACCGCGAACGATAACTCGCCGTGCGAGCGGGACCTTGGCGAAGGGAGAGAGAACGTATCTCGCGTGACGTGGATCATCACCTTCATCGCGGCACGGGGGAGTCCGAGAGCATAGACGGCAGGGCGAAGTCACGCGGAGGGTTTCGGTCGACGAGCGAAAAGCGAAAACTACGAGCGTGCGATGCAACCCGACGGCGGGCATAGGAATAAGCCTTCCACACGCCGGCGAAACTGCTATACCGTATTATAAGCAGCAGGGAGCTCGCATGCACGCGTCTCGCTCCGTTCGAGAGGCCGCTCACGGGGTAAAACCGTATTTCAGGGTACGTAGTAATTCACCGGGAGCAAATGGCGAGGAAGAAGAATTTAAAGCCACCAATTATTCTCCGCCGTAGCGTGAGAGGGACCTCGGCAATAGGAGAACGCGCGCGTCGTGAGCGACGAAACTATCCGCGAGCCGGAGAGAAACGACGCGGCACTGGGACGACGAGGAAAACGCGACCGGGCTAAGAGAGGTCGGCGAACCGCGAAATAGTTATTATCATCGTAACGGTGACACGAGCGCGGTAAGAGCGTATTCGGTCGTGGAAGCGCAAGGAAAAATCGTTCAAACTTCTTTCATTTCATCATTTGGAAAAAAAAACGAAAATAATATTCCTTTCCATTCCCTTTAGCACAAAAATCACGTAAATTATTTATTTATGTACACGTTAACAAAAGCATCTAACTTTTTTTTCTATCATCGTTTGAAAGAAAAATATATATATTTTTTTTTTATTGCGTTTTTCCCTTCTGTGTCAACATCAAATGGACGTTAATTATTTATTCGTCAATAAAAAATAATCAGCTCGTATAAAAAAAAATCGATCGGTTGCAACAATATTCTTTTTTCGTTTTTTTCTCGTTTTCTTTGACGCCAAATACGCGTTAATTTGTGCGTCAATCGTACAGAAAATCCGGCCTTTCGCTTTCGACGAAAAACACGAGGCTTCCGCGACCTTCGGGCAATCTGCTTCCGTTGCCTCATCGCTTGTCGGAATCTCGACGGGATAACGAGACAGCGCGACGCCCGAAGGAAGTTTGGGGTTTTTTTTTGTTCTTTCACTCTGCCCCGACTATTCGACATATCGCGCGTTGCGTCGGGAATGAATCATTCTTCGACGCTCGCAAGAGTACGAAGCCGGAGTCGTCGCGGTCAGAGCGGATCGTCGTCCCGTTCGGGAAACTACGATACACACCGACGGCGCGACGTAAACCCTCGATGACGATTGGACGAGGTGTACTAATTCTGTGGTCACATCGCGCTTAGCCGTAAACTTCGGTCGCACCGAGTTAAATTTTTTGTTTTCCAGTCACATAACGGAATGTGGCGAAGAGCGAAAAAAAAGAATTTATTTATATTGCGTCCGGGCGAAGTTCTTCGGTTCCCACGTAAAATCTAAAACAGGACTCGCCCCGACCATTCATCCGATGAAAAATCGTTTCGCGATTTTACTTCCGCCATTTAAATGCTGTTTCTAAATATTCGCATTCGTTCCATCAACCTTTAGACTATAATCTAAAAAATTATAATAACACGATTATTTAGTTAGTATTTACTCAATTGATTTCAATAAACCGTTATTCGATAATATTCATTTAGGCGATATTTCTTATCGTTTTCATAACTCGTTATTTTTCAATCCTAAACAAATGTCGATTACTGGTCCGTAGCAAATTCTCAAAAAAAAACGTCGAATAACCAAAGTATCGAAACGAAGAGAAAAGATAAATCGGAATATTTCTTCGAAAGGATACGGTGCAAAGATATGATTTATATCGAAGGGATGGTTTAAGGGGCAATTGTCGGGGCTCCGTGTTTGCCGCGATCGTGTTGGGGTCTCTCGGTTGCTGCAGGCCAGATGGGTCAGCTCGGCTAAGACTCGTCGGTTTCGTGGAAGAAAACGGTATACCTACCTACCTAACGCGGGATAATAAAACATAGGTAGGTAGGTAGGTGAGGTACAGACGGATAGATAGCCAGAGGTGGGTTAGTCGTGAGACTGGATTTCTCTCGTATCCACACCAATGCCGTACTGTTGTCTAAGCGCCTCGAGTACAGCGTTACAGCTACGGCGACAAAGTTCTATCTCGATGACCGAAGTCGAGGTCACGAGAGAGACTCGCAGTTCTTTCCAGCGGCTCTCGGAACCGCGCGTATTCGTCGCGCCTTACGCGCGTCTTATTACGCGACCGGTCAACTAACGAGCGAATATCAAAGCAACATTGTGTCGAACACACGAAGACCGTGAGAGAGCGAAGATAAAAAGGAATCCGACTTGTGGGATTTGTATCCGGTAAATGAAAATTTATCATCGATACGCCAACGGTGCGATTCGCTCGACGAAGCGTTCGCTCGTCGTGACTGTTGTACATGCATATGGGACAAATATCTCTCCCATCGCCGAAGAGATGCGTGGCGCGACTGGGCACTCACACTCTCTCTCTCTCTCGCGCAGGATGCCGTCGTTTATCAAACCCCGTGCAAAGCCGACGTAACGAGAGAGTGAGAGCTTTATGAAATGATGGATAAGAGTTCGTTGAGTCGAGGCTCGATAAATATAAATATGCATCAATTTTCCAGTTAGCGGAATTGCATTGTTAACCCTCGGTAATGTCGCGCTTCGAAAGGGGAAATAGTTTTTTTGAAGATGAATAAAAAAAATACATTCAGATCAACGAGATTAATTTTATAAGAAGGATTATCGTGAAAACGCATTTCGGCTTTTTTCCCCGAGGTATGGATTTGGTGGAATGAAGAAAATGTATTCTCACGACAACCGACTCGACGCCGGAGATTGTCCTTTGTTTTTACAGCTCGAAGTGTTGCCACTCCGCACGTAAATTTCGACACGTCGTTGCTTATTCGTTCGAGCAAACTTACGCGTTTGCGTCTTCTCGCCCGGTGCAGCGCAAATGTGCGCGCACAGCAGCGACGGCTATTTGACCGAAGGCGACACTGGAAACATGAGACATTTCGAGACCGTCTCCAGTCTGTCGCACCTGTACATGACTATCGTTGGCTTTCTTGCCGCTCGCTGAACGAGCAAAATATCACACGCGGTTTGCAGTCAGTGCTTACGTCGGTCAGGGACGCTGAGCAATGACGAGCTCGAACTTCCGTTGCCGTGAATCTTTTTTTTTTTTTTTTATTTAATATTTTAACGATTTTAATTGTACGTTTTGGCAATATATTGACGCTGTTTCGTGAAAATAAGCAAAAAAAATCAAAATTTTTTAATTCACGGTTAAAGATTTTTCTATTTTTAAGATTTAAAAAAATCTGGGTTCAGATTTTTCGAGATAAAGAAAATGGTAACGCAGAGTTTTGAAGATCATTTTCCAACGCGTTCAATGAACTCGAAGGTTTTTTTTCACCGCGCTTCAATAATTTCCGTAAAACCGTCGGCGTTCCCCAAATAACGGTGATTCTCCAATTTTACAATGTCGTGAAATGTAGCGCACTCGAGTCCAATGACTGTCGAGATTAAGCTCGAAAGAAGCTAATTTCAATTGTATCAGATTAGTAGGAAAAGCGTATGCTCGAGCGAGCGCGCGGAGAAGGTTCTCATCCTTCAACCTAGCATTTGTGCCGCAGTCCGTTTCTTTAAACACCTGTTCGGGTCTCTCTCGGCTCGTGAACTATAGTAAGTTTCATAGCTGGTATTACGAGTATCGCAAAGAATAGAGATCGGTTCGAAGGAGAACGTCGAGTGAGAGTAGCGGCGGAAACTTTACGACATCTCATCGAGCGTTGGAGTACAAAACGCTTTTTCTCCCAACCCGATGATATTTTTCAGCTGCACACCTGCATTCACGAATATCTATTCTGCTGTCGTAAACAAACAGCGTTGTAAGCCGTTACATGTTACGTTGCTATAACGACAGATATAATAGTAATAATAATAATATATATATTTATTACATAAATATATATGTATATATATATATAATATATGCGTAAATGTTACGCAGTTATTACATTATATACATATGTAATAAAAATATACATTCATATTATATGCATATATTATAATATTATATACATAATATATAAGGAGTTACTAAATACAGCAAGTGTATTGCGTAATCGTCGAGCTTATTGTTAGTTTTGCCACATTTCGTATATGAAGCATAACCAATCGTCTATATGTGTAACCCGCGTGTGTGGAGTAATAATACTGCAAACGCGGGTGAGCGGACACCCGATCGAATCTGGAATCTCGAATACCGGTCGTAACGCGAGAAGTCGGCGATGCGGTTACCGGCCTACTTAATTCTGTCTCTTCCTTTTCATTATACTATTACTATACGCGCGAGCGAAGCCCCCATGCATCTGTTACGCGGCAAAAGGAATTCTTAAGGATTCCAATGTTGACTCATGGTTAAATTTACGCTCGAAAAAAAAGACGAACGGACGTACAAGAATCGACGAGTATTTGGGACTGGATTTGAAGATTAATCCGTGAGAATCCAAAGCATTGTATGAATTATTGTTATCGTTGGAAATTTTTTTGTTTTGTTTTCGAAATAAAAGCGAAAAAAGATTTTGGGCCATCACGTGGTAGCGACACCTGTCAGAGCCCGAAATGGCCGTGTCGGTGAAAAATGTACGGGACAAAAAACAAAACGGTCTCGAAGGGTCAAATAAAGTTGTGACTTACCTCGTACGACGTCTTGTTGGGCCCACACATAATCCACGAGATAGGGCATCAACGCAACACCGAGTCTCACCACTGTAGCTAAATTACCCATTTTCGCCTCTGCATTATTCACCACCGAAGGTCGTTCGTCTACTTTTCATTTACTTTTATTATTCAGCATGAGTCGCGTTTTTTCTGTCTTCTCATTAGAAAGCTCCGCGCGATTCAATGAGAGTTCAGTCGTGTGTATTCAATGCCGCGATGCTGAGACGACGACGCGAACGCACAACCGCACCTCACGGCGTTCCGTGACATACTGAAAAAATAACCGAGAGGGGATGAGGCACCACGGACCGGCACACAACCGGTCGGCCAATCGGTATGGAGCTGCGCAGACGCGCGACGCGCATTCGGCGAAAGGGGTAAGTCGAGCATGAATCCCCTTGCCGAGGGACACGGAGAGCGGAGATAAACACGGAAAAATCTGTTTTTTCTTCTATCCTTCGCTTTTTATTCGTCGTCTATCTTATCGGCGCGTCGTCTTTGAATATTTTCACGATTCAGTCATTTAATGCGTAAAATTGTCCGTACAAAGTACTGTTTATGAAAACGAAGGAGGCGAAGCAAAATTACGAATAAAAATAATGAAGAGGCTAAAAAAAATCATATGCTCGCAAATATGTTATTCGATTTTGGTGAAAAAACTTTCGTTAGAGCCGTAAAACTGATATATCCCCGATCAATCAATTTGTTCACGTACGGACTATCAATGATTTTGTGACTATCTGTTCACTGGTAGGGATTGGGATTAGGAAATTGTAGGTAGAGTAAATGAAACGAGTGAGACCGAAAGAAATTTTGCGACTTATATCGTGTTTTTTGTTTTATTATTCATTATATTTATATTACACAAAGATGTATGCTTAATCGTATTATTGTATCGATTCCAATTACAATCCACTGATATCTCGATTATCTCACAATAATTAAATAGACAGTGAAACTGATATCCTTAACGATTATTAACATTAAACCAGGTCACAAAAAATGCATAAATCTAATAAATGATCTCTCGATATAAGATTTGATGTGTGTGTGGACCGTTTCGCCGGATATTTCTCAGCAGGCCGTTAGGGTATTTCTTTTTTTTTACGAGGATAAAAATATAATATCTAAAAAATGGAACGATTTACGGACAGATCGAAATTTGTTTTATTTTTTCGTCGTTATGGAAAAAGAATGCCTAACGAATGGTTATTTTTTTTTTTTTTCGTACCGCATTCGCGTATCGTGTACCGTCAATCAAACTTGATTTTCACTTTTCTTCTCACTCTATTTTATATCGTTACTTCTAACGTATGCCAAATTTCCGATATTGTTTCTTTTTTTTTTTGTTTTATGTTACAGATGTGTCTATTATAATTTATACAAATTACTTAGGCTCTGTAATAATTGGATCTTCGCGCTTAACTAAATCGCTCAGTGCCCACGCTCTCTTTTTCTCTCTCTCTCTCTCTTTCTCTCTACACATGATTGGCAATTTATACAGACAAAAAAACCCCGATAAATCATCCGTGTTATTTTTTGTGGTTTTTTTCATTCACTTTTACTTCTTTTAGTTTCTATCCGTTTATTATAGTACAAGACAATGTTTTTTTTTTTTTTTTTTTCATCTCACACTCATCATTCGCTCTTTCCATTGGCTGCCTGGACAAAACTCTGTGCGCGTACTCTCATTAGTCTTGTTCAGAATCTCTGTAATTTCGTTCGAAAGTTTAATAATCGACTAGCCAGACCCCGATTTGTGTAAGCGTCGCGCGCGATGGAGTCGAAATTGAAAAGAGAAAGAAGAAACCAAAAAAAGTATCTGATGCACGCAGAGTTCATACACAATGGAAGAATCCTTTCATTCCCTCGGATACTCTCGCCCTACGCCCTCTCGATCGCATCTTCCTCATCTCTTCCCTCTCTTTCTCTTCGTATCACAATTAATCATTAATTTCTTTCTTTACAATTAATTAAATTACAACTTACACGTCCGAGATAAAATTTTGTGTTTTTTTTTCTCTCACATGCTCTCCTCACGTACAAGACCGTAGATTATAAGCGTTTCGTTTATATCAATGTGTGTGTATGTGTTTTCGTGTTTATGCGTGTATTTTTGTTGTTTCTCTCTCGATATTTTTTTGTTGTTGTTTTTTTTGTTTTTTTTTTCTTAACAAACCTAGACAGTATCTTCGGGCTATATTTTCGTTTCACTCGTACGGATTTATTTTTTTCTTCCTAATACGGGCGAAGCTTCGAACTCGACTAAACTCTACAATTGTTCTCGAATATTCGCCGTCGTCGATGAACAATTATTATGCGTCCGAATAACATTTTTGTCCATTTTTTCTTTACAATGCATTTTTTTTCACCTCACTTTTTCCTCGCTCGTCCCTTCATTTCCTATCGTCTCCGTCGCAAGATTCTTCTATGTACAACTGTTAATTTCATTTTATTTTTTTTGCTTTCCGTCATTAAATTCATGATATATTCAGTGTCGCGCGCTAAAAGCTAATATTGAAAAACTATTACCACTTAATTAACGCACATCGCGCGGCGCGATTCAGTTTTTCAAAAAAAAAAACAACGCTCTCACATGGGGGCTGGGGCGGGGGGGGGGAGCTTTCGAATGGCTATGTGAAAGTGTTGTATACATATATCAGTGTATATATAATATATATATATATATATATATTTTTTCATCCCCTTGTTTATCTACGCAGTTAATGTTATTTACATTATAATCTATGTTACTTTTATACAAGCTTCCCAATGTCTGTGGTTTTGTTCTTTTTTTCATGTCCCTCTATACGAGTTTTGTTTTTTTTTTTCACCGATACACCAAGAAAAAGAAAAATAAAGAGGCCCACCGAGGTCGTTTCGTTCGTCGACGAGACTCCGAACAGATAATTTGCCGTATTTTTTTCTAATGTGATGGTCGAAACGACAACGGCCCTGATATCACTTATGATGATTATAATAATAATAATAATAATAATAATAATTGTAATAATACTAACAACAACAGTAATAATGTAAAATCAATGATCATCGTTTTTTTTCTTCATATTTTCATTATCGTAATGAGTATGATAATAAGTCGTGATTAAATCGAACGGTAAGTCACACACACGCGCAATTGGTGTCAGCACCGTCGATCACTGGTGTGTCTTATTTTTTCGTTTTTTTTTGTCTCAACTTCATTCAAACTCGTAAAACATGATTTCAGCAACGCGTGCTACCGCAATGGCAATATCAGACAAAAAAAATAGAAAATGAAAGTGAATCTTCGTTTGAAAAAAAAAAGATGAATATACGAATGATAAAGTTTCGATAAATTCGTCACAACTTGTAGAACACGCAAAAATCACGTCATGAATAAAGCTTCTTGGAGAAAAAAAGGGGCTGTGCCATTCGATGTTGTTTAGACAAGAAAAATATATTTATACAAGAAGGTGTGTAAAGAGTCGTATCAACTAGGGGTCCCTCGAAAATTTTACACAATTTTTCTCTTTTTTTTTCAATGATTTCGTCGTCTCGAATCGCTCTCGGAAATTAATTGATCGAAATTTCGACGTGATTCTTCTTTATTTATTTTAATTTAAATTTCTTTATCGTTTCACCGAACGTGCAAAAATCTACGTACGACGCGTGATTGGAAAAATCGTTTATTTCGTTAAAGTATTAAATCGAAAAGGCCACTGTCCAAGGCCACAGGCCGAGAAAGTCCAATGAATCCAATAAACGGATATATTTTACAAATGAATTTTTTTACGCGTTTCTTCAATTTTTTGTCTCCGTTTTTTTTTTTTTTTTTTCGTGTCATCGTCATCGTCGTTATCGTCGCGCGTGCGTTCGGCACATGAACTCGAGGATTCTTGATTAAATCGTACGGTCGAACGCGAAAAGACTTCATGTCTTTTGTTACTTTTTTTCACGTAATTACACGGTATTTTTTCGAATTCGATCAGCAGCTAACCCGCGTAAACCCGAAAACCTCGTTTTATCATTTCGTTTTTCTTTTTTCTCATATAAACAAACACACGCACGTTATAGATCAGCCTGAGACACACACGCGTCCGTGGATACGTTATACAAACGAAAAGAAAAAGAAAGGAAAGAAAAAAAAAAAAGGAAAATTCTAATATCGTACAATCAGTTTTACAGAAATTCGATCTTACGAAACTAATGAAAGGCGATTAGTATTTGTCACGAAATCGCCATACGAATTTTGTTCATTCTACGGATCCGTACGCGATCCACGTATCAGTCCCGTTTCGAAACTTCATCGTCGTCGGCGTGAAATCCTTTTTACACCACATCCCCGAGCGGAGAGGAACCCGAAATTCTCTCTCTCTCTCCCACTCTCCCTCTCTCGCTCTTCGTTCAGCAACATCGCGCCGCGAGTCTATCCCTCGGGCGGAACGTTTTGCGCGCTTTTTAACCGCGATTTCTCTACTCTTACGGACTCACCGTCGTCCTCTCACGTGACTCGATGAAGGTTGCACTTCGGTATGTACTGATTGGTGTCGAGGAGCCAGCCCTTCGTCAACGCGCACGGATAGTGCGTTACGGATTTGCAGCCGCGCTTCACGCAACCGATGTTCGCACCGGTGAGACCGCAAGAGCCGCAAATCGATTTCGTCGAGTCCCAGACAGCTTCCTGAAGACCCGTCACTCGGCCGCCTGGTTGTGAACGAACCGTCATGCAAATTATTAACGGATTTGTTCGTCGAAAAATGTGAAGAGAAATAAATGATCGGCACCTGATCGTAGATCAATAATAGAAGTATTACTACTTGTCATTACTATTCGTAATGCTGATAATATTAAAGTATTGGCGATAACCGACCGGTAATTTGCGAGAATCAATGAATGGACGAAATTATAGAGTGGAAATAAAATGTGTCCTGTTGCAAATGTCGAAGAAAATGAAGTGATGCTGTTAGAAGACTTGCATACAGAAGAAGATTCGACTTGAAATAAATTCCTCATTCGTGCCGCGCGCCTTGGAAGACGCAAGCCTTGTCCGTTTGGTGGAAAAAAATGGTTGTATGAGCGAAAATATTGCTTTTGGGGCACAAATTATGCACTAAAAACTAAAGAGGGAGTTAATCTTTCACTTTCTGAGAAGCTTTACGGTGAAAAAATCTTTGACAAAAATCTTCCGAGATATTAGATGCCAAGAATGAAGATTGCTCACCCGCCATGTAAACGCCAGCGGCCCACAGTGCGCACTGTTCGTGAAGCCAAACTTCCCAACGTTGCTCCTCGCCTGGCAGCATAATCATCCCCGTGAACGCTCCGGTCACTACGTTCTCGACCGAGTTCCTCTTCTTCTTGCCCATCTTCGCCGAGAACTGATCGGCGAGGCCGGCGTACCTCAAGCTACGTTTGTTCTTTCCACCCTTTTTCTGTTCCGTCGTGATCTCCTGCTCGTCGGCCGATAGAATACCCTCCTCGAGGCGTTCCTTGCCGATGAGATACGGACCGAAGAGATCACTCAGCACTCCTGCCGGTACCTATAACCCAGATTTCAAGGTTAATCGAAGAGAAAAAAAATTAGTTTCATCTCATTCCTCGTGTACGTTACTGAAAATGTTCAATTGAATTCGATCCTTTAGAAAAACCTCGCAATTTAAACAGAATCTTGAAAGTAAAATCATCATATTTGAAACAAAAAAGTTTGAATGATAATTTATATGCAAGTAGGGGTAGTTTTCTGCATAAAACCGTGTGTTAGATTATCGAAAATATGTGCCGCAATAGTCATAACTTCTTTCAATTGAAGGATGAAATGTGTGATTATACGTTTTATACATTTTATAAAAAAATTGCAAAAAAATCCGTAATTTACAGTGAGATCAGATTTTCGATAAATCCATGATCTTGAGAAATAAAGAATTCCATGCATTGAATTTCAAAGAAATTTTTTAAAAATTAATCGCTCCGTGTAATGAAAACACTAATAAGCACTGAAAACACTGTGAGAATTAGTCGTAATTTTAATATATTTGAAAATTGAAAAGCATCTTACACTAATCGAATACTCGAAGACTCTACCCTGTAACTTTTCAAAACATTACTAAAATGAAGGAAATTTCACGAAAATGATAAATATAAATTACCGTATCAGAGGTATTTTTTCAAAACAATTCTTGTGTCGTAAACATTTGCACCGGAAAGTTTGATCGGATTGAACATCGATAATAAAAAAAAAGGAAAACAAAAATGCTGAAATGAGAATTTACTTACCGTGTACGTGCCAGGAGCTATGTGAGGACCGGCGAGATTGGGATGGGGTCGTGCCGGATCGCCGGCTATAACAGAGTGCGGACCTTGTTTGCAGAACACGCACACCCACGTGGAGTCCGTTGTGTGCGCGTCGTATCGCGAGGATAGCGTCGAACTGAATAATCCGGCTCTGCTTACTTTGCCTGAATAAACCGTTTCGTTCGATTATCATAATTATAATCGTGACAACGTCAACAACAACAATAATCCGCGCATCGTCGGTTTAATGAAATTCGCGAGCGTGATGACGCAATACC
The DNA here is from genome assembly GCA_963924025.1 of Ischnus inquisitorius. NCBI lineage: Eukaryota > Metazoa > Arthropoda > Insecta > Hymenoptera > Ichneumonidae > Ischnus > Ischnus inquisitorius. The sequence continues at coordinate 15,099,924 of OZ001251.1, forward strand.
AACCTCGATAATCGAGATCGTTCTGATGGCTGAGCCTCTTGCTGCGTCCAGCATTGCCATTTCCCACGCTTTTCCTCTTCTCCTTGCTCTTCTCCTCCTCGTCCTCTCTCGGTGCGTTGACGACCTGAACGCTCAACGGACTATCCCGGGGTCCTTCCACGTGAACGACGGGACCGCGGGATCTTATCGAGCTCGCGTTCGACCCCGAATCGTAGGCGATCTCTCGAAGCCCGTCGGGTTTGAAATTTTTCTTGTTCTTCTTCGTCGGCGTCTCGACGATTTTCTTCGATCCCTTCGAGCCCCTTCTTTTCTTGTTATCCTTTGGCGTAACTTCGTCCATCGACGGGGCTGGCCCGAACACATTGTCCGACGTTCTCGAGATTTTTCTCTTTCCGCCCCGAACTTTACCCTTCTTTCCGCGTTTGACGGCCGGTTTCGTGACAACCGTCGACGTAACGTCGGTCGCGTTTTGTTGCGTCTCGTTTCCCTTTGAGTCCTCCATTATCGTTGCCGTTTCGTTGCTCTTCGGAACGTCCTCCTCCTTCTTCGGTTCGCTCATCGTCACCTCGGACTTGGTCTCGTCGTTCTTGTCGTCGTCCTCGACGATACCGGCGAACATTTTCTCGAGCTCGGACTCGACCTCGTTGAACGGATTAGCGCTGTTGACGCCTTTGGGACTCGTGACTTTGGAAAATTCTGTCGCGTCGTCGCTGGATTTTCTTCTCGTGCGTTGCGACGTCGGCGTCTGATTCGTCGACGATCCTTCGCTGCTTCTCCGCCTCTTTATCGGCTCGTTTTCCTCGGTTTTCGTGCAGTCGCCGCCCTCCGACGGTTTCTCCTCGTCGACGCGAACTTTCGCCGTTTCCACTTCGATTCTCTCGTCGGGCCTGGATTCCGGCTCGACGTTCGGAACTTTCGGCTGCTCGACGATCGGCACTGGTGGCGAAACTTCCTCGGGTACGGTCTCGCACGCGATTCTCGGCTCGCGCGGCTCCGTCGGCTCCAGTTCCATGTCCTCGACCTCGGTCTTCGAGTCCTTGCTGAGTCTAACGGGCTTCTCGAGCTTTCGTTTTCTACGCTGCTTCGTGTTGTCGTTGGAATCGTCGTTGCTGAAGGCCGGCGAGACAACGTCGTCCTCGCGGGTCGGTGATTTGGACTTTTGTCGCTCCGGCGACATGCTCTTTACGCTCGAAGTGTCTTTCTCCTCGACCGGCGTAACGATCACCGAACCGATGTTTTCCGTGCTCCCCAGTTTTTTGTTGCCCCCCTCCAATTTTTCGAGCAACGAGTCGACGCCCTTTCTGCCGCGTTTCGGCAAATTCTTGGGCGATCGGACGCTCGCGCTTTCGTCGATCTTTCGCTCGCGCTCGGACGAGGATTCACGCAACGGACTGTCGGTAACGTCCTTGTCGATTCTCGACGTTAGATTAACGATAACGGGCAGTACGTTTCTCGGCACTTGGGCAATAACACTCAAAGAATCCTTGACCTTAACCGGCTGTTCATTGTCCTTCTTGTCCGCGTTCGCGACTACCCTCTCGATCGTCACGCTCGGCGGTAGATTTATAACTTTTTGGGCGAAATTGTCGACCCCGATGTCCTTGATTTTGTCGTGAAGATTCGCGACACCCTTGAGATTGCTCTCGAAATTTTTAACCGTTATTTTCGGTGTCGTCAGTTCCTTCGTCGACAGTGACACGGGCTCGCTGACGGAATTCGGCGTCGGTACGGACGAGCTTATACCGCTGTCGGACGACGTTTCGCCGTTCAGCGGTATCGGCGGTGATATAATATTGCCGTTTCTACTGCCCTTGTCGACGTTGCGCGCCGTCAGGCTTATCGGTATGTCCTGCGTCATGCGGGAATAATTTTCCGCCATTTCCGACGTCGCCGACAGATCGAGAGTGCTCTGCGAGCCCGGCGAGTTTCTGTATTGATTTTGATTCTGTCGATTGTCGACGAGCATTTGAAGACTATAGAGCGGATTGCCCGGCGCGTTAGGTGCGGTTACGCTCTTCGAGGGTACGGTAGGCGTGTGCCACGTCGGCGGCGCTTGAGTATGCGCCAATTGCGGCGTGAGTTGGGACGATAGATGCGAGGCTGCGCGGGCCATCGACGGATGCGTGTAAAAATTTGGATTCAACGATGCCCCCGACAATCCGCTCGGGTGCATGTTCAGGCCGGACACCTCCGACAGCAGATAGGTGAGGTCGGATTGTACGCGCTCGTACGAGCGCGGCAGTGAGTCGTGAGCCGGCGGGCCACCCCCGCTACCGCCCCGACCGCTTCCCGTTCCCTTTCCCTGACCTTGGGTCATCGTCAAATGATTCCAGACCGTTTGCGGCGGTGGCGTGCCGACCGGCGGCCTGCTGTGTCCCGGATACTGTCCGGACATCTCGAAATCTTCCCAAGACGCCGTCGACAATTGTCCCGCGCTCAAGTTCGAACGTGTGTCGCTTGTACGCTCGTCCTTGACCGCCTCGACATCCAATTTGTCGTTTCGCGGCTGCGGGACTCTCGACGATCTCGCGTCGTCGCGCTTCCGCGTCAGCGACGCCCCCGAACCCTTAGGCAGCGAAAAATCGTACGGCAGATCCAGCGGATACGCGATCGGACAAATGTTCCGCGCCGATTGTTGATTCTTGAGGTAATCCTCGCAATTCGGCAGTACGAAGCCGCCGTGAGCCTTCTCGCAGCAGGACCAATCGGCGCTCGCGCTCTTCGGATAGTCCAACGGCGAGGGCGGATTCGCGACGAGTTCCGGCGGCACGCAAACCGTCGGCACGCACGTCGCGGCTTCCTTTGCGTAACGCGAACCGACGCTCGGCGCTGCGATTACCGACTGATACGCCGTTTGCAGGTGCTTGTAAAAATCGCTCACACCGCGCAACAAACTCGTGTCGATTTCTTTCGGCGGTTTAGCAGTCTCCTTGCAATACAAATTCCAGTCCCCATGCGCCGCTTCGTTGCAGACTATCAACGGTTCTTGCTGATATTCCCAATGCACGCAGTCGGTTGGAAGCGCCCACTGTGGCGCATATCCCAAAGCGGATAGCCCTGTGAAAGAAATTTAAAATTTTTTTTTTACTTTTTTTTTTCAAATTATCAACAAATCTCAAGCTCGACAAGAGAAGTTTTTTTTTTATCGACGAAAAAAAATGTACCATTTTGAAGGGCAGTGTCGAGCCTGCAAGGCGTCACACCATGCTGAGGTTCCAGATTGTTCCTCGCTTCCCTCCCGGCGTTCAGGATGCTTCGAAAATACTCTGGATATCCAATGCCGAAATCCAAGCTTCTCGTCGCTTCGACCGCGTTAGTTTCTGGGATATTCGTTATCGTCGCTCCTGCAAGTCAATTTCGTTGGGTTTAAAAAACCATCGACGATTCGTCGAGTCGATTAACTTTGGTATCGCTTGAACTAGGAAAAAGGCTGTTGACAATTACGCACGATTTTCTCTCGGACGAAAACGATTATTTAAAATTAACTCTCAAATGATTCGCGACGAATGTGATTATTTCGAAAAATGTCGTCCCTTCGAACGCAAAAATGACGTTGCTTCGTTGGAAATCTATTTTTCCGTTCGTCGCGCAATAACGGCCGTTACCGCGAGTTCATAGGTCGCAATAGAATTCCCGCGAATGACGTGTGATTCATTTCGTTATGGGTGGTTTCATCGAAAAAGCCCCACGTGCCCCGACGCGAGAAAAAAAGAAAGAAAGAAAAAAACGCCTATCGGACGTTCTAACGTCAAAAGTTTGCGTCTCGCGAAATGGATGGAAGAAAAAAACGCACCCCGAGAGACAACGAGCGGAGTGCCCGACCCTTCGGATTCGTCGACGATGTTACGCGCAAAGGTTGTACTCCACTTTAACACCGTACGCGCTCGTTGAATGGAATTGGGCCGGGGATCGCGAGCGCAAAAGATACATCGCGAGCGGAGAAAAAAAAATGAAATTAAAAAAAATACACAGAGAACTCGATGAATGAGTTTCGCGAGGGGGCAAGGAAGAAAAAAAAAAAAAAACACTCAGATCCTCGATAGATCAGTGAGTTAGACGCGTTGTGCCGGCACGCACTCACTCACGCACGCACGCACGAGTACGCGACTCGGGACGCACCAACACCCCGACGTACGGGGGACATGGGTGCCTCTTTCTTTCGCGTAAATCGATGGGCACACTCGATTTCACAGACCCCGAGAGGATACCACCGTTTTACTCGTATTTTCACAATAATAATCTCTATACACTTAGTCCGACAGTCGCGTTAACATCACGAATGAGCTGCGTTAACACGGCTTCACATTGTCGTTACGAACCTTGTGCACGAGGGCCGCAATGGGCTCGCGAATTTACGATTTTTCGGTCAAAAAATCGTCTCGGGGCATCAACCAAATGCAGGATTCAACAATGGTGGCCGCTCGAGCCGAGCCGAACCGTACTCTGTGCTGACACCTCGTGGACGCGCCGCGATATTTCGTTTCTCCGTGTGTCTGGCTCGCTCGCACTCAATAACAGTGTCTCGTCGAACGTTCGCTCTCGCTCTGGCACACGAGACAGGAGCACCGATAGGGCTGAAACGCTTGACGAGCTTGAATGGTACATGTATGTGTGCTTTTTTTTTCTCGTCAGAGCCCTTTCGCGACTCTTCGGGGTGTCGGGCGTCGAACGGCGACAAAAAAATTGGCCAACCCATCCACGAAATCGTGGGATTTTCGATGGGAGTAGTCGCGAATTCTCAGGCGCAACTCGTGGCCCATCTGATGATCGAGCGCAGCAGATCCGGCCACGGGCGATGTCTACAAATTATGTATCTCCCCTTTTTTTTCAACCCTTCTCACATGTGTTACGAATAGATTTTTCTCGCAGACGATCCGACACACGTTCCTCGCGATGTATGCATGAATATGTTTTTTCTTTTGTTTTCTTTTCTTATTGTCGTAGAGACACATACGGACGTGGCCACGGCGCAACTCACCAGCGCCAACACCAACACCTACGAGAGTGCAACTCGTACCTACACGTAAAGACGACTACCAACTGCCACGGTATTCGAGTACCAAACCCCCTTCTATTTTTCTCCGTATTTGGCATTTTCATTCCTTCCCGTGGACGCGATGCTTCGAACTTTTAATGAATCCTATCTCGAACCTCGACTCCTCATCATTTGGGCTCATCGGCATGTTTTAGTCGATTTATATTTTTTCATATTGATTCCTCGATTATTAATTGATTTTTGGTATTCTCATTCTCAAATCCCAATAATAATAATTATAACAATCATAAATACTCAAATAAGTGAGTTATTTTTGTTTAGTTTACTGCAATTCGTTGAAAGAATGATTGCGGAATACTCACCGTAGTTTTTTTCGGTTCCTGGCTTTATGTTCTGCGTCTTATTATTACCGCGCATTTTCGAGGCAAGCTTCTCTCCGGTCTCCCGTCACTCGATAATTGTGTATATCTAACACGCTTTGGCTTTGTCCTGCGACGCATTCAAAGCACGTGCGCCACTGTTGACATCGTTCGTCAATGTTGTTTCTCCTGAATTTCGCCGAAACATTTCGACAATCCGAGTTTTCGAAAAACACGAGGGAGCACCCGCGTGTGTCGTATCCGGTTGTCGCGCCGCTTCCGGAAACTTCGATTATCGAAGTGGCAATAAAAAAAATGCTTCGTAACTCCGAAACATTGTTCGCACCGAACGAGTTCACGTGGTCACGAATATTTGCATCGAAAGGTCGATATAACACATGTTTTCGTCACTGCAATTCCCGTAGCGTTCGTTTCCTCGCGCTCAATGAAAACACGATTTATCGCGATTGTTCGCCGTCCGAATTGCGTAGCGTCAAAAACGAAAACTCCTTCGAACTTCGCTCTTATGGCGGGACAACGAACATTTCTGGAGTAGGCACGCGCGCGCGCGCGTTGTTTTGTCCAGGTTACGTCTCGAAATTTCGATGATCGAGAAACACGAAAAAAGGAAGAAAAAAAATCGTTTTTCTAGAAAATCCTTCGAAGGTCACGTTTCGTTAAGATTTTACTCCGATATGAGATCGTCGATATTAACACCAGTCCCCTCGTCCCGTAGCAGTTATTCACGTTGAAACGCTACATGATTGCTGATTCGGCGTAGCTACGTAGTCGCATCACGATTATCGCACGCCGGTGCGAATAAAAACGTTCGCATTTGATTCACTACATCGCGATCGAATCGCGCCCGAATGAACACGGGGGGGGGAGTCTCGAAGTCTCGTAATTCTCGGTCAATCTCAATTATCACTGAACGCGATGCGAAATGTAAACAAACAAAGTTCCGTGACGCAATAATCCTTGTCGCACGACAGACGAGTCTCGAGCTCTCGGGTTCTCTCTTCTATACCTCGGGGGCGCCCGATATACACACGCGTTTGCACACACTGCCCCAAATGCATTGCGTCATGTGGCTCGCGCTCGTGCCCAAGATGGCGCTATTACTCTTCGTCGTCTGCTAAATTCTGACAGCTAGGGAACGAGGAAAAGAGAACTCATTCTCTCGCCGCCCGTGCGTGTCATCGTCGCGTATACCCGCGAGGGTGAAAAAAAAAGCTACAAACAAACATGTCGATCGTCTCGATCTGCATGAGCCCGTGCAAATATGTCGAGACGTAACGGCGCGAGCAAAGTAATTGGTGTCATGGGTCGTTGGCACGCCGATATCGTCTGCTTCGTTTGACAGGTGCGCAGAATCAGTATGCACATCGAATGTACGTCGGTGTGAAGAACACACGGGTTATGGCCGACGGTTGAACGTCCTGGCGAAAAGTCTCTTTTACCCGACAGTGCGGTTCATGCGGGTGATAATGACCGAACGTTCGGCGAGAACGATAATCGCGACAGTTCATTTTACGCTAACGCGTTGAACCAGTTCCACCGAACAAACGTTTACTCGCGTCAAACATGGAGGCTGGCGTAAGAGTCGAACCGTGCTTTTCACGATTTTCTCACGAGCTCGTGAAAACTCTCGCGGTAACGTGAACGACGTGCGTGCCCCCCGTGCTCCTGTGTATGTGCGCGCGCGAGTGTGTTTAGCCACGATAAATCGTCAATTTCTGTGAGAAAATATCAAAGTCGCACGATGATTTCGATGGGTCGCAAGAAGAAGAAAAATCAGCTTCGATGACTGCGAATCGCGTCGATTCATTCGGGAATGCCTAATGCACGCGAGTCCGCCCGTCAAATAACGACCTAAGAGTGTTCACGAAAATAAGTCAATGACGTATAACAATCTAGTCGCAACTTAGTATTGTTGAAATAATAGAATTTACCCTTCGATCGCGAAGAAAATTAATTTTTTTGTTATTTTTTATTATTATGATTGTTAGGATTACAAGCGTGGTAATGATACAAAACTACTAAGTCAATGTTGAAAAAAAAAAGGAAAATTGCACAAAAGTAACATTAACGCCGCGTTCGACGGTGCTTCACCTTGCGAATTCAGTAACGTGTGCGACTACGACAAAAGGTACCTAAACTATTATGGAGCGAAACGATCCGAACGACGCAGCCCCGGCGGATGTGTCGCCGAAGGCTAAACAGAAGAAGAAATCTCTCTGTCGAATGTTGATGAACAAGAAGACTAGAGTCGGCTGCCTCGAAGTGCCCTACAGAGACGGAGATTTGAAAAATTCGAAAATCGAAAATTCCCAACACGGCTCGCACACGAGTACAAAATTATCGCTTTGCTGTGCCATGACGGAGAGGAGCAGAACTCCGCCGCAGAGCCTCACCGTGGGTCGTCTGTCGCCGACGACGGCTAGTTGCGCCTCGGGAAAGTCGGAAAACGCTTCGAGCAATGGAAATTGCAGGCACGACGTTGCGGTGGAAAAGGAACGGGGTATGTCTCCAATGCTCAGGCGTCAATTTTGCTCCGACTGCACGGAGAAAAAAAATGAAGCGGACGCAGCTAAGGAATCCAAAAGCGTGTGCACTGAAGGTAGAGAATTTTATAATCCTAAAAAAAAACACTTTTTTTTTTTTATTGAAAATGATTTACTAATTTATTGAAAATTAAAATAATATAATAACGAACAATAATCTTTTTATTTAGCATATCTTATTTTTTTAATTGTCTATAAATCAATGTTTGAAACGTCTGTACAATAATTCTCTGGATCGAATTTTGGAGCCTGGTTTACTCGCCGGCTGATAACAGACAATATATTCATATTAACAATGTTATATTTAAGAAAAAAAGACTTCGCGCAAACTTCGCTCGTTTTTCACGACCCCATATCGGTTATCACCATCCATCAATAATTCTCTGAACCAATGAGCGATTTCTTGCTGATTGCAATTATTTTGGAATCATAAATCGAATCTTTTTGTCTTTTGCGAAATCACTCATGATCATGCGGATTTCCTGAGATCATCGGGTTCTTGAACTCCCGTAAAACAGATACGAAATCATTCGAAATCAGATAGGGAATCATCCGTATGATATAGATTCCGTGAAATAACGTTCTTGTAATCACGGAAATCAGACGCGAGATCACCGGAAATTGAGCACTCAATCGTTTAGTGTAGCTTATCAAATTTCCCTTATCCCAATCACTTTTCATGATACAACTAACGTGAATTATAGGTATCTCACTTTTCCCTCGCGTTACTATCATCATAGATGCTGTTTTTTTAATCTACGATCGGGGTAAAAAATTTGAAAGAAAAATCCATTAGGGAGATTCAATCGTTTGTACCCCTTCAGAGGAAGTGAACGCCCCTCGTTTTGGAGCGTGAAAATTGCACTAGCAATAACATGATACGTTTATTCATAGTATAATAATCTTTTATATAATATATTATTCATTCGTTTATTATCTACTCAACGGGGGACATTTTTTTACAATTTAATGTAGAAGTTTTTGAAAATACGCGTACAAGATAGTTCGATTAGTATCATTTATTTTAAAAGAGACCAAAGGTCGGAGACAAGTCTTCGTTGAGAGCTCTGCGATAGTGAACGATTGGAGAGTGACACGATTATCTTTACCGGAAAAGAAATCTTTCGCATCGCTTTTTTGAATTCGCCTTTTCCAACTTCTCTTTTCGTCGTTCCTTTTTTTTCTTCGCGCTTCGCGCGATCCGTCTGAATCCACGAAGTCGATGGGATTACCGTTGTCGATTAGATACGACACGTCAGAAATTTCAATTGCGACAACAGGAGGGAACGATGTACAGTAGAAGTATTTCAAAGGCACAGCCTTGGCACTCCCTGTCTCGTTCCCCACTTTGTACTTACTATCCACGTTCCGCCGTAGCCGCAATGCAATCGACGAGAGGTTATACACACAACCGTTCGAGAATGCGTGACGCGGCGCGTGCATGCGTGTGGGTGTTAATCGTCGAACGAGAGGGGAGAAGACCGAGAGATAGTCGTCGGAGTCGCAGGATATGTACCGGCGAAAAATATTTTCACTTCAGTCAGACGCCGTACCTCGGCGAACGATCATCATTCGTTCGCGAGCAGTGAATATTTTCATTCCCCTCGACCTTTTCGCGATCAAAACAAATTTCTCGTATCTGTGAAAAATGCCCGAGAAAGCCGAGAAAAAAAAGAAAAAGTCGTTTCTCCGGAAATTCTCGCGAGCCTTCGTGAAGAAGAAGAAAAACCGATCGGCCGACGAGGAATTCTCATCGGACGACGATGCCAGCACGGTGTCCGACGACGACACGAGCAGTCCGAGCGCTTCGTCGAGAAGCCATACGCCGGTACCGTCGCCGAGGAAAAAAAAACAAGCTCGAGCTTCGGAACACGCCGGAGAGCCCGCCACCGTGGGCAACCCTTCGGTGCGCACTAATTCGAATAAAATCGATGAAACTGCTCCAAAATCTTCGCGAAGCCCCGTCCGAGGTATCGCGGCGGCGAACGACGCTGTCGCAGCAGCTGCATCGAGAAAACATTCTTTGAGGTTACCGGAGAGCTCGGACGGCATTTCGATGGCAGAAGGCTCGGACAAAAATCTCGAAGCGAAGATATTGTTTATGAGCAAAACTACGCCGGTCGAGCCGCCGGCGGGAGAACTCGCGGTCGCGACCGCGAACGACGAAAAAATTGATAAAAAGAACGACGAGGGTCTCGTTGTGAAAACGGGAAAAGACGTTTATTCGCCGATAATCGACAAACTCAACTCATCCGAGATCAAAGACACGAGTAAATTTCTGACGAAGATGATAAAGAACGAAACCGTCCATACGGACAGCGACAGCGACCAGTGGTCGGACACCGAGTGCGACACTACCGGTGACGAAAACACGGACTTTCTCGAAGCCGAACGCGACGAGCTCGACTACGGGGAACTGTATTTCACAATCGGAAAATACATGTCGTATTTCTTTCTACAAATGGAGAAACAGAATTACGATCCCCACGAGGTTTACACCATCGTTCGTTACCACGGCGACGAGTGCCCTAAACGCCAGGCAGAGCGGAAGAAAAGTATATACACATATATATGTATATAAAGTTTCATATATAGAAATGAACGCTCCGGTGACGGTGCATAGAGGAGTTGTTTGTTCGTATAATTACTTACGGTGTGACGCGGGACTTTGGTTGTATCGTATATGTGTTTTATAAGAGCGTCTGGCAATCTTTTACCGTAATATGACGAACGGAAAACCTTGAATAAGAAGCGTCAATATTGAAGTGATTTTCTGTTGGTAATTTCTTACAAAGATAGTTTTTTGTACGAGATACGAGCGTGGGATCTCCAGTTTTATCCAAAGTTTTTTTTATCCAAAGCTTGATTGTGGGAATAAAAAATGTTGTCGTTCATGCCTAAAACTGGCAAAACTTGCCAATATGGGCAAAGTGGCCCTCGGGTTGAGATGGACGGTCGTGACAAAATAGATACACAAATTGGGATAAAATTTGAAAAAAATCAGATCAAATTTCGACGAAATTTGGAATCAAAAAATTAGATAAAATGAAAAAATTTGAAAAGTTTTATCTAAAGTTTTTTACCCAAAGCTTGATTGTGGGAAAAAAATGTTATCGTTCGATACGACATACACGTGTGGGTCTCCGCCGTTTTTTCTAAAGTGATTTATCTGAAGCTTGATTGTGGGAAAAATAATGTTATCGTTCAACATGCCTAAAGCTGTATAGATAAGAGCAGGGCAATGTGGCATTCGGCTTAAAATACACGGTCAGGACAAGATAGGTACACAAATTTAGATGAAAATTGAAAAAATCAAAAAACAAAAAATCAAATTTCGACGAAATTTGGAATAAGAAATTAAGTAAAATAAAAAAAAATTGAAACAAAAATTCAAAAATTATCGATAAAATTAGAACAAAAATTACTCTAGAATCAAAAAAACGATAAATATTGGAAACATCGTGCATTGCATTTTTAATGTGCAAACTCAAAAAAAAAAATTTAAGAGATTACCTCAATTTTCGTCCATTTTTCTCCGACTCTTTTTTCTATTCTGCGCCACGGCTTTGGAACGACCTTTCTGTTTTTTTTCCTCTTGTCGACATTTAATGATTCAATGTCGACGTTTCGCGGGCTTCTTCGTAAGCTTATTTTCTTTTTTTTTTCTTATGTACTGTAACCGGTTTCTCGGCCGTTTTGAATGGATAAAAAATAGAATTTGAATACCGTTTTTTTTTTTTTGTTTTCACTATTATATCGACGATAATTTTGTCGTGCTTCGGAGAAAAGTTCATATGGGTTAAATCGTTACGAGCCCGAAAAGAAATTGAGCGGTTCTTTCCGTTGCATAAGATTATATCCACCGTGCAATTCAATTGTTATGCAAACTGTAAAAAAATCTCACGCTCGGTTTCGCCGACAATCGTCTCTTCGAATGGATCTTAACCTTCCCGTACGCAATAGGTGACATCACTTTGATTGAGACGGCGCTTAAGAGCTGTGAAGCTGAGAACGTAACGTCTGAATCTTGAGCGCACGGCGAACGATCAATCGTCAGCGACAGATTCGTCATTTTCATCAGCTAGACAATAAGCTCGGAACTACTGTAAAACTACTATAAATCTACAATTCAAGTGTCTACAATTGATCGTAACAAGGTCAATTTGAGCTAATCAAGAATGAGAATTTTAAAACAGACTATTCTAAGACTCTGACGAGGCATAATTCATTTTCACACGCAAGTTTCACAAACCTACTCACGAAAAAAAAAAATGCAAAACTTAATTCCCATTTTTTTTTTCAGGAGAAAATTCCTCTTCGGGTTCGACGTCGCCGAACATCCCGGCGTCGCTGAGGCGAAGATTGTTGCACCGAAGATCGGCCGACAATTTGATCGCGAATTCACCGACGAATTCTATGCGTCACTCGAGTCCCGAATCAATCAGAAGCGCTCCGGTGCCGCTAAAGCCGCGTTCCACTTCGCACGATGCTCTGTCGAAAAGAAAGGGTCAAACAACGGCGCAATGCGACGGGGCATCGATGGACAGTCTCGCCAAACAGGCGTTGTTGGCCGCTCAAGTTCTCAATCTCATTCCTACTAACAAGGCGCGAGAACGGTATGTCTGGAAAAGCGGAAAAAAAAAAAAAAAATTGGACGCAATTCCTTCAATCTAGGCCTTGCAACTTTTCTTACCTTTTTCACTTCCTCCTTCGGCTGCTTAATAAAAATTATAAACCAATTATCACGAATCGTGCATTTATCTAATAAAAATGAACTTTCATTCGCAGAAACTTTCTTCACGGTCGGGTCGCCGCGAATTCTCTCCTCGGTCCCGTGGAGTTGGAAAAGGTATTGCCGAATCGGGAGATAAAGATCTTCGTCGGAACGTGGAATATGAACGGTCAGACACCGCCGAAGGAGCTCAACGATTTCATGCTCCCGTCCGACATAAAAACGGTGCCGGATATGCTGGCGATAGGAACTCAAGAGTCTTGCTCGGAGCGTGGCGAGTGGGAGGCGGCGTTGCAGGAAACTCTCGGCCCGTCGCACGTGCTGCTGACGAGCACGGGTCTCGGTACGCTGCATCTCGCGTTGTTTCTTCGTCGGGATCTCATATGGTTTTGCTCCGAGCCCGAGGACGATAATTTCTCAACGCGACCGGGCACGGCGTTTCGCACGAAGGGCGCCGTCGCGCTCGCCGTTATGTTGTTCGGCACGAGTTTTCTATTCGTTACCGCGCATCTCACCGCTCATCAGGACAAGGTCAAGGAGCGCGTCAACGACATAAAGAGAATAGTAAGAAACTTGGAACTACCGAAGGATCTGCCGACGCGTCACAAGAGCAAGGACGTTACGCAAAATTTCGACTGCGTATTCTGGTGCGGAGATCTGAACTTTCGCCTCGCCCAGCCGCGCGAGGAAGTGATGGAGTGGGTATCGAGTAGCCGATTTCCTCGCGAGGCACCGATAAGCATGCACAAGGATCAATTGCGCACGATTCTCAACGAGGGCGCCGTACTTCGAGGATTCGAAGAGGCGCCGATTATGTTTCCACCGACTTACAAGTACGATCCGGGCACGCAGAGCTTCGACACGAGCAGCAAACAGCGCACGCCGGCGTACACCGATCGCATATTATTCAAGGGCAAGACATCTCAGACCCGGGGGTACATAAGGCGGGTCAGTCACGAGAGCACGAATTCGCACAGAGACGGCAATATCGAGTGTCTCATATACGACTCCGTGCCGAGCATCTGCACGTCAGATCACAAACCTGTTTGGGGAGTTTTTCGCACTACAATACGGCCAGGAATCGACACGTGAGTTGACTATTCAATTCGCTGCAAGTATCAAATAAAATTCCATTCTTCTTTGCAGAATACAATATTGCGCATGGTAAAAACGTGAAAAAACTTCGTCATATCGACTAAGACAAAAGCTCAAACTGCCGAAGCTATTTTCATATTTATTGTGAATACACGCAGATGTACTATTTTTTCTTTTTTGAGGAATTAGTCTTACGGATAAGGATAATATTTACAAAATGATCATTGATATATGAATTGATAGAGATCAACGTATTATTCATGTGTATAATCGATCACCTTTCACGGCAGGATTCCACTGGCGGCCGGTTTGTTCAATCGTGAGGTATACCTCGAAGGAATTCGTCGCCGGGCAGCGGCGATGGGAGATCCGCAAAGCGAAACGAGCGCGTGCTCGATTCAGTGAGTCGATTCTCCAGCATTCTACGGTGTACCGAGTACAGGTCCGTGATTGTACAACGTTAGGAATTTGATAAAATCGAATTCTCGCGCTGAAAAAACGAATTCTTAGCTACGAAAACAATTGTGCTTTTGCCAAAGCAATTTTTCCTCTCAGAGCCAAAGATCATTCGACTTTTCGCCGCGAGAATTCGATCTTTCGGATGCAAATATTTCTTCTTCTGTCCCCCGACCCGCGCTCACATCGAGATCGGAAAAAAAAGGTTGTAATCCGTCTCGATGGAAACACGTTCTAGTCATTGCAAATAATTTTATACTTCGAAATTTTCGGTAATCGCTTTAATTGAGATTCGAGCTTGTTTCTTTTGAGCTTCGTCGAATTATGCGAGTCCGAACGGAAAAAAAGAAGGCACGATTTTTATCTATCCTATATATACATGTTATACGGCTACATACGTTACGTATGTTAATCGCGCGCGTGCGCGCGCGTTTCATAATATTTAATCCCGACAATAATCGCTATCAAAAGATAAACGAAAAGAAAGAAAACAGGAAAAAAAAAGAGAATAATACTAACGATAACCCCGTTTTACTGAGAATATCGCGATAGTTTTGCACGCATCGTATTTATCGTTATCGAACGCAGGTGTTAATGTTTTCGTCGATTTCACACACGTCCAGCAGTATTTCCGCACACGTTTGATACGTTTAAGGTACAAACTTATAGTATAATAACGGTATTTAGTAACTCGAGCGTTTTGCACTTCTTGCTTTTTTCCGTCATTAAAAAAACCACGGAAGAAATGTTTTTTTTTTATTTCTCGACATTTTTCGTGAAAAGTAGAAAAGCGAAGGGCTCGAGCGAAAATTTGCAAAAAGAGAAAAGATAGAAGAATTAAACCTGTAACTGGACTTATGGGAGGTCAGGATAGCACAGAACAATTTATACATATATATATATATATTATAAATATTGTATAATTTCTCGGTTGCTCTCGAGGGCCGAGTTTTCAATTATCAGTCGATAAATGCGTCGTTATGGGCCTTCGTTCAGTAGTTGGGACCATCGCCTATTACAAGTGTCTACTATCATTGCAAAGAAGAGAAAAATCTGAAGTTACGTCCACTATTGTACAGCAGCGAAATTGTTGAAAACAAGAAAACCAACAAAAAAAAACATAACAAATTAACGCACCGCAAGCTTCTTCTGGTATTTTATGGATTTTACTAGACGATAAATATAAGATATCTGTGAACTCGCATACAACATGGTTGTCTAAAAAAAAATACTTAAAAAGAAACAAAAAAAAAACAATAAAACTAATAAGAAAGGATATATTATACGAAAGAGAGAATGTATGAAAAGCGGACGCTAATAAAAGCTAACTAATTACGTTTACGAGATTACGCGAGAATAAAATCTATAAAAGACATCGTAGAGTTAGAATGTGTTTATTTCTGATCGTGTTTAGATGTGATAATAGAATATTCGCCGACGGGTGCTCGAAAGAGAAAACATAAAAAAGACAAAAAAGGGATAGGTGCGCGAGCGCTGAAATGAAAGTTGAATCTCTAATGTTCCATACTTCGGTTGCGCATCGCCCGACACTAACTGATGTTCCGTGAATTTTTGTAAAAGACAATGATGGGCCGCAGAAATGATGAAATAATTGTGTATTATATACTATATCGGAGTACCGCAGCGATCTCAGCAGCTTCGCGAACGTCCACGAGATCGCGACGAATCGGAGACGAGACTGAACCGTGCATTTCGATTGATCGCCAATCGTTTCATTGATTTTTTCTTTTCGCGCGTAGAATTGATTTTATTCGACCCCGTTCGTTGGCACGAGAAGCGTTTTTGGATGGATCGAGAAATCGCGCGCGATTTCCCCGCGAATCGTTGTGCCAGGCTGCCTTATTTATGCCTTACTCGGATATAGAGCCGGTTGCTCTCGTGCCGCGGTTTCTCGAATCTCCTTTAAGAAGAACATAGAATTTTTTTCGCAATCGTAAAGATCGAGTATCGCAATTGAAATTTCAATGAAACGCGAGTTTTCGAAATGATAATTTCACGCAAAAGTCGATCATCTCCGACGCGGCGCTGGCCGCGACTATCTCCTTTCTTATTTGCCTATACGGGGTACTACTCTAAACACAGATATATATGTATGTATACATATATATATATATATATTGAAGGAAAAAAAACTCGATGTATGAAACGTGAGTGCTGTTTGCACACGAGTTTGTGTAACAAGACTGCAGCCAACTTGTATTAGATCTCGAAAACAAAAAAAAAAAAACAACTTACACTACGCTGTGATACGTTACTCGTACTACAAAACGATACATAATATACTACTGAAAAAAAATTATTTCGTATACTAGTGAAAAAAAAGAAAAAATCTTGCGTCGAAGATAGATCTCGTACATGCCAAATCAATATTACGTTATAATCTTTGTACATTAATCTCATCGACGCACAAAAGGCCACAGAGATACAAAATTTGAAAAAAAACTAGAAAAAGAGATCACGAAGTGAGCGTCGAAAACTCGTCTAATGACTCGTGAGTGCGTGCTACTTATACTTGATTGATGGAGTTCCCGAGAGCGCTATGAAGGAAAATTCTATTGAACTATCGTGATCCGTCTGATGATAACCATGAAATGTAATATGTACTGAAAGATTAATGTATTATGTTGTTATAGGCATCAGGATCGAGATAGTTCGTATACATAATTAGTTATTATAGTCCGGTATTAGATCAGACAAGCCTTTCTATTGAAATAAAGCAAGTCAGAGTCCTAAATTGTATTAATTTCTTTCTAATAGGTTTGTTTTCGTCCTCTCCTCTCCCCCTTTGTTGCCTAATGTATTAATGTTCATGACATTCGAATGCGTTTATCGATCTCAGCCGAATTGATTTCACAGAAACGAAAGATTGACCGTATCTTCGCTCAAGGTAGTCCTTGCGCACAGTGCGTATTTTCATTTAAAAAAAATTGGTTTGCCGGAGAATTTGGGGAACAATTTTTATTTCATCAACTTGTTTATAGTATTTTGTAATTGTTATTGTGCAAAAGTAATCTTTTCAGTACCTTTAATGTGCATGATTTTTTTCGGATTTTTATAACATTGAGAAGTGTTCGCAATTTTCAGAAACTCATGCGAAATTAACGCTATGCGCAAGGACTAGCTTGAGCAGGCCACGATTCACGCTCCAAAAGCAATATATCTTCAAACAACTGCTTTTCTGCCGAGTAAACGAGGGCCACGTCTGCTGAGCTTTCGTAGTATCGTGCACGACAAACTAGACATATTTTTCATTGAATAAACACTTTCTGTATAACTGCGGGCGTCATCATGGTAATCATAAAGTCGGTCATTTCCGATTGATAATTTTGTTCTCATTCGCGATACAAGTGATTTCGTCAATTCGCTATTTGATTCACCCCACACGGAGCGCCGCAAATCAGCGTCTAACCCGCGCAGCGAGCTAGCGCCGACTGACGGGCGAGCGCTCCCGCCCGCATTATGGCACCAGCTGGCGCGAGACGATATCGTAGGGACACGCGTACTACTTACGTCCGCAACAAAGTCATGGTTTCCAAAAATATCATCAACATAAAGAGTCCGATAGAAGTTGAATACGTCATGACTCAATTCTTTTCCATAGCATACAAACTTTTAAACAAATAATAAACGATCTTGAAGCTATTGTTGCAAGAATGTAGTTCAATTGTCGTTAAAACACGCGGTCTACTGTTAAATTGAAGGATATTCTTGTACAAAAAGTTTTATTATAAAAATAGCTACCGTCATTTGACCGGACAAATAGCAGACAATTTGATAATCGGTTATTTGCAGCGAGACACTCGCACGCGCCTCCTCGTCCACTATACACATCGATTATCATATACTCACGACTGTATCGCCTTCTCTCACACACTGTGTATTGTGTGCGCGCTTACTCGTTGCCACACACGCGCGAGCAGCGCTGCGAAGTTTACTATTGCGCTCTCGTGAAACTCGAGAGTGTGGGCCCGAGTGAATTCCCGAGATAGCCCACTGTCATCAGGCGTGGACGAGAAAAACAATTCTGACAACGACGGAGATCCCGAGACACTCGGGAGGAAATTGAAATCACGGGGAAGAGGAATGACAGGCTGTTACGGGCAGGTTCGCTTTTCACGCTCAGCACCTCATGCTTTGCACGTTCCGCGTATGACCTCGCGCGATCTCGAGCCAACCCTCCGTCATTCGAACGAGCTCGCACGCGAACGAGTCGAAATTTCGTCGTATTTCGCACGGCCTCGCGCGAATGAAAATTCAATCTCACCGAACGACAGTTCTACAGTGCCTTCTCTCCTCGGGGTAAAAATTCGCGTTCCCTCGAACAACGAGACTCTGTCCATGCTACACGCGGTTAACAGTCCCGCGGGGGTTATGTTAGTCACTGTCACACACGCGCGCGCGTGACTTTCCAACGTACCGAGGGAGTGTGTTTTCGCACATACCCCACGCGAGTTTTCGCCCTCTCGTACGCGGCCCGTTCGCCACCAACACACGCAACACACGGTACAAAACATAAACATATTGAATCGCTTGCGAAAGCGAGCTTTTTATGACAAAGTGGAAAAACACGCTTCTATTATTCGCGACGCAACGAACTTCGTTTTGGAACCTTGACAAAGTCGATGTACAAACCACTCTCTGTGAACACGACTTCGCATCGTTCTTATCAATGAAAATCATCGTTTGACCGTCGTTAGTTTCGCTAAATCTTTTTGCACAGAAAAATTCATCAAAACCTTTCTTTTTGCATGTATCGCATCGAAAACTTTACAACTTTGAGTAAACATAGAGCGCGGCTTTGCGTCGCACGTCGATTTATTGTTATTCTTTTCTGGCATCAGGGCGTCGATGGATTATGGGATTATAAGAGGTATCCAACATGAAGCGCATCGACTCGCTGCAGACAACGCGCGGATACGCGTACATCGCCGTCTCGTCGAACGAAACAAAACTTTAAACAATCGTCACGAATAGCTTGAAAAAAAAGAAAAAAAAACGCGTTCGCATTCTTGGAATTTTTAGCACGAAAGTGCATTTTTTTTTTTCCCTTGTTATCGTTGTCGCTTTTGAAATATTTTTAACGCCGATGTTATGCCGCTTGCGAGAGAATCGATAGAGCGATTCTGTTCGATTGGCGATATAGGAAGATTTTTTGAGATTTTTCGAGCCCGGACGATAGAGCGAGTTTCGTGAGTGCGAAGAAGAGAAAAAAATACAACGAGACGAGAGCTCAATATGACCGACATCGGCATTCAGGATCTGCACAATTTGCTTGTCTACTTCTCGAAGAATACCTACCGAGCCAAGGATTCCGATAGCACAGTAATTGTATTTTTCGAATTTTCTTTTTTTTTTCTGTGAAAAAGAAAAAAATGTTTCGAGAGAAATTTATTTTTGTTTTTTAAACAATTTTCTTGTTGCAGAGCCAAGCGGTGATGCAACAATGCTTGCTGCTCGCGGATCTGGATTACACTCATTCGGTGATAAACAACAACGGTGGCGATCTGAGCGCTCATTATCCGAGTCACTTGATAATACTCGAGTACGAGAAGCACAAGAATCCGCAAATGTGCGACACGCCGCCGCCACTGCCACGAACGACGGAGACGATATACGAGAGCATTTACGATCCGAACAAACTCAAGGAATTGATAAAGAGCGCGAGATTCGCGAGATGTCGATCGAGATTTCCACTGCCTGTTATACTTTACAAGGGTAGGCACATATGTCGTAGCGCAACACTGTCGGGCGGTCCCGAGATTTACGGTAGATCGGGATTGGATTATTTGTTCGCGGGCAACGAGACGGGACCGACGGTCAGGCAACAGGTCGACGAGGCGAGAGGCGGCGATTCCGGCAGCCTCAGCGATTGGCAATTGTTCGACAAAGTTCGCAATCAGGATATAAAACTCTTGAAGACTCTCAACGTCGGCAATATAATTGATTTTATGGTCGAGAAGAAAAAAGTTAAATTCGGAATGAAGTGAGTCGACAAGAAAAAAAATCATTAAACACCCGACTTGTCGGAAGGAAAAATAAACTTACGTTCCTTTATTCAGCGTTACGTCCTCGGAGAAAGTCGACAAGGAGAAGAGGTACTCGGACTTCACGATAATATCACTGCCTTATCCGGGATGTGAGTTCTTCAAAGAGTTTCGAGAAAACGATTATCTCGCGAAGGGCCTTGTGTTCGATTGGTCCCAGGGACACGTGGACGCGCAGATCGGCATACCGGAGGATCCGATATCGACGCAGCTGCGAATCAATTGGGAACAGTATCAGGTGTGGGACCTAGTCAAACTCACGCAAAACTATATGAAACTCATATTAAGGTATCTCACGGACAGCAGCAGTGGGATGTTAATTCATTGTATATCGGGTAAGTTCAAAAAATCGTTAGGTTCTTTTTTTTTTTTTCGTTGACTCAAATTTGGTCGTTAAAGCTTCATTTTATCGTGATCGACTTTAAGAAAATTACAATATTCAACTATGAATTTGATTATTAATTAAATTTCAGGATGGGACAGAACGCCGTTGTTCGTGTCTCTCCTGAGGATAAGTCTTTGGGCGGACGGGGCGATTCACACGTCGCTGAACGCTTATCAAATTCTCTACTTCACGATCGCCTACGACTGGATGCTGTTCGGCCACGATCTCGAGGATCGTCTCAGCAAGGGCGAGGAAATATTTTTCTTCTGTTTCTACTTTCTGAAGCATCTACACGACGAGGAGTTCAGTGTTCATTCGCGTCACAGTCGTGCGAGACACTCGGTGCTGCGCAACGACAGTGACTCGCACCTCGACAACGTCATGTTCGACAACGAGTCGGTCGTCACGCTCAGCTCGGTGAGCTCGAACATGAGTCTCAACAGTTGGTGCAGTTCGATAAGCCAAAACAGTCGGGACAGCCAGGACAATAATCCACCGGCGGTTTTTCCTTGCTCGTCAAACGAGAGCCAGGACGATTGTCACAGTAATGGGTGAGCTCTATTTTTCTCATCGTTGAGCTCGAATCGGTACGAAAATCGTATGAAATTTCCGAAATTCTCGTAAATGAATCCTCGTTCTAAAAAAAATTGCAATCAAAGAAAATGGTCATTGTGAAAAAAAACGCTTATCGTACTCGTTTGTCGAGCTTTCTTGAACCCTCCAAACATCACTGAGCTTCGAACGTGACTCGATGCGAATCGATTGTCTTATCCGAAGCCCGTCGTTTGTCGCCTACAACAGGAACGTCGTGCCGTGGACTTTTTACACGTCGCCGAACAAAGACGGCGCCGGTGGTCACGGATCGCGCTCGCCGTTGCCGGCGAACCGTACGTCGCCCGTCGCCGTCCCGGTGCCGGGACGTTTGCGGCAACGCAACGAATCCTCGTCTTCCGGTGGCTCTTGGCAGATGATATCGGGAACCGGGAGCCTCCGCGGCTCGACGACCGCGAATGCCGCCCTCCCCGAACTATTGTCCTCGTCGGGCCTGGCATGCAAGCCTTACTGCGGCTCTTGCACGGGACAAACTTCGCAGGAATCTAGCACAACTATAATAGAAGACGAGCTGGGAACGTCGTTCGCACAGTGAGCAATCGGATATTTTATACAAAAATAATACGAATCCCCCAACGTCCGGTATTCGAGTATAGATTTTTATCCTTCATTTTCTCAACCTCATTTAGCTTTTCAACAAATTTCATTTACAAAATCGCGAAATGCGGAGAGTCGAGCGGCTTTGACTGGTTTCGACTAAACTCAATTTTAAACGAGTATTCCGCAAATCGTAAAATTCACTCTCGCTTCGATTGTTTCAGAACTCGCAAAGAGAAGTTGCAGTGCTTACGAAGATTATTCTACAACGCTTACAGTCACACCGTTGGATTTCGAATGAAGGAAAATTCGGAGTCCGGCGGCTTCGGCCAGTTGCTCGGCAACTTCGCCGAGAAAGTCGGCATACTCTCGGTTCAGCGCACGTCCTTGTGACCGTAGATGATATTTCGTCATTATAACGAATTCGTTGTTGTTATTGATTCGTCGATTCAACTGAGAGTTTTATATATATAAATCTTTTTGAGATAACGACGAGAGAGTTTCGGAGGATAGATAGAGACGACAGAGCTAAGCAAATGTACATTATTGTTTGATTATGCGAGGAGACGAAATCTCGAACGCGCGAATGGTCCCCCCTCCCCTCCCGCCCCCCTCGCAACTATTGCGAACGTGTTTAACGCTCATGACGTAATAAACTTGATATTTTTGTATATAATCGTGAGTATACATATATATACCGTTTTGAATTGTTTTTCGCCACTAATGCCTGTGTGAGATATATATGTATATATACATATATATTCGAGAACTAAACGAGATTATAAAGAGAGAAAAAAAAAGAAAAAAGGAAAAAGATGATAATAAAATTATTAAACACGGCTGATACGGGATGATGATAACGGATTCGTTTCTTTTGTTTTCTAATCAACGTTAACGTATATTTCAATTCTTTTTTTTTATGTATAAATCAACGTTCAAGACAGTCTCTCAGAGGTTCATCAGATAAACGATTCTCGAGGGCGCAACGTGTTCCCGGCACAGCGGGCATTGCGGACGAGTTCGCAGCCAATCGGCGAGGCATTCCCAACAGAAAAGATGACCGCAGGGCGTTGCCGCCGTCGGAGTTGATTCCAGACACAATTGGCACTTGTTTCCGGCATTACTCTCGACGATCTCCACGGAACTCGGGCTCGGCTCGACGGCCCGATTGCTCTGCCAGAAACGCAGAGCGCACTGGGCGAGAGTCGCCACGCCGAGCAATCGCAAACCCCAACTCACACCGTCCGACGATCTTCGGCCGTGAATCTTGGAAAAATAAATCGATTTTAGCGGACGATCGAACGAACGATGATCGTTCTTATTTTTCTTCAATTTGCTTCGATAATCGTTATAATAATCGCATAAATTGTCGATCAATAATTATGATGATGATCATCGTTGATTTCGATCAATAGCGATAGAATCTTTTATTTTCATTGATTAATTATGGCAATAATAAATCAAATGATTAATTAACAATGATCATCCCCATTGACATTGATTTTGAGCAACGATAATCGATTTTTGAATTTCGCATAATTATAATAGTTATAATGAAGTAATTATAATTAATTCTTGAACAAAAATCGGTTGAAAATTGGTTTTTCCGTTTAGAATTTAAAAAATTTACTTTTGCATAATCAACGCCGGCTATTCGTTTTCCTAGACTGTAGTATCTTCCGAAAGTATAAAAGAGTCCCTGGTGAATCAGGATCATGAGCGGAACGGTAACTTTCAGTCTGGATATCAGTTTGTTGAGAAAAGCCACTGCTTCGGGTCTCAGCGAATTATGAGGATTATTAACCGTGACTCGCAGCCTCTCGAGAATCTTTATCAGACCTTGTTCTCCGAAGAATTCTAGAAAAGCGGCGATAACTCTTGCCTAGGAAGAAAAATTAAAATATTTGCACGCAGAATTTGTCATTATCTTTTTTTCAAATTGAAAGCCGTAAAAGTTTTTCCGGGCCAAATTTGCATCGTCGCTTTATGATATCGGAGAATCGACGAGTCATCGTAAGACTTTGGACTCTGCGATACGTACGCTGAGAGACGGTACGTTGCGCGCCTGCAAATCGGCTTGAACTATTCCAGTGTACTCCTCGCCGAGGGTTTGATTTCCAAGACCCGACGTGACGAGGAAGTAAATCAATTTGACGGGCACGTCGGCCTGTACCGAGCGAAGCAAGGATCTGCATCCTCCGAATCTATGCAAGAGGTCGGAAAGCTTCTCCTCCAAACCCTTCACGAACTCGTCGTCTCGCTGATGAGCCCGCAAAATTTCTGCCTGGCCGGCGATTCTCAGCCGACGAGGATTGTCCGCGTCGACTCGCGTTCCCATCCCGTAAAAAATATTTTCTCCTTTTCTTTTCTTCCTTCTTATGTTTTACTCTGTCGACATTCGTCAACGAAACGTCGTTGAAAAAATGCTTCTCCGGTCATTTGCCTCGTTTATTTCGACTTCCGTACTTTTGTCACTGCTCATCTTTATTCCCCCCACTCTACGTGAAAATTGTGTCATTAGCCTGGTCAAAATAATTGAAGGTGACGAAGTTTCGTGATAAACACTCGAGTACTACATTGTAGAAGTACTCAGAACTGCATGGGAAAAAAAAAAACAAAAGCAACGTGTCGCGTGAATTAAAAAAAAAAACAGACGTGCATAAACAAAGCTGAGGGTAAGTGGAACCGCGGATTTTCTCTATTACCGACCGTCGATGTCGGATTTTGCAGTTTGAACCTCCTCGGAATATCCACGAAAAATGAATCGCCGAGATTCATAAAAAACGTGACGATTTTTCAAAAAGCTTGCATTCCTCGCGTATATCTTCTTTGAATAATAAACACAATCAACAATACTAATTTTTTGCGATAAAATATGTAAAACGATCATTTTTCTGAGGAACGAAATTTTTTAATTATTTTATTTATTTGCTCGATGAACTGTTGCAATACAAATATAGATCTACAATTGATACACGACAATAAAAATAATATTGAACTTGATTTAGTGTAGATAAACAACTATTTATTAAATTGCAGAAGAGTTTCATTCGTTATTGAATTTTGATAAAGAAATGGAAACCATTTGTGCCTCTGAATAAAAATATCGACGAAAATGGCTTGCGATAATGAAAAGTAATAATAACTGCGTAAATTGAGTTTCTGAACTTCATTTCATCGCAGTAGAGTCACCGAAAACAACTACGGAAACGATGAAAGATGAAAAATTCGATCGCGATCGAATGAGAGATTCAAACTTGGTGGGCTTTCGGCAGTCGCGTACGGCGCATCGACAGGGGCGTTGTGGGGGGCGACGCCCGGCGTCGAGTTAGCATCCTCGTTCGTCCGGTGCTGCGGGTTCGCCGTACCGGAGTGGCAGCAAACCAGTGAGCGGAGAGGCATCGCCCTAGATAACGGTAGAAGAGAGAATTGTGCACTGTCGCGGTGTCTTTTCACACGGAAGATCCGAAAATCGTCGTTTCGTCGAGAGGTGCGCGCGGATTAACGAACGGAATTGTGTGAAGAAGCCGCAATCGAGTTGAAGCGTGCAGTCGGCGACGTGGAAAAAAAAGGAAAAAAAGAAAGAAACGATAATACAAAAACGCGCCGGACGCGAAAAAAAAAATATTCCGTACGTGATAAACGGTGTGGTAATAAAAAGAGAGGAGAAAAAAAAAGAGGGACACAGGATAGAAGCGTGGAAAGGAAGGGAGAAGGCGTCGGTTTGTAGTAGTATACGGGTAACGCAACGGCGAGGCACCGACGACGACGACGACGACGACGGACGGGGAACGAGAGTCCCGGGCAGCACACGGCGTCCGCGTTCAGTGCTGATACGTTAATACACGGACATTCACTATACAAGTAGTCGTACGAAAATTCGGTGTGTGACACACGAACTATCCGGCCCTCGCTCGCGCCTACGTATCTCGCGCTTTAAATTCCACGAAGAAATTGAATACGGCGAGGAATTGCTAGAGAACAATAAGACACCGAAAGAGCCGAAAAAAGAGCGGTGTTTTTTTTTCGTTCGTTAACGTTGGAAGCGCGCGACAGTGTGACTGCATTGTAATTCACGTTTTTTCGTCTCATCGATGAACTCATGGCGGTGCAGTGACGAGCCGGACGCGAGGTCAGGAAGCAGTTTGTAAGCAGCTAATACACAAAGTTCCCGTGTCTGTGTGTGTGTGTCCCGTGTGTATCGCCGTGGAAAAAAATCTTCGTTTTCGCACTTTCACGCGGACAACAAACTTTCGTTGCGAATCGAACGTAAAAGGATTAATTGCATATCGTTCCGAATTCGCGGAGTGTAACGAGATACGAGCGTAGGAGAAAAGAAAAAAAATTGCGAGTGAAAGCGATTGAAGAAAGAGAAATAAAGAGAGTCTGCTCCCCCCCCCTGCCCCCCCGTCCTCTGCGTGCGTGCTGCCTCGAGGACAGAGGAATAACGAGACACGGGGATAGAAGGAAGGAATAAAAGAGGAATAAAATCGAGCGGATTTGCGGGATAGGCGAGAGGTAAGAAAGATTTTCAATATTCATCGAACGATTCATTGACGAGAAACTCGAATGTGTCCATAAAACCGTAAATTATCCGCCGATAAATCTTGCGCGATTAATTAGAGTCGTCGAAAACGAGAAATGCGTGTTTGATTCACGATTAATCGTGCGTGTCCTGTTCGAAATGTTCCCGTGCCGAATCCAGGAACGGGAGGATTGTGTTGAGGGGAAAAAAAGGGGGGAAAAAAAGCGTCGTTTTAGGCGGGCGCCCTGTGGGGGCGGCCGCGTGGCGTGGCTCTGTCTCAACCGAGCACGACGACGTTCCTCTCCTCCGGAAATCGGCCCTCCTCCTTGCCACCGCAACGACTCGGGAACAAAAAAAATCTCGATTCTTACTCATTCACCGGTCGGCGCAAGATGGCGATAAAAAACAAAATGTTACGACCGGCGTGGAATAAATTCGTTTCTTTTGTCGCGTTTCGTTCGAAGAACAGTTTGATTTTTTATATATTTTGAATCACGTTCGTTCGAAGGCTTTTTGTTTTTAGCACGAAATTTTTTATTTCCATCTTTTCGAAAGCAATTATCATGACGTTTTTAGCACATTTTTTCCACATAGTTTTCCCAGCATGTCGTAAAAAATGATACGAAGTTCAAAGGGAGAGAAAGATAGTTTGGTCGAGTCTTTTTCTTCCCTCAATGATTCTCTTGATTCCTGCCAATTGTCCGCGGGTTCGCGTACAAAACTATTCTAGCCTCGATTGCACTCATCGAATTCCCGTCCGATAGTTAACGCGCGTTCGGTTGAAGTATGTTGGCGAACTGCGTGAGAAGACACGGAGGAGGGGAACGGTCTCGCGTTTCTTCGCCTCCGATGTACCGGCGATTGCCAACTGCCGTGTCTCTTCTTTTTATCCCTTGGCCCTTTTACTTCGAGACAAAACTCGTTGTACAGTTCTTTCTCGTCGACATGGGGGATTCCTTACCGAACATATGTATATATGTATATGTACATGTACATATATAATATTTAAGCATGCGTTATATCGTTTCGCGAAGTATCAGAAAATCCTTTAACGCCCTTGGTATATAATTTCTTGCTCTCGCAGTTGTAATTCATTGCGCGTATGAGTCATCGTTTCTCTGTCCTCTGCCCCCTCCCCCGCGGCTTCTCCCACCTCTTTCTTCACTTTGTGAGATACAACTCCTTCCATCGAGTACGGAAATACAACGAAGAAAGGAAAACTCTCGGTTAGCCCGTCGACTACCGTAGTTCGGACGATCGTCGCGTCTCATACGTTAGTATGTTACTCCCGAGAGTTCTCGAGCCTCGTATTTCATCTTTGTGGCCCCGGCTCGCATCTCGACTCCTCTCTCGTTTCTATCTCGCTTTTCCCGCTACATCTCCGCCGCGTTCTTCGCCGCGATGACGAGGTAGCAGACGATTCTCCCCCTCGTTCGACGAACTTCCAAATCGCGCAGATTATGCGCCGAGGTCAATAAAACGGCCCGTTGTGCCGGGCTCGCGCGCTTGCTCGCACACGACCGTTTTCACTCGTTGCGCGAAATACACGATTGCGAATGAAAATTCAACGGTGCAACAAAGCGGCGATAGTTGACATTGTCGTTACGATCGGCGCGGTAGTTATAAGATCGTTGCAAAACCGGCCGTTCAAAACTCGAACTCGCAAAATCATAAAACACTCATTTTTTCGTCATTCAACATTTTTTATTCTTTAATTGTTCATTGTCTGTTTTTGTCCCCATTTTTAAGCTCGTGTCTCGATAATAATTTCTCGTGAGAATATGAAAAAAATTTGCATATAATAAATAAATAAAAATTGAGTCTCAAAGCAGAAAATAATTTAGTAATAATTCCATAATATCAATGTTAATCAATACAGCGGTGGTAGTGAATGAAAAAAAATCGGTGAAGGAATTTACGATGCTGTTAAACGGCCAAAGGTTTATTCGAGACACGGTTATTGAGTTACGCGATTCCACTCGCGAGTCGTATAAGCTTCTCGAAGCACTTAAGCGCACTGTATCTACGTGCACAGGAGAGAGCCGCGGGTATAAAAGATTGTCGATTCATTTATTGCGAGGGAAGTAAGAATGAAGGGATGAAAGAAAATAAATAAATAAATAAAAGTAGCCTTTGATCCCGAAAGAGCCAACGGTTGATTCACTCGGCCGTTTGTGCCCTCCCTCTACCGTCGTTCTTACCATCTTAATTGTAACGACTAATCGCCCAGTCAACCTTTCCTGAGAAAATTACATCGACCGAGGTTCATCGTGGAATGGGTTAATTGGGTTTGAAGAGAGATAGTAGAGCGTTTTTTAAAGTCCGTGCGAGCGCGAGCGAAGCCGGCGCGGGAGAGGGGAGATTGGGGGAAGGTCGTCGCTGATTCATTGTCGCAACTACCGCAGTTTCAGTCAAATGAGCCGGTTGCCGATAATTTTTTATCCAAATCGCCAATGATGCATCATTCGCCTGTTTTTCAACGCAAATAATTACCCGAATGTTCCAAGCCGCATCATTTCATCGGCAATGAAGTCCAACTTTATATTCATCCCAAGAATTTGAAAAAAATTTGTTGCTATAAAAAATTCTATAAATCACATTTATCAATAAATATTATGATTATTACATATCAACTTTTTTTTATGAACGTTATTATGTTCATAATATACAAATTATAAAAGAATTAATTTTCATTATTATTATTATTATTATTCATTGTTTATTATTGTCGAAGATTATGCGTGCAAATTTTCCGCGAAGGTCAAATGAACATTGTCGTGCGGTCACGCGCGAATTTCGAGCCGTGGGGACACTGCGACGAAATGAATAATTGTCGTCAATTGTTCCGGGTTTGGGCGATGAAATATTGAAATCTAAGCGAGCATCGAAATTATTGTACGAAACAATTAATGAATCCCATCGATTGTTTCGCAGTAATATTCCGTATTTCAATGTCAATTTGGCGAACGGCTAACGTATAATGTTCGCATCGACTCGTGTTAGAGTCGCGTTGCGGGTAACCCAATCGGGTATCGCTGCCCGCTATCGCGCACGTCACGCTATCCCGCAGGACAAATCGTACCGGCGAATCCGTATATTTATATATGTGCCGCGCTGACGGTGTCCGGTTTTCCGGCTCTCGCGTTACAGTTTCGGAATTGATTTGTCCGGGAAGTCCGCAACGTCGATCACGTTATAACGGCGTTCGCGCGTTCACAAGGCCAACTCTTTGACTCTCGAGTTCGGTCGCGAAGGAGATTCTCAACAATAAAGGAAACTCCGCGCGCTCTGCTCGTCGCAAAGAGCGCTCACTTTTCGTCAGTGAACTCGATCCGTTTTGTCTTTTCCGAAGTAAAAAAAAAAAATCGTCGATAGCTCAAAAAGAATCGAGCCGATAGGAAGAAAAGAAACGGATAGGCGGTCGAAGAAAATCAAATTTTGCCGGACGCGCGACAAAAGTGTCGCCGCGAAGCGTACAAATGGGACAAATTGAATAAAATTAAACCGGAGACTACCGCGAGGGGCGAATCGTCGAAACTGCTCAACGGAAATGAGACGATAGGGACGAGGCGAGAGGAATAAAAATGGAAGAAAAAAACGTGAAGCGAAGTGCGAAGATGAATAAAATAGAGGAAAAAGAAATGAATGAGGAGAGGAGTCTCTCGACGATGCGAAATAAAAGGATAGAAATTCGACACAAAAGAACTAGGCGCTAGCGCGAGGCAAGAACGAACCTTTCTCCCGCGCCCCACCGTCGCACGCTCTACCCTCGGCCAAGTTTTTCTCTCTTCTACTGTCTCATCTCTCGCCTCTTGTCTCTTCGACGCCTCGCTGCTGCTTCGTTACACGAGTAAAACATGTACATGTATTTTATTTTTTTTTATTTGTGTGTTTTTTTTTCCTCTTCTTCTCGCGTGTATGTATGTATATCGCAACGTAACGCTGTACATCCCAGTGTGCTCGGAGAAAGATAAAAATCTATTTTAAAACTCTCGACACGACTTGTTTGTGTCGTTCGGGGCGTGTACTGTGAATTTTCACAGTCAGCACGGCGCAGCAACAGAAGGCGGCAGCCGTCGACGCCGAGAGTTTACAGAGGCAAACTTTGTCTTTTTTGTTTTTCGATTTTTTCTTTTTTCAATTTTTCCACGGTCTTTCGCTTTGGAAAAACTCGGAGACAATGGGGTTGGATAATAAACATTTACTCCGCGGCGAACGCGCCGTAGATTTCAAAGTATTAGTCACAGTCATTGCCCACCGGTGTGCGACAGAGTTTGGCTTTAGAGGGTTTTTTTGTCGCGAAATTATGTTTTTGTACTTGCCGCCATTCTACGCTATTTCGTGTATTCTTTTAATTACAATGCACGCGAAAAAAAAAAAATTTGGGTTTTTAAGCAAATTATTTCAAAAATCGATCTTCCTTTGATTTGGAAATCATTTTTGTTATACAATTTTTTTTTACGGTGTTAAATTTCTTTATAATAAAACATATTTTTCCACTTGAAGAAAAATGCTTGTTATATCTTCAACGTTATTATAAATGACAGTACATCCAATTTCTTTCGTCACACGTTTTTACTCGGGGAATTATTTCCGTCACGATGCATGTAAGTTGCTTTGCAAAGTACCAAAAAAAAATATACATATTTTTCATTAAATCGAATTTACGGCTGAAAACGACGCGACAAATAATTGGATCGGTTCGCGAGTGAAATTGGCGAATCTCGAAGTATTCCGGGGGCTTTCTCTTCGACTACGGGTCTTCGGGACGGATAAAGCGTTGAGAATGGAGAAAGAAAAAAAAAGGAAAAATAACGAGAGGCACGAGATAAGCAGTAAAGAAAGAAAAATCCGTACTATCCCGTCGAGGATAGAGAGGTTGAGGGTCGGATAAGAGGGTAGAGAAGGCAATTGAAAAGTAAATCGACTAACCGTTGCTCCGCTGTTAGACGACTCCATTCACCGGCGAGTCGTAGAGAGAATTCTTCCCGCTCGGAGAGCACGAACGAAAACTCCGACGGCGAAACTGGCTGAGGAGAGAGAGTTATATATGCAAGTAAATGGATAAGGCTTCGCGGGCGAGCGAGCGCGCGGATATGCCGAGTAAATTTCCACGAGAATTGTCCGCACTTTCGTGGAGTCCTTCGCTCGCTCGCTCGCTTCGCACTCGGGTGGGCGAAACTCGCGGATCCGTTTCTCGACTGAAATGGAAAGGATAAAGGAGACGCTCGCGTTGAGACGGTAGTAGTCGTAGTAGTAGTCGTAGAAAAGAGAATAAAAAGAAAGAAAAGAGAGAAAAAAACAACAAGAATCGAGAGTGAGACCACGAGCGCGGCGCGCTCGTGAACTTGTCCGGGGAGTGTGCCGTAGAGATTGGGGCAAGGATGCTGAGACGAGCGGTAAAGTTCAGAGGGACTCTCAACTTCCGTCGACTCCGCGACGACGAGCCAAAGACGCGAAGATCGCGCGACGAATCGTACGAAGTTTGATTAAAATAGTTTCGAAATTAGGCAAAACGATAGAAAGGTCTTTGGCGAGAGTCAAACGCGCCATCGTATTCTTGTTGCGATTATGCGCATTTTCATGATTCTATTTTCACTTCTACAAAAAAAAAAATTCCGACTACGAAAAAGGATTTAGAAACTCTCGAAAACGTCGGAAAATCGAATTCAAAAAATGTCTATATGCGTGATATCTAATTCTAGCAATGTTATCAGTCATATCGATGATTGAATTGTAATAACAAAAGTATATGCCACAAGGAAGGGAAGGCGTGATTTTTTGGCGAGGGTGAAGTTTGAGGGTGAAATCACACGAGGTGAAAATCCGCTCCCTTCCGCGTACGATACTTTTTCTCCCACCGGATTACAATGACCATTTTTCTCGCGTCGGTAGGGAAGAAAAATATTTGCATATCGTTTTTTTATGTCGGCCCTCAATGCTAAGAATTCAACGAATAAAGCGCCACAAACATTTTTTTTATCAATGCATTTTTTGCGAAGTTTGTTTTTTTGCAACCATTTCTCGAGCAATGTTTTCAGGAAGGAACACTTTTTTATGGAATAATAATAATAATGACAATACTTAGGCATTGAAAACGTGGAATATGGCTCGAGAGTTCCAGAAGGAAAGGAATAATGATAATAGGTAAATGTTTGACTAATAGCAGCAGGGGTGCGATTGTTCGCTTCGTGCACCCTTATTGGTATTACATGCACGACCCTCGCTCGGTTTTTCTCCCCGCGCGAATGCGTGTGAGACAACACCGTGACTGTAGTCACATATCGGTAGGTTCACCAACCTGTGTTTTATATGACTCACTCGCTCGCGGATACACTCGACGTGTCACGCGACCAAGTTCCCTCTTGCCGGCTTAGCCGGCGCAGCTCGTAATGTCTGTGTGTGTACATGAAATACGTTAAGCCGACAACGAACGACCGATCAGCCCGGTGTGAAGCGTTCCTCAATTTTCAATGACGTCAACCTCCGATCGAAGGGGTTTCTTCCGGACGGCAATGACTAACTATTGTCGCGCTTCCTACGCAAATTCGTACCGATATTATTGAAAATTTTGCCAAATTCTATTTTTTCATTTCGACAAAAAACCCTTCGATTGTGAAGAAAAATCGATATAAATTTTGGATTAATATTAGTAATTCATGGTTAAAAAAAACTTGTTTTATTACTTCTGCGATTGAACAAGTAAAGCAATAAATACTTGTTGAGGAAATTTAAGTTTAAACGTTGACTTTGTCACATCAGCTGAAGAATAAGAATTTCTAACGAATCATCCGATAACTTAATTTTTTTGCAAAAGATGATGAAATTTGCTGAATACATGAGCATTTTTTTAGACTCATTCTCGGAAATCCCGTTTTTGGAAAAATCTGGAACTATCGCGAACGACCCCCTTTAAGGCCACTTAAGGTGATTGAGTGAACATCATTTTCGTAATCTCAAACTTTAATGTTTCAAGAATATCGTGTTTTTATGCGCTCGCATATTTTTATCATCAAACTCGTAAAATTGACAAAGTTTAACGGCTTCGAGGTCGTGAAACGATTGTTTCAACTTCGAGTGTTTAGTCTCGTTCCGCGATAAACAAACAACAACGAAATCCCGCGAGAGATGATAAATTACCGTTTCATTGATGGTACTCTATTTATAGAACCGGCTGGAAAAACATTGAAGAAATTCGCGCGATATCCGCGGAAGCTTGTCTCTGTTTGGAAATGTTTTTCTTCCTTCGGCTTTGTTTCCCTCCTCTATTTTTCTCGCGCGGCTACAAGTTGTTTTCGTCCTTGAGCGAACAAAAGCGACGGTGGAAAACTGCATCGAGGGGTTAATTTTTTTCTCTCGATAAGCATACGACATAATGTCATCCGAGAATAAAGATGAAATCGATGATCCGTGGCATACGAATTAGCACGCGAATCCATACGAAGACCCTTCAATCGCCTCATTCATCCGCGCTGTTCATCCTCGGGCTCGGTGGGGACGGGGAAAAAAAAACGGGAAAAAAAGTGTTTAGCAAAGCGCGAGATAACGGCGGTGAAAACGTCTCGGGCCAAGCGCATGGCGAGTTCAACGAATATAGGAGGACCGAACGAGAAAGACGATAGTGAGAAGTATACACACGAAGGTAGTAATTCTTCTTATCGTCGATCGTTCGCAGGGGAAACGTACAATTACGCGATATCACTTGTGCTCGGTCTCGAGCCGCTCGTCCAACCTCCAGCACCTTCTCCATCGTCCTCCATCCTCCTCCCGCTCCTGCGTTCTTTATCCCGCTTCTTGAGAATCCGCAGAGCCAGCCGTGTGAATTATTCCGGAATCGATTCCTCAATGGCTCTTCGATCCTCCGTGACTATATCTCGCCGTATAAGTATACGTACATATCCCCAAATATATACTCGAGCAATGTTACGATTGCATAATTCAACTCTGGACACTTTTCGGTGCTTCCTTAAGAGGTTTACATCGACGAATTAAAAAGAAGGCAAAATTATGATTTTATTATTTTCCGTTTTTTTTTCTTTTCTTATATAAACATTTTATTAGAAAAACATCGTCGATTTAAAAGTTGCGCCAAGCACAGCTCGAAATACAAGTAGTTTTTTCTTCATTGAAGAAAAGAAAGATGTTGGGAAATTTTTTTAAAACCGTCATTGGGCATATTGGAATTATTGGCAATTTTTTGAGAAATGTTAATACGCGGCGGATAAATTTTTTTAAACCGATGAAACTATAGGCCAACTTCGGTAAGTTGTGGACACGCAAAGTATTTTTTTGAACGACTAATAATGAGCTTTGCGAGCTTTAGCCAATGTCACGTGGTTTTTTTTCAAGGATCGGAAAGAAGCAACTCGTATTTACAAATAAATTCATTTGGCGCAACTTTTGCGTCGGGGATGGTTTTAACTCTCGACCTGCCGGCCAGGACGGAAAGGCAACCCATTTGAATCTTTACCAGCCGAGAGACATCAGAAAACGTCTCTATCAGAAAATAAGCCTTTGCCAGAAAATAAGCTGTAACAAAAAATTGAGTTAAGAAATCTTCAAAAAGGATGAAATGAAAAAAAATTGCAACAAAAAGCTGAAAAAGAAGTGTGATAAAGAAATTGTACTATCAAAAAGTCAACTGACAATTAATTCTTCGCGTATAGTTGGGAGATTTCCATCCACAACGGCGAAGAAATCGCCCGACCATAATATAAGAATAATCAATTACCCACTTATTTTCATCAACAACATTTCTTCATTACACTCTTTCTCGAATCGACAGTTATTTCAATTAATACAAAAAAAAACTTATTTTATTCAATTGAAAAAGTGATTCGACGAAAAAAAAGCGTGAAAATAAATGTCCGCTTAGTTACGTGGCCTTAACCTCCGGAGCCGTCGGATCCGCGACTCGCTTTCGGATTCATTGAGCGATTCGCCACTTGCGTAACTATGATCCGCGAACGTTTTCATTGTTCCGTCGATCATAGCCGGAAGTACGTAGAAGTACGTACGTACTCGCGCGGATAATCGAACGTAGATGACAGAGTATGCTAATCCGTATAACGAGCCGAGGTGCACATATATCTATATATACATACATATATATAGTATATGAAGACTACGTACGTTGAATTAACAGCTATCGCTGTGGCGCGTGCTTAACGTACCAAACTCGACAAGTCGATCATGGAATCATGGAAGTTGCGTACGAGGTCGATTAACGTCCGGTGCCGCCGTCGTCGTCGTCGTTCTGGTGATAGAAACGTGCGGGTACCTCAATTACGATCGATTAATCGAAGGTTTCTATCTTTCCGTCTCTCTCCCGCCTCTCCATCGCGCACAGTTCGAATTTTCCCGAATACGCTCCCATCCGGCTTTCGCAAATACGATATTCCCGACGATAATTGTCATCGATAATTGTTTAACCGCGACAATTCGCCCGGTTATTATCGTTACGATTATTAAACAACGTACAACTGCGGCGAGGCCCGCGGGCGTCGTATCGCTGACGATCGATAATATCACTCGCGGTACGTAGGGCATTCTAAAAATATATTTATTTGGGAGTTTCGCTTCTCCGGGTGACCTCGTTGCCGGTGACTCGGTCCCGCTCGGTTTGATACCGTATTTCGCTGTGCTTATCGATCGGCTCTTTGTACGTACGGAGAGAGACGGAATTTTATATCAAAGCGGTAGATGTGTGTTGGCAACTCCGACGCGGTGAAAACACACCGCGAAACCGCGTCAAGACCGCAAAGCGTGTCTACACATAATTCGGGATTCTTGCGGTACTCGTTTTATATCCGCGCGCTATAGCGCTCCGAGATATCCGTAGAACTCGGTCTAATTATGTACTTTGCGCTTTCTTTCTATCGCCGAGATATTTATTTCCAACCTTGGTATTTTCTTTACTTAGGCTGCTTTTTTTGCACGCTCATTCTTTCTGTAATGAAACACATTTTTATAATCATAGTAATGATAATAAATAATAATATTGAAATAACAATTCATTATTATAATACAATAGTCGAAAATTGAGAGCAAATTGCGAACACTTCTCAATGCTATGAAAATCTGACAAAAATCATGCATTTCACAGGTACTAAAAAGATTAATCTTGCATAATAATAATTCCAAAATTTCATTAACAAATTGATTAAAAAAATTCTATACCATGATAGTGTATAGATAAAAAATAAAATAGTCGGGAAATTTTCGTACTAAATGACGAAAAAATCGTCCTACTATAATAACCAAATAATGGTTATTACATTTTTTTTAATCACATTCCTTCAATCATGAGTTTATGAGTAATTTTTGTAAAAACCGTTCGATGCGATATGCTTTGGAGCGAACGTATTGGAGAAACAGTGGAAGAATTCGCCTGCATGTGGGACACTCAATTGAGCGTCGATGTCGGTGCCAAAGGTATCATATGCTTTTACGAGAATGCGCCATACAAACTCAGCTGCACATGCAGGTATAGAATTTCGGATCTTTCGTTCAAAACTGCAGTTTATTTAGTCCGAGTCCCGGCTTGAGGCCGTTGCTCAGCGACCATCGGTCTCTCCGCATAACTCTCTCTCTCCCTCTCTCTCTCGTGAAATTCTGCTCGTGTTTATTCCTCGCTCTTTCGTTTCGGTGCAAAAGAGCTCCGGTTAACGAATACCCCACAGCGCTGCGGATCCTTCTCTGCCTTCCTCGCAATTTACCCGCGACGAGTGACCAAAACCGCGGGCATTCGATTCACTCGGTTTACTACTGTTTCTCCGCTCGTGAAGGAAAATATTATTTTCCCGCACGAATGAAACCGTCGTACGTAAAGCTATTTTTTGTTGGGACTTTTTTTTTACGCGTCTCTCTTCGCGAGTATTTTAATCACCTTGACGGTTTCGGCGTTTCAATATTTTTCTGCTATATCGTCGCTTGTATTTTTGTTTTGCAATTTTTTTCTACGAGCCTATTATGATCGAGAATTATCTTCTATCGTCCTTGCGAAGCGATGTTTTGTTCCTACAGTACTTCGTCGAGAATATTGGAATTCATGTATAAAAAAAAAATTCTGTCAGTGAAGAAAGGTGAAATAAATACATAGATGGTTACCGCATATAATACATTAATTCTAATATACGAACGAGAACTAACGAACGGGAAAAATGAAAGAAACGATCCCTGCCGGGACAGCGACCCAATTAGCAGAAGAGACGAGTTGATCATTAAGGGAATCGCGTTGGTGGACGCGAATAGTTGGAAAAAAAAGCAAGAAAGTGCGAACAGAGAAGAGAAAATCCTTTTTTTTTCGAGCTCATTTTCGCGCTGCGACAATGGCGAGGGGCCAGAAGAGTCATCCCCGATTCTGTCCCATATCTTCTTTTTTACCTTCTCGCTTTTATGCTCTACGTGATCTACATAATGCACATTGCTCCGGATAGCGGAAATCACTTCCAAGGCCAACGGTACAATGCGCAACCACCACACGCGGCCTTTTTTCCCCAACGCTTACCTTGAACTATTAATTTGCGAACCTTACGCTGAATCTTTAGCCAAATTTGTCTCAATGATAATATTAGTATCAATAATAATAATAATAATAATATTTCCCGAAAAAATGTTCATTTTTTATCACATTTTGGTCGGTCTCTTTAATTACCTGACCTTGACAAATATGCGATATTTATTTATTTATCATTGAGCTGAAAATTTA
Source organism: Ischnus inquisitorius (assembly GCA_963924025.1). Taxonomy (NCBI): domain Eukaryota; kingdom Metazoa; phylum Arthropoda; class Insecta; order Hymenoptera; family Ichneumonidae; genus Ischnus; species Ischnus inquisitorius. The sequence goes on from OZ001251.1 coordinate 15,137,960, forward strand.
TCGATTTGTCTATTATTCACTCTCGTAACTAGAAAAACATGATCGATCTCAGAAATAGAGTTATTATTATTATTATCTTGTCGCATCACTGGATTTGGTCGAGTTATATCGAGTTATGTTCCCACTATAACGTTAAATATTCGATACGTCAGGCTAATGTGCACGTTCTTCTCTCTCGAGTTGCAAAAAAAAACTCCAGGTATCGTAATTCTCTCTTATCTGACATTATCGATCGGCTCGGTGGCCGAGATATCCGTGGATTGTGATAAAAAATTTCGTCGATAAGAAAAAAATGTAACCTTCCTAGTCGATCTCGAAATTATTACTCTTCATCTTTTTTTCTCCACGAACATTCGTGAACACAGTTTCTAACAAAAAAAACTAAAGCTGGACTTTTTTAATTTCTCATTCCAAAAAGACATTCTTCTCGATGTTCTTCGTCCCATAACTAAATTTTAACTACTCATCCTTTTTTCGACCTCACCTCTTCGCGACATTAAATAATTCGACGATAAAGAATTTTTTTCAGCCTCTCCCCGTGAATTATCTGGTTTGACGGAAAAAGCCTTTGAAAAGCTGACAGTGCCATTAAAACGTCAAGAATCGATAGCGGAGTTGATAACGAAGTTTGGGCTTTCAGCCGAGGCGAGTCTCTGCAGAGAGAGAGAGAGAGAGAGAAAAAAAAAAGGGGGGGAGGGGGGGCGAGGGTATAGGACATTCGAGAGCATAGCGCGGGCGGAAGGCACCTGTCGAAGTCTCTGTGTTTCTCTGTCGAAAGGATGCCCCCCCCCCCCCCCCCCCCCCCCCCCAAGCGACGGCACCTTTACCTTTCGCGCGATCACACAGTTTTCCTCCGGGATTTTGCGTCGAGAAGAGAATATCGACGGATCCAAAAGCAGATCAAGCGAGACGCGTAGAGAGCGCGGCAGAGATAGATACGAACGAAAAGGACGAGAATCAGAAGGAAACGATGATAACGGACGTGCAGTGGCATTGAATAATAAAAAGTAGTACCAGCTTGCAATTCGCCAGAACGAACGATCACAGTATCCATCGATTCTACTCTTTTTTTAACTTAATTAAATGTTGTACAACTATTTTTATATCTCTAAAACCGAACGGTGAATTATTGAAGCGTAAGCTTTTCTTGAAAATCGTATTGTTCGTTCGGCGAATTGGTCGAGAATCGAATGAAAGCACATTTTTTTGTTTGAAGTAATTTTAGCGGTACAAAGGAATGTGAGATTCAGCGAGAATTTTGAGCGTTTTTCAATGGGATAAACATCGAAAAAAATACAAGCATACGGAAAAAGCACGAAAGATTGGTTTTGTGTAATTATAATTCCAAAAAATGATTAACAAATTCATTTAAAAATCTAGTATGCAAATGTGAAGAAAAATTAACTGATAATTTTCATCAGTAAAAAAAGTTAGGTTGCCGAGTGATTTTTTTTTAAGTTTTTTTTTCACCATATTGTAACTAACTTCTTGAAATTATGATTGCGCAGAATTAATCCCGCGAACATCTTTCATATGTTCAATTTTTTTCAGATTTTTATCCCATTGGGAATCACTCGGAATTCTCCCTGAATCTCGCATTTCCTTGGATTGTGCCGTTCCATGCCAAGACCATTTTTTTTTAATCTTCAAAACCAAAAGGTAAATTATCAAAGCTTGCAATTTCAAAAAAATCGTATTGTTCGTTTCGCGAATTGATCGAGAAACGAATAACAGTAATTTTTTTGTTTAAGCGCTTTTTTTGTGATATTGCAATACCGAGTGTAACTGACTGACCACCGCGATAGAGTAAATAGTAATGTGGTAAATAGGTCGCGCATGGCGTTGACGAAGATCGCAGCAGAGCCGGCGGCCATAGGCCGACTTCGTAGAACCGGAAGCGTCGGAGAACTCGAACGGAAACCTGCGACTCGTATGCCGCGAGATAGAACGAGAAGGCTTTCGAGAGTTATATTATATACTTCAACGAGTGCGATACTCCCGTAGCCGGATTCTCTCGAGGTCCGCTCGTGGTCGTTAATCGATTCGTTGATAAATACTTCGAACGTTTCAACCTCGTTCCAACGAGACAATTTGAATTTTCATGTAGATTTTACTTTATTTTTTCTATCTAAAAAATATGGATTCCCCCTGTTTTTTTCAAAAAGAGATGTTTTTTAAAACATCTCTTTTTTTTTTTTTATAAAAATGTATATGCATTGTTTTTCGAGTTTTAACTCAATTTGGTGGCAATTTTGCCGCGATTTTCGAAAACGTGAACTCAATGTCTAACTCGATTTCTTTTCATATTTAATCTTTATTGTTGTCCGGATTTTAACTCAATTTTTTTCTTTTTTCTGTTTTTCCCCCCGAGAAACAGCTACATTACCGTGGAAAAAAAAAAAAGTTTCTTTGAGGAAATATTTTCATAGTCGAATTATACGAAGCATCAGAATACGAATACGAAAGACTCGTATGTACGAACGTCAGAGCAGTCATAACGTTTTTATTTTTTGTATTTGCTCCGTGACACAATTTTATCGAGACTACATATATATCTTTTTTTTTCTTTTTCATTCAGCGCTGAAACAAATCAGCGAAACACGATGAGAGCGTTCGCGTGTCCCCGAAGTATTGGGTTTTTATTATTTTTCCGACTGAACGGAATTGTCTATGCCCATTACGTGTATCGATGATTTTTCCATCAGCTCGTGTCCTTGAGATATTAAAAAAAAAAACGGAATAAAAAGAGCATAAAAAGAGGAACTACAAAACGAGAGTTCAAAGAGGATTGAGAAAGCTCGCGGAGAAAGAGAAAAAGACCAAAGAGAGATTTCCAGCTTTTCCTGAGATTGAAATTTTTTTTTTTTTCCGACGAAAGGAATCCGGAATTCTCTTTGTTCATTTCGCTCCGCGCGTTCTCCACTTCCTCCGCGCCGTTATAGCCCATAGAGAGATCTCGCTCTCTCGAAAGCTCGGGAAGCGTGGAAAAAAAAGGCGACGCACCGTAGTTCGGCACAATAGCCATGTGTTACAAGGGCGAAATAGCACTCTGGCAAATTCTCTATCGGATTCACGGCGCGGCTCGACCCCGCGCGATGGAGGTCAGCGCGGGCGTATAACACTTTGACCCATTCCCCGAGGATACGCGAGAGTCTCGATTAAACGGTGAATTTTTAAATTTCTGACCGTGCACCCCGATACCCAATTACCGTGCTGATAGAGCTGCTTTTCATCTTTTTTTTTGTTCTCGTGTTTATTTTTAACTCGAAGCATAAGCACGACGAAGAAAAAAAAACGATTTTCCCGTTTCTGTGCCTCCGTGAATTTTCAACGCAAAAAACAAAGCCCGACGTAAACAAAAAATGATGAATATCTTTCTTTTACATTTGAATATTCATAAAATGAATATAACAACAATATAACATTAATAACAATAATAATTCATTGATATTTGTGAAATAAATATCAATATTTCAATTTTTTAAATTTTATATAGTTCAAAAAAACAATTTATAAAGCAATGAATAATATTAGTGACAATAATATCAAATTAATGTATTCAATTATGCGATCGCGTTCGATAACAATAAAGTGACTATTTATATTTTTCGGTATCACAACTGGACTCAGAGTCTATTCCAGTCATGGATACTCATTGGGCGCGCATAAACAGGGATCTAAACTGCGTGTCCGAGTACTTTGTGCACTCGTGGCTCGAGGCGTATTATAGTTATGCATTATTATAGGCATACGCACATTGTACTGCCGCAAGGGTTCTCCGTATCAAAGTGTTCTCAGCGCCAGTTTAGCTTGTTCTCCGCACGGTTCCCTTTCGTTTCTCTCGCGCTCCGGTCTCTTTGTCTCTTTCCGACGCAAGGCTCTCAATGTGTGCACTACGGTGCGGGACTGGTGCGGGACTGGTGCGGCAGTGCGAGAACGACGCGGCCCTGATGCGGCCGCAGAGCGCGCGAGGCGGATAACGATGTGAATGGTGCCGGCCTCCCGTTCATTATCAGGCGTTACACCATATCCTGCCGACCTGTTATCTAGTCAGGATATAGCGAGCACCCGCAGCCGAGCAACGGCGACGAATTAAACGGCCGTTGCTTCGCTCTTTGCTTTACTAATTTCTTAATATTACACTTTTCGGACTCTTTCGCGCTTTCTGAAAGGTTTTCATCATTCAATTCGAAGCCGAACGAACTTAATTCGATGAATAACAATTATTCGGGCTGTGCGATTCTATTTTAAAGATTGATTCAATTTATAAAGGAAGCCAGAAAAAAATATCCTATTTTATTGAGAGGTTTTTTTTAATGGAATTCAATAGGAATTCTTTTCACATAAGAAAAATGTATTTCGAGAACCGAACGAATCCGTGGGGTATGCTAATTTTCATCAATTTCGTGTATTGTTCTACATACGTGTTTCTATTTTTAGTTCGAATATTCTAATATTCTCCCGTTTCAGTGCATACCAATTAATATCAAAACTTGATGCATTTATATGAATAGAAATCATATTCAACTTCGTATTTCAACTCAAATGCGGCGCGAGGTGAATCGTGGATAACAATTTGCGTAAATGAGATAAATTTAATCTATTTATCAAAGCATCGAAAATGAATCGTTTAACTTATTTAAAGAACTTCGAACTTTTTTATTTTATTTTTATGCGAATTAATTAATTTATGCGAATAAGGAGAAACGAAGAAAAATGTATTTAGACGTAATGCGACAGAGGGAGGTGGAGGGAAGAGTACGTACGAACTAAATAGAATCGTTCGCGAGCTCGACGAGAAGCGTATACGTTACGAATACCTACACGAGAAACCGGGCACGTCGAAGAGCGAGCAGCGCGAGTCACCCGGAAATGCCAGACGAGACTACGGCTGAATGTGCCGAATGAGAAGGAGAACAAAAGACGCAGAGCCCGGAGAGAGAGAAATGGATCGGAGTAATCGTGACGCGAGTTTTTACTTTTTTTTTTTTTTTTTTTTTCGCTACTGGAATTCCAGTACGATGTCTCTGCGACGTCCCCGATCCGTCGCGCGCTGTGATACTTTTATACGCGTAACTGAATGATTGACGTGAAAAGTTAGGATTCATTTGAATTTTCCTTTTTTTTTGTCGACTCTTTTCGAAAAAATGTATATATTCATAATTGTCAGGATTTGCGAAGAAAAAATAAGGAAATGAAATTTGAAAACTGTAAAAAAATGATGAAATAAGACAATCGATTTTTGTACCTTGATATGTCCATGGAAAATTCGTTCGCAATCGCGATCCTTGCCGGGCTCGCGCGCAATTCGCAAAAGTCAGCGGAGTGAGAGTGCCACAAGCTCCCGCAGTGGTAATAACTCTTCACGATAACTCCGCTGAATGCTCTCGCCTCGTATGCGCTGAAACGTAAACTTTTCACGGGAACGAGAGTTCACGCTGTTCCAACTACCAAAGCTCTTCCCCCGGCGGCGTTTGCGTCGCGTGAAAAAAATAGAAGCAGACTTGCCACCGTGAATAGAATATATTAGACTTTTTTTTTTTTTTCGCTCTCGCGTATTCTTTTTTCTCAATTCTAAAATAACTGGATTGTGGCAAAACATTGCTTCGAACTGAACAACGACGGAATATAGACGGGAGAGAAAATTAATAGATAAAGAGATACCCGGATCGATAATTCTCGCGGAGCGTTTTCGTTTCCGAGGGAACGAGAAATTCGCCTCGGTTCATCGACTATCGGGTATTATCGGGCGGAGCTGCGCCATTCGCATTCCATAATCTCGTCAGGCATTGTCCAGCTCTCTCCCACTCCGTGTCTTTCGCGCTTCTCTCTCTCTCCTTTCGCGGCTCTCGCAGCTACGCTTCGTTCTCTTTATTATCCCTATTCGGTCAACGTAATGTATACCGCAACGAATCGTCTCTCGGCGTTGCTGCGACGCCATTATCATTGCTCTGGGAAATATTGGATTGAAGATTATTACGTGTTGCGCGGCTCGCAACATTGCCACGACATGCGTAATCGTCGTATCGCAGCGCGGAATTTTTGTTGATCAAACATCCCCGAGAAAATCGCCGTTGAAATTCATTTTTATCGAAATTCCGTTTTACGTAAATCCGGATGATTTATTTGAACAATTTTTATTCGATGCAAAACAATCGATGGTTGGGGTTTATTTGTAATGCATTTTTTTTTGTGCATGTTGAGAATTTTTTTTTATAAAGACTTGTTCTTTATTGGGATGAAGACTTATTCAAGAAAATGGATTTAGAAAATAATGTGGGTCGAACGACTCGTTTGATTGAACTGATTATCGATTTTTGAATCGCGTTGAATTTCTTTTAATGACAAAGAGTTCACGTGGTCTCGAATACCCAGAAGAGCAATTAAATCAAAAAGTAATTGGTAGTTTCTGTAAAGTTTTAATGCCCTGAGTCACCATGAAAAGGAGAAAATGAAGATATTTTTCCTATCCATCACCGTATATCTTGATTGACCAACATTTAAAGCCTGCGACTCTGTTGCAGAATGAAGTATGGAAAAATGTAGTTCGATTTTCTGAAAGGGCCATTAAAAAAAAAACTTATTTCTGTCATTAGACATTTTTAAATCATCGAGAATTTGTTTTAATGAAAAAAAAATAAAAAATGTATGCGGTCAGGGTCACGCGGGAGGGCAACGAGAAGCGAGTTAAACGAGTCTCTTTATTACTTTTTTTTAATATCACTGCAAACTCCCTTTTTTTCTTCATTTTCGTTATTTCTAAACGTAACTGCGTGCGAAAAGTTTAACTCGAAACAATCCGTTACTTCAGTTGGTTAAAGTTTCGGTCGAGGCTCTTCTTCTCAGCACGTGATAAGAGTCCTCCAAAGAAGGAGGAAAGAAGAAGAAGAGGACAAAAAAAGAAAGAGCGACAGGCTCGACGAGAAAACTTTACAAGTCTGAAACGTTAATTTCCTTCGTCGACGTTCCTTGACCCTCCCCTCCCGCCGGAGTGCGCGGGCGTATACGTAGTACGTCTGGCTCGACGGAGGGTAACGAGAGTAATTAGCGACCGGCGTTCTTGGTCGGGTCACGAGACGACGACGAGGAGAATCTCGCACACGGGACGGAAGAGGGTCGGGGAAAGGGGGAGGGCAGGCGGATATGCCACTAGGTATGCAGAGGCAAAAGATCGGCGGGATCGAGCGCGGGCGTGACTGTGAAATATCGGACGAAAATAACGAAGCAGTGCCCTTCCGAAAGCCGGGTATGGGATGCAACGAGCGAGGAAACTCCGGGATGCTTGCGTTGAAAACCCCCGAAGGCACGTTATATCCGGAAAATTAATGGCCACTCGGGCACGCGCTACCTACGTCTGTTCTTTTTTTTTTTTCGTAATGCTCTTCTTGTACTCGAGTAATTAAAATCAAACATGTTGCGGCCGTGTTCGATGTTAAACACGCGCGTTACACGGGTCAAATCGTTCATGCAAACGTGATACGTTATCGTAGTAGAATATACCGAAGAAATTTTAATTTAAGGGGATTCCAATTTAACGGTAAAGAAAATTGTCGAATACACGATTTAAAACGAAGGAAATGCGTTTTTTTACGAATTGTGGTGATTTTGACGATTCCTTTGATCGATCAAATTTTTTATTTAAATATTTTCTACAATTTCTTTAAACAAATAAAACCATGTGATTGTGTCTCTTCATCGCATCCCTAGAAAAAGATAATAAGTGGTCAAAGTCGTCAAAATATAAAGTAAAATGACATTAAAAATACTAATATTGTATTAAATAATAAGCAGTCATTCTTATTATTTTTCTCATCAACTCGACGATAATACTAATTGCAATATGATTAGTCAAACAAATACGAAGCTTCATTCGTCGAAATTATTGTTTGTCCATGAGAAAAAAAAAATGCCAAATAAACAATTCGAACTGTAAGAAAAAGTAATTTTTATTTTCGAAAAAAAGCGATAAAAATGATTTGCATGGTTGCACTGATTATTTTACCGGCTAACAACCGCTAAATAAATTAACAAGTTTTGTCGTGTTTTTTGAACCTCAATCTCGAAAAAGTGCTTAAAAACAACGAACATATAGCGAAACATAATTCCGCCCATAAATCCGAATTTTCATTGACCGAGATGGCATTTTTTTTCCCTCATTCACCGAAGTGATTGCTGTGTCAACTTTCGCCGGGATTCTTCGAAAGACTTTTCAGACTCATTCCATGAGTACGTCGTTTTTTTTCTATATCGATTTTTTTTTTTTTCATATACATCTATATCTATACGCGCGGTATCATCGAGAAGAGAAAAAGCACTCTCGCGCGCTATTTGCTCGAAGAGGCGGTTTCGAGGAGCTTAAACCGTGAATCGATCAGTCATTCGCGGTGGATGGATACAACCGTCTGATACACACATATCGACGCCGAACACGACGCGCGAGTACCCGCAAGCTTATACTATATACATATATCGACAGCCAAGAGAGGCAGCAGCGATATGGCGAAAGATCTTCTCGATATCTCGACTATTGAACGTGACTCCGTCTCGTCGTATCTCGAGCTGTTTCCCTCATCTCCATATATAGTTCAATGCTCCGTATTTCGCGCGTGCAATGCGGTAACGCGTATGCATTCGTAATACTCGTGTCGACACATACGCGCGTCGTGTACGCGAGAGCAATGAACACACATGGCCTATACGTTCGGGAATAATCCGCAAAAGCGCGAAACGCCCACGCAGAATTTCCAAAGCTCCCGGTGTACTCGGTGGTATTACGACGAGACAAAAGCGGGCCAGAGAGATAGCGAGATGCGCGGAAGCGCTGGAATACGATGAAGAGCGAACGAGATGGAGAGAAAAAAAAATTCAAAAAAAAAAAAAACGAAAAATGCGATAAGAGAAAGAATAGGGTGGGCGTCTCTTGTGTACGCCCCGAGGATTCGTATAGAAAGCTCTGTGTAGTTGTCTCTGTATATGCCGGCTAAACGTATTTGTCCTTCATCCTCGTATTCGCCTGAGTCAGCTGCGCATACTCACGTTATCTCGTTTCTTCTATGAGAAAAGCATCAAATGCTGAGCAGCGAGGAGACGTTTCTGAGCTCATCGACGAAAATATTGCTCTCATAATCCTCCGCGTACACACATATAGATCTGCGTCTGGGCAGGCGAGACGAAAAATATTGCTTCTCTTTCCGCCAATTTGCGAAAATCGGCGAACGTCGAATGTAAGAATAATCCAATTATTTTTTCTCCGCAAAGGGCGCCGGCGTCGAGACTCCGTCCGAATCTTGACGCGACAAGGTCAACGCTAAGAGTAATGTTCATCTGATACTGAGGCCATTTTTTTACATCACTTTTCCTGTCTTTGAATGAGAACTACGATTATATTTTATAGTTTTGATTTTGCTCACTGTTGAAAGCTCACTATTGGGTAGGAAAGTTCGGATAAATGAAGGGATAAACTTGAGCGATTAGATTTTTTACAAGTCTCCGAAAATTGAGAGAATTGCGAACACTTCTCGATGGTATAAAAATCTGAAGAAAATCATGCGTAATCAGAAAAATGAAAGAAAAAATCGTAAGATTCGTAAAAAAAATGTTGAGTTTTCGGGAAATTTGTTGAATTTGTTGTTTGATTTGTTTGTCTATCTCATCAATTCAGTTAATAATATTATGAAATTATCTTATGCAAAAATTGATCTTTTCAGTACCTTTAATATGGATGATTTTCTTCCGATTTTTACACCATCGAGAGGTGTTCGAAATTCTCTCCATTTTCGCGAACTTATGCAAAATAAGACATTTTGAGACGTTTAGTTGGTTTGATTCTCATTAATGCGTGCCTTTCAACCGATAACCCCGCGAAGGACGATCGAGTTCTCGATCATTGGCGCGCAAAGGACTAAACGTTTGTTCATCTACGTTTATGTATGCGCATAAATGGATATCGGAGTATGATACACATTGTGTATAAACCATGCATAGATTCATGAGTGAAGTATTCCCGTACGCGCTTCGCTGACCCACATTTTCCCCCCGTAACACGTTGTGCAAACATTGTTCAGATTCGCACCGCGTACAACACGCTCGGGCGCACGTACCGCTCACGCAAACGCATTTGCGCACGGTTCTCTCTTCGTACACTGACCTACCTTCAACCTCTCTAGACGATTCTCTCGCGCACCTTCCACTTCTGTCGCGTCTTTGCGCTCGTTGCGATCTTTTTTTCGCTCATTTTTTCTTCCTTCTTTCTTTTCATTTCCTTCTTTTTTGTTGCGCCATACTGACTGTGCTATATCATCGCGGCACGTTCCGGGACCAGGAAGTGAGAACGTCGAGTAACGGGTGGGAGCTACCCAGCTCGAAGCTCTTCTCGCCTGAATGCATTCCGTGAAATAAATCTCCTCTATTTTTTCCTATCTTTTTTTTTTTTTTTTTTAAATACAACTCGATTTTTTTTAAAAAGTTTTCCGCACTTCTTCGCTCTCACGTTTTTCTACTTCTATCCAATCTCCCTCGCGCTCTGTACACACACGTATAATACAAGTTTGCCTTATCGTTACGTACTCGTTTCGCACTCGTAAAGCTGCATCTCTACGTGCCGCGAAAGCGGCTCCAGCCTCGCCATCCGAACCGGGATAGGATAAAACACGGAATTTTTATTTTTCAATGCCTCATACATTTTTCATGAAAATTTCCCCGGTAACCCCGGCGATTGTTGAGATTCCGGCGAATTAATTCTCGTTGGAATTTTTATATGCATTTTTTTTTCTTATTAAAATTTGTTATTATAAGCGGAGAAATCTCGTCGCTCGAATTATTCTTACGTCTGACCTCTTTTTTTTTTTTCTCCTTTTCGTGGGAAGTCGATGGTTCATTCGAACGCAGTGTTTTTTTTTCTCTCTCTCCTCTCTTCGCATTATTATCGCTGGAAGCACGGCGTCGCTAACAAAGCCATCGGCTAATTTGCTTTGCCGATGAATATCGCCCACTCGCGAGAGCGGGGATGCTGAGCTCGAGAGGGCGTTGGCGGAAAAGTCTCGTCGCGCTTTACAAGAATTTATCGCCGAGCGCGAGTTCCTTTCTTGTACGGTGCATATGCGGCAGAGCATTGCGCGTCGCATCAAAGGATATTCTCGTGACCTTTGACTCGAAAAGTTCCTCGAATCTCAATAATCCTTCCCGTTCCCTGGCTCGCTTGTCGCGCGCCTCGGTGAAAAATAAAAAGGGAATCCTTCACGAAAAACAACTTAAATCCTGATGAATTAACTCGAGGCCGGAGTTGCTTCGTTCCGGGCATCCACAGGCGTATTATCAAGAATATTCTCAAAGAAAGCTTTTGTTTTTTTTGCGCTGTAAGACTAATAACCCCTTGTTTTAGGCTTAGTTGATACAAATTATTCATTAAGATCTTTTTTTTTAGTCGCGTTTTTTAACTCTGTTTGAAATCATTTATCAAATAGAAAAAGTTGAAGATTTTTTTATGAATTGTTTAATTATTACTATTATTATTCATCTGGATTACTCACGGTTCGCATATTATAGGAGATATTTTCTCGTCGCTGAGAGAAGATCTCCGGACTATAATACGCGAATGATAACTCTTTATTAATTCGATTGGATTACTTCAATATACTTTGTATAACATTTTCAATCTTCGTAATCTCATTATTATTCTATCCTTTCGAACTGAAATATAATCATTTTTTAAATCACTGCGTAAATTATCTCGATCTTTATTCTACAACTTCCATTTTTTTTCCCTACAGATAGTCGGAATAAACATTTTTTTTTGCGAAAATTCAAAGTCTCCCGACTTCAAGAGAAGTGCAATAAACGTATTATCTAAAATGACTGAAATGAAAAATCATTCGTGAGTTTTTTCATTTTTGTAAAAAAAAAAAAAATTCGTTCCATTATTTTTGAGGTAGAAAAATGGACCACAAAATATCAAATCAGAGTAAAGGTAAAAAGTAAACAAAAAATAATATAAAAGAAACTCGTTCGTCAAAAGTTTCGAAGGCAAATGCCAGATAGTCATAATTATTTTTCAATAAACACTTTTATGATATTTTATCGAAGTCTTTTCTCTCCACGGGGACGCATCGAATTTTAAGAATCCACGGACTAAAACCGATCCTCCCCGCTAACGGAGCTACATTCCAAAAATTGTTGAAAGATTCTTCGTCGTTTCGACAAAAATCAGTGACAAACTCTCGAGGTGGACGCGACAAATCGACACCAAACGCAGAATTCTTCTCTTTTTTTCTCTGCCATCCATCGCGAGGTAAAAAGTACCGAAAGATCAATTAACAATTAAATCTCTGCTTATCTTGTTTCAATTTTTATCACGATCCGTGCGGATACGTTTATAATTGTTCGCATCTGACCGCCTATCGGCCCAGTTACGAATTGTATGGCCGAATATTACAGCGCCGATGATATCGATCGTCCGCGTGTGTACGCGCGATGAGATATATCCGATTTAAACTCGGTGAGGGGTCGGGGTGGGTCGTTGCCGACTATATTCCACCGCCGCTGTACAATGGCGCTAGTTCAATCGCTTCTTCGGTCCACCCACGGCCATCTCCAGAATCTACAGAGGCATCATCATCGTTTCAACGTTCACGTGTGCGCACTGTACAGCTATTACATTTGCGCGGCGATACCCACGAATCGAATCTCCGGCGTGCACGACACGTAACCACTTCGACCTGCGTCCTACGCTCCCTTCGACTGCATCACCAGATAGCAGCTTCATCACACACCTTCGTGACGCGAGCCGATAAATTCGGAGTACGAACGAGTGCATGTATCGTGCTAAATATATATCGTAGATTGGTACGCGAAACGACTCATAACTATCAAATCGGTCACTGTTTCTTCAAATACGATTTTGCAAAAATTATATTTTAGTATGATAACTAAAATAGGATTTTTCAAAAATCTGAAAAATAATACAAAAATGACAATCTTTGTTTTCGCGGAAATATTTTTTCAATGGAAATCGACGACAAAAAAGTAGGTTTAATATTCATCATGAATCACTATGTAGATTTTTTTAATACACGTGTCAATCTTTCTTTCAATTTGACCAACGTGTCATTCACGGATTTTGATGAAAAAAAAATATACCAGTGAAAAATAAAATGTAATAACGGGGGAAGGTAAAATAAAAAAAAATATCGATGCTATTCAAGAGAGAGGAATGGGGTGGGAAATGCGATCGCGGAGATTGAGCTCGATTATTAGTCTGGGCTGCGTCACGTAAATTGCAAACAACGAGAGCGAGGATGAAAAATGAATGGAAAAAAAGTATACCATAGCCATTCAATTCTATGGGGCAGAATATGCAACGGAATTGGCGTTAACATTCAATCGCTCTTGCCGATATCTCGCGGAATCGATTTGCAGGCACTCGCGATTCGAGTGACGAGAGAACAAAAGTATTCTCGGATTCTCGTATATTGCAGATGAAGAACATTTCCGAGTAAGAAGACCGCTCGGAATAATTATAATAATGAACGATTTCAGTTATTATTATCATATTATACGTACTCAACGATTAATGAATAAACTACTTTTTTCTATCTGACTTTTTTCGCTTTTTATCCATGATGGGAAAAAATTATTTCTCCATAATTATTACAAATCAGAAATCCGTTTTTTGAACACATGCACTAAAAGTTCCCCCTTTCGTGCCTTTAGGGCATGGCGAAAGTGGCGCTTTTGCGCACTTTTGCCCCCACTTTTCGCGCGATCGTGCGAGAAAGTAACTTTTTCGCTTCACTTTGTGATATAAATGTGGACCGCTTCACAACCTCCGCCGCAAGCCCGCTTTCCCGCACTTGAATCACAAAGTACTATTTTTACCGTCTTTCAATCGGGGTCGTTTGTGTTTTTTTTTCCTACCGAGCATGGGAGGTAAAATTCAATTGGAAAAACAATACGAACTGAAAGGCAAAACTCCAATTCTCCGAATATCGATTTGCTCGATAGCGTTTATCTTTTCCGTTGAACAGATATCGAGTATCACAAAGGATTTCCCGACAAATTCTCGTCTACACGAGATAATGCTGCGGGTCGTTTTTTCTTTTTGCTTCTTTTTTTTTTTTTTTTTTGAGAATCCCCCGCGTAATTGTGAGCGGTGGGATCCGGTGGTGTTTCTCTCGAAAGGTCAAAGTCTCCCGGTATACCCGCTAACGGGGAAAAGCCCCGGAGCCGCCCGGACAATAACCACGACGAGAATTGTCTTGTCTACTTGTGGAACGCTCTTCTCTGTATGCTCAACATTCGTCGCGTTTACCTTACGCGCACATTCGCGTGTTCAGTGTTACGCGGTATGGAACACGGGGAAATCCTATGAGGGGCTCTCATTCGCGAGGGTGTGGTCCTCGGAAGTTGTGAAAAAAAAAAGAAAAAAAAGTGTGTGTGTGTAACCTTCGCGCAATGTTGGTGTGACTTCTTCCTCTGTTTCTTTTTTATATAAAAATCGGTAAATTTAACGCGTAACGCTGTACTATGTGTCACAATTGCGTTGCTATTTCGAGAAAGATGATGTAGTGCGAATAGTTACTTTTCAAGCAATCCGACTCAGTCTCGTACAAAGTGCCGGTTTTGCATAAAATGGATTGTAGGGCTCCAAAAAAATTCGAGGTGATAGTTTAACATATCCATTTTCTGCGCGTGAAATGCACTTTTTATTTACAGTAATGGATAGGAAAAGAAATAAATCATTTTGGTTTTTTTCGATGACCCAGTCCTTTTAAGCTGTAAACGCGAGTATGCCTAAAAAAAGGTGTTTACGTTTTTTGATGCCTATTGGCAGGGGGGAAGATATTGCACTTTCCCTTAAGGCGATGTGATACAGCCATAGGTGATACTCCAATGGAAACAACTCGCTTTCTCTCTTGCCTCCGAAACGGTTGCTCGGGTGTCCAAAAGCAAATTAGGTCCATATATCTTTGAAGGCACTGAAAAAACCTAATTTGGTTTCAATGACCAGAGCGAATAGCTCGCAGAAAATAGGGAAGGCGCTTTTGTTGCCGACCGAGACTGTGCCACATCGCCTTAACATTGATGTCGGTTATTCTCACAAAAAATGTGTTCTTCATCAATTGATATCTACCAGAATCCAGGAATGCTCTTGATCGTCCAAGCATTGGTACTTTTACCTTACGCTATTGTAGAATCTGATGAAATCTGTTGTAGTTGTATCTGCCGGTAAGTAACGCGACTTACCCTACCTTGAAAATGTAAAACGTCTCTGAAGAGGTTTGACTGCAAAAAATCAGCGGCTGGAACGAAAGAATCGAGTCGAGAGTGCGTCCTGGCATAGCTGTAAGGTGCCGGACTCGTCGAAACGTTAAATCTATCTTCGCCCGAACATTGTAGTACGTCCGAAGTGCGCTGAGTGTTAAATGTTAAATAACGAACGTTCGCACCGAGCTCCACACAAACGCCCATATTTACGTCTATACACGTCGTTGAGTTTGCGTCGGGGGACTACGAGTGTTCGAGGAATTTAACGAGGGGTGTCGTTTGGACGTCACGGGCTGCGAGCAAGAAGAATGTCCCGCCAGCGGGAGTTCGTATTATATACGCGTCGTGGCAACTTTGCCGGTACCGAAGCAAACTCCGTGTGTATTTCTCGCGGGACACGCGCCGATCGGAATCGCACCAACTATGCCGGAACTATGCTACGCAATATTCGACAATGTTGTACTTTCGACGAACAAAGAATGATCCAAAAATAACGAGCTCGAGGGCTCTTTACGAAAGAGGATACCAGAAATGGGAGAGAAATGATCGGTGAAGATTATTGAGAAGACACTAAATGTCGTTTCGATACTCATACATTTTTTTCCCTAGGACTGATCAGAAATAAAATGAAAAAAAAAAAAAAAACCAATGCATCAACATGTATCATTGCTTCAAGGGAATTCGAAAAATTTTTGAATATTTTATTCCGCTATTCAGGCGATGAACGAATAATTAAAGAGCTACATCACCTCAAGTCCGAGTCGAATACGGACTTTTCTTTCACAAGAACTATAATAATGGAAATGCTAGTGAAAAAAAATTATGTGGCCTTATTGTCTTCTGTGGTTTTATACCATGTGGTTTTATTGTCTTCTACAGATATCGAGAGGAAAATCAAACCTTTGCCTCGATTTTGAACGAATCAATAAAAATAGTTTGATGCATTTTTTTCATTGGGATTAAATCGAACAATATAATTGAACGACGATTATTCGTTGTCGGGTAGACCCACTCGTTTCAGGGTCGACATATTTCACGACTGTAGACAATTGGTCGAATAAATAAATAACGAAAACCCCTGGAACATAGAAGGCGTGTATGAAATATGCATACATATTTATACATATATATAATCACGCATAGTTTCCGAGTTATGCGAGCTGCGGAACGGGAAGTTGGCTCATAGTCGACACGAGCCATAAAGGGAGAAGCGTAGAAGCGAATAGAGAAGAAAAAAAAACCGTCGGCGAGCCTGTGGGAGGGGGTTGTTGGATGTTTGAGGCAGATGAGGAATAGAACGAGGAGACGCCCAGCTAGACAAGCTCTGTGTGCCTCTCCTCGCTTTTCTTCGCGAAGAGAAGAACCGAGTCACTTCGTGACACACTTTTTCCGCATACAATGGAGCGTTTCGAGCGCGGCTGATGCTTCGCGAAAGCGATATATAGCCAGATATCTACTTACAAAGTACTCCATATCAACCGCTACGTTTCGCTATTCTTCTCGGTTCATTCGAGTCTTCGACTCGCAAGAGTCCCGATTAAGATTTCCAAGCTTTCCGGGCAACGGGGATTCGCCCCTTTCCACTTCCGATCTCCGACAATCGGAAGAGCCATTCACGAGAAAAAATCAATTTCCTTATATCTCCGGGAATTTCAATGCCTGTTTAAAAAAATCGTTTTTTTTCAGACGTTCGAAATGGGAAATGAATGTGGGCGCATTGCAATGATGTCAGGCAATACTCATAATACGAAAAAAAGGTAGTCCTCGCGCAGTGTTCATTTCGCATAAGTGTGCGAAAATTGCGAGAGAATTGCGAACACTTCGCGATGATATAAAAATCTGAAAAAATTCATACGTATTCAGAAAAATAAATGCATCATTTTTATTTAAAAAAACTTGACTTGTCGGGAAATTCATTGAACAATTTTTTTGATTATCAATCTTTTAATAACAGTTGGCAATTATTATTATGCAAACTTAATCTTTTCCGTACTTTTAATATGGATGGATTTTTTTCAGATTTTCATACCATTGAGAAAAGTTAGCAATTCTCTCTCAATGTTCGCAAAGTTATACGAAACGAACACTGCGCAAGGACTGCCTTGAATGATGCCTCGCTGTACAAATTCCGTACAACTTACGTACTATTGGAATCGTGGGGTAGTTTGTAATTGTCGATAGCCGCATCGTTCGTGGTCGCGTGCTAGGTAATGAGATAGTTTAGGTAACTAGAAATTGAAGGTTGACTTCCGAGATAGTTTAGCTTTTTTCTTTACCCGATCACACTGCAATTCCGAGGCAATCAGAACATTAAACAAGCCTGCAACTTCCTTAATCTAACTAATTAACCCAGTTGCCGCTATTATTTTTTTTAACATACAACGGCGAATTGCACCTGACCAAATTTCACAGTTTCCTCCGCGTTCCAGAGATTTTTTCTTTTGGCTTTCACAACCCCGAAACGAGATCGATCAAAACCGAAATACGCGTCGAGATGTATTTATAAGAGGAATTCGCGAAGGAAGCATTGCCGAGGGGAGGTTCGCTAAAAGCTTTCCGAGGTTGTGTTCTCTTTTTCTTGTCTCCGCGATAACTTTCGGGCACCTTAATCGATATCCTCGCGTGTGTACATCGATCGAGATTAAGGAGCTGTCGGAAGGGATAATCGGTTGGTACACCGAGCCGGTGCGGTATTCGGAAGCCTTCGGATAAAACAGGCTCGTGTGTGTCCGTGTGCATGGGAGACGCACCAACCCCGGGGACGATCATAGGTCAGGCTGGGTCGTTCGGCTACACAGCGTCAACGGATCCACCGAACATCCTCGCTCGTCGGAGCAACTTCCTCTCTCTCGCGCTGTGCGCGCTTCTTCGAAGTGTGCGCGAAGGGCGGTGAGCTAGAGAAACTCTCGCGCTCCAATTGCCTTCGGTGTCGATGACCATGTTGACCCAACGACCTTTTTGCCCCGAGCCACTCGATTTTCCGTACACTCCCGGGCGAGCCTCTTCTTCCAAGAGTTCCAAATTTTCAATCTCAAGTATATCTTTTTTTTTCTCAGATATTAATCATACTTAATATTACATTTCCGTTCTGAAAAATGATTCGCAATTATCATTAATTATATAACAATAATATAATTGCATTATTATTATTATTTATTGTGTGTGAGATATAAAAGAGTCGGGACGAAAAAAGAACTTGGAAAAGTCGATTGAAGGGTTGAAAAAAAAATCTTTGCGGTGATTTCACGCCGAAGATTGAAATATATCGGTGGGAATAGAATTGTCGTAAAATTCAGTGACGAAGTGCGAGGGAAAGATAGACGTCGGGAGGGATGAAGAGGGGAAATACGGAAAGTCCCTCGACGCTGAAGGGGCGACCGAGTGCGATCAAGTGTATCGAGATTCGATGGAGCAGATAACGTATTTACAGCTCAAAGTGGACATCCAACGTCTCCGATGTGCTTGCCTTCTCGTATAGTCTAAAGCTATGTAAGCGTACGTGTGTCTATACGTATTGCGAGCGCCACAGGGAAGGTTGCGAGCGCGGAGAGGATTTCGGTGTACACACAGACACGCGTGTGCATACAATGAGGGTGTACCCGGCTGGCTTGGCTATCCTATCGCCGCACGGAGACAATTCCGAAAGCAACGGCCTCGATACTAACGACGGGGTTTGTCTCCGAGAGTCGGTATTCGGTATTGCTGCGGCAGCGACTTTCGTTTCAGATACTTCGGGGCTACTCCCGACCGACTCGATCTTTCCACGTTGCGGCGCTTGGAAAACAATGGAAATTAACCAGAGATCGATTTTTTTCCGTTTAATAGATCTCGGACGAGTCGAACGAACTGGACACAAAATTTCAATGGTTTAACTATTGACATTGCCGATTTTTTCTAAAAATTGGTGGTTTTGGATTTTTTTGATTAACTTTAGTCGAAGAAATATGATCGATTTTGTTTCGAGAAAATATTTCAGCAATTTCCAAATATTGTCTTCAGGAAACGTAGTCCTACTAATTGAACCTAACGTTTTCGACGAAAAAGCATAGGAATTACAAAAACGCGGCTAAAGTTTTAGTTACTTTTACTGCACTGAATAATTCATTGAGGGCACGTGTGTGTATATAATTACTATTAAAAGAGATGTAATTAGTTGAACTATAATCTTTATTATTGAACGGTATTACCGTAACTATAAATTATAACCATCTGGAAGATATCTTTTACAGTAAAAGTAACTATACTGATTTCTACAATGTACTTTTAACTAAGTTCAAGTACGCGTGACAAGCACTAAGTTTCCGATCAGCACGCGCTGAAATCAATCGAAAATCAATTAACCGTTCTCCACCGTCGTAGATCGCGGAGTAGCTGTACAGATTTTTTTTCACGCTGAAAGCTCGAGGGAATAGCCCAGGAGAAGGGTCACTCAGGAGAGATTCCCTTCTGGTATTATCGCACAACACACGAGGCGTCGTCGGAAACACGAAAGGGTGGATTAGATATACGAGGGTGCGGGAGCAAAACGATATAGGAACGTCCGTACTACGTTTACTACACATAAACAGAATATATTACACGCTTCGGCTCACTTCGCTCATAGCTAACGCGATTGATAAACTAAAAGCACGTAGCGCCGGTGTTGTTCTCCTCGGGGAAGCTGGGGAAGGGAACAGAAGGGATCGCACAGGAAATCGCGGTTTTAGAAACGATCCAGAAGTTCGCCGTGCGATGGAGTAACTTCGCTAATTTTCTCTCGGAACAGTTGCGTCGGGATACGTGAGAGGCCGAGAGTGGATCAAGCTCGAGCGACACACCGAACGTATGTTCGCGTTTGTCGTCCATGCATCGGTGTGCGTGGGTGTGGGTGCGTACGCTTCGATATAGGGCGGCGAACGGAGGAATGAGAGAGTGCGATGTAGACTCGAGAGCCCGAGGCTACACAACACACTTCGACACCTGCCTAACCCGATTGATAAACTCGAGACAAGGGGCCAAAGCCAGTAGCCTCTTCAAGGCACACAAACAGCAGCCGTATATAATGTATATACATTATATATGGGGTGTATTGTCGGATTCGAGCGATAGATAAACCACGCGAGTTACGAGTTGCTGATGAAGTTCGAACACTGCTTAGCGTCAGACTTTCTTTTCCTCGTCAGCGATAACATTTTGCTATTCAACTTTCTTCGGATGGTGTTCCATCATTTTTTCGTTAACTTCGACAAATTCGGCAGAATTTTTTTCTCAAGATTGAGCTACAATCGACAAAGAATGTTGTGGACTTTTAGTTAGTTTGTTCAAGGAAGTTTATCTGGTTCGCCAGGATAATCAAATCTGTGATTTTCATTTTTTCCGATTTTGTATAATTTCAAGAAAAAATAAGAATTGCAAAGACGACGAATTTTAATAATGCATTAATTTTTAATAATATGAACAAATAATCCTTAATTGTTCAAAAGAGTCTATGATTCATATAAATGTTGAATTTCGCAAAACGTAAGAAAATAATATAATTAATCTCGCATGAGTCCATCTTTTGAAAAAGAATAAAGCTCGCGTCTCGACTCTCGTTCGCTATGCAAATTTATCGCGGCGATAATTGCATCAATTTTCTCGGCGTTCCGGGAGACTCTCAATGACGCAATTCTGAGTTAATACTGAAGAATAATCGTGACTAGCGTCGAGAAAACGGGACCGGCTTGCAGAATCAAACGTGACGAATGGCGAAGCAGAGTGACTCGTTGCTCCGCTGCTCGGATCTTTTTGTGAATCATCCAGTTGCCTATTATTATAAATAAAAGAATTCTCGGAAAGAAACGCGAGAAGAGCAATGGGCGGAGGTGCGCAAGGCTCGTGAATCGTTAACCGGAAGCTGTCTTTTACGGGCTTCTCTTTGACTTCCTTTTCCGCGCTCGAAGCCTCGACCGACTCTCGATTGTTCTCTCCTTCCACTGAATTTTTTTCACGACTATACCTCGTACATTATATAAAGTTGTATATTATATACATTCATAGTTATATAGATATATACATCAGTAAAACACATAAACCTAAAATACCGACAGAGGCTGCCTCGACCAGCTTCGCGCTCTAATTAACTTTGTCACGACGAAAATATCATTTTTGTCGTTTACAACGCGAAACACAGTGGCCCGAAGTACAAGCGTTACCAACGCGCCTTCGCGTTCCCACGAGCTAGTTTTACCTTCGAGAAATTCGTCACACTGCCTTTTCTCCTTTTTTCGTTATTATTTTGATATCTTGGCAAAGTAATTACCGCGATGCGGTATTATCTACGACGGGATCGCGTGTCCTTCGTTTCGAATGAATTAATCCCGACGTTCCGACGTTTCCGTGCGGGACGAGCAAAAATTCCGGAATATTTCTACCTTGTGATATTTTTAATTTGCTAATTGACGATTTTCTCGTGGAATGAGCGAAATTGATAGCATTTTTTATTGCAGATTTATTATCGATTCCTTTTTCGCCGAGTAGATAAATAGTCTGGCACGAGTTTATTTTGACGAGACTTCGTTGCAACGTAGCTGAGCCTCGTTCCTGGGCGACTAGCGCACGGCATTAGCAACGAGTGCACGTACAATAGACTCTCAGGGGCCCCAGAAAGACAGAGAGAGACGCGAGCGCGCTCGCCGATGTTCAACTGCGGCACCGACGACTGTAACGAGGAATCATTGTTCCGCATCACCGGGCTTCTTGCCCACGATCGACGGGTCGTTCCCTCGGCCCTTTCATCAACCTCCCCGAAGCTTTTCCGGTATATTCGTAGACTGCGAAGCTCAGCGTATCGAGTCAAAGCCCACTCACCCTTCCTTCACCTCGTTCCGACGATACCGCTGCAGGCAAAGTAGAATTGCAACCGAAAAAATATATGCTCTCTCATCGAGTCTAGCGCCGTCCTTTTAATCGACTCGAATTTTTCTCCATTTCTTTTGTTCGACGTAATTTATTTTATTGCGATAACAGGACCGATACAACAATTTCTTTTGCAATTCATGTAATGATAATAATATCAATAATTTTCTCATTAAGTCGTTAAGTTAACACTTTTTCACTGAAAACAAGAATTAAAAAAAAAAAAAACAAAGATTTTTCTATGAAGAAGCAAAAAGGAGGTCGATATCACCGAAAAGGTCGGGCGTTGAGAGCTTTTCCAAGGCATCCGGGAACTCGCGCTTTAGCGAAAAACTTTCCTTTTTTTTTCTTCATGCCTACTTTGCGTGAATGCCCAATGACACTATAGCGTTTCAATTTTTCAACGACTCGGCGGCAGTTCAAACGAGAAAACAATGCACAACGAACCAGCATGCTTTTATCAAGCTGAAAGAGGTGACCGAGTTTTTCACGCGCTATTTTTCTGTGCATAGCGACCCGGGCTAATGGTCCCGGTACATTTTTGCGATTGCAAATTTTATGATAGGAAAAAAGCCAGATACACGCCCGATCCTTTTATCGACAAAATTTGAAAGTGCAAAAATGATAATAAATTCTTATGAATTACTCAATGAGCCATGAAAAATCGAATTAGACTCTTAATCGAGTTAGTTTGTAATAAAATACAGGATTAAATTTGTACATAACGTATTTTGTTTGTCTCGCAATAGTTTGTAATTCGTTCGATTTTCTAATTGCAGATCCATCTCGCTGAGAGCTAAGCAGGACAAGACGTGGCGCATTCGGTGACCCCACGGCTGTGACAACGAGCACAGATAGATAGAGACAAGAGATGCGTGAATATAAGATAGTAGTTTTGGGAAGCGGTGGCGTCGGCAAATCTGCCCTAACTGTACAATTCGTGCAGGGCATATTTGTGGAAAAATATGACCCGACAATCGAGGACAGCTATCGCAAGCAAGTCGAGGTCGATGGACAGCAGTGTATGCTCGAAATCCTGGACACAGCCGGCACGGTAAAACATCTTTTTTTCATCTAACAATAATTAAAAAATAATTACTGATTTTCGACGAAGTAGCTTCAAGGAAAAAAAAATATTTTGCGAACTTTTTTATCCGAATTTCCTATAACCATAATCTTCAATTGTCCTGGGAATCTTAGAAGTCCTGCAAAGTTCCTTATTTGTCTTGGAAAAGTTTCAGAAAGGTCGTGGAATTTTTATTGTCCTGCGAAAATCCTGCAAAGACCCCTCAATTTTTCTTGTCCCGAAAAAGTTCCAGCATTTCTTCGCAGGTTCTTGAATTTTTTTATTTCTTTCATTCCGATCTTTCAAAATAATTTGCAAACTTTCAAGTACGGATGACATGAATATAGATTCGACAGTTTTTCAATCGGTAGTTACCCTAAAAAGGACAGCAAAACTATAAAATATCGTGAAAAATTCTGGGAAGATTGTGTAGAGTCTGGAAGGGTCGTCTCCAAAATGTTCTTCAATTTGTTGCGAATCTTTTATCGGACACACTTCGGAAAGTCTCAGTATCTTTGTTCTCCGATGGCGTGACAATGAAGATAAGGCGTTTATCGTGTTCTACGGGAAATAATCAGATGGGGCCTTCAGCGAGATGTTGAAGTGTTTTTTTAGGCAACTACCAGGCCGGGAAAGAGTCCAAACTTCAAACGCGGTTTTCTGCTCTTGAAGAATAGAATTCCGAGTTACGATCAATTTCTTTCATCCAAAATCGAAAATCCTTTAATTTACTACCTTTTCTTTTGTGATGAACACGAATCCTAAAATAAAAGAAAAAACTCACTATCTTTGCTTTTTGACGGAATGAGACTAAAAAAAAGTCTATCGAGTTGCATGGGAAGAACATTGCGGAACTTTTACTGGACATCATGTTAACAAAATTTTTATGGAACTAATTTTTTTGTTTATGAAACTGAGTTTTACTTCGATCGATCATTGTCTTATTCATGTATTATTTTTCTGTTGCCAGGAACAATTCACAGCCATGAGGGACCTCTACATGAAAAATGGTCAGGGTTTCGTGCTCGTTTACTCGATAACGGCACAATCGACGTTCAACGATCTTCAAGATCTCAGGGAACAAATACTACGGGTAAAGGACACGGACGACGTGCCGATGGTGCTCGTCGGCAACAAATGTGACTTGGAGGACGAGAGGGTAGTGGGCAAAGACCAGGGGGTCAACCTTGCCCGGCAATTCAACTGCGCTTTCATGGAGACCTCTGCCAAAGCTAAAATAAATGTTCACGACGTAAGTTGTCCTCTTCGTCGCGTAACTCCGGGCGTCAATATAAAAACCCCACGGTAGAATAGCAAGCGTTGGCCGATCCGTAGAACTCAGCGGGTGGAACGGTTCCGTTGATTCGATCAATTTCGCATCCGCGACTCGTATTAATTGTTCTCGATACGATAAAAACAAGAAAAAAACACACCATCGCTGTAACATCATAACTAAGTTTGTTATTCTTCCAATTACAGATCTTCTACGACCTCGTGCGACAAATCAACAAAAAGTCGCCCGAAAAGAAGATGAAGCAAAAAAAGAAATCGCTGTGCCTACTTCTGTAAGGTAAATACGGCCGTGGCCGTATTTTCAAATCCGTGTTAACGAAAAAAGAACGAGAAAACACAAGAACAAAGAAGATGAAAGAGAGAAAACGAAAAACACAAACAAGAAAAATCCGAAGAAGAATATACCAGTGGCGATCGCGGGGAGAAGCGGACATGCGACGAGAGGAATAACGGGAAAACGAACGAAGATCGAGAGAAGTGAAGAATGAAACGAGAAGAAAACGATACTAGTGACAAGGAGAGGATTGAAACTATATAGTGGAGCTCGTAGAAGGAGTTGGCGAGGTATAAAACGAGAGAAGTAAAACCGAGCGATGAGAGACGATTGTAGAACGACGCTGACGACGAAACGACGTAGAAGACGGTTTAAAACGAGAGGGGTCGAAAAAAAAAATATTGTATATAAGTTGGTCATCGGGGTGGCTCGTGCGCTAAAGCGCAACAACGGCGCACAAAGAAATAAAGCTTGCGAGGGCCCCGTGACGCCGGTTATCACTGTAGGAGTTTTTGCATTAAAGAAGTGGATGAGTAACAAGAATTAAAAGAAGAACAAAAAAAGCAAACAAAAAAAAATAAATAACAAAAAACAAAACAAACAAATTGATTAATTAATATTATATATTTAGGAGAAAAGGCGAAGGAAACGAATAAAAAAAAAAAGGAAAAAAAAAAAGAAACAAAAACATAAAAACAAAGGTAAAAATGTGAAAGAAGAAAATGTTTGGATGTGCGCGCGCTCAGGCCACCCAGCCCCCCAATGCACGTTCGCCGCGCACCTCTCTCTTATATAATATAATTATTATTATATATAGACGGTACATACATGATGATGATTATTATTATTATTATTATCAAAGCATCAAAATATTCATAAGTTATCAACCGTTTGTTTCCCAAACAATATATGTTTTTCTATATCTCTCCGTATTAAAGCAAATAATAAAAATTCAGTAAATGTTGAAACGTTCAACGAATCCTCATTTCGCACAATTATCCTTGATTCTATGCTGTATTTATATGCATATCTATTTATATGTATTTCGTTTTTCTTTCGTAACTACAATTCTTTACATATTTATAATGGATTTTGCTCTAGATATGGATTTTAGGCTAAAAAATATCCTGAGTATTGTGAAAGTCGTCGAAAGTACGAAGCCTCTCGCGCCGGTCGGAGTTTCGATCGCGAAAGTTTGGCTACCTCGCAGGGAGAATGGACTGATGAGTTTGTATTCGTCGAGAAACTTGCCGGAGAAAAGTTAGTTTTTTTTGTCAGAGTTTTGAATTTCATGGAAAATATTGAATTATCGTCAGCGAGGACGATTCATGAGTTTATTAATATTATAAGTAACTCCAATTAATTGCATTTTTTTTTTTAATTCGTTGCTCGGAAATTATTGTTTCACTCCGTTCTTCCCTTCGACTACGAGTTAAGCATGAGCGTACTGTAGTAAATTCATTGCGAGAAAACTCGTCGTGACGCATAGTTCCAAAGATCCGACGTATCTCGTGCTCCCACCGGTGGCCGTTGCGTTGCAACAATTATTCGTAGCATCCTCGACAACGCGCGGATAATAATCGTTCCAGAACGCGAGAGCCCGAAAGTCGATTGCGTGCTGATCGCTCATATTGATCGTGCGATCGATAATCAAAATGCCGGGTTTCTCCTCGGTGAACGTCTCCCAACGGACGTTCACCAACGACGGACTTCCGGTTTTAACGAAATTCGCGATCATCGTCATCATAACGTCGGCGAGAGTTTTGTCGCTCGGTTGCCAAACGATCGCGCTCGGAAACGTGTGCGGCAATCCCCAAACGAACGGCAGTTCGAACATGTGCGGAACTCCCGCCCATTCGGGAACGTCGCGCGACACAGCGACGGTCCTCGGCCGATAGTCGAATCTATAAACGAACGCATTCTCGTACTTCGCAACTTTTCCCGCGAGCAACGCGAGCCCGGCGGCGTAATTCTTTTCCGTCTGAAGATCGAGATAGCGATCGCGCAGAATTCCCTCGTCGGCGGTCGGCGGGTGGGGCCTGTAAAAGAATAAAACAGCCTCGGAGACCATTTCGGGCTTGGATTCGCACGACGTCGTGTTGTCGGTGGGCTTCTCGACGGCCCCGACGGCGTCGTCGTTTATGAGAGTCTCGAACTTCGAGAGTGACATTTTGCCGTCGTTCTCGCTGCCAATCATCTCGATGTACGAGAGCGCCGCCTCGTTGTTTACGAAACCCGCCATCAGGGGCGCTGCGTTGAACTCGCCGATCTCGAGAAGGGTCCGCGGATGCGCCGGCAGAAACGGCAAAGTTCCGTTTACCGTCGTCGCGTCGACGATCGGACCCCAGGTCTCGATGTGCGACGTCTCCTGCACAAGCAGCTCGACGCTCGGCACGCGGCGCAGACACTTCATCAGATCGCTGGTCGGGCGGCGGAAGCAACCGAAACGATTGGCCACCTCGTCGACGACGGACGACTCTTGCTCGGGCGTGCGCACTGAGCCTATCGCGTCGCCGCTCATCGCAATCGCTTTCGCGAATTTTCCTTTGCTCAACGGGCTCACGATGTGCAGACCGACGCTTATGGCGCCGGAACTGTGACCCGATATCACCACGTTTCCCGGTGAGCCGTCGAAGAAGCTTATGTAGTTCTGGATCCAGTCGAGGGCGGCCACCTGATCGAGCATGCCGTAGTTTCCCGGCGCCTCGCCGTCGGTGGTCGTGAAAAAGCCGAGGATGTTCAAACGATAGGCGACCGTCACCACGAGGACCTGAATGAACAACGAAGATTGAGACAAAGGTATTGTGATCATTTTTTTTGTCAACGATTCATGATTTTTCCAACGAATCATTGGAAACAAAGGTAAAGAAATTCGTTGACAAGCGAAGTGAAAAGCCGTTAATTGTTTGCGCTTTCGGCCATTTTGATTTTTCGACAATGCCCGTGTTTTGCTATTTATTTTTTGTCTCGCGAGATAAGCACCGAGTTAAAGTTCGAAAAAAGACATTCGTGGACGGTTTTGAGATGATTCTCACAGATACAACGAAAAATTGACTCGAAGAAATGTCATAGTCGATAATTTGGGCGACATTTTTTTTAACCGAGAAGAACGGACTTTCGTCGCTTTTCTTCGGAATGAGATAATTAATGGCGTCAGCTTTTTATTTGAGCGAAGCTGTCGAAAACCTATGTATTTGTAGAAGCCGGAAAAAATCGTTATATATGATCATATATAACGATATATAATAGTTTAGAATTATGTATAATTATATATAAATTTTGTCTGTAGAGACATTTTAAATATATAGTTATATATAATTATATACCATTCTATGTGGTTATATATGAGCGTATATAAAGATTTTTTCCCGGCAAGTACGAGCGTATTCGTCTATTCAATTCAGAATTTACCCTTGTTCGATTTGAAAAATATATAAACAAAAAAAGACAAAAGTTCCGAGCTCAAAAATGGCTTCGCCTCGTTATCGAAGAAAAATTTACGCCGGCCCAGCTGTTTAATATGTATATATGCAAGCCCGTTGATAGAAGCTACCCCATAGATCATCGTTGAAAAAAAGAGACAAGGAAGCTCGATTTATTATAACAGTACGAACGAAATTTAATATTCTCTTGTCACGGAACGTGAACGACAATAGAATGTTTCGACTATAGATTTTATACGCGAAATCGAGCGGCTGGCATTGTTTCAAATATTCCGAGAACCACGTTCATAGCGTTTCTCAAAATGCATTAATAATTATTTATCGCCCTCGGGTACTCGGGCGGTCCACTTTGCATAGCTAACGCGAGGTAGGAAAAAAAAAAAAAAAATTAGGAGATCATGACATTGGTGTTGGCTGACCTTCTGCTTATTGACGAAGACGGTAGCGTCCCAAATCGCCGGAGTGCCGGTGTTGAAGTCACCGCCATGAAACCATACCATCACCGGCCATCCCCCCGGTGGTGGATTTCCTGAATTAATCATCCATTAATCATCGTTGAAAGAAAGTGGACGGAACGTTCAAGGTCTCGGCGCTTCGATCTATCGTAAACTCGCTAGACGTACTCGCACACGCGCACACACACACACACGTACACGCGTTCATGTAAGCTCTCTGCCCTATTAATTTGCGATATATTCGCTCCCCCTTCTGACGGCAATTGCTTCACAGACATCTTTCCCCCAGTGCGACGGAGTCGCCACTTTCTCTCCGACATCGATAATTCATAGGTCACAAAACAGAAAACATTTTAACGAGAATTCTTTTCAAAAGTTTGTTTTATAAAGAAAACTAGAATTTATAGTGGCGATCTATGAAAAATCGTCTTTATAGCGATAAAACTAGAGCATCGCGGCTCTCTAGTAGAGAGTTTGAAAAGTATTTATTCAGGGTGATTAATTGACTACTTTTACGTCGAAAGCACTATTTTTGAAGCACTATTTATTAAGAATATTTGTAAAACTAATTAATCGATTTAAACATTCGCTTCCTCTTTCCGGCGTTGTTTACAAAACTTTTCGATGAGAAATTACACGGAATCTTATAGGAATAGTTTGTGTGGGCATTTTTCGTCGGATATCTAAAAAATGCCAATTTCTTGTTATCAGATATTTTTCGATTGAATTCTAAGTTTCATAAAGTTCAATCGGTACCATTCATTGTTGCCAAATTCAAATCCATCGAATAGTATTAATCCACGTATGTACGCTGAAAAAAAATTACATAGTCAAGAGAAGTAAAGTTATTTCTATTATAAAAAATATTTTCCAGACGGCACGTCCATATTTTATAGTTACGGTAATACCGCTTAATAATAAAATACCATATTTTTCTCTCGGTGCAATAAATAAATAATAAATGCCCAGCCCGATATGTGAAAAAATTCTGAAAGTTATCGTGTTGATAGACACTTTACATAAATAAAAAAAACCACGTGAAACGAAAGCTAGCGATTTCAACGAAAATGTAAATTTGCATCCAATACAAAGATTACAATTTATGCTCTCAATCTGCCTACTACGATTCAATTGGCGAAAAAATATCCAAGGTTGCATTGCTTCGAAGCAACACCTTTTTTTGTACTCGTTAAAACTGACGTGCGTCCGCGACTACTCCCTAATTAAAAAACTATCGATTCATCATCCACAAGACAGAAACTAAGGTTGCAAACTCGACTCGGAGAATCCGGTAATCGATCCTTGTGCAAACGAAAAAAAAATCATATATATATATATGTATCTACGATAGAAAGCACGGAATCGGCTCATAGCTTGTC
This sequence comes from Ischnus inquisitorius, assembly GCA_963924025.1. Lineage (NCBI taxonomy): Eukaryota > Metazoa > Arthropoda > Insecta > Hymenoptera > Ichneumonidae > Ischnus > Ischnus inquisitorius. The sequence continues at coordinate 15,168,007 of OZ001251.1, forward strand.
GCTCAGCGAGGCATAGCTCGGCCGTCTCGCAATTTGTCTTGCGCCCCCGTAAAGCGGCTATACTCTTTTTTGTTTCTCTCGCTCGTAAAGAATCGTAAAGTCATGCAACATCCACGTTCCTGACGTGCCTGCGAATGCATTGACCTAAACCCCTGGCGAAGCTCGAAAAAGGTGCAATCTACGTATTTTCATGAAGAGAACCAAAGCTCGAGTCGTACCGATTTTGGAATAAATTCGCTTCTGTTATTCTTTCGCACGCCTCCTTCCACAACTCGAGGCTCGAAAGCACGCTTGTTTTCCTTTTCTCCTGCGTCGTTCAACTTGCGTTATAATGTTATTCATAATTTTTTTTTCACCCTCTTTTCCTCCGCTTCTCTCGAACGGGCATCGTCGAGTGACCTTGAACTAATTTTTCTTTCTCCCTCGATTTCTTATCTCTCTCGCTTCGGGGGCGAATCGAATTTGTGTAATTCGAGCCGAGGTTGGGTCTACAAAGCGCTCGCGCATCGTTTGTTCTCGCTCGGACATTCGTTACAGTCCGCGAAGAGATCGACAGGCAAAAAGGGCGCGACGAACACACCTTGGATCCTTGGAAACCCACCTTAGCTCTCGCTCCCCGCCCCAAATTTCACCGCGACATATAACGTCGCATCGAGACCGTCCCCTCGATTGTACACAACGCTCGTTTTGTTTCTATATATCGCTTTCTCTCCTTCGCGCCGGGAGAAGCAAATGGAAAGCTCCGAGGCCTTCGTGACTGGCGTCCTATCTCGACATCTCCCACGGCCCTAAAAGATCGCGTGCCACTGGCTGCACCAGTTACTGTTACTCCTGGACTCGCGTATCGACCGAAACGAAAAAGCGACCCGCTCCTCCTCCTCTTCCTCCTTCTCTCATTGCTTCGGAACTCGAATACGATTTACTCTTTACCAATTGCGTATTCAATTTTTTTTACCGATTTTCTCATCCCTTGCCGACATCACCGAATTTTTTCCGGTTTCGTTCGTTTTCTTTCTATTTTTTCGCCAACAAATTCGTCGAATTTCGACGAGTCGATTTTGTTTGTTAGAAATATAAAATATTTTCGAAAATGTGTAAAACAAAATAAAAAGTGAAACAAGAATCGGAAAACGGTGGAACGATTCATTGGGAAACTATGAATTCACTCGTTCACGGATTTTACCTATCTTTTTATAAACAAACAAACAAAAAATCGTTAAAAATTTGAGTAATTCGCATAAAAAAACAATAATAGCACTCGTAAAAGACAAAACAAATGAAAGAACCGAAAAAAAAGCTTTCCGATCATCGAACTATGCTTGGATGAACGTCTTAGTAGGCGAAATATCGAGGATCGCGCGAAGGCGATCGTCGCGAGAATTGTCGATCGGTAGAGAGAAGGAAAATCAAATTCTGCGGTGGTCAACAAAGAAACGTGGACGGATCGATGGTCACGTGCGACAAGCTCTTTTCTCATCTCACCCTCCGAGTTTTATCGAAGCGGCGCGAGCTTTGTGTTCATTGTTTTTTCTTTTTTATATTACCTTCTCTTTTTTTTTTCTTTATACGCGCTATCGCTCGAAGAAATCTATGACTCGTTGGCAAAGATCGCGCTGCACCACGCACGATTACACGATGAAACGTATTACGGCGGTGTTTTCGCTGCTCGAGCCGTTGGAAAATCGTCAACTTTCACGTACGGCGCTCCGCGACACTGTCGTGTGTCGCGGCCCGTTATTATTGCTTTGACATTGCGTGCAAGCGTCGCTTCCGGTAGCGAGTTCGACGAAAGAATACATGTGAGCGATGACGATGGGGACGCGCGGCCGCGGAAGAAAGATTGCTCGGATGGAAAAGGAATGAATCAACGCGGCTGTACCGTCGACATCGCTGCCAGGCGCCTTGCGATAATTTTACAGTTACAACTCCGACTTCGCTCGGCTATTATACTTTTTGCAATTCATAACTGCGATTCGCTCCCGCCCGCTCGCGGCGAATCCCTTTCATTTTCTCGTTGCGTTCTTCGAACCACAACAGACTTCGATTCGTCAGTATATTTTATGGGAAATTTTACCGCGTGACTGAAATAACTATAAAAGTAGGAAAAAAAACCATTGCGATTTCGCGAAATATTGCTTTATTAACGATCATAATAAAATGTATAAACAAATAACAAAAGGAACGAAGGAACACAAAATTATAGTCGCCTGTTGGTTTAACAAAAAAAGCAGCATCAAATTTCTTCGAAGAAATGATCAGAACTCCGCGAAATACGGAGTAGAAAAAAAATTGCTCGTTTCTGGGACGATGGAAATTTATTCGCCGACAAAAAGAATCGCCAGTGATTATTCAAGCCGCGTATGACTTTGACTTCACCTCGAGCTTCGCCATCGATTTCGCTCGGCACCGTTTATGAGCCTTCAATTATATCCGGGGATCGAACGCGAATGAGTCAAACTTTCGAGTTTCCCGAAGCAATTTGTCCACTGCCGATTTTGCGGAACATGCGATGTTGCTAAAGTGTCGAATGGCAAGTTTATTTCGTCGCGAGTTGATATACTTCGCACGACTTTTCTGATTGTAGTTTTATACAAGCTTGTGATTCCATATGCATGCTTATCGACCTCGTTTCGCCTTTACTGCGATATTTTTTTTCCAATATTTGCGACGCGTTTTTATGATTCCTCTTCGCACCCTTTCGCTTAGCTAAGCTAGCCAACGTCCAGTGTGGGCGACCACAACGGCCTTAGCCACACTGTTTTGTCGTGGGCACGAGGAAAGTGCGGAAAACCCGTGAGGGTACGGTCGAGTATGCTTTACTTATTCCCCGGTGTACACACGAAAGTATTTACTCAAGTGTAAACATCGAGGTCTTGAAAAAACTGGCCTTCGATCCAACGATCGATGCGTCCAGTGCGCAGTTGAGCGGTCACCCATCCAAGTACTGACCGCAAAGAATTTTGCTTGACTTTAGTGAACGCTGACGTCGCGCGCCGACCACGCATCTACCGCTGTCGATTGATCATATAGCGATGTTAGAAGAAGATTCACTTTCATACCACCGAAGAAAAAAACATTCGGATAGGTTTCCTTGCGCGTAGTGTTAATTTCGTATAAGTTAGCGAAAATTTAGAGAGCATTGCAAATACTTCTCAATGGTATAAAAATAAATAAAAAATCATGTATATTACAGGTTCGGAAAAGATTAATTTTGCCTAATAATAATTCAAAAATGTTTTTAACAAATTGATGTAGGAAAAACTGTACAACACATTTTCCAGCAACCCAACATTTCTTTGTTATGAAATTGATTCGTTCTTTTTTCTGGATACGTACACATTTTTTCAGATTTTTAAATTGCCTTTTCATATGGAAAAAATGCGTGGAAAATCGTAAAATTCAAAGTAAATTTAAGAATCTGAATTTTTTTTTTTTAAAACCAATCATTTTGATTAAAAAAAGTTGGATTGCCAGAAAATTTGTTGAACAATTTTCTTTTTATCAATTTGTTGATAACATTTGGGAACTATAGGATAAAAACAATATAAATCGAATATTTTTTTCAGAAAGTTTGGGCAGAATCAATCTTTCCAATATCTTTAAAATTCATGATTTTCTTCAGATTTTTATATCGTCGAGAAGTGTTCGCAATTCCGGATTGGGCGTTGGATTCCGAATTAGGCGCTTCATTTCTTTCCAGCGAAAAACTCGATACCCGACATTCCAAATTTGTCCCACGCAGTTGACAAAAAAAGCTCCAGATCGTATCTGCGTCTCGCACGTTAAAAATAAACCGTGATTCGAACTTGCCTCGGTCAACGAGAATTTATCGTCGCGATTACAAGTCTCCACCGTCGCTTTTATTCGTTTCGCGAATTTTCCCTTCGTCGAGCCGACCGGACGACGAGAGAACGTTCAGAGTCGGGGTTCAATTCCGAGCTCGAATAATTAAGATTCTCATCGTCTTTCTTATCTCGCCGATGTTTCGCGACGACGAAGACGGTCGGCGCTGCGCGGTTGAAGCGATGACGACGTTACATTCGCGTAAGCTTGTCGGCGACGTCCTTGACGTCGCCTCGACGGAAAAGTCCGTACCCCGCGTCGATCCGGATGCATAAGGGATATCAGCGTCATTTACAGCTCTTGATACGCGAAGCACCGGCCCCCCTAGTTCTCCCATCTGACTTTCGCGTTATAAAGGAAAATACGGGAGGAACGCGAACTCTCCGATTCCGTTCGCGTCTCACCGGTCACGCGATATCCTAAACCATGCTCTCTTCGACTGTATTCCGGTAATATCGGCTACACAACCCGGAGAATAATGAGCTCGAAGTCAACCCTCCTCACCCTTCTGTAGTTTCGTCTGCGAGTCGCAGAAATTCCTGACTTTCATCGGTTATTCTTGCCCCGGTCGGATAAAACTCGCGACGAATCGAGAGAATACGATTTCTTCGATATTTCGGTGCAATGCACACGAAGAGAAGTTTTCGGTAATCACTGGTAGAAACCTAAGAGTAACCAGTCTCAGCCAATCGCTAGCAAGTTGTGCTACCATTGCCGATTCGGGAAAAATCGAAAATTGGACCAAAAAAACGGACGTCTACGTTGAGGAGCGAAAAGGACCGCATAAAACGGTGAAAAAGGACCGAACGTTTTAGACGGATCTTTTTTTACTGATTTTTCAGATTTGTGTTCGCGTTTTGTATTTAATTTAATTTTGTTTAATAGAAACAAAATGTTTTCATTTTGTTCAATAACGGACCGAACCGAATTATTAGAAAAAAAAAGTTCGGTCCGTCTTTGGTTTCCGCGAACGAAAAGGGACCAAATGCCAACAAGCATGTACGGCCCATTTTGTCGGGTTTTACGGCGCATTTTATTTCTCGCAAGACCGTAATCGTTTTTCAATCTGAGAAATATTGCTATAGTCACAAGAATCAGCTGCACCGTTAAATGTAATTGTGCATTTTTATACATAAACAATTACATTGAGTCACGGTGGAACAGTGAGGAAAAAAAATTAATTATGAAGCTCGAGGTACTTTTATAGTACAATTAGTGTAGGTTTTTTAAAGTAATTACACAGTTTTTAATAATTCTACTTTAATTTCAATAATTTGCTTCAACTTTACGAAAGTACAATGATTTAACTTTACCGTAGCACATTAAATAAAGTGCATCTTTTCATGCATAAAAATATGCAATATTTCTTTACAGTGCAGTATGTGAGCTTACGAGGGCTAGTCTTACAGTAAGGTACCGAAACCTATGCGCATTTATGAAACATCAGAATATCCAAACACGACCCTTTTTATTGCATTGATTTTAGTGAAAGAAAAAAAATTAGTAAACAAAATTCAGTAAACAAGGTAATGAAAATGATTTTCTCTCTCCGTGCACGTGTATCGTCGATCGTCGAAGATTCCACACAATTCTCACATCCTGAACTTAGTCTCAATCGTTCGATATATCCCGAAATCGGATCCGCACGCGAAGCTCTCGATGGATATCGCGAATAGTTCGCGCGCGTACTTGGTTGTTTGCGCACAGTTAGCCAATTTGGGGAAGAAAAGTAAACTCACCGTCCGGAATGTAGAGATTGAGGTAGAGGCAATCCTCGCTGACTCCGGGATCTTGAAGATCCGGGGGCAATAAACGGCTGTAGAGCTTCTCGTGGAGTTTCTTGAGGCTGGAAACTTGCTGGCACGACGGGGCGAATTGCGATGCATTGCGTACGTCGCTCCATTCGGGCATCGGCTCCGGGGCGGAAAAGCGCAGCTGGCCGAGAGGCGGCTTTGCGTAAGGCACACCGAGAAAGACCGTCACCTTCTGCGGCCTTGCGAGAAGAATCTATCCCGAGGATATACATACACTTATAAAAAAAATTAGGACAAAAATGTATGAAGCTAAAAAAAAAATTGTCGCACAGTTTTATGAGTTACGGAACCTCGAAGCTTTACAAAATGAAAAAAAAGGTATAACGTGAGAAAAACAAGTTTTGAAGAAATTATAAACGTTAGTTTTCCCCGTGGCTTTATTACACTATTCAATAGCTGTGAATAAGAAAAGGAAACCCAGATTTTACGAGGAATCATAAGTTCAGTTCTTCACAAATGCCAAAAATAATAATAATAATAAATAATCGACTATTATTCATATATTTCGGAAAATCCACCAATTGCTTCATCCACAAAATCCTGTTTCCACGTTGAAAACAAAGTTTACATTTACCGATAATAACGAGAAATTGAAGATGTAATTTTTAAGAAACTAAAACATCGCTTCTGCTTCAAAGACTTTCAAAAACTTCAATAAAATATGTATGTGTATCGCGAAATTGACATCACGTTTGTTAACTCATAAAAAAAAATCGTTTCTGTAAAAAAAAAAAAAAACTGTTAAAAAATGTAGTACTTACGTCTCTTCCGACGACGGTTCCTTGACCGGGTATCTTGACGGTCGGTGGTTCCCGACCGTTGCCCTGGCGCGCGTTAGTTCTCTGAGAGTGCGTGAACGGAACAGTTCCGAGGAACAGTAGTTCCTGAAGGAAGGCAACGGCGACCAACGCCGGGTACTTCATTCTGCCGACTGACTGATTGCCCCCGCGGATGTAATCCTACGGTTCCCGAAGCTCCCTGGTGCTCTCGCGTGACTTACCTACTCTGTATATGCCCCGAGACCTCCTCCAGGTGTAGAACGTTCGGCAGCGAGGGTATATACAACCCTGACGAGACCTGCGCCCTGGCAACCCCTTCTTCTTCTTCTTCTTCTTCCTCCTCTCATTCTCTTGCGGCCGCTTAATAAGCGCAGCTCTTTCCCTCTTGCGCGAGCGAGCCCGAAGCCTTCTTACCTTCCTCGAAACATCACTCTTCCTTCTATCGCGATTTAACAACTTTCCATCGCACAATGATACGTGCTTCTATGTTTTTCTTTTTATTCCTCGCAATCCCCACAACTGTGCTCCTTGCACTCTGTTTCACTTCTTCTCCGACTTTTATATATTCGTCACATGAAGAACAATAAACTAACTTGGACGTTGTGTATCGCACGTATACCTCTCGCATTAACAATGCTAAATTATCCCCGACATTTACGTGACCCCCTTCACGCTCCACTTAAAATTGCATTCGTACGCTTGAGACTATTTTTACTTGCTCCATACACGAAGGGATTGTTCTTTTCTTTTTTCTTCTCCTCACGGCTGTTGCGAACTAACTGATACCTTATCAAGGCTGATTGCACATTTGAATTTTTTTTCGGTTTCGCGTTATCACGAGAGCTTTTCGGAGTTCGTTTCCATCGAATAGCGAAGGTTGGATCAATTTGGCCGATTAATGACGAGAGGGAGCATCGAGTCGGGCAATAGAGAAAGAAATGAGTTTCGCCTCGGTCATTGTGAGGGGCTTATCGCGCTCTCGGGATCTTTTATATCCCTCAAATCGTCTCCTCGGGCATGTTCGACCTTGATACGCGATGCCGAGATGTTCCGCGATAGAATTAATGGTGGCGTTAAATAATCCGCGCGCCAATTTTACGACACAATCGCGACTGTGGCGCGGCGCATGTATTTGTTGGTTTAAACGGCGAGTCACGCGCAGTATACCTTTGCGGATTTACACTATACTATCCAACGCCTACCGCGTTACCCGATAATAACGCTTCATCGACGTAATTACTTTTACGATTAACGACAAGTTTGAAAGTACCGTTTTCTTTTTTTTCTTCTTTCTTTCATTCTAATCGGTCGATCTCCAACTCCACGGGTACAAACGATTGTAGACACGATACGAAAACTCGAGGACTCCGGGTCGTTGCTCGTCGCGGAACGGAGTTCGTTATTTTTCTCTGAGCTCTATAAGTACCTGTGGCCCTTCTTTTCAACACGCCAACGCTCTTAATCTCCTCTGTTCTATTAACTTAATTTTTTTTTAATGCCTGCATTCTTAATTCCGTTGTTCTATATATAATGTTTTTTTTAATGCCTGCTTTGTAAACTTTTGATGTAGAATTAATCACGATTCTGATTAATCCTTCTTGTAGTCGAGTATTTAAATTTTGTATTATTTATGCAAAAAAATGCTGAAACATTCGCCGTAAAGAAATTAAAATACAGCCGTATACATCACTATACAAATATCCAAAATGCACTCTACTCGTGATTAACTTTTTTTGTTAATGTGACTTACAAAAACTACGCCAAGCAATTTGTTTTATTTCATTCAATGCGTCTATTGAAACATTAAGCTTTGATTTAGTTTGCATTTGTCTCGCATCCTAGGCGCGAAAATTAATTCTCCAAAATTATACCTTCATAGTTACGCGTATCACTATAATGGTCGTTATAGTTATGACTACAGCTTTATGGTTGCAATTCCAGAAAAACATGTTTCGTGTTTCGGACTCAAAATAAATGCAAGCAAAATGAAAGTTCCTAATTTTCCTCGAGTTTATAAAACGCTTGAAGTTTTGCAATGATAAGTGAAGATCCGCGAGACTCGCGTCGGTTTGAATTTGCGCTTAAATTCGCGGGCGAAAGATGCGCCCCATTCCCGCGGCTGCGATGGCCGCTATAACGACCTATTGATGCATCGCGTACGCAAGATACAGTACAGGTGTTTTTCGTCGAATGCAGGCCAATGCGCTCGCGAACTGCACCCACAGCGATACAACCTTTCTCTCCTCCCCCACCGCCGGCTCCATAACACAATGAAATTCATACCTCTTTAGCGCTGACAACGCGAGAACCCAACCGCACCCAGTATGCGCGTGCACTTGCGCGTGCACTCGCGCCTTCCCGTCAACGGGGGTATTATCGTTTCGCCGAACATAAAAAAATCGAACCGATCTCCGCGAAACCAAAATAAAGCAACGAAACTCGATACATCGAAAACATGCGATTGTTCAAAAAACGTTAAGAAGCATTCGTAAATACAAAGATGCATTGTTGCGTCCGCGAAATAGGCGAAAAATATTTCTCGCAACCCGAGCGTCGCGAACCGCGAGCTTCTAACCTCGAAATTCTCCGAGCGTTGTGACATCACCGTTGACTCACACAATTCGACGCGCATTGATCATCGACGAAGAATCTTCGAGGATGCTCGTCGTCATTTCGCTCGCGATAATAAGTGCCCGAAAGTGTTTTTACTGATCGATACGATCGAAGAAAACGCGATTCTTTGAAGATGTTGGTGTTTTGGACGTTTCTGCTGTACGCAGTAAACACAGCTTCTTCGCAAGACTCGCTGGGATGCTTTCGCAGCTCCATCGGCGAGCCGGATCTCCCAAACTTGGCGCGAAACGCGTCCGCCAGCAGTCCGAGCGAGTGCGCGGCGGAATGCAAACAGAGATATTTTATGTAAGAACGATTTACATTTTTGATGTTTTTTTTTTACGTTCGAAGAAAAGCTCTAAATTTGGTATTTTTTTAGGTATGCCGGACTCATGTACGGAGAGCAGTGCTACTGCGGCAGTCACTACGGCAAAAATGGCCCATCCGACGATTGCACCGTTCCATGCTCGACGGATAAAAACAATTATTGCGGATCTCGGACGTCTATCAGCATCTATGCGTCTGGACAGAAAGGTATGTTTCGCAAAAAATTGTAATTTGATCTGCGCTAGAATTTTTTGGAGTTTGTTTCGATAATCGTGTAGCGATAGGAAAAAATATGCAGAAAGGAATTATTTTCTATTTTTTTGTTTCTGTACAGACGCCTCAGTAAAATTAGTCAAATTTTCAATATTCAATGAGCGTTCGTTGGAAGTTCATTTGTATTTAATTAAATTCATTTTTAAGTACTTAAAAAGAAAAAGTATCCAATTCGAAAAACTCGTTTTCTATTATAAAATAAATATCCATTCTTGTAGGACGTCCGGTAAAATTAGCCAAAGATTCAATGTTTAATGAGCGCTCGTTTTTTATTCGTTTTTATTCATTTGAACTAATTTTGAAGAACTACTCGAAAAAAAAGTATCCAAAAATGACATGTCAAAATTAAAAGGCGATCGATCAAACGGTTTCGAGATATTTCGTTAGGCTCATTTTTTATCATGAAAAAAATATTCGTTCTTGTACGAAAGCCTACGAAGCGTGGAATTTGTAGTAAGTTTCCTTTCCCGATAAGAAAAAAACACGGTTTTTGTTCCGACATTTTCGACGCCAATTACAATTTCTATTCCCATATTTATGAAGATGCTAATAAATCATTGATTCCGTTATCGTGACGTGTTTGCCTATAACTCATAACTTCTCGACTCGCCGACCGGCGTAGCTTCGAGATATTAAAAAAAACTTCTACAACCGATAATCACACGTGATGAAATAAAAAAATAATGTCTTTCCGCAGGTCCGAGTCCACCGCGACGGCTGATAGTGACAGAGAGCGAATCGACGAGTCTCCGCGTTGCGTGGGAGCCGCCCGATTTGCCAAACGGAAATTTGACCTCGTACATATTGCGCACAGTCGCATTGGTGACATACGCCTCTATGCCCCTGTCGCCGGGTCAAACGATCGTCCAAGGCGGTGCGTCGATGAGTACGACATTGACGAGTCTTCATCCTGGTACGAAATACAACGTGACCGCAACAGCGCTAAACACTGTGGCGGAGAGCGATCCGGCCTGGATATTAGCTTGGACCTCGTTGGGTCGACCGGAGAAGCCGGAAGTTCCGCGAATCGTCGAAACGACTGCCGAAACGAAAACGATTATTGTACCGAAGGGTCGCAGCGAGAACGGGCCGGTGAGCTCTTACCAAATCGTCGTCGTCGAGCGTTACATCATTCCTCCGACCGACATAATTTACACGAATTACGATCGCGCCGTCAAAGAATCCATCGGTTACTACATAAGCGCCGAGTTCGACGCGGCGGATTACGAGAAATACGTGAAATTCGTCGTCGGCGATGGTAAATCGATCGGCGGTTATTACAACGCTCCGTTGAAAGATCGTTTCGCCGATGTGAAGATCGGCGTGGCGATTGTATCGCGAGTCGGTAGCGATGTTCAGTACAGCTACTCGAATCTCGGAAATCGTTCGTTGTCGCGTTCGAATTCGTCCCAAGTGGATTCGACGATAATCGGGCTCTGCATAGCCATCGCGATTCTCGGCGCGTTGCTCGTTGCCTCGGTACTCGCTTATTTTATTCTCCGTCAACGACACACGCAGAATCGTATGAGAAAACTGCCGGAACAGCAGGAATTGACGCTACAGGGACCGGTTTACGAGGTCGACAATATGGCTTACATACCCGACGACGTTCCCGAACGAGCGAATCACTATCAAAACTTGAAGGAAAAAGTTTGGAGCATACCAAAGAATTTTTTGACGATAGACGGCACGATTATACGTCGCGGAAGATTCGGCACCGTTCACATGGGTACAGTGCAAAAAAATGGTGTCACCTCCACGGCGGCGGTGCACTGCATAACCGATACGTCTCTTAGACCAACGGAAAAGAAGCACATGCTGCGCGATCTGGATGTGTGCATCAAAGCCGGCTCGATGAAGTATCTCGCCGGCCTCGTTGGAACTTGTGAAACGCCGGAAATTCTCTACATCGTTCTTGAAATGCCGCCGCAAACTTTGAAGAATCGTTTGCTGGCCGCCCGTTCGGGCGATGTGTTTCCGATCGATCGAATACTGACGATAGGCGCATCGATCGCCTCGGCGCTGAAGCATCTCGAGGGACTCAAGATCGTTCACACTCTGTTGTGCTCGAGAAGCGTCGGCTTGTGCCAAGATTTCACTCCGAAAGTTATGGGCTACGGTATCGGAAAATACGCGCTCGAGGATATCAAATACGCGAGATGGACCGCCGTGGAATGCTTCAGCAAACAGAAGAAGAGCCCCCAGGGAGTCGTTTGGGCTTTCGGCGTTCTTATCTGGGAGATGCTCAGCATGGGCGGCACACCTTACGCTAATCTACCGACGGACATCGATGTCGAGGAAGCTGTCGATCAGGGCGTCAGACTGCCGCAACTTCGCGACACGCCCGATCCGCTTTACGAGGTTTTGATGTCTTGCTGGCAAACGGAGACCGATGAAAGGCCCACGTTCGACGAACTCGTTCGATTGGTAAATTGTTCATATTTTTCTTTTTTTTTCAAATCTTCCCAGTCATCGCTGATTACGTTTGGTTTCATTCCACGAAGCCGCTCAATTTATTAGCCTTCAAATTGTCGATTATGAAACGTTTGAATAACTTCACCTGGAGAAATTAAGAATTTATAATCACATAATCGTTTTCCTAGACTTCTTGCTTAAATTCTGTCTCGATAAGTAAGTAAAAACAAGAGTTTCAATTTTTTCATTGTTCATAAACTTGTGAACTTCGGAGGTATAGGCGATTTTCTTCAAAAATTCTTTAACGTTTTTATGTATTATTTTCAGAATACTCTGAGTCTGTGTCCAATAACCGCAATCACCGAGCCCTACGTCGCCGAAATGGAGCTCAACTGAATCACTCTTCGCTTCAAACGAAAAGAAACAAAAGAGGATTACGAAAAGATATCTCAAGTGTGTACAGGAGAAGAAGAAAAAAAATCGATTTTGTAAAATATTTCCTTCCGCGACACGGAGTCCGGGACCCCCGCGAATGGGTGTGTGTGTGTGAATCGTCACTGTGTAGTTACCACGCGTGTCCAAACATACTGACTTGTTTGTTTTATTATTTTATTTAGCTTAGTCGAGAAGAAGGTTTTTTACTGCCGAGTTTTATATAAGTTTTTTCCGTGATTTTTTTTTTGTTTTTATAAGTTACGTACGAAAAATCGTACGTAAGATTCCACGAAACTCATAATTTCCGTCCAAACTTTATATATTTTAGGCTCTAATAATGATAGTCAAGTGTTTTTAGCCTATTATATATACATAGCGTTACAACTGCGTTAGAATAGAATTTTTTACACTTTTTTCTCGTAGACGTAGTCAATTCTCTCAATTTTGAAGGACAGATCTTTACAATTTTTTTGAAAAGTCTTCAGTATTGAAAGTGACTTCCGGACACGAAGCAGTGCCAGATTTTTTCTCATTGCCGATAACGACGAGTGACTGCGTCGACATTCAACATCACGAAATGTTCCATTCACTGCTTTATTTCTTTTTCCGTAGCCTCGCTACGATTATTTTGCGCGACTCGACGTCGAACACAAGAAATTCGCGTTCGATTTAGTCTAAATCTTAAGTCACACGGCAACTGCGCATCGCTTATTGAAGTACAAATCCACACTTAAGCTAGAGCGAGCGACTGAAAACAAAAATAATTCACTATTCGTTCCGCGGACACTCGCGAAGACACAGAAAAAAAAACAATGGCAATTACCGATGGCGAATAATGGCAAAGAGTTCTTCGACATTCCTGCGAGAGGATCGCGATGGAAAGAAATTTATCGATAAAAAATTGTATAATCCACACTCAAGGATCTCATTTTTTTTATATCAGAGAATGGCATCTCATACTTAAATTATTGGCACATCGAGTGTACGATAGTTTCGGTAAAATCGACGATTCAACTATTTAAAAAAAACGCGTTTTGGTACTACATATCGAGATAATTAGAAAATCAAATACTTTTGTACATTAAATCATGCATCCTTATTGGACACGTGATTTTTTTTCTTCACTCAACCCAAACAATTTCTTTTCGGTGCTTCGAATCTTGATCGCAACTCAGTTCATTTTTTCAAATTGATGCTTTGCAAGATTCGAATCGTACTTTCGTTGACTAAAGAATAGTCGTGCGTTCGACGAGCTACGTGACTTGGGGCGACGAGACTTTGCTCGAGTGCGAGCAAGTCGGTCTCACGCCCGTTGCCGGAGTTTTGCTGGAAATCGGGCACAACACTTGTCTGTAAGCTTCTCTGTAGAGTTTGTTGGTTCCCGCGTAGATGAAGGGATTAACGACCGACGATGCCCAAGCGAGTATGGATCCGACGACGTGAAGTATCGGAATTTTCACCTTGTCGTCGATGACGTTGACGAGCGAGAGCGGCATAAAGCACAGTAGAAAGCACAGGAATATCGTTAGCATGAGTCGCGTGACCCGCGAATCTTCGCGGCGTTGAAAACCGCCGTTCTTTCGTCCGCCCGAGTGCGCCTCGAGATTCTTTCGACTCTCGCGCACCTTCCAGTAGATACAGAGATACGAGACTATTATGACGACGCACGGCACGATGAAACCGACGACGAATAGCAATTTCTTCGGGCTCTTGCCGTTCTTCTTCAGTATCGTGCACGAGAACGTCGCCGAGTCGAGGCCGAGCGTTCCCCAAATGCCGAGCAGCGGCGGTATCAGAAGCGAGAAACTCAGGACCCAGATCGCTATGAGCATCAACGTGATTCCCTGCGTCGTGTACAAACGGGCGTAGATATCGGACTTCGATATTAACACGTATCTGTAAAAAAAAAATTAATTCGATCAATATTGGGAAAATATGGATTCTTGAGTGGTCGATGGAAATTCTGGGCATTCGAAATGTATCAGGAAAATTCCAAGAAATTATATTTTCGTCGGGGAATCAAAAACCAAATTGATATCTTGGAATTCAATTAAGACCGCAAATAAGACATTTATTAAAATCATAAATTCACGTTTTTAATCAAATGAACTCGTATGGAGAAAAAAGAATGAGATTGGCAAATTAAAATCACAAAAGGAAGCAATGTAGACGTTTCTAATTCTCAGGATAAATATAGTTTCATGACAATATGCGAGTCATTCATTTTATTCGTTGATAATTAATCTGTCGCTTACTTTTAATCGCAATGCGAAACGGAAATTGTTGCCGGAAGCAAACAAGAATATCTTTTAACGCCACTTCTATTTAAAAAATGATTCCGAACCCTGAGAACCTCGTTGACACTCCGAATTGTACGACAAAATAAAAGAAAGAAAAAAAAAACACAGAAAAATCGCGAAACTTGTCTCAAATTAGTTCCACATGGAATTACCGAGAACGGCTATCAATTCAATATCATTTACGAGCGTGAGTCCGCGAAGCTCGTCTCGACTTCTTTGTCTCTGCTGGTGTTGGGGGAGCAAAGAAACGAGGGGAAAAAAAGGGTTTCTCATCTGCGGACGTTTCAAAGAGGCCGCGGTATCTGCGATAAAAAAAATATCTATGCATGCTAGCGACGAGAGTCGGTTCGTGCGAGTGTGAGTCACGAGACAAGGAGTCGTTTGTAGTCGATTAGACCGCACTCGGCGCGAAGCTCACTCGTATTTCGTCCGACTACTCGGGGATACTTCGTAATTCGCGAATTATAATCATAGCGAATTACAGTGTCATCGACGAGCTCGCCATACGCCTCTCTCGTCTCGTCTCGTCCCGAGAGCCTTCCGATACGGCACGATAGCAAAAAGTGGACGCGAAAGATACGGACCTGTTAATCGTTATTGCCACCATGCTGAGCAACGATACGGCCACATTGCCGTAGAAGAAGAGGGGAAATATTTGGCAAAGCGCCTCGCCGAGCACCCATGCCTCGTTCAAGTATCTGCTCGCGGTCAGCGGCAAATTTACCGCCGAAAATATCAGGTCCGATATGCTCAGGCTTATCACGAACGCCGTCGTCGCGTGTCTCCGCAGTCTCGTGTACTTCATCAACGCGATCACTGTCACCAAATTTCCTGAAAAAAAAAAAATGTATTAACTTTTTTTTTTGCTACATACCATAAAAATAATAATACTATGGAAAAAGGGCCAAAAGAATAAATAAATAGTTAAATAATATAATGAATTTAATTATTTATACTAGCCAAATTTATTTTATAATAAAATAAAAAATATAATGAATAATCTAATAACAATTGTATTTTATTACTATGAGTTCATGATTCATTATATTTTTTATTCTTATTAATACGAATGTAAAGATAATTAAGCGAATTTATTGTTTCACTATTTAATTTTTTGTGAGCCCTTTTTTTTGTCAGGGATGAAAAAATGTTCCCACATCGTATCTCGCTTCTAATACTCGTGGGAAAGATCCGCGTGCATCGTGCACTTGTAACTTTCCTCCTTGGACATTTCCGACTGTGCTGCGACACATAATCGCTTTGAGGCGTGTCGGTTCATCTTGTTAATTTTTTTTATTGCCTTTTCCTGCATACGTCGGTTCGAGGTTCGGCTTTGATCGAGCCAAACAGTAGAATCGCATATGCCGGAGGTCAAGAGGCGATTTCCGTGTAACAACAAAATTCTAAATCGAGTGAACGCCTCTGTGCACCTCTCGAGATAGCCTTCTGGGCTGCGCAATGCACGCTCGAGCTCAAAGGCACGTTAAATGCATCGTGTTTAGTACTCGCGATCTCCTCCCGATCTCTCTCATCTCCGCGGAAGCCCGCGCGAGCCTCTCTCTTCATTATCGTGACGCTGCAGCGCCAGCACCGCGGAATCTAATTACAGCCTTTTAGCGAGATCAAACGGGGCAACTCGATACTCGACGAGTTTAGAAACGATAAAGAGAGAATACGATCTTTTCTTTACAAACAAATGTACTCTAATTGAACGTAACTGGAAGCCCACCATCTATTCCAATCAAGATTCTTCGGAGCGGAAATTGTTTTAAACATTTTCTTAACGAGTTTCGAAGGGTGACAAGATTCAATTTTTTCGTAGCTCGAGAAAAACAATATTTTCTCGGTAGATGCGTTGATCGATCGATGATCAATTCGAAGAAATAAAATCAATCAATTCATTAAACCGGTAATTCAATTATTTTTATTCCTGGAAGGAAAAAATTGCACCGAACACACGAAATTCAGAATCAGCGGAAACAATATTTTTTCAAAAAATTAATCCAAAAACAAATCTATAAACAATCGATCCATTCAGTTGATAATATCGCAATTTATATCTGTGCCCTTGAAGAAATAATCAAATTGCTTCTAACATTAATTTAAACAAGTTTAAATTAATTTGAATAATACATTTTTTATTTAAATGAATGTAATTTGTTCTCATTCTATTTGATTTATTTCCATATATTCTTATATGAAAGAAAGTTATTCCCATTCCCGGAAGGAATTTTTTTTTTAAGAGCGAAGGTAAAAAATAATTAGATCGTACCGAGAACTCCGACTATACTGAAGAGTATAGCGCAACCGGCAGCGATGATCGTAACCGACCTCGGGAAGGGTCTTCCTTCCTCGGCGTTCGGGATCATCTCGATGATCGATCGATTTCTTGCGAAGCTCTCCATGTCGAAGAAAAAAAAACACACACACACCCAACTTTTTTCGCGTTCTCGATTCACTGTTTCTCCAACACCGCGACAATTCACATTATTCTTCAGCCTTTCGGTCCGCTCGATAAAATCGATGAATGAGAGTTATTGTTGAATGAACAAATACACGAGACGCGCACGTGCACCCCCGATGATTCACACCGACTAACCCCGACGATAATTCTATCGTGTGCTATTTCTTTTTCCCCTCGCTGCGTCGTACGCGAATAATTTGCCCGTCCGACGCGAGAATTTTATCGCATCCTTCGTTGCTGAATCGCGCTCGCTTCTTCACGAATGAAATTTCATAAATTATCTCAAAAATAAATTTTTACCAAATCAAAGTAAAAAAATTAAATTCGTTTCACACTTTTTATATTTTGAAAAAATAATTGTTTATGATTTTTTTTGTCGATAATTGAATGTTCGCTTGAGATTAATTTTTCAAGTTAATTAGAAAAAAAAAAAAAAAGTTTCACTGACGTATAAAACTTGTCGGGAGTAGCTCCTCAGAGACTGTCGACCCGCGGGGTCTGCGTTCCCTTTACGACTCGGCCACTGATGGTATACACTGCGCAGAGGCCTCCTTATCTCCGCCACTCGAATTAACTTACGCCTTTACTTTGGCATCCCGTTCTTCTTCGGCGACTGGTGCCTCTCTCGCGATCTTCTGACGTCGTGTGCGCGCACGTTCACCACATCCTCGGTACGTCAGAGTTTTAACCCGGAGAATGGGCACAGATAAAATGGGGTAGAGACCGGAAGTCACTGTTCCTCAAATGCAGTTCGAACTCAATTCTTTTTTAGTCTAAATAGCTTATTTGAGCTTGAACTACAATCTATTTTAAATTTTCTCACAAAATTTTATTATTTTATGTAAACTAATAATAATTATGGCTGTTTGTAATTTTATTATGATTTTGGTCGATTTACTTATTATTATAATATTTTCAGTGGATTTATAGGACGACTTTTTTTACAAAATAGCAATGGTTTATTGAAAATTATTGTCTTCGATTCTTTTACAAAGTTAAATTATTTTATTCGAAATAATCGCTATATTTCGAATTTTATGAAAATTTTCTTCGTCTTATTTATTGGTATTGGAGTTATAGGAAGATTTTATGTTTTTCACCAACTTTTATTGAATTCTTGAAAGAGCGCGAGTCGCCGATGTGTTTCTCGGGTCGGCCGCCCTTCGACTGAGAGCCGGTAGAGTAATTTTTTGTTTGCGCGCCGACACCGGTTAGAACACGCTCGACGATGGTCGGTGCCCGCGAGAATTTTTCTTCCTGCCTTCCTTCCTCGACGATTTTTGCCGGCTCTCGGAAAGGTGCGAGGAGGGATTTGGAGGGGTTGCGTATCGCAGGAGAGAGACGAAGATTATTCAGGGGCAGCTGGCGAGCCCAGTTTTACCAGGTGAACGGTAGAGTCGAAGCCACAGACGCCGAACAATCGTCTAAGAACGGTCTCAATGGTCCCTCTCGCATTATAACGACGGCTTAGCAACGAAAGGGCGCAACTCGAACAATTCTATGCGGCGAGCACGGTCCTTTCGATTCCGAGGGACGTTCGCGTACCAAGGTGGAGAGTCACGACGACTCCTGTGGCTTAAGCCACGATCCGCCCAGTCGACTCACCGTGCGCGCGTGTTTCGTCAAAGCGGAGCCGAGGGCTTGTAAAATTCGTACGTAATAAACGTTTCGGGACAATGCAGAGGGAAATATCAACCCTCGGGTTTCAGTGGCTTCCAGGCCTTGCAGTTTCGTCGCTATCGCGTTTCAATTCTTTGGCGTGGTTTGCGAGATGAGAATTTTTTCATTGTTTTTTCGGGGTCGAAGAGTCAGGGATTGGTGGACAATGACTCGGCGGGAATTTTTTCGCGAGAAACAATAAGGAAAGGGTCGAAAGGCAGTTTTGTATTGCAGCAAACTATAAAAAAAGAAATCTGGGCGTTATAATCCTTTGTAATATTTTTGGAAAAATCGCAAAAGCAATTTCTATATCGGGAATAACAATCAGTCTGATTGTTGAAGATTCATTTCCAATATTTCATAGAAAGATGGCACGCAATAACGTTTTTAAAATTACTAATTTCCGATTTATCGTTGAATTTCATACAACACTTTTTTTTATACGATGAATGAATGGAAATTTGATTCTTTAAAATTATCTGAATTCCTCCAATAATTAAGATCATATAAATTTATTTAAACTTTTTTCAATCATTTTGAAACCGTTTTTATTAAAACCTCGAAAAAAATATTTTACCAAAGCTTAAAGAATGAAAAAACAAAATCTCAGAAAGAAAAGATCCGGAAAAATCGTCTTTTTTTAGGTACGATTTCCAGGTTTTCCATTTTTGTATCGCCAGGCTCGCTTGAATGAATGAGTCATTCTCCGCGGCGACGATTTTATCAGAATGCAAGCTTCAACATGTCGACAAACAACGTAGACTTCCGTGAGAAATCTTGTAACGCTCGAAATTTCACGAAGTGAAACGCGAGCGTTATTTGTGGTGTGCGGCGGAGGGGTGAGTTAAAATGTAAATACATTTTCGTGCCTCCCTCGAGCGCGATCGAAACGTTGTCGGAGTCTGTCTAATCAAGCTGTGTACACAACACAGGATACTCTTTATCTCTGACCGTGGCCTTCCGAAAGACTGTCTACCGCGTGTGTGCGCGTTACCCCGTGTTTATTTTCATGGAAAATAAATTTTTCGTTATGCACTACCAACTCGTGTCTTCGTCGTTCTTCGGCCGTCCCTCAAGCTCGTCGAATCCAATTTCCACCCGCGTCTTCTGGTCCTCGCGTCTTTTTTTTTCACGCTCAAACCCTAATTGTTTCCGGTCCCTGTTTTTTCTTCCCAATTGCGTTCCAACGCGTCTCGTTTAATTTATTCGCTCACGCCGGTCATTCGAGAAACATTTTTTTATACCAAAAAATATTTTTCTCGCTCGGCATTTTGTAATGAAAGAACATAAAAAAATATCGTTCGCGTCATTTACTCGCTCATCATAAGCGAATAATTACGGTTCATTTTGCGCGAGTTACGAAAATTGATAGTAGAAAAAAAAAAAATTCTATTATACACATTTTCGGGAAAAAGAAAAAAGCAATGTACTTTACGAATCGTAAATTTGCAACGACCACTACGTACAGTCGCGATTCCCAAACGCGTTTTCTCACCGTCTAAAATGAAGGAGAAAAAAAATACAGAAGCATCATAAATTTTGACCACACACAGGCTTCTTCTTATTTCTACAGCATATCTTTATTCGGTGAAGAAACGCCCGTGGAATATTAATGCGATTGTCGATGGACTTTCTTGTTGTATAATTTTCATTTTCGGATGCTTCGTGAATATAATACATTTGTCGACGGAGTCCCGGGGGAGGAATCTAGTCGTGGCGTAATATTCCGTACGGACAGATCCATTGTTCTCGTTGACTACGCGCACGAGAGAAGACGACAGGGCTGGACGTTTGAGAACCGCCGAGAGAGGAGGTTGAATGAGCGCATTGTGCTGCACACCCTTCCTTCCACGTCTGAGTACAAGCTCGGCGCGCACATTCGAACGCTCTGCATCTCTTGAATTCAAATTCAACAGAGCTAGCCATTCACGAATGGGGGAAACGGCTCTTCGGGGATCTTCTCTCGTTTGAGCGCGTATACATACATATTAAAATACCAAAGGGAATAGGACGATGTGAGTCATGAATACATGGAAACGCGTCTAAGCTTCTCTACCAGTTGAAAAAAAAACACAGGAAAAAAAAAACAATACATTTATTATGTATTTAGGAATCTCGTTTGGATTCGCCTTATCGTCATCGCCGGATCTCGCTTCCTTCGTACCGACGACTCAGTGTCGCGTCGACCGCAAAGGAAACGCGCACTGCGACCATATCGCGAAAGAACAGTCAGGAAATTTTTCCTCCGATAACTTTTTCCGTTCGACAATTCGTTTCCAGATTCGATAGTTTTTCTGTTTTTTAGATCTTGCTACATAAACTCGATAAACCGTTATTTCGAGGAAAAAATGTTTTGTGAATTCCATTTTTCGAAATGAAAAAAAATTTCCGACTCAGGAAACAATTCTGAAAAGATTGATGGATATTAAGAGAAATTGACGAATCGCTTCCATAGGAATAAAAGTTAAGTCGCCGGATAAATTGTTAAACAAGTTTTCTTTTTCATCAATTTTTCGAATAGCTTTCAATGCTCGATTTTTCAGATATTTTTGTCCCTTCAACAAAAGCGATTGGTCCTTTTATTCGATCTTACACCGACAGGCTTCAAATAATTTGATGAGTCAACACGATTCACAATATTTTTTCGATCTTTCATTTTATTTTACTCTTTTTCTATAACATATTTTATACTATATATAATAAATTGCTTGTATAAATCGTAACAACGTATCAAATATATACGATTAGAAATGTGTTTGGTCGAAGCGTATTAAAATTATTGCGTTTCTCTTACGATGTTTCTTTTTTATCTGAATTTTCTTGGCGATTCGAAAGACACGAATCGCTTTACTTCTAGAATTATGCAAAGATTTTGGCCGTTATATTGACGCCTCATCATTTTAATTATTCTCATTTGCTTTTTGTTCTTTTTTTTTTCTTAAGACGAATACGAAAGATATGTAGATACGAATGTATTATATGACACAATGTTTTATGTTGCTATAACTGTATTTATTTACAGGTGTTTGAGTGCGCGAGCGTTGCGAAAACGCCCCGATGTTTGTTCGTTTATTTCCTTTTTTTTTTCATTTAATTCGTACAAATAATTGTCGGGGAGAGAAGGGTGAATCATCCGGTCGAATTATGGCACTTTTTCGCTTTTTTTCCTCACAAACTTCTCATGTTTAAGTTACCGCAGGGTCGAGATCACGAGTAGTTGCGAGCCAACTGAAATATGTTTTTCACGCGTGAAATTCGATTAATTAAAATTCTCTCGATTCCATAGAAATATAAAAAAAT
This sequence comes from Ischnus inquisitorius, assembly GCA_963924025.1. Lineage (NCBI taxonomy): Eukaryota > Metazoa > Arthropoda > Insecta > Hymenoptera > Ichneumonidae > Ischnus > Ischnus inquisitorius. Next base: position 15,190,229 of record OZ001251.1, read on the forward strand.
CATTTAATTACTAAAGGAAACGAAAAGATTTTTTTCGATTTTTAGTGGTCGATATAAATCGAATTTCGCGCATGAATTTGGAGAAATCTCGACAGTCGTTCTCTCATTTTTATGTATATTTTTTATCTGTTATTGAGAGAATTGTTTGTTTTTTTTTGTTTATTAAGTTTGACACTGCCGATAACGTTGAGACTTATGTTCGATCTCGACGAGTTGTCGTTCCATTTCTGCGGTGAGCAGATCAACGTCCTTCATCAAATTGCCCAATAGTTTGTCGTTGTCGCGATAAACGCTGTCCATACCGTCCAAATCTTTGTATTTCGTCGACGTGTCGGCGGAGAGTTCCGAGGCTCTTTGCAACAATTTCTTCGCCCTCTGAATGTCGCCCTTGCTCTTGGTGACGCGATAATTCAAGAGTTTGCCGGCATTGTCGTACTCGACACCGAGACGCACGCTCTTCTCCTCGACGCGTTTCGCATCCTCAGCGACGTTCGACAGACCCGCGCGAATCTCTTGATTGAGCACGAAATCGTTTCTGACGGTTTTGCGTTGAAGCTCCTTCAAACGCGCGTCCAGAGACTCAACCGATGACGTTGTGTTGGCCGCTTTTTTCTGCGCCTCCTTCGTCACCGCGACTATGTCCTTCAAATCTCTTTCCGAGAGTCCGATGTCGATCTCGGCCTTAACTATTGCCGCCTGGGCTTGATCCTGAGCTTTTTGAGTGTCGTTCAATAATTCGATGACCTGAAGCAATAAAAAAATTAAATTACAAATAATAATAATAATACTTTCAGTGTATTCTTCAGTGGACCAGATTTGCAAAAAGTTTTTTGAAAAAAAGAAAAAAAAAACCGAAATTCGAATGATCGGTCGATCGAAATTATTTCTTCCATTTGACGAGAAGAAAAGATAGCAAAACTCACCGTGCCCGCTTGTTTTTGCTTCTCGAGTGCGTGTTCTTTAGCTAGATTGGCTCTTTCCTTAAGATCTTGAGCATCGCGCCTGTCGTCAGCGGTGTCCGCGAGTATTTTGTCGGAATCCGTCAACGAGCCGACGATGGTCTTTATCTTGTCGGCGAGTTCCTTTATCTCGTTGGGCTGCAGATGAATATTCTTCTTCAGCACTTCCTCGGCGAGATCGCGAACCATCGCCGGCGTTGGTTGTTCCTCGTTGAACATGCTCCAAATTTTCTCGGTCACGTCCGACACGGACTTAACGACCGCGTCCGAACGATTTCTCGCGTCCCACGCGGCGTTGAAGGCGTCCTGGGCATTCACCCGGGCCGATGTTGCTTCCTGTTTTATCTCGAGCATCTGCGACAATAATTTGACAAAATCTCCCGTTAATGAAACAATCGTTCGTTCATTTTTTCTTCACTCAAACAAAATACGGAGCAATTTTTTCAAAGGCAGCAAAAAATCAATTTTATTGATTAAAGTTTATTTTTTAATTAGATTGAAAGTAATTGAAGATCAATTAATTGATTTTAAGTGATTTTCGTTGATTTTAGGAATCGATTTGAAAAAATGTGTATCTGCTAAGTTCAAACTCACATTACGGAGCAGCTGCTCGGCTTCGTCCTTGTGCGACTTGATCTTCGCCGCCTGTTTCTTCGCCACATCGAGAGCCTGATTGGCCATGGTGATAGCCCCGGCGTCGCAGGACAATCCGCCGCAAAATCCGCATCCGGCACCGCCGCAAACGTTGCTGCAATCGGTCACGTTGTCGCCGCACATGGCGAGATTGAGGCTCGGCATGTCCTTGTCGAAGAGCCGCAGCTTCTCGTCCAATTTCTTGATGGATTCGATGCTGCGATCTTGCGCGTCGTTCACCGTCGCGCTGTTCTTCGCCAGCAAGCTCTCCGTGTTCTTTCGATATCTCTCGGCGTCGCCCAAAACGCCGGTCGTCTCGTTTGCCATTTTTTCCGCCTCCATCGACTGCTGAGCCATTTGTTGAGTCAGATTCAGCGCTCCCTGAACATTCGCTTCCTGAAGCTTCGTCGCGTTTTCGCTCAGCATCGCCGCCTCTTGGTGAAGGTTGTTCGTGCGATTTTTCAGGCCCTTGTGAGTCGTGTCGCTCAGAGTCACTCGTCCGCCCACGTTCTCCAACTGGTTCTCGACTTCCTGGAGCATTTTCTCCGATCTCGTCACGTTCGCGTCGAGCCTCTCGGCCAGGTCGCTCAACACGTCGAGATCCTGGCTCTGCACCGAGGTGCTCGTTATCAGCGTTCGAACCTGATCGAGATCCTCGACCATCGTGTCGAATTGCTCGCTGTACACGCCGGTTGTGCCGACCTTTTGTATACGCGACGCCTCGTCTATGACGAGATTCGTCGTGTTGCGCAGTCCGTCGAGAATGAGATCCCAGTTGTCGAAACACTCGCCGCAGGGGCTGCAATTTGGCGCGTCGCCGATGTAACTGCGATCGCAACGATCGCACTTGTCGCCGCCGATACCCCGGTGACACACGCAGACACCGGTCGCGCGATCGCACTGAGGACTCGACGAACCGATCGCGTCGCATTCGCACGGATGACACTCGACGTTCGGATTTCCCCAGAAATTCGCTTGGCACTCGTTGCAACGACGACCCCCGAAGCCTGGACGACACTTGCAAGTACCGTCGAATGCGTTGCAACTGTTCGGGGACAGAAACAATAAATATTCAATCATTTATCGATAAAAATTAAATAATATTAGAAACTATCGATTGTTATTTGATAAGGACATATTTTAATAAGGGCATCTTTTTACCCATTCAACCTTGTGAATTTGCGGCAAAAAAGTATCATAATTTTTCGAAAAAATTCCGGATTTTCGAAAGAATAGAAGAAAAAATTGTCTGAGGAATATTTATAAAAATGGTGACGTACCTATCTGAGACACTGCCGACCGCGTCGCATCCGCAGGGCTCGCAGCCCTGTCCGCTGGCGATTTTCCAATGATTCTCCTCGCATTCGTCGCAGAGACGTCCGATAACGTGGGGCAGGCAAGGACACTGCCCGGTGCGATGATCGCAGGGTCCGGCGTTCGCGTCGGTGCCCAAGACGTCGCACATGCAGTCCTGACAATTCTTTTCCAAAGCGTTGCCGTAGAAGCCGGCTTTGCAGTATTGGCAATTCGTTCCGGCGGTGTCGTAGAGACACTGCAGACAGTGGCCGGTGTTGGGATCGCAATTGCCGGGTCTCGCTAAATCCGTGTTGTTGCTGCAGTCGCACAGCGAACAGCCGCCGGACCGCTCTTCCGGATTGCCGAAGTAATTCTCCGCGCAAATCTCGCAACGCGGTCCCGAGTAACCCTCGTAACAGTCGCAAATAACGTCGTGCGACTGGGAATCCAGGAAGCAACTGTCCGCGTACGAGTGACCGGAATTCTTGATCCCTAAAAACAGAGAAAAATCATTTATCCTCACTTTCGTTACATCCTCTTTCTATTATTACTACAATTTTTTTTCTATTGCTCTTCATTTTTTTCAATAATTGCTCTTCAGAATTTTCTCGCGAGGATTCTTCATCGTTTCTACTTAATTTCTGAAAAAAAAAAGTCAGCCAGTGGTACCGAAAACGTATTTTTTTCCTCGGGTCTTTTACTTTAGTATTTTTATATCAAGATTCTTGAAGCGAAATGCAATCGTTCAATTTCTAAAATAAAGATCGTTGCTGAAGAATGACCGAGGGGAAAAAAAAACTATCGCAGCTTTTGTTTTTCGCTTACCTGGGCAAGGACAAGGCCTGCACGGTATGTCGACGCCGATTCTCGGATCTCCGTAGAACGTCTCATTGCAACGATCGCAGTTGTGTCCAGTGGTGTAGTCGCGACAGTCGATGCAGGCCCCGGTGCGGGAGTCGCAGCTCTCCGTGTGTCCGTTGCACTCGCATCTTTTGCAGTGCGGGAAGTTCCAGAAGCCCGGCTCGCACTCGCCGCAAGTACGTCCGTAGGTGTTCGGCCGGCACTTGCAGCGTCCGGTGACGACGTCGCAGAAGTTGTCGAGAGCGCCGACGGCGTTGCAGTCACAGGCTATGCAGCCCTCCGGGCCGAAGCCGTAAGTGCCCGGCGCGCAGTGGTCGCAACGACGACCGACGACGTTCGTCTTGCAGGGACAAGTACCTCCGTAGTGCTCGCACAAAAGACTGTGGGCTCCCGTAGGGTCGCACTCGCAAGCTGCGATCAAAAAATTAGGCTTCATAACATCTTCCCATTACTCATCGGTGAATTCTGTGCCTTTTTTCATGCACGCGAACCGCACTTAATAAATTTGTGTAGATAGAAGAGAAATCGTTGTACAAAAAATTTGATCTAAATTAATATTGGTATTGGTATTGGTATTGGTAAATTGGTAATCGAGCGTGTTACAAATATAGTAAATCCTAAATATCAAGGACTAACGACTTCTTGTTTTAACTCACCGTGTGCTCCATCGAAGACATAGTATCCAATGCTGTACCGATACTTTTCGCAAATATCAGCCTCTCGACTAGTGTAACGTCCAACATCGTTGAATATGTCGTTGCAATGATTGCTCTCGTATTCCTGGCGACGCAATTGACCCGGTCCCGAGCCCGAGAACCATGGAATGTACTCGATTCTCGGTCTGAGAACGATCTAAAAAAAATCCAAATTGAATTTGATCCCCTATTCATTTACAATTTTCATACTAAGGTCTAAATTTCTTTTGGACAAAACGGTTAATTACCGCACTGAAAATCGATTTTTCTAGAATCGTAGTTTCGGCAATTTTGCACAACTCACCGAGTCGACGAGTATCGAGGCGGTTGGGGTCTCGGTGTGACTGTCGAATTTACGGAACTGCACGATAACTTTGTAAACCTTGCCAGCCTCGAGGCACACCGCAGGATCGGCCACAGCGCTTCTGTCGTCATGCGGCAATTGTACCCAAAGATGATCGTCCTCCGGTCGCCAGGAAGTGCATGCGCCATCGGGATCGACGGGTCCGTCTCTCTCGATGATGATCTCCACGTCTTGCCACGTTCCCGGTTGCGGAGACTCGTAACGCAACACGATGTCGTACCACATTGATCTTCGTATGTCGTTGACAGTGAAATTCATCGTTGCTCCTTCGGCGGCTTTCATGAAACCGGTGCCGGTCCAGGTGTTCAATCTACCGTCTCTGTACGGCTCTCTGATCACCACTTGGCAGCTCTGTCGAGAACATTTTCGTTAGAACAGATCATTCTTTCTTCCTCAAAAAATTGGTGGGTGGGATATATCGATTTTATCGGAGGCATTGCTGGTTTTCTTGTTCCAATAATATGAAAGGAAAAAATCGTTTTAGGTGGTTTCCCGTGCTATTTTCAATTTTAGACAACAATTGCCATTGGATTCGTGCTCAGCGCGAAAAAATACATAGAAATAGGTGGCCAGAATATTTTTTTTCATTTTTTCGATTTTCGACAAAAACTCGCAAGGCTACCCCTTCGGGATGCTTTTTTATCATTTCTCATCACACTCCACGGGTTGAGGAAAATGGTTTAAAAATTCGCAAAAAATCTTGTCTTGTACAATTTTTCCCGCTGAACACCGTGGATACTTCAGATTTGCCGATATCTCATCGGAAAGCCAAGATATCGCTGTTTAAAAATCCTGAAAATCGTCGGTTTTCGTGGATCAGACCGGAAAGAAAAAAAATCATTTCGGTGGTTTCGATTTCAACAAAAATTCGACATACTTTTTAACCTTTTCAACTTTTTTGTTTTCGATTTTGACTAAATAATAATTGAATGTAATTTATTTGATTCACTCACGTCACTGGCTCTTGACAACTCGCCCTCGTAGATCAGAAAGTCGAGAGCTCCCGTATAGTAACTTTGCTCCGGTTGATTGCACGTCCGTCCGCCAACGTGAGGTCGGCAACGACACTGTCCGGTAACAACGTCGCAAGTCGTTTCGTAGGAGCCACCCGGATCGCAATCGCAGGGCTTGCAGCCGTCGCGATCGTCCGATAGTCCCCAATATTCCGGAAGGCACTGATCACAGTCGCGGGCCGTTACGTACCTCTTGCACGTGCACTCGCCCGTTCTCATGTTGCAACCCTGATTGCCGATAGTTCCGAGACTGTTGCAGGTACAAGCTTGAGAAAAATAAAACCACAATACCTTAAAGTGACGTAATAATAATAATAAAAACAACAACAAAAGGTATCGACATAAAATAGCAATAATAAAAAAATTATAGTTACAAACATCAACAAATAATGAGAGAAAGTAACTAAAATACCTTCGCATCCGTCGGGATTTTGGGGATCAAAGTTCCAAAAACCGTTTTTACAACGATCGCAGCGACGACCCTCAACGTTGGACTTGCAATGGCAACGACCCGATTCCTCTCCGCTCAAGACGTCCGTTCTCGAGTCGCAAATTCCATTGTCAAGCGAACCCGAAGGATCGCAGTCGCAGGCTAGTGAAAGAGAAAAAAAGAGATTTAATCCGAGCAACACCAGGAAACGAGTGAAAAAATTGAAACGGAATGAAATGATCGATTATTTCCATTCGATTATTTGAGAACAGTGAATCATTGGATTGTTAAAGTTTCCTTAAAAGTCACTTTTTTTTTTCATTATTAACGTATCCGGATTGTAGAAAAAAAAGTCAAATGCAGTCTCGGAATCCCCTCGCAAGAAAATTCGGAATCGATCGATTGATTGAAAAAGAAAAAGTGTCTCACGTTGACAAGCCTCGGGATCGGTGATGTTTCTCATTTCGTCGTGATAGTAGAAGAGCTTGCACTGCTCGCACTGCTTGCCCATCGTGTTGTGCTGGCAGTCGTCGCAAACACCGCCGGAGACTCTTCCCGACTTTTCGTAAACCGCCTCGTCGAAGTGGCAAGAATCGGCGTGATTGTTGCAGTTGCACTTGCGACAGGCGTTCGTCTGTTTGCCAACGGCGGGCTTCCACGGCCCGTCGTTGTAGAGATCCTGACAATTCTCGCAGTTGAGACCTTTGGTGAAGTGGGTGCACTCGCATCGGCCGTGGACCATTTCCTCCTCGACCGCGTCGCCCGGAAGTTCGAGACAGGCCGAGGCGTGACCGTAGCACGAGCACGAACCGCGAATCACCATGTCCTTGACGGCGTAGTAATATTTCTCCCTTATCTCGGCGCGATCGTCGAGCAGATCGTCACCGAGGGTGTGCAGTTTCGTGAAGTTTATTCGGAGATTCGTCATCTTCATGAGATTCTGCACTTCCTTCGAGTACGGGTTGTCGATCACCGATTGAACGTTCGGCGGAAGTACGCGAAAGATTATCTCGCCGTCGGACGAGGGCGCGACGGTCGAGTAACGCGACTCGCATATCACGTCGGACAACTTCCGGCGACGCACCGGCACACCCGGAAACGTTTGCTCGCAGTTGTGCGCGAAGTAACGATACACTTGCCATGTCTTGCCAAAATCGTGAGAACGCTCGATCAACATCGCGGCTGGGCGAAACGTTTGGAACTTTATTATCAAATGGGTGAAGTGGAATTCGGCCTCGAGATCGAACGATATCGTCACGTTCTCCACTCCGTTCTCCGCCTGCCACCACGTGTTCTTCGCCGATCTGAAAAACGTTCGGGAAAATCGTGAATGAAATTTTTCAAAAGAATTATTCAGCATGAAATTAAGCCAAATTTGCCTCAAACTTGATTGAAAATAAATAATATTTCGTTTCTGAAATGACTTAGACGAATGAAATAATAATCCTGCATATAAAATATTTTTTATTAATAAAACCGATAATTTGAAGTTATTGTAAACTTTCTTCTAGAATTTTTTTTTATAATTCTAGATTAACTTCGGCATCATTGGTGAAAAATTAAGAAGAATAGTTAATGAATTATTCTCTAAAATGATTTAGTTTGAAATTAATTTAAAACTGACATCAAATTTCATCTGAATTAAAAAAAAAACGTTCGTTCTAAAATTATTAATATCGAAAATGAGAAAAATGATTAATGATCCGCCATGAAAAATTATTTTTGGTTTGAAAGAGTGTCCATTGGAAATCATAAAAAAATGCTGGCTTCTATTTTTTCAAGTTCTAAATTAGCTTTGTCATTATTGGTGAAAAACTTGCCCGCGAACGATGTTCGTAATGTTGTGTTGCTGTTTGGGAATGTGAGCGTCGCAGAAGAAACATTTCTTGCGTTCCTTCAAGTGCGATACGATACAATATCTTTCGGGTCCGTGAAGACCGCAAGTTGAGGACGCGGCAAGACGATCATTTCGTCCGATTAGCAAGTTTCCCGTGGCTGGATAGCACGAACTTTGCTCGCACGGATGTCTTCTCTTCGTGTGGGGACCTGAATGACAAAAAATCGTTAGAACTTGTTTTAATCTGATAGTGGACGCGTAAGAAATGTTTGCTTCCACGCAAAGGGTTAAAAACGTTAATGTAGCCCTTTGCCGTTTATTCAGAAGAAGATAAAAAACGAGTTCAGTCGAACCTACGATTCTGATTCGACCCATGAAAATAGTGAAAATTAATTAAAAGAACAATTAAAATTGAAAGATTTGTTCAGAGAGCGTTGCGCCAAAGAACGTTCATTTCATTTAATCAATTTTATTTGACCACAAAATCGGTGTCGAATAGCATTTCTTTAGTAATTAAAATCAATAATATTTTATTTGGTTTAATTGTTTTTGAATAATGAAAAATTCTGAGTGAAACTAATGCCGAAAGCCGATAACCTTTGATTAGTATTACACGATGAGTTACGAGTATAGACATTTGAGAGCCTCAACCGGTGTTAAAACAATTCTGTTATTCTATCGCATTGAACGAAGCTACCTCGGAGCCTCGGATACGATTGTGTTGGCCAGTGATATCGTTCCGTCATTGTCTCGAAGGGACTCGTGTCTCCGCGCCTTAACGATCCTACAACATCGCGCCCTCTCATTTTATTCTCAACAAAAAAATGAATCCATCCCCAATGTCGATCTATCGATCGAATGACAGCAATTTCGTTTTACTTCTAATTCATTCGATATTGGACAAAAAAGTTCCCACGTCCATAAAGCCGACATTGTTTTTATCTAATACTTTTTAAAAGCTTTTCTCTCGTTGTTATGTTTATTTCAGTACATAAAAATATATAATTTTCATTTCACTTCTCTTCATTTATCATCCAAAGAGTCGACAAAAATTGGACAAAAAACTTTTTACATCGATGAAACGATATATTTTTTTCTTATTTTTATGTAATTGCGAATCAATGAAGCTTACCTCTGGGTGCAATTCTTGGGTCTCTGCCATACTCGGCTCCGCCATGATCTACGATAAAACAGAAATAGACAAAGATAAGAAAAATAAATGAATTTCCAGCAATACCGGAAGGGCGTCCATGTATATCTGGGCTATGCAACTTTCTCTGGAAAATCTATATATTCGTTACAAAGTCTCGTGTATACATGCACATACGTGGATATATATAATGCACGTATCGTCGACAGTATGGCACACATTTCGCGCAAAAAGTCTCTGTCCGGAGTCTATCAAATCGCGGGAGCGGATGTTTGCGACGATTCGTCCGTTCCTTCGTTACGCATGTGCGGAGATACCGCGAGAGACACAGTCGCGTAGCGCGAAGCCTACATAATCTCATTTACGATGAATTAATCTCTCCTCTCTCGCGCTATCGTTTAATTTCACATCGACTGCGCATGGTAAACCGCAAAACGAGTTATTCCCTACTTCATTGAGCATCGAACGTTTCATTAAACTCTCCATACGATTGCGACATCGTCGCCGATCGCGTACGAGCTAATGATCGCAATTTCGCCGTTCGATCAATCGTAACTCCGGAAATTAGATCATTAATCGACGCGATAAATTAATTAATAATGGATCGACGATGCCTCTGCAGTTGGTCGGGCGAATTCATGTCAAGAATTCGCGCAATAGATTACATTTGGTTTTTTTAAGGTAGTCCTTGCGCACAGTGTTCGTTTCGCTTAAGTTTGCGGAAATTGATTGAGAATTGGGGAAACTTTTCGATGGTATAAAAATCTGAAAAAATCATGCATATTAAAGGGACTGAAAAGATTAATTTTGCACAATAATAATTCCAAAATGTTATTACAAAATTGATGAAAAAGACAATGGGTCAAAAATTTTCCCGGAAGCGTTCGGGAGAGAAGTGTTTGCAATTGTCTTTAAATTTTCGCAAACTTCGGCGAAATGCTATGCGCAGGAACTACATTAAAGAAACGTTATCGGATGCAAAAGATTGCTCAGCAATTTTGCGGAAAGTTAGGGGAATCCCCCGATCAATCGAATATCGATGCCGAGTGATCACACGAAGTTTCAGAAATCGCGCGTGAAGCTCGAGCGTTGAGTTTGCTGGTCTCGTGGCCAACGGTACGTGGGTAGTACAAATATAGTTTTTTTCCTTTTTTTTTCGGTTACTGAAATAAAATCCTCCTTGCTGAGACACACAGCGGAAGGCGGGGTCAAGGGGTCGGCTCGGTATCTAATCGGACACGGATAAAGGCACTTCTTCTCGGTTAGGGTAAAACGCGGATGGAGAATTTCTGTTGCCCGGATCTCGCTTTTCGATATCAGCGGTTGCGTTATAACTATGATTTTTTTCTGTAATATAATTTTATTGCCTTGAGATGAGAGTATTTTTGAAATTTTTGAATTTTTTCGTGAGGTAGAAAGGAACCGGGCGATTTGTGTGTCGGGACTAAAGCACGGAGAAAGTCGGATTACTTACCTATTAGAAATACGATAAGAATCGCGGCTGCCAATGCCGCCTGATAAACGAATTTGAGGGCCATCTCGATCGGCTCTCTTTCGCTTCTTCGTCGTTACTCTCCGTAACCCGATGACACTGTGCCGTGATTACCTCAACACGTTGGCGCCATTTATCTGCAGTTTGGAAAGATAAACGTTGTTTAAAATCTCGAAATTACTTTTTTACCGCGCCGCAGAAGCTTTCATTACTGATTTTTCAAGCGAAATGAAAATGTTTGAATTATTGACATTTTGAAACATAAAAAAAATTTCATTTGAGGGTAATTAACTAATTTTGATTCTACATATGTAGAATTGAAGATCAAAACAAGACAAAATGGATGTGTGGTCGAAGTTTGCAAATGATAATTTTGTAGGATCAGTTTAAAATAATAATGATAATAAGTTGTATACATTTTGCGTTAAAACCCAATTTTTTAAAATGACTAGTCATTCTTCCGTGAGTTTTTTCGGTGATCTATAGATCATTAGTCTATCCCAGGATCGACAAATTTATCTAGATTTATTAGAACTGCCTTTCAATCTAATTTATCTTAAATTAACGTTCTATTAAACGTCTCAATTTCAAAAAAACACTTTTGTTTTAAAAAAATGCATTCTATTCAAATTATTCTTTAAAGCAAAATTTGAAACATAATTTTTCTGAATAACTATTAATTCTTCCGTGTGTTCTTTCGATGATCTATAGATCATTATTACTGTCCATCCCAGGATCCACAATTTTATCTAGATTTATCAGGATTTGTCTCTAAATCTATTATATCGTGAATTAACATTTTATCAAACATTTTTATGAAAAAAAAAACACTGTTGAAAAACATTCTACAGCCCATTAAATTTACTCTTTCAAACATTCTGTCGTACGAATAAATCGAGCTCTCGCACTTCTACATCGCTGATCGAAATTTGTATTTTTCGCGTGACATTAATTTTTTAAATTTAATCAAGTGCCAAAAATTCATCGATTCACTTTCACGGGTTTCACTAAAAAAAAATCGAAACAAAACACCGTATAGTATGCACGCAATTTCTTTTATAAGATCCTTCAGCGAATCGTCATAGTCTCAATTTTTTTTTCACACGATTTTACAACGATCTGCTCGCAAAGAGAATCCGAAGCTCGGAACACTATCAGTCGACTCTCGCTGGCATTATCGGACTGCATTGTTTCAACTCAGCAGTCTTTTTTTTTCCATTGTCTCTTTTGCTCCCCGCGAGCCGGAATCTACGGCTAGTAAGGAAGATTCTGTTTTTTCGCCGCTTCCGTATTATTTTCGTACGATCGATCGGGATCTACGAGGAACGAAATGGAACATCGGCGGAGCGTTCCTCGAAGACCCTCGGAACGCGGGCCGAGAGAGCTCTCCGCGAGAGTCTCGGTCAAGACGATATCTCGTACCTACCTACAGACGAGTTCGGATCCCTCGGATCCCTCGTAGAAGATTCACCGTCGAACTTTAGCTCGATCCTCGATTCGTCGACACAAGCAAAAACGTTTTTCTCCTCGACACCGCCGAACGGCCGTAAAATCCCTTTTCGCTCAAGTAATATCGTGCAAACAACCACTCTCGCTACGGTTTGTTGAAAAATACAACCAGAAAACACCACGTTCGTATTGGTAACGCAGGAAAACGCGTCAGCCTCTTGAAAAGCGAACGCGACGACGGAGAGTCAGTTGGACGCGCCTCTCACGGAGTCTCACTCTTCGGGCCGTGCCTTTACAGACAGCGGCTGCAGCACTCGGCACACTGCTGCTGCTCGACGGCCGAGGCGATGCCGGGCGAGTTCTACGACACGGGGCACACGGGGAACTACGGGGTATTATACAGTGGGAGGGATTAAATCTCTCGGAACTGTAAGGCTGCGGGCGGAGAACTTTGCCGGCGATAGAAATAACGCTTCGCGTTTTAACTCCGTGCATATTTTTTTTTGCTCATCGAGTAGCGAAACTCATGTGGTATTAATTTTTTTTTCAATCAATAACAATCATTTTCAAAATTTATCTTTTTCTTACCAATATTTTAAAAAAATTAGCACAGATGTAATAACTTTTAGTAAATGTGAAATTCAATATAATGTACAAAAAATACACAAAATAAGAATGATAGAAAACACATCAACGAAATTAAATTTAAAAAACAACGAGCACCGAAAAAACAGAAATTAATAATATTGATAATTCTTTATATTTATTGAATGTTTCTCATTTGGATTTCTTTTTCATTTTTACTGTAGTATGACTAATTTTCGCACATACAAAAAATTCTAATGTACATTAAATTTGATAAAAATTTATCGAAAAAATCGAAACGAGGAAAAAAAAAATTCCATTGATTTTAAGATTCGATTTGACATTTTTTTTAAAGCGTAGGTTCGTTGAAAATTGTAGAGGGAAATTTGTAGAGGACGCGAAGCTCAATATGCTCCGTGGAACTTGAACATTGCGATTGAAAGGGACTGTTGTACTTTCTACAAGTGAACCCAGCTACGGATCAGGTATATTTTTCCGGGAAGCAGTACTACTATATGGGGACGAGAGTGGCTCATTTCCGCAAGGCTCGCGGTCCTCGACAGCGCAAAGACGTAGATTTTACGGTCCTCCATGGCGAGCCAGATGTTTCGCTGCGAAGCGTCAACGAGAATAAACTTGTGCGACGCTGGAGTTTCATGAAGATACGTTCAAAAACGGCTCTGTCGAGCGCGTGTACAAAAATTTCATAAATACTCGGTCGGTTTACTCTGCTCCGTAAGAACGATGGATTAAGAATTTTTTTTTTTTCAAAGTTACTGAAACGAAAAAAAAATCGAGATCCGCAAAAAGTAAGCGAATTTGATTCAGAAAATGCAAACAATTTTAGAGACCGAATGGCTCAAACTTTTTATGACGAATACACGTTGGAACGTGTATTCGTTGGAACGTTTTGAACCGTATGGAACACGTTGGAACGTTTTTGAATAAACATTCTTTGGAAAACGATTTTAAAAATTTTTTCGAGTTCTCTATAACTTTTTGAAATGCTGACAGAAAATTTGTACCCAATCAAAGGGAGGTCAAGCTGAAGAAAAATTGCTTTGCGCTCAGTTCTCTAAGTTCGATACCTCTTTGAGTTGCCGAAATATTTATTATCTAAATTTTTCTAGCTTGAACATTCTTTTACATTAACAATATGTTATTTTATCAAAATTATTTCAACGAGGAAATTATTGAAAAATTCGGACAGAAACCTTGAATTGAAAGATTTGAGTGTATAATTTTTTTGTACCCGACTTTTAAAAAATGAAAGTTTTCAATCAACATTTGACGAAGTTGTAGAATACGCGAGGATTGACTTATCGGAGTATCTCGTAATTCTCTGAACGATGCAGAATTACCGAATCGAAAGGCTTGGTTAGGGGTCATCAGTGATTACCGTCGAGTAATAGGGTCCACATATACGTTATTATATACGAAGTATAGTCGAGCGGTGAGACACAGTGGGGTCGTTTGTGATGCGAGAGCGCGTAGGCGCGCGCGTACGCATCTCGGTAAAATTCTTCGTCGGCGAGCGTTTGACTCCCGGACAATTTACCGCACCGACACGGCGCCTGAGCATCGTCGAGACCCACCGTACCGGTCGCCTCTTTACTGCTACGCTTGTCGCTCCAAAGCGCACCACTGGAGTCGACGAGTGTGCACACCACGAGCATGCGACAATACGTGCTCAACAGCCCATACGAATTTTTCCCTGTACTGTACCTATTATTACGCCGCCGAGAGCGAATAAAACTCCGTTCACACCGAACGTCTCTCTCGAGTCGTAAATCAAAAAAATTTGCAAGAAAATTTTTCGATGCTCGACGTTCGATTCTCGAACAGTTTAAAAAATAATAATTTGTGTTTTTATTAACACAAAATCATTAATAAAAAAAACTGGATTTTTTTATTATTAATGATTGTGATTGGTGCGTCGAAGTGCGAATGTTTATGAGAAATTTGAATCGCGCTAAAAAGTAGAAAAAAAAGATTATGCCGAAAAACCAACGAACTGAAAATCGAGCTCTCCGCTTCCCAAATAAACTTTCCACTTTCATAGCATAGATTTACGAATAAATAGCAAAAAAACTATAATTGCTATTGATCTGCTGATAACACAATATTTAAATACATCGCAGCATTTTTTGGAAAATTTTCATCGAGCAGCAAACCAAAAACGTTTTTTACCCAAATAATCAATAAAACTCAATTCTCCAATTATACAATAAAGATGTAACTATTATAGCTCATCTTCTGAATAATAAAAAAAATATCGATTGACTCAAAAAACGATCTTGCATCTTTTCATTCTGTGAAGCCATAAAATTCAAAACAAAAAAAATTAAAATGATTTTAAAGCCAATTTATTAAATATAAAAAAAAAAATATATCAATAAAAAAAGGATTTTTTAGATATCAAATCCAGAATATGGATTTTGAACGAGCCACTACTTTCGCGGGGTGTTCAGGCGTCTCCCCTAACGAGGTCTCATTCTTTTTAGTACCCCACGCAACTTGGCTTTCGTTCTACGATTATTATACATTTTTTTCTTTTTTTTTCCGAAGCCGTAATAACTTGATTCTTCAAAAAACGATAGTCTTCTCGAGACGACGGCGATAATGAGAGTCTCTCGTTTCTCGGTATTCATCGGGAAGCCTCGTGGTTCTTCCGTTCGAACGGAGAGAGTTTATCGTCCCTTTATCAGCGTCACCCTGATTTCGTCGTCGCCGTCGTCGGTGGAAGGGATGAACGACGATATTTCCCTACGCACAGTGCCGGGCTTTGTACAAAACACCAACTTCCATTCACGAATCGTCTCCTTCCCTCTCTTCACATTCAGCCTATACGACATATATTCTCGACTTATCGCCACAGCAATGAATCGTGCTTTAGGCAATTCCGTACATCTTTTTTTTTTTTTAAATTATTATTTTAGTGCAGAATCTTAATAGTTATGTAATTAACTCGAGTAAAAGGCCTGGAGTATAAAAATCCATCGCAGTCGTGCAGTTTCGTTAGAATCGAATCAACTTTATCTGAATGATTCACTATTTTTTTAATGGTATCTTCTTCGTACTATCATCGGCTTGAATACACAATGCGAAGACCCTCGGTCGTTGCCATTTAACTAAGCCGCCTTAAGGCGAAGCATACTGCCCGAATAAGGACCTCGCGAGACAGACGCCGAGTGCACGATACAGAGGGTGTACTGTTGAAAAATAAAAAAAATTCAAAGAGATCGAATTTTTATTTCGTTTACGATTGTTAAGGACAAATATTTTTTTATTGAATTTTATAAATAATTTGGACATCTGCGAACAATTTTCAATAGACACGAAAAGAAAGACTGTTTTGAAAATTTAGTTTGAAGAAATATTTATTTTCAACAATTGTAGAAAAATATTAAATTTCACCACGCTTAAATTTTTTTTTTTTTACTGTTTGAGTTTACTTGAAATTTTTAATTCCCCGATAGTCGCGAGACACCCGTTACATCGAGTGGTAGGTGGTCTCTGTTCACACGTGCAGCACACTTGCATTCGTTTGCCGCGGTTCTTTCTCTCGGCTCGTTCGTCTCTTTTCTTCCCCATCTGCCCCTCGTCGAGCCCTTCTCTCCTCTCGTTACACCTCGCTCGTTTCTCGCACGAACTAATGAATATCGCAAAACTAGACTTGCTCGTACGAGACGTCGTGTTAAACGTTCGAAAAAATTTCATACTTCGTTATCAGCATCAACCGCGGGATGATTCGTTCGAGAAGCTCACGAGCTCGCCGGCTCACGCGTGTATCTCCCGAGTATGCTGACCTTTACGTGTTCCCAATTCTGTGGGTTCGCGGCGCGAGCTTTATCTTCGGGCTCTCGAATTATGGTCATCGCGAGCTTGGCAAAATTTTAAGAAAATTCATTCGGTCTAATAGCCAAAGTTTTATTTCAACTTGTTTTTTTTTTTTATATAAAGAAAACGTTTTCCTCGATTTATTGAAATTTAAATGAAAAAATATTTATTCTTTTATTCAAATTGAAATGGAAAATAAATTAGAAAACAGTCGATGGTTTGATTCGATTTTATTCTTATCAATATTTTTAATTAATTTGTTTCAACAGTAAACAGTTGATATTTTTATTTTAACATTATTTCTTTTTATTAATTTTTTATATTGATTTTCGTCGAATTTCCCGACGATTTCTGTTGGACAACATTTGTAGTGAAAAGTAAGCGTGGGATCTTTCTTCTCCGATTTTCGTTATATTGTCGCGGGAGGAAGGAAGAGAAGCGTGGGCTCGCTATCTCCCTGTAACCCCGGTCATGATAGGCCGATGTGCCATTGCCTCCTCTTCCTCGTCGTTCTTCTGGCCATTGGGTCGTTTCTTCGTTTCTCTCGACGCATTCCGAGCGCGATTGCCACTGTTCGGAACGTCGGCGCGAGAGAAAAGTGAGCCACGGAGGAAACGGAAGGCCGCGTCGCATGACCGCGCGTTCGTCATCGTCGACTGTAGCTAAGATTCCAATTGAACATCGGCGAAAAAAAACAAAAAATCGATAGGGTCAAATTGGAAGCAAAAAAAAGTTGTCCATTTCTCTTGTTCGTTGACGTATTTTATTCTTATATTCTTATAGTTACGGTAAGATTTAACGATTCCATTAATCGATATCGCGACCTGCAAGAATCATCGATTTTCTCATCAATTCAATGAATTATTTAATCAATCAATTAATATCGTATTATTCTATGTCATAATTTTCCTTTGATATCGTTATTTAGTTATCGATTTAGTGTACAAAGTGTCGAAGTAGCGAACGAACGTTCGCGTTATTTCGCAATATTTATAATCAAACTCTTTCTGGCTCCGACGTTTATTCGTCGAGTATCGATCTTTATTATATTTTCACTTTACGCAATAAAATTTCTTCTCGTTATTCGTCGGAATTTTTTTTTTCGTTATCTGCTCTATGCAGAGGCTGTTGGTATTATTGAACTGCCCAAGCGGGTTAATGACAGAGACTTTTTTTTCACTCTGAGAAATTATTAACAAATACACATGATAAATCAAACAAATGAAAATGAAACAAAATTTGTAGGTTCGAATTTTCATAAAATTCGAAGATAATTTTTTTTCGTCGTTTATGCTCTAAGCTTATTTTTCTGAGGCGTAAGATTTGAAAAACTTAATCGATACGCTCTATCGCGTCGTGTAGAGTGTATTCGATTATTTTTCGGAAATTATACATAAACTTCTCTTATTATCTCGTCATACGAGACCGTAATAGAGTTTTACATGGTGAAGCCTATACATACAAGTATTTTTTTTTTTAAATATTATATTCTAAGAAATTTTTATCTGTACAGTGGCCAGAATAATTATTTGATATGTGCATGCACTAGAGAGATCTTCCGTTATTTGGATCGCGAGGTAAAGACAAAATAATGTGTTTTATTAATTTTTTTTCACGTTTCGCATCACACCGGTGTGCGCGAAAAGAAAAGAACAAAAATTGACGAACGAAGCTCTTCCAATTTTTGGGAGCGTGGGCGGCATCACCACATATAGCCGACAAAAGCTGTTCGAATTTCACATAATCAACTGACGTGTCTTTCAAGTGTAAGAAAATTTGACCCTTCAAAAACGACGGAATAATTGAGTTCGCCAAAAATTTGATAGTGTCGAGTAAGCGAGAAAAATAGGTTATATCGTGTCTAGATATTTAT
This sequence comes from Ischnus inquisitorius, assembly GCA_963924025.1. Lineage (NCBI taxonomy): Eukaryota > Metazoa > Arthropoda > Insecta > Hymenoptera > Ichneumonidae > Ischnus > Ischnus inquisitorius. The sequence goes on from OZ001251.1 coordinate 15,208,706, forward strand.
TTTAATTTTTTTCGGCCCAAAGAAAGGAGTTTCGCTTTTTCGAATTTGGAAACCACCAAAGTCTCGTAGCGATCGTGTTACCGATTGCTGAGTGATCGCTCACCGATCGCTTAACGATCGCTTACCGATCGCTTATTGATCGCTTACCGATCGTTTACCGACTGTTTATCGATCCTTTATCGATCTTCTACCGATCCGTCCTTAACAAAGGGTAAAATCGGGCCGAAACAACAACTTTGTAGTTCCCTCAACTAAAAAAAAGAATTTCTACAAAAATCGTTGCGTCGACTATGAATGTATAGTTCGATCTTTTTTGTTATTAAAGCTTCGAAGCCTCGGAAAGGTGAATCCTTTCGAGATACTTTATTCGCGAGCTTCTCTAGAAACTTCCGTCGCCTCGTCCCTTCGCCAACGCGAGACTCGCATCCCTAAGCCGGCGAAATTTAATTTTCATATTTATTCTTTTGGTTTCTTGTCACGCTTTTTTTTTTCCTCAATTTTCTTTCTATCGTCGAATAACGACCGAGCCTAGATGTACTTGGCGAACATGCACCAGTAAGTGACATTGAGGAGGGCGAACAGAAACGGAAAGAAAACCCTCGAGAAGCGATCGATGTTGAGCGCCCGCATTCTTCGTCGTTGAGCTATGGTGGGACCGGGCGGCGGTCCGTTCGCCGATTTCTGCGATCGGCCGGACAACAGCATTGCGTTCTCCTGCGTGAAAACAATCACAACTTGAACGCCTTCGTGAAGCGGGCCTTCTGTGCCTCGGTGGGAAGTTACGAACGTATCGATATCTTCGTTCGCGTTATCGTCCACAACGACGCTTTCGTCGTCAGCCTCCGCGGGTTCCATTCCAATTTATCGGCGGGACAACGATAAAATAAAATCAATAAATAAGGAATTTTGAGTTAGACGAAGAAGAAAGAAAGAAAGAAAAAATTGAACGACCCGCCGAGGCACAGAAGTTCAACATGAGTTCCCGATTAAATATCTTCATCCAGGCGTTACCTTTGTCGCTATGTCGAAGATCTTGTCGAGCTTCGCGGTTTCCGTCGGTCCCGCCGCTCCGGTCGCCGACGGCGGCGGTGGCGGCGGCTTCGCCGGCGGCGCGTCGGAGTCACCGAGGACGATGTTCACCAGGCAATACTCCATTAACGCCATGAACACGAAAATCGTGCAAATCGACATGAACGCGTCGACGGCTTTGAGGTACGAGACGGGCGGCAGGGACGCTTGACTCTTGGCGTGTTGCGTCGATAGAGTCAGCAGCGAAGTCACCCCGAGCGTCACTCGGGCCGGTGCCGCTTCGGGCTTTATCCAGAAAGATACCCACTGAAAAGAATCATTCGTCATTTTTTTGTATCACACATTTTTTTTGCCTTTTTTGATTTTTTTAAGGGCCACCTTTATCGGGGGGGATTTAGAAAAATGTATTGTTTTTGCACTTTTTGAAATTTTTGGGCCTTAAAAATGTTTCCCGAAAATTTGAAATTGGTGTCTCCATTGTTCACATAGCTGTGGGATTTTTTGTGAAGCAAGCCGAAAAGTTGAAACGAATTGTTTCCTGTTTGTGTGATAAAGGAAATGAATGTGGGCCCTTAAGTCATCCGGTGTATTTATTTTCTACTTACGGACATTATGACGATCAAACAGGTCGGCACATACGTGTGAAAGAGGTAATAACCGAGGCGCCGTTTAAGAATGAATATCACTTCGAGGCAGGTGAAATTACCTGGTTGATCGAGAGATAAAAAGTTTTTGAATTATATCACGAAAAGGCATAACACAAACACCTCATGTTTATCATTATTACAGAAATTAATAATTAATGATCGGTTGCTCAATTATTTCTTTTGAGTAAGAAAGCTTGTTTCTTGCGCATTTTTCAAAAATGAATTATGGATGATTAATTATTCATTCCTTCAATAATAAATAAAGTCGATTGACAAAGGGCGATTTTTTCCCAATCATTCTCTTTTTTTTTCTCAGTAAAGATTTTTTTCCGCCTCCGGATAATATTAATCATCATCTTTCGTGATTTTATAATATTTTTATTAAATCAATAATAATAACGTTTCAAGAAAGTCATCGTTCTTCGACCACGATAAGGGCACTTTCGGTCGACTGATTTTTATAATATAAGTCAAGTAGCGATTCATTTGTATAGAATTATACAAATAAAATACAATAATAATAAATATTATGATTATTATGCATAATAATCATATGAATTATTATTAATAATTATCGTAACAGTTTTTATTCATTATTGTTTAGTTGCGACCCTGAATTTTTTTAGAGCTCTATAGTAGGTTTCATTCGAAACCGGCACGGTCAATAAGAATTAAAAAAACCGGATGCTCCCATATCACTGGTTTCCGACAAAAAACCAGCTTGATAACCTGGCCTCTAATGACATCGACCGATTCCATAAATATCGCAACCTCGGGTCGAGCCCTTCTCGAGTGGGAACGAAAATGTTCGTGCGCGAGCCGCGTCGAAATTCTCTTATCGCTCAATGCGTCGCGAGCCGAACTGTTTACCTGTGGAATAAACTTGGGTGCAGTCGGCCGTGTAATTCTTGATGAGCTGCAACTGGGGCAACTCGATGTTCTCGTCGACGACGAGCGGCACGTCGGGATCCCACTGGAAGATCATTTCATCCGTCGTGTGCGACACTGTTGACCGAGTTGTTTATTTCTCTTTATCGCAATTTGCAAAGACTCTTTAAACGAGATGACGACGACATTAGCGTTAGCGCGATGAGTCACATTGGGTCGTGAAACGCATCACAAAAGATCTATCTTCAATTCTCGCGGCGCGCAACTCTTCGCCTTTTCATGCACACATTCGGTTACAATACGAGCGCGAGCTTGCGCGGCGCGCGAGATGATGCGGAGGCCCCACAAGAGCCTCATCTTTCATTCGAGGCTTATCGACTTTCACTTGAGTCGAAAACTCCCCGTCCCCCGTTCTCTACCCCTCGGTACTCTCTCACTCGCGCCCCCTCTAAACTTCTTTTTACTCCTTCGTCCCGTTATCATCCCCTCGACGCTTCCGCAACCCCCGCTAGCTCGATGAGAATATTGCACGAGTTATCGCCGACGATGAGGAAAACAGAGTTTAACCACTGCTCCACTTTTTCCTTTTTTTTTTTCACTGATCGCTCACGATTTTTTCTTTTTTTCGAAACATTGCTACGTCGGCTGATCAATGAAAACTTTGATGACTTTAATTGTTCCGCTTTTTTTCGTCACTGGTACCAAGATTTTTTTCAAATTTTTTAAACAAAATCGCCGCCAGATCAACGAAACGCGAATCGGGCAATGAAGAGTTTCATGCTTGATTTTTATAAAAAATGTTGATTACTCACGGCTCTCCATTTGCAATTTGCACTCCTGCGTGTCGTGTGGATATATGAGAAAGTTCATGGCGCAGGAGAGCTTCAACGTTAGTCTGAAAATCGTCGAATCGTTTTGTGTTTTTGTTTAATGTTCTCGGGAGCACTTTGCTTCGAAAAGAATTATTCGCTTACTTCACCATGTAGAGTATGGTCTTGTCCTTGTAGAGCCACAGATAGTGATTCGGTATCGTCATCGTCTGGAAAGTCACGGATTTCGCGTTCTTGAAGAAAGAGTCCGGTCTCCACATCTGCTTCAGCCAATCCACCTCCAACAGCCTTTGAAATTTATCGAATTATCGTTATGCAATAATAAAAATATCGAATTGCAAATAATATATCTTTATATTCATGTAAATGTGAATTTGACGCGAAAATGCTGTACCTGTATTCGGACGTCATGTTTTCCGGAAGTCTAAGCCTATTGTCCTTCCACGTTTGAGCGAAAAATATGTCAGCCGCGTATGTCTGAAATTTTCATGATCATTAATTTTCAAAAATTTCTTTGACCGAAAAGTAAACATGACGGCAATAAATAATAATAATAATAATATATAATTTATTATTATTTATTACTTATGAAAAAAGTAAAGTAGCAATTGATAATAATTCATCATGATAATAATTTATTATTATTATTATTCATTATTACTAATTTTTCGCAAAAATTCTACATGGATCGATATCTTGTCAATAACCGTACCATCGAAGTTTCGTCGATGGAATCGAGTCCCATTACGGTTACGTGAAAGTAAACGACGGTAGCTTGGCCGTCTTTCTTCGGCGGTCGCATTTTGTCGTATAGCTTCGGATCTTCGGGCAGTAGATCGTAAAATTCCAGGCTTCGCCTGCAAATTTTCGTCCGAGCGTTAGAAAAATTCGCGTTCGGTCGAACCACCCTATGGGGTACCATCTAGGGGATTGTATAGTGTAAAAAAAAAGTATCTAATCTCTCCGACCGATAGATCATTGAACGACAAATTTTCCTCGCTGCGCCGTTGGATTCTTGATTTTTTTATTGATCTCTTCAGAATTATCACTAAATCAGCACTATCGCAACTACGAACTGCATTAAGCGGAAACGCAGTGAATTTTAATCCTCTAACGAACTTCGTACTAGCAAATGCCTCATAGCAGCGTGCAAACTCGAGTCGATCTAAAGAAATTCTATCGCAAATATGTTAATTTATTCTCTAAACAGTCAAAGAGCCAGTCCCAATTCTTGCAGCTTGAGCCTTTGTCTATTTTTTTTTTTTTTTTTTTTTTTTCATCGCTAAATGCATTAATTAGTTTACGTTAGAAACAATCAAAGATTGACTTTGCTTTTTCTTTTCGTTTTTTTTTTTACGAAATCTTTTCCGACGCTTCCTGGATAGTTACGCCGTCTGCGTGTGTGTTTTCTCTCGAGAATTTCCAATTCAGTCGGTTGGGAGCAAATCTACAATGATAATCTTACTGGGCGTACGCGTCGTTGGCGAGATGAAATATAATCAGAAGAAGGAGCAGAGCGCCGCTCGGGCTCGCCGATGACGATTGAGCGAACGCCGTTGCGAACCGACGTCCGGCGCGATTTTCCCTCGGCTCCGCCATCCTTGCCCCCTTTTTCTTCTCGTACTTCGCCGCCCCCTCTCGGGTCTCCCTTATCGCATTTTCGTCGTCTCGATCAATTCGGCCCTCCGAACTCTTCCTCGAAAGGTTTTCCCTCGTGATATCCCTTCGCCGAACGGACAGAGTCGCTCGCCGAGCGGCAAATTAAGTATACATACAGAAGAAAAAAAAAGATACCGATTAATTCTTTCCTCGATCACTGACGACGATTTGGCGAGGAGAATGAAAATCGTGAGACAAAAATGAAAATTTGATTACGAATTTCGCATCGACGTGTATTCGAGCTCGTCGAGATTAGCGCGAATGTAAAAGCTACGAATTCGTATGTGTTTCCTCTGTCTCGTCCGAGACGAGACGAGTTTCTTCGCGAGTACCGAACGACTGAACACTTCTTGCAGTGATTTTGCAGAAGTTGCAGATCTCGAACGGGAATGAGGGGGAGGTTGGGGGAGTGAGGAGGGTTTGGTCGGTGGCCATGATTGGGGAGAGGGGAAGATTTCAGAGAGGAGGACACGGCGAGGAAGAGGAAAAAGCGGGGGGTTGGACGTTACGCTCGCGGAAGAAGAAGAAGAAGAGCCGATAGCCGAGCGATGGGGATGAAGAGAAAGAGCCGGAGCGGGTCGGAGGTAAGAGCTTGAGAAGGTGCACGATGCCTGCGTGCAATAGGTCGGTGCAGCCTCCGACCCGCGGGATCCCTTCCACTGCGAAGCATCGCGAAAGCCTCTCTCGCCCTCCCGCGGTCTCTTCTTCTTCGTTCCGCGACGCAGTGAGCCCATCCCCTGGTAGCGCACCCTCATTCGGTACCCGGTGGCTCGACTCGTACCCCGCGCGTGACGTAGACGACCAGCTGCTGCGGCAGCGCGGCGCACGATCTTTCTCCGGCTCGGATCTTCCGGATCCAATTAAGGCCTGATGGCCCGAGTCAATGAAATTTTAACCATCCGAGATCCGAGACTCAACTTCGGAGTCGATTACATCGATTGCAGTCGCAACGGCGCTGTTTCTCTCGACGATTGGGAATTGAAACTATTAAGGGGGGAACCATCTAAAAAAAAAGAAAATTGATTTTTTTTCTGTCGATTACTGTAAATAAAAATTGGATATCATACTCAAAAAATGAATATATTGAACTGTGACCTTGAATTTTTTGAGAGCTCTATGGTAGGTTTTTTTCGAAACCGGTAAGGTCAAACCTTTTTCATTTGTCACGGGTTTGAGGGCGAGAAAATTGATATATCTTCGCTTATGAGGTCTCATTTTGTTTGCTAGATAGTTTATAACGGAACGAGTGCGGGGATTTTTTTTTGTAGGCTTCCCCGACGAAGCTATCGAGCAAAAGGCACAAAAAAATCTACTTTTTCACTTTTTTGTCTCGTTACCGGTTGTACAACGGCTCACTTTTAATCCCCTTGTGCTCACATAAAAAATCATAACACACGCCCTATAATATAGACTGTTAAGAAGAAAATGAGCCGTCAAACGCGAAAATCCGGGCAGTCGTTCGGTCTGAAATGCATGAGTAATTTTTCGGTTTTTCTTTAAGTGATTTGTCAAGATGTCTTTTGCCCAAATATCCTCGAGACGAAAACGTCTTTTACGACGGAATACTTTTTCTTCGACATAAGTTTGCGAGTATCCTATCGTTGCGTTTTATTACTTTGATTATTGATAATGTGATTGCATTTATAGATGTTTCTAATGGAACAAAACAATAAATTTAAAAATATCAATAGAATTATTATTATTATTATCATCAAATTAATTTAAATGAAAATCGATAGAAATCAATGAAGCGGCGAATATTCAAAATATCCCAATTGATAAGCATTCAATATTGTTTATTTTATCGTGCGGGATTGGGAGAATTTTATTCGAAGGCAGAATTGTTGGGTTAGATTTTTTTCACTACGCTAGACGTAACACTGACCCGATGTTCCGAACAAAAAAAAATGATATACATCTAGAAGTAGGCAAGGCGAATGTTTGAGAGACAAGTGCAACGGTGATAGACGAGCGAGACGAGGGGGACGGAGGAAAGGAAAGAGGAAAACGGTGATAATCCCTGTGGAATTCACGGCTGTGCCCTCGACCCCTTCTCAGGGTTTGCTTCAATGCGGCATCCCTGCATCACTTTTGTTTCTCCCGTTTCATTCATCGATTCAGCTGTCCATGACGATGCTTTGAGACTTATATTTCTATCATCTTTTTCCGGTTGATTATCATTATTTTTTTTAACAAGGACAAAAGTTCGCGATTTATCTGAATTGATTCATCCGACGATCGAGTTAATGGCGATATAAAATCATTTGTTTTTAAAAGTATTTAATTTTTTTTCGTAGTTATTAATTCGAATTTGGTGATAAAAAAAATATATCACATAATAGAATTCAAAAATGAATAAAATATGTAAAGTAATAATAATAAAAAAAAAGGAGAAGCGAGACTGTTTTTTCAAGGGTTCGTAGACGAAGTAAAGCCGACCAGTGCGCCGGGACCGGAGACTCTCCCTTGGTCGCTCCGGTAATCTCAATGCTCGGCTTGGGTACACCGTCGCTCCTCGATAATGTAGGCACGTTCGCTCTTCCGTTTCGTATTTACGCACAGTCGTTCGTTCGGTGGCATCTCAGAGCCATTTCTGATCCACGACAAAATCTCCAGCTTAAAGACCCTACAATAAGTATAATTTTTTCAACAGCTCTTTTTAAATGAGATAAAAAAATGTTACTCTTTTTTATATTCGATCCTTTGCATTTATTTCTCATAAACCGTACAACGGTACGAGAAATCGAAGCCATTGCATTATTTACCACACTTTTTTTCTTCCTCAAGAAGCTTCGTTTTGAGGGAAAAAAAATGTCCGCAATTTTTTTCAAACATATAAGAAAAAAACGCGCTTTTCGACCCAAAAATCCGCGAAGTCCCTTAAGAAGTCGCGCGGAATCCTTCGGGTTGTTTCGGGCAGAAGCGACTCGCCGACTCGTTGCTCGGATACAACCCCGGTGACCCTATAACGCAGATAATCTTCGTTCGTGTCGTCACCGGACGAGAGGAGAGGGCCCGCGTCGTCGTTTGGATGCGGACAGCGGTGGAGAGTCACACGTAGTCGCTCCCCACCTCGAAGCGAAGCCGAGCGCTCGATACATCGATCCTCGAAATTGTGCCGCGAATAGAAAGCGTCCGCGGGGGCTGTGCAAAGGGGTTGATGGTAGGGTACGCCGTGGAGTGGCCACTCGCTTCTCGATGGAGAGAAGAAGAGGAGGCTCAATCTCGACCGGGGCGACGACTACGTCGGATGGTAGCGCGGACGAGGCTTCGGCCTCATGCATACAGTTACCAGGGTACAGCGCGGACCGCTGCTATTCTTCGACCCTCCCCCTCTCCACAACCCTCGGATATCTCGTCTCCGTCACGTTCCTGCCTTTCCGCGAACCCTCGATCATCACATTTTCTCACTGTCGCCGTTTCAATCGCTCGAAATAGCCGAGTAACGCGATTTTTTCGAGGGATCGTAATTATTCCCTAACCCTACGATCCGTCTATTAAATTTCGCGCACACAAAATCTCACTTATCGATTTTACATCACAAAAAAAATTCGATATTAATAATGAGAAAATAATAATAATAACAATCGTTAGTATTAGTATTATCGGTAACGTTTAATTTAACTAATGGTAATAATACTAATTTATAACTTATTATAGTAATTATTACAATTTATAATAATCTCTTATTATAAACAATTTTCTTCCAAATTATTATCAATCAGAGTTAGTTACTTTTGATTACTATAAAATCAAGACTTCAAAAATAATAATAATAATAATATTATAACTAAGCCTGATACTAATTACTATTATTATTATTGTTTGTAATATTTAATTTTCGTAATAAATTGAGTGGCTAACTAGAGTTGATAATAATTTTTAAGGGAATGATGTACAAACCCTGGAAACTGCTGAACAGGCCCTACGACTTCAAAATTACAAAAAATGTCTCGTAATTACCGAGCTTTCGATTCGCGTCATAACCCGAGTTACAGATTTTTATTTTATCTCAATGCAACGTTAATTAGAAACTCGCGATTGACGGAACCGCGTGGGTTGTCTTCTGAGTAATCCGTAAGCTACGTTTTGTTAAGTTTCTGTTAAAAAAAAGGGAAAAGAAAGGGAAAAAGATCAGGGTTGCGACCCTGACAGATTTAGAATTCGAGCGTTGTGTAGTTCGTCGCATCCCTCGGTCTCTCGTCCTCCACGCGTTTCAGACCGCACGAAAAGCTCTCTCGATGGCGCCGACAACAATGACGCGCTAATTGTTGAGTGGCCCGCGGGAAGGGAGGCGCGAGAGAGAGAGGGAAAGGGATTCAGTTTAGTCGCAATTTTGCCATTGAGATAGTTTCGTCGTTCCCGTTGGCGAGTCTCTTCGAAAACGGTACACCGAGGTTTTCCGCAGCGAAATCGAGAGATCCAATTCGGTGATTCGCGAAAAGGGAGAACGGGAGAATAAAAGAACGGCGATAAAATCATGGCGCGTGTTTACTCGAGTAACGCGACGCGAAAATTTTGGTCAACGAGATGCGACGATGTACATCGACGAAACACAGCTATTCCACAATATAATTAGGTCAACTCGAGAGTCCGAGAGGAACTGTGGTGGGAATTCTGTATTCCGTTCTCGCGGGGACGAACGCCACTGAGGGGTGAGCCGGGTCGAAGCAGCGCAAATCTTTTGATGCTTACATCGTCAATCCTTCAGACTCCATCCGTTTCTCTAGTTACGCTCGAATGACGAGAGGATTGGCTGGAGATTTACGTCACAGCGTTCGAGTAGCGTGACGTCAAACGATGGCGAACTCGTAGCGCGGAAATTTTTTTGTCAAATTTTCATCGCTTGTTGATGAATTTTTGAAATTGTTCGGATACAATTTTTATTTTATCTCTTGCTCCAAGTGTAAGGGTTTTGCTTATCTAAATACGATAATGTTTGAAATGATGTATAATAGTAAATATTTATCATGTATAGTGATGGATGCGCGGTTGGTACGCGACTTCGGCCATCACGGAAACCAAGCACGATTACTCGCAGCCAGTACTTGAATGGGTGACCGTTCAGCCGCGCATAGACTTGGCGCATCAACCGTCGAGAGGGAGGTTTTTTTTCCTGAGATGTTGATGTAAGTGTTTAAATGAGTTACTATCGGGTATAGATTAAGAAATCAGAAGAACAAGGCCGTCATTTTCGACATGGATTTTCCCAAATTTACTCGTCCGCGGCAAATTGGGTGCAGCTTAAACTAATTTCCGGTAAAAAAAAAATTTAAGATCTCGCTAATATTATTCAACTAGTCTCGGCAAAAGTAAATAATTTATAGCCAAGAGCACTAACAAAGAATTAATTAAATTCGTAAATGATTTAATAATAACGCACATTATTACAATAATAATAATTCAAATATAAAACAACAAAAAAATGGTAAATTTTAGGTTCTTCATTAGCGGGAATGATTTTTTTTTCGCGATAATTAGAATTGTTCCTGTATTATTTGTCTGATTTCTCGACGTTGGTTCGTGCGGGACGAAACAGGCGTTCGAGAAACGAGAAAGAGCGAGGGTGTAGATTCTCGTCCGTCTCGGCACGAACACTCGTGCCGAGTTCGCAGTCTCATCCCACCGCGCTGTTCCAACTTATTTCCAGCGAGGCTCGAGTATTTCCAGTTACCACTCGACCGTTCTCGCGACTATGAGGAGAACTACAGCGTGCCTATATGTATACATATGTATAAAGACGAAGCTTTTCTCTCGTCGGCTCTATGACGTCAGTCGTCCCCGGAGAATCTGCAATGTACTACAACTACTATTACTACTACTAGAGCTTTCGCTATATATCGAAGACAGATCGTCAGGAGTGAATCAAGCATCTCGTGAAATCAGGTGATTAAGCAGAGCACCTCTCGAGGCCCTTTGATCGCGAGAATCATCCCGCGAGTCCGATACTCGACCACCCCCCTTTTTCTCACATGAATCAACTGCGGCAATGCTCGCTCGCTGTACGTCGTAATTACGGAGGAATAATCATCGAAACGAGATACTTATGAAATATCTCATTCTGTGAAAATTCGCAAAATCTCCACATTTTCTTCGCCGCTCGCTCGGTCACCCATCCAAGTACTGCCCGCGAGCGATCTTGCTTGACTTCGCCGATCGCCGATGCCGCGCATCGACCGCGCTTCCACCGATCTCAGTTATAATGCTTGTCTTTCATGGGCGGATCGCGGATCGGATTCCACCTTACGGTAGTCCTTGCCCATAGTGGTCATTCCACATAAGTTTGCAAAGGCTAAGAATAAGATTTAAGAATTCTTTTTGGGCAAAATTAATATTTCCAGTACCTTTAATATGCATGATTTTTCTGAGATTTTGATACCATCGAGAAGTGCTTCCAATTCTATGCCCGAGGACTATCTCAAAATGCAACCTATATAATTTATCGGTGACTCACGGAAAAAATTATATGTTGATTCTCCAAAAGTTATGGAACGTGACCGTATGGTCTACAAGTCACCTTTGAGTGGCTGATTATCGTTTATTACCTTTACTAAGGTAAATGGACCAGTTTCGATCATATTATCGTCTTTTAAAAATCTTTGTTCGTCTGCATTCCTGGCAATTCGAAAAATGATAAAAAAATGTACACAATGATTTGCTCGACGTTTCTTCAAACCGAATTGTATTTAGAGTTATGTCATATCAAACTAGGAAACCGAAATTGTGGTGACCGAATCCGGTACATTTACCTTATTTTATAAAACCGCATTTTTTTCACTCCTCGCAGTTCATTCGAAACAGCAGAAAATGCTCAGAAGCCTGTAAGAATTGGCTGCTCAACGCGCCGTCTGTCGACATCTCGAAATTAGATTTTCGCAAACTCGTTGGCACCTTCTGTTATCCGTGGATCCGGTAAATTTCGTTTCGTGCATCCGAGATCTTCCGTCGGACGGATTCTCGGCGATGTTTTTTCGCAAACGTCAGCCGTCGCGGTCGACGTCGTCGTCGTCGTAGTTTAAGGATCTCAGAGACGAGACGGCAGCAGCAACGTCGAAGACGACACACAGCGACTGTGCGAATACTGGTGGATGTTTGAACACACGACGTCTATAATGGTTGGGACGAAGCTTCGCCAGAGGTTGGCCGAGAAAACGACTCGAGGTGGCTCGAGACGATGCACGATAAGCACGCTCGTCCCTCTTTCCTCTGACCTCATCCTACTCTCGCGCCTGTACTCAGTCCCAAACGGCTTCCACTACTTTCTCGTACCAATACTGTCCTCGCGCTAGTTTTCTCTCCGCTACGAGAAACAAGGGTTGTCAGCTTTCCGTTCTTCGTCCTTCGTCTTCTATCGCATTCGATTCTTATTACGTCGCGCCTCGACAGCGCAAAATTCTTTTGTCTAACACATTTCATCGACTCGAGGCGTCTGCGATTGGCGATTAATTTTTTTATCTGTATATCAAAATCAACGAAATTTTTTTTAAATTCTATTATTAATTAAAAGAATTGTTTTTAATAATTCCTTCGTCACTATATTTTTTTTCCATGAAATCGATCGTAGCAAAAAGTTCCAAAATTTCGTTCCGTGAATGGCCATTTTAACATCTATCTTTCGGTCCATTTGTTAGCCGATAATTGCCCCTTTGTATCGTCGAGCGAAAACGTCGCTCGCCAATTCTCTTCCACCCCGCGATTGCCGACGTAGTCACTTCCGCACGTGATATCTATTTATAGGTTTGCCAAACGTTTGCCAAAGGACTCACCCACCTACCCGATCGGTGGATTCCGTATCTCGCATCGCGGCTTCACTTTTATCTCGCTTCGTGCTCGAAGAATTGCAAAAGAATCAAATTTCGTTCATCACTTACCTGAAACCATGCCTCGAATCGCATTGTCCGTTGCTCCCAAAGTTGTCTTCCTCGCCGATGTGGAATGACGAATTTGTGAAAGAAGAGACGAGCGATTTTCATTTTTTTTTGTCTTTTTTGTTTTTTTTTTTGGTAGGATAGATGACATTTATTTTCATTATTCTTATAATTATTTCTCGTATTTTTCGTTTTCCTTTTATTTACGCTAATGTTCGCTATACTCGTACAGGATACCTACAATTATGTCGTTAATTATGCGCGATTTCGAAGAGTGAATGCGTGACGCTCCTCTCATCGTTCCTCATATCATTTACTTTTCTTTTTGTGTTTCGCTTTTCCTCCGTCGATTCGCAAGGGGGGGGATGCACACATTAATTTATCCGATTTTGCACGCGGGTTGTCCGAACAACGATCGTGCCGATGTTTTCCCGCAGTATAGTTCGACGACGAAAAAAAAAAAAAAAACAAATTGGAACAGAACTGCGTGTGACTGGCGATCGATCGAGAGAACGTTTATTTTCGACAATCGATCGAATATCGGCCAATATGAAGTATCACTATAACGATACGCGCCCACAAAAAAAAATCATACATATAGTTTTCTTTTACTCTATGTAATTCTCGTCGCGAAATTCTCTTTGTCGTCAATTTCGTATTTACGTATTTTACGAAAACTCAAAAGTATCGCAGTAACAAAAAAAAGGAAAAAAAAAACGAGCTCCAAACTGAGTCACATTTTTTTTTCAATTTTTCTCCCTCGCCTATGTTCGAAATTTCATCGTTTGTTCGCACGACAATCGCGTTTTGATGATAACGCCCACGTCTTCCAGTCCTAAACGAGATATCGATATAAAATCTTTGCTTTTTTTTTTACATACAAAATTTCTTTTCAGATTTCGCTCGATATTGATACACTTATGAGACTTAATCGATTCCCAATGCCCTCCTCGTGTTATCTTTTATTTTCTTCGCCACGCGACCATCATTTCGCTCTTTATGTTATTTCATTATTTTATATATTACCGTATCGCAATAATAATAGTATTCACAGACGATAAAATGGTATCGGAGGGTAGCGACACGCGCGCGGTTCGCCTACAGTGGTTTCTTTTCTTTTAAAATCGCTAGAAAAAACATCGATCCTTTCGGCCGTTCGGGCTCATCTCGTCGTCCCCCGTTCCCTCTCACTTTGCTTTCGCGACTTTGATTCGTTATAACGCGGGTCTCATCCGCACACTGGCCAAATTTTTTTTATTTTATTTTATTTCACTCTTCTCTCCACGACAGTCTCTCGAAGAGAGCGCGATGCGGTGAGTTGGAGAGCGAAGAGAAAAGGAAAAAAAAAAGAACAGAGAATTTTTAGAGGAAAACTGGCCGTGGCCCTCTCGACACTTGGCACGAGAACAGCTACCCTTTTTTTCTCGTCCCGAGGGTTTCGCGAGTTCAATCTTTTGGACGATCCCCGGCGGGGATGCCGCACGTGCGGAATTCGAGCTGTTCCCTTCTGCAACATTCTCTCTTTTTTTCTTTCTTTTTTTTCCCTTTGTACTCACGTAACGACGTTCTCATTCTCACGCAATTCCCTCTTTTCCGCCAGTATTTTCCGTGCGGAAAAAAAAATCGTAAAAAAAACTATCCTCGTGACTCGCGCGGGAATTAATTCGAGTCGAATCGATCGCCGACGGATTTATCGCGACATCGAGATACTTTTTTTTTTTTTTACTATACACTCAGTTATAAAACCTGCGTGCTAGTTTCGCGCTCCGATCGCGAGTCCGATATCGACAAAGTTCGCGCGACCCGCGGCGAGTTCAAACTATTACAGTATAAGTATAGTACAGAATAATTTATTCCGTTGAGTCCTTGTTTTTTTTCCTATATTGCTGTATAATATTTATCAGTAGGGTGTACGTTCACGCCGGGAGCGTTGATCTGCTTTGTTTTGTTTTTTTCTCCCGTTTTCTTGTTCGTGGTGAATTAATCGTGAGCAGTGCGCGAGGAAGAGAGAAGGAAGATGGGAGAACGAGAATGTTTTTTTTTTCTTTCGTGCTTTATCGAGAATTTCTCATGATCGTTGTCTCGTTTCTTATGGTGGAAAATAAAAAACAGATTTTTTTGTTTGTTCTTCGCTCCGAGACGAGCGATACTTTCGTTATCCGTAAGAAAACGTGTTCTTTGTACGTGGGTTTTGTGCGCGTGCATTTTTTTTTGCTTGTTTCTTTTTTTTTCTTTTATTTGGTGTTTCGTCGGAAAAATTCGAGTGACGATGGAGATCGCGACAAGGAAGAGGAGAGATCGCGATTGGGGGAGCGTTTGCCGAAACGCTTTGTCGTCGGATAGTACGTAATATGATGGTTTTGTTGTTTCACTCATTTGCGTGTTGCGTATGATTGGATGTGTGGTTGTGTGGGGGTTTATGTTGATTTTTTTATCTCGTGTGAAAGTGTCGTTTGCTTTTTGGTCACAGATCCGCGAAAGCGTTAGTCGTGTGTCGCGAGGTCCAATGACTCGGGGAGAGTTATTGCATGAAATAATCTGGATGATCTGAATCCTTCTCAAACCTCTTGGCTTCTTCTTGCATGCTCTCCTTGATCTTGAGAATGGCCGCCGACTCGTTCTGATCCTGCGAACCAACCAACAACCAGGCCGGTTACACGTTAACCTCGGGGCAACAACCCAGCGGCAGCCGAGAACTTCGTATTTTCACATACGTTCATTGCCGTTTAATTTCTCGCTTATTTTATTTTGTTTTTCATTTATCCGAAAATATTTTTTTTTATTGCGTACGCTCTCTTACGCACGACCTCAGCTATCAACCAAGATTCGATCCAAGATCAATAACACAATTGCTGACCTTTTCTTTTTTCTCCTGACCCTTTTCTTCACATTCAATTGACTTATAAATCGATCGATTTTTTATAAATTCTTTAGAAAAAAATTGATTTCTATTTGGGTTCGATTGTTCTATTATTGAAAATATAATGCTTGAAAAAGCGATGGATTTTTTTATGTTTAATCATTGTAGATCTGTGATTTTTTAAAATTAATTTGGATCTAAGATAAATTTGAGAGAAAAACAATTAATAAATGTTATAATTTTGAGTCTACGAATTAAGCAAAACGAAATAGTGCGAATGAAAGTCAGTAACTGGGCTATTGGTCTCGCGTTCTCGTTCAGATTGTTTTTTTTCCACCTTCGAGTCACCGTCGATAATCCCGGTTCATTCGTGTTCGGTTGACCGATAGCTCGATCCATCGAGGCTCGGCTTGACGCGCATCGCACGTGGGTTACATTGATATCATCGATCTTGGGGTCGAATATGCTGGGCCGGCGTGAATCGCATACGCAATGGTAACATCAGCGTATACATACAGTGCGGTGTGGTGGTGCGTCGGTGGGGCCGGGCTTGGTCAAAGCAATCCACAAAGGTTCGGTCGTTCGATTGAGTTCGTGATAGATACTAGATAGCGTTTTATAATTAAGGAGACGATATCGATGTGACACAATGAGCAGATAAATCGTTTTCTTTTCTTTCATTGTCTTGCCAATTGCAATAAAAATCGTATTTTCAATATTTGCTTCTCATAATTTGTTTTCTTTTCGTTCTCATTGGTCTCGTCATCATCGTTATAAATAATCAGTAAATAATCAGGGTGCTCTGACCCACAACACATGGACGTTAAGAGAGAGATCAAGCAAATTAACCGACGCGAGAAAATCGATGCGACTCGATCGCAACGATTTTCCTTTCGTTTCTTCTGTTCAAGCTTTTTTTCACGAACGAGACAAATTCTCGTCTTGTAATCAGCGCTCCCCCCCGACACGCACCCACACCTCACCGATTTGTTGCAAAATAAACAAAGAGAAAAGAGAAAAAAGTTCAAGCAACCACAAAAAAAAAATTCGTTGCTTATCATCTCTCTTCCAATCATCGTTTCATATCAGTTACTATATCTTTTTTCTTTCTTTTTTTTTTTTTCGGGTTTTGTTTTTCTAATCTTTTTTCTCGTATTGCATGTATTTTTTTGTATTTTTTTTTTTGTCACTCTAAACGGTACAACGCTATTTCGCAATCCAAAATCGCAATCCGCCTCGCGCATCCATGTGCTACAGGTCAGTACAGCCTATATAGTACTATATACAGCTACCAGAACTATATTTATCGTTTGATCCGTTTATTTATATTTTTATATATATATATAGATCTTTTTTTTCGTTCGTCATTTTTATCACTACCAATCGATTCGTATCTCACGGTCAATCGCTTCGATGAAATTTATAAATCGCAGAACGTGTGTTTCATCCGCGCTTCGCCGTAACGAGGATGTGTCGCGGGGAGTCAAAGTGTCGGAAATTTCGGAGTGCGGAATGATTTACGCAAAAAAAATGGCACGACCCGATGATTGTTTTTTTTGGGGGGAGGAGGAAGAATAAAGTGCGTGTGTGGGAGACGGCAAACGGCATGAAACACACGATGCATTCTGCGAACGAAACAAACGTGAATAATTAATAATCCACCCGCGATCGATAATCGACGAACAAGACAGCATAAAAAGTTTATGTATAAAAAACGTAATATGAAGTATTAATATGAATAAATATTCCGGTAGCCCCCAGCACCTTGTGGGTTATTTTGTTTTACAAATAAAAAGAAAAAACGCATTATTCTCAGTGTAACAGGATTACATTTATTGTCTCGATCTCCCCTTGGCGTAGGCATATGTTTTTTTTTTCTTCTGTCTCATTTCTCATCATTCAGGCGTAATATAGGCTTACAACGTGGGAGTTATTGAGTTATCGGTATGTATTTTTTTTTTTTTTTTTTTTTATGAATACCAAGGTGCGTTTACACTTCAAGACTTAAACGACATTCTCTTACGTTCTCGCGTTCTCCCTCACTCTCTCTCACACGACCAATCTCTCTCACTCTCACACCTCTTTCTTTCTTCTAGCAATTTTTCTGTTATTTTTTCGAGAATTATTCAACGACTAAGTGCGAGCAAGTACGTGCGGCGACTCGGTCATCCTAAATCGTATTTTTTTTTTTTTCCCAAAGATACTAAATATATACGGAGATATCAGTTTTGTAGTCCATTCATTAATTTGTCTGACGTTCGAATAATTTTGATCTTTTTTTTTGTTCGAAAGCTTTAGCGGGCAATTTCTATCCAGTCCGTGTCGCCTCTTGCATCTCATCGACGTGTATACAAACAATTTATCTCTATACGCGCGGATTTCTCTTTTTTTTTTTATCGTTTGTTGCAATTCGACAATAAGATCGAAGAAAGTCGGAATAACAAAACGAATCTTGGAACGTAAGCGTACCTTCGGCGTCGAGTATGTAGCGCATTATAATTATATTTCATCGAATAAATAAATAAATGAAAAGGTCAAACGGTCGCTTTTCTGGCAAGAACGAATCTCCGAACCAGCGATTACCGAACGCGAGTGTGAGAGAACAAAATAAAACGTGGAGAAAGAAAGAACGAAACGAAAGTTCCGGGGGTCGTTTTGTCTTCCTTCTTCAAGGCGCTGGTCCAAAAATTTCGTACTCGCGTATCAATGTCTTTTTTCGAAATCTTTTATTTCAATCTTCTCGAATATCCATTTTGTTTTTCCTTCGTTTTTCGTGATACAATTGAAATCGTTAATATGTAATTCGTTTTTTTTTTTATCGTGTTTAAGTTAAGAGTAACTAATAGCAGCACAGCATAGTCTGGTACTGACCTATAACCACCTGCGGACGGATGGATTCCATATTTTTTGTTTTGTATTTTTTCTCGTTTTTTTTTTCTTTTAACTTTAAATACAGCCTATCCCACCTTCCTCTTCCAGGACTCTTCGCCAATTCACCATTTGTTTTCGTTTTTTTTTTTAGGTTCAGTACTCACACTGCCTAATCTTACGTTTGTTGTGTGTTTCTCTTATATTCATACAAAAATAGTAACGTTTTTATATAACATTCCGCCTCGAGATTTATTCAAGTACTTCAAGTAATTATTATTTATTTATGTTTATTTTTTTTCTCTTTTTCTTAACGACGATATCAGCATCGCAATTGCCCGTGGCCGGTACCCGGTGACGAAAAAAAAGGAATAAAACGAATCTCGAAAAACTTGCCGAACGAAAAAAAAAAAAAGAAAAAAAAGCCAACAAACGCGGCCAATCGACGCTCAGTTCTGAATGATTATTATTATTGTTTTTTCTTTTTTTTTTAATACAAATAATGCATATTTACACATGATTATGCTGGCTCCGTATGGCTAACTTTATACACGAATTGAAAATTAACTAACATTAAGATCAAATTATCCGTTCATTTTATATCGCGATAGAAACAAGGTTTGGGGGGGGGGGGGGGGGGGGGGGGGGGGAGGGGGCGTTATGAAAAAATTCAACCATGCTGCCCACCAAGAGGCCTCGATAATTCCATCAACCAAGTATGAAGCGAGAAGTTAGAAAAAAAATATAGATTGAAAAAAGTGTATGTATAAAAAAAAATAAAAACAATATTTACAATTCGTAGCGAAAATGATCTCGTGTCGGTGGTGAACAAAAATTCACGGTTGGCAGAGAGCAAGAGTATTATTACTTATGCACATACATTATAATTGTGTATAGAAGAAAGCTATTGACTATTCATGTAAATTTGTATAAAAATACGTACTATAAAAAAGAACAAAAAAAAACGGAAAAAAAAATCACGACGTAGCTCGCGCTCGTGTATCAGCGATTTTTCTCACCGAAGAGAATTTATAAAAGAAAAAAATATGAAAAATACAAAAAAAATCGTTTTTCCGAACTATGTACAAGAAAAAAGATTAAATCGAATTCGTTTAAATTGAGCAATTATTTGAAAGCGGGCAAGCGGGGTAAATATGTATCCCACGAGGCATTGCGACGCGAATAGCTGCCGACAAGTATATCGATTCATCGACCCGTGACGTACGGGCGCGTAATATTAATAATGAGCAAACGTTGCGGAGGGAACTCTATCTATCTGGCTGTTCGCCCTCGACTGGTCTCGTCCTAGCCCCCAATTCAGAACGATCGAACTCGATGCGACAAATCGTAAAAAAAAAAAAAAAATAAAAAAAAATAAAGCGAAAATATCTCTTCGCAGAAATTGTGAGAGCGACTAGAAATTGGGACGCGTTTCAAGCCCTTTCGAACAGTCTCCCGCGATAACGTTATCGTCGACGATAATCGCGATTCTAAAATACACAATTCGGACTCTACTTTCGGCCGAATTTGGCAAGATTCGTGGTTGAAAGAAAGCGCGAAACAGGAAGAACTAATTTAAAAAACAAAACAACGTTTATCGACAAATCTAGAAATGGGAGAACGAACCAGCGGCTATTATTCTTTTCTTTCGCGAGAACGTAAATAATTGTCGATTAAAAAAAACAACGGATTATGTAGATGAAATTAATATACGAGAGCGAAAGACACACATACAGTGTATATATATATATAAGTATAAAAAAAGAGTAATAAACGAGTTAAGAAAATTATGCGACCAAATCACAGTGGTGGACAGTTACGAGTAACAGCCTTTCGTACTTCAGGCACCTTCGCTTACGAGCTAAGTATGTGTGTTTTCCTTTTTTTTCTTTTCGATCTTTTTTTTGAAAATAAATATAAATAGTTTTTTTTCAGAGGGGGTACGGGGGGCGAGGGGCGGATCGGCTAACGGCAATTGGAACGCTAACTAAAAACGATTATAGCCTTGACAATTAAAAACGTAGTGACAAAATGTATGTAAAAAAAAAAAAAAGAAAAAAAAATCCAGAGTTAAAAAAGAATGCAAAATAGTCTTTTCAACCTTGCGAGTATCGGCGAAGCATATACAAAGGTGATGTATGGCGGTAGTGGCGATTAAGTAACTTTTTCATTATCGGCGTTGATCCTTAAATGCTAGAAGTCTAACGATTTATTGGCAGGGAGGGCGGCAGGGGGAAAGCGATCGACAAAAGATTGTTTGAATTAAAAAAAAAAAAAAAGAAAATGCAGATGGAGGCTTTTTCGTTTGTTTCGTTTCGTTTTTCGTTTTTCACCGAGGTTTTACGGGACGCGTGAAACGTGTTCTCGTTAGTCGTATCGGTACGAATCCCCTTCCTCATTCGTGTGATTAACCGGGAAGTCTACGACGTCTTATGAACTTGAGGCTGGATCCAAGGCGATTTGAGTTTTAAAAAAACTGTCGAGAAATACAGAACGTGCACGTATGTAGTTACTCTGAATTAATCGTGAAAAGCCGCGTTTAATAGAACAATTGTCGCGAATAAAAAACAAGCGAAAGTTTAGCTCAAATTATGTTTGTTTTTTTTTAAATAATTGGCAACTTGTCGCTGCTTTGGCACGAGAGAATTGACAGAGTATCGAAATTGTATTTTGTATTTTCATGATACCGCATCGATCTTCAGTCTGAATTTATCTAGCTTTTTTTCTGGTCTTAAGATTAATGACAAAGATTCATGTGTCCAACTAGCCCACCAATTTTTTTTTTAGTTACCCATTAACCAAATAAAAACCTAAGAATACAGTTCTTTTGCTAATATAGGAATTTATTGGATATAGCGCCATTTGGAATCGAAGATTGAGAATTAGCGTCGCGCGATTTGCTGAGACATCAAGTGATTCATCTTATCTTGTTTTTTTCACTCGGAATTGCTTTTTTTTTCAAATATTTTTTCGAAAAAGACCTGAGCGCAAGCGAGCTTGTGAATTTATGCACGATTTGGATTGCATGCGTTTCCGTAACGAGCCGACGATTCTTCGCGGACCGTTTTCTTTTCCTTTTTTTTTTTTTTTCTTTTTTCTTTTACCGATCGAACTAACGTACATTTGATTGTTCGTCGTTTGCGTACGCGAAGATTCGTCAATAATTTGCAGAATATGCATCCCCGTGGCTTACGTAGTTGTCATTGTTTCTTTTTTTCTTTCTTTCTTTTTTTATCGCAATTTCAATTATTTCATTGACTATACAGAGATTCGTTAAAGAATCTGCTCATACTCACATTCTCGCCGGGACCGCCGAAACCGCCGAGATTATAGTCACCCATGCCGCTCCCACTGTCTTCCCTCGGTGTTCCCGGTCCACCGTTTGCTGGACTATTTTTCATTCCGTCGAGACCGTCGCCATTTAGTACCGGGCCCATTGTGTTCGGTCCCATCGGACCCATCGGACCGCCCTCGGGGCCACCGCTCATCGGAAAGTCCTGCGGAATCAGAGGCGCGTGCTTGTTATTAAACTCCTTGACGATTGACATGAATATAATATTATAAATAAATAAATACATGTTACATTATTATTTTTTCTCGAATTTAACTTGGTTAAAAAAAAAAAAAAACAATCCGCTAATTATTGATCAATTTTAAACTCGATATACATAATTTCTTTGGAAAATCTGGATTATTTATTTTGCATAAGAATAACTTGTATACGAAGCCAAATATGTCGTATAATTGATTTTTGCAAAATTAGTTTTTTTACTCGAAAAAGAGTCCGCAAGAGCATTGCCAGAATTTACTCATTGGCTGCATGTGTTCGAAGTTTGAAAGATTTTCGTCAAAAGACAAACGATGATTTCTTTTTGACAATTAATTTCGGAGCAATGATGAATTGTAAACGAGACTCCGCACTACTTTGGAGTATAATTCCTAAACTCAACTAAACTAAGGAGTGCGCAAGCAAATGTCGTAAACCCTGGCAAAAACTCAACAACAAAACAGGAAAGTAAAGTAACTAATGGAATTGTTGACGATGGACGCTGAGGCCGATAATCAGCGAGAGATTCTGAACGGGTCGCTAACGGTCTTTATGTCCGGTTGGATTTGCCTGGTTGCAATACTAACCCCGGGCATGTTTCCTCCAGGTACTGGTTTCATCATCGTGTACATATTCTCGCCACCACTGTTGCTACTGTCTTGAGGACTTGGCATTATCGGTGTTCCTGGCCCTGGTGGGCCAGTCGAGCCAGGTGGCCCACCGTAATTACCCGGCGACGATGACGAATAGTTCATTGGCTGCACAGAATACGATAACGATTATTACTGAGAATAAACAAAGCTGTATTTTTTTTTCTTGCCAGTTTCAAAGGTATTATTTTTCTGCCAGGGCGGCATTGAAAGGCTTCGTTGAATAAGCGGTTTTTCGTTCGTTTCAAGGCCAGGTAACTGACGAGATATTCGACTAAAAGAACCCTGGACGTTTCGGTGTCGTAAGTTCTCGAGAAGAAGAATCTGGACGTTTTACCCACTTTTGAGTTTGCCTAGTTATCTGGCCTTGATTTTTATGGACCTTGACCTTGACTTCGACTTTTTTCGCGATTGATTGCTATCGCGTTTGAACGAGAAGAGATTCTTAATGGGTATCGTTATTTTTTTAACGTACCGTCGATGTGTTCGGTTGCCACTGTGGTCTTCCGCCCGGGCCGGCCATGCTCATAGGTGGCATTCCTCCGGGTCCTCCAGGACCTCCGGGTCCTAAACTACTGTTTGGCGGTGGACCTCGCATGCCGGGTCCGTAGCTTCCGGGTCCCATCGGACCCATGCCCGGACCTCTCGGTGGATTCATCCTCGGATTCATCGGGTTCATTCCTGGCGGTCCTACAGAAAATCGTATCAGTAAAATCCCATCGCGATTGCGTCCACGATAATGTTCTTTATCATTCTATCGTAAACCCTGGGTTAATCGCTAATCGTTTATTTCACAAATTTGCCGCAAAGCGTGACCAAATCCAAGAACAGCAATTTTCTTTCCCACGCGTACGTCAGGAACCTCGGCGAACTTTGGAGTTCGCGAGGAATTTTCGATGACAATCGTCAAAATTTCAGTTGCGTTCAGACTCGGGACACTCTTTGACAGAAACGGCGACACCGGTCAGAGTTGCAATTGCATTTGAGTGAGTAGTTTATTTTTTTCTCGCTCGCTATCGAATTGCGGTTTAATAAAACAAAATTACAAAAATTACAGAAAAATAGTTCTGTGATTGTTAAAAAATAATTTTGTCGCAATTCGAGATTTCTCATCGAGTCTCATTAATTTTCAATTATTTTTAAACTGTTCTTAAGTCGACATCTCTGACGTGGATATAAAAAAAGCGAGGTCGGGGCTTTTGCGATTGTAGGAATTGCGTGCTAAATTGAGGCGAGATAGTTAATGAGAAACACACACATTGACACGGCAGGAGGCACATGCTGGAGAGAAATGGGAACGGCACTGTTACGTATTTGAAACATATAAAAAAAAATACTGCGTCTATACGGGATTTACGGATACTTCGCCATAGAGAAGCTAAACAGGAAACGCACAGCGTCTGATCTTTTTTTCTGTTCCCGGCCGCAAACACAAAATACGAAAGCGAAAAAAAAAAGAACATTTATCTTTTATTTACAAGTACGCAGCGATAGCGAAAAAGCACATTGATAATTCTAGAGCGGATAGACTAATAAGGAAAATGTGTTTTCTTTGTTGAATCTAGCGTGAATTATTTTCAATTGGTTCTCTTCTAATCGATTAGGCTGCGCGACGAAACGAACAAAATCTCGATGTCGCGCTCGCTCGAATCCGCTTCTAAATCTTCCCTTCGAGGAACTCGCAAAAATAAAAATCGTCCAGACAAATCGGCCATTCCCATTATAACACTTTTGTACACCCGAATCACAGAATTTTGAATAACAAAAATTTTCACATCATGACTGAAAGCTCTCTCAATGATCTTACTTTCATAACGATTCTATCGGTAGACGAATTTGTATAGAAGTATGTAAATGTAGATTTTTAAGCACCAATCGCAACACTAGAAAATTACACGTCGATTGGAAGTTTGTAAAATAAATAAAAAAATAGCAATACAATTTTTTCAAGATCGTTTCTTCTTTTCGAACTTTTGAAGCGAAACTAGAGAGGCCTTTGTGACACAAGTTAAAGCTAGCGTGACGTGTCGGTTGTAGAAGAAGACAAAAATGATAATAAAATAAACACATGAGAGACGCACAGGAGGAAAAATGAAAAACCTATTCTGAGAAGTTAGGCTTTTTACTAAGTCATGTGAGTGTGATTCGGTTGCTGGGTTTTGCTTCCTACCTTGCCACCCTACAAACTCTCCGGCTTCGCCTGAGGAACACAAGAGCACACATTAGTACGGCAGGTAGGTAAGGTCAAGTTGTTGGCGGCAGAGCCTAGTTATTTCCCAGTGGTGTAATTTAAAAAAAAAACGATATTTGCGAATAATCGAAAATCATTGTTATATGCAGAAATATAAAAATATAAAAAATATGTAAAAATACGTTGGATCTTATCGATCGTTGAAAAGAAGTCAATCCCGAGGTCGATGTCGCGATTCAAACCACTGTTCGTAACTGGGACCAAGTTCAAAAACCAATCCACTCCACATCACAGCAATCCAATCCGATTTAGAATTAATGATAATAATTGTATAAAAAAAAAAGAAAGATATGTATATACTCGTTCATTTTTTGCTGTGTGGTTTTTGATACTCATGCGTCTAAGTCATTCTCCTTTCGAAACGCTTGCCAATACCAAAAGAATAAATAAAAGACAGAGTAGTTTTTGTTTTGTTCTTTTTTCTTCTCTCTTTTCTCTTGTTTTAATGCGAGTGAACTAAGCGGCTTACCTTGTCTCGTTGGGTCCATACTGTTTTGCATCATCGGCTGTCCTGGCGGCTAAACACATGAAAAGTCATTTATTTTAATAATTCGATATGTTCAGTTTTCACGGGATAAAAGCTCGCTGCAGGGTCATGTGATAAAATTAGCAGCTCATCTTTCAAGCATGATTCAACACATTAATTCCCTAATTAATGTTATCTCGCACACGCGCTTTCGTCGGAATGTTCAACATACACAGCTCATTTCTGCAACAATTTGAGCAAACACTTTCCAATAAGCCACTCCTATGCATTTGGATCCAGATTGAATATGACAGAAACATTTTCAAGAAATTGCGTGTCCGAAATGTTTGTGATGAATCCAAATGCGTGTGAATCTACGAACACTTCTAAATGGGATAAAGATCTGAAAACAATCAGTCATATAGAAGGTGGTGCAAAGATTGATTTTGCATAATAATAATATTAAAATGGTATTAAAAAATTAATGACACAATAACAGCTTAACAAATTGGCAAATTAACCCTTTTTCGAAATGAATATGATTTGTTAATTGTTCCAAATACGTATTAATTTATTTCTTTTGAATTAGATTAAATTTCTTTTTAATCGAATCATTTTCATTAAAAAAACAAGTTACGTTGCCGGGTAATATGTTAATCAATTTTTTCATCAATTCGTTAATAACATTTAGATATCGTTATTATCCAAAAACAATATTTGCAGCACCTTCAATATGGCGATTTTTTCAGATTTTCATCCCCATTGAGCAGTGTTCGTAAAATCTCTTTGAATCCCATGCAAACGTGATCAAAGGCGAACCGTACGCAAGTACTGCTTGAAAAAACTGCAGGAATAGCTGGTGCGCTCGAGTTTTTCGAGGAACGAATATGTCCGTGGGTTCCCGTGGGGTATCGTGTTGAAGCGAGTTAAGATTAGAGGGTTCAATCGATTGATGTGAAAAGCAATGTGCACAATCGAAATGTCGTGAAAACGACGGGCGATTATTTTGAATGGGAAGAAAAAAAAAATGCAAGATGGAAGTTTCGAAGGAATTATTGCGTCGGCTTGCAGCCGCGGTGTTACGAATTTTGCGGGAAAGGAGAATTGCCATGAAATAGGATTTTCAAAAATGTGAACCTACCCCATTGAAGTCATTTCCCATTTGTGGCATACGAACGCCAGGCCTTGGTCCTGCGGGATACCTAGGACCTCCCATAAACTGGAACAAGAAGACAATGCTCCGTAATTGTGTACCACCCAAAATCCTTGGCTTGGCATTAATTTCCAACAAAATTTCAAAAGAAATTTGCAAAAAGATTCCAAATTTCCAAAAAAAAAAAAATGATTTTTTTCAAATTCAGAAACAAAAGCAGGCAGTCAAAATTTCACCACACTCGAATTTGTCACGACGCAAAGTAGTTTTACTTTCGTCAACGTTTTGCTGTTCGTATTTTGATCCGAATTTCATTTTTCTCGATAACAGACGCGATTGTGACTCCGCGAAGCAGTTTATCCGCGATTTGTCCAGAGACGTTATCGTGTCACACGAATAATGGAAGAATCTTCTCGGGTTGAAGGTTAAACCTCCGCTCTTACCTGGATTGTTGAGTTATTATGTTTTACGTAACGATCGAGGTTGAGGATAAACATGTCGAGTAAGCTATGAGTTGTAACAGAAACAAGGACGATTCATTTTCTTACCTTGGTTAGTGTACGTAATCGCGAGAACTCGTTCTAGAATATTTTCATGCGATTCCTATCGCTATCATATAGTGGAATGAAACAATTTGTTCGCAACAAGGGGTGTCGTAATATCTCTGTATACACTGAATTAGAGTGTTTGACGCTAATCGTCGTGCAACGAAAATGATGACAATTAGACAGAACGTCGTGTTTAACGTTACGTTCAACGGCACTGTATCGACGAAAAACATTTATAAAACCCATGAATTTCACGATTCAGATATTATATAGTGAAAACACGTAAGGACATTGAACGGTTGAAAAAAAAAATTAACAATGATCCCACAAGCCACAAAACAAAAGAGAAAACGATGTATTATTCGTGTATTGACCATTCAATAACAGAAAGACACAAAATAAATGTTCATCTAAAAGTTACGTTTTTTTAGTGAAAGTGACTAAAAAAAAATGCTCCAAAATTGCTCATAATTATGGCTATTTTAACAAACTTCCGGAATCAAATTATTGAAAGACAACGATGAACAATTTTGCATGTCATTTACGTAGAAGCGACGGGGAATCGAGTAATGTGAGTTACGTACGTTTGTTATTAAACAGTCGAGTTACACGCGATTCGATGATATTGTGCAGTGAATCGATGATTCGAGAGCGGAACGATTGTGTGTTTCTTCGTGATTCACGGATCTCATTATATTGTCCGTAAGTGTGCGGTGTGCATGTATGATTGTGGATGTTTGTCTTTGAATGATTCTTACCTGTGTGGGCATCATCTGCGAGTGTGGGGGCGGGGGTGGCTGGGGGTGCTGGGGGGATGGCTGTGATGAGGGGTGTGTGGGCGGAGATGGTCGCATTGTCGAGTTGTTCTGCAACAAGCAACGCAAACGACAGACATGTAGCAACACTGCGATCCAGGCAACAACTATGTAGTACACTAGACGACACGGGAAGAAATTTCCTATTCCTTTTTCTTTCTTTTAACATCGAAATTTTGAATCACCTAGGACGAGAGAAATTTTTATTATCACGGTTCGACGTCGTGTTTGCTCATTTACAAAAACCAACTTCCGGTTAATCGGGTTTAGCGTTCAAAGGAGAAAAAAGAATTGAGCAAAAATCCGGATGAGTCGTTTCTTGCAAGAAGGTATAGGCGAATTTACGTTTTGAAGAGCCACTTTACGATCTACGAACGAGTCCACAAAGCCCCAGATGAAGTGGTTATTTGCTTTTTTTTATCAATAAAGGAATTCGAAGGGAGACATAGAATAGATGAACGAACGACACAAATGTGACCTAAAGCGACGTTATCACAATGCAATGACTTATGTGAATTTTTCTTTTCCATGGGACTTTCTTTCAAAATATATATCAGAACGATGTATGCTCCTCTAGTGTCTAGGCAGGCTGTATCGTGTCAAACGGTGCAACGAGTTTTCGGATTTTTTTCGTCGTCGAAAGTCAATGAACGATTATTCTCATCGTAGTCTATGATCCCACATAGAGAAAGAAACATGTTCAAAAAAAGACGTCTATGTTGCAAACACAAAAATTATGGAGTTGAGCTTTGCAATGATTTCCATGTGATGGGGTGTTAGGGCTAAACTAGCACATCTATGGTTAAATTCACAGTTAGGAAAGAGTTCCTACATCGATTTTAATGTGACGAGAAAGAAAGTGTGGAGATTATCATTTGCCAATAGAAATTCGGAAAGAAATTGTCACCGATCTTTTCGTACTTTTCGTCGGTCACAGTTGCGAAAGTTTATCTCCAAAAAGTATTTACGTGTGACAATCTCCACGAATTGTGATAAACGAGTGCACATATACATATGAGAATCAGATACACAGAAGAAAAAGAATACTTATATTAAATATAGATAGATATATATATATGTTTATATGTATAGTGTAGAGTCAAGCATGGAGATTTGATTTGGAGATACACTTGTTTCAAACCTATCTATTCGTTCATCGAACTCGCGTCTCGTGGAATCGTTTTTTTTTTACGAATCAGTGTTGCAATTTTTTTTTCAGCACTTACAGCCCTAGACCCTAGATAGCGACATTTGAATCAAGTGTAACGCGTCTAACGCATGAGAAATGGTCATTACGAAGTTTCGGCCAAGGACTAATCAAACGGATATCAAAAGCAATTTTCCCAAAGTTAATGAATTTTCAAAGCCATTATTTATCGCTCGTTCGAATAATTGGCTCGACCGATTCTTCTCAATGCATCGAGAAAATAGTATATTATTCTGGCCTAAAAGTTGTGGGTATCGATCATTCGGGACATATTTCAAATACCATAGTCGAATGAAAATTTCGCAGCATTCACGAAAAAAAAAAAACAAACAAATCTGTAATTGATATATATATATAGATATATGTATAACGGATAGCAGAGAATTCAGGATTTAAGATCGTAGCTATACATAGGTAGAGAGAGTCGTTTAAGCTCCGATGAATGATGATGAAACAAACGCTTTCGCGTATTTAAACAAGCCTCCTCAGCATTCGTTCAACATTTATTTACAGCGTGCAATTCGTATATCAGAGATATTAGATATTTTCAAGATATGATATTCGGTACCTTGTTCGACTGTCGGCTCGCCAAAGTTTGATTGTGCGTTGAGAATATAAGGAATATTTCAAGAACAATGATATTTCGTTCGTATTTCTTTTTTTTTTAACCGAGAGTGAGGCGATGAAATCGCGCGACGTTATTACGGACGATTTGATCGATCGAGTCGAATGCATTTTTTTTTTTTTTTTCGTCAATGTTTGAAATACTCTTTTCGGACTATAAATCCGGCGGTAAGAACTATTTCGTAAATGTATCTCGATTTTTCGGACGAACATGAGATGGTGTTTAATGAGGAGAGAAATGATAACTTACTGGAAAGAATCCAGGGGGTATCGGTCCACCAGGCATGCCATCGTTCGGTGGCATCTGCCCGAGTGGAGACGGTGCTGGTCCAGCGTTCTGCAATAATCCTCACGATTAAACAATACGGCAGTAACCCACAATTATCGTCGCGCTTCTTGCGATCAACGACTCTTCCGAATTTCACGCGATCGGTTCGTTACTTCACTGACTCGTCGACTCGTTATTCGATTTACTGACGAAACAAGAGCACGATCTGAGAATCAGCGATTAGACATTTTCTACGAGCTTCCCGACTTCGGAAACAATCAAATGCGCGGATACATTTTCGTCTGATAAGACCAGGCAACTGAATAGACTTTTTCTTCCTGTTTTACTGAGTACATATGAATTTTTTCGAAATTCTAATTTTAGAAAATTGCCCTTTTCTGCGGTGTTTACTACGAAAGTTCGAAATTTGTGAATTTTTGTTCATTAACAAAAACGTGGTTCTCACGTACTTCATCGACTATCTACTTAGTTACCCGATCTTACTACGGGTTTCGTTTCAAAGATTTGACAACACGGAAAATTGTACTTAAAGCGATTCGTTGCGAATTCGCGAGAACCAGAAAGATTGATCAATCTCCGAGACGAGCTTTTTTTCTTGCATACTTACGTGTGTAATACCATTAACTCCGTATCCGCTGTTCACGAAACCCTAAAAGAAGAACCGAAAAATTAACAATCTCGGTCGACGATTAATTCGATTCAGATTCCATTAGAATGGAACATTTTTTTGTATCTCAGGCTCAAATAATTGTTGTTTTCCTTACGTAATCGTGAAAAGCTTTGGCCTCGCTGCTGTGATCGCATGATTCGCGTCGTTCCGGCGCTGCGCAATACAGATCCCAAAAGACACTGCGAACAATTCCCAATGTTTATACCATTTCCGTTAAAAAAAAAGATTTATTCCGAGCAAGAAAAAGGAAAAGAACTCATCGAATTAGACGACTTACCACCACCAAGAGTGTAGAAATCCGGGTGGTTCGCCTAGCGTTATATTTTTCTCCCATCGAATCTGAAAGCAATGACAATCAATCATCAATTAATTCCTCTTCTCGACTTACAATTATCAAATCTCTTCGAATTGTCAATCAAATTTGGTTGAAAAGTGTATCGAGACTCCAAAAACTTTACGAATTTATAAATAAAAATTGATCGACTCGTTTTATTTACCTCTGATAGGAATGTTTGGGCTGCTTTTTGTGCTCCAACGTGAAGCAGGTACTCGTAAACGTAAAGTGCCAATCTGTAACAAAAATGTAAAAAATGTAAAAGCGATTCAATCTCCAGAAATAATTCGCGCCCGAACACCGTATCTTCGAGATGGGCGAGAAAAAAATCGAGCGAAGTTGAAGAATGGATTATGCAGATTTTTCGAGAGTTTTGTTCTCCAGTTCGATAATTTCCGCTCTGTTTGAGATGCATTAATCGTCATCGGTGTCAACGACCCGGCGTCATTTCTAACGGAATCGTCCCGGTCGAACCTCGGGAATAATGGCTACTCGTTGTCTCGCGTGTACTATGCGCCACGGTTGCGAAGGATACCACGCGAGAGAGACGTGAAAAAAAAAAGAGAAAGAAAAGAAAAATACAAAGAAGCCGATTTGCGTGAGAAAGAGCGGGACGGAATCCTAAAACTGTACGAGAGAAAGGGAGTTAATCGCAGTCGTGTGGTTTATCTGGAACGTAGCCAGGGGTTCTCAAACCATTCCACTGTCACGTGTATTTCCGTGACTGACAGCGAGCGCAACGTAGTAGACTGACGCTTCTTAACTGTGGTTAATCCTCGAGTTTCCTACTCGGTACACGATACGTAGCGTGAAACGAGTCGGCGAGAAAGTTCGAATCGCGGGCATAGTTTTTCGTGCTAATAATTCATTTTACACATTTGTTCGTAATTCTTCGCGCGATTGGTCGAATTTACAAAATATTCATTATGTCGATTATTCGCAGTCATAATAAAAGAAAAATGAAAAAAATGTTGAATTTTCGATACAACTCAATAATTTTTTGTCTTGGAAAACATTATTATTATTATTATTGTTATTATTAATAATAATTTATTACCGAATGTATCATTATAATTATATATTAAACATTAATCATTCCGATATATTGTTTCTATGAATTAATTTATCGAACTTGAGACTGACATTGATCTATGGATATATAACAAATCCGGCCGGTGCCACGAGAAACAAAAATGGAGTACACCGATATCCATGAGCGCGCTCGTCTTTCGCGATGTATAAAAAAACCATTGTCAAAAATTGTGTAATTCGGAGATACTTATTTTTTTTACAGATACAAAACGAATATACGTACTTTTCTCTGGCCTGGCCGTCCGAGGGTACCGCCGAGGCTTTTCCCTTCGCGTACATCGCCACTGTTGCTACTTGTCAATCTCTCCAGCGTATAATAATCGCGAACGGTCGCTTCGCGATCTGGCTCGTTGGCCAGTAAACGTCCGTAGTGAAAGACGCGAGAGTTGCGGGTGGGGGAAGTTAAACAAAAAGAAAAGGAAGAAAAAAAAAAAAAAAAGAAAAAAATTAAAGCAAGCTCGTTGCTCGAGGGAAAAGTCACAGAAGCTCGGCGACGTGAATTCAGAAGGAAATAAATAAAAACAAAAAAAAAGATCTACGCTCTTCTGCTGGCGCGGATCGCCCGCGCGCCGCTCGCACAGGTAACGTCGTAGAAAGTTCAAACTCGAGACAAGCAGTCGTAATTCTTCGGTTTTTCTCTCAACTATAAACTCGAGAAAAAACTCGACGGTTTCGCGTTCTCTCAGTGTATAGTGTCGTCATCTCGCGACGACATCGATGACGTTTCTATTTTGATTTTTTTTTTTCCGTTCGTATCTCTATCTCGATACTTTTTTCGTTCTTCTTTTTTTTTTTTTTTTTTCAATTTTTCCTTCTCCCCGAACGAGAAAGATTCTCGCAGAGCAACCCCTCGCTCGCGCGATACAACGTTTGGCGTGGCTCTTCGATAATGCGAGTTCTTCTACGCTGTCGCCCCCGCGCGACCGCGCGCGCACGCACACACGCACACACTTCTGTATACTCTTCTTCTACTTCGTGTTCCTCATCGAAGCTTCTCTCTCTCTCCGGTCCTATCGCGATCCACGGTCTCGCGTTCACGACGCTGAATCTTTTTTAGTCTGTGCCTTTTTTATGTTTACGTTATTCGATGTGTGTACATATTATTTGCTTCGGAAACTAATTCTCGATAACCCGAAGTTGCGAACTCTCTCGGTCACTTCACGTTCAGTCGCACCTCAACTTCAGCTCCGAGTAGCGTTTACTTTTTTTTTTTTCTCTCTACGGCTAGTTCCCTCAGCCCCCTCTGCGCGTCGCTCGACGTAGTCGCAGAAAAATCGTTTAGTCTCTCCTTTCAACGTCGCTAGCGGAGAATAGTTTTACTCCTCGCGTCTCTCGAACGGCGTGCACACCGATTCCCGAATATCCCTCGATACCGTCGCGACGCCCGCCGCGATACAGCGGAATCACTTTCTCTGTCGGGGCCTCGGCGATCGCGAGGATTTCGTCTCGCTCGCACACGTGGCTCCAGCACGGACAGGGTCACTTGCCCGTAGCGTACACACGCCCGCTACACTCACGATCACGAACGGCAATGTCTGTAACACCAACACGAACGAGCGGAAAAATTGGTTAATACCAGTGCGGTATAAGTCACGCAAGCGCGCAGAGCGGAGACGCCGACTACGACGCTCACTCGCGATGCGCGCGCAGCCGACGGTGCTTCGGGCAGGAGCGTGGATAGCCGAGGGGCAACGAGAACCCGGGATTCACGATGGTTTTCTCTGCGTCGAGAAAATTCAATTAGTGTGAGGATTTTTTTCCTCCATATCCGCGCCGTTCGAGCTTTAATTACTCTCCGGTCGGGGCACGGAGAATCGAAGCTGCGTAGGCGAAAATTTCAATTCGTTAGCGATGGAAAAAAAGGCTTTTTTTTCAGTCTCGTTCGACTGAAATAAAATCACTGTCTCTTTGGTATTCGGTCCGAAATATCGGATGATTCGGAGTCTGAAATATTTTTTGAATCCATTTCAAAAAAT
Source organism: Ischnus inquisitorius (assembly GCA_963924025.1). Classification (NCBI taxonomy): domain Eukaryota; kingdom Metazoa; phylum Arthropoda; class Insecta; order Hymenoptera; family Ichneumonidae; genus Ischnus; species Ischnus inquisitorius. Next base: position 15,242,977 of record OZ001251.1, read on the forward strand.
TCGAAAAGAATGCCGAGGTTTGGCGCAGTAGTTTTTTATGCATCTTTCAAAGTTTGCACGAGTACTCGAAGCAGAATGTACTCGTGTACTTCGTCTCGCGGGAGCCGATAGCTGTGTCGGGTTTTCTCGGTGACCCGGGGATAAGCAAAAATATTCTTACTGAAAAATACATTTTTTTGAAATGCATTCGGCAAATACAATTTTGTCGATCAAACATTAAATTCAAATATCTTATATACTTTTGCCTCTAATAAGGAATATTCTATTTATTTTACTCTTTCTTTTTACTAATCAATTTACCAATTGATTAATTGACTTTTACAATACAATCGTGTTTCAAGAGATTTTTTTTCATCAACTCGAATATACGTGAAAGTCGATTGATTTTTAAAAGTGCTCTCGAATATAATTTTTTTTTCCCCATCGCCATCGGTTCAGTTCCGAGAAAACTCCGTTCCGAAAAATCTACTCGAGCTATTTTAAATCGCGTAGCGAGAAAAAACCCGGCATCGTTACGTTACTGGTTGGAAGGCAAACTTCGATTGGCCGAAAAGCCACACACTCGCGCCCGGATCGGCGTGTTCGTTAGCGCGCACGGATAGCACGGACGCGAACGAATACCGTGGCAAGTACTGGCGCGATTCTTTGAAGTGGGGATTCCGAAATCTGTCGAATACGTCCGAGGCTATCCGAAACGAAATAGCCGACAATTGTGGAGGCGACGAGGGGAGGCCCGACGGGGAGACACTGGCCGTTCTCCCAGGTGTACAGCTTCCCCTTTTTCATATTTATCACGAAATCGAGCTCCACCTTCGCATGTAATACTTCCATTAATTGAAAAAATATCTTCGTTGGACTGCATTACAAAATAAATAGAAAAAAATACATACATATAAACTCAAAATTGATGTAAAAAAAAAAACTATTTTCAAAAACTCAAATTTTTTTTCAAAAACAGTCGCTTTATCGATCGTTAGTTTTTTTTTTTTTTTTAGAAATAATAGAATCTATAGACGGGATAGACCAATGAAATGGACGGACCGGGAACAATGACTTGGGAAGAATTTGTCGAAGACGCGGAAACTTTTGTTCGACTTTCCGAGGCGATATCGGACAGTTGGGAGCTCCGCGGCGAAAAGGTATTGCTCCGATCAATATAGCAAACTATACTCGATGCGACGATGCGATGCCATGGGGCGACGCAAGGGATGGATGTTTATACGAAAAAAAAAAAATTGGATAAAATTGTTTTCAGTCGATCCCCGGACAGGCCTATATTTGTCGTCGGGTGAAAACATTCGTGTCGAACAATTATTTGAATGACGATAGAGCGATAGAAAGAAGCGAAGATTGCAACGAGAGCGAAAAGGAAAAGAGCATGGATGGATTCAATGTCAATGATCCATTCGAAGCCGGTAGCGAATCGGAGCAACCTTTCGTAACCGAACACCATATTCTGTGGTCTATGAGTTACGGCGTTCCGGTGCTTTACTTCAACGCTTGGTTTTCCGGTAAGTCGTTCAGCTTTCCTGTCCTCGATATTTGTACAACTTACGCAGCAATAAAATGCAATTGAAACAAATCTTATGCGAATTATTTGCATCGCTTTCGCATTTCGGGTTTGGCGTCGTTTACAAAGCTCTCCGTAAGAAATTCGACCGGAAGCTTCGTAAACGACGTTACAAACAAAATGGAAATGGGATGTGCAATTTTAATGGTATCTTTTTTCAGGACTTAATTTAACTTTGAGTGCGGGCCAAAAAAAGATTGGAAAAAGTTGCGAGTCAAAAAGCAAACACTCTTCAGAAAAGATTCATACATTTTGAAGGCTTTGAAGGACTCGGAACTGAATTAAATTTTAAATCTTACTTCACGTCCGTCCGTCCGAATTCGAACGCGGTGTTTTAAAAATTGCACGAGTCGTAGAACGGAAACGGACATTTGCAGACGAGAATTGAACAATAAACAATTCGATAATATGAGTCCAGAAATTTTCCTCTGAACGATTTTTCTCGAAGTTTTAGACGATTTTGAGCCCTACAAATTTCAACCTAATGACCAAAGAAGTTCTTAAATTTCAAGGATCAAAATTTTTTGACTTTGTTGGACACACACACGACCAGATATTTTTTCTCAACACGATTCTGCTAAATTTTGGAGCATTCTAAACTTGTCTCTACCAAAATGTTAATATTTTTTTTTTTTTTAATGTCGAGCTTTGATCGGAGTAAAATTCGTCAACTTTGATTCTAAATTAGATTCAAGAACAAAATCGATTCCACCAAATATTCATTTTCTATGAAAGTTCAACGGTAAAATATCCTTTGTGAAACCTTATTATCGTTGTGGCTAAGAAAAGACCTCCAAAAATACGCGATGTTAATAAAATTTCCTTTTCTAAAAATATTTTCACGGATCTTTTTTGCCCAACAAAAAGGAGAAACCTCTACGAAAGATTTTTTTTATCAGTAAATCGACTTCGTGACCTTCATCGTAACTCCTGTTTGTCGTTTAATCGTGTAATTTCGACCGAAAAGATTTGAAAAAAAAGAAGGTACGAAATTGTTTTACGATGATCTTTCCAACCCGATGTCGGGGATTCCCGATATAGATAGATAGCTGCTAGAGTCGTCCGAATTGCCGTCTGATCGCCACTAGACCTTAATCCGTCCCGAGAGCGCAGAGCGACGCGAGCCGTAATGCTGATTGTTCCTCTTCGATTGTCGGGGAAACGTTTCGCGGAACTGGGCTAAGATGCGCCCCAGTCGGTTTCTCCGCGCCCCGGCGAGAGACGAGAGTAACCGGAAACGGAAGGGAGCAAACCGGCAGTGAGCAGCGGCAAACAGCCGGCGATCGGGACCGCCGGAACGACAGTCGAGGAGAAAACAGCCCCGAGCGTCGCCGGGAACGAGACAAAAGAAGACAATGTGCCGCAGCACATTTCCTCTATCCATCTTTCTGCCTATACACAATTTATCGCCTTCTCGTACCTCTTTTTTTTCCTCCTTCTTTCAAATTCATCACTCCGAAACGAGAAACCCTGATCTTCGACCGTTCCCTCGAGGTTCATTAATTTTTCTTCTTCCGCAGCGAAGCCTCTTTGCGGATTAAAAAAAAAGGACAAAAATTTGCAGGAAATAGAATTTGCGCCTAATGATGGAAAAGAAGAAAAAATTGAATTTATGGAGAAGCGAAGAGTTAATTTTATTACGATGCTGTATGTTTTTTCTTCAATTCAGACTTTCCCGGAGTGAATCCAGTGAGCGTAGCGACTGCACAGAAAGTCGCACCGCGGGACGATCTTGCGTACAGCGAATTGTCCCAATCCATTCATCCGATTCTCGGCACGCCTTTTTTGCATCTTCACCCTTGCAAGTCCGCGGAACTCTTGCGCAACATGTGCAAAAGGTGAGGAGGATCTTTGAAAAAAAAACATGTACCGTCTTTTTTTCTCGTTTTTTTTCGCCTCAATTTGAGCCCTTTGGGTCGTTTTTTTTTATTTTGCAGCAACAACAAATTAGTGAGTTGGCTCAGCGCCGTAGCGCCGGCGGCATTGAATCTGAAGATAAGTTTGAAGTATTGCGAGCTAACGAGGAGCGAAGAAACGGTCGAAGAAACTTCGTTGAATAGCGTTATCAGTGCTGGAGATAATCTCGTTGAATAATTGTAGTACAAGTTTTTTTCTCTTACTTCGGGAACTAATAAAGAGTATTTATCGTATATTATACCGCGTCGAGCATGATTGTCACACAATTTGTACACAATATTTTTGATACATTTAAGATTGAGAATGTAAAAAGAACGAATAGAAAAAAAAAGTGAATAGTTGGACCTAATCTCGGACATTTGTACAACTTATTAGGTCAGTAGTTCACAACTCGGTCTATTCGGAATTTTTTAAGACATTATTCCTGAAATTTTGACAATTCTGAACTGCTCAAAATTCTCAGGAACATTATCCACTCTCGACAAATTTACAAAACAGTTAATATTGGCAGAAAAAGCGAAGCATTATCGGACGAGGTATCAAATTTTATATCGACTAATGTTTTGCCTGTTTTCGAAATATCTTCAACCTTTGAATGGCATTTATTACAGTTTTTGGTTACCGACTGAGTCGATTTATGTGTCCTTAACGGAGATCGCTAATAGTCGATCGGGGTCGAGGAGATTTCGTGAGTGCGAATTTTTTTGACCCAATTCGAAAGCGTATAGAAAAATTCGTTACGTATTTCGCTGAAATTTGGAATACACAACGAAAATTGACCTTCAGGTATACGTCACACGTTTCAACTTCGTAGCTCAAAACTTCATCGAGTTAGAGGGATTTAAAATTTGTAGGAGCACAATCTGTAAGTACGGGCATTAAATCTGAATACGATTTGTCAACGTTTATTATTTATTTATTTATTTATTTATTTATTTATTTATTTATTTATTTATTTATTTATTTATTTATTTATTTATTTATTTATTTATTTATTTATTTATTTATTTATTTATTTATTTATTATTTATTACTTTCCACTATCCGGAGCCCAAAATCTTGCTTGTAACCGCGCAAATGCATCGGTGGGCGAGCTGATCCTGGTCAAGCAATCGTCGTGTTATTTAAATTTATATTAAAACGTCGAACTTCATAACTCGCCGATTCCTCATAGCAATTGTTAGTGCCTACTCTTGGTGCAGTGAGCATTCGGAAGTGAAGGAACTACTCGAAACTAAGGACGTCGGCTCGAAACGGAAAAAAAGCAATTAAATGCGATACAAGTTCCCGCTGGCCGTGGTATATCAACGGCGAAGTTATTTCCGGTCCAGCGAAACTTCCGTTTGATTGCTTCTCGCCGTTCGCGCGCGATGAGCTACGCGCGGATTTCCGGCTTTCTGCGAGATTTACGATACGCATCTTCGCTACTTCTTTCTTAACCTGCGACTGGCAATCGGGGTCAACTTAGAAGTTCTGATGAGTAAGTAAGGAGAAACACTAAGAAAAAAGTCTCAAAAACAATGTACTTAAAAAAGAGAGTGAATCTCCGCGCTTGAACAAAAAAGGTTTTTGGAAGAAAAACGTTTTTCGGAATCGTAGTCCGAAAAATAAAATGTTTGTAATGTTGTAATCGAATTTTATCAGATTTTTATACCATCGAGAAGTATTTGCAATTTTCTCTCATTTTTCTCGAACTAGTGCGAAATGAACACCAAGCGACAGAACTCCTTAACAACGGTATAGTCGCCCTCCGAATCAAATTCGATATCCCAAGTCGTAGTCGTTAAAGTGCTAAAAACATTGACCATACGCACACATTCTTTTCTAAACCATTTTTCGCGGCGTTTCAAACGATTTCGAGTCCCGGGCATAAAAATCTCGAGAAGAAAGTTCGCCAGAATAAAGCTCTCTCTATAAAAAAGGAAAATGAATGAACATTTCAATCAAGTTGCGAGAGAATCGCAATAGACGAAGCGAAGAAGAACGAACCGTCAGCAACTTCGTTACGTCGCTCGTTCATCGCCAAGATTCCTCTGCTAAATAATTAAATAACAAAGTTAGAACTACATTTGTCGCGGAGTTTCGGAGTTCATAAACGATTCTCGGGTTTTCTTTTACCCTCTTCTTTATAACTTCTTTTTTTTTTCATTTGCACGCGCTCCGGTAACGGAGTGTCACGGTAATTTTTCGTTGGCGAAAAAATGCTTTGAGTACGAGAGGAAACAAAAGAGTAAAGGCAGGTGCGGGGGGGAGGGTTAAAACGGTGCCAAAGGCTTCGTTTCACAGCCAACGACGTTAACGTCGTCACAACGTGCACTCGGTCTCATTATACGCAAATCCTCATTAAATTCTCAATGAACAGTGCATAATGGAACGCACCATCGTCACTGTATTATCTCGTATCTGCAGGCACGGATAATGGCACAGAGGCCCGGCAAGTTTTTCTGCGCGCGGAAAGACGCGACAGAGCAGGAAGGTTATTGTGCATCGGCCTCCACTGATTCCGGGCTCGTTTTTTTTGTCTCATGTCCCTCAAACCCATCTGCCCCGTAACCTCGAGAGCTTTATTCGGGTTAGTCGAAAATTCTCGTTTAATCCGACGATGACCTCGTCGAAGCTTCGATAGTACCGAGAGACGATTTGACATTGGGAAACGAATCATCAACTGAAGCACGAGAACAAAATTGTTTTGGAATCTTCGAAAAACTTGTTCAATTCTATTTGAGATTGAAAAAAAAAAAATGGTTAATATTTTCTTGCAATTCTTCGTCGGTTATAGCGTTTTTTTTTTCGCGTTAAAAAAATCACGCATCCAAACATGGTTTTTGGTAGAAAACAGAAAAAAAAATATTAAAATTTTTCTTTTAAATAATATTATTAACAATGAAGCACTTTCAACATGTTGTTAAACTTGGATGTAGATTTTTTTAAATGTGATCTTTTATACTAATGCCAAAAAATAAGATCCGCTTTATTTCCTTAAAACCCGTTTTAGGCGATTTTCCGTGTTCTCTTCAACTTTAGCCAACAATTCTCATTGCATTCGTGTTCGTCGCGAAAAAATACATATAGAAACGTAGTTATAATACATATTTATTTTTATCCAATTTTCGACAAAAAATTCCAAGGGTACCCCTTTGAGATGCTTTTTTGCAATTTTTCACCCCACCTTAACGGGTTGAAACAACGGTTTGAAAAATTCGCAAACAATCTTATCTTGTGTATTTTTTTCCGCTGAACACAATGGCCACCTGAGATTTGTCGATATCTCATCGGAAAGCCGAGATATCGCAATTTAAAAATCCCGAAATTCGCCAGTTTTCGCAAATCGGAACGGAGAGGAAAAAATCTTTTTCAGTGGTTTCCGGCCTGCCCCTTAACTTTGGACAACAATTGCTATTGGATTCGTGTCCAACGCGGAAAAATACATAAAAGTGCGCGGTACAAAGTCTGCCCACAGTCCCAAACTCGGGCGCGCAGTTGCCCTACTTTTTCATGTTGACATTAATTTTAACGTGACGAAACAGTAAAAAAATTGTTCTAATTTTCTTTTCGATGCTGATACGACAAATTGATATCTGAATCAATAAAAAATATAATCTTTTTAAAAGGTCATATTATTTACCGATAAAAAATGAAAGATGAAACTTTTAGTTCATTGTAATTCCGGAAATTGCAATAATTCAAATTGATTATGATTGGTTAAAATTCTATCAGAATAATATTAATTGCAATGATTATTTATCATTCAATTGGCACAATTATTATCATTGTGATGATTAGTTTTTATTCTATTTCATTTTATCCAATTGAAGCGCATTAGCGATAGCGGTCTCTCAAATTACTAACGGTCCGATGGATCGTAAACAAATTAAATAGATCTTCGAGTATCCAATAAGTATAATCGAGAATTATCTCATTACTCCAAGCAATTATGATTAGTTGAATTTATATAAAAATAATATTAATTACAATAATTATTTATCATTTAATTATCATAATAATTATCATTGTGGTTATTTTATTGCATTTTATCCAATTGAAGCATGAGCGATCGGTCTTCCAAATTATTAACGGTCCGATGGATCGTAAACAAATAAAATATATCTTCGAGCGTCCGACAAGTACACTCGAGAATGTTCTCGACATTTCTTCAAGTATATTGTTTTTCGCGTTCGAACAATATCGTTGCGTTCGTCGAAAGTAATAACTGTTTCAATTCTGTCCACTTCGGTTCTGCGAATCGGTGCTCGTCGATTCGGCGAATCGACGTTTAAGCCACGGCAAATCCGTTCGATCCGCATATCCACGGAATAATACGCGGAAGCGTACATCACCGAAGTTAATTAGATGATCGTCGACGCGGAAATTCGATTAAATTATAATTGAAATAGATTCCGCCGGCTCGCATCACCATGAATATTACTCAACAGTAGAAAATCCAATGCTCCGTGCCAGCTGTGGAAACGAATATTGCAAATTCATTCGTAGGGGAGATCGGGGCAAAACGGCATACCGGGGCAAAATGGTATTCGCGCACAATAGGACCAGGGCAGAATGGCATTGGGGCAAAATGGGACAACAAAAAAATCTACTTCGATGGGACTTTCTCTTGTCCCATTTTGCCCTAATTCTATCATACGGGGGACTTTATTTGACCATTTCATACCATTTTGCCCCGCTATGCCATTTTGCCCCGCTCTCCCCTATACCTTTTTTTTTTCTCAGCCGATCTCAATTCTTTCTTTTCTCGTTATAGCGAGGCCTTGGGCGAGTCACGAACGCGACGGTGAAAATTTAAAGAATGGGTTATCTATAACGTTATAGATACGGCATAGATATAAATGGCGTGGTTGAAGATCCTTCGGGGGATGCCTGTTGCCATGGATACGAGAAGCTGCCGCTTGTTGCGTACCTGGAAACTCCGACAAAGCTCGCACGGGCTTCGCTATATCTCACCCTCCACCTATAAACCCTCTCGTTTAGCCTCTCCTATTTCGTCCCTCCCTTTGGCTTTCACCCTGAATCGTTTTGACTCCGTATTCAGCGCGGGCAAACGTTCCCTGGTTTACACTGCATAGTGAGCCAATCGATCTATCGCCGTGACCCACAAGAAGGGGAACGTCGAATGTACCGATAAATCCGTAGATACATTTGTTAATTAACCGACGGAATCCCTTTTGTTTCAGTCTTCCGAATGAACTGCGTGCGAAGAGCATAGATGAAAAGATCAAAATAATTTCTCGATTCTCTTGCTCGCACATGAAATATATAATAAAATAGTTTATTGACGGTTTTGCAGTAAAACTTTAATTTCAAAGGAAAACGTTGGCGTTAAAATAATTTGTCGTTGCTCGGATCGCTTATACTTGGAAAAAAACACTTTTTATGTTTTTGCGTAACCAAAAAACTGAGGTAATTTTTCTATAGTCTTAATAATTTAATTACATTAAAAAAGATTTTTAGCGTTTGCGTTTGGCATTTTTTCTGCGAAGAAAAAAGGAATCGAAGTAGTTTCGATAATTTTAGCATTCTGCAAATTGGTCGACTTCATATGAAATATCGCGAGTTTGTATCAACAGATAAGCCTCTTAGGAAGATGAGTACCACAGTGACGGACCGAGTGTATCGATGACCCTCTTCGAGATTGATTGTGATAAATGCGACCTTCAAAGATTGATAAGGCTCGAATATCAAAATAACTGTGATTATCATAATTTACCACACTTCTGTAATTTATTACTATAATCCTCGAAGATTGATAAGTCTCGAGAGATATTATTATCATCATCGCTTTCTCACGCAGAAAGCTTTGTCTTCGTGAAAAAAATTGTTTTTCTCAAGATTTCAGTGAAAACGTCTTTAGAATCCTCCCGACATCGAAAAGCCACATTTAAAAAAAATGTCTCAATGTGTGATCAGTTCGTGAAATTCCAATAAATTTTTTTTCCCACGAGTTTTTTAATAACTTTTTGAAGTTATTATTGCACAAAATCGTTTTTTCAAACACCTTCAATTTTAGGAGGAATGTATATTTTAGCACATAAGTTTTTTTTATTCGCGTTTTTCTGAATCACTTCGAAATGAAATGAAGCCGAAAAAAATGATGAAAATGTGAATTACACAATTTTCTGTTATCAAAATTATTATTTATTCTATTGTATTGATTGAGAAGCGAATCCTCCGAACATCGAAAAAACACATTTAAAAAAACGTCTGAATGTGTGTTCAGTTCGTGAAATTCCAATGAATTTTTTTTCCCATGAGTTTTTTAATAACTTTTTGAAGTTATTATCGCACAAAATCGTTTTTTCAAACACCTTCAATTTCAGGAAAAAATTATATTTCAGCACGTAAGTTCTTTTTATTAGCGTTTTTCTGAATCACGTCGAAATGAAATCAAGCCGAAAAAAATGGTGAAAACGTGAATTACACAATTTTCTGCTATCAACATTATTATTTATTCTATTGTATTGATTGAGAAGCGACGCCTGCTTTCAGTGCTTACAGAAGCGATATGCCCAGAAGCGTTAGCTTTTTTGTATTCACGGAACTTATATCTGTTCGTATAGATATGGAAACTGGTGTATATCGAGGACAGAAGGTGTAGATGTGAGAACCGAATGAAACGGGGCTAACGAGACTACGAACGAGCTTTTGACGAAATCTTTTTCTTCTCCATAGGAAAAGTCACGTTTTATGGATATACGTGTATATCAGACGTGTAGATATATAAGTGTATAGATCCACAAAGCAATACGACATTGTTCCGTTTCTGATACGGGATCCACCATTCTCGCACGTGGTATCCATATCGACGCGGGTGCGCACGTGCTCACAATTGAATTCCGGTTAGCGATTCGTTACCGAAGAGGAAAGAAAAAATCGAAAAGTCACCGAATCCCTGTGGCACACGCGAGAGACCTTCGTCTCATCAACGAGCGTCCCAGTTCTCTCGGGGATTCAAAAGTGTGGAAATCGAGAAAGAGGCGTAGCGTTCGAATTTCTTGACTAACCGAGTTGCGCAAGCGAATCTCTCGCGTGTGTGTGGAAATCGTTCTTGTAGAAAAATGCATGCATGCCGCACGATGTGTGGATAAGCAGTTGGAGAAGTAAAGAAAAAAAAAAGAGAGATAAAAAAAAGGGTCTGGAGGAGCGATAAAAAGGGCCATGACACGAATGCGTAACTGAGGCGTGGAAAAACTTTTTATCCCGAAAGTGTGTCAGGTCATCTTGAAAATAAAGATTAACGGAATCGGCCATCGGTGGAGTTCGGTGAAGAAAATTTACGATACACAGCGGCGACAGGAGAATTGCGTTAATAATATCCGGGTGGCTTTGGTGAAGAATCGGAGGAGAGAGGCAATTGACGATCTTAGCAGCTGCGAAACGAGGTCGGAAGTCAGAGGGTTGACCCGCGAGAACGCATCAACCCTGTAGAGCCACTCCGAGAGGCAGAGGGAGGAACGGAGGGCGAACCTTCGAAGCTCTTCGGTCCTTGGCTTAATCGTTCTTTCTTCAATTTCCGGTCTACTCGGCGCTAGCGCTCGCCGCTCTCCTTCGTTCCCTCTCGAGGCTAGAGCCGAGGACAACAAAAATAAATCGAAGATGTCGCGAAAAAAGATGGCGAGGTTATAGTTCGATCGACGGGATAAAAAAAATCAAAAAATTGTTAATAAATATGGAGTTTTAATCATAAATACGCCATAGCGGAATTTACTGTTCCCCAGATGTTGATACACATTGCACTGTTTTTTCATTTCGAGTATCATAACTCGTTCGTATCGCCAGATAACTAAATAAACAGACCAAAAAATGGATAAAAATCATGATTTTTTTTTTTCGAAAATTAATGATTTGCGAAACTCCGGGTTCATCTAAAGTAATAAGAATGAACTAATTCTGGATAGTCGCAAAAGCATATAACATCCATAGGGATTCTTAAAACGAAGCGTTAAAAGTATTGCATCACGAAAAATGTTCTTTTCTTTTCACGGTATGGTAGTGTAAATTTTGAACATCGAATTGTATTTTTTCCCTCATTTGTTTTAATTTTTTTTAAGTGCTTGAATAGCAAAAATCCCGCGTGGTTCAAAAGCAAAAGTATTCAGCAACTTTGTGTTATAATTGGATGGCCATAGATGGCCAAATTTGTACTATTCGTAACACGTTTAAGTTTGAGAATCTGAAAAAAAATTGAATTACCTGATTTTAAAATGCTCGTTAGTCATCGAAGACGATATTAAATTAATTTTTTCTTAAATATGAATTTTTATAGGAAAACAAAGACCGAATTGTTACAGGTCGCGGGGTTCGATTCACGGCAAAGTCAAGACCGTATGAACATAAAAAAAAGTTGAATATCGTTCATTTAAAATGCCTCGACGAATTCGCGCCAGTTTTGAATTCGATACTTTAAAAACATCCCGACTTACGGAACCGGAAACGGAAGTCTTTCACAGTATTCAAAATGCCACTAATTTTCAATGCATCGACTTCTGACGTTGTTCACATCAACAACCGACCAATATTTGAGGCAACCAATTTTTTTTTTTTTTCTACTAAATGTTTAGTGGCACGTATTAAACCAAACATTCAATCATACTAAATTTTCTTCTCGTTGTACTTATGGTTCAAATTTGTGTTCGAAATCTAAAAACAGCCCTCGCTGGAATGCTGGAATGCTGACGGAAAAATCAAAAACTGCGATAAGAATTCTAAAAAAAAAATCAAAATAAAAAACTCAAAATTCTGAATTTTGAGTGATTCGACATAAAAATCTCAAAATCAATTTTTTTGCCAAAACAAAGCTTCCTCCATACAGAAAAATTCAATGATTATCACGATACCGAATGAGAAGTATTTAAACCACATCCGATTTGTATTTCCCCTTCCTCCAATCGCGCCGCCAACGTCTCAATCGTGTATCTCGCCGCGTCTGCTCGCGAGAGCTTGCAATTGAAGACCAAAAGCGCGAGAGAGAGAGTGACTTCGTCGCAACGAACGAAGCGTTTTACCGCAATAGACGGCGATGCGTTAGCGCGAGAGAGCGAACTAGACCGAGACGAGATGTGTAGAAGGTATAGGAATAGGTGGAGGAGGAAAGGGCGCGCACGACGATCGTCGCTCGTTCGCAATCGGGGCCTCCTCCGCTTCTGTCGTTTTGCCCAGCGCCACAAGTGTTCGTGGCGTGGACGCGCGAAGGTGGCCCCCAAGCTCTTCCGATACTCTATATAACAAAACACTCCTACTATAGTAGACAACGCTGCACAGTAGTACGTCTATAAATTCTATCTATCTATCTATCTAACTATCTATCCGCTGCAACATCCATCTAAAGTACAGCACACCACTCCGATTCCTCGGCTAGTTGCTCGCTCGGCTGCACGCGCACCTCGCCGCACGCTCGGTCGTATCAAATTTTCGCGTGTTCACCGCTGATACCGCGAGCGCGCTTTTTTTCTCTTTCCCATTAAAAAGCTCCCGATCGAAAGAAAAAAATTGAGTTAGCAAAAAATTGGCTAGAAAGCAAATAAGTTGTGCTCGAATCTTCAAACCGTGTTCCGCTTTTTTTTTTATATTGTCGTTTCGATAGTGTGTCTCGGTGATCTTCCAAGTCATCTTCGTTGTAAGTCAGACGATGTAATTTTAAGATTTTGTATCGAAGAAAGCGGCAAGTTCTTTTTTTATTCTTTTGTATTTTTTTCGACGGAGGATTTACTCCGTAAAAAAAAGAATTGATGATTGGATGGCGAAGGAACGTGGGGAACGCGGGATAAGAAGGGTCGCGGCATTAGGGTAGTGAAAATCAAGGCGGGAAACGCGGGGCCGTTAAGTTTGCTCTTTCTCCTACCGTCATCCCTCACTATCAAGCTACAACTCCTCGCGAGCTTTTTCGCACGGGACCCGATCCTTCCTTCTACTATTTCTTTTTTGTCCGTCCTCTTTTATTTTTTTTTTGTTCCTCGTCTCTCGCCGCTCTTCCTTTGTCACATTCGATTCTCCTGGAAAGCTCCACGCGTTGCCGCGCATCTCTGTCGGCTCTCGATTCCTCACCGACCCTTCCAATTTCCTCCGGGCTCGTTCGTATAATGCGAGGAAAGTGTCGAGAGGAACGAGGGTGCCCGTGGGCAACCGACAGCCACCACAGCCGTAGCGGCGGCAATGTGCAGTGACACGCGAGCTCACAGGAAGAGTCAAATGAACTGGAATTGAGAGATAAGGCGGGAGAGCGAACGAGAGAGCGAAAACGCGCGTGAGATAGAGATAGTTTTAACCGATGTTTAAACGCGCGTACAAAGTATAACGAAAAAAAAAAAATTGTTTTTTTTTTTTTTTTTTTTTAGAAAAAAGTGACCCTCCGCGCTTTAAAAAATAAGCAAAAAATATTTGCGGGCTAAAAATCGACGGAAACGATAGAAAAAAAATCAATCAATCCATAAAAAAAAAAAAACAATAAAAAAATGTACATGTGTTTGAAAAAAAATTGCAATCGGAAAATAAAGTCAAATAAAATTGATAATCTTGTAAAAAACGAAAAGCCATTCTGAGGATAAAAATGATAGGTTTAACTTTCCACGCAATTGCATGACCTCGTAAACAATTCTCTCATATAAAATCGATTCTCTTTTTATATAGCATTTTGTTTACCAATTGGTAGCGACAGCTCCCGGCGATTTGAAAAAAATACATCGGAGGAGCTCGCGCGCGAAAGATCAATCTGACCTATATCAAACCAATTTTAAAATTCATTTGCATTGCTTGCTTGAAAAAAAAAAAAAAAAAAAAAACACGATAATAATAACATTTAGGTAAAAAATAGATTGAACGTTTCATGCAATCGGATGAGCCGTAAACAACTCCCCCATACGAAGATTTACCTTTTTCGCTCTCCGAATCGAATTCATTTTAGATACGAATTGGTCAAAACAGCCCCCGGCGATTCGAAAAACAAATCGGGGAAAAACCGCGCGCGAAAGATCCGCTTGAAAAAATTCAAATGCAATTTGTCTTGTTATTCTGCGAACGAAGAAAATAGATTAAAATTGTTCTCTACAGTTGCATCTGACGCATTGAAACATTTACTCGCATAAAAACTATTAAATCTTTTCGGGACCCGCTTCGAATCGAATTGCCTTTAGTTACCAATTGGTCGCGAATTCGATTGGTTTTCATTCCACCGGCGCGTTTTCCGACTCCAAGCCAGAAGTTCGTATTGTATGTCAGTGTTAATACGGAAAATTATATATATAAATCTATATTTATATATATAAATGTATATTTATGTATTAAATATATAAAGTTGAAATAAGCAAGTGAAAATATAAATCAATAACAATACATTATAGTACAATTGATTGTATTTTTTTATTTAATTCAAAATTATTATTGAATTATATATATATATAAATGTATATATATATATGTATGTGGATCGTATTTTGCTGAAATCGAAGACTCGATAGCAGACGAACGACCGAAGCTCGCGATGGGAGGTGCCCGACCGGAAAGGCAATAGATCACTCGTCCTCGCGCGGGTAACTGCTATACGTGATTACCTTTTAATCGTCGTGCATCGACGACCGGATCTAACGGCGTGGAAACCCGTCACGATGATTTCCCGCCGTTAACGTATTCGCACGGGCCACTCGAGCTTCGCGCACAAGTCTTCGGCAACGGAAACACGCTCAAAGCTTGCGCTTTCATTCCCAAAGTTGCCAAAGACCCGTAGCCGCTCGCTCGGCAATTTGTATACGGCGATTCGATCTACATTTGCACCCCGAAGAGAACCGTCCACACACAGACGGTAATTCGAGGAAATGCTCGATGCGCTTTCTGCCCTCTTGGCTCGTATAAATTGCCGAGCTTCATACGGGAATGTCGAGCCTGCTTGCAAAGAGCACTTACGTACCCAATCAAATGAGCACAAAACAGAATAGTACAATTTGCACAAAATTTGCGTACGCAAAATAGTCATTGGCATACAATTTGTATAAACAAATTCACGAAAATTACACTTTTCGTGTTTGGGAAGCGTGCGCAAAAAGACACTTTTTTCGCACTAGTGCGAAAACGAAATTGTGTCTGTAAGCATGCGCGGTGTTTTTTTCGCACGCGATGCGAAAAAGCGTTTTTCTGCACTCAGTTTTCAGACTCGAAATGCGGGAGTTTACGCGCTTCGAAAGAGAAAAAATTTTACAATTTTTTTTTTACATGAAAAAAATTATTATAAGAAAAGAAATGGTCTAACTTTTTTATAATTAAGTCGAGAATTATTTACAATGTGTGGTTTTTTTAAGATTCAATGACTCCATGTCGACTATAGCAGGTGATGAATTAATCTATGCAACACTTATTCCCGTGTTGATCAATGTTTTCATTCAGCACCGCGAAGAACTGGCGGCTTTGTTCGTTTTAATGTTTTTTCCTTACCGAGTGATCGTTATCGCTTTGATTACACGAGTCTGCATTGATCTATGCGGTATCGCGACGCACAGAGGAACTATAGGAAGGTAGATGCATAGTCCTGCTCGTGACCTCGCTACTAACTCGATTCCAGTCGCGATGCTCAGGCCGTGTTCTTATCGTGCCTCGTAATAGTTTTTCTCTCGCACACTTTGTCCGCGATTTTACTTTTAGCCGCGCACCAATGATTTATGGTATTCCTTGCGCGTGGCGTTTTTTTCGCACAAGTTCGACAAAAATGAGAGAGAATTGCAAACACTTCTCGATGATGCAAAAATCTCAATAAATTCGTGAACATTCAAGTTACTAAAAATATCAATTTTTCATAATAATAATTCCCAAATGTTATTAACAAATTGACGAAAATGAAAAGTGTTAGACAAATTCCACGGCAAGACAACCGTTTTTTTTCATGAAAATCATTCGTTCATTTTTCTGAACACGTATGAATTTTTTCAGATTTTTATACCATCGAGAAGTGTTCGCAATTCTCTCTCAATTTTCGCAAACTTGTGCGAAATGGACACTGCGCGCAAGAACGAGCCCAATGAAAAAAATTCGTTTCGAGAAATCGAGAAGATTTTTCGTGATAATATTTTAACGAGTATAGTGAAAAAAAAAAATGTTATTCGGCAATACAGTGCCGCGTGCGATTAATCGAAACGGTCCTCGAACGATTTTGCTCGACGCAATATCCACGCGCAAAGCACCCGGAGTGCATGTAACGTTGATAGAGCATCGGAATGTGAAATAGCGTTCCGATGCTATCGGAAAAGGGACCCGCGGCCAGAGCAGCGCACCAGTGCCGAGCGCGCCTCCGGATCTATCCTCGCGGCCGATCGAAATTTAGGTCAGAGTGTACACGTCCGCCGCAAGCCCGCACCGTAAGCCCGACGCAATCGAAACTGATTTTATTGAGCTCTCGTCGCACACGAGATCCAAGATCGCGTTATCACTATTCCCTCATTGCAATTAGAACCGGCCAGTTCATTGTTATTTTTTCGACTCGATACGTTCCTAACCGAGAATGAATTTTGCAGAGAACTTAAAAGATTTCCCGGAAAGATAAAAATCTAAAAAAATGAAATTTGCAGAATGATAATGCTAAAAAATTATTAAGATACTCGTTTAACGAAAACTGTTGAGAAAAAAAAAAATGCAGAAAAAAAAAGTAAGAAATGATTCGTTAAACAAATTTGTTAATAATTCGTTGATATCATTATTATGCAGAATCGGCTTATCATTTCTATGATTCAATTTTTCCGATTTTTAATCCATCGGGAGAAATTTGATTTTGGCGCCGATTTTGAATTATTTTAACTGGGACTTATTACCACGGATAGTGAAAAATGAATCGATTTCTTACTCTCATCGATCGTGAGTCGAGTGATCGGAATTGCGCCCTCGAAATCGCATATTCGGGTATTGTATCGCGAGTTTCGATGGAAGAGCAATAACTTCCCTGAATTCGTAGTTTTCAATACATTCCATGACGAATATTATTCGCCTGTTGCACGTGCATGGATATTAAAACATTCCCATTTCGGGTTCGGTTCGTTCTATTGCCGTTTAAAAAAAAAACTTAAAGAAATCCGTCGAGAAACCAAAGTTCGATTCGCCAGAGCGTAGGTCTATTCCCATTGCGCGAAACTAGGCCTGCCGAGTGAGCTTTCGAAGTAGCATGGTGGTACGAAAAAGAGTGACAACGTCAAGGAACGAAGAAGGGGGCCGAAAGAGAGCGAGCGAGGAAAAAGTTTTCTAGGCCTCTGATGCAAGGAGGAAAGACGGAGAAGGCTCGAGGGAGAAAAAAATAGGGCCATCGCGTGGAAACACCCTTAAAAGCTTTTCCCACTCGACCCGACAAGAAAAGCGCGCGGAAGCGAGACGAAAGAAAGAAGGAACTCGACGAGTGCGAGAACGACGGCGAAGTCGACGAAAGCGAGAGGAATCTGAAGGGGGTGAAGAGGGGAAGAGGGGTCGGTTCGGGGGTGGGGCCGGAATGCATACACATTTATTCGTCGTCGATCTCTCATACGTGGAAAAAAAAAGAAAGGAACTCCGTCGAAACTGTTCCGCGAGCAAAGCACTACACGGATATTGGAGTTGAGGCTTTGGGGGATATTTCTCTGTCGGACAATATTGGAAAGTGTACCAGTGGCATACCCAATGTCGATCGCGATATTGCACGCAACTCTCCGTTCTGAACTCCCTTTTTTCGGCGCACTGCCCGATACTTTTTACTTTCGTATTTGAATGAATCGCGATTCTGTACCGAGAGACTGCCCGTGCCGGAAGTGCGCGTTGGCGAATTGGCGGGCTTTTGTTTTTCAGCCTATTTCGATCGATGAAATTAATAGAAGCTTTTTTTTCCGCGTTATTTCGATTCCGATTGCCTCTTCGAACGAATCGATCAGAAATTTCAATGGACCGGAAGTGAGCCTTGAAATCTTGCGGTGCACACTTGAAAATGTCGAGCCAATTAATTATTCCCATTGATTCATGGACTGTGAACAATGCTTTTGTGTTCCAACCCTCTGTGCCAGATTCGCGTATACCGGAAGTGCGACCCAAAAAGCCAGCGGATTAGTCCAAGAGCCGCTCTTCATCGCTTAAATCCACTAACTCAATCTTTTCCAAGCACCGCGAGCATAATCGACTCTCCGACTCTTCCAATCGCTGGAGCTATCGAGCGAGCTTACGCAACTCTGATCCCTCCCGCTTCATAATCGAATAACGAATTTTTCCTATAATCTTCAAGGTCACCATCCCTCTCTCACTCACTCGATCGAGCGAAGACTTCCGAGGGATCGCAAGGGCTTCGAAGGGCGAAGAAAAGGGAACCTCTCGAGGAACACAGATCGTCCAGGAAGGAGATGAAAGGATTGAGTCCCGTTCGACGGAGCGGCGTGGTTCACGTATCGGTGGTCGCGGAGGAAGGAAACCGGAAGTCGGATCTCGATTCGACAATAGCCGCCTTCCCCGGTTGATCGTGTTGCGCGCACCGAAACAGATCGCGGGGGGGGAGGGGGGGAGGGGGGAGGAGGACATTCGGGCATCATCGCGCAACGCTGGAACGTTGGATGATCGCGAAAGGCACCGGAGATCCAGAACGCTCTGTGCTCGCAGACTATTCATAAGGACAGTGTCGGGGCTCGAAGCAACTGGTAACGACGGTTCGTCGGCTCGTCGTAACAGTGCGCAACCTAACTTGATCCGCGGGTAACCGAAGTTGAGTGTTATAGAGTTACGCGTGCGACAATGGCGATCCATAGGGATCTATAATAGTGAAACCGTTACCACCGATCACGACGACGACGACGACGTCGACGACGACGACGGCGAGGTGTATAACGCACACTAATGGTAGCATAAAGAGAGGCGAGAGCATATACTCCATAGAGCGGGTATCGTATTTGTGCGCGGTAACATTATGATAGGCTTGCGAGGCAGGAAGAGATCGTCGTAGGGGAGATCCGCGAACCGGGTATCGGCCATAGGCACTGCCGCTAATCGTACCACCCAAGGTGGCACAGATTGAGAGAGCGAGCCCCCACAATCAACACAGTACATCCTACTACTACTGCAGCATCAGCATCGTCATATGTTATCCGACTCGACGATTATTACAGCGTTCTAATAGCCGAGCTTGCAACGGCTAAAAATAAAGAAATCGAAAAAAAAAGAAGAAGAAGAGGAAGATCGAAAATATCTTTGGATCGTTGAAGTTCGAGTGTGCTCGATTTTACTTTGCGGACGAAAATCAAAGGAAGGTGGAAGAGAATAAAGATAAGAGCTTCCGAACTTGAAGTGTGTTTGATTTGCCATCGAAACTGACGGAGCCAGGACACAAGTGTGTATATAATACATATGTATACATAAGTACATATAGATAGCCCATTCGAGTGACGACATTCAGCAAGAGAGAGCCGAAGAGCCAGAAGAGCATAGTTCGTTATCGTCGTCGTTGTGCACGCTGATCTCCTCGTGTCATTGGTATATAGTTCGCGTCGGGGGCTCAGTGGTTATAACAACGTAGAGTGTTAGGGTAACAAGCCACCGCCGTCGCCGCCAGCCGACGTCGCAGCCACCGGCACCGGACCCGCCGACGACACTTCCGGTTGGCCGGAAGCGTACGGTCCATGTGAACGGGCAGGCCCCAATACCAGGAGTACTACTCAACCCCACCAGCTTTGACGCACCGAAAGAACATGGAAGTCGCTTCAGAACTGTACGTATGAAAAACTCTTATCTTCCTGCACGATCGCCGCGAAACGAGATTTTGATACATCATTTTTTGTTTTTACTTTTAATAGACCGTTTTTGCGAAAAAAACAATCGTTTTCGAGATTTTTATATCGATAGATTCAACATTTTCGCGCTTGAGAAATATGTGTGTGCATGGTTGGATTTTGTTGACAGTCTAGAAACTGCAATTTTTGTGCAATTTGAGTTGAAATTGCAGTCTAGAAAAAAATTAGTTGCCAGAACCAACTTCGGGGCTAGAAATTAATAAAAGTCGGTACGACTAATTTATTTGCTGGGTCAACCAATTTATTCGTTCACCTAAGAAATTTATTGGTTCTTCCAACTAACATCAATTTTCTAGCGTCTCAGTTGGTTCTGGCGACTAATTATTTTTCTCCGCGTAGTTTCACACCTTTTTTAACATCAAAAGAGCGATTTTTAATTTTTACTAATTGCAGGGACATTTTTTTTCCCCCCCAATAATGTTATTCAATTGCACTAAGAAGTTAAAATTCTCACGAATCCTGTATCTGGCGAACGATCTAAATGCACATAACGGAGGAATTGAATTACCGGAATCAGCGACAACTAACCCGGGCATTACAAACGATAAAGCGGGCATTGCGCAAGGGAGCCCCCGTTGCACGCGCTGTGTGATTCGCGCGCCTAAATACCACATCAACATTCTTTTTTTTCCCTCAATTAACGTAATTAATTTCGAAGCTCAACAGATTCAATTGAAACTAAAGATTCCCGTGTTACGAAAAACAAAAATCAAATTTAAAAAAATAGTCGCGCGGTACAAATTGTTCGTACTTTTAACAAGCTGTCCTTGTCCCCGCAGATCCACTATTTTTTTCTTGTTAATTTTGCAACGAAAATTTGTTAAATTAACACTCTTTTTTCGTAAATTTATCAAGGCGAAAATTTGAATCCGTGTGAACAAGAAGAGATTGTTAGACACACGAACTGGTTTCACCGAGCGAATTCGCTAAAAATGTTAAACAAGCGAAAAGATGTTCGTTTTTTCATTTGGGTGCGTATGTAACTTTTTTTCATGCCGATTTACGATCTCGGAAACTCGATTTGTTGCGCCATCGTGCATACGACTTAACTGACGTACGATACGAATTCATTATAATCACTAGGCGGGGATTCGTCGCTCTACAACAGCAGAAACGTCTTGGTTCGCCTTGAAACGACGATAAACGTGTAGAATCTCGGCGCGTAGAGGTAATATATGCTCCGGCGCGAATGAGAGGAAAGGGAGACGAGACGGTACAATAAAGCTACATGGTTCTCGCATTTGTTCAAATCACTCGACGAAGACGAGCCATTCTCGTTGAACGAATATCATTAGGTCGAAGAGCTATGGGGGACACGAAGCTGACCATGTGCGAGAAAAAGAAGCTCCGAACTTTACATGGACGATTACGAGGTGGGCGTTTGCATTCGCGTAATTCAGCCTTGAATGGGATTAACACTAATTATATCATTTCCTTATTTTCTCACCTGTTTGATAACTTCGAC
Organism: Ischnus inquisitorius; assembly: GCA_963924025.1. NCBI lineage: Eukaryota > Metazoa > Arthropoda > Insecta > Hymenoptera > Ichneumonidae > Ischnus > Ischnus inquisitorius. Next base: position 15,264,704 of record OZ001251.1, read on the forward strand.
GACGCTACTCGCGAACGACGAGCGAGCTTCATCGATTCATCATCGTCGGACGCGGAGACGCGAAAACTATAGATCGATTGAAGAACAAACTTGCGTGTTAAAAATCTAGGAAACTCCTCGATTTTTTTTCTCGGTGTTTATGATCTTGTTAGTTCTCAATAATTTTTGTTTAATTTAACAATTCTATCAACGTTCTAAATAGCTAGATATTTATTCACTCATTCGGGGGAACACGGAGAAAAATAATTAGTTAGTAAATAATTAGCTGCGGTACCAAAAAAAAACGATGTTAGTTGGAAGAACCTACATTTCTTACGTGCACAAATGAATTAGTTGACCTAGCAAATACATCAGTCGTACCGACTAATGATAATTTTCAGCGCCGAAGTTGGTTCTGGCAACTTATTTTTCCCTCCTTGAAATTTAAAGAAAATCTAAAGACGCGAATCCGAGAAAAAAAAAGCCTTTGCTGCCCCCGTGACCCAAATTTTTTTTTCAATTTTGTCACGAAATATGAGTTGATATATCAAAAAGAAAATATTTGTTCGTTCCTTCGAGGCACATAAGAAAAATTCTGACGTTTCTAATGCGAGGGAAAAAACGCATTCGTGACCCATGTGACCCATTTTTTTTTTTTTACAATTTGTCGTAATAAGCCACTCAGTTTCGTCGCGAAATATGAGTCAATGTATCAAAGGGAATGCTTCGGAAGAGATTCTTTTTTAGGGGAGACCAGTCGCCCTTTCCCCTGGGAAGCGGGCCAATTTTTCGTCCCTTTTTTTTCCTAACCGGGTCAATTGGTCATCCCGCGCCCTTACTTGCGGTAATTAATTATCCTAATCGACCAATTAGCCTCCCGCTGATACTCGATCATTTCGTACCTTTATTACAGCGGTGGAATACACTTTTTTCCTCTTTTCTCCTGTTCGTGTTTTATCGAGAATCTTCACGGCGGTTAATCGGACATTTCGCGGTTGTATATCCGTCGAATCTTTCGGCATCTCGTAGGATGCACGTTAGCGACGAATTGACGAGGAGACAGCTGACGGAGCGCGGTAGCGTGCGACGCTCGGTCGACGCCCACGGATAAACGCGCGTAATACACGTGAGACGTCCAACAATAGAATCCAAGGGGGAGCCGTAACACGTAATCCGTGGACACAGATCGCAAATGAACGATCACCTCCGCACACCGTGACGGTAGTGTCGCGATAAGAGCGGCATATACGCGCACTCGAGAGCGCGCATGTATAGAACGTAACGAAATTAAGGAACAATGTTAATCGGTTATAATTCGTGCATGTCCAATAAGCGCACGAAATAATTGGATCGTTGGGGAAGATTGGAAGCGCTGATTAGACACGCATGCCTTTTTAGGACCAACGTGTAATTCATATACATACATATATTATTTTTTAAATCTTTTTTAAAAAAAATCGTTTTTTTTTAAATAGAAAATAAATGTATTTGCTTCTTATTCCATATTTTTAAATAATAGTAAACATTTTTTAATAATGATAAATAATAAAGTTGCATTTCAAACGAGCACAGAAAAATATAAATTGAAAACACGATTTTTTTTTATTTGTGTTTAATTAACTTTTTTTTGCAATTCTTATCTTCAGAATAGCAGCTGAAAAAAATCCTCGTGGAGGTGCAATGAATATTTCGCGTGTCGGTCAGTAAAGGTTGCGTGCATGTGGTCGCAGATTTTGCCTTGACTTTGGAAAAACCGCGGAAAAGGCCTATACGCATTATATCACTTTTAAACGATGCAATGAAAACCATCGCTCGATCGTCGACTGCGATGCATGGCGCATATCGCGTGGGTCTGTGTTTATTCTTTTGACGCGTTGACGCATTGTTTTATTTTTTATTGCGTTCCCAACAACCGTGCGGAATGTGCGAAAGATTGGATATCCCGTGTGAGACTGCGTGATCCGGGCGCCAGCGCGTGGTCACGAAGCAATCATCGTTGCATAATGTTTTTCCATAGACACGCATGGAATAGTGTCGGGTAACCGGTATTCCATTCAGCTCAGCTGTTCGAACTTTGTCACCGCTTAATGGACTTGTTTTCCACGCGAATTGTCATCGAGTTTGTTTTCTTCTTTTTTTTCTGTTTATTTTCAACTAACAACGACGACAGTTAAGACGTGATTTCCCACGTTTTTAATAGACTGTTATCTCGTACGAATGTCTTATTTCATACGCAATCTTAGTTGACAATTCCTGCGGTTGTTGAAATAAAAAATAAAAAAAAAAAATTTGCTCAGTTGTCTTTCTATTTGGATAGATGAATATTGGGCTGTAAAGTAATTTCGTAAAGTTATGTCCCTCGATCCATTCAACATTCTTCAAGACAATCCAATTATTCGGGTAAACACCAACCCACAAGGATCTTCGCGTAAATGAACGAGATAATCGATTGTCCACGCGTATCAAGGCCAGTGATGTGAAGCTGTAACGTCACGGTTGCCGTGACCGGTAAATGACCATTTATAAAATGACGGGAATCGCTAAATCGGTCATAAACATAGCGACCGGTAACATTGAAAATTCATTTCTCTATTCAAATTATTTAAAAAAAATTACTGAAAAAGACTGTCGTTTTATGACTAAATGGATTTGCGCCGTTATCTCTCTAATCAGCAAATGCTTCTCACTTGCTTGTCATGCCACGTGCCGCAAGATAAAAATTGCGACGATTTTACATTGTAATGCATCGTGAATCTAAATGACTTGACTTGTTGTCAAGTCGTGAGCTGTGCAAACTCGGCAGCCGACTTTGAAACATTGAGTTTTTTTTTTGTATACTCATAAATCTCAGTCTGTAATTATTATTATTTATTCACAGAGAGTAAGTTTTCACTTACTGTTTATGTTTCTATATAATTGCAATAGTTGCAAGTTGTTTCCAGTGAAAAAATGTCGTTTGCAGTGGTCCCAAAAAAAAGTTATGAGATTTTTTTTAATTCCTACCCGCTCAATCAGCACTCAAATTGGATACCAACAAACCGGATGTCAAATGCTCGAAGTTAGCATCACATAAAAATGGTATGCGAGTCGGCTCTTTCTAGCATTAGCCATATTTTGATTTTGAGTCTTCTCCAAAACCCCGCTATCCTTGAATTGTTTCAAATCTCTGAAGAAGTACCACAAAACGTTTTCAAAGACACTGGATTTTTTTCCTTTTTTTCTAGAAGATCCGTAAAATTTTTCAAGAATACACTGAAAAAAATTACATAGTCACAAGATGTACAGTCATTTTCACTATGAAAAATATTTTCCATATTATAATTCCAAAATATTTGCCTGCACATTCATATTTTATAATTACGGTAATACCGGTAAATAATAATTATACATACAATTATAGCTCCCCGAATTAAATCTCTTTTAATAGCAACTCGACTCTTTAAATAGACTTGCCCGTAGGGAATTATTCACTATAGTGAAAACAACTCTATTTTTCTTCCCGTGCACTTTGCATTTTCAAGCCTCACCGAAGATGTGTCCACATATAAGAGGCAATAATTCAATTAGATTCTCGAAACTTTGTTATCTGGAATAAAGAAGGTCGGCATTTCCGACGACGTGGCCAAACGACACGGAAGAATTTCGACCTCAAAGGTCTTCGTGCCACACGAGTTGAATGCACGTGTGTTACGTTGGTCCCGGAAATCATTTCGTCATATTAACGCGTACAAAAGCTATTCGTTTGATATGTACCCAAGGCCCTTGGAGAGGCCTCGCGACGAGAATTCGATGGGACTTTCGATTTCGGGTGCTAATACGATTCATGTATTCCGAAGGGCCATTCGGTGTTCCATTTTCGACCGCATTAACACACAAGCACGTGGTATAATTGGAAAGGCCCAATTCTCTCGACGACAAATATCTAAACCTATCTTACGAAATCGTCCAACAGATGCGACAGTAAAAAAATATTTTCGTTCGCGCCAAGGAATGTTGCGATACGAATGTAAAAGGGCATCGAGCCTCGCGTGAGATCACGGACCACTTACAGCGGACTTTCGCCACTCGTTTCGAAGTCGTATATTCGTTACATGTCCAAGGACGGAATTCAATGTGAATTTGAATACACCGTCGAAGGACGAGACGGGGGCCCTCGCCTTCGTTTCCAAGTACGCTCGAAACGACGAAGGTTCGAGCCGCGAGAACGTTGAAAAACATTTTCGACGCGCTTCACGAAGTCCTCGAAGGTCCAAGGACGAAAATAGCGAGGTCTTTGAAATTTTTGAAGGCAGAGAAGTCGAGCCGGAAATGAATTTTAAAAGGGCACGGTGGCCTCGAATAATCAATAAAGATGGAAATAATGACGTTAGAGGCGGATATGTGCAGATGGCACGAAAAGACAGTGATATCATTGCAAACCTTGAACTACCAACAGTCAGGGCTATTCTCACTTCCACTCAGTCTTCGAGGTCTGCCAGGTTTTCAACGATTTCCGCGTAATAATAAGGTTTCCACACTAGGAAAACAAACGGTTTGTTGACAACAATAACTCAAGCATGTCATCAGCATTGAATAAGTTATTCCGCGCTTACATGGTTATGAATGATTTTGTTCTTTCTATAAAACGCGTTAAACAAATACGTTAAACTTCAGAACATATTACTGGATTGTTCAACTGATTATTGAGATTATCATTGATAAGATTTGTATCGATTGCGCGCGCGCTCCTTCGGTTGAACACTTTGAAGCGTTCAACGTCGTCAATTTTGCGGTTTTGAAAATATAATTCGTACGCAATATTATTAACGCACACTCAGAAAAAAATGCAAGTAGTTTAATAAAATGCTCGGTTGAGTACGTGCAACTGAATATCCAGTTCTTTCAACATGACAATGAATTTGGAGAACAGTACTTAGCATTAAAAAAAAAATGGAGAATGATCCAAACGACCGAAATCTCTGGAAATTAGCTTAAATAATTAGCATAAACGGCGTTTCCTTTTCGACTTGGCCTGCTCGTGGACAAAAAAAAATCGATGAATTTCCTGTCTGCATCCTTCCGGATGGAACGAACGAGAACTTGCATTGTATTCATTTCCGAAGCGTCGTGGATGCATTTAGCGGGCGCAGCTTTCGAGCACAGTATTGACCTATATATGGATACATAAATGTATAACAAATGGCATACATGTACAAACGTATGCCATATAACGCAGTCGTGATCCACGTATGGGCGAGTCTCTCTCGAGCGCGCGCCATTAATATGTGTCACCGAGCCACTCGTGTCAAACGAGCACCTATTACACGTGTAATCGGCCGTCCGTTCCACTGTATTGTCGCCGGTCTGTATCCATACATCTGTGCACGCGTATATATAGGTTCGCCCCACTTTTTTTCCTCTTTTACTAACTCGCGAGCGTTCACGTGTGTGTCGTCACATCCTGTTTGTGAGAGCTTCCATATCAATGCAATATGTCCATTTGATCGTACGAACAAAACGTTCACGTGCACACGTGCGTGAAACGCGATGACGTTACGATCGCGGATGAAATTCCGAGATGGACGGGCATGTACGTCGACGATTGGATCAGCCGAATGCGAATAAACGTCAATAAGCGATTGCGGTCATTCGAGTTATTTGATTATGACATTTGAATATTTGCGCGCTAATATATCTAATGCAAATACGGAACTTCGTCGCTCGGATTGTGCTCGTTATTTCAATCAAACTAAAAGCAAATGCGATCGGGGATAATTAATTATAATCGCCGGGGGATGCGGATCGAAGAGGAGTAATGAGGCTCCGGAAGGCAAACAGGAGATCTCGATAAAATGTACATATTGTACAGTTGTTGAATGTTATTCAGATCGTGACCATGACACGAGCCGACATAATTCCGAATTAGCGAGGTGTTCAATGCTGACTACACATTATATGGGAAAATGAAACTTAGGATCTGCTGATTTCTATTTCGAGGGAGATTCTGCTAAATTATTGCTCTTACGAAATATTATGAAAATTCTATCCTGTCGAAAAATATTGAGAGTTTTGTTCAACAGATAAAAAAATGAAAAATGTCAGCTGGTTTGGGCGGAAATTACGGAGGATTGAGTATCAGACGATATTCAACGAAGGCCTCAATTTTTCATGTTCTGCACAAACACTCTGTGCATCTATTCCCAAAGTCCCGGCAATTTCGATAGTATAGTTTATTCGAAATACATTTATAATACATTAGAGAAACAATAGAACAATTTTCATTCAGAAAACGCTAAAATATTGACTGTATCTTTTGAAATTTCGACTATAAATAAAAAAAATAAAATCAGCTCGAAAATTTGTCACTTGAAAAAAGAAATGCTTTGAATTCACAATGAGAAATATTATTTTTAAAGCAACAAGAGCTAGTGGCACAACCGACAGAAAGATTCTTCAAACATTTCCCGACAAGGTAGAATTTTTCAAGATTTTTCTGTCGAAGAAAAAAATCTGCGGTGAACATTGTCAATTCAATAGTCGACTCGAGGATAATACTGCGGAATATTCTAACGACTGAGAGTGATTCACTGCATCTATCGTAAAAATGTATATTAGTTTCATTCGTAGAAGTATCGGCACGTGACTCACTGCGGGTGACTATTATCGATAGCACGATTCTAATCGCGTATATAACGAGCGCGTCTCGAGACGACCGTACCAGAATTCTCTTTACGTCTCGACTCCTTTCCAAAACATAATTCGAACGCCGCGAGTTCCGGATGCTCGAGACAGTAGTGAGAACTCGTCGGATCGCTCGTTATGCAATCGTTTTATTGAAAGGGAACGCTGACGGTTACGTTGTCACTCAATTAAACGCGACCGCGAGTAATTGAATCTTGGAGCAGCGTTCTCGCGGAAAAGGAGAACGAGAGGTGCCCCTTACAACCGGCCCTAAACGAATCCCATCATCGTCGGCGGATACATAACATCCCATTTTTTATTTCTTTATAAACCAACGAATTCCTTCACGAAATCTCGATCCATCGAGAGATGTTTCACGTTTCTCAACTCTCGGCGAGCAACAGTCGATTCTCGGCACTAATATGAGTCGTATCGAAAACTCTGGGTACTCGACCGTTTATAAATTTGATTATATATTTAATGATCTTTAATATAATTGGTTGCATCTGGATCGTTTGTAAAACAGTTAATTAAAAAAAATATATGCGTTTATATTTTTTCATCAATTTTTTTTATAGCGACTAATTGGTAAAAAATCGATTAAGAATTTGGTTTTGTGAGAGAGATTACAAGATTACTAAAATTCTGTCTGATCATTTGAATGGATTGTTATTAAAGTATGTTATAATGGTAATTTTTTTTAATGTCCACTCGGTTTTATAAAGGAATTTGACTGAAACATGTTTATGTTTTGAATAATTCATTAAATGTCTCTTTGCGCAATGATAAAAAGATTGCTGAATTTCTGATGCAGATCACCGCTATCCGGGCCGGAGTCCCAAGTCCGCGGAGCCGAGAAGGATTCTTACTACCCCCAAGAGCCTGACAGAAGGCCTCAAACGAGAAGACAGAAGAGCATAGCATGCCTGCGACACAACGGTCTAACGATATTAACCGTTGCCGGCGTCGCGCTCGGTATAATTCTCGGCCTTGTACTGAAAAACGTACGGGGGGAGGAGGGCTGGTCACCGCGCGAAATAATGTACGTCAACTACGCCGGCGAGCTCTTCCTGAGGATGCTGAAGAGCTTGATACTTCCGCTTATCGTCGCGAGCTTGATATCCGCCATCGGATCTCTCGATCTTTCACTCAGCGGCAAAATCGGTTCGAGAGCTGTAACTTACTACATGCTCACGACCGTCAGTGCCGTCATACTCGGTAAGCTCATGATCGTTAACTCATCACAAAAAAATTTCATGGATAAACATCTTCAGCGAGATTCTTAAGGTTGTCCTTAAGCATCGTGTTCATTTCGCGTCTTTCATAAAATTGAGAGAGAATCGCGAACGTTTCTCAATGGTACAAAAATGTGAAAAAAATCATGCATTTCGCACAATAATGATTCCAAAATGTGATTAACGAATCGATTAAAAAAATTCTTCGATAGATTTCCCTGCCAACCAACTTTTTTTAAGGAAATAATTCATTTTTCTGAATACCTATGAATTTTTTCCGATTTTTAATCTCATTTTGAAATTTATGATTTTCCACATGAAAAAAATTAGAAATCAGAACTGATATATTTGGTAATTTAATGTTTATGGTTACGGTCTTTAGGTATTATCCTGGTCGTCAGTATACATCCTGGAAAGACCAACGATACACCAGCCGAAGGCAACGTGAAAAACGTGACAACCATTGACACACTGATGGACCTTGTCCGAAACATGTTTCCATCGAATTTGGTCGAGGCCTGTATCTCTCAGTACCGTACCGTACTTACACAACAGAAGAACAACACGTCGAGTGAGTAGGATCAATTTTTCGATTTGCAAAGTCAGCACGCTTTCGTCCAGTTTCCAGATAAGCCAGAAAAAAAAATGGGTTCTATGGAAAGAAAAGTACTAATTTGGCTCCAAGGCCCATTTCTTTGTAATTATTACTCGAGCAAAGTCGTAACAATAAAAATTCCACGGAATTTTGCATCTTTTGCTTGTGGGCTCACCGATGTATTTTTGGGTATCGAAAAAAAATAGGCGATCTCTTGACGTGGCAAATCGGATCCGAGCGAGCGCAAGGCATGGACATTCTCGGACTCGTCGTTTTCGCTACCGTGTTCGGTATAACACTCGGTAAAATGGGACCCAGCGGTAAACCTCTGCTGACATTCTTCGAATCTCTCTCGTCGGCCATGATGCTCATCACCAACTGGGTTATTTGGTAAGTGATTGTTCTTTTCCTCCTCATTTCGTTATTACGCAAAATCGATTTTTCGAAACGCTCGAAAGTCTCTCTATATCGCCCATTTCCTCGGACTGCACCGCTCGGACCTCCTCGAATGGCGATTATCTCCAAATCACTTGGGTAGATCAAAACGATGTGGTGTTCTATTTGTTTTAACAACCTCAGAGGGTTGATTGGGCTGTTTGTGACTTTTTCCCAAAAATACTTCTTTTGATCGATTCTTGTGCCGAGACAAAAACTCGATTTTTCGATTTGTTCATTTGAACCGCGGGCTTCGGAGTCGTCGCGAAGAATGTCTCTGAAGACCGCGTACGCTTAATTGTTAATTACGATCGTCGTGCAGGCTGTCACCGGTCGGTGTGACGTTTCTCGTTGCATCGAAAGTATTGGACATGAAGTCGTTCGACGTGATGCTCGGTCAGCTTGGAATGTATTTCCTGACTGTGGTCATCGGCCTGATGATACACGGCTTCATCGTACTGCCAACGATATTCTTCCTGTTCACGAAGAAGAATCCGTTTTCGTACATCTCGAACATGGGAAAGGCGATAGCGACGGCTTTTGGCACGTCGTCGAGTTCGGCCACGCTGCCGATCGCGATTTCGTGTCTCGAGGAGCAAAACGGCGTTGATCCGAGAGTCGCGCGTTTCGTTATGCCGATCGGTGCTACGATCAACATGGACGGCACTGCCCTTTACGAAGCCGTTGCCGCGATTTTCATCGCCCAGATGCGCAGCGTCCAATTGAGCTTCGGACAACTGGCTGCTGTCAGGTACAGTAACAGTTGACCCGATCGTGCACGACGTTTTTTTCCTGCTATTTGGATATTTCATGTATCGGTGTGATTTCAGCATCACGGCCACTGCCGCTAGTATCGGTGCCGCGGGCATTCCGCAAGCTGGTCTTGTCACGATGGTTATGGTCCTCGAGACCGTAGGACTTCCGGCAAACGACGTCACGCTCATCGTCGCGGTCGATTGGCTTCTGTGAGTTATTTATTTATTTATTTATTTATTTATTTATTTATTTATTTATTTATTTATTTATTTATTTATTTATTTATTTATTTATTTATTTATTTATTTATTTATTCATTCATTCATTCATTCATTCATTCATTCATTCATTTATTTATTTATTTATTTATTTATTTATTTATTTATTCATTCATTTTTCAATCCCGTTTCCGCATTGACGAAGCTTTGTGAAAGACAAAAAAAATGAGGAAGCAATGTGCAAGATTCTACTTTACAGTCTTGTTTTTGGGAAACTAAAAATCATTTTGTTCTCGTCAAATCTAATAGTACTTTGTGATACAAGTGCGAAAAAGCAGACTTTCGGCATAGGTTGTGAATAGCCAACTGCCGTCGAGAGTACGCTTTTTCGCATGTATATCACTTAATGTTTTCTGTAACGAGCGCACGACCCTCTTTTTATACCTGCAGCTTCGTAAAAGCGTACGAAAAAGTGATTTTCTCGCACGAGTGCGTTCAAAGTGTGCGCAAAAGTACGCAATTGTTCGCCTTTCTGAAAAGCGGCGCTTTTGCCACGCATTACAGGCATGAAAAGGGGTCATTTTATACACGCGTTATAAAAAAAGTATTTTTTCGCACCCGCCGTGAAATTTGGTACCTCCGGTCCACGTAAGATTGTTCACTTTTTTTTTTCTGCACAGCGATCGCTTCAGAACGTCGGTGAACGTGGTCGGCGATTCACTGGGTGCCGGAATCGTGAATTATCTGAGCAGAAACGAACTGGCGGCACTGCCGGTGGCGACTAAGCAAACGAAAAACGGCGCCGATCGTCACACGACCTCGATATGAGCGCGCCGGAACGATAATCAACGACAATAAATGCCATGACTTTAGGGAAAGTTCGGTTTCGCGAGATCGTAACAAAGAGATGAAGAGAAAGATCGTTTGAAAAAAGAAAATAAAAGAAAAGCTAAGGAATAACAAAGATTAGCGAAAAAGAAAAAAAAAAGGAAAAATTGTGCCGTGTGAGCCGAAGAATCGAAGCTCTCTTCGAAAGATCGGACGAATCACCGTCTAAGTGTTCTAGATGCCTCTGTGTTTCATCCTACTGCTTTAAAAATCTCGTCGCTTCGTTCGAACGCTGATTATCCGTTATCAGCTTGATGAATATAATAGAACAAATACGTATAGATATATATATATATATGAATATATATTATATAAATATATAAAAAATATTAATATATTATCGATTGTTCTCCGAGGAGCAGGATCGTCGATCTTTCACCTCGTGCCAAACTATTCGTTATCTGATAAGAAAAAAAAAAACAAAAAAGAAAAACATTTGCCTCTCCCCTCGATGATCCCATCTTTGTTGAACAATCCGCAACTAACGAAAGAACAATCTATCGGCTGGTCCAACAAATTTACGTCAAGGAACTTACATGTGTTTGTCGATGTTGAAAAAAAAATTTGAAAAAACAAACGCTATATACATATAAAGTTTTTTAAGTTTTTTCAACAGTTCAAAAATGTGTTGTCCTCGATAACGACAATGAAAGTATATTATTCACAAAGCTCTTGAAAAGAGAGTCAGGGTCCACGTGAAAAACAATAATACAATAAATAATGATTAATAAAAAACAAGTAACTAACTCAAATCTTAGGTTCATATACGGAAGCGAAAAGAAAAATGTAATAGAGAGTCGATAGTTATCAGTTCTCATAGCTCGAGAATATTGAACGAAAGAGAAAAAAAAGCGAAAGAAAAATTTGAAAAAAAAAAAACAGATTTGTGTACATAATGCAACAACGAACGAATGGACGAGGATATTTTGGTGAGCACGAAGGGCCCATTCCAATTATTATCTGATTTTTAATTTCTTCCGTTCGAACAGCGATTCTGTAGAATAATCTACGAAAATCTAATACGACTAATATACGTGTATACATGAATATCAATATTGAGAAAAAGAAAAACAACAAAAAAACAAAAAAAATTAACGATAAAATAAATAACAATGCGATAGGTACTAAAATAATGATTTATGTTGAAAAAAAAAAAAAACAATTATAATTATAGTTAAATGAATAAAATGTGTATCGATTGTAATTCATCCAAGATTAGTCTCGATGTTTACACAATATTCGTTGTGCTATTTTTTTTCCGTGTCGGCGAATGAAAAAAAAAAAGTAGAATTTAGGAGAGCGTATACCGACAATACTATGCAGAATTTGGGGACAATTTGCGTAAAATTCAATGTTCGTTCGAGGCTACACCGTGGAGAGAGACGGAATAACGTAATGTGCAGAACGTTGCTGATTCGATCGTACTTTTCGTCCCCGAAACTCGTTTTTGTCCTCTCGTTTATCGTTCGAGTTTAAGCCGTTAGTGTAAACGATACGTGTTGACGATAATTCAAATTCTGAATGTAAAACCAAACGAATATTATAATCCGAGAAATGTTTGTGCGAACATCATGTAAGCATCGTTCGAGTTTTCGTGGCTTGGAAAAGAGAGAAGGAAATGTCGAAAAAAAAAAAAACAAAAAACAAAACAAAAATGTTGTGTACGATCGTTGTAAATGTCTTGTCGGAAAAAGAATAAAGATCTTCTTGTTCAAGCGACGAGCGAAGAGATGCGGAATGATTTGCCGAAAGGTCTCGATCGTTCGCCGATGAATAATCCGACGACGTCGCACATGCACATGCGACGACGATTTTATTTCGTCGCCCGAATAATTGGCCGCGAGGTCTCTGCGTTCGTCAAGTTTCGTCACGCATCGATAGAAATATCCGTCTAGACGTTTTGCAATCGGTACGAAGTAACACCCGACGATACGATCGTCTCAGTTCGACCGGGGACGAGTCGAGAAAAAGGCGAATTATCGTCGATTTTTCTTTATCGTTCGCTAAATTTTCCATCGTTTTTCGAGTCGATTTTTTGAGGGGTGCGATTCGATTTGCCGTCGGTGATATTATTTTTGTTCGGGTATCCGACGATAAATTGAACGGTTATCGTTTTTACGAAGATCGCGGATAAAAAAGAATGGTAAAGAAGCAGCGAGAAGCTTAGGCGAGCGGGTCGTTGCCGAACTATGAGAGTAAGAGCCGACCCTACTTCGGGGACACGAGATATCGCGGTGCCGCGACCGGTCGTGAGACAAAAAAGTTACAAGAGCCTTTTGGATCAAGCGTCAACGTCCTCGGGGAGTTCTTGCGCTTCCTTGACTTATCTGCAGGAAAATATCGAGGAGGAAGAGGCCGAAGAGAAAGAAATGGTTCGGGGAGGGCCATCCGAAGGAATAGACGGTAAGATCGTTACAGTCAGAAAAAAACCAAACACTTCTATCTACATTTTTTTTGTATCAAAAGTTTCTCGAAAATCTTGCCCAAAACGTGACTACCCGATTTTTTTCGATATCACACATAGCCTTTTAATTAAAGTAGTCTCGCGTATGGTTTTCATTTCGCTAAAGTTCGGAAAAAATGAGAGAACTGCAAATATTTTTCGATGATATAAAAACCTAAAAAAAATCACACACATTAAGCACACTGAAAACATTAATTTTGCACAACAATAATCCCAAAATGTCATTAACAAAGTGATGAAACAAAAATGGCTCAAAAAATATCCCGGCAACCCAACTGTTTTTTAAATGAACATGAAGGAATTTTTTTCATACAAAGAAAGTTAGGTTGCCAAGAAAATTGTCGATTCATTTTTTTTTCTTCAATTTGTCACATTTTAAATCTACTATAAAGCAAAATTAATCTTCTCAGTATTTTTAATACGCATGATTTTTGTCAAATTTTTATACGATCGAGAAGTGTTCGCAATTTTTCCTCAAGTTTCGCCAACTTGTGCGGAATGTTTCAATTTCTATGCGACAAAAGTTTGCGAAGAGACAATTTAATTTCGAAAAACGATTTATCGTCAATTGTCACGTGATTTTCAATGTGTATACATCAGCTCGCGCGGAGACGTCGCAGGCGCGTAGCAACGGTAATAATTGGGTCTCCGAGAGGGACGAGTACGATAGCGACAAGGATGACGAGGAGGATCTCCCAGAGGAGCCTGTGGTTCACGAAATCGGTCCGCAATTGCCGGGAGCCTTCGAGGTCGGATATCATAACGATGATGCATTGCCCAATTCCGGAATAATCGTCACTGTGTCGCCCTCCGGTAACAATGCCTCGACATCAACCTTCTATTTTGATTTTACGAAAAAACGAAATTTCAACAATATTCGTCGTTACAATTCATAAGATTTGTGGCAATGCCGATTTATCGCTTTGATCGGTCCATTAACATTTTTTTATCGATTTTAATCACTTCCTATCGTATTCTATCGATTTTGACCGATTACAAGAATTTTTCCTAGAAATTATTATCGATCTTTTATAAATATTTATCGTTTGTTTAAATGAACTCACTTTTTAGCAGTTCATTTGATTTCGCCCAGGGCGATTTTGTATCAATTTTCATGCGTTTTCAAACTTTTTTAACAATTTGCCGTCAAATCAGTTTCAAAAATCGATTTCTACCGATTTGTAAGAATTCTTCTCGATTTTGAGAGTCGTTATTATTTTTTTTCCCATCGCTGCGAATTAACTAATTACAGATGACGTGCCCGCGTCGAACAATCGCGACAACGAGCTTCTGATTCAGCTGCGAGTGCGCGAGTATCGCGGAAACTTCGACGGCTTCGCGGAGATAAATCGTTTTCAAACGATCGAGGAGATGCACGAATTCATCGTCAACAACACGGACACGGTTACGAGCGACTTGACGACGGCGAAGCAGCAGCGATACTTGGATATATTGCTGAAGGAGAGACCGGAAGATCGTTTCACGCGTCTCGTTGACACGAGCAAGGGCACGGTTCGTCGCGTGCTCGCGAGAAACGAGCACATTCTGCGGAAGCTCTTTGCCACGGCGAGTCTCGAGCATTTCCCGAGTCCGCTCGGGCCGAGGGAAGACGACGACGACGATGAAGACGAGGAAGAGGAAGACAACGATTCGGCCGGATATACCGCCGAGATGGAGGAGAACATGAAGAGATGGTACATGATCGAGATGATCGGTATCTGGCTGAAACTCGTGAGCAACGTCAAGAGCTATCGCGAAGCCATAAAAATGAGCGTACTGAAGACGAGCTGCGGCATAGAAAACGATCGATACGAGGGGATCGCCGTACCCTTGAAATACAAATGATCAACACGCGCTACGGGCACCGATCCAAAAAAAACCGACCTTGCCACCGGAAGACAAAGTGCAGCGACGTCGCATTTTCTGACGTTGAGACATCAATTTGCTTCGTTGCCAATTTGAAAAAATACATTTATGTATGTATCGATATACAATTGTTCGATAAAGCGTTGACGATCGGTAATTCTTCGACATTACTTCCTCCTTAGAAAAGTCAATCAAGCACGGGAACGAAATCGACAGTATACTAGCATCAAAATCGCTTCGTCCTGTAGGCGCAACAACCTCGTGGAGTAGATTTTTTAGATTGCGGTAGGTTCTTTTTCGGATTTTCTGTCCTCTTTGGTATTCTATTAATAATGAAACTCACTCCAAGTCCTCTTTGGATAAAGACCCGTCCGCGCAGGATTAACGTGCACTAACGCAACGGAAAGAACTGGCAAAATGAGAACATAGAAGCGGAAAATATGGACACAGCTTGGAAGATCGCAAAACAAAAAATCAAGTAACTCTTGAAAGAAAAATAAGATAAAATATAGTAAAAATTGATTTTAAATTTGAAATTTGAAAATTGAACAAAACAGTCATAATACAATTTTGTAATTCGAAAAAATGTCCATAATTAAAAATCCAATTTGAATTACTGCTGTTGCGTCATGGGAACCAAGGAAGAAAAAAACTTGTCTGATCAACTCGAGTTTTTTCTACTGCGAGGATATTCTGGGATAACGCAACAGCATGAATATGTAATTCACCATTGACAACGCGTAGTCATGGAGGAGTAATCAAATTGCCCGGGCACGATCAATAATTCAGTATATAGTCGTCCGAGAGCTGCGAGTCTCGCAGGAAGATGTCCGCACCGACAGCGCCTTTAATCCGGGAAGTCGATAAAAGTTTCCCCGACGAGCGGCAGTCGGTGCATTGGAGCCGGGAGCTGCGATTCATAAAGTTCTATACGGAAGCTTGCCACACATCCCCTGAAAGATTTGGCGGTCGGTAAAATAAATTCCTCGCGAAGCAAGAAAAATTATTCATTGGGGCAACATCATCCCTTATCCATCATCGTCAAGTTACCACTCTCAACGAAACATTCTTTCAATTTTAAAACGAAAAAAATTTGGTATAGAACTCTGATAATTGTTCGGAGAAATTTCATTGTAGTTTACACAATCTATCGAAGAGTTTGCTTTTACTGAGGAAATCGTTAAGACAAAAAATCCGCTTTTCTCAACGCGCCATCGTCCCTTTATCAAAAATTCCTGATGCCATCGGGGACTAACCGCTATTTCCTTGAAATAAGAAACCCCTTTATCGAATTTCGATACTCATTCTCGGAACTGAATTTTCATTGCATGTTCACGATTGGGCGAAAGCGTAGCCTCAATTTGAAAAAAAAGACTCATCGTTAAGGCGATGTGGGACAGCAACGAGAGATGCTCCGATTGTAAAATATCGAGTTCCCTATTTTCTTCGATACGCTCGTTCCGGCGTCGAGAAGCGAATTAGGTGTTCATGTGTCTATCTTATGACTGCAAAAACCTAATTTGATTTCATTGGTCAAAGCAACCATTTTGGAAAAAAATAGGCAAGGCGATTTTGTTACCGACTGAGTCGGTAATGCCCTTAAGAGCCAGCTGAAATCGCTTACCCCGGCCCAGCTCGGATTTAATCGGTATCAAAAACAACTTCTTTCACGTATGCTCACATTTTCAGCTCGTAGAAAGGTTTCGTATCCTACGCAGATATCGGTATTCGTTTAGACTTCTTTAAGAGAAGGTGCAATTCCTTCCCTCCCGTTCATATGTGGTTCAATCGGTATCAAAAACTGTAAACAATTTTTTTTCAAACAAACTAGCATTTACAACTTAAAAAAGAGTCTCATCGTATGCTATCTCCCCATACGCTCAAATACTTTTTTAAGCTATAAATAACAGTATGATCGAAAAAGGTCATTTACAGTTTTGCATACCGACCGTGGTATTTCACCTTCTCTTGAGCAATAAACACGACTATGCTTGAAAAAATGTATTTACAGCTTCCGATACCGACCGCGGTAATTCTGCCCTTAATGCGATAAAGTAGTATGCGTAGTAGTATGCGTAGTAGTTTTGCGTTTCGTGCAATAATTCACAAGCGTTTGAGCGACTGGCAAAGTGAATGAGCGAAGTGGCTCTTGAATAATTTACTACTGTCGCAATTGCCTTCTCTAATCGAATTCTATTTTCGCTATCCACAAATTACCGTTCGCTTCTATCGGGCTCTCATTGCCGATTCTCTGTTTACTCGCATCCTCGGCAATGCTCGTAGATAGCACATAGAGATATGTACATTTAATATATAGTGTGTAGTTAGTTGCTCGAGCGAAGCATCGAGGGGCAACGCGATTCGAATGCTCCTTAAGCAAAGTTTAAACCCTCGTCGATCGGTGCAGCAACCCCTTGGCCTTGGTTGCCAGTAGTTGCGGCCAGCCCGTTGTCGCCCTCTGCTCTCGTCATAGCTCGCACGGTGGGATCGGCGATTCGGTGCGCTTTCGCTCGGTGTGCGGCTGTTAGTAGTATCTCGCCCCCGTCGAGTTTCCAGGGTGCAAGAAACATGCGCGAGAACTCGGCGCCGTTGCAACGGCTCCTGCCGTTGATACTGGCCAGTATCAAACGTAGCAGCACTCGTTACAGTACCGAGTTACCGTGAACGCGTTTTGTGAACGAAAGAAAACATTTTTTCGTTGAAAGAAAAAATTGTAAAAAAAAAAACCGAGTCGGGAGCTTTCGCTGTCATGCGACGGCTATCCGTGGCAATGGTCGCGACCTCGCCGTGTCCGGCTCCCGCAGTGTGACGCGCGCATCTGCCACACACTTCGTTTAGTCTCTCCGTCGCTCCCTCCGATTCTCCACCGAGCCGAGCGCGACCCTCTTCGTTCACCTCTCCAAAACCCCGCCGCCGGGAAAATTGGCCGACATCTCTCATTACTATGGTAAGTACTGCAGTAGCGAGAACCCGCGAGCTTACCAATGCTCCGGAGGATAATAAAGAACGCGCGCCGCGAAGCCGCGATGCTGAGAACGCGAATGAGAGAGACGAGGAAACGAGTTTCTTTACGCGTCGATCGAACTGTAGCTCTGGAAACCAACGCGACCGGCTTTCGCGCTAAGCGACTGCGAGGCAAAACATGGTTTTTTTTTTCAAACATATTTCCCTATATTTTGAAAAAATAATTCGGGAATTAAAATACATTCTCTGGTAATTTTGGGAATTAGGATCGACATTTTTTAATTCATAATCTGGAAGCTTTTGGCAATCGATTTTTAATCATGTTTTCACCGCGAGTGCTAAAATTACACGCGAATCGCGTGATAAGTTTGTCAGTCGCGCGACCGAATTTTCCTTAAATGTGAAATGACGAGAATAATTCAAATAAGATTATCAAAATCTGTTCGAGGTAATCCTACGGAAATTTAGAGTATGGTGACAGATTTATTTTTGTCAGCAATCGCGACACTTTTGCAATCGATGTTGAATCTTCGTTTTTCGCGCAAGAGCTTTCGATTGAACCGAAGTAAAAATTTGGTCAATCATACGAATTGACAACAATGCGTGATTTTTTACGAATATCGTCAAATTTGGAAACACGAGAATTATTTTATAGAAATTAATAATTAAAGAGATACATTCAATGTAAATTCCTGTAAATTGACAACAATTTCGACATTTTTATGAATCGTTTTTTAATCCTTTTTTTTTCGCGAGAGCTAGAATTTCAAGCGAATCGCACGCATTTTGATAACATTTTTTTAAAATGGGAAAACACAAGAATCATTTGTTGCAAATAAAATAATCAAAATTCCAAGAACGCTAGAGAAAATTGTCAGCAGTTTCTGTTCTCGTTTTTACGCATTATAATTAATCGTAAATTATGCATGAAATTTTTTTTATCCCAGTTGCGAATTTATATGATTTTTTTTTCTACGATGGGTAGTGGCGGAAGTTGAGACGAGTATTCTTTACTGCCCGGCAGATCGAATGTTCTTTATACTCGCTTCGTATATGTCAAGATAATACCGGGAATCCTTACACGAGATCTTAATTCAATTTCTAAGATGTCACTGACTATTTCAAGGGCTGCCCCAAGCTCAATGCTTCACTGCTATTTTATCTTTCGAGCCCCGGCAACTCAGTAGCCGGACGAAAAAGCGGACAAAACTAAGATTTCTTTTTTCAAAGACTAGATACGAAAGCATTCGATTTTTTTAATGCATAACAATTCGCGCGAAATGATCATTTTGCAAATTCCTTAAAGACCGGAAGCGCAGTTATCGTGGTCGGAGGTTGATGAATTTCTTCAGTAATTTTTTAAATGTTGAGGCGCCGTTGTCACACTTTTGGATAGACGGACAATCAGAAATTAAAGAACCAAAACAATTATTCAAAATATAGCGTTGAAAGCATTCCAAAGGATTTTTTTCGCGAAATGATGCCAGTTAGAACTTACACTTCGGTTTTTCTCGTAACTTTTTTACCTATTTTATTGAATTTAGACAAAAATAAATGCCGCAAAAGAAACATCTGCGTGGGACAAAAGAAAAAGTTTTTAACAATATCGTAAAAAAAAATAGAAATGGATTCCTCGAATCATACTGAAAAAAAAATTTAGTAAAATCAACTAAATGTTCGAATACGGACAAGTACATATTTCAATTACATCATTGAATATAGCAATTGACTAATTGAGTGAATTAGATATATTAGAAATGAATGTTTTGCTGAAATAAAGAAAAATTTCGTTGGCTCTAACATTGGTTGGTTGTTTAATGCAATGAACTGTTCGTCAAATCAATTATCTTCTTTAACGAACTAAACATTTAGTTGCACGTATTCAACCGAGCATTTAGTTAAACTTGCTAAATTTCCTTCTCAGTGTGTTCACCGTGTTAATGTCGTTTTTGCCACGACGGAACCGGGCGTTTTTTTCTACAGGTAATTTCCAGATGTTTTGAAATATTCCAAACACATTGAATTTCATGAAAACAAAGCTGAAGAAGAATGAATGAAAGGAGAAAAAATCTACTCGGTTATTTGGCTTCAACACTTGCATCATCGACTCTCTATGAATGCAGCGCATTGTTTTTTTAACGATTTTTTTTTCTCATTCTTCGAGACGTTTTCGCATAAAGATACTCGACCCGAGATATTTGACGCGATGCTTCGCCGGTTCGCAAAGCCTCTTTTACGCTGGCTCAGCGTTTATCTTCTTATCTTCTAACCAAGCTGGAAATTCCAATGCAACGCGTATCAACGCGATTCCGCAATTTTACTTTACCGTTGCTTTCCGCATCTACGCTCATAATTGCAGCTACCGCACGGTCTCGACTTTCCGAGACTCAAATAATAAATCATCCTGTATAATACATGCCGGCGCGGTAAAGCGGCACGTACGTGTCTGTATGCGCTTGTGCAGGCTCGATACTGCCCGTCGAAGAGGCCAGCCGCTGGTCAGACGGTCGATCGACAACGCTCGTGAACGAGGACTAGCCCCGATTTACACTGTCCGCAAATCAGCCACAATAAACTGATATTCAAGATGCGAAAATTTTTTCAACCTCCTTTTCTTCCGCACTTTCTCTCAGTCCATATTTTCTTTTTCTCCATTATTTAGCCTTCAAAATTAATTTCATCGACTTTCTAAATTTTTTATTTCCGAATCTTGTTGAACTTTTGGATCCTGCACGCGCGGGGTCCAACAGAGAAATTGTTATTGACAAAGAAAATAGAGAAACACGTGGGATTGGAATTCGTACTGAATTTAGCACGACCTTGTAAGCGCTTTTAATAATTCATACGATGTGTCGGAGTTGCGCGAACGGGTAGGTACGCTGCGTTTATTGCGGAGACGCAGAAGAACTCCGATGAACCGAGTTGACCCGCGCAGATAATGAACATCTCTCGTTGTGAATTATCAACGAGAGAGAAACATTTGTTTGATTTAGGCGTTCGTGAAGTTTGAGGGAATAAAAAAAAAAAAACGAGGAGATACGAATCGCGCGAGATTTTGTCAAAGGAGAATTCCGTACGGAATGCGCTCGAATTTTTTTTATCAAGAGCGGTCTGTAAATTTTTTATGCGAACGACAGGCATTATTAACCCCTTCCGGGAACAATTATTGCGACGGCGCGTTTGACTAACCCTGTTCTCATTTCGTCGCTACGAAGAGTTCCATTCGACGCTTGTCCGTCGCAATTCCTCGATCCGGAAACCGAGGAACTGCCCGAATTTCCATTATTGAGTCGTAGCAAAATTGTCAGAATTTTTATCATCGATTTATGCAAAATTGTTTCAAATATCGATAATTTCCATGAAATGATTCTCGGCTTTCCTGATTCAACAATATTCGTATAAAAAGAACAATTAAGACTGGAATAATGATGAAAGATATTCTTACGGAAGTTCAAGATGGTTAATTAATGCTGTTATAATAATACCAAATTAAAAAAAAATGTTATGTAAACGCGTTTCCGGCGTGGATAAAGGAATAATAATAATTCACCCGAAATTGCAGTTCGCGCGCAAAAAAAAGTTTTTTTTTGTACCGAACGCAATTATCCTTGAGAGTCGAACAATTTTCCTTAAATAATTAATAATGGCGACTGTCGAATTTTCCAGGATAAGCATTTCTAAAAATTCCATCCCGACAAAAACTATTGATTTAACCGCGACGACGAATTGATTTAGAAAAATTTCGTTTTATCGGGACAAGATACGGAGCGCAAGAACAAAAAAAAGAAAGACACCTTTTCGTCCCAGTCATCGGAAATGCCGGAAGCGACGGTGGCTGATTAACGGCGTACATTAATGCGACGCTGCGGTTGGGTTCGTTAGCGCGCTCGACCAGGCGGTTTAACAAATCCTTTTGTGTGCAAAAGGAGGGAGGCTCACCGAGTGCGCGAATCTCGACACCGCCCTTTTGTGTTGAATTTTCCGTTTCTTTCTTTTTCTTTCTTTTTTCTACGGAGCGAAGGTTTTGTCACTGTTCATACTTCTATTTCTATAAAGCCCAAGGGACGGCTTGGTAGATCTTGGCGTCGGTCCGATAGTGAGAAAATCTCGTCTTTGTCCAATTAACCCAATTTGAGACACTTACCCGTCGACCAGGAGCGTCGCGACGTCACAATCCGAATCCGCAGCTCGTCCCAATCGCCCACTGTCTTTTCCTCGAACTTTCGCTTTCCGCACAAAAGACAGATTTAACTCTCGTTCAGTTTCTCGCCTCCCTCGGAGGCCGCATCGCCGTCTTCGCTTCGCTTCTTCGAATTCACGTCGCGTCTTCCGCGTATGCTCGAAAGATCCTGCCGAAAAGTTCAACGTTCATTGTGCAAAGATCGAAGAGTTTCGTCGGAAGATCTCGCGAAGTGGATATAGAAGCGACTTTTGCGCACTTCACGATAAAACTGAAGTTTCACTCGGCGAGATTGAAATAAAAAGATAAACGAGACCACGTGGGCTGATATCAATTAGTTACGAAGTCTCGATAAATCGAGAGGCGAAACGGGGATGTGGAATATCGAATAAACAATCGTTCAAAACACAAAAGAAAGAGATACAAAGCGAATACTTGAGAAATTACATTTTTTTCGAGTCGATTGATTCGGTTAAGACATGAACGAAAAATACAACTTTTAATTGCACGATGATTCATTTTCTTATCGACGTTTGCACCGCTCTACACAGAGAAAAATTATTAATTGCCACTGACATTAGTTGGAAGAACCAATAAATTTCTTAGTCCAACAAATCGATTGGTCCCACCAACTTATATGAATTTCCAGCGCCAAAGTTCGTTCTGGCGACGAATTTTTTCTCCATGTTCGAGAAACCAAAAATTCGATCCCACAAAAGAGCCAATTGAAAATAAGGGAAAGCGAAGCATTTTTTTGTGCTCGGAAAGGATTCGTTGTCGTTTGAGCGCGAGGTGACGTTTTGCCGTTTAACAAGATTCAACGTTGTTAAAACTTCGACGAGGAGACGCAATAACGATTGTTAACTTTTCCATCGTTACGCGTTTCGATGTTATGTGCTTGAAACGAAGTAGTTGCGTAGTTTCGCCGAGAGAAAACGAGTTGCCTCGAAGGTTGTATATGTATTTCCCGGTAACGATTAAACGCATAGGTGCCGTTTTTTCTCGGATAGTTATCCGAGCTGTAACACGCTGTGGCCGAGTAAAAGACTCGTTAACGCCGCGTGGGGCGTTCTTTCTCTCTCTCTTCGTGTAGCAGCTCGGCCTCGAGCGTCAGTAGAATAGCCCATTCTTGGTCAGACGTTTCTCGATGCTATTTCGATGTCAGGAGAAAAAAAAAGGCATCGATCCTTTTACGAGCACGGGGAGCGGAAGTGATACCGGTCTGGCATGTTGCAAAAAAATGCGATTCAATACCAATTTAGTCTCTTACCATAATAAATAAAAACCCGATAAGCTTCGCTCCGCGTTCCGGCAATATTTTCTAAAAGAAAAAACCGCTTTTTACGTCTCCGTCGAAAGGTCGACACCAAGGAAAAAGTCAACTATTATATACTACTTATGGATACATGTAAATTGTATTTTCAGGCAACATTATAATAAATTTTGAGCCAATAAAAAAAAAAGTATCGATTACACTTTTTATTATTATTATTATTCAATTAATTTAATTTGTCTCGTTATCAATAATTATAGGATATTCCTGTAATTCTTGACGCTCGTGATTACGTCCAATTTTTGCAATACTATTTACGAATATATGTAAAATGTGTTTTATGGCACTTTAATAATAAATTGAGCTAATAAAATAAAAAGTATCGATTACACTTTTTATTATTATTATTATTCAATTATTTTATTTTCTCTCGTTATCGGTAATTGTAAAATATTCCCGTAATTCTTGACGCTCGTGAGTATTTTTAATTTTTTCAATCCCTGACGGCCCTCGACCTTTTCCGCATATGCAGACGAGGTGGGACTTTCACTCTCGTCGACATCGCCCTTGCTCTCCGCTTTTTATTTTTCGTTACTTTTTTTTTTCTTTCCCTCACGTCTGCTTCTTTATTTATTCCTCTCGTCACAGCATCGCGCGTCATTGTTACGAATGCCCTTTGACACAGAACACTGTACGGCTGACCGAAGCGCACAATTGCGGGCCGCGTGCGAACCAGATGCATACACCGTGCAGAATTTGGGCCACGTTAAAGCTTCTGTCCGCTCCTGTGTCTTTGTCTCTATTAACCTCTTATCCATCGGCCCCTTGTTTTCTCGTCGCTTCCCTCGTAGTTTCGCCTGCTATCTTTATGCCCCAAAACGGCACTGCAGGGCGCTCTCTCGTGGCCGTTTGTTGTTTCGTACGGTCTTCTTAACCTCGCGCCGTTTGGTAACCCGCAAGAGATGTATCCCGCTATTTTCACGTACCCACAGCGGCGAAACTCGTCGGGGATAGGAGCGCGAGCCGAGAGGAACGGGGAAAGAGCTTTTACATTTTCCGCTACGGATGCAGAACGGCGGAGATATACCAAACCGAGACGAGAGTCTCGCGGCGAGCCGCATATAACACGCTCCGTATCCAGCAAAGTGGCACGATTAAAACGCAACCCGAGAACTCTACACCAGCGTTTCCTCGCGTTTCCCCTTCGCCTGCATGTACATGCGTTTCTCTCTTATCCCTGTAACGCACACTGGAAAAACATTTGCACGGAACTACATAGATTTCGCGAGCTCGCATATAGATCTCGCTCTAGGCTCGTTCACCTCTCCGGATCCCCGGTGATACGGCACATAGATCAACGCGCTCGGCTTGAACTCGCGTTCCGTTCGCGATTGTATTAATAGAAGAAGGTTAAACGAGATGCCACTCAAAGAGCCTGAACGCAACGAGGGGTCGCTGCTCCGTTTTGCTAATTTCCGAGTACACTGTGCGCACCGTCGCCTCTCGCTGTGTCTGTCCCACTAGCAGCCTGACAAATTCTCGCGCTCGCGAGATTCATTCGTTCGCGAGAATCATTCCGCGGGTTATCTGGAACGCGAATGCGCTTCCGGCTGACGAAAACTCCGGATTTCACGCAATTCGCATTCATACGGACGGGAGATGGGAGACGAATTTGGGACAAATGAGAAACGCACCGTCGACGAGAGAACTCTGCCATAGAAATATAAATTGATGACAGCGATTGGCAACAATTATTCGAACGTCTTCAATAGGTTTCCCAATTTTTAAAAATTGCACTTTCGAAGCCTTTTCATGAGATAGTTAAAGAGATCAAGATAGATTGTGTGTAAAAAGGCTGCTACAAATCGTAACCAATACGAGGGATCGCTCGATTCGACGACGAGAAATAAATGGTAAATGCTTCAAATTCCGAAGGTCAAATTGCTTTTGTATCAAGTACTCCTTTCACATAGTGCGGACTTCACATAAGTTTGCGAAAATTGAGAGAGAGTTGTGAACTCCATGGTATAAAAATCTGAAGGAACGAATCTTTTTCGTAAAAAAAAAAATTGGATTGCCGGATAATTTGTTGAACAATTTTTTTTTTTTCATCAATTTGTTGTTAACGTTTTAGAATTATTATTGTGCAAAATTAATATTTTCAGTACAATTAATATGCATGATTTTTTTAAAGAGTTTTATACCATCGAGAAGTGTCCGCAATTCTCTCCAATTCTCGCGAACTTTTGCGAAATGAACACTGCCCAAAGACTACCCTGAAGCGATACTTTGTTTATGAGGTAAAAGCAATATGTGTTTTTATAGAAATTTGCACGAAAATTTCGTTAATGGCACTGTTTTGCAGATTTCGCATTTCACATCCTGTTTGCAAAGCCAACATTTGTTTATAATGCGTGCGAATTTATTAATTCGGAGTTCAATACATAACTAATCGTACGACACGATAATTAATGTCAAATAGCAGGGGCTACATTTTTTTGGTTTTGATAATCTATACGATCTATCTCTCGGGCTCCGGCCCGGGGGACTGATAAACATAACGTTTACCTCGATTCTGTGCGTGAATCAAGCCAATATTGAAAGGGTTTGTGTATGGGTGGATTTGCGGTTGGTGCATTATGCGGATAATACAAATTTGTATCGCGGTGCATGGAGACGCATGCTCGTATTAATCTCGGAATCAATGAGGGGACCGCGCTTGGCTCTCGCGTAAATTACTATAACCTGGTGGACCTTGAGTGCGGAAATTGTTACGAGGCCAGTGTGCATTATGAGACCCGTAGGATCTATTAAATCATGAAGCTACGTTCACTCCTCCTTATTATGCAACTCGTTGATCAGCGTTCTAAAATTAAAACATGCCAATTACATTCGCGCAACGCTCCCTCATTTCGTTTTTTACGTCGTTTACGTTGCCTTTAGAAGAAAGTTACTTCCTCAATTTTGGCTTCCTCGTAGAGGGAAAAAAACGCAAAAAAATTCCTTTATAAAAAAGCAAAATCTACAAATTCACGATTATTTATGAAAAAAACATATTTAACGTTTCAAACAGCGATTGATTTAGTGTGAGATAATCCAAGTGTATCGAAACCCTCCGATGAATAAAACAGCGGAGGAACCTATTTTCCACCACTAAAGCGCGTAATTGGACAACGTGACGGGATTCGATGTGAGACGGAGGGGAAAAAGGCGAAAACAAATCGAAGTGAAGTCGTGGAAGAACGGCGGTAAATGCATCCCAACTCATTTTCCGCGAATCTTCGATCTCGACGAAACTTTGCCTTGTTACATTCCGCGAAGTTTCGAATTAGAGAAAAGGCCCGATGCGCGCGGTAAACTCGTCGAAGAATCAAAAGTACGGTCATTACGTGAGGTGAGTCTTCGAGGAAACAGAACGCGGCGCAAACTAATTTATATTTTCCTCGCGATTCTTCGCGAATACTTTTACGCAGCGTATAACGCGAGATTGCTTCAGAAAAATAGTTGGCAAGAAAATAATGACAAACGAAATGATGCTCGTCTCTTTTTTACAAATATACATTATAACGAATTATTAATATTCTTATTATTATACGTCACGTTATATATAACAATAATCATAATAATAATAATAATAATAACAAATTATAAAATGTTACCATTTTTATCAAGAAATTCAAAGCACATGCGATTCTGACTGTCTCAAAGGGTTGAATTGTCAATACACCGATGCGGTATAAATCGTTACTGCCCAGCCTTGGAAATAAAATAAAACGAAAAAAGAAAAAAAAAAGAAGTTGAATATGCCAGGCCATGGAGCAACGAAGGCGGAATCGTGCAAGCGCATACGTTAGAGAAGTTGCAGAACGCGCTATATACCGTATTGCGCATTGAACTTGACGCATTAATTCGATATATAGTAATATATACATATAGTACATTCCGGGTCTCGTCCCTCTGCGCGTTGGCTCTCCTCCTCTCGGGCCACGTGTCATGTGCGGTACCTTTCGCAAGTCCCCCAGAGCCTCGACGGGAGAGCGCCGCACAGCCTGGGTCTCGCATCGATTTTACAAACGCCCTCAGCTCTCGGGCTCCATTCGCTTGCTCGCACTCAACGAGGAAGCGAGTTCTCCTGGCTGTGTTGCACGACGAGCCTGTTTCTCCTCTTCGGCGCGGCTCTCCTCTTCCTCACTCTACGCTCCTCGCTCGTCACTGAAACTCCCCTTTGCTCCGATGTTCCTCACTCACCCACTCTCGCCGTGGTACGCCGTACGTGTATACCCTCGTATATACGTATATACGCAATGACATTTACAATGGTGTTACCACGGCGAGGTCTACCCCGCTACCGGCGAAGCTGTAGTATCTCCCGTCGTGTTTTCAGTCTCCCTTCGCAAATAGGGAAACGTGACGAGAAAACTCGATCGTTCCTTCGCCCATACGGCACAAACATAGATACGAAACGAACGAACGAAATGAACTAACAAAAGAGAACACTCGAACGAGAGCGGAAAAAAATGTTCGGCCTCGCGGATTTCGTGAAGTTTCTCTCATTGATCAAGGAGGATCGGTGCCGAGGTCGGGTCCGAGCTACGAGAATGGCACTTTTTTGTTTTCGCAGAAAACGCATCAGTTTCATTTGCGTCCAATTTTTTCAAAAAATTATTATTATTTTAATATATTACACTTGTAAATATGATGTCGTGGATTTCGCCGTCTCGACGTCCAAATTGATTAGACTTTTTCAAAAAATCATATTTAGCCGGAAAAATGACTCCAATGACTCTTAAAGCCAGATGAGTGAAAATTCTTCGATTTTTCGACTTTCCTAAAGTTCGATACGTTATATAAGTTTTTTAGTTGCAAGCATTTTTTTAAGAGCGATTTGAAAGTAGATCGGAACGTCCGCGAAGCGCTCTTTTCGTTGGAAAGACTTCCATTCTTCAACGCTAATATTCTGCACGCTCGAAGTCGAAGTAGTCTTTGCGCGTAGTGTCCATTTTCCATAAGTTGGCGAATGGTTGACTTTTTCAGACTTTTATTCCATCAGAAAGGTGTCGAAGTTCTCTTTGAATTTCGCGCGAATCTCTTTGTGTGATCAACGTGCGATCATCATCTATAATTACGTTTCCATAACGACAATCTGCGAGGCGTGAAATACGAAGGAAGCATAAGAAAAAGAAAAGCTATCGATTAATTATAGCGACAGTATTGTAGAAGTAAATTGCGAAGGACGAACGAGCGCGTATAATCGTGCGGTGCGACAATGGATAAATTAGATACGTGAAAAGGTCATGAATTTTCATGATAGACGAGTGTGCGAGAAGAAGAAAGAGGAAGCGAACGGTAATCCAACGGGCTCGGTCGAGGCTACTTTACGCTTCGTGACGCCGCATATCGCTCTCCGCGATTTATGTATACATATAACGTTCCTTCTAATGCTCCGCGAATCCTCGCTATGACGCGCAAGCTTGACATACGGTTATAAATACGATGTACGCGTCCTAAAGCTTTGATTCATTTTATTTCTCCATTCTTTCGTTGTTTCCTTTTTTCCAAATTCTCCATCGGCAACACGACAATCGATCATCGAACACGATTCTCGTTTTTTTGTTGCTCCCAAATAACTTTTGTCCGAACAAAAAATCTTTGTATCTCTGTTGGATCTTCTTTTTTTTTTTTCATCCGTATTTATGCGACCAATTTTACATCGCACGGACGTGAAATATTCACGAAGCGAAATGTCAAGTGTCGAAGTTTGTACACAAAAGCGCCATTAATCGACGTCCGTTGCGTCGGCGAAACGCGGAGGAGGGGCCTTTCCACGCGACGGCTCGAAAACGGAAGAGTTCTCTCGCGTTTGCTCTTTTCCCGGTTCCATTATTTTGCATTTTTTTTTCCGGCCCTTTTATTGTACTTTTTTTTTTCATTGCCGCACGCATAGCAAGTGGATCGGGGACGAACGAAGCTTCTCGTTATACCACTCGAATGGATGAAAATTCAATAGCAATATTTTTGGCTTCGCGTAATATAGCAAAGCTCATTCGTATACAACGGCGCAACATCCCAGTGACGTTTATCGCTCATGCGTTTTCTCCGACGCCGTCCAAAAGCACTCATTCACTCGCTCCTCTTTGTGTGCCCGCGAAATGAAAACCGCGACACTGCAGTGCGCAAACGGCCGGCAATTCTTTACGCGCGAGAGATGCATTCCTCCGGCCGCGGAAATATTATTCTCTCACGCGTACGCGTCGACTGGCCGTGATGGATGTGTTGCAAATGATTATCCCGTGCAAGCGCGAAAGAGCGTAAACGCATTGCGTCGAGTCTAGACGAGTGAACTCCCGTCTCTCGTCTTGCGTATTATTCATTTCTCTTTTACTAAAGTAGTCCTTGCGGTGCGGTCCGGCCAAGCGCGAGATTTAAAGAGAATCTCGACCGCTTCTCGACGGAATAAAAACCTCGAAAAAATTGGGCATTTGAAAGGCGTTTGAAAGCTTGATCCTGCACAATAATTATACCGAGATGTTATTAATAAGTAAATTCACTAAAAACCGGACGGCCTAATTTTTTTTCATCAAAAATGATTTGGTCATTTTATGGAATTACGTACGAATTTTTTCAGATGTTTGTCTGAATTTAGTTTTTTTTTCTAAAAACGTGTGGTTAGTCCCAAATCCTGGATGTGTTTGTTGTAAAACCAGTAACCAGATTATCAAGGGAAGAATTAAAAACAAAGTCGTTTTAAAAAATTTGAAATTCAGAAATAAAATTGATGTAATTTTTTTCCCATTTTTTCTCCAATTATATCGTGTTCTTATTGAATTTGAAGAAATTAGTGGACTTTTTTCTAATTACGCGTTAATTAAAAAAAAAGAATAACATGTTTTTTAAACATTTTCAGAAGAGATACCTCATATACTTAGAGACCTTATCTAAATGTTTTGAAGCGGCAGCATATTTTGGAAATATTTCTTGTCCTTTTAAAAAATTATAATATGTATAATATATTTTATTATATTATTTAATATTTAATTGAAATATTAAAAAAATATATTTAATTTCAGGTTCGAATTCGGTTTAAATTATCTTTACATTATAGCTTTACCTTTGTTCTTTGTGTCTTCATAATTTTCTCTCGTCTTCTTTATATTTTTTTGTATCAATTCTATTACTATGTGCCCGATTTCCCTCGATTGTTCGTTTAAATCCGTTCTCTCATATCCCATACGCCGTGTACACATAACTATACGTATCCCCGGCTGATATATCGCGGGGCTTCGGGGCAGCGTCGATAGACTGGCTACCGGGTACTTTTATTTTCTCCCCGGTCGTCTTTGAGCAACATTGTTACACTCGAGACTGATAGAAGACGAAGTGCATGTCCATGGGAACGTGAAACGTATTACAGAAAAGAGGAAGCAAGCCGAGATACGTGCTCGCCGCTCTCGGAAACTGCTTGAGAGCTCGCGTGTGCGAGATTGAACCCCGAGATTGGGTTCGTTCCGCGATAAAGGGGTGTGCCGCGCGGCGAGGAAAGCGGAATAAAGAGACGACGAAGACGACGACGAGAATGAGAATCAGATCCCTCTCCTTTCTCGTCGCTCAATCTACCGGCTGTGCCCCGTCCGCCCTTCCGCCCCGACGAAATTCATGACGACGAAATAACCGAACAAAACAATAATGCCCATTGCCGGGCTCCGCCGCTCGATGAAAGGGGACAATTTTATCTCCGAGCCTCGGCAAAGCTGCGCGGAGGCTACGAAGCTCGAGATTTCACCTCGGCAATATCTTGCTGCACCAGTAGACACAACTGGCAAGCTCGAATCGGAGGGAAACAAAGGGAGGGTTGCAATAACGGATTAAACGGAAGGCGCTGCGAAGTGGCGCGGAAGTTGAACGCGGGGCGGAGATTCCTAAGGGCGCGCCGGAAGCTTAGCCTAAACTTCGTCCTCGCTCGAAGACGAAACTCTTATTATCTCAGTTCGGAGAGTAAAACGAAACGCTTTCGCCAATATTGCCAATATCGAAGCTCGTTGAACGGACGATTCCAACATTCAAGCGAATTATAGCGGCGCGGGATAAGACGTAGTTGTAATTGGAATTTCCTCTGATTCTCGAGAAACAAATTCTTGATTTTTACCTACTATTCCGCTGTTGACTGCCGTCGGGGGGCAAACAGACGGGAGTTATGCGCTTCACGACGATGAGCGCTTTTACCGTCCAATATGACCCCAGGTAAAAGATTTATTCAGAGTTCAGCCAAACGGAACTAATTTCATTGAAATGAATTTTATTTCGTAATAAAGTGTTGTTTTGAATAGAGAGGTAAATTAGTTGAATGTTTATACAGCAAAAAGCTCCCTTTTTTTTATCCTGAACAAAGAACTCTTCGGACTGGACGAAATTTACAAAAATTTTACGATAATTAAAAAACGCCCGAACGAAGAGGGGAGTTAATTAAAGCAATAGAGCAATCTATACATAATAGAAATGACAATTAATTATTCACATTTCGTCGGGAGATTTTAATTGTTATTATTATGATTCATACAACAATAATTAGTAAATCTTTAATATACGTTAATTAAGATAATTACTATCGTTAATTTAATTTACGTTTTTTAAGTTAATTTTTTTTACCCTCCGAGTCGAAGATACGCGAGATTCGATTGAAGGTGACGCGAAGCGAAAAGTTGCTCATGCCCTCACGTTCCCTCGCAGTTTACTCGGCGCTCAGGCTCTTTGCTCGATTGCATCAACTTTCGTGCTGCTTCCTTTCGACGATGTGTTTTTCACCGAAGTGCTCCAAAAGCCTTTCCTATACTTTTCATCGTTCTTCCTTGCTATTCGTCTTCCTCCGCGGCGAAGGTCTTAGTCCAAAGAAAACTTCGTTTAGCATTTTGCACTTAAGCATGCTTTTATTTACAAAGTCTTTCGCTCTGTACATGGCTCCTCGGTCCGTTGTCCTTTAGATTTTACTCCAAAGCATACTTCCGTTTTTTTAGAGCCGTTCTCTCCGAACTTCACTTTTCACTCCAGTCGTCTATGCCCTCCTCGCTCTTCCGCAATTACGGCCTCCCGTATTTCTGTACATTGTTGCGATGGCTTCGATCGACGTCCAAAGCGTCCGACTTTATCGTCGAGTAAAACCGTCGGCGCGCAGCGAAAACAGCATCGCGACACAGTCGCGCAAAAAGCATTCAGCGAAGCTTCGTCCAGCGGCGGAATAAAGTTTTATGAAAATGATATTGAAACGCGCGTTTTACACATGCCCGAGAGGAAATTGTGGCGTTTGTCAGATCTATGAATTCTCGTGGAATATTCGCACGACTGCCGATAAAAGAAACTACGAGAGAAAACTCGAGAAACTTGAGTAAAAAATTCTATTGACCATTCGAGGAAGGCGAAACATTTTTTCAACATTTCATCGAATCAAGGAAAGGTAATTGGGAATTTTTGTGAAACGAGAATTTTCTTTCGGCTCTAAACTTTTTTTCGTCGGAAAAGTTATCAGCGCGAAGATGCGACGAAGAAGTGGCAATGAAAGGGAATGATAAAGAAAATTGGAAGTGTCGTCTTCGCTGACCGATTCGTTCTCGCGCCCGTTCCTCGGACCTTTTTCGTCTTTATCAATCTCCCTCTCTCACTGACCATCTCCCGTTCTGTCAATCACGGGGTCGTCGCCCGTTGCATGTATGTTCGCTCGGCAAACGGAAGCGCGCCGAGTTATAAATACAGTTACCGTCGAAAGAGCAAAGCGCCGAGAGCGAAGGAGTCGCGGACCGGCAGACCCGAAGAAACGAAGAAAAGGCTCAATGAAAACACAAGTTTAGAGGCGGAGTATGCGAAGTACCACAAACATTTCAGTCTAGAGGCAGAATCGCAGAAGCTGTGCGAGCCGCAGCCGGGCCGCCACCCACACGCGGGCGACAAGAAAAATGTTAGCGGGATCGATAAATAAAGGAGTGGGCCAGACGGCAGAAAAACCGGAAACCTCGAGAGCGACGGGTACGAAACGTAAGCGAATGTACGACTCTCGTTGGCTCGACGCGTTGAATGAAACACTTTGTTCAGCGCGAAAAACAAAAGAAGAAAAAACGTCGATGAACATTGAAGGATTCTCAAAGTCGAGCGGCAATATTGGACTTTTTTTATGCTATTGTGTTGACGTTAAGAAAAAATATCGGAGGGAATTCGTCTCAATAAGCGATCTTCATTTATTCATTACAGCTCGCGGTATTGTTCGACACGGAGAACGAAATGCAGAGCAAATATTGTGATAAAGAGAGCTTGGACTTTTTTCCCTCGTGCCGGCGATAGGCGAACAAACGTTTGCGTCGATTAAAAAAAATACGCGAAGAACCTCCTTTAGATAAAAGAATTAAAGATACCAATGGAATCGCCGGTTGTGCAAAATTCATTACGGGCTGACAAGAGCTTAATTGCCTTGCTGGCGCTCTTTAAGAAGAGTGTATCGCCACAATTCCTGTTTAAAAAGAAATTCCTCGGGAGCTCCGAATGCTTCCCGATGAAATAAAAATCTAAAGAAAATCATGCATACAGAAGGTACTGAGGGGATTAATTTTACATAATAATAATGACGAACAGTTATTAACGAATTAATCTAATGAAACATAGTTCAATAAAAAAATTGTGAATTGAATCAATCAATTATTTATACATGAAATGATGAAAATAGTTTATTAATTTTTCTGAATCCGTATACATTTTCTACAATACCGCCTAATTATTCAAAATCTTGTTTTCGTGCTTTGATTTTGTCTTGAACAATCGAATTTTGAATAAGTGAGCCGGCAGAATTCTGAAAAAATGTATACCTATTCGAAAAAATAAAGAATTTATTTTACTTTGAGTCAGGTTTCCGAGAGATTTCTTGAACAATTTTCGTTTTTCATCATTTTTCAAGTAATATTTCGATATGATTATTAGCCGAAATCAATCTTATCAGCACTTTGATATATGCTTGATTTTTTCAGATTTTTTTTACCAGTGACAAGTATCTGAAATTCTCTTTAACTCTCGCGTTTGCCCGGACTGAACAGAAACTGTACTCATCGAGCCCTTGCATTTGTGATTAGGACTTCATACTGAAAACTGTCAACTCTGATGAAGTTCTCATGCAGAAAATATCTTCACGATTTCGATATATTAATATATCATCGCGATGCATTTTCGAAATGGGATTACATTGGAAGCCAGAAATATCGTCGTTATATATTATTAATAAATGCAGGTTCAAATGAGCTGTTATCGGAGACATTGCAAAAATAAATGTTCACCAAAAGCCTCCTACATTGTCATTATTATTACAGATACTACTATCATTATCATTTTTTTCTGAAAGGTGACGTTATTATCCGAAATGAAAAATTTGTAATTATAACGAATTTTTGTGCGATCGAATACATTTTTCCTATCAATTATTTATAATAACGAATGGCGAAGGATTTTTTTTCTTGTAATTTAAATGTTGATTCGTCATTCCCTCGTCGCGTTTGCGGTATTTGCGGTAGAAAATATCAATATTTCTAGAGAAAAGTGATGGGAACGCGAACGAAGAAGAGATGATAGCGCAGACATACCGGTAATGTCGGTGAATCCGGATCCGATGGAGCGAGGCATAAAGTTCATGAACCAATGGGGGGATTGGAGATGAAACGGGAAAATAACGGAACCGGAATGGAACGTTGAGTAATGGGAAGAGGAGTCGATCGAGGTGACAGCGGTGGAAAGTATGTGCGTAGTGAGGCAGACGAGAAATACTCATGTAGCCCTGAGGAATATGACGGAAGGTTCCCGAGTCGAAAATCAGCTCGTATTCTCCAGCTCCTCTTTCTCTCTTCCGTTTTTCGCTTTTTTCTCTATATTTTACGCGGCGCTCAGGGGGCTCTCTTCGCGTATTTTTATTTCACTTCTTTTTTCATTCTCGGATCAGAAAAAAAAGGAGCGGATCTCTTTCGCGGAGACGCCAGTGGCATCTGTATCGATCGAGCGAAATTCCAAATGGAAGTCTCTTGTCGTGTTCGACGCATCGCCCGGCATCGGGGATTTCGAGAGAAAAAAATCTACCATAAGCCCGAAGAAATGTTCGACGGATGGGAAGATATACTTTTTTTTTTTAGGAATAAATATGAAAAAAAAAAGTGTTCGGACAGAGTTGGAGCGCTATTGTACCCGAGGTAACCAGAGGTAAAATATCGAAAGAAACGCTTGAGCTACGTAGGGTAGAAAAAAATTGTGGAAGAGACGGCGGCGATGGTACTACTAGCCGACAATTTTCATCGATACTGTTTATTGCACCTGTGGGAGTTGTGAAACTGCGATTAAACCCGTGGAAGCGGCGATACTTCGAGGAACGGCTGCCGCAGTTTCTGTCCTATCTTCAACCATCTCTGACCAATAAAGCACTTCACTACCGACACACATTTACAACGTGTTTTGTATGCAACGCCTCCCTCTCTCGCGGTAATGCGCCAAACCCATCAATGAGATTCTGCGGAAGCGCGAACGCGAATTCGCCAATATTCGATGCAGCGTTCGCTCCATTTTACATGGTAAAGTACGATTTTATCGGCGACGTGGGGAGTGGGTTGTTCGAGTAGATTAAACTCGTCGCTTTCAATCATTTATCGGGACCGGTCGTTACGACTTTATTCAAATAGATATTAATAAGAAGCAATGTCAATGTAGGGCAAATCTCGGCAATTTTATGGACAAAATTGTATTGTCACAAAAATGTCGCTCGCATGGCAATTGAACGTTGGGGTTTACTTTTTATATCGAATCTCGATTATTCCGAAAAGGCTGCAAAACGTAACGCGGCCCTGGGCGTATTCTGTTTCAAGGGAGAAATATTTGAAGTCGCCCTTAAAGGGACTCAATAATGATATCTATATCAATAATAGGGACGGTTAATAGTCGTAAGAAAAGAATTTATATATAAAAAATGTATATTTTTTGCTTCATATCTTACTGTAGGTTTCATACTTATGGAGAAATTTCAAGATCTGCGAAAAATTATTGCTCTCTTTCAATTCGTTCGTGGAAAATCGAAACGGGTTTCCTTCAGACAAGAAATCCAATGTTCGAAGGCTTCCGGGTTCTGACCATCTCAACGTAAAATCGAACGAGACCCCGGGACTTTATCCCGAGGAAGCCATCGAAAGCTGGAGGGGATCGAGCCCCCTCGCCGCGCAACAAAGCACTCATCTGCCTGGGCGAGACTGTGAGAGGAGTGGAACACTTGAGGATCGACCGTCGGGATTTTATACGTTCCGTATGGAATGAGATTGAGCTTAAGTAGAGACATAGACGAGAGATAGCCGCGATAGCGTAAGAGAGGCGAGATACAATGACAAAGGAAGTGTAGCAAATCGCGAAGAGTTATACCGGATGGGGAGAATATTCGCGAATTTCGTCGGCAATAATGGTATTACAGTAGACTTTCCCGGGACACGTAAATTTTCGCGACTGTCGCTCGACAAAAGGGTGATTGTGACGGAATTAGCCTAAACCATGAGATTTCCAAATAAAGCTGTTATCCGCCCACAGAGGCAAACTGCGGGAATGCCGTGAGCTTAATCGTCATTCAGCGGCGATGCGAATAAGCCGAATTGATTGGTTTATTACCGTCGCGAGAGCCGTCGACGTTTCAATCGTACATGCGACGTCTGTTCGAATTTCGTCGCCAGGGAAAGCGCGCCGACAGAGCGACAGGCTGGTTCACAATGTTCATCGAGTTGCTAAAGAAAGAATAAATTCAAATTTACCTATTGCATATGAAAGATACGGAATTCGTTTTTATTATGATTCCGGGAAAATGCACGAGAAGAAAAGAAAGAATGAAAAAAACCGCGTCAGGATTAGTTAGTCGAAACCAAACGAAGTTGCACACACCGGTTCAATGTCCAAAACAAAATTCGCCTCCCAAACGTGATTAACTTTATTTGCAAAAGCAACATCAAACTCTCGTCGAATTTCAGAGCTTCGGCTGGCCATTAACTTATTTCGTTCGCAATCTTCCCCAGGCTTGCAAGTAAGAAAAATTGGTGCAGACACGAACACTGAAGTTCTTCATAGAGCGGCAACATCTGCTACAACTTCGTTTCAGAAGAGCTTTCCTCTTCAAGGGTCGAATTTATAGCCCCAATTTTGGACTCAACTTCCAAAGAGCCATCAAGATCAAGCTCAAGTTTGGATAAACTTTGCCTTCCGTCCAAAGTTCGGACTTAAGTTCGAAATTTAGCATTGACTACAGTTTGTTGGCAAGTTTTCATTTTGTCTGATCTTTTCTCTAGAATGTGCACGTGTGCTCACGATGTTTGACGGGAAACTTCTGTACTTTTGATTATTTGAAGCATTAGATCCAACAGCACTTCGAGCTCAACTTCGAGTAGGACACCGAAAAAACCAGCAAAGATTGAAAAGCAAGTTTGATCGTGAGTGTAAACCGAAGTCAATGCTCAAGTTCGAACTTACGCCTCAACTTCAATCACAAAATAAAGTTTCACTTCAAGTTCGAACCCAACTTTGATTTCGAGTTCAACCTCGGAACACCCGATTCAGCCCTAAGACGCTCTATCACCATTCCCAGCGGTACAATTACAAAAAACCCGCTATGAATCTTCAGGAAGAGTTAAACTAATCCGCGGACTAAAGTATAGCTATGGAAAAAAAAATCGATTGTTCGATAGTCGAGCGCAAATAGCGTTGACCCGTTGGTTCGCCAGGACGGCTATAGAATCGTCGGTGTGTCGGTGATCTCGTTACTTCCATGCCGGAACAACCCCCGTGATCCCGACCATGGTGAAATTCTCTCCTCGTTGTTCGACGAGAAAAATAGAAGAAGAAAGCAAAGCGCACCGAAGGGGTTGTACAGTATTATCGCGGTACAATAGTATCGAAGCGGTAAAGGTATATCCAGCGTCTGTGTAACGGCAATGTATTCGGAAATAAAGAAGGAGCCGCGAAAGAGAAAGAGAAGATTGAAAAGAACGAGCCGGCGAAGATAAAGCTAGAATACGAGGGAGATCGGAGAGCAGCTCACACAGGGGTACACACATACACGTGGCACGTTCGGGGCAGCAGTGTGGCTATCGACCCGAACATCCCGAGAGGGTCATGTGTCTCTCGCACGCCAAAAAGCAAAGGGAAATGTGGAGCACCGAGAGAAACCGCTCACGGTGACAGAGGCGGCAGTGTACATCGCGAATGCACAATGCCATTGTACGCGATCGGTTCGGAATGTATGCATTCATGTACGGTACTATATTCGCGCTCCGTATATGCAGGGGATGGACAACACCCCAGTGACCCGACCCGTTTGTTTAAACTACCGCAGCAATCGTCGCATACTTTCGTACAGCCGACTACCGGCTTTTTCTTCTTTTATTAAGCCCCCTTCAGCCCTCTCTGGCTTGCGATGAAATTCAATCCGGTTCGTTATGCGATATCTCTCGGTTTATTTTTTGTCACACCAGCGGTGATGTAAAATGACCGCTTTTTTCGAGGTCGTGTCAGTTGACGGTTTAGTGGCCGTCGTTTGATCGTCACACGGGGCGATTTAAATTCGAAATCAATTTCTGTGTAGTGTGCTCGTAATTTTTATCCGACGTCGCGGGAAGTTAAAAAGATGACAAATCTCATCTCAGTAGCACAGGGACGAGTTCTAGTTGGTTGCAAAATGACGGTCATTTCTAATTCGATCAGTTCTTTGTTATATTGCTTCTCCACGAGGAGAGATTTTTTTTCGCGAAAAAAAGATTAAACTGTTTCCAAATTTTTTATGGCATCCTGTCCGAAATGGTTCATTTCTGTACACCAGTTGAATATGCGCAACTTTTCCATATGCTTTGCGGATAGCCCATTGTGGTAGATGTGAACGATATTTCGTTCTCGTGTTTGTCCCCAATTTCGCGAAACTACGGGTAGATCAGTTATCGCGCCCGAAGGTCGTTCATAAATCATCGGGCTCTCTGCAATTTGTCCGAGCGTAACGCGGCTGCCTCCGCTCTTGGGTGCTGCCGTTGTCCGACGCTCTCTCGCCCGTAGTTTCGGGTGCTGTGTATACAAGCTGGTTTTACGCGAACGAGAAGCTACATTCTGTACCACCAGTGGACAAGGCACCAACTAGCGGAGTACATTGGCGATACACGTGTGTACACGTATACGTATCTATAACAACGTGCTTTTGCATCGAGCCGACACGAGAGAGAGGGATCCATTGTGGACTTTTGGCTCGCGACAATGTCCTCTGTGTCGTCGTGATGAGGCTTGCATAATTGAAACAACGATAATACTCTCTGCTCGTAACCAGACTCGAATATGCTTGGCTTTGAGTATTCCTGGTCTATGGGATAGACCGTTCGTAGGGTTAAGTTTGTTTTGGCATCCAAAACGACGCTTTGAGGAATGGATCATCGTTTGGCTAGACGACGACCGGTCACCGAGGTACGTCGAGGTTATTTCCACTCGGCAAATGGGTACTACCAGTGGCAAGAGTACGGAGAAACATCTCCTTCGACCGTTCCAGTTAACACGAGGTTGCGGTGATTCATCAATCTCTTTGCTGAATGAAACATCGCATAGCCGATTCACACAATCTCATTCTACAGATGTTAACAAATCAAGACCAATTATTTGATGGTCATCGTTCTTTTGGACGGAAGTGGATGGACCGATATCCCTAAAATTATTAGCGTTATCCCCGATTCGAAAAAAAATTCAGAACCATGTGAACTTTTTTCGTCCATGAAGACTCCGACGAAAAATGAAACCAGCAACGTCGATTTATCCCTCGTTTCGATGTGGACGAGGAAACTTGTCTGGGTCCTTCAATTCTATCTTAGACTTTTGTTCAAATGTGTTAAATCATTTTATACTTTTTGATTGGATCGCTCTCGAGTCACTGATTTGTTGCGAAATAAAAGCTATACTTTTTCAAAATTCCTTTCTTCATTACGCGAATAACACTTTTGTGAAAGACTCCGCAATGGTACGATCCTAAAACGCGACAGTTACTTCGTATTGCTGACTTCTATCGGCATCATGAATACATATCATTTTTATCACAACAATAACGCGCGGCAGGCTTACGAAAGCGACTTTCGGATGGCAGACGTCACGCGATCCGGGAACTTTGACTCTTGTGCTCACAAAAAAAAGCGCCGTTCGGGCTCAGTTAATTTTCCTTATTATTCGTCCGATCCGATTGTACTGGCTGCGAATCGAATGTCGATTACGGCTTTTTACAGCGTTTCCTCGGCGACTTATCGTTCGTAGACGACGTCGAAAGCTTATCTATCTACTTGCGAGTGTACCTAAGCCCGGTAATAACGTAGACCGAGCGTTGTTTGCAGTAATTGCGAGTGAATAATGTACACCAGCGAGACGACCATCAGCGGCACGAGTGGGAAAGCTCCAAGTCGTATAACAGTAATATACCACAGAAGCGAGCAATTCGCTCGGGCTCTCGCTATAACAGAAACCTTTCGCCGTTTCGGCCACTCCGCGCTCGGTGGCAGTGGGTTTTCGCTACGAGCCTGGCGGCGAAGCATCGCGTGCTGGAAATAAGGATGCATGATTCTTGCACGGTAGAACTAGCTCGGCGAACGCCGGACGGGCCAACTGTAACCCCGCGGGAGGATCGATATTTTTGTCGTCTCCACCGAAACTTTGAAATTACCGCAGTAACACCCTCCCCCGCCCAACGAAGATATATATTCACCAGCGGTGCGCAGTGACTCGGTCACGCGATTAAGCAGATTATCCACCGGTGCACCTTTGTATATACTTCCGTATATACGACTTCTGTACACATAACATGCGGCTTGCGCTTAACATGCATGCCTGATTAGATAAGTCGCGGGCGGGCAGATATTCGTCTGATATTACGTTCTCGCCTGATTCCCATCTGTTTAATCAAGACAGTGATTCATTTCGTGTCGCGAACACGATCGCAATCGAGCGTTGCGAGGAAAGAAATTCAATGAGGCGAACCAGGCTTGTTTTTCTAAAAGTTCTTTGGTTTTTCTTTGATAACACAAAATAGGCTCTTGTTCTATTCAAGGCAAGTGGAATTTGCGATAAAAAGGTATTCAGAGACCGAGAAAGAGTCTTCAATGCGGACGAAGAATGCGAAGGAAAAAATACAATATAGCTCCAATATATAGTTCCAGCTGCATCGGAGACCTTTTTCTAGTTTGTAAATTGTTTTAAGCTCTTGGAACTTAAAGCGAGTGTATCTTTACAGTTCGAACGCAAAGTGAGATTTCAAGCGAAATTCGAATACTTCCCAGTGTGACAAAACTCGGGAAAAAAATCAACGACATAGAAAGTTCCGAGAAGATCAATTGTCACGAAAATGAAACCGTCCATTTGATAAATACAAGGGTTGTTTTTATATTCTAAGAATGACAATCGAGAGAAGCAACCGGCTCGGCGTCGAGATTCTCCAGGATGCGAATGCATCGCATGATTAGATTCCATATGAATAAATTAATTCTGACCTCTGCCGTTCGCGAGACAAAGGGAATTTCCATTGACGGAGCAACTTCGCGTGCGCGCGTACGTTTTATCGCTCTATAGATCGCGAGCGAAAAAAAAAAGCCTCACAATGTACAAATGGAGACTGGTCTACTGTGGAGAGAACAAACGTCGTGGAATAACAAAAGCAAGTTCGGACAGTGGCCTTCCCGACGGGAACCGTTCGCGTTTCGCCGATCCGTTCGGGGTGCGTGATCGATTTCGCTCGGGGCACGCACGATATCTGATTCGAAGTTTTACCCCTTTGACACACCCGCGCCGCTCTCTGCCCGCTCGCTCGCCGATGTCCGCGGGGGCAAAAGAGATTTGCCGGATTCGCGACGATAATAGGCCGAGATACAACGTTCGCGTGACCCTCGTCAGGGTCAGTCACGATCGACTCATCGTCCTCGTGCGCGATTCGTTCGCTTTCAATTTAATTTATTCCGATGGAATAGCTGAACGCGTCCGGGACACGGAGAGTCACGTTGTCGTGCCTCGCTCGAGATCTCTCGTGTGCGCGCTTCTCCTTACGACGAACCTACACCCGAGGCCCTCGCAGCTTCTGACGACAATGAAACTTCGCGCGCGTGATCGAATCTTCCTCGGATATGCATACGAGTATCAATAAGACATTCGAGACTGACATAGATTCGTCTCCGCCACCCAGTCCCCCCCGTCCTCGTTGCATGAGACACGCGCGCGACCAACGTTGTTGTAGGCCTCGCCGTGTCTCTTATATTTCTTCGGTGTATTATTCTATTATTCACCGAGGAACAAGGGCAACCGATTGATTGACCTATTTGGTTACCATCCGACGAAACTCCTTGTTACGAATAACAGAACATTTATAGAATATTCGCTATAAAAAACAAAAGTAGACCGCGGTGTATTTTTATATCAAATAGACTTTGATATATTTTTATCCCTCTTTTAATCTTTTTTTTTTTTCAATACGGGCATTCAAATAAGATAGAGCGTTCTTTCAACAAAAAAAGACATGTAAAAAATGCTGAGAAACAAAATAAGATCAATGCGGATCGATGGCAATAATAATATATTATAAAGATTAATCCAAAATTATACATTGTATAAAAATGATTTTAAAGAGTGATACGTAGTATTGAAGAAATACTATTGTTGTATTAGTTAATATTAAACTAAAATCATTTTTTATACAATGTGTGATTTTGAATAAACTGTTATTATTATGTCATTTGTAAACATTTTTTATATAACGTATTTTTTTCGCTAGAACATTC
The DNA here is from genome assembly GCA_963924025.1 of Ischnus inquisitorius. Lineage (NCBI taxonomy): Eukaryota > Metazoa > Arthropoda > Insecta > Hymenoptera > Ichneumonidae > Ischnus > Ischnus inquisitorius. Next base: position 15,308,025 of record OZ001251.1, read on the forward strand.
AGTTTGAAGACAATTTTATTTTTCCTCAAATGTCTCCGGTGCCGAAACGGCATGACTTGCAGTTTTAATTACCAACTGAGTGTTTCACATTACCTTAAATATACCTTAGCAACTCGACGAGCTTTTGATAACATCGTACTCCTGGTAAAAATACTGCCGAATTATGTCAACAGCCTTTTCTTTTTGGAGAGTTTTTTACAGCAAATTTCGGGATTTTCGGAACATTCTAAACAAGTTTCCACGAAAATTTAAAAGAAAAAAAATTTCACGAAGACACAGCTTTTCGCGGAAGCGGAAAGTGTGTACATCGGTTGAATGAGTAAATAAATGACTATGTGCGAGTAAGGATATAGCCTTGCCTCGCCGTACAGTTGCGAACTTCCTCCCGTTAATTACCGGTAAAAATTAACAAGTCCGAGAAAATCAACGTCGAACACGAGAGTCGCATTGTTCGAGCAACTTAACAGCCCCGAGGTATATACTCGTTGCGAAATAATTTGTCGAGCCGACAGCGCTTTACGCTCAGGTAGTTACGAATAAAGGGACCCGCGCGAGTTAGAAAAGAAATCGAAGACGAGACCATCGAGGGTTCTCTCGATGCTCCCCGTCGCTGCTCCGTGGGAGTCATGAAAAGCCACTCGAATTAAAATAGGATTCCCCGCGTGACGTAGCATCAGCGAGGGAACGCGGAAGCGAGGGAGAGACATTTTTATAACTGATTCGGAAATTCGGATACGCACGTATTCGCTACTTTATGCGCAATAAAAGTTATTTCGCTCTTTTTTTTTCTTTCGCTTAAAAAAAATGTCTTTGCCAAAACAAAAAGGAAATCGACTGAAACTCAAATAAATAATATAATAATATATTGATACTGATTAATTCAATTCGATTTTCTATCGGCAAAATAATATTATATTGATATCGATCGAATCGTCGGAATTGATTGATTGGTTAATTTGCATTACTGAAATTACAACAACGATATATATCGAAGCGAGATACGTATTGCGTCGCGATATTACTCAAATTGCGAAATTGCCATCGCGCATCGATTCCATGCTTTGAAAATCATGAATGAACGAGACACAATAGAAACTGGCGGTTTGTTAGTTTAATACAGGAAACGTATTATAGCTACGTAAGCAATCAATACCCCTGCAGCATTGTGCTATATATCTACATCGTGTACGAAACCCCTTCCTGGACAACGCTGAACAGTTACTGGAACACCAGGGGAAAACTCTCCGGGTGTGTAGTTATATATATAGATATAGAATAATATTATAGCGTGTATTATACACCGTCGGGAAACTCTCTGGAGTTCCCGTGGCACTATTCGCCGTTTATATATATATATATATATATATACGCGTATACTCACCCTCGAGAATTTCGCCGGTGAACCCCGAAGGATCCTATACCTGTATAATATACTTCCGATTTGATCCGGAGCAACGTCGACAAGTTTATCTAACGTCGAAAATTCGAGGCGAAAATCCTCGCGGATAGTTGCCGATACTCGTTTACTGTCTTCGGCATCCCCGCACGCCGATGTAACGTACCTCGAAGTTTTATCGAGAAAACTTTCTGTTTTTCTCGGTTTTTTTTTCTTTCTTCAAACCGTCTCATTACCGTCGAAAATCCGGACGAAAAGCAGATATTGATTGGTCGAATTGAATGACCGTGAATTTTTGTGCTTTGGAAATTCTTGGGGTAGGTTAGCAACGTCGGGGAAGGCAGAAATCGATTCTTCACATTGAAAAAAAAAATTACGAAGCCTAATTTATTTTTGTTTCTTTTTATGAAATAATTGAGTCTTCAGAAGGATGTGCTCATTGTTTGAATTAATATGGGCATGAATAATTCGTCTTTTTGGTCGTGCTATCAACTCCGTCGTTAGCAGGTGACAATTTTTTTTTCATCGCGCGAAACGCGCCCGGAAATTCAATTTAATTGCTTCGATATGAAAAGAGGACACCGGGGCTGTCGTAAGAACTGGAGGAAAAAAATTCATCGCATCCGCGCTGTGATGTCGCGAGGCCGCGAGTTTGAAACTGCACCGAAACGTTCATCGTTTTCGACGGAAATTAAAATTTTTTAAAAATTTATCCTGCACGACATTCATTAAAGTTGAAGGGTTGAATCTACCTGACGATTTGACATTTATATCCAATTGTAATTAATTTTTTGCAGATTCGTTCGAAATATTGAAATTTGTTCCGAAGTCGCGGCGAAGAAAAGACACTAATTTTACTTCTCGCCCACAACAGTCGAGGCTAACAAAATCGAGCCCACGCACGTGAATATATTTTTATCTAAACAACTCATCTCAATGTTTTACACGAATCCAAGTTTTACGTCGCAAAAATCTCGAAAAAAAATGTTTCAAGAAAACGGAGCTTCCTTTATGACGAGTTGGCAAATTTTTTTTTTTTCCCTATCGAGCTAAAATAGCCACATTCCTGCCCACTGACGCGAGGAAAGTGGTCATTTTTACCCAGTAAGAAAAAAAGTATCGTTTGCTACACGGGAGGTAGCGGATTTTTAACTCGTGCGATTTCAGCCCTGCTTCGCTCGGGCCACAAAATTCACCCTCGCAAAAATCACACTTCTCCTCCCTTGTGGGGTCCGGCTACGCTAAAATGACCATATTTCGTGCCTGCAACGCGACTGGAAAGCTACCGATTCTTAACCAGGAAGAAAAGTAGCCGAGAGGGAGCAGAAGTAGCTGAAAATACTACTTTTCCTTCCTAGTGAGGAAAGTAGCTGAAAAAACTACTTTTTCTCACCAGGGAGAAAAAACTGAAAGTAGCTGAAAGTACTATTTTCCCTTTCCGGAGAGGAAACGCTGAAGGTAACCGAAAGTACTACTTTTCTCCCTAGAGAGGAAAAGTAGCTGACGAGCGACTGTGTCGTTGCAGCCATAAAAATATGGTGAATTTTAGCATAGTCGGGAAAAAAAAGCGTATGCCACTCGGGAGGAAGTGGATTTTCGCCTCGTGTGAATTTCTGCACTCGCTTCGCTCGGGCATCAAACTTCACACTCGGCGAAAAGCCGCACTTTCCTCCCTTGCGGCATGATATACTAATATTTAATGCCTCGTTAACTCGTTAATTTCGCCGAAGCAGCAGCAGCAATTTGTCAATAACACGGTAATTGGCATATCAAAGGCTAAAGGCAAAATATCTTTGTATCATCGTGAGTGTATAATCTTTCCGGTCCGTCTCCCGCTTCGGAAGCTCGGGGATTTGTCCGTCAGCTGCAAACCCCTGCGGGATTCGAGCGCAGTTCCCCTGTCCATGTGACTTCGCTCCTCGCGTGACGCATGTCGGGCTGCGAGAGACAGCGAAAGACACGGCGCGGTCGCACATTGAGCGTCGAGGGGTTATACTCGCCGGCTGCTCCGTTTTCCACCGCCAGAGTATGCCAGCTGCTACTGGCTGCTGCTACTGCCGCTTCTTCTCTCGGGCTCTAAACATTCATGGTGGGGATACGCGCCGCGGATTCGCGGCGGTCGTGTTTCGCCGCTGCTACGAGACCCAGCGACTACGATTCGCTTCAGTGCCGGACGAACGTTGCTCGGCGCGTTTGCTCTGCCGGCTCTCTTGTTTACGTTCGCGCGCATCGCGCATTCGTCCCTTCTCGACCCGAGGAGTCGAGAAAAAACGCCAAAATTCTTGGTAGACAATAAAAACCGCGGCAAATAAACCTACGCGACAACGCTCGTTGGACGACCGACTGATCCGTAGTAAACGCACTTTCGAGCATCGCTCTCGTGTCAAAGTTTCCATGCGAGCAAAGTTCGAGCCGCGAGTTCGTTGTATTTTTTCCGCGAATACGAAAAAGCCACGAGGATAAGATTAGTTGAACGAAAGGAAATACGGCAAGTGTGTCATTCAACACGGGAAAAGAAGAGCACGGGTTTTATCTCCGGAGGCCGAACGGAACGCGGATACAGTAGAATCTCTTGCACGACCGCGAGAGTGAAAGGGGACAAACAAAATTTGGCTCGGTTTCAGCCGGCACTTCGGCCCGCACAATACAACACTGTAGACTAATTCCGCGCGATTCTCTACAATTGAAATTATTCTTCGCAACGCTGTAGCGTTCCGTTTTTTTTTCTCAGAATTATGAGTTTCGACGAAACAATAGGAATAGACATGGACAATTCGCCGGGACCGCGACCGCGGTAAATTCGTCCGTGTCTCACCGTTGTGTTAGCCCGAGGCTTTCATGCGACGAACTGTTTCAACATTTAATGGACCGTTTTGTCGCGAAGCTCGGCGCCGCGAGTCGTGCTAGAGTTACTGATCAGTCGCCGTGTTTAACGAGCGCAACTCCACGATGACGAGGATAAAAATAAACAATAAACATTAAAAATAACGAAAACGCCAATAAACTCGTCGGGGAATAATTCGCTGTAATTCGAGTGCCTCGTGCGCGCGTTGCCGGAACCGGAAGGAGTTTGTTCGCGAAGTACGGCAAAAAAACGTGCACCAAAATGAATAATAATTGATGCGAATTGTTTCAGCTTATCGAGCTTATTTGAAGATAAGAAAAACCGATGAATACGGAGGTTCGACGATAAAATTGAGTGTGAATCTAATCAAGAGTTGCGCAATCGTGCATGAGAAATTTCTCACTGTTGGAGAGTGGTTGGACCGGTTTTTTTTTTTTTTTTTCGAACTTTTCCCGAACTTTGAATCTCTCACTCGTCGCGCGTCGAAGCGGCACGACGTTGTGACTTTTTTTTGTGGTCGTACCAAAGAAATGGATTCGCAATTAAAGCGGAACGAGAATCATCGATTTGCGGTCGAGCGAATCAATTGTCATTAAACGGTAATTATAATTTTCGGCTGATAAGTGGGTGAGCGAACGATATGAGAGTTTCCTCGAGTTTCCTGCTATAGCGACACAATTACAGTCGTCATCAACGAATGCACTGAGAGAAAATTCGGAGAATTCTTGTATCGGTATGCACTTATCACAGTTTCAATTACCAATTTGATTTAACGACTAATTAGCTATGTAATCGTTGGTGGTCCCCGAAGGTAAAAACCGATTCGAATAGTTCGAGAACCGCTCGATTTCCGTATCGAAAAATTAATTTTTTAAATGTAGGAAACAATTTTCACATTTTGGATCTGGTAAATTTTTTAAATATATTTTAGCTTGATTTGAGATATAAATTAACGTTGAACAGAGATTTTCTATTCGACCAATTTTGTTATTACGTTTAATTATATCAATCAATTGAAAAAGGAGCCTTGCAGATATTCGGAGATATGTCGTTTCGGATGCTTTTATACATTCTGAACAGATTGACATGGAAATGTTGTTTTTTTTTTCTTTCTGTGAGAGATTAAAAATAACTCCGTGTTCGCCGATAAAATCGCCGGCATATTTTCGGCATATTATTATAATTCTATTATGTTCTATTCTATTTTTATGAAGCTAAATTTCGAATTATCTTGGATCTCAACGCGAGACGCTGTGTTTTCGTTAAGTTTCTCAATCAGAAGATAAGATTAGGTCGTTGCTGTGTATTATTTTTCAGTAACGAATAATCGCAATATTTAAGATACGATAAATATTATCGGAAATTAAAATGAATTCGTGGAGCATCTAACAAGGAAGAAAATAAGGTTTTTTTCGGCAATATCGAACTGAAATCACAAGATTGCCGACTTAAAAACTGCGCAAATATATGCTTATTAATTTATTCCAGTCAATTGAGTTAAGTTTCTGTGAATTCGCAGTTAACTTGACTTTACGTAAATCAGGAAGTCGTCAATTCAGATTTGCTTTATATCGTGCCAGTATTTCGCATGAAACGTGTATAAACAATTGTTCGAATCTCGGTACCGGATTTACTCAACCGTACTGTAAGGACTACATTGAATATGCGATATGCCAACAGTATAATCAAATTCCGATTAATTCCGAGCGAATCCTCGTTACAACAATAACAGAAAACGCAGCCGGCGCTTGTGTTGATCGAGCGATATTGTTCGGAAGAAGAGACGCGGCGGCGAAGCGCTCGACGATCGTCGACGACCATATAATCGCATTGGACGCTCGCATCGTAATACGAACGCTCACGTCCATTCGCGACGACGTAACGTCCGAGAGTCACAGGTAAATAGCTTGTCGAGCCTCGCGGTAGGATTGCACCGTGTTCCCACGATTCCTGTAATGGAAACCTATCTCGCAAACCCGAACGCGATGAAATCCGATGAAATCCCACGAGCGCGCGTATGTACTCGTGTTTCGCGTGATCGAGTTGCGTGACGACTCGGCATGGTGCGTAAATCCGAGGCTTTGCGTGAAATTGACTGATACTATAATAAATTCATTGCACGTAGAGCATAAGCTCGAATTCTTTTGGGGCGACAATTTCTAGAAAAGTCACCCGAAGAAAACTGCGATGAAAAAATGTATTTATTCACATACTACCATAAATGTATTATTATTATTATCATTTTTGTTGTTATTATTATAACGTTATTACACGGCGTGCATATCTGGAATTCGTGAAAATATGTTCTCGAAATTCGATATGTGAAAAAAAAAAAATAACCGTTCATCTGTATAAATTTTGCCTTCTTTGTGCTTCGTCTTTTGTTTTGGAAAATGGATTTGTCGAGTTTTCAGTGAAAACGTATTCGAAATCATCGAAAAATATCGCTTACAAAAAAACGTTTGGTTGGGTGTGTTTGAGTGTGTGTGGAGAATTCGATGAAATTTTAACCTGCACAAGGGGAGAGCATTTTTAGTTGTGAAGCTGACATTCACAGTGCATGTAGCTGGATGAATCCTCAATGTTCGTTGCATTTTTCCTCGAATTCGTTACAGTCGTTAAAATTGTACGCGGCTTTAGAATTTATCAAAAATTTTCGTTAACACGGTCACGCTTCCTATTTTCGTGATATCGGACTAGAGATTTCGACAAAAAGGGACCATTTCAATGCGATGATTGGTATGAAACTTGAGGAAAATTAATCAAAACCTTCTAACTTACAAGAGCGTTTTTTTCAATTTTAAGGAGCAAATTTATATTTTACCGAGAATGCAAATTTGAGGTTTTTTTTTTTTCATATTTATAATCACTTTGAGCCATAAAATAGTTATACAAACTACCGCACGTCTCTTCCTCATTTTGCGTCTCACCTCGCTTGCGCGAAGCTTACTTCGTGCGAAGCCAAAAATTAAGAAACCTTCTCACGGAGGAGCTTCGTAAACGATGTTAAAAGAAAGAAGAGAAAGCGAGGCGCGAGTCTAATTTGCATAAATTTTTTTTCATGCATTAGAAGCTACGATATAATAAGTGTTAAATAGAGCAAACGAAGCATGGCGAAACGGAGGTGAGAAAGTTCTCGCTCTCTATCGCGGATAAATTAATTAATACTTTCGAGAAGCTTTCAAAAACCAGCGCAGCATCCCACATCGGTGAGGCAGGATCATTATAGCGTGAGGGGTTGCCTACGTGTGCTGCGTAACTAGCTCTCGTATTCCCGAGTATCAAACGCGTCTAAAACCCCGCGGATATCTTTGACACCGCTCGTAAAGCCTGGTTCGCAACGTTCGTGAAAACGGGCGGCCCCGAGACCCTTTATGAATGCGGGAGCACGTGTATAGTGGCGTTGTTAGATCGCAGTATCGAGGGTGTTACGACGCCGACCGATGATTACGCGCGGGGTCCTTGCGGCTTCTGCATACCCGTTATATTCCGGCCGATGGCTCGCTCAACCGGTGTGTAATGCAGGTATACCCACACCGCGCTAGGCTCTACGGCGTAAGGTTCGGGGAAAGGGGAATACAGCATTGCGGACGACTGTTGCATGCAGCATTACGCCCATTGAGCATAGCGAGCCATCACAGACCGGAGTGTTCATACAGTTCTTTCAATGATACGAATCGCATCCACGTGATCTTTTTTACCTCGAAAAAATCGCACAATTGATGATGAATAAAATAAATAGGGAAAAAGGGTTTTGACGAATTTTATGCAATATTTGTGCGATGGGCGAAGCAGAGTACTGGGCGAGGCAGAGCATTGGGAAACGCGAGCGTCGATCGCCTTTTCCGTTATCGCTGTGGAGAGAATTCGATCAGAATCTACGAAATTTAATTATACCATCGGAATACGGTGTATTCGAGGTAGTCATCGAGGTTCCGGCGAATCAATCGAATACTGCAATTTCCGAAATTGCTTGCACAGGCTTTGCCCAAGATAGTGTCGCGAACGAAGGCAGATTCTGAATTTGAAAATAGCAAATTTTTGTAGAAAAAAAACTATAACAAATTTACAGAAAATTAACTCAATTCACAACGATTATCGCAAGCATATGTTTATACACCGTGAGAAAAGGATTTAATTATAGTTAACAAACGTGTAACTGGATATAGCGAAATAAATATTTGGTTAGCGTTAACAAATAATATTTAATTGAGCCACAGAAATCGCAACGAATTTTTTTAATTGTTAACGAATGTTATTTGGCTCAACTAATGTTTGTTAGCATTAACTATGCCAAGCGGAGAGCAATGCCATTGAAATCTGTCTATTCTGTTAAAAAAACAAAAAAAAAATCGTTATAGACGTCGAGAAAAAAAAGGTTTTCGACATTTATCATGCGGCGTGCGATGAATAATATTGTTTTCTTTCGGATGCGAATGAAACCGCGATGCGATTGCCCAACGGCCCTCGTGGCCAAGACGAAAAAGCGTCGTTTTTCGTTGGGGACGAGCTTGAATAAATGTATTCCTCTATTTCTATCGACCGTTTACAAAATCGTGCTGGAACAGACACCCGCGAAGACGAAGCAAATGAAGACGAACGAACACGATTTGTCGGCGGATCGGAGCGAAGAACGGTCGAGACACGCGGCTGTTGGTGTCCCTCCGTTGGCTCCGCTGATGTCTCGTTAATCGTTCCGTTTCCCTGCAACGACAGTCACAAAAACCACCTCGGTTCTCGAGCACTTCACGAACTCTTGAAACCGAACGCGAGACCACGAGAGGACCGCGGATACAGAAATAGTCGAAGAAACATTTTTAATGAGTGCGAGGAAGACCGGACGGCGCTATAACGAAGTGGAAAAAAGAAAAAAAAGTTGCATCCCCAACGATAACGGAGCGTGCACGATGGCGTGTCACGCGGATGCACAACTAGCAGTGTCATTAAACTCGGAGAATCGACGAGAACGACGAACGACGAAGCGCCGCACGGAAAAGCTGCTGCATATGCAGATGACGCCTCGCCGCAACGTTCGCCACGCGCTCTCGCACTTCTCGCTGTCGCCACCGAGAACTGAAAACACCGAAGACTCGCAACCACGACCCAATGGCGCTTCCGCGACGCATCGGAGAAAACAATTTTACAGTCGACCTGACACGCAAAGTATCCCTGCGGGCGCACCTCACCCACAACAAAGTGGCCTGGATCCTTCGAGATTTTTTATCCTTCGACGATTCATGCATAATCAATGAATATTAGAATGTTCAGCGGTGCGTTACATTAGAATTTAGCCTTCCTGCAAAATATTTACTATTTAAATACTAATTTTTTCTTTTTTAAGTAAAACGGAAAGTCTTTCGGTGAGTTCACGAACGAGCCATGCGTTGCTTTCGGCAGAGCTCAAAATTTAAGGCAGTACTTGAGAATATATTTATTTGCAGAATTGGTTAAAGATTAACCATATCTTCTCTTAGTATACAATTTCCACACCGAAAGCAATATTTATGGAGTTTCAGTCATTTTCTCCGAGTGAATAAGGCTCGCTGTTTCTGAAAGTCGTTGCATAGCGCTACATGAACTTGAAATTTTATTTTTCGCGGCGAACCTTTCCGTATTACTATGGAAATAATCTGAAAACCATGTATGCATTTTTTTTTCGAATTTCACGTCACGCAATTTCTTATCTTCGATCGATAATTTAATTTTCATTCACGATATTAGATTAGGTCATCGGTTACCCTAGAAAATCTCAAATCTCGAGAAATTCACTCAATTGGAAGACATTTCTTTTCTGTTAGTTGTACATTTTTAGAAAATTTGATAATTTTAGAACACATTCTAAATACAACGTACTGTGTATCGTTGACGCGAGGCTGACGTTTGAAAAATCAACTTATCGACTGAAAACCCGAGAATAGCTTCGCTTTATCAACCTTGGTCATTAGCAAGTTTGAGTACGTCTTATCGTCATCGTTCTGCCCTGTCTCTCTCAATAATCTCCCTTCCGAAGCGGATGCGTTTCCGTTTGTGACTTTTGTACTTCTGTACTACGGTTCGACTCTGTGGCTCGACGAGCAACAGTGAAGGAAATACTTATTAGCGGCTCCATTCATCTATTTGATGCCGATAACGCTTTGAATGCATTTCTATGTTTTATTCTATTTCATTTTTATTTTTTCAGGGCGGTGGACAATCCGAGTACCGGAGGAGGCAGGACGGGAAGAGATCAAACAGCCAACGCATGTAGCACTCGGGTGATTAAATTAAGCTACAATTTTTTCTCGCTAAAAAAATTAATGGTCAACCCTTCGAAAAATATTTTCGATTTTTCTTCATTATTTTTTTTTATTAATTTGTCAATAACTGTGAGAAACTTTTATTATCAAAGTTTAATAATCTTACCAGCATAATCGTTTTTTCAAACGGTTTTTTCAAATTCATCTTTACATCGGATTTCGATACATCGAACGCCACTAATTTCTCCAACTTTCTAACAATCGAATTATTCTCCAGCGATTCATTTACTATTTATTGAAAAAATATAAACTCAGAAGCAACTGAAATGTCATTCTCAATCCGCCTCCGGCCAGTATGTCCACGATAAATGAAATATAAAATTTAAAAAAGACCGAAAAAAAATCCGTGGAATCGCCATGCAACGGATGCACCCGACGCGGCTGTTTGTCGCGATTTAATTATTTCGTAGTCTGGCCATCCAATTAATTTCCCCGATGTTTACGAATTAGCAAGAAAACGATGAACACCGGGCTCATGCAAAATTAGAACAATTCGCGATTTCAAATTGACACGTAACCCAGCCGGAAAATAATTAAACATTCATATCGCTCAAATCTCGTTCGAGCGCCGGAGTTGTATCGTAGCTTATCTTGTCTCTCTTTATAACGATGTGTTCCACGCGGTCCCGTCGAATTTTTCATAAAATCACCGAAGGGGTCGGGTCATCGTTATTTTTGGCTGACCCGTCGGCGATGCTTCGCGGAGCGTTTAACGGCCGGCAAACTAAACACGGTTAGCCTCGATTAAGCTATCGTCTCTTCGGCTCGAAAGTGTTTCGATCTTCTCGCGCTCCTCTCCCGTTCGGCGCGTCAACTCCGCGACCGTGTCGTTCAAATCGGAATCCGATAAGTCCACCTTTCTAACCCCGACCCCTCGCGAGCCGCCGGCCCTTTACCCAATTCATCCTTCAAGCTGTGACAACAAATCTATACAACTATTAATAACCATCCCTCAGACCGTAGCGCCTATAGAAACCTCCATCGTATGCTGCGAACATTTTTCTTTTATGCGGTATAGTTCGCAACTCTTCGTCGGTCTCTCCTAGACAGAAACGTTCAGAAACTCCGTCGGGTTCCCAACAATGTTTTCGCACGAAAGTTCGCGAAGCTGCCTCGTGGTGACACTAACTTTCCGCGATACCGCGGGAGACGGCCAAGAGAAACCATGAAGACAAGTTTGAAATCGTCGCGCCAATCAATCCAACTGCCGGAGCCACTTCCGGGAGTTTTCTCACCTCCGGTGTTTCCGTTCCTCCCTTGAGTACCGATCGATCTTTATATCCCGCGGTGTTTGAAATTCCAACACGTTATTGTCACGCTTCATAACGATAGATCGATGGATAGATCGATAGATATACGATTTGGATCGTGGCTTCGGCAAGAAGGAGGAATCGAAGGCGAGACGCCTATAATCTCGATGAAAGAACACTGCAGCTCACTGAACAATTGACGCAGTCGTGTCTCACTTTCGGCACAATCGGTATATACGTATGTATCCGACTCTCGAGAACTCGAGTGCCCAAAGCTCTGAGGCAAGGAGATTGTCGATTTATCGGGGCAAAAGTATCACCGGGGTTTTCCTAAGGGATACCGCGAGATGGATAACATATCTAGTGGTAGCAGATAACATTTGTCTATGCTCCATGATACACTGTATCCATTATTTTTACGATAGTTTCGTACCGCGGATCATTGTATACGGTGCTTATTTTTTCTTCCTTTTTTCACCGAGTCTTCGAGCGACGACTCGATGAATATTTATGAAATTTCCGCAAAACATTCTGAATTTTCACACTTTGGTTTATGCTTTTTTTTCGAAGTATTTTCATAAATTCAAATTTTTTTCTATCGTCGTGAAGAAATATGGTGCGAAAAAAAAAAAACACACAAGCAATTTTATGCGACGTCGCGAGATTCCGATTGATACTCCGGGAAATGAATGGGAAATAAAACAAGTAAAATTGGAATTAAGTAACGATAATTGGATTTTGCGGATAAAATAATTTCACACAAATTAGAAAAATTCTAGACAGCAAAAGAAATGTGATTTAATTGATTTATATGACTATATACCATTCATTTGTCATCGAGCGTCCGACTATTGTGTGAGAATAATTATTCATTACATTAAATATTTTTTGTTGATACCATTTCTTTGTCACATCCCTTTTTTCGCGATTGGCAATTTGGAAAATTATTTTCATTTTATTCTTCATCATCGGGGAAAAGGAAAGAAATGTGCAAGCTGTATAAAATTATCCGCGATAAACAAAATTATAACGTTCAGTTCACTGAATAAAAATAATTTTTTCTCGACAAGCCAAAGTTCTTCATCTTAGACAAATGTTGATTTTTCTGAAAAACTATTATTTATGTAATTTTTCCTAATGCCTATGAATCCCGTGTTGAAAATCCGCTGCCTAATCCGTCCATGTCTCGAATATTGGAATAAGATTCTATCCGCTCGCGCGACATCGTCGATATTCGTAACGAAATATCCGAATTACGAGACCGGAAAATGAATGTCAAAGCCCGTTCGCGTATAATGCATTGATCAAAATCGATGACACCGAATTGGCCGTTTGACAGACGTCGGACCACGTCAGATTTTTCGAAACGCACGCGATCGGTGCAGAACTAACGATGGATTCGTCCGAATGACATTATGTCGATACATCAAAAGCCAACTCCTATTTTTTTTTCCGCCGTACCTCGACACGCGTTTGTTACAGTCGCCGATCGTAATGGCTGAATAATCGAGACCCAGGCCACAGTTATACGGGACGAATGCAGTTATTCGCGTTCGCTTTTAATCGCTCACATGAAAGTTGCATGACCGCAACTTCCCCTACCGTGGGCGCACGCACATGACCACACATGGAAACGCTTGTATCGTAGAGGGGGCGAGGGCGATAAGAGAAATAGAGGATTCCACGTCAAAATGCCGCGATTCGCGATACAAGGGAGGAACAAATATACATGGCGATATTTGAAAACGTTCGGTAAATCCAGCGTATCGCCGTTGCCGATCGCGATCGTCATTCCATTCGCTCCGTTCGACGAATATTAATCGCAATCCGATTAAAATTAATTTTGATGAACCTATCGCGATGCGCTTTATTTGAAACGCATCCATAGATTTGAAATTGCATATCCTTATATTTACTGAATTCACACATGTGCGCTATAATCGTATTGTTTGCGATAGCTTTGCTTATCGCGATAGGCCGGTGGGCACCAGACGCATCGCGTCAGCTTCAACGAGATTGACCTTGCACTGAAGAAAAATTACATTGTAGGAAAAAGTATAATTATTTTTCTTACAGTGCAATTTTTATCTTGATCATGTTCTTACGGGACATTCCACGCCAAATCGGTCGAATCGTGAGAAAACGAAAAGTATGGAAAATGAATAAATGAAGCAATATTTCTTGTATTTTAACGCTGTTTCAATTGCATGGCCATGATCAGTCTGGTCTGGAAAACGTATCTCTAAAAAAAGAATATACCTGACGGATTTCAAAATAATCGATGGCGAAGTTTTTTGGTAATTCATATTTTGTGTCGATATTGACCGCACGATTTAAATATAAAATCCGAACATTTTTGTGGGTCATTTTTCATGCTGAATTAATTTGTGAAGATTGATGAGTCCATGAACTGACAATTTTTGATCGCACGAATTTCTTTTTGTTTGTCTCGCTTTCGGAGGATTTTTAATTTATAACTTTTTTCGCGTGTTTCGCGAAATGTCGATATTTGACTTGCGAGAAAAAATCTCTCACAGTTATTGCCACCATTAATTCCTGCGCCGGTGGTACAGCGATTGGAAAGCGCACGATACAGAGAACAAGCCTATAAACTACTACGCACACGCATGCGAGCTCGAAGATTATCGAGAGGGTCTCGTTAATACTCGGCGGAAAGATAACAACCATCGGTTACGTCGGCTGTGAAATTTTTCACTCTGTCCAGTAGCTTTACGGATGTCCCATCGTTACGATTGCGATCCACTGGCACATCGTTAACGCTACTACTCGAACGAAATCTGAAACATTCTGGGGCTGTGACGTACACAATTTTTTTTTTTTTTTTTTTGGGAAATCACTGCAATTTTTTAAACTGAAAACCTGGTTGTTTTTGCTTTCATTAGAAGAAACTTTTTTTTTTTCGAAATTGTACCTAATAATTCTTTTTACATCTTTAAGATGTGCGCCGAATCGTTCAATTACAAAATCATCTTTGCTGAAAATGTTCGAATGCATGGTTGGTGTGTTGATCAATGCCACAAAAAAAAGATAAAACCTCGGAATGTACGATAATTCATGCCTGTTTCTCAATTATATTTGCCCTTGGACAGTCATTTAAAAAAGTGCAATTTGAATTTGCATGTTGTTTACACAATGTTTTTTATCGTTTGCAAAAATGCTCGCAAAAAGCCTTTGTAAATGAAAAAATCGACGCGGTATGCGAATATAATATTCATTTTTTCCTTGTTTTTTCATAAATATAGTCTCAGAAATGTTTTCATTCTCAAAAGGTCACGAAAAAGGTGTTAAATACTATTTTTGTCCGTTAATTACGGAGCAATCTGAGCATCCTCGATTAATCGATTGATCCAATGTTCGAATTAATCCTTCACCCGGCTAATCACAGTGTTTGAGATTGGTGTTTGAAGGCCACCCCCCTGTTTGCTATTAATTACGATCGACAAGAAGATAAATGTGTATGTTCCATCGCACACCCATGCGAACAGGCCAGTTCGCAGGCCTCGTAGTAGTTGAGGCCCATATCGATTGTTTCATCATCGCAGCTACGGTAAACAGTCAATTTAATATATCATACTCTGTATATAAAATCTCTATGTACACCAATCCGTGCACAGTTCGATTTTCTCGAGGAATCCTCCGAATTAAATTGCTTCGCGAAATTTTAGAAAAATAAGACGATTTCACGCTCCGTCGAGCCTTGATGTGCAGGCGTCGGATTATCGATTCAGAAAATGCGGGCAACATTATAACCGCGAGAAGCAACTGACGCACGACCTGACAAACACGATCCGATAAGATACAACGACGAGATACATTAATACCTGCAATTAATAACTAATTGGCGCATCATTACCCTTTCATGCTGAAATGATTAAAGTGACCTAGTTCTACGAACCTCTCCTCTTATTTGCGTTAATACTCGACCTGTGTTCCCGATTCGAAGACATTTCTCGTTACATTTTAGCGCACTTTACGTATATGCGAAAAAATGTAAAATGCAACCGAGGAGAGAGAGCGACAACCGCGATACCGGTACGTCGCATGATAAAACAATGTCGAGCTATTTTACATCGCTCGGTTAAATAAACCTATCAAATATTTGCATAGCCTTGTTTCAACGATACGGAATATCGTTGCGTTTTTCTTGCAGGCAAAACTCGCAGTGGTAATTATTTCAATGAGTAATTGCACTGCAATGTGGACTGAAAATACATTTTTTCACTATTAGATATTCTGACGATTGTTTGATGTCCCAATTTGAAAGATTGATATGAATATTATAATCTAGAAAATGAATACTTTATTCTGCTATGCGATTAGGGCAGAAAGTGATGCCAATTATATTGGCATGTTGTTTCGTCTCGTTTTTGTATCACGGTCTACCAAGTTCTGTTTATAAGAAAGTAAGTTTATCTTTTTTGGTTTCCTCAAGAATATTTGTTTTGTGAACAGTTACTTCGATTGCTATTTTTTACGTAAGTATTTGTTAACTTATTTATTGAATATATAATAGCCATTTAATGTATTCATTACCACTGATAGTAGTTTCTTTGTAAAGAAAATATTTTCAAACAAATTCAAAATGGCGTAAAAACTGGACGTATTTCTACTTGGTATCTCAAACCGATTTCAAGTTATCAGGTAAAACGGAGGGCACATACACACACGCGCATACATCCAGACATTTTTTCTAAATGTGATTTTTTAACATTCTGTAACATTCCGAACATGTCTCTATAAAAACCGAAAGAGCAGATGCGTTTGACGCGACTTCCAGGAAAAATAGACAAAATGAGATCTCCGGAAGAGTTGCCGAACTTTTACTTTTTTTTGTAAGTACGGGAAGATGAAGAATGCAAAATAAGCAGCCCGTCAAAACATTCATTTTTTACTGTTCCAACGTTTTTGTGAGTACATCCCGATTGTAAGCATTCTTTAAACAGCGATAAATTTGCATTCCAATAAAAAATCCTCAAAGTCCAGATGTCTAACTTCACCTCCAGCAAAATAGAGAATGAAAAACCCTCAACAAGTTTAACATTTCTTTTGTTTTTGGCAGCGACACGATAAAAAGTGAAAAAATATCGAAACTTCTAAACTCCTGGCCAAAAAGTTACTCTTTCATTTTTCTTTATTGACGCGATTCCGAATGTCAGAACTTAAGTTTCGTTTCGATCTGTACAGAACGAAAGTTCGACCGAATGATATCGAAGCACGTAGCATCGAATGTTGCAGAAACGGAAATAGAAAAAGAATGTTTGTTTACGATCAAAGGGTTCTGAGCCGATGCGTCGGCGAAACGGAGGGAAGAGGAATTTCGAGAATCGAAACTGCTTACGGCTCGTACGTGGCATTCCGGTAGGATCGAGATGAAGGACCGGGAGGGATTGATATATATTCCGGAGTCTCGTCCAAGGTATCCTGACCTGGGCGCGTTCTTGCACAGATCGGTATTCCGCGGGCTCGATCGATTAGCCGAACGTGATCCCCGATTCCAGACTCGCACGATATTCGACGAACGTGACTCTATTAACGAAAGCAAGCGGAGAGCGGGAAGGCGAGACAGAGATTCCGAGCTGCGAGACACCGCCCTCAGGCACTTCCATAATCTCGGATATTGATTTCACGTTTTTTTTTTTTTTTTCAACCGCGTTATGACTTACACGAGAACTAACGTTTAACGTTCGCTCGTGCACAAGAGATAAGGAGTATCTCATATTTACATCGAAGAAACAAAGATTTTTTTAGAATGCATTTTGATGCATTTTTCCACGCTGAATACAAACGATAATTGTCTAAAATTGAGAAGAGCACGGAAAAGTTACCTGAAATGATTTTTTATCGGCTACAATAACTTCGATAAAATGGAATCGAATCGGATCTCAATCGAGCATTGGCGCTTCCGGTCGACCAATACTCGTTGAAAAAGTCATTTAGCAATTTATTCGTATAAAACTTCAATAAAAAAACCGGATTTTCCTGTATCATTAGTCTTTAATGAAAAAAAAGTTAATTTTCACTCGCTTTTTCATGCATCAACTTCGTTGCCTAGTCTTAATTGTATCTTCTAATCATAGAGAAATAGACGTCGCAAAAGAATTCACCTGTGTCTTCCCTACAGTATATGCACAGCTGAGTATCTTGATATAATAATGTACGTCAATGCTGCCGCAATTGTTAATGTTCGTTTATCGGAAATGACTCAAACTTCGTCGTCTTTGTACCGGCAAGTTGATACCAAAAATTAAATTATTTTCTCTCTCTGCAGAAGTAGGTACATCGAGGCACGTTTATCGATATGGTTTATCTTCAAAAAACCAATTATAAAAATGTTTATTGTTATTTATTAATTGATAATTTTTTATTTTATTTCGATTGAATAACGTTCCCTTTTCTTAATTATTGTTTATTTATTATATTTATTTTTTGATGGTAATCAAAACAGTCATATTTGTAGGCATTTCATCAAAACTGCGATTTTAATTTTTTTTTCGCCACCGCATTTTGTTATCAATTGAAACGCTCGAGGATCGAGTATCGCCTATCCCAGTTTCCCTGAGATATTTTCCTTTGCCATAATACATTTCGAAATGCCTTCACAGAATCCGTGCGCGCATCCGGGGCTGTTGGTTTTTTCTTTCCTTTTCGCTTTTTATGCCTAGGCAAGGAATTCTATACAGCCGTGCATCCTTTACAAAACCACGAGAGATACGCGACGCAGTTAAAGGAGAAGGTAAAGAGGAATCTTCCCGATCTCTCCACTGCACGGCTCTCGGGCTGAAACGGAAGCGGAATTCGCTTCTCCCGAAGGCCGCACGCGTCTTAAATTCCTTCAACGCGGAGAGACTCTCGAGATATTCTCGCGCGACTATCGGGTTCGCCGTTTTTTTTACTCCTCGCTCCCCGCAACTGCGTCTTCATAGCGAAAACTCCCTTTTGGCTTCCGAGTATTTCAACCCCTTCTTTCCACCGGCGGTATAACTCCTGGACCGGCGGGTTGGAATGGGAGGGACGAAGGAAAAATGAGATTCCCGAGAGCGAGACTCGCGATATCCAGCGTCTCGGTGAACTCTCCACTTCTCCGTCGAACGGATATATTCCTTTCGCGAAGGGAATAAGCCGCCGGCACGAACGAGCGGCAAAGTGTTGTCTCTCTTCGTTCCGGCCGGCGCTTATACATTTTCCATCGGGTTTGCACACCGGCGAATCCTATAACCAAATCCGACTCCGGATCTTTTTCAGCGACTCTGCGGTACAGTAGATTATACTGGTGAAGTGAAATCTCTATCTGAACAGACCCTGAACTCGAGCACAAGAGCGAACAATTTTTCGAGCTTCGTTTCGCGCAGTTCGCGGCGAAGAGAGAAATCGAAATTGAAACCGCAAGGTGAATGCGAGACTCGATCAAGACTCAGGCATTTTGCATTGCGACTAGAAACGATGAATAAACAGAAAGGAAGAAAAAATGATAATTCGAATACGAAAGCGGCGTCGGCAATGGCCGAAGAGACGCTTCGGGTATGCGGACGTCGTTGATATTCGCTGACACGGCAGTTCGTCAATGTTTCGACGATGACGAGCGCGCACGTGCCTCGACGCTAACTCCGAGCCCTCTTATCTCTCGCACGCGGAGAGAATTGCGGAAATCCGCGAACCATTGTTTCTCATATTAGAGAAAAATTCGCGCACGACCATTGGTTGAAAACGTCTCGCGAGAGAACAGTCACGAACTTCACGAAACTTCACGAAACTTTTACAATGGCCATTATACGTTGACGGAATTTACGGAGACATTCCGCTTAAAGTATCGAACGGAATTTTGGTCCCATTTATTTTCAGGGAAAAATCGAGGACTCAAAAACCAACTAAACCAACCAACCAACTAAACCAATTAAACCAAAAAGAAAAATCACCTACTAAACCAATACTAAACCAACCACACTAAACTAAACTCAACCAATAACTACTAAAAACTAAACCAACTAAATCAATAAAGAAAAATTGTTACATTTCACGCAATTTAAAACAATGTGGAACTTTCTATTGTAGAATACGATCAATAAGAGATTGTTTAGAAACAAAAAGTTCGCATAATTTGTAATTGCCCGTTGCGCTTTGGGATAAGTTTAATTGTTTCCATGAAAATCGGCTCGACTCGACGGAAGAGCACGAAAGAAAAAAAAGAAATAAACAATCGATGTGTCTACAGGAAGCGAGATTACTGAGAGTGTCGGATTTGCAGAGAATTATATCGGCCTTATTCGCGGCCGTGGGAATTTTTATTGAAATTTTTATACGTTCGCTATCGGCGCGAGGAAGAAATACGAGAGCGAGAGGCGGCCATAGTATATATTTTAGCTCATTCCCGAACGAGTTTCCGCGATTGATCGTTCGTGTTCCAGTACCAACTATCGGGAAACTATTCTAACTTTAATTAGAGCACCCGCGATTTATCGGAGTAGTCGACTAGAATTATCGACTCGCGGAGAAAAAAGAAGGTCTCCTCGAGGATCGTGTGATTATTTGAACGATTTCATCGAACGGTAACTCTATACGTCGACGCGCCGATATTTTCGCGACGTTTCTGACCTTCACCGATACCGGACCAGAGGAGTAAAAAATAATCGATAACCCATCCGAGCGCTCGGTATCGATGCTGCCAATGCAATCGTTCGAAGTTTGCTTCTGCCTCGTTACCGGTATTAATTTAGCCTTTCTAATTAATAAAAAATTATACGCCGCCATCGTTAATTATCACGAGATGGAATATTCGATCGGTTCTAATTGGACAAACAAAAATAATTAATTTTCCGCGTTGTAATTGGGGGATACACGATTTTTTGCGATTTTCTACACGAAACTTCGTTGCCATTCGTCATATTACATGAGCATTAAAAATAAACTGTTTTGGCGTAGAACGAATTGCACGAACGAACAAACAATCAAAAAACGAAAATTTTGCGCTGTTTAATGCATTAATTTCACGTTGAACAAAACTCGAGATGACACGTAGAATCGTAGGCGTTACTCGTTATCGCCGGACGTGTCCTCGATATGAATTCCCGTCGCCAGCTACGCTCCGTTAGCTGCGCTCTCCACGAGAGTGCGAGATCGTTTTCACTGGCTTTACCAAAAAAAAAATTCTAATCCTACTTTTAAGCAATTCGCTCACATGGAAATAAATATATGCATATCGAAAATACACGTATTATGTACGAAATATTTTTTAACAGAAAAGAAACATTGAAATCTATTTCTGTGAATATGAATTAAGAAATACATAACTTTGATATAATTAATATGTTAATTATGTATGAAAAAAATTTAATGCATAGCTTATTTATTTTTTACACATATTCTATTTCCATGAGAGCGATCAATGAAGCATCATTAAATTCGAGTACTCGCCTAGAGTGGATGGTCGTAATCACTCATATCGCGAATGAAAACATAATTTTCAATCAAAGATAATTGATTTCGGGAATTAAAAGAAACTTCTCGTCTAGACGATCATCGTTTCTGTCTTTCGTCAATTTCAAACTTAAAATTACCTAACGCGACACATGTATTTTATAAATCATGCACCAAACAAGCAAAGGTAGAATTTAAACCTTCGTTTCCTAAAGAGCTTTCCGCAAAATTTCGTTGCTCTTTGACTTTCTTCGTTTCTTTGATTTTTTTGGTTCCCGTCGTGATAGAGGAAGTTTTCTTTTCGTCAAAAAATTTGTTCGCGCGACTTTTATTTCGGAATACACAGAACCGTCTGAATCGTCGAGTAATTAAGAAATGATTTATGTATGCGCGAAGAAGCGGCCAAATTTTGTTAGCACTTTAGCGAATGCAATTTTTTTTATAACGAGCTCAAATCTACATGTTTGATCTTATTAAGGTGAAGTGAAATATCGCGGTTGGTAACGAAATCTGTAATGAACTTTTTTCAAAGGTGTTAATTTTTGTTGAGAAAAAAGTGAATTCGCGTCGGATCCTCGCGGTATTTTCGCGTCCGGCTCGAATTTTCTTTTTTGTCAAGGAAATTAACACCATTGGAAAAAATCCATTCAAAAATTGCAGCTATTGCTCTCGCGCCCGCCGTCGCTTCACTTCCTTAAAGCTAATTTTTTGATCTCATACGAGAAACTATTATTCAATTGGGACAGCAAGAATATTTATATGAAATAATGACTCAAGTAAAAAATAATCATGATAGATGAAGGATCTAATGATATTTTTTTGGTATTATAGGTACCGGTACGATGAAGCCATCCATGAAAATGGGGCTGGTTGTGCTGATAGGCGTGTGCGTGGTATTCTACCAATATCACTTATCGACGGGGGTGAGATTCGACCAGGTGACGGATTTCAGTACAGCCGAGGGTTCGGTTGCTTATGGTCCCGGAAGTTTGCAACCATCTGAAACCCTCGACGAACCCTCCGGTCAAAGAATCACCGAAGATACGGTAAGCAAAAAAAAATCGAAAAACCATTCAACAACGCATCCCGGCCGAGCGATAAAAATTATTCGCTGCACCGTTATTTCGCTCTTTCCGATAGATCAAACAACAATGCCCGTTAGATCTATGCGCTCCGATGCGCGTTCCATCGTCACGAACGCGTAATGAGAATTATAAAAAAAATTCCACTGCAATATACTTGACCGTATCAGTCCATTCGATCGTTCTCGATGTGTTTATTCGCGTTCCATTGTCGCGTACGACTATGGACTATAAATTACGGGCTCGAGCATCAAAGCTACGTTGGCGAGGCTAGAGAACTCGCAGCTTCTATTGTATCGAAGCGGACTGTCGGCCTCGGCGCACTCGATGAGATAATACACAGCACGATATTGCCAGTTCAACATAATTTATTGACGCTTCACGGGGGCCTTTTTTATTGCTCGCTATCAGACACGTTTCTCTATTGTCAGTACTGTCGTGAGGTCTCTTCGTTAATACAAACAATTTTTAATCATACTCGTCGTCTAAGCAGACGTTGTTTTAAAAATCGAGAGATTAGCGTTATCTTTCTGTATCAAGGACCGTTCGATTGTTGCAGATAAGATCGGTCGTGAACACCGTCCAAAAAGCTAATGGCCTCAGTCCGGACGTCGGTAATCTTCTCGTTCAGGAGCTCGTCAATCAATTCAACAAAAACAATGCCGTTGGAACGAAGACCGGCAACGCGAGCGAGGGAAAGAATCGAAGATTGCCTACGAAAGTGCCGATCGCGCCGCCGAATTGCTTGATGCCTTACAAAAGCACTCGGAGCAATGTCGATCCTCTGTACATCATCACACCGACGTACAGGAGACCCGAGCAGATACCCGAACTCACGAGAATGGCCCACACCCTCATGCTCGTGGAGAATATTCATTGGCTCGTTATCGAGGACGCGAAGAACGCTACGCCCCAGGTCACCAAATTGCTCAATCGAACGGGACTCAAATTCGAGCATCTCGTCGGTAAGATAACGATTTGTCGAAGGAAAGTCGCCTTATCGCCGACGCAAGCTTGAAACGGGGATGTAATCAATTTGTTGGGACTTTGAAGCGAAAGATTTTTTCAATGCAAATTTTTTGAGAACATTTTTTGTGAAGAAATATCGCGGGTATTCCTCCTCGTTTCCGAATGTCGAGTGTGAAAAAAAATTTATCTGCAAATATTTTGGATCATTTGGTCTATCTTGCAAAACCATCATTGATTGTTACACCAGTTTGTACTCGAAGGAATTTGAATTCTGTAGATACTGGATAATGATTTAGCACAAAGATATTTTGCCTCTACGAACGAAACGATACGGTGGAGACGTGGTAGCTAATGCCTCGTTGAATATCTGCCGTAATCACGATTTTTCCTTATTTCCATCCAATTAGCCCCGATGCCCGACAAGTATAAACAGAAGAAAGGCGCAAAGCCGCGAGGAGTCTCGAATCGGAACCGAGGCCTTCAATGGATTCGAGCTAACGCTACGAAAGGTGTATTCTACTTCGCCGACGATGACAATACCTACGACGTCGACCTGTTCGACGAGGTACGCAAAACAAACCCATCAACCTCATTAAAATCTCTACCGTCTACAAAAAAAACTCTCTGGAATCAGAATATTAAGACTATTAC
Source organism: Ischnus inquisitorius (assembly GCA_963924025.1). Classification (NCBI taxonomy): domain Eukaryota; kingdom Metazoa; phylum Arthropoda; class Insecta; order Hymenoptera; family Ichneumonidae; genus Ischnus; species Ischnus inquisitorius. The sequence goes on from OZ001251.1 coordinate 15,331,946, forward strand.
AGAAAATTGAATGTTTCCTCCAAATGAATCTTTTTTTTGATAGCATTGTCTTCAATGTTTTTTCTCGCCGCAAACAGATAAGGGGAACGAAGAAGGTCTCAATGTTTCCGGTTGGTCTATGCACAAAGTTTGGCCTGAGCTCGCCGGTCGTGAAGAACGGAAAGTTTTCGGGCTTCTACGACGGTTGGGTGGCCGGACGAAAGTTTCCAGTGGACATGGCCGGTTTCGCTGTGAGCGTCGAGTTTCTGATGAAGAGGCCAAACGCTACGATGCCTTACAGAGCGGGCTTCGAGGAGGACGGTTTTCTAAAGAGTCTCGCGCCCTTCGAGCCGAAGGAAATCGAGCTGCTCGGTAACAATTGCACGCGAATATTGGCATGGCACACGCAAACGAAGAAGAACGAACCGAGCGCGCCCCTCGACATGAAGCTCTATCGCTCGACAAATTTGGTCCTACTGAAGCAGCAGATAGTATGATGAAGAACTGAGCTTCGGTAAACGTTGAGAAAAGACTTTGACGCGGATTTAACGAGCCGCGCGATGTAACATTTAGATTCGTTGAAGATTATTAACTTTATATAACCGCCAACGAACTAGGTGATCCAGTGCCTATTACGGAAACAATCTCTCTCTCTCTTTCTCTCTCTCACGTATTCTCTGTCCCGATCGAAATCCGGTAGCCGAGAAGAAAAAAAAAGAAGACAAATGTCTGCGATCCTCCGCGTCGAGATATTCGGAACTTTCGCTCGGGCGAGAGGTCAAAAAGAATGACCGGAAAGTTCTCCGGCTTCGGGCGCGCGAGGAACTTTGAACGGAGCTTCGAGATTCTTAGCAATCCGACTGGAAAAAAAATCTTATATGAATTCAGTCATGAAATCGAGTGCCGAAAGAGGAAAAGGGCTCACTTCTTCGCGTGGAGAATTTTTTTTTTCACGGACATTATAATTTGGAATCAATCGGACGATGCCGAAGACCGGCAGTTTTCACGAACGAAACGAATTTCGATTTCATGCGTGAATTCTATGCAATTTTCGCGGACTCGGTTTTTACCCAACGGGACTAGAAACAATACTTAGGATCGGCGAACTCGCGAATTGTCGAGCGTAAGCCGCGAGCGCTGTTATAAAAATTAGCCGCGTCTCGACCAACTCGACGACGTTGGCGACTTCGATTAGCGCGGGGAACGTGGAACGTTACCTGGCCCAATCATTCTTCCGACGAGCCGAAAAATCACCAATCCCCATCACTGTCTCATCGACGCGAGAACTTTTGTTCTCGTTTATCGCGCAAGCACTCATTCCATCACATAGACGATAGATTAAAGAACAAAAAACAACAATTAATTGTTACTTAGCGATTAATGCATATCGAATTGTCGAAGCCGCGCGAAAGAGTCGGCGAACAGCAGGATCGAAGGCGAGAAAATTGATCGATGATTATTTTTCGTTTTTCTTACTCAATTCGTTTCGAGTCTCTTCCTCTTTATCTTTTCATCGATCCTTCATATCACAATCACGCCGGATCATTTGCATTCGCATCTCTCGAAGCAATATTCTCGATTTCGCGAGCCAATTGTTTTCCATTGTTACTCGTTTCGTCACAGTTAACGCCATTTCGTTGTTTCGATGATTCAGCGAGGTAACAGAACAAAATTCGAGGCAATAATTAACGGATACGAAGGAAAGAACCAAATAATGTGGAAAAGAAGAAAACCCCGCCTACGGAACGAACGTGTGATAAGTAAATACAAAACGTTAGCCTTCCAGCTTCGAACTTAATTCTACAATCTTCTTACTCGTCTCTATCCTAGAACCGTCGATATGCGAATTGAGCCGATCGGGACGCTCGATCAGTCGATTCGCGAACGACGCGCACGTTGTTTTTCAAACTCGACAGAAAACATAAATATCGATAAAAATCAGTTCGAATCTCTCTGTTAACCACAACTATATTCAATATCTTCCGAGCAACTGTGAGAGACGCGACGCCACGAATAACGATAGCGTCAAGAGTTACGTGCGGATAAAACCGTATAGACGAAGAAACGAGAACGGAAAAAGAAAATATCGATAAGCGCTGTAATAAAATTAAAGAGAAAATAAACACGATACGGCACGTCCAAGTACTTTCGCGATTCCACGGGATAACCCTTTGAAATCAAATTCGCATAATATTTAAGTAAGCTTGACGCCAAAGAAACCTAATGTAATTGTTACATCGTATTGGCGTGTGAAAGAAGAAGAAAAAAAACGAAAAGCAAACAGTACAGAATACTCAAAAGTGTATAAATAAACGAGATACGAAGCAATAATACGATTAATACGATGGTATATAAAGTCCGACGGCCATTACAGAGACGTCCTTGTCGACATGTGATCGATGGTACGATTTAAACGAGCTAATATCGGATCGAATCGGCGAAAAGGGAGGCGCGAAGATGCGGACGTACGATGGAAAAAAGAAGGGTTTTTTTTTTTTAATTTTTCTTAAGTTCCAAAGGACATATTCCTTTCAACGATCACCAAAGTTACCCTGCACAACGATCACTTTACGAGAAGGAAAATGAAAATTCGACGAGTCGATGAATTGTCGGGTCTGAATCGGGCTCGTGACATATCGATTTTGACGTGGAAATCTATCGTTTCAGGCCTGTCTACTTATAACGGCATATCTATCGTGTTAATTATAGATATACGATTATATATAAATATATACATAGTGTGTATACTCTCTATTGTGATTTTCACATTGGAATACAAGGTATAAAAAAAAATGCTTGCAAAAATGACGGGATTATCGCAAGCTTGTTAAAGCGTAAAAAAAAAAATTCCTTTATTTTCCCGACCGAATCGTAACGCTTGCGATGATGTGGTGGATGAAAGCAAAACGATCCGTGTATGATTTACGAAGGAAAAAAAATCGATCATGAAGACGATCAAAAAAATCGAGGCATGTATTATATTTGTATAATACGTAGAAGAAAAAGGAATGAGTGCTACGACGCTACTTATTCTTATATCATTAATCGTATTAATTATAGAATAAAAAAGGAAAAAAGAGATTGGACAAAGTGATTGTAAACCCGAAGACTTCTCCTTTGTAAGATGTAAAATATTAAAATACGAGATCTCGCTTAGTAATGATACATTGTCGATGATTTTCTTTTGATTTATTTCCTTCCCCACTGTCCCTCGCAGCGACGAGATCGTTTTCAATTTTATTTTCTTTTTTTATATACTTTTTTTATTCACCAGGATATCCTTTGAGGATGTTCCCGATCCGTCCAGTAGAAAACTTTGGTCACGAAGATGTAGAACTGAATGAAATTAACGGCGATCGTGGTGAGCAGTTCCATCGTGATTTGCCATTTCGCCGGTTTCTCCATGTTGAGTCGGAGACATATGTACGGAATAATGAAGTAGCGCGGTTCGAGCAACAACTGCGGCACCAGAACGACGACAACACTCGCGACGTATATAACTTGCGACAAGAAACGCAAGTGTCTTATGCACGCGAGATGCGCGTATATCGCGAAACCGTAAATCGGCACCAACGCGTAGCGTAGAATGTAGTAGCGTCCCATGAGTCTATTCCACACGTAAAAAACGTAGTGTCGATTGTCCGCGAGCACGTACGGATGTACCAGCGTATTCGAGTGAACGATTATCGTGGCTAGCGCGAGAAGCGCGCTAGTCAGAATCCAACGCTTTCGCGTCCAAAGAAGAAAGTTACGCCAATGCGGCAGCATGTAAGGCCACGCGAAAATCATTGAGAATACGGAATAGTAAAATACCTGAGGCAGATGCACCGTCGCCACGTGAGCGTTACGATCTCCGACTACGATACCGCGATTCCACAACAAAAATAGCAGAAAACCCGCACCGACTAACACATACGGCTTCAAATCGGAATAAAGTCGCGCGATAAACCGGACGAACGGCATTGATCCGTGACTCACGTGATGATAAACGTTGTTCCAAACGAGCTGCAACCCAATCAAACAGTTGTTTTTACATTTTTCAAGGCCACATCCAAATCGGGCTCGATAAAATTTTCATAAAAATTGCACAACTATTTCTGTTTTTTGGATTGAGAATCAGTAGATTTCACTTAAAAAACAAAGTTTGCATAGAAAAATGAAATTTTTATTTATAAAAAATTAGGAATGAACGAAAAAATTAGAAAAAATAACTTTTCAAGCAGAAAATCCCAATTAAAGGAACGTTTATATAAACAATTTATTCACCTTTGCGTGCATCGGGGTGTTTTGAATTTTCCGCGACACAAGAGCTTCGATGCTTCTGGGAGTTTCCGCTTCGAGCAAATCGATCGTTCTCTCTGCCGCGAGAACGGCGACCCAGATTACATTTGTTTGTCTGACGAGTATGGACAGCGCACCTAAAACATTAATCAGAAATCCGTAATATTGTTGAAAACTACAAAAAAAAAATGCATAATTTCGTTTGCCTTACCGACGATGGCGGCTGTTTTGTAACGGTGTCGCAGATGCATCAGCGAAGTCAGGAGAACAAGATTGACGGACGCTACGTCGGTGTAGTAGAGGAAGAACCAGAAGAAGAGAGGCGGAAAGAGCGTTAACGCGAAGGCGAATCCCAGAAGCGTCCAAGAATTTTTCTCCTTTCTCTCTTCTCCATTCCAGTAATTCGTCGCCTCGACTATCTTGTAGACGAGATAAAAGTTCAAAAACGTTCCGAGCAAATTTATGCAACGCATGAACGTTATTGTGCAGAGATTCAGCGGCGCCAGAGCCAGAAGCGCTATTAAGTACAGTCCAGGCGGCGTCGTTATTTTTTTATCCCACTGAAAAACCATGAAAAAACAAAGAAAATATCAATTAGCGACTGATTTCGACGTTCTGTTTCGATTCTTTTGGGTATCGCGGCTCGCACTGACTTCGAGAAACTTTCCCTCGCAATAGCGCCGCGTTTGTCCGACGTGAAACTCTTCGTCGATGTAATAGTGCGGCTGAACGTTGTTGAGATAAACGAAAAACAACGAAGTCGCGACAACGAACGAGAAAACTATCGCGCCCTGTTCCCAATGACGCCTCGACGCGAGAGTTTCGCCGGTTTTCGACATTATCGAACGGTTTTTCCGCGACTGCACGAGTTATAAACAAAAACGCCGCGTAAACATAACCAAACTTTTCGGAGAGACGCTCGACAACGCGAATGCGATGAATGAAGGTTGGCTTATCGCGCTCGGTCGTTAACGCGTTCGATTCGAACGTTCAATTTGCGTAAATTATTCGTCGGTATTTAAGACCGTTGATCGGAACAGGCACTCGACGATACTCATTTCCAAGCCGGTATGCGGTCGTGTCGTCACAGTGTTTATTGTTGTAATCGAACTGGACGCGAGATACGAACGCGACAGGGATGCAATCGCTGTGACCTCTGCCAGCGCGCGCGCATGCGCTGCACGCGCATACGCGCGTTGCGAATGGGGAATCATCACCCGAATTTTAACGAGTCTTCTTATCTGCGGATCGGATTAACGAGAAAGGAAAACGAACAAAAGAAGCTTCAAGTATTTGAATTCACGATTAGAAAAATGAAGTTTCGCCAATGCGTGGTACCTGCTATGCAGCTGTCCGGTACGAGCGAGGCCGGCAGATGCATAGTGTATAGACATTGTATCGCGGTACGCGCGACACCCTCACTAATTAGCGTGATGTGAAACTTGTATGCGTGCGAGAGAGATAGAGTGATTGGCGCTCTCGGCGGAGTGAGAAGGGCACACCGAGAGTATGTTGCACATGACGTTAAACTTTTTGTTTTGCATTCTATTAATGAAGTAAAAACCGGTAAAAAAAATAAACTCGTAAAATTCAACGACCCGTTCGTTGGGTTTTAAAATCCACTCGATACAGGCGTATGGAGCTCGTACGTACATGGATAATACATTTATTTTCCGTTTGGTCGCACATACTTTATACTTCGCGCACTCGGAAGCTTGTTGGTAATAGTTTTGCGTTAGAGAGCGATTGACTAAATTGATTCGGATAGTTTTCTCTTAAAAAATCGACAAAGAGCAAGGCGGTTGCGAAAGTTTTCCGCGCAACTTGGATCGGTGGCCTTTCTGTAATTTTCATGGATATTTCGTAATTTCTTCGCTATTATTGGGAAAGGGATTGGAAGTAATCGTTCGCGGGGTAAGTTCTATTCCGGAAAATGGCGTTTAAATAACGTAATGATTCATGCATTTTTATTATTGTTCGTAAAATACCTGTAAACAGTTATCAGCATTCATACGAATTTTTTCGTACTTTCATTTATAGCTTAAAATCCAATCAGCGAACTAAAACGCTCCAACGTTTTTGCTCACTCACCAAAAAGTCATCTTTGATCCCCGAATCTCGCTCATCCCGTTGCCGCCATGAAAGACGATGGAACGAACGCGTAGTCGGACGAAGGCGATATCTCTGTCGTGACAATATCTTCGAAGGGTATCCTTTCGAATTTATAGATCATCTTGTCGCAATCGTAAATAACCGTCTTTGACACGTGTTTCAAGAATGCTTGGCAGAAGTTTATACAAGTATTCGGATCCCAGTAGGCCTAAAAAAAATTAATCAGTTCATTTAGTAGAATTTCAGGGACAGAATCGGTATTGTTTTTTGCGAAACTTCTTTTACTTTTCGATTTCCGGATACCAACCGCTTCGGTTTACTTGTTACTTTTTCCTCTTTCCCTTTTTTTTCCTTTAGTATGTAAGTAAAGAGAATCTACCTTCGACATGTCGACGATTTCCGGTAATCTGTAGTTTTTGAGTTCGTGAACGATACCCTCGTCGTCTCTGAAGCCGCACAAGACATTGTCGATGCCGACGAGGAAGCTCTGCGACCACCACTTCAGCAGCTTGAATTTTCGAAAATTTCGATCCTGTCCCTCGTGCTCAATCGCTTTGCTGGTCTTCAATTCAACGAATTTCAGGTCACTCAGCGGCAGCGGATCTTCAAGCTTTTTCTCGGATGTAACGCCGTCCATTTCGGCGCCGTACATGATCGTGTGATCGCCGAAACGTCGCTGAAACATGCAGCAGAACTCTTCGGCCTCGTTGACCGGAACTCCGGTATCGGGAGGTTTGTCAGGAGCATCTTAAATTGAGAATAACAAAGGTAGTAGGAAAAAAAGGTCTACAAAGCATCGAATTTGCTCGGCGAACAATGCATTACCCGATAGAATGTATTTCTCAAATTTGAAACCCCATGACATGAATTTCAACATGTCCTTGGGCATGTTGGCGTTTCTTCTTTTTTCCTCTGGGGTCTTGAAGGCGCAAAGGTAAATTGTTCCTCTCCATTTGGCAGCGCATATTATCCAAGCATCTCTGGGCGAGTACGGAGTGCAAAGAAGAACGGTGAGTAGTCCTCGAAAGCAGACAAAATCCGGCTGTATCCTTAAAAAAAATTTAAATAAATTAACAAATAAATAAATAAATAAATAAATAGATAAATAAATAAATAAGTAAATAAATAAATAAATGAACGAATAAATAAATAAATAGATAAATAAATTAACAAATAAATAAATAAATGAATAATGGGCCGGAATATGAGAACAGTTCACGTATGACGTCTCTACCATTTCTTAGACTCAGCGGGAGCTTTAATCTTCGCATGATTCGCCTGGATCCATTTCAGCAGATTGTCTATCCTCTCGTCGTCTGCCGAAGGCGATTTTCTCTGAACCGACTCTATGCCCTGATTCAGATCGAAATTAACGTTTTTTTCCTTTGGAGGAACGTAGTACGACAAATTCGACGAGTCGGCCAAGTGGGTTCGATTCCCGTCGAGACTGAAGTAACCGACGATCTCCGGCTCGGCGATATCATCGATACTTTTTTTCGATCGCCAGGATCCATGCTTAACCTGAAACGCTCCTCCCCGGTCGGACCGTCCGTGTGACCGATTGTGCGCGTGACGCCGCGAATCCGAATTCATTTGTATGCCGTGCTCACAGATTGATTTGAACTGTGTTTATTATTTTTTGTTTGTCAGAGCACTTGTCACTTAGAACTTCATATGCACGATCGTCGAGAATTCTACTGCCAAACAAACGTAGTAAACACAGAGCCCCCATTGTAACGGAGCGTCCTCATTGGTGGATTTTTCATACATTATCCGCAGCACTCGCGGCTCTCGATTAACCCTTTTCCAATGTTCGTTCTCTTTCGGCATGCACCAAACGACCATTGTTCGTGTCTTTTCTCTCTAAACGGATCTCTGATCACCTATAATTTGCTTTTCACTTCGAAAATCATCGAGATCTTCGCTGTCAATCAATCGTATGTTGCACAAACAGCATTTGAACGGAGCGTTCCCATTGGTTGATTTTTCATATACGATCCGCATTCGCGGAATTCTCTGCTGGATTAACCCTTTCTCGCTGTTGATATTTTTCACCGCGTACGAGACCGACCGCCGTTTTCGTTGGTTTTTCGTGTCGGACTAACCGGCAGCCTCTTATTTTTCTGTGTCATTCTCGTTCGTTGCTCGTTTTGACGATTTTTATAGGTTGTACGCATAAAAAAACTCGTCTCGTCGTGGAAAAACGCTTCTCACAAGTAGTATACGATGTCAAGATGATTCACAACATCTACTCGTAACCTTGAAAACTTAATAAATAAATGAAAAGATTAAGCAAAAAGAAGAAACCTAATTTTGCAAAATCAAAAAGATGACGACACGTGAGATATTGACCATTCAGTTGGGACACTACTCGAATTACGTCGGAACTCATTGGTGGAATTTGCAGGTACGTTAAAAAAGTAATAAATAAGAAATCCGTGCGTTTTTGTAGGCTCCGCAAAATATTTTGTCGTATAGAATAATATTTTCTGCAACTTCCAGTACTTGCCCATCTCAATAAACAACAATAATAATCATTATAATCAATGATAATCATAATAATAAATAATAAATATAATTATGATAATAATAGTTAATAATAATAACAATAATAATAATTTTATTATACAACATCCAAGCCTCGAAATTGCATTTTAAATAATTTTTTATGCATTTACAATTGCAGGAAAGCAATTTTTCATATGACGCCGCCAATCCATCGGAAATAAACAATGACGTTCTGTATCGCGAGGGCGAGACGCCAAGGGTAAATATTATCATCGTCATTCGACGCGGCTGTTGTATCACGAATGCATAATATTTCAGAGGGAGGTAACGTTCACGCCACGACTATTGATAGTCGATCTCAAGGGTACGCTGGGCTACTTGAACGAGCGTGGTACCCTCTACGATAGTTCGCACTACGGAGACGATCCTCCTCCGCTGTGGGAAGAGGATGGCTTGGAAATAAATGCTGAAACTGAGATTCCCAAAGCCCCATTCGTGAAGAGTCTGGAGGAATCTGCTGAGGCGAGTGCGTCGAAAAAAATCGATTTGGAGCAAGAAATAAACAGCTGGGTCGATTACCTCGTTCCGAGATTTCATCCGAGAACGGTGAACGTCGTCAGGGATTACAAGCACGAGTGCACCGACCAGCCGTTCGATGTGTTCAATTACGGAGAAAATTTGTGGAAGAGCGAAGAATTCGAGTACGACTTCTCGGACAAGATACGGGCGTACGTCGAGGAATGCGATTCCATGCAAGGCTTTCAAGTGCTGTTGGATTCGGACGACGGTTTCGGCGGTCTCGGTACCGCTTGCGTTCAGCATCTACGCGACGAGTACGGCAAGAGTGTACTAGCGTTTCCTTGCATCGCCGGTAAAAACGGCGAGCCGACGGCCAAGGATTTGGTGAGGGTCGTGAACACGGCGCTTTGCTGGCAACAACTCGCCGAACACTCGTCGTTGTTCAGTCCGCTCTGTTGCGGCCAGAAAGGTTGGCCGCGAGCGGGCGAGCCGCGTCTCTTCAAAAATCTCAGTTACGACTCGGAACTGAAGTATCACAGCGGGGCTCTGTTGGCGACCGCCCTCGATACGCTCAGTCTGCGTTACAGATTGAAGGCTTATCCAATGTCGGCGCTGTCGGATTTGTGCGCCGATCTCAACAAACTCGGGCGCAAAGCCGCGGCGACGAGCCTGAGTCTTCCGTTTCCGATGACCGTGAAACGCGATCTCATCGACGTGCTCGACGATTTCGAGGGCCCTCTGTGGACGAGCTTGACGCCGAATTGCGAGATTCCCGAGGACAAACAGATGCAAAGTTTGGCGCTTCGCGGCATCGCCGAGGAAAGACTCAAGAGACCGATGCCCGAGGCGAAGAAGCAAATGGGAAAAGCCGCGTACAGATGCTCGAGCGTTCACGAAATGATGACTATGTATCTGGCTTACACTTGCCATGCCTCGGCTACTTATCTCACGCACGCCAAAGTCCCGTTGAAGATCGTCGATCCGTTTCCGAAGATATTCAACAACAATGTTCACGCGAATGGCGATATCGCTGGCTGGCCGATCGGCGATGGTACGATTACAATTCTCTCCTTTTATGCACGAAGAATATCACAAAAATATTAATATATCCATTTGAATTTAGTAATTGCGACAGCATATAGAATTACGAAAAAATAACAGTAATGAGCTCTTCTGAAATGAACTTTTCACGATCTATGGTCTTTTTTACGAGTTTTTGTATACTCTTTTTTTCTATCGTATCATGTTTCGTTTTTTCCGCTTTGCGTTGTGATTGTATAGTTCGATAGTTTGTTCTGCGTAACGTGTACTTTGCTAATAATGAGATTTCTTTCTTTGCCAATCGTATTACCTTTTCTTCGAATTAATTTTGTTTTCTCGTTTGTCACAGTCGTAAAATCAGTTCCGGTCCTGGCCGGATTGCATAGCGGCAGCACGCTATCGAAGATGTTCGAGTCCCTACACGAGCAGGCATCGCGAGTGAAGAATATCAAGAGGTTCCACGTATTCGGCGACTCGGGCCTCGAGCAAGACGATTACACCGAGTGCCTCAATCACTTGCTCGACAGCAAGGAATCCTTCGAGGATCATTACTGCTGATACTTCGCAACTTTCGGCATCGAAACATCAAGAACATTCGAAAGTTCATGCGGACTGAACGACGATGAATCGATGATATTGACGATATTATGGGCGAAATCGGAAGCGGAACGACGATACAGTATATCTGCTATAATGTTTCTACAGTCATCGCGACAGAAGTAGACTTTCACGTCGTCGATAATCAAATTTTCGCGCAAACTACCTCACCAGACGCTCGCCTGTATTTTACGCATTAAATACATTTTTTCAGACTAAACATTGTGTCCTGTTGGATGAGATCTCCGCCTGGGTAGTTAGAAGCCGAGAGTGATTCGTAGCCGGAAACAACTTCGCAATCGCGCTCACGTCGAGCCGACGCGAGAGCGAATGACGCGTGTAATCGGTAATTCGCGTGTTTCGAATCTTCATCGGGGTGGAAGTTACCAGCGGGGTGGAGAGATACGTGAGAGAGCTCGAAAGTGGGCGCGAGACAGGTGCGGCTCAACCATGCGAGCCCTAGAAACGAACGATAGACATTTTTGGGCCGCGAATTTATTAATTAGGAAAAAAAGGAACGTAGACAACGAGCCGCGCGAGGTACTATTAATTTGCGTAAAAGGCTCAACGATCCATTTCCGTTCTTTCATCGACCCATCATTATCTTTCTCTATACAAGCCCGAACGCTTTTTTTTCCTTTCAATACCCACGCGAAGCTTCACGAACGCGAGGCCTTAAATAACATCAGTCTGTCTCGCAATCGTCATATTCATTCGGTAAAGTGAATCGGCATAGAACCTCCGTGGAAAATGGGAGCGCCGTAGTTGTGTTCGGCGCACCCCACGGTTATTAGAAACTATTTCGTATCGAACATCGGGGTAGTCGGTCACGAGGCCTTCAGCAATTTTCCAGTACCCTCATTCGTTCCCACTCGTCTTCCAGGGTAACTCGCGTTTTTTTCGTTCCGTCTCGCGAAACGAAAATGGGCAACAAAGTGGCGACTTTTACCGAGGAGCAGTTGGAGGACTATCAGGATTGCACGTTTTTCACGCGAAAGGAAATACTCAGGTAACGATGGAAGTACATTTTTTTCTATCGGGAGATCGAGGTCTCTTCGACTCGCGATAATTAATGCTCGAGGTATCCTATCTATTGCAGAATCTTCAAGCGTTTCCGTGAGATGGGAGATCCGGGAATGGTGCCGCAGACCATGACGCCGCAGGAAGCTTCGAATCTTCGATTGCCTTCGTCCTATTTGGCTCGCATACCCGAACTGAAGGTAAATTCTCCGAAATATCAAGAGCACGACTCTGTCGCATCTTCGACGAGAAGAAAAGTCTAATCGGAAAACATTGTTCGTTTCAGGAAAATCCATTCAGAGAACGAATATGCGAGGTTTTCGCGAATTCGGAGGCGAACGGTAGAGTCGACGACGGCATATGCTTCGAGGAGTTTCTCGAGATGATGTCGGTCTTATCGGAGCAAGCGCCGCGGGATCTCAAGGTGTTCTACGCCTTTAGAATTTACGGTACGCAACGAGGAGCGATCGTGAATACGATAATGACACAGACGCAGAAAGGTTTACTAATAGCCCACAAGGGTCGCGTCGTGTCACTGATAGATTCTCTCGTTAGCGTGGGATTCCCGAGCCTTCATCCGACTCCGACAATGAACGATAATGATATGAGCGCTATTACACATGCGAGTTTACCGTTACCTCCGTCGTTGTGTCGCCGACTACACCGCGGTTTATGGAGTGACCGTAATCGAGACGAGAGAACGACATCCTCTCGTTGTCGTTCCTCGTAATCTCGCACGATCGATCGAATAATCGGGCGTATCGCATTGTTTGCCTCTTTGACAGATTTCGACGAGGACGGAGTGCTGGGCACGGCGGACCTCGAGAGAACCTGCCGTCAGCTCGTTAAAGGCGGCCTCGCCGCCGACGAGGTCGACACTATATGCCGAAAAGTCCTCGAGGAAAGCGACATCGACGGGGACGGTGCACTCTCGTATCTCGAGTTCGAGCACGTCGTCACCAGAGCGTCGGACTTCCTGTCGACGTTTCACATACGAATATAAGCAAAGAAGAGCGAAGACGAAGGAAGAACAACGAAAAGTCGACAACGTGAAACCACTTCATAAAAGTATATCTTGATATTCGTCGTTGCTCTCTCGACACTCGTACGTGTCTACAAATATGAAAATTATTTGTCGTTAACACACTTTCATTTTTATATTTCTTTTTTCTTTTCACGTCTCGGTCGCGATAACGCTTTCGACCTCGCGAACTTAGCCAGACGCCTCGAACGCTTAAGTATCTTTCTTGAACCTTCGTTGACCTCGAGCGAAAATGTTCGTTCTTTTTTTTTTTTTTTGCAAACGGGGTCGCAGCGAAATTCGACGAAGCGGTGTGTGTGTAGAGGCTTGTAGTTGAACGTGAAACATATACACGGCGTTCCGGTTAAAAAAGCAGTATATGCATACGAGAGAGGTTCGCGTCGGTTGGTGCGGGAGGTAAAACGTAACGCTCGGTACTCGGTGTAGAGATATACGAATACGCGTGTGCATGTATGTGTTCGTCGACAAGCCGTGGAGGGACCCCGTGAAAGAAGAGGACGAAGAAGTCAGCGACGACGGTTCCACGGACGGTTCTCTGACCCGCGCGACTGGTTTTCCTTCGTTCCTCACTGCCGGCATCGCTATCATTCTCGCTCGGTGTGCCTCGTAAGAGACGCTAATTTATCGTTCGTGCTTGGGTAAATTGGAATAGGGGGAGGGCAACGAACGATTTACATAAATAATATCTCTCCGGCGTACGTCAGTGAGCGAGAAATCCGGCGTGTCGGAGATGATGGTAAAAATCGCGTCGGGCGCGCTCGCGCGACACCGCACGACCGGCGAGTTTCCGCACTGTCGCCGCAGAGGCTGCAAACTACATTCGACGCAAAGAGCTCGCTGGGAAGATATGAAAAGAAAAAAAATTCGAGTATGCAGGAAAATAAATCGCGACACGCGCCCGCGTAATTCACTCCTAAATGTACTGTAATAGCGGCCGAGAAAGTTAGAAGCGTTAAAGTCACCGACCTTACGTGGGCATTCGAGTGAAAGAGCTTCGAAGCGTGCCAATAATTTTCTACCGTTTACCCCGTGACGCGCGATTGTAAAGAACGACACCAGGACTCTTTGTAAATTCATCGGTCGGTCTCCCGTACGTCACGTGCACCGCGTGGCGTTGCCTTGTTTGCTATTCGCTCGAAGCTCCTCGCGAAGCCACGCGAACGCAAAACTTCGCAGTCGTGACGATCCCAGGACCTCCGGGTTGATCCTCTTCCGCGTTTGCCACAGAGCCAAGCTTCGATCAAGCCAATTTAACGTGTTCTATTTTTCCTTTCTTCTTTCTTTCATTCGAACGTAGGATACATTTCTCGTCTCGCGCATACGAAATTGCAGGGAATGAAGATTTCATTCGGTTAACGTATGAGTACTTCGGAGATTTGTGATAGAAAATGGAGCACAGCCTCGTATACTACCATCCGCAATTCACCCTTTTCTCTTTAGTTGCACAAGTGCTTTTTCACACTCGTCCACAACTGGATTCGTGAGTTGCACTTTTCGCTATCGGCTTGTTACGATTTCGACGGGTCCACAATTTGCTTAGGCAATTAAAAAAAATCGATATAATGCAGAAGAGTGAAAGATTTTTAAAACTACGATAAAATAAATATAAAATATTAATAAAAGAAATTAGCCAACTAACTCCACATCTGTTCCTCAAAATCGTGACTGTGGAAACCTGCGCTGATAAAAAAAATTCCATAGGACAATATTTTCTGTCCATGCAACTATCATTTGAAATAATTTAAAAAAATCTTCTCATCAATGAAAAAAATTAAATTAAATAAGTGCATCCCAGCGAGGATCATGTCCAGAATACTTCGGCGAATAAAAGGCAGCGCCGAAATTGAAGATACGATAAAGGGTAGGTATATTTTTCGAGGTGTGCATCGAAGTAAGGCGAGGGAGGGGGGGGAGGGGCAGTTATGGTCGGTCCGACGGTAACAACCCGAGAGAGTCGTTCCTCGCGGTGGCTTCGAAGTCTCGGGAGCCCTCTTCTCGGTACCAAGGCCATCCGGTTACTTCTCTCGGCTGGCGGAGAGGTCCCCTCGGGCCCGTTCCGTGTGGGCCCAACTCTTGCCTCTCCCTCGTCTCCTCGCGCGTTCTTTCGGCTTGCCTCTTCGGGCCTCTCGTCTGACCCCCGTGGCGGCCGTGGCTTCTCGTGTACCAACCGCGTCTCCGCACTTTTCTTCATCGTCCGCTTCATAATTTCTTCCTTCTCTCGTGTGCCGTCTATAATATCCGTGATGCCAACTTCGCCTTCGCTGAAAGTTCACATGCGCTTCTTTTTTTGTTCGCAGGGTTTCGTGTTTCCGAAGCACACACACACACACACCGGGGGAGCCGAGCCGGTTGATCGAGCCAACGTTCGCTCGGGCAAGATCGAGGGAGCTTAGCAACATTGTTGCTCGACGGCAACAGCTTCGACGGAATTAATTGCAACTTGTATCTGTCCGGTGGACCTCACACGCTCGTCAGATTCGAATTCACGAGGATCGCCCGAGCGCGAACAAACGCTCCGGAGTAATGGCAAGGAAGTCAAGAGTCGCAGCATCCCACGGAAGGAAGATGAGAGATTAACGAAATTTATCATGGACACGCCGCGAGAGAAATCTTAGAGCAAAGAGATGCGCGAGATGAAGATTCGGATGTTTGTGTGGAAGAAGAAAGAGAAAAAAAGCCTCGTGAAAAGGAAGAAACGAGCAACGACGGATTCGTCGGCGAGGCGAGGAGGAGATTGAAAGCCGAGCCACGGGGTTGGTAGCCGCGACTCTCGCGAGAGGCACGAAGCCGAGAGAAGATACGAGGGAGCCTGAATTTCCGAGCCGAGTTTAACGGTCGAGCGTGGGCGAAGAGATGAGGAGGCCGAGGGAATCGTGTAGCATGGCCACGAGAGAAGCATCTCTCGAAGCTTCTTCGAGCATCCGCGGAGAGAAGGCCCCCGCCTCGTATGCCCTCGTGTACTCTCCGCGGTATAATGCCGGAGATACATGTAGGTATATACGGCGGTGCGGTGTAAGAGAACGAAGAAACGAAAGAAAGAAAGAAGAAGAAGAAGAAAAAAACATCTTCTCTTGTAACGAAGTTGAACGCCATGAGGAGAGACTCTCCTGGCCGTAGCTCCGCTCGCCCGGCACGTTTCGCGTGAGAGGATTGCGGTTTGTCCGGCCCACTCTCGAGGGCCCCATTTGCACACCGAGGAAACAATAGTCTTGTATACGTACCGAGCGTATATACACAGTACGCTTCGCGTTTATAACGCGAAGGATTCTTCGAGTGAAGAAAAAAAACGAAACTATGCCCGACGCGAGCGAAATGTTGAGAAATTAAATTTGCTCCGACATCAAATTTGCAGAGATGACAGTGAAGTGTCGCCGGTGCGTCGGGATCGGCGCGGAGTATTCTTCGCCTCGACCGAACGGAGACAATGTTTGCCCTCGCGCGCGACGATGATTCGACAGATACGCATTATTCCGTAGTAACTATCCTCATACCCTTTTCTTTCGTCTCGAAGATTCAATACGAAAGAATGATTTTCCATAGGAAGAATGAATGAAAAATGATGAAAATGAGGATGCGAGACGATGGAACGAAGAGGAAAATGCTGTTTCAGATTCGTTCATTTCAAGGACACTTTTTCGTCGACTCTCGAGGGTAGCGAAAGGGCCAGGGCGAAAAAAAAAGCGTGCGGAGCCGGGAGAGTCGAAATAATAAGCGAAGAAGCGATGGCAGCCGTGTACATTCGTGTGGTCGAGTGGTCATCGCTGTATGGTCGAGGTAGAGATACATCGAAAGCCGACGAGGAAAAGAGAGCAAGAAGAATGAAGTAAGAGAGAGAGGAAAGGAAAAAATCCAAAAAGGAAGAAAAAGAGATGAAAAAAAAGAAGAACAAGCAACAGAGAAGAGTATACGGCGAGCGGCTGTGTAGCTGAAAGAGGGGAGCTAGAAAGGGTTCCGAGGAGTCGGTTGGCCAACGGAATGCGGCTTGACCGGCCGCTCTCGGGCAGCATCCCCCGCCTCCTCTCACTCGCCGACGTGGACCCATCGGAGATTGTGCCCAACCGCCGTTGGGCCTAATGGGCCTCCATTGGGATGCTCGAATATTCTTTCCACTATCTCTCGGACATCTCCTCTTTCGTATACACATATATATGCATCTGTATATACATATATATCTCTCCCCCGTGTTACCGCGGCTTGAGAGAGAAAGAGAGAAAAAGAGATCCGCCCGTGAACCAACGAACGAGCAACCATTTTTAACGCTCTACACACCAGCATGAGCTTCGATCGCACGCCTCCACCGTAAGATATACCAACGGCAAAAGCCACCAGCGGCAGCGGTCCAGCATCCACGCTCGCTCGCCGAGACTCAAACGGGGTCCGGCGCACACGCTTCGGAATCTCTCGACCGCGACGAAGAGGACTACTATCGTTTTCCATTCGCGCGTCTTATGCCCACGAAAAATCTTCGATGTAAGCCTCGTTTTTAGCGCTTCGCGAACTTAAAGAGCATATCCTCGAATTCTTTCCTTTTCGCAGTTTTCATGATTTATGTAAATTTTTTCGAGAATCGTTACATAGAGCTTTGGTAGTTTAAGGAGCTTCCATGGAAAAAAGGGAACCGTGAAATTCGATCCGTTACCCATCGTTTGTTGCATCGGGACAACTTATCCAAATATTACGCTTTTTTTCGACACCTTCGAATTATATGATGGTTGGATGGTTTATAGATAACTATTACTACAGTTTGATGCAGCAATATAAAAAAATAATCCGTTTAAAATAATTAAAAGAAAGTGCTGAACTGTTTCAGGAGTTAAACTTCGATTCCTGTTTGAATACTTCAAGTACAAGTTCCCATTCATTATATTGATCGATTCGAAATCTTGTTTGTTGAAACGTTGAAAGGAATTTGAAAAATATTTTTAAACGGTCAGTGGCGATAAATTGACTCGTACAGTAGAAGCTTTACAGTGTCCCGCAGTGTATCGTGAATAATTAACTCAAAAGAGCCTTTATTAGCGTAACGATGTGATTTTTCGAATAACTTGTTGATTGGACCATTTTACCTGACTACCGAAAAAGCAATGCAACATCGGAAAATTTGAACGGCAGTAAGATCTCTCATAAAATAAAGCTCAATCTCGCTCATGGAGCGAATAAATATTCAATATTCGATCTGACACTACCCAGAAAAAAAGATTTATTCAAAATGAGTTCAACTAAATGAAGTTTATTACATTCAAATAAATATCCTTAACTTCGGAGCACTGTGAAATTCTCCCCAATATCGCTATCGTCTTGATTTTCGCGTGGAAAGAAAACGAACGCTTTGTAAAATCTCTAGGTTGCGATCCGCTCAACTTTGTTTTACAATCGTATATGGACGATTTTCAGTAAATTTAATAATTGGAAAATATTATGTTGAATTCGATAAACTCCTTTGTTCGAATGGTACAAAAATGTATTTATCCCGAGCCGAGAAACGTGAAGAGTGAATCAAGAGGCTGGAGCTTTTGGTCTGTGAGTTTGTGGGAATATGATCTCGATGGCCGAGAGTCGAGTATCTCGATTTTTAGCGTACGTCATTCTCTACCTCTCTTACAGACGGTGGGACCCTCCTCCGCTTCTTCGTAACCACATACTTCGACGTTCTTCTCTTTCTCAATATTATCCGGCCCCCCTCGAGAGAAAGAGAACGAGGTAGATGAGACGTTGAAAAAAATGTGTACATGTATATGTATAGATATTCTTCTATAGTTATTATAGACTATTGAATATTATTGTTGGAGAATAGAACTTGGAATGTCTTCCGCAGCATCATTCCTCGAGATGAGGAAGAAAAAAAACGAATTATCTCGTCATAATTTATTCGTCGAGGAAAAGTTCCGGATTGACTTTTCGATTCTTACGATGATCTTTCGATGGGTTCGCCGAGAGAAAGAGAAAGATACGATCTTCTTCATTCAAGGTCAATATATTGTATACGAAGCCTTCGGAGGGTCTGACCCTTGAAACTCGGCTATCTCTTCATTCGTTTCCTTTCTTCAACGTCCCCGGACTCTTCGCGAAGTCCTTCCACGACGAACGGGCATGGAGTTGCCTTCGAGTACGCGGTTTATTACGAGGCATTCGAGCATGTATCATACCTACGTACGTATATCTGAGTCCGCTTTCTTCGTGTACAATGTACATTTGCGTATCTTCTTGCTCCAGCAGCAGAGGAAGAAACAACCGCGAGAGAAGAATATAAGGAGTCTTTAATCGTATGCGCGATCCTGCGGGCTCCCTTATGTTTATTACAGCTCGCGATGCCGCATTATCTTCCTTTAAGCGCGTATCTTGCTCTGTGTGCGAGCGACGATCTTCACTCCCACACGAAAGGTCTATTGCGAATTTCAAATATTAAAAAAAAAAATTATGACGACAAATCGCTTTCGCGACGTTTCGTTTTTCTTTTTTGACATTCGTGAGATATCAGAGATAAGGAGTTAATCGAAAATTTGCCCGAATTTGCTTAACGAGAGACACGCGTGACTATTATTTTTTAATATATTTTTTTTTGCACGAAAGAAAATAAAATAAGAACGAAATTTATCGCGGCAAATCTATCCTGAGCGGGGCAACGACGGCGCTTCTTTGATTTCACTCGAACGATCCTTCATGCCTAAATTTATTCCACGAACGTTTATCGTCGAAGCGGGAGTTGCGGTACGTACGCGGAATCGGCAAGAACCGTGTGAACTTAAATTTTTTTTCGGTTTTTTTTACTACAGTCTTTAATATTTCATTGGCGCGCTGCGATGAGATTGATATTTTTTATAAAATCTGCAAAATCATCCGAACACGACGAAAAAGAAAAAAAAGTGTTTATCTAATCTTTTTTCAATTTTTGAATTTTTAATTTTTAATTTAAACAATTCCCATTGTTCTTGAAAGAATCGAACAAATATTTCAGAAAATTTTGTAATGCTCATGTCTCGTTTTTTTCCTCGTACGATGAGCGATCGGGGGTTTTCCGAGATTTCATCGGCGATCGAGGAAACATGAGTGTTTTTTGGTAATGTTTACAAGAAACGTATTCTCGCATACAATATAGTACGTTCTTCGGATTCAGCCAATGTGGTAATTGCTACGATACACCAAAAAAAAAATTTAAATAAAAGTCATCAAATTCCTCAAACGAAAGATTTCTTGGAAGGTCTGACGAGTGTCGCCATGCTCACTTGTATGAATCAACTAGAAAGTCACAATAATTACTACTGAAACGCCTTGATTTTGCATAATAATATTAATAATGAATGTTATTAAAAAATTAACGAAACAAAGTTGTTCAACAAATTATCCAGCAATTTAATGTTTTTCTCTCAAATGAAAATAATTCCTGAATTTTTCTGAATCATTTTTTTAGAATTAATTCTTACTATTTAAAGTTGTGTTTTCCTTCGTTAGTTTCGACTGAAAATCGCAGTTTTTAGTTGCTTGAAAAAGTTGAAAAAAAAAAATCATACGTATTCAGATAAATTATCGAAATATTTTTATTTGAATAACAAATTAAGTTGCCGAGTGATTTGCTGAATAGACTTCTTGACAACTAACAACTTTTTGAAATTATTGTCGTGAATTTGATATTCTTAGTACTTTCTGGATACCTCATTTTTTTCGGATTTTTATTCTGTCCGGAAGCTCCTCGAAATTTACGCCGAATGTTTCTTCGGGTTGAAACTATAACGATCCACCCTCCTTAAGCCCTTAGTACCCTCACTGGACATATACGCCAGGCAAATTTCACCAGAATTTCCAAATCCGATATTTTATCTATGCTGAAATTCGTAAAAATGGCTAGATTTTTCGCTGTTCTAAAACACCTAAAATCGCTTTTTCCCATAAAGTAAACCGCAGAAAAATAGTTAAAAAATTTCGTGAAAAATTCGTTCAAAGTGTCTTACGAATCTCATTGATCACAAATCTCTCAAAGGTTTCTAAGGAATCTCGCATGAAGACATGAAAAATGTTTTTTCAACATTGTCAGATTCGGGCGACGATCGGATCCGACCAAAGGTGCCGACGCGGCTACAGTTCGATAGAAATAGAATCAAAATCGGTGACCCAAAGACTCGTTAAACGGCTCACGCGCGGGGTTCTCTCGCAATGTACATCAATCTCGGCAAAGAGAGTATGCGTTTCGATTCGTTGAGGAATCGAGAGTAGAGATATTGCTCGAGAAGTATTATCGCGAGCAAAAGTAATGCAGCCACCGGTTGCCGACTGCGAAACCGGCGTAGATGAGAGGTCCGGTCTGCCTCACTCTCTTCTTCCCCCTTGGCGAAGATACATACGAGAGGGGTCCGCGGGCAGCCTCTTCCATCTGCATAACCGGTATACGGCGCACGGCGGCGTGTATAGTCTCGCGAATATCATCCCGCGAGGCTCGAAGAATCGCGAGGAATCGCGCTATAACGAGAAACGCGGATAGAACTTTAGTAACCGTGCGGAGATTCGTTCAAACTTCTTCTGTCTCCTCCAAAAGCATTCTCTTGATCTCCCTACTTTACAATTAAGTTGATCTTCCCGACTACCCGAAGAATCGCGAGGAATCGCTTTATAACGAGAAACGCGGATAGAACTTTAGTAACCATGCAGAGATTCGTTCAAACTTTTTTTCAAAAGCACTTTTTCGATCCTTCTACTTTTTCGATTCAGTTCATCTTCCTGAATAAACTGTGCATTGGCTCCAACGCCGCTTGTGCAAGGAATTACTTTCGGCGCGAATTCGTTCAAAACGCAAGCAGAATGTGAACTGTTTATAATTAAATCGTGAAGAACAATAATTAAAATTTCTGCTGAGTTCAAGCCACCAAAATCAAGATTAAAGAATATTAATCGTCGATTTCCATAATTATTGTACGGGGGATTAAGAAACAATGAATATTTTCGTCCTTAATTCGATGCCACGCGTGAACCACCTTAAATCTCGTTCTTCGTCTCCTCGTGCGTTCGCGAGTCGTTCGGAGGCTCGAGAAACGGCGAGGAGAAAGAACGGCTCAAAGAAGCGTAGGCGCTGCTGCTGGTGCAGAAAGAGAGAGAGAGAGACTCGACGACCGATGACATCATCGTCTCTGCCCGGAGAATGACTCCAGGCAAGAAGCGTTGGCTCCGAGACGTCGCTGAGAGCTCTGAGAAACGATCAAACGTGATCGTACCGTATACGCGGATTACATGGTAAAATCATCGCTCGCCGGAGCGCTCGTGTTGGTTGATTTCTTCTGCGTCGGACACGTGTACGTAGAATGTCATCGACTATAATCGACCTCGCATTCGTTAACTTACATACTAAAAGTCGCGTTCCCGATAGAGAGAACGTCGGGCTTCTCTCGCGGAACGACGTGATTGTTTGGATAATCATCGAAGCGTATTATACGTATATAGGCAGGATTGGAGATTCGATCGAATTGCTCTGGGCTCTCCCACAGAAACGGTACGACCGGTGTTCAATTTTCGGTACAAAATCTTTTTATCTTTCTTACATTCGATCGGTTAACCTGAATTCTTAACCGTTCTACCATAAAGGTCGCATTTTACATTTAATATTAATCGCAAGTTCGAACATAAATATCGTATCCTTGCGCTTAGAGTTCATTGCGAATTAGTTTGCGACAATTGAAAGGGAATTGCGAACACTTCTCGATGGCGTAAAAATCTGAAAAAAATCATGCATTTTAAATTGACAAGATTAATTTTGCATAATAATAATGCTAAAATGTTATTAGCAAATTGATGAAAAAAACAATACTTCATCAAATTTGCCGGCAACCCGACTTTTTTTCTTAATGAAATATGTTAAACAATTTTGTTTCATCAATTTGTTGGTAACATTTTTGAATGATTATTATGCAAAATGAATCTTTTTTGTAGCTCTAATATGCATAATTTTTTCCCAGCATTATACCTGGTTATCGACTTTTCAGTGCTCATTCAACCGATTGGCACTTCGACCCAAGTTTTTTTATCTCATCGCGGCGGACCGCGTTCGTCGTCTTATTTTTAATATTTTTCTACTGTTTCGAAATATGTTGAAAAATCTTATCTTTGGTCCAAAGCTTTTTACCTTCTTTCACAAACGTTGATCGTGTTTAAAAAAAACGATTGGCAATCTCTTGAAAACGGGTGCAAACATTTTTGGAAATTCTAAAATTACATAAACGGAATTTCAACTGGTTGTATTACCTGCAATTAATCGCTCAAAACATAGAAAAAAACCATTTTACTGTTTTCAAATGGGTGGCTGAAATTGTTCTAAACGACCCATGAGCGGTCTTTTTTACGTTCTTTCCGTGATTTCTTCTTTTCCAAGCACAAATAGAATCTAAACTGGTGGTTGCAAGTTATGCCCAGTAAGTTACACCGAACCGATCTCTCTCACAAAAACATTTAAAAAAAAGTAGCAAAACTAATCATTCTAATTCGAAAAACTTGAATCGAATTACCCATTGATGATTAATCAGTTAGAGTAACGAAATTCGTCGCAGGATTCGAGTGTCGAAGGTTCTCGGGAAATCCGCATCGAAATCTCGCTCGTATCCTTCGCTAGCGAGAGAGCCCAATGGGCACGCTCGTTACTTATCTAGTCGCGTGGAGACTTCAATACCCGGCTATCCGCAACCGCAATGTCGGCCCTCTCTTGTGCCGCCGCGGCGCATCGATGTTTCTTCTCCCCGCGATGATCGAGCGCCGCGGCCATCTTTCGCATTCGCGGATGTGTAGATCTTACCGCGATCGACGAACGAGAACACATTTTCTCCGGAGATGCTGCGAGTTCTCGTTTGCAACGACGAATACCGAAAGAAAGAAAAAAATTGAGTCAAAGGCGACTAAATTTGGGTCGACTAATTCGAGCCATGGGAAGACATTTCGAGATCTTTGCGGTCTTCGAGGTCCCGAGAAAGGAAGAAAAGGTAATGATGCGTCGCGCCCGGTCAGCGGTCGTTGAGAAAAGTCTTTAAATAGATCTCAAAGACAGATTAGGGATCTTTCGAGCTGGAGAACGAAACTATGGAAAATGAGTTTCTCGGTCCGAGGTTTCATATGTCATTAACACCCCTTCGAAGACCTTCTTTTTGTTCCGTCTTCTTTTCATCGAGGGCGAAGATCCTCCGACCGTAATATCCGCTTTAAGGGATTTATCTAACAGGCTGAGAATTCCATCATCATAAATTTTCGAAGGTGGCGCAACGCGCGCCGAAGCGAGGAACGTTTCAATCCTCAATGGCTCCGAGGATATGGACAAAGTAGACAAAAGCCTGACCGATTGCTTTTTAGCGTAATAATACAATTGGGCCCGTCTCAGTGCACGATAATCCTTTAAACGCTAATTGTACCGGGGATACGGCAAACTTGTTTCATTTTTATTGTTGGGGGGTTTCTTCTTATTTATCGTGAATGGAAAATTGTGGAACTTGCATCGGAGTTCGGTCCTGTGTGCGGCTCGGAATGCGAGAAAGAAAAATAGAGGAATAAAAAGAAAAAGGAGGGAAGAAAAGGTTTAGGGCTGTTGCTTGCTGTGACCGCCTGCACCGACCCTCACCGATGCTGTGCAGGCTCACAACGCATACAACTACAGCTGCGTATAAGGCTTCGGAAATATCCCACCTGACTACTATGTGAGAGACCTGACTATAGGGCCTCTCTCGACATTGTTGGCCTTATGCTATAGTTAATCCTACTGGCTCGCCACGGTCAGGATGACCATTTCTATACGGTTTCTGCGGAAATTTCGACGAGCCTGCAGACTCACGAGCGCAATCATTGACAGAATAAAATCGAAAAAAAAATACTGATTTAATAATGAAAAGTTTAACTATTAATGATTATTTGTGTTATTTGTGCACAAATCGACACTCCGGTCCGGTTATTTAAAAAAAAAATTTACTTATTCGATTTAAATCAGAAAAAAAAGTGTATCGGTAACAAAATTCTACGTGGCGACATAGAAGAAGTTTCAAGAATATCGTGTTAGATTGGAAGGAAATTGGCTGAAGCCTTCTCGAGATATTTTTATAACCGATATTGACTTCAAAGTCATTCAATTCTCTTACATTCCTTTTTTTTAATGACATTTTTCGCAATATGCTTTGAAAACGAAAGTTTGAAAAACAAAAAAATGGAAACAGAAACCCCGACTCAGCTGAACCGAAAACGCAAAAAAACCTTTGTGAGTATTATTGCTATTATTGTTATAATTCTTTTCGATATGAATTTATTTTCATTATTGCTTTAAAAAAAAGGGTCTAATCAATCAAAAAAATGTTACGAAACGTTACTATGTTTTTGGTCTGACTTCTCGGGTCCCAATATACGTTCATTATCGATGTAAAACGCAGCTAGAGCGCCTAAGTCGTCGCGCGTCGAATAGCAGCCTTGGGCGTCGATTGGCGTTTGCCCTTCGACTTCCGGCGGACGTGCATCGTCCTTGCTTCGTCGTTTCTGAGACTCGGAATTCACGAAGGTGCGCCTACCTCTCGTCTCTCTCGTCAACCCTGTTATCCTGACTCCATAATTCGTTGATATATAGTATCATAAAGATCCATTGAAACGCTAATTCTCCAAGTTTCCGTGGGTCGGATAAAATCAAAACTGCCGAATGGTCGAAAACACACAAAGATCGCATTTTGTATAGCGACGCCAGCGACGTAGACCGAGGGGTAAAATTTCATCGGGAGGATATATTTGCGAGGAAGCCCTTGTGAAAGGGCGAAAGCGGCAAAAGGGCTTTTGGCAGTTGGGACACGGTTGTGCGTCCCCCCCTCGAGAGACGGCACGAAGAAACTCGGAGCACCGAATTTTTCGTGACCGTTGCCGAGGCCCACGGATACTATAGAAATCGTTTCGCACCTGCCTCGCGCGCTCGCGGTTAAAAAGAAAAACCTTCCTTCTCCTCTTCCCCTTCGAGGAGCCCCCCTAAAGGTCGCTGCAGTAAAGTTTATGGATGTCTCGCCCTCTCCGTGGGCCCCCACGGCGATATCCGAACAGGGTCTAAAAGATTTCGTCGGTTGGGGCCCGCCCGGGCTCCCTCCGACTCTGTCATTCTTCTCCGCTTCTTCGTATCCTTCTTCCACCTTCCACGTATATTTCTACTCAACGATGGCTTGCGCCCGGATTTCGCGATGGCTCGGCTACGCGAGCCGGCAATTATACATCGAATCGCGAGCCACTCGGACAGTGAAACTCCCACGTTCCCCAATTGCTGGAGAAATTATCTGAAAAGTGTTTTCAAAAAGTGAGTCTTGAGATCAAATCATGAAATTCTTAAAATAATAAACTCCCTCCATCGTTTAAAAAGTTTTGTATTACGTCCTTTCTCTCAGTAATATCGTCATTGACGAAACCACGTAGAATACGTTAAATATTCCCAGTGCGCGAAACCCGCGCGAATTTTCCGTACAACGAAAAATCCGGCCTAACGGTCGATGATTCCGGGACAGCGGTCGGTCGTAACTCGCCGCTTTCGATCGTTCCGAAATACATTGTGAAATAGTGAAAAAAAACAATATTTTCGAGCCGGCGGGTCAGAGGCCGAGTGCTTCCCGGAGACGTGAGTCACACAATGAGTTTCCTTCTCGTGGTACGCGAATGCGTCTGACCTTCAGTCAGGGGGGATTGGGGGGGGGGGGGGGGGGGGGGGGATGGGGGGGGCGGGCGACCGAGAGTTCCGTGTGTTTCGCATGGTGTGGCTAAACCATTCCCGTTTGCGTACCGCTCTACGCTATACCTACGATATTATTATAGCGTAGGGTTCCCACTTCGCTCGTGGTTCCTGATACGCATGCGAAATTTCATTCACGCAGCCGTCACGTACGGTCTTCTCTCCTTCCTACGCTATAAACTCTAACGCTACTACACGCATACCTACGATACCCATAGCTCCCAATACACATCGACGGGCCAACAATAACGTGAACCTAAACTCGCTATAACAATAATATCGCATTCCCCGACGAAAGTAAAGAAAGAACAAGGGAGACCGGCGATTGGTTTCGACTTTCAGCCCCCCACCTCGGCGACCGACGGAAAATCATATCGAGAACAAAACTATACCGCAACTCGCATTTCTCCGCAGTGCAAAAATCTTCTCGCGAGTCCGCGACGCGCAAGCGTATCCTCGCGATTCTTTTCGTCGACCCGGCGAAATTCCGCTCCGCACAAGCGCGAAACGGGCGCGCGGCAAGGAAGACGACGACGGGGGCTCGTAAAATAGGAGGCGCAACCACGGAGAGCCGCCGAGGCGAAAAGGGGATGGAACGGAGGGGGAGCCGGCGAAGAAACGAAACGAGAAAGACCTCAGGACCGGCGCGCCGAACACGGGTTTTCTCTTCGCCAAAAGTCTACATATATATGTCTCGCAACTTCATACATATAAATATACTATACACTATATATACATACATTTGGACCACATATAGGACATACTATAGAAGCGGTATAGGTATAAGTACTACACAGCATATACCGAACAGGTAGCATATAGCGCGCTATATCGTTGCGCGACGATTATCCGTCTCTTTTTCGCTTTCACGAATGTGAGTTTGAATTATTTGGCTGTGTTATATTACGGCCGGGTCCGTTCGTCGTATGGGAATCGGTTACGGGGTTCTCCCCGGCTCTCGCCGCGGCCGCGACTATAGCCGACTGGAATGCGACCGTTTTTTTTTTTTTTTTTTTTTCTTCTTCATCTCCTTTTTTTTCCCCTCTTATCCTATCTCAGTCTCTCCTTGGCCGTTTACTTTGCTCACAATCTTTTCTGGCTCTCCTTCGCCTCTTTCTCTGCGCGCTCGTACGCGCCGATATCTGTCTCGCTCGTTTTATACCTGAGGCCCGGTGGAGTCCTCGCGCAGCCTCCGCGCGCGGCGCGCTCAGGTAATCCGGCTTCTCGTCCCTGTGCGTCCGGTCGAACAGCCTCGACCGCCCTCTCTCTCTCTCTCTCTCTCTTTATGTATCACTCTCTCGCTCTCTCGCGTTCCTTCTCTCTCTCTGCCGCAGTTCGGCGCGGCAAAGGAGAACGAGCGAGACGAGGAGCCCATCGGGGAAAAGCCCGGAGCGGTTGGAGGAGAGAGAGAATCTCGAGAGAAAAATGTCCGGGGTGAGGGTGAAGCGAGACGGCGTCGTGGATCTCTGAGAGCCTCGAGGCGGCCGGTATCAAAAGGTGGGAAAGAGGCACGAGGGGAGAGCCATCGGAGCGAGAGAGAAGTCTCGATGAACAGATCGACGAGGGAACTCGAAAAGGGAGTATGTATGTATCATTATAAGGTATGCGTACGAGGCATCGAAGGGAACGACGCAGAGATCGAACGATCGAGAAGACTCCTCGATCGTTAGAGCCGAGAGAATAATCTCAAGCATTGTTATTTTTCTTCGACTCGCGAAGCACGTAAGCGCGTTAATTCCCGACGCGAATCATCACAATCGAGCTCTTTGCGCGTCGAATACATCTCGATTATGGAAAATTACGCGTGATAATGCGTAAACGAACTTTCGAATCGGAGAAGAAAAATGTGATTGCGAGGCTTGGAATTTTATAAACATTTTAGTGTGTACAATACGGTATTTTTGTTCAATCGATAATCGCTGATGGAAGTTCCGCATTAATGGAGCTTCCACTGTACCCGGTGTATGTACTGTAGCTCGGCTCCAAAAACTCGGTTCGCTCGGTTGCTGACGTACGAGAGATCAGCTTTTACTGTACCTCGAATCCTACACATCGACGGGCGCGCGCGCGCACACACGCGAAGCTAAGGGAACGGAAGGTGATCCCCTTCGGAGTCCGCCGAACGAGAGAGAGCGGAGAGGGGGCGAGGAGGGGAGCCGCGCGCGGGAGGTGAGCGAGCGTCGCGACGACGAGAGAAGAGGAAGAAGAAGAAGAAGTAGCAGAAGAAGAATAAGGTAGGAGGGAAAAATAACGAACGGGAGTGAGAGAAGCGCTCGGAGGCCGAGGCTGACGTCACGAGCGGTTGGATTCGAACGGGCCAATCCGAGCCGGTCTCGCGGACGAAGCAAACGCTCTGGTGGGAGACACGAGGGACACGCGAAAGGTGTGCGTGACCCCGGTCTCGGACCAGCCGGGGCGCGGGGCCAGTTTCTCAGTGAGTGCGGTAGTGATCTCATCTCCGACCGCGCGCGCCGGGCCCAGGTGTAAAACTTGTGCTCTCTGCACGCTTGAATTTTCTCCGACGTTACACGTCGACTTCGTAAATTATTATTGTCGCTTTTTTCCCTCGACACGCATCACGAATCATGATTCTTCTTCATCTCGAGGAAAAAAAGGGTGCACGAGACGATACTACGACGATATATATTCATATATATCCTCTTTTTTTCCTACAATCAGGATGACGAGATTTTTTTCCCGATCTCATCGACACCGACGGCAGACTTCCGCGATACACAGGTACGTTGCAATTCCATCGTTTAGTTTCCTATCTTTTTCTTTTATAGATTTTTTAATACAAAATATTCCGAGCTCACCCGATTTTTTTCTATCGAGACACAAGTTCAGAACGGGAGAAAAAAAAGCGCGTACAGAAAAGCTTGGAAGCACGCGGCGTGGCCTCGCGCAAAGTTCCACGTATTCACGTATATTCGATCATTGCCGCCTCTTCGTTTCATTTCCATCCAACGTGTTATTTTTGTAGATTCAATCATTTTCATTTTTTTCCCGTAGTTTTCATAATTTCGGAGCTAAATGACTATGGAATGAGTTTTATTGAAAAATCGCATTGCGGATCGATCGAACGGATCGTCGAGACATCGAGTGTAACGAGCACGACCGTGTGAAGGTCGCGAGCGTTTCTCTAGCCTGTACATATGGTTAACCTTCCCTTGGAGAAGGCGCGGGAGCAGAGTCGATATAAAAAATTAAGTTCCCACGTATAGACCGGAAAAGCCTCGCGCGTTCCTTCACGTATGTATCCTACGCGCGCACACACGCGCGCGTACATACGTGTGGAATCCAGCGGCACGTTACATACCGCGTCCGTACTTTCCAACAACGATCTTCGTCGCCACGCTTCGGTGTCCATCTTACCATTTTTAGCGTGCGAATTTCCACGGTCCTCATAGCAACAGGTTGTGTGTGGGTCTTGGGGGGTATTACCCATCACACAAGTCGGCTGGACGTTACTCTCGTCGGTTGGCGCGAGGGGGGGCTTTCGAGTCTTCTCTCCTCGGGGGGGCCGGTTTTGAGGAGGGGGGGAGGGGGGAGAGGGCTCTCCGTATACCTACCACGTATCGCGCGGATGAACGCGCCAACGAACGCGCATGGAAATTCGCCTCCGACGGCCACGTTCCGTGAGTGGAATTTACGTGCGCGACTTTACCTCAACTTTTATCCCGAACGAATCCCCCCGTGTATATCAATCGAGAGACGCTAAAAGCTAAAAACTCGAGGAATTTTCCTCGTTACGTACGTGCGCGTATGTATAATCAAATTGATTGTCGTCTCATTAGTAACGATGTATCCTTCGGCATCTTTGCGCGGTTTTTTTCATTACTTTTTTTTTTTTCGTCAATTTCATACGCGAGAACGAAGCGCGCGACTGTATTTGCATTCGCGGGAGATTAAAGAGGGTGTATCGCTACAGTCCCGGCCAAAAGTGAAATTCCGAATGAATTTCGAACACTTTCCGAGGCGAATACGATTCTAAAAGAAATTCATCGTATAGATCCCGAGAAGATTGATTTCGCACGATAATAATAATGCCAAACAGTTCATAACAAATGAGGTAGAAAAAATTGCTCGACGGATTATTGCGCATATTTTTTTTTCTGAAATTGATCGGTTGGTTTTTTTGGATAGATACAATTTTTTTCGAATTATCTTCACGTACGAAAATACACGAATTTTGGGTAAAAGTTAACGAATCAATTTTCGTTAAAAAAATTCGATGATTCGCTGAGCAATTTCTTTTTCAACTAATTTGTTTAATTTCGGCATTAATTAACATGCGAAATTAACGTTCTGAACATCCTCCGCAGGTTGATTCGTTTCCGGATTTTTGACCCACCGGGAACTCTTCGAAAAACTCTCCCAATTTCACTTTTGGCCGGGAATGTAGCGATACACCCTCCTTAAAGGAAAAAAAAATGTTACGAAGGCGTGTGAACGGCGATCCGCACGTGCCTCCTCCGGGGCTCGTAATCGCGAATGCCCGGTGCTTCGTCTCTCCTTTTGCCTCTCGAGATAATTTCAAATCTCTTTTCTCGCGCACTCGCCCTCTCTCTCTCTCTCTCCCGCATTCTCGTTCTTCGGGCTATCTGTTGCGTCGAAGCAGCGCGGATCTTCGACGCTCTTTTGTTTCGCTCTCTCCGGGAGGAGGGGAAGAATATACACAGAAAACGAAAGAGAACATTCGCCTGGTTTGGCCTTGGTTGGCGAGAAGAAAGAACGAGAAGAAACAAGCAAAATAAGAGAACCTCGAACGGTAGGCGATCGGTCCCCGAAATATTTTGTCGCCCGAACGGCTAAACGATATTTCTGAACTGTGCAAAAAAATTAACGGGAGCGTCGACGATGTTTTTTTCTCCTTCTCGAAGACACAAATAGACATTTTGAAATACGTATATACAGTACATTCGGTGTATTGTGTATATTTAGAGGCAAGGTCATCAAGCCGTAGCGATTACGAATCCTCGTTTCTCATCTCGAGCGCAATATTTGTCGCGTTTCAAAAGATCGCTTCCCGTTTCTGCGGTAAATTCGATTTACCTGTTTCCACGCTTTGCGACGATCCCGAAGCCGAGATTTTTACTTTCGAGGCTCGCGTCATTTCGCTCGATAGTTCGATTATTATTATGTGCGGTATAATCCGGCTCGGGTTAGGAGAGTAAACGTATAAGCTCGGGTACGCTTATTATCTCGCCTATGTGGAACGTCGAGCCGCGAGAGGGGAAGAGGGGCAAATCCGGTGGGGGTTCCTTATCATTTTTATCGCAATTTAAACTTAATACCGTCGCGCGTTATCGTCGAACACATTGTATTAGCGCCGAGTCGGTTCCATTAACGCTTAGGTAGTCACGGTCATTCCCTCTCTCTCTCTCTCTCTGTCCCGCGATCGAAAGAATAAAAGGAATAATAAACACTTTAGTAAATTTTTTTTTCACTCTTTCGCGCTCTATTCGATAGCGCGTGAGAAACTGCAACACTGACTCAGAAATTATACAAAAAAAAAGGCAAAAATAAAATGAAAAAAAAAAAAAAAAAACCTTCAGCATCCAGCTCGGTGGAAGAATAATGTGTTGAGTAACTGATAAACCGAAAGGTCAATACGGCGCGTATCGTGCAAATATCCTGAAAAAAAAAAAAAAAAAACGCCGTGTTCCCAAGGTAGACAAATCGCCGAGAGTCACGTGTGTCACGTGTTTTCCCGTGCAGTATTCTAATCCGCTCGGCAAACCGGCCAATTATCAAATTCGAATCGCGAGTTCGCTATCGAAAAAAACAATTGCCAAGAGACGCGGCTCTATCGTGAAAAGTTAATTATACGTGTATCCGGCATTTTGTCGAGTTTGATTTATCATTTCGATAGCAAATTCCTGCGAACGAGGAGCGATTTTTCTTCCCGCCGATTTCCACCCGCCAATAGAGAGATACGAGAGTTATGTGCACGTAAATATAGATTGTGTGTAGGGGAGAGCGGGGCAAAACGGCATACCGGGGCAAAATGGTATTCACGCACGATGGGACCTGGGCAGAATGGTATTGGGGCAAAATGGGACAGCAAAAAAATCTATTACGATGGGACTTTCTCTTGTTCGATTTTGCCCCAATTCTATCATTCGGGGGACTTTATGTGACCATTTCGTACCATTTTGCCCCGGTGTGCCATTTTGCCCCGCTCTCCCCTATCCTATTCGATCGTGGGCGGGAAAAAAGACTCGCAGTGGGAGTCGAAAGAAAAAATTCAATCGATTATATCGAGGTAGACATAGAATCCATCGTGGTGGAGAGAACACCGTAACAGCGTCTCTTGTCTGAGTCTCTCCGGTCGTGTGAAGTGTTCGCATCGGTGTCGGAGTAACGGGAAATTCTGAGAGCAAATACGAGTAGTTCAAGGTACCGAATAACTCGCCGGGTTAACAATCTCGCGGCTCGGAAAGCCAGTTCAGCCCGTTTGTGTGTCGGGCTTGAGGTAATCAACTCTCTCGGCTTATCGTCGGCGCAAAGATAGACCGCGAGACAAGCGTACGCGGGGTTTTGTAACTCGTGGCGAAAGAAACGCTTCGATTCCGTGGGACAATTCGAACGATAATAGCATCGTGTCCGTTATCATCGATGCTCAATCAGGCAATACGCGGTAAGCGCTAATTGTGAAAAAAAAATAATAATAACGATAAAAAAAGGCTCGCGTGAAAACGTAATTTTTCCGCGAACCGAAGACTCAACGGAATGATAAATAGTGCCGAGAATCTTGGCAAATCGCGTGATTCACTAGTTCTGATTCATTGTTCGAGTCTCGGCATGTTTCAATTGAAACTTGGATGGCGATATAAAAACGCTGGTGCCGCTGGATAATCCCCGCTCGGTTTCTCCCGGTGAGCAACTCTCCTTGCTCTCGTCTCTCATTTATTCTTTTCCTCGGATTCAAAAGTTGCCCCCGGGGCCCGAACCGCTCGGGTTCGACATTCCCCCGGTTAGAGGATTAATATTTTTCTGTCGATTCTCGAAGAAGAGAAAACAATTTTGCAAATTGGCCAATGGTGGGTTACGAAAGGACCTTCGCGGTAGCGCGAGACCACGTGGACTCGTTCGAACGCGAATCCGTTGCTCCTCGTAGCGCAGAACGGTTCGCGATCGGTAACCCTTTTCTTCTTCGAAGAGAGGCCCCCGCGTCGACTCTGTAAGCCTCGCTCACCGTAACCTCGGCGATTTTACGATCGCCCCGGCGCCACGAGGAAATTGGATTGAATAACTGGCGTATATATATAGCTCTAAAAAGGGGGAAGGGCCTCTCAAAGGTCTAGGGCTTTATAGATTAACGGGAATGAACGTAAACCGTAAAGTTCAAATTCCATATCCTCGGATGATTCAAATCCCACCAGGCGCTGGTGGAAATTCTCAAGGTCAGCATTTTCACTATAAATATAAACATGAATTAAAAAAATTAATTAAAAAGCTATTTTACGTTTCATTGTTGGAAATCGTCAAGCACACGCCGAAAAAAAATCTCGAAGTATCCTTTCGATATTCCGAAAAAGGAATCGACGATAGAAAAGTGGCTCGCAATATCGATGAGTCAGTGCGATAGAAAAGATAGCCATTGAAATGAAGTATCGTGAAACTTTGTCAGCAGTCGCGTCACTCGAATAGGGCGAGGGGAGGAGACGAGGGGGGAGCAGTGAGAGCTTGTTTGAAAAATAAAATCGAATCCGGACACGCGTACGATATGGCAAGATCATAACTTTCTCCGAACGGACGTCGTCGTCTCGTTGCGAAACGTTTCGCTGCGAGACGGTGGACGTTCGTGTGTTCGCGCGCGCTCCCCGTGAGGCCGACGTTTGCGGCGGGGAACCGCGACCCAGTAAGCCGTTGGGCTGTCCGGTTTCAAAGACGCTATATAACTCTGCATACAAGCACGCGTGTTATTATCTCCTCTAACAAAGCGCGCGTAGTAACAAAATACTTGGAAGCAAAAAGAATTCATCGAAGCCGTGGGCTCGCTTCGATCGTGCGCTTATAACGCGTTATGTAGTTTTCAATATTCTTTTCCATTCTCGCTCACATCGAATTATAGTGATAATCGATAATCGTATATTTGAACAATTTTTGTAACTTCAACGAGAAAAACACGAGTCTTCGAGTCTGTGATTCGAGGCCGAGGAAAAAAGAGTTCGACGATTATGCAACAACGAACGGCGCCTTCAAACGATGTTTTCTTCTAAGATCAGGGTTAATTGCACTTTTTTAATATGCATAAATTCTGCGCGTTCGTATATTGCGATGGACAAAATAGTTACCGAGACGGGGTTTGAAATGAGAAGAAAGAAGTTTGATTTTTAATGAAATATCTAATTTTTTTTGTATGAAAAAGTTTTTTCGCCTTTGTATTCGATATTTGGAATGATATTTGTGAAACGATTCTACCTGGCGTCGTTTTTGCATTAAAAAAGGTTTTTACATTTTTTCACGGGGGGGTTATAACGAGAATTGTGAGTACCCGTTTAGCCTCTGGCCGTAATTACGCGCGGCGGGAGCGAGAACCAATCGCACAGAACCCGTCGCGGATGGGGAACACTCTGGGGCGTTTCGTACAAGAGTGTGAGCGTTTATAACCACGCGCTCGACTTTCACTCCGAAATGTCAACGGTTGTGTCTCACTTCGGTTTTTTCTCCTTTTTTTCGTGCTCACCCGGCGCGCATATCAATCAATTTACACGGGCCCGCGCGGATGTGTTTGGCGGGCTCGTCGTGGATTACGGACAAAGGGAACCGTTGTATAAACGTTTTGAAATTCTCTCGTGTTCCAGGTGCGCCACGTGGACGAGAAGAAAAGAGCTACCGGCGGCGAAACGACCTCGAGGACAAGCGAACGGCTCGCGAGGTCGCGACTCGACGAGAACGAAAAAATCACATCGGGCCTGGACGAGTCCTCTCGTCCTCGATCGACGACCCGACGAAGAATAATGACCGCGAATTCGCGCACTCTCGTCGAGTTCGATTAACAGCGAAGAATCCGGAAGACTAGCAAATTTTTGTCGAGAAACGAAAATAATAAAAAAAGAAACAACTCGGCTCGAAGGACGGAAACGCGAAAGAAGAGGATCTTGGCGCGGACATTTTCTTTGGTTATCTAGCTGTATGAGTATTATTCGACATCATAAAGCTAGGTTACCGGAGTTAAGCTCCTCGCCATATCAACTCCAACGATCTTTATTCACCCTTCGACACGGGCCTTCGTACGAAACATCGGGACGATGAAAAATAAATTCATCGCCGCACTCAACACGGCGAGCGACTATCCTCATAGCCCGTGTTTCCTGCAACATGTACCTCGTCGTTTTCTTATCTACCGCCGGAATTTTCGTTGCTTTATCTCGCGCGCATATTATTTTCATTTGTATTGAAAAGGGAAAGAAAAAAAAGAAGAAACAAGGCTGGAATGCGGAGAGTTCGTGAAGAATTCGTAAACGCATTTGTCGGGATTTGTGATGATATTTTAACGAGATCAATTAGGAGTTCCCGTCGTTTCTTTTTACGCTTTATTCCCGTTGTTGAATCGTCGAAAGATCCGCGCCCTCCCCGCGCCGTTGGAATATTTTACGCGTTTTTTTTTTAAGGCGAACAAACGGTGCGTGACGTCCGACGTTCCCACAATAGAGAGAAGTCTCAGTTTAGCGAGCACTGTTGACTATGAATATGCACGACACTGGTGAATCAAAGGCCTCCTTCCCCCCTTTCGAACGCTGCTCTCCGAGCTCTCACGTGTTACTTCGGGAAATCGCGGAAGATCGGACGCGTGAACTTCGAATTTAAGGAGGGTGTCGAGGTACATTCCCAGCCAAAAGTGAGATCCGGGCAGATTTTTGAAGAATTTCCAATGAGAAAAATCTAAACAAAATTAACCTTCCCGAAAGAGCCAAAAAGATTTATTTTGCATAATAATAATGCCGAAAAGTAATTGGCGAATTAGTTTAATGATAAATTATTCAACGAAGAATACGAAAACCGAACTTTCAATTCAGCGGAAGTCGATTCGATGATTATTCTGAATGCATTTCAATTTTTGTGGAATTTTTGGTTTTTCCGAAAATCTCGTTTTTGAAAGAAATCTTTGATCGACATTTCCGAATATGTTCGATCGACTACCCGGAAACTTCTTTGGTGCGAAGAACAGTTTTTGATAACTCTTAATTTATGCGAATAACTCTTAATTTGTGCGAAACGAAAAATTATGTTATCGGATGATTCGTAGAGTAATTTCTTTTGCAAATTTTTTGTTGTTAACTTTTTGGCGTTATTATTGTACAAAATTTGTCTTATTCGGACCTTTTGGATGGTTGATTTTTTCCGGATTCTTAGTCGATTGAAATATATTTGAAATGTGCTCGGAAATGTACTTTCTGTTGAGACTGTAACGATTCTCCTTAACAACGCGTCTTTTTGTAGGGCATGTTTGCGAACAGCTGTGAGCGTTGCTAAGAGAAGATTTTTTTTCCAACGATAAAATGGATACGCACGCGACGACTTAACAGGAACGACTTTGTATCGCATCGGATTATAATTCTCCCGGAAATAGATTTGCGCTCAGTGCGGCAGATATAATTTCAACAATTACGCGTAACCTCGTCAAGGAATTTTTTACGCAACTATCTGCGACTGGGAATTCCGCACTACGTTGAACGGAGATTACCCGATGCCTTCATTAGCGGGCTCAATTACTTTTTCCCCGAAAAAAATCCTACTGTTAGATGTTCAATAAAAAAAAATGTAATAAATTTATCAACAGCGATAGAACTTTTTTTTTTCCTTACCGACAGCAGTATTATGCGATTTATGACAAAAGGCAACATTTGAAGTATCCAAATTGTTGAGACATTATAATTGTCGATTCATTGTTTAGAGTAAAGTTTAATGTAACGTAATAAAATACGTAATAAAATTAACCCCGTATTGTTAGAGTGAATGGAATAAAAACTTGTTGAAACAGAAAATTACTGTCGTCGGATAATTTATATGCGACGAAAGATGGAATAAATATGTTAAGAGAAAACTAATTTATTTTCTACCTTTCCCAAAGTAATATAAGTTTATGTGTTAAGAAGATTGAAATGAAATTAAATAAAACATCTATCGAAAAAAATGATCATTATTCAATGTTCAATAGGACGCATTCAATTCTTGACATTTCACGACGGAGCGTCTTTAAAAATAGAAGAAAAAAAAACGGTGATTTAAAATATTCGATTCGAGTCTCAATAAACAAAAAATTATTTTCATTCAATTGAATTATATTATGTCTTCGAAGATAATGTTATGCGATTTACAATCAAAATAATTCAGATACGAACGATTTTACACTTATGGGCTCATATCCTATTGATTGAAATAAAATTTCGAAAATTGTAATGAAATTATAGCACAGATATGCTAATCGAGACCAATTAGAACAAGATTTGTCGAACAGAGATCAACGTGAACGAGATAGACGTAGGTCAGAGATTGTTTTATGCTAGAAAGAACGTTTAAAAAGCGTGTATGGTGACATTCTCAGCCAAAAGTGTGATTCGGAGAGAATTTCCAAGACATCCCGATAGAATAAAAATCTGAAAAAGTCCACTACAGACGCTACTAAGAACATTAACTTTGCATAACAATAATTCCGAAGAGTTGGTCACATATTAGTTAAAACCAGATTCATTTACCGAACAATTCGTTAACTTGTTTTCTAAGCGAATGATAATTCGTTAATTTTTTCGGATAGACATACATTTTTTTAGAATTCAATCTTTTTTCGAAAATTCTGATCAATGTTCTCGAACATGTTTGACCGATTGTCCGGCCAATTTTGTATTG
Source organism: Ischnus inquisitorius (assembly GCA_963924025.1). Lineage (NCBI taxonomy): Eukaryota > Metazoa > Arthropoda > Insecta > Hymenoptera > Ichneumonidae > Ischnus > Ischnus inquisitorius. The sequence continues at coordinate 15,370,603 of OZ001251.1, forward strand.
AGTGTTCCTCCGAATTCGTATTTACAAAATTGTGATTTTTCATTTACAAAAAAAACCAAGAAAATGAACTTGGACAATAAGAAAAAAATCATTTACAAAATTTGCATCTATTCGAAAAATTGACGGACAAATTTCTGCGACGAAAAATTAGGTTCTCGGATGATTCGTTGAACAATTAAAAAAATTCATTCGCTGATAATTTCTGGCATAGTTGTAATGTAAAATAAATTTTCGGGTCTTCTATTTAGCTGATTATCCTCGGATTTTTATTCCATCGGGAAGTATTCGAAATACGTTTGAAATCGCGCTTTCATCTGGAGCTGCAACGAAACTCTGCTTAACCCAGCGAACCTACCAAGCGTAAGTAAAACGGCTGTAAGTGCGAGAGAGATAGCTGTAATTCTACCATAAACTTTTTCAATGGTGCAAATCTTTTTTACAAAAAAAAAATGCACACCTGATGCAAAATGACTTTCTGCATCCGGTTTAAATGTGCTTTTTTCGAGAAAAAATTCGTATCCCCAAAACAGTCGATTACAGTTTTCGATACCGACTGCGGTATTTCACTTCGCCTTAAATTCGGAATATTCGAATTGATCACGTGGAGGGGATCGGCCTATATAATACGTCGAGAGAGCAGCGTATTACAGTCCGTCAGTCTGTAATGCCGACGACTATTCTCCGCGAAGCTTTCATTTTTTAACCTGCTACTCCGTAGCTGGCGCTACTTTACTGTTGCTCGTCTCTCGAGGTTGGTCATTCAGAGATCGCAGAAAAAAAATACTCATTCCCTCGAGCTATTAATCAACCGAGGTTAACCATCTAATTATCGATAAAAAATCGAAATACGCAATCCAACAGTCATTGCGTAATAATGAATCTGTAATGACTATTTCGTTTCGCACCGATTCCATACGATTGGCAGGAAAAATCATGCGCGTATCATCGTTTATCGTGCTTTTTTCAGAGGATAATAGAAAGTCTTACCGGCGGTCCGCTGCAAAAATTCGATCGATTACCCGGTGCGTCCCTCTCGCGTTCTCACGGCCGCACGAGGATTCCCACACAGGGTCGACCCAGATGCACGCACGGACAGCCATCTAAGCAGATCAATACACGTTGCAAGTGTGCGAGATTGCAGATATTATTACCATTGCACCCAATGACAACCGTGACAAACGAAAAACAAACTCGTCTAATTTTGATCTCGTCGAAGATTCTAGTCATTGCCCGAAATTTCCGGCTTCCCCGAGACGCCGGCTCCCACGCCCCGATAAACGCTTTGTTCTTTCAATTTTTTTTTTCTCATCTCTCTCATAACTCATATAATCGCATCTCCGAGTTATTTCCGTTTGCCGCCCTCGGCGATAAGATTTTTCGCGAAAAAGTCTCGAATCGCCGATAACAATAATTGCGATAGTTTTATTTATCGTAGAGATAAACAGAAATAGCCTAACAATTCGTTGTATCGATCCAACGCTACGGTATTCGATATATACGATTGTGTTTGCCAAATTGATGAAAATGTTTGCGAGACAAATTTTTGCATATTCCCTGTTACCTTGATGTCGATGATACGCGAGAAATATGAAATCGAAAGAATTTTTCTTCGTGCCGTACAAAGCGCGAAGCATCGCGGTGAATCGTTCAGGAGTTTTCTAGAACCACGCGAGGCTAACAAATGCCGGAAGTACAGAGTCGCGCGGTACGCGACTGTACGGTTATCGCGAGCGAGTGAAAGACAAAAATTTAATGAACACCGCCGCGCGTTCGATCGAGCGATTTTTTTTGAGCCAATTCGCTCGGATGCCGAAACAAAATAACAACGCTTTAACGTTACGACACTGTTAACAATCGCGAATATTACCGGAAGTGACACACGAGCGAAACGAGGAAAGTTCTCGAAGCTTCTAGAACGTTCTACGCTCGGCGAGGATATAAAAGGAAGACGTAGCCCCCCGGCGTGCCAGATTAATACTACTACTGTGAGACTGCGGATCGCACCGCTACCATACATAACCAAAAGCGTTCTTTCTATCGAATTTTCGCGAGAGAATACAATCACCAAACGTAAGTTGACACGTGTTTTTTTACTATCGAAGAAAAGAAGAAGTATCTTTCGCATTCGCTCGATCGTTCGGTGTCCATCGCGACAACTGTCCTGTCGTATTTTTACGCGATTCTTTGAAATTTCGCTCGCGTCACCCGAGGCGGGGAACATCCTCGACGCCGCTGCACTCGCGAATCCTTCTCGAAGCTTCTTCGCGTCCGTTCTTCTTTTTTCGGCGAATCTCGTGATCTCGATACGCGCGATCGACACTCAATTACGTTTTAATGACGTATCGTGTTTAAATCTTTTTCATACAAGTGTTTTTCTTTTTTATCCGTTTTCGGGTTTTTTATTCTCGGGTCCGCGAACAAGTCTCGAAATTTCTCGCGGCTTCGCGTACTCAATTTCGCGAGTGCAATTTTTTTTTTTTTTCGTGTGATTTATTTATTTATTTTTTCCGTTTCAATTACTTGGTCGAATAATTTCCAGGGTTCCGAATTTCGCGCGTGCATTTTTTTTTTTTTTCACGAGTGATTTTTGTTTTGTCGATTTCAATTATTTTATTTTTGACTTTACGAACAAATTTCGAAGTTTTGCAATCTTTCGCCAACACGCCTACCGGATTCTGCGAGTTACGTTGTTTCATTTTATTTTTTTCCGCGAATAACCATCGAAGTTGACAGTTCCGAGTCGTGAATTACAAAATTTTCTCTCGTCTCCTAAAAAAACTGGACGAAACTTTAACTCTCAACTTTAACTTTAACAACTCGAAGTTGCGTCGTCTGCGATGCGTAGTTTCTAATCTCGACCGATTCGATATTTCCAGATGCCGGAGCTAATGGAGACGGGTGCCGGTGAGGTGGAGACCTTCGCCTTCCAGGCGGAGATAGCGCAGTTGATGTCGCTGATCATCAACACGTTCTACTCGAACAAGGAGATCTTCCTCAGAGAATTGATATCCAACTCCAGTGACGCCTTGGACAAGATTCGTTACGAGTCGTTGACGGATCCGTCGAAACTGGACAGCGGAAAGGAGCTCTACATAAAGATAATACCGAACAAGAACGACGGTACGTTGACGATAATCGACACGGGTATCGGCATGACGAAGGCCGACCTCGTGAACAACCTCGGTACCATCGCGAAGTCGGGTACAAAAGCCTTCATGGAGGCTCTTCAGGCCGGCGCCGACATTTCCATGATCGGTCAATTCGGCGTTGGTTTCTACTCGGCTTACCTCGTCGCTGACAAGGTCACGGTCACGTCGAAGCACAACGACGACGAGCAGTACCTGTGGGAGTCGAGCGCCGGCGGTTCGTTCACCGTGCGCGCCGACAACACCGAGCCCCTCGGACGCGGCACGAAGATCGTGCTTCACATCAAGGAGGATCAGGCCGAGTACCTCGAGGAGTCGAAGATCAAGGACATCGTCAAGAAGCACTCGCAGTTCATCGGCTATCCGATCAAGCTGGTCGTGCAGAAGGAGCGAGAGAAGGAGTTGAGCGAGGACGAGGCGGAGCCCGAGGCCGAGGAGAAGAAGGACGACGAGGACGGCAAGCCGAAGATCGAGGACGTCGGCGAGGACGAGGAGACCGAGGACAAGGACAAGAAGAAGAAGAAGAAGACGATTAAGGAGAAGTACACCGAGGACGAGGAGCTCAACAAGACGAAGCCCATATGGACGAGGAATCCCGACGACATCACCCAGGACGAGTACGGCGAGTTCTACAAATCTCTCACCAACGATTGGGAGGATCATCTCGCGGTCAAGCACTTCTCCGTCGAGGGACAGCTCGAGTTCCGCGCCCTCCTCTTCGTGCCCCGTCGCATGCCCTTCGATCTCTTCGAGAACAAGAAGCGCAAGAACAACATCAAGCTCTACGTTCGTCGTGTCTTCATTATGGACAACTGCGAGGAGTTGATACCCGAGTATCTCAACTTCATGAAGGGCGTCGTCGACAGCGAGGACTTGCCGCTCAACATCTCGCGTGAGATGCTCCAACAGAACAAGATTCTCAAGGTTATCCGCAAGAATCTCGTGAAGAAATGCCTGGAACTCTTCGAGGAGCTCACCGAGGACAAGGAGAATTACAAGAAATTCTACGAACAATTCAGCAAGAACATCAAGCTCGGTATTCACGAGGATGGCACGAACCGCAGCAAGCTCGCCGATCTTCTGCGTTATCATACGTCGGCCTCCGGTGACGAGGCGTGCTCTCTCAAGGAGTACGTCGGACGCATGAAGGAGGCTCAGAAGCACATCTACTACATCACCGGCGAGAGCCGCGAACAAGTCGCCAACAGTTCGTTCGTCGAGCGCGTCAAGAAGCGCGGATTCGAGGTCGTCTACATGACCGAGCCCATCGACGAGTACGTCGTCCAGCAGATGAAGGAATTCGACGGCAAACAACTCGTGTCCGTCACGAAGGAGGGTCTCGAACTGCCCGAGGACGAGGCAGAGAAGAAGAAGCGCGAGGAGGACAAGGCCAAGTTCGAGGAACTCTGCAAGACCATGAAGACCATCCTCGACAGCAAAGTCGAGAAGGTCGTCGTGTCGAATCGTCTCGTCGACTCTCCGTGCTGCATCGTAACGTCGCAGTACGGCTGGACCGCGAACATGGAGAGAATCATGAAGGCTCAAGCGCTGCGCGACGCATCGACGATGGGCTACATGGCCGCGAAGAAACATCTCGAGATCAATCCCGATCATCCGGTCATCGAGACGCTGAGGCAAAAAGCCGAGGCCGACAAGAACGACAAAGCCGTCAAGGATCTCGTCGTTTTGCTGTTCGAGACTTCGTTGCTCTCGTCCGGCTTCACCCTCGACGAGCCACAGGTTCACGCGGCGAGAATCTACCGCATGATCAAGCTCGGTCTCGGCATCGACGAGGAAGATCCGATCCCCGACGAGCCCAAAGCCGCCGAAGATGTGCCGCCTCTGGAAGGCGACAGCGAGGACGCTTCGAGGATGGAGGAAGTCGATTAAACGAGGAAAAAAAGAAGGAAACTCAAAATCAAGTCACAATTGTCGAATGTACAATAACTGATTAAGTTTAACTTTTTTTTACGTTTGATCGTTCAAAATGAGACTGTTTGACCACGTTTTATGTGGTACCCAAAGGTTAATTAACATCGTCAACCAACGCATTCTCTCTATCTTGTATCATACATGATTCATCGTCGCGCTACTTAATTTATCATTCCCAAACGAAAAACCACAATCTCTGATAAAAAAAAAAGAAATCAACACCAAATAATAACTTTTTTTTCATTAAGTTAGTTTTTATTACGAAAACGTTATTGATAATGTTTTTCATAACTATACTGCCCTCGCGTGTCCAATCCTCCCCCAGGACGAACATTTTATTTAATGAAAAAAAAACCTTGTAAAATTTAGCGTTTAACTAGGTATGAAATAAATTGTCGGATTAGTTAATCTAAAAACTGAGTTCTTCAATCTATTAGAATCCTTGATCCTATTCCTAGCTCGTTCTGTCTTAAGGAACTTGCACCACCAAATTCACAGGCGAAAAGTGAGATTCGAGGAGAATTTCTAAAAATTCTGGATGCAATAAAAATCAGAAAAAATCAAATTTCCTATAATAATAATTTCGAAACGCTGTTCATGAATTAGATTGATAAAACTTATATAGTGAATAATCTATAAAGCTAGCTTCTTTCCTTCAACATAAGTTAATTCTTAAAATTTTCCGGGTTCCAATTTTTTTTCAATTTCCTCTGATAAAAATATTTTTCTTCGCACTAATATAAAAAAATTTTAATTTGCAATAATTAAAAAAGATCGAAAATTGAAAGAAATTCTAAAACAATTTGTATCCAGAAATTAGCATTGTTTTTTCGGCTAATTTGTTAATAATTCTCCCTTTTAGCCGAAGCAGCAGCGATTCATCCTCTTTGATTGATACTAATGAATTAAAAAGATTCGAATGCACAATTATACTTCAGCTTTATTCGTTCGATAAATTCGCATTAAACCGTGACTGTCACAGCAGTAGAAACTTTACAATATTTATATATATATATATATTTTTTTTTTTCATATATCCTGTACAATCTTTGGATAATCAAATACCCCTTATTTATATAATACAAATTGAATAGCAGCGAAAACTTATTTTCTCAACAGAAGCTCGAAGCAACTTTCGAATGTCGCGAGGGACGACGGAATCGCTTCCAATTGATTTAACAACGCTGCGGCGTAGGGCAAGTGCTTTTGCTCGATGAGTTTACTGATAAGAATTCTTATATTCGGCTCGACCTCGGACAAGCTGTGATTGAGGAAAATCTGCTCCAGAATCTTGTTGTAAACGGGATGATGAGGCGGAAACGAGAAAGTCAAATTTCTGAAGAACAGCTCCTCCAATATCGGTAACGCTAAGTCAGTCATCTAAAAAACAAGGAACGAAAAATGTTAATTTCCCATTGAAAAAAAAACTCAGTTCAGTAATATTACCTTGTGCGTTTTTACAATATTTATCGCTTCATCGTGAAGCGTTGCTTCATCGGTGCATAATCGCAAGTAAATCTTCTCCGACAGTGTGCGAGGAATGTCGGTTTTCAAGAATTTTACGAGAATCTGTAACGATAAAAAGTTGAACACCAAAATCGAACTACCAAATTCTTATCATCGATAAACTTTTAAATGATCACCTCTTCAGCGATTGGTTTTTCTCGCAAAAGTTCCTTGCACTCTTCGACGATAGTTGCCTCAAAATTCGTCGTGTTATCCGGAGTTACGACGTTTCTGAGAATCGCGAGCATTCGTATAGTCGGATTTTTCTCGACAGTCCCGAACTCGATTTCCGTGAAGGTCGGCCACTGCACGAAAGCCTTTTTGATAGTAAAATATTGTTCCTTCGTTGTAACGTTAATCAACGATTCTTCGAGGATCCGATAGCGTTCTTGTTCCGTAGAATCGCCGAGAGAAAGCAATTCGTTGTTTTCCTGTTCCTCGCTGCGCGGTTCGTCAACGGGAATGGGATTAACTTCCTCGACGACGATGGGTTCCTCCTCGTCCGAAAAATCGTCCCAGCTATTGTCCCATCCGGCTTCCTCTTCGGCCTGCGCGTTCGATTCGATTTTGAAGCTTTCCTTTGCGTACAAATTCGCTGGTATAACAGTTGGATCGCTTCTCGTTCCACTGTCGACGTAACTCTCCTCTTCCTCGTCGAGACCTTCCTTCGCGTTCGTTTCCTCGATCGATTCCTCGGAGCTTACATCGGCCTCTTCGCCATCCTCGATCTCGTCTCTCTCAGTCTCGTTGAAATATCTTCCCCAATCGAGCAGCGCCTTCTGAACGTCGCTCTCCTCCGATTCTCTCGCTTTCGTCAGCATGGCTCGTATCAAATCAATCGGATCGTAGATAAATGCTTTCTCCGGTTCGGAATGTGTTTTACGATAAAATTCGAGAGCGTAGTAATAAGCAGCTATTTGATTGTACAATTGATTGTTCGGCAGAGAACGAAAGATTTCTTGTGTCTGTGGGACATTGCCGTCGCGCAGGCTCAGCAAGTACGACAAACCGAGCGTGCAATCCTCGGGTATAACGTGCTTAGCCGATTGTAGAAAGAAATGACTGATGTCGCTCACTTCCAGACCGTAGGAAGCCGTTTCGCTCAGGGTCGCGACTCTCAGCAAGGTTTGGCAGAGTTTGAGCTTGCTGTTGTGCCCCTCGGGCATCGAGTACTTCGTGTACTTCGGATCTATGCTGCTGACGCGACATTTTTCGTGCAACGATTCGTAGAAGCACGGAAAGCTCGGGAGCTCGGCGCGTTTATCGTTTCGCGCATCGGACTCCTCGATCTCGATCGAGCCGTCCGAATCCGCGGCGTTCATGTTCAACGCCGCTTTCCAGAAGCCCGTGTTGCTCACGTTCTTGAGAATGCCGAGAGTCGATTGCTTGACCATTTGCGCCGAGCTCTTGACGATGCCGGACGACGTCTCGAATATATTCGGAACGAACTCCTTCACCTCGACCTGCGGAGTCGTCATGGCGTCCGTAAAGTCGTCGTCGCTGTCGCCCGCGTCCTCGAAATCCTCGATCTCGTGCGCGGCCATCCATTTTTCCAAGCTCTTGTTGAGTATCTGAATCTCCAGTAGATGCATCTGCTGCAATGTCTTCTCGAGCGCCTCGCTGGGACCGTAACACATCGAGTAACGCAGGCATTTCTTGCGAAATTCTAAATCCTGAAATCTATCGCAGAATCCCAATTGCTGCATCATTCTCCAAGCTGGATGATAATTCGCGTCGATGAGCTGTTGGCAAGTCGCGGCGCACACGTCGTAGTCGTCGAGCTCGTAGGCTTTTCGCGCTACGAGCTCCAAAACTTTGCCCTCGCGCAGTCTCTTGTTGTTGCCGGCGATGTGCAAATAATTCGCCAATGCCAATAAACGCTGCTGTCTCTTGTAAGCCATCGCGTAATTGCTCATGTTTCGACCCTCCAGACAGTCCTCGATGAGCTTCAATCTGTCCTGACACGATCTGATCTCAAGCGGCAGAATGTCGACCTTGAATTCGTTGAGGTACTGCAGCGCGTGCATCAGATCGATTTCTTCCCTTATCACCGGATGCTCGTCGTTCACGAGATTGAGACACGCTTTGGCTAGATCCATGTTGGGATCGGTGAGGCTCTTCGAACTGTTGAAGTATCTTCGGCTCGCTTCGAGAATCAAATCCACAGCCCTGTCGTAGGAGACCGTCAACAGGGACTCGTCGCTCTTCTCGTATGAGATGAGATTTCCGGTTTTCAAAATCGTTCCCATGACGCCCGATGCGAGCCTCGCCGCGACGCAGATCTCGAAACACACCTCGACGTCGACGCAGCCGAATATCATTTCGTGAATCTCCAGCATGTCGTTCAACAATTCTGTCCATTTGTTCTCGTCCGGCGGCGGTGTTGCGCGATTCAAACTCTTAGCCATCTCGTTGAGAATCAACGTTACCTCGTTCACGTCCGTTTTGTTGTCGCGAATGAAACGAAGAGTCGTCCTCACGTCGTATCTGTTGAGAATTTTGAGACACTCGAGCTCTCTTTCTAAATCTTCGATAGCCGTTGCCGGTCCGTGCGACTCCTTGCTCGCGAGAGGCTTTGGTATCGAGTCGAATATCTCTTTGGCTTTCTCGTACATGTTCGTGTCGACGCACGAGTACACGCAATCCAGCGCCAACGCGACGACGTCCTCTATCATCTCCAATACTTCCGTGTCCTGCGAATGCTTCAGCGATTCGAAAAATTTCGCTGGCAGCGTCAAGTCGCCTTCGCTGAGTGTCACGAGATAGTCGCTCAACAAGCTCTTGTCGAGCTTACCGCCGAGATACTTTTGCTTTCGACGAGCGAACGGCAGCACGTAGTTGCGAATGTTCGCGACGAAATTCTTCTCGTTCGAGTCGGTCATCAGCAATTTGACCTTTTCCAAATCGCTGAGCTTCTCCAATTGGGCGAGCGACATGTTCTCCAGATATATCTTGTAGACGAGATCGTCGAGGGTCTCGAGCTCGATCAGTAACTCTTCCAAACCACTGACGTTGTGCGATTTGCCGATTCTTATCAATTCCAGAGCATTGTCGACTATACAACTGTCCCGCTCGATCTGATAGGCTCGAGTTTTGTACCATTTCCGCAAGAGTTCCTGTGTTAGTTCGGTGTTGCTGAAAAAATAAAGAGGTTCCGTTATCACGCAATTTGTTGACGCGATTCACGAGATCTAAAGAAAACAAGATCATTTGCAAGATTAGTTTGTGCTTCGAACGATTATCTACATTTGAATAAGAAAAAGGATCAGTTTAATTTAATTGATATGAGTTATTTATTGAACGCCCGAAATTTGAGGAGTAGCGAAGAAATTTGAGGACATATCGTCGTAGAATCTTTTGAAATTCTGCGTACTAACCGATAAGGCGTCAACGATGGATCAGCATCGTAAAGGAATTGTGCACCATCGTCGTTTCCCATGTCGATGACTGCTTTGAATTCGCTCTTTTCCGACCAATCCTTCGGGCGCAATTCCCGCTGAAACAGCAAGAACAATTGCCCATCCGCGTCGCATTCGGGCAGCAATTTTTCGTATTTCGCAGGATTCAGAGTCTCCGGAAACGCGCTTATGATGGCCAGCCAATGCGGCATAAGTTGATGACCATGATAGGTGAACATTATACCGACGCCCTCGCAGTTGCTGTCTTTCGCGAACCTGTGAACGAAGAAAACTCCAAATACAAACGACATTTCGACAATCTGCCGGGAATGAATCACGAAATTCTTTACCTAACAGCGTTTTCAACGGCGGTCAACTGTCGAAACTCTTCGTAGAATTCTTTTTTGTATTTTTGCGGATCTTCGAGAATGATCTCGTAGGTTTGGAGCTTGTCGAGATGATTCAGCAGTCTTCGTCTGTACTTAACGAGATCCTTCTGCGCCTCCGTTAAATGGCGAAGATCAATTTTTTCGATTATCTCGTTGATCCTCTGGACCTTGACGAGATTGAAAAAAGGGCATATTTGGTTCTGGTTGTTTCAATCGTGCAGCAACTTTGGAGGCATAATTTTTTTTCTTACTTGACGCAGATTGAGATTGGCTCGATCGAGACTCTCCCAATCGTCCTGCAACTCGTCGGCCACGAATTTTCCATCGTCCTTTTCGCCGATCGCTATGAGAGTCTCCAAGTTGGCGCCTTTGAGACCGAAATTCAATAGTTCTCTCGCTGCCTCGAGGGTTTCCGGTACTCTCATAACACACTCGTTCAGCACCCATGATCTCTTGCTTACTTTGCTGAGATGTTCCTGTATGTCGCTGCAGGAGAATTGCGATTTGCGCCACTGCGTTTGATACACGAGATCCGTATCGAGATTGTACGTATTCGCGAGAGCCAAGGCCTCTTCGTATTCCTACAAAAAGAAAAATTGATTTACGAATCGTTTGGAAGTTTTTCAAGACGGCTGAGCTGAAACCGCGATAATTCCAATGACTCACTTCGATATCAATTTTTCTCGAATACAATTCCTCAGGCGTTGTACTCTTTAGTCCCAAAATTCTATAAGTACGCTGCAGTATCTTTGATTTTTTCCTCTTCGGTTGAAACTTCTCTATATCCGTGATCGAGTAAAGGGCGCTTTGTACCAAATTAGTTGTGTAATTAACGATCGTTACGGGCTCCAATTCGTCGTCCTCCCTCTCGCTGTCCGAAGATGCCTCTATGATAATTCGATTAGTTTGTAAAAAAAGAATAATAAAAAAAAAACGTTCTCTCCATGTTTTGAAAAGACATCAAATTGGCGAGTATTGATTTTTATTTTACCGGATATGTGTCCTTCGTTCGTGGATTCTCTGCTGCGCTTTTTGCTTGTTATGAAAGTCTCGCAGTCGAGACAGAGAAATCCACAGCCGGGTATCAATTCCGAGATCTGTGGCTGCCCGGACAGAAATTCGGGACTCGCGCCCAGTAGATTTTTCAGATCTTTGGTCGAGCATACGGAAATTGAGCCCGAATATCTTGCTACGATGATCGCCTGCAGAAATCACAATAATCCATCAACAATTGAGCACGAATACACAAAAAATTGCAGAAAATAGTTTAAATCGTAAGGAGTTGAAAAAAATTGAATAATACTTTATCGTAGACCGTAACATACATTTTCCGACCACCATCCGATATCCATGGGATGAAACTCCGTCAAGCCGGGTGGAAATTTCTTGAATCTCGGAATACCCAGCGGATTGCGAGCGTTGTGATCGGGCTGTTCGTTCAATTTCCACTTTCTCAACAGTCTCAAGCTCGGCAAGCTCCACAACGATATGGAGCCGTCGGTGTGCAGGCAAACGAGATGGTTGCAGCACGGCGATACGCTTATACGAAATATAACGGGTTCCGGTGGTGCGCGGAATTTCGGAACGAAATTCCACAGAGAAAATGCCGATTGGCACGACGAGCTTTCCTCGAAGGTACACGAGAGTTTGAAGCGTGGATAATCACTCAGCGGTCGCCAGGACGTTAATCCGGTGTCCGATGCTGCAGACTGCGAAAAATCGACAAAAAGAAAAAAGAGTATGAAATTTTGGTAAGATGAATTGGAATTTTGCTCGCGTGGCAATTGATGAAAATTTGAAAATTGAAATTTGAAAATGATGAAATTTGACCCTATTAATAATAAACGAAAAAAAAAATCTTACGGATTACTGTTAATTACTGTAAATATTTATAAATAAACAAAATGAATAACTGTAAAATTCAAAACACCTTTTTTAGTCTATCTCAGAAGATTTTTTAAGCGGTTTTTAAATAAAACAAATCTAAAAATATGCACACATATTGATACATACGTTGTTTGGAAAAAAGGATCTTTACTGGAAAATTTGAACAAACACCAACTTTTTTTGGAATTCAAAGTTATTCGTAAGAGTTTCCTTATCAATCTCTATCTTTTTCGGAATTCTAGACGATGCGCGGAGATTTCCCGTCATGTAAGATGACTCATTGGTTTTTAGGTATTCGATCAAGGCGAGTCGGGAGATTTTATCGAATATAAAACTTAAAAAAAACGTTATCCAAAGATTGTACATAAAGCACGTATTTAAAGTACGGAACACGTACTTGTAAAAAGCTCTGTAACTTATCGATAAGACCAGTAAATATTTCAATTGATAAAAATCATATTTCATTGGATATGATTTTCATCATATCCAAATTTTAGTTTTTTCCTTACATTCTAACTACCTCTTACATTCAAATTCTGCGTGATGCTATTTCCCGCGACGAGATAAAGATTGTGCTTGCTATCGTACGCAAATGCGTTGACGCCGTTTCGGTAAAAATTCCCATACGAAAATTCGTAGTTGGGAGTGTAGCTTTGAGTGCCGGAGAGATGATAAGACTTCAGCAAGCCGCTGTACGTGACAAGGATAAATTCGTAAGTCCACTTTTCATTATCCTTGCCGACCGGTTTGCTGAACATCAAAGATGCTATGGCGTCTCCGGCTTCCAGAATATCCGGATTCTGCGATACGGTCTTTGGACTTATGTTGAATACATTGTTGCCCAGTGAGCTGTAGAACGACAAATAGCCGTTGCTCGACGCCAGCACCAAGATCGACGCGTCCGGACTCCAAGCGATTTTTCTCCATTGCGGAAAGGCGTCTTTGGGCACTAAAATCAATCGATAACATACAAAAATAAATTTGTGTATATATATTTTTTTTTTAATTTGTTGTTTTATTACCTGACGCTCTTCCGACGATAGACGAGTACTCGTCTTTCGATTTTCTTATCTCGATAACATTTTCCTGCAGTATGGCCAACAAGCGTCCATTGTCACCGACGGCGAATTTCCAGGGCAACGTGAGGCTTATCTGTTGCGATATGCTCTCCGGTAGCGAGTATCTGTTGTTGAGATATCGTAGAGCATTCTTTATCGTGCCCGTTGTAGGAAGAATCGCCGCGTCGTTCTTGCATTTCTGAATAGAAAACGAGCATGAAAAACATAAACGATGACACCGCCGTCGCCGTCCGGTGTCACACTGTCATTGACAGATGACAGCGGCAAGTGTTTGTTATTTTGGGCTTTAACGAGTTTCATAAACAAAAGAAAAACGCATTCGTTACCACCAGTTCGGGATCTTGTTTTCTGACGAAATATTCCAGTAGCTCGTAAAGTATCGAGTCATCCTCGGCTTCACCGGAATTATCATCGATCTTATTGCTGGAAAACATTTCTGTCGTGTGTCAACTTAACCTCGTGCACGACATTCGCGTGAAACGAGCTCCACGAAAGCCCGACTGAGAGTTCGAGAATCGACAGGCCACGCGGCTGGTGGGGAAAAAGTGAACCTTGTCCTTGAGATGGGCTTTTGTCATCACTTCATTGGAAAAAAAAGCGTCGCAACTCCGACTGTATCGAAGGCGCGAAAATTGAAAGGCTCAGAGGATTGTCGCACGAATATTTCGCTAGCCGACAAGTAAAAGAAATGGTAAATGAAGCAAATAAACATAAACTTTAATAGCTAGATAAAACTTTGACGCGAATGTTTTTCAACCGGCGACTCGCGATGATACGTTTGTATCTCGAAAGCGTCTTCATCCGCGTTGTTCTCTCGAAAGCACCCAAAAATTCATTCGGCTTCTCTTCATCCGTTTATACGGAAGTTTTTTTTGAAAATCTAGTTGGAGCCCGTTCAGACTCGTTACTGTATCTATATCTTTTCAATATGGCATCGATAACCGAGAACTCTTTGTGCGTAACAACAGTCTCCGGGAAAATTCCGGCTGAACGAATGCTCTTTTGAGGGTGCCGAAATCGTAAGATTCAATGAAAATATTCCACATGCGTCTATCATTCAACTTCATTCAATCTCATAGTTCCTATCGAATAAAGAACGTTACAGTTTCCGTTACTGACTGCGGATACGTCGTCGCTTCGCGCTCCGAGATCGAGAGTATCTCGAACGCGCGCGTATCGCTCGGCGATTATTCCCTTCACTTCGCAACCCTCGTTCTCTTGCGCACCAATTGCGGAGTGGTAGATGAGATTTTTTTTTGAAAGGGAGAAGTAGCGTAGAGAACACCGCTTGCGGCTGTCAACGTAAATCGCGACAAGTTTTTCTCTCGATTCCCCGTCCCCCCGCGACAACATTTTCATAGTGTTCAATAAATAGTAATTCGTAACAATGTCAGACGGCGAGGACGATTTCATGTGCGAGGAAGAAGAGGATTACGGCCTCGTACGTATCACGATAATTACATCGGTGCCCGCGAGATATTTTCGTTACGCGCATTTGTCGGCATGTTTTTTAGGTTATGTTCGATGCAGCGTATTAAAAATAGTACGAGCTTTGCCGAGAACGTTGTTAGAACAACAGGCTGTTGTGGGATCCTGCGAGATCAATAATATTGTTTAAACGCTTGATAAGAAATGGCAGCTGTTAATCGAGAATTACGCGAACGGTTTGCTTCCGTTCGGAAATTCACTTTCTCGGCCTATTTTCGTCGCGAACGACGTTGCTATCGACGCAAAAATTTTGTTCTCCGTTTGGCAAAATTGTGAAATTTGGGTCTCGTAATTGTTCCGTCGGTTCGTCACTGCGTTTGGGTTCTTTCAGGAGTACTCAGAAGATTCGAACTCGGAGCCCGACGTCGATCTAGAGAACCAATACTACAACAGCAAAGCGCTGAAGGAGGACGATCCCAAAGCGGCGTTGCAGAGCTTTCAGAAAGTTTTGGATCTCGAAGCCGGCGACAAGGGAGAATGGGGCTTCAAGGCGCTGAAGCAGATGATAAAAATCAACTTCAAATTGGTATGTTGAATCGATTTGAGTACGCAGTTCGAATTCGGAGGCTCGATAGCCCTTCAAATTCCGAAAAATCCTCAAAATGTCCTTTTATTTTCTTCGTTACGGAAAGTAACATGCGATATCCTTGAATATCGTTGCTGGTTTTTCGATTTTTTTAAATTCCCTCGTATTCTGATTTGAAAAAAAATGTTTGAACCTTCAAGAAGGAAAACAAAACAAACCAACAAACCAAAAAAAAAAAAACAAACGAATTTCGAATATTTTGGAATGGATTAAAAATAATTAAAAAATACAGAACCTTGGTTTTGGTTGGGAATTTATCGATACACACTTGTTAATCATTAAATATAGCAAAAAAATTCTGGAAAAAAATGGTCCCTCAATGGATAATTTTTTTCATGGTTCAAAGTTTTTTTTTATGAGCAAAACAATCTGTGTGGAATCTACAAGAACAATACATATTATTTTATATTTTTTCTCAATTATTTTTAACATTCTTAAATGGTGTCCATTATTTCGAAAATTTCCTGGCAAAGTCTTGGAAACATTCTCGAATTTTTTCGGATTTTCGTTTGTACAGGATGAGGAGAAGAAATAACGAAGCATTTATCATTTCAGTCCAACTACAGAGAGATGATGACCAGGTACAAACAATTGTTGACGTACATAAAAAGCGCCGTAACGAGAAATCATTCGGAGAAATCGATAAACTCCATCCTCGATTACATCAGTACGTCGAAAAATGTGAGTTGTTCGCCAGTCACCGTTACGATTAGTCCATTAGCGCTCCGTAATTCACGGCTTTTCATGTTCCGCTAAACAGTTCGGCTTTCAGATGGAGCTGCTCCAAGATTTTTACGAAACAACGCTGGACGCTCTCAAAGACGCCAAGAACGACAGACTTTGGTTCAAGACAAATACCAAACTGGGAAAGCTCTACTTCGATCGTTCGGATTTTAACAAATTGGCGAAGATACTGAAACAGCTGCATCAAAGTTGTCAAGTGGGTGCTTTTCATTTAAAGAAACCCATCCATTTTTTTGACAATCAGAAGTCGTCTTATTAAATGAGTTGCTTTGCCGTTCTGTTTCGTTCAGACCGACGACGGCGAGGACGACTTGAAAAAGGGCACTCAACTCCTGGAAATATACGCGCTGGAGATACAGATGTACACCGCTCAAAAGAATAACAAGAAATTGAAAACTCTGTACGAACAAAGTTTGCACATCAAGAGCGCGATACCCCATCCACTGATAATGGGAGTCATAAGGGGTGAGTTTTTGATTTGTTTTTTTCTTTTTTCGCTTCCTCGCAGAAGTTTTGTTTTCGTGAAAAAAATGTCCGACTTCTTCATGTCAGAAGACTCAAAATTGTCTCGAACGTCGAGGAAAGACTTTTGAGAAAATGTATGTGTGTGTGTGTGCATGGCCGGATTCTATTAGAACTCTACAAACTTCAATTTTCGAGATATCGAGCGTAAATTGAGACCGTAAGTAGACTTTTGTTAAGTATCATTTGGGATTGCATTTGTCGCGAATCTTTCGATCCGTTCCAAACGCATGGAACTTTTTTGAAAAACGTTTGTTCGCGCTCGAGCCCGCGCAATTTTTGAGACATCCCGCTCAAATTTGAAGGACAAGTGGAACGTTGTTGAAAAGCCTTTGGATTGAATTCGGAGCGCGTATTCCTCTATGAGGAAGTCGAAATTGATTTGCAGACTTTGTCGTAAAGGAAGCTCGGTGAAAGGTAAAAAGTCATGAGGAGTCAGTAGAGAAGGTTGTATTCGCAAACTATTTTACTATTTTTTCCTACTTAAAATCGGACGAGGTACAAAAAAAACTGTCGATCGATTTGTATTTCAGAATGCGGTGGCAAAATGCACTTGCGGGAGGGCGAGTTCGAGCGAGCTCACACCGATTTCTTCGAAGCCTTTAAGAACTACGACGAATCGGGCTCGCCGAGACGTACCACGTGCCTGAAATACCTCGTTCTAGCGAACATGTAAATATTCCTTGTCCAACATTTTTTCATCGTCTGCGATTTGCAAGTTGTACGCGTTTTTTGGCTCATTTGTCGCTCATTCGCAGGTTGATGAAATCGGGCATTAATCCGTTCGACTCTCAAGAAGCGAAACCCTACAAAAACGATCCCGAAATTCTAGCAATGACGAACTTGGTTGTGAGTTATCAGAACAACGACATCAATCAGTTCGAGTTGATATTGAAACAGAACAGGAACAATATAATGGACGATCCGTTCATCAGAGAGCACATCGAGGATCTTTTGCGCAATATAAGAACTCAGGTGGGCATTTTTCTTTTTCACAACGATTGCATAAATCGCCTCAGAGCTGGAATCGTCGTTAACTCTTTTCCATCCTCAGGTTCTCATAAAACTCATCAAGCCTTACACGAGAATTCACATACCGTTCATAAGCAAAGAATTGAATATCGACGCATCGGAAGTGGAGAGTCTTCTCGTTTCTTGTATCCTGGACAGTACTATTCGCGGACGCATAGATCAGGTAACAAGAAAAAATTTATTGAATCGACAGAAGGTACTTAATTGCAGAGGAGAGTATGGGTAAGTGAACGAAAAATACAATTTCTGTCTTTGCGCGTCGCTCAGGTCAATCAGGTTTTGGAATTGGACAAGAAATCCGTTTGCGCCGCCCGTTACAACGCCCTAGACAAATGGACGAGTCAATTGCAATCGTTGCATTTAGCGGTAGTGAACAAAATGTCGTAAGCAATACGAAGTCTTAACGCAAATAAAAAGCAAAAAAAAATGAAAAAGAAGGAAAATACGCTCTAATATTACCGTGTATAGTACGTTACGAATGCCCGATTGTCACCAAAACATGTGAGATAATAAAATCCAGTGTGATATTTTATAGGTAAAAAAAGGCGATAAATTATTTAAATATTTTTCTCCCCGCCCGAATCACTTGGCTAGCGAATCTTTCGTAATTTCTTTTTCTTCCGTTGAAAATCCACTGTTTTTTTCCATTCGTTTGACTATTTCTGTAATCAATGCTCGCCCGACTTTACACGTACTGCTCGGTTCTTGCTTTTGAATTATCGTCCCTTGTTCGATTTCGATTTAATTGGGTTAAGTGGCCTGAAATTTCCTCGTCTCGTTTTCTCGTTAGCGAGCACATATCCGCGGAGCGGTGTATGACGCAATTCGTCGAGAGCGAAACTCGAACGGGCTTTGAAAGAGTGCTTATTAAGTTCGTGCCTGCGGATTGTAATCGAACATTTCGATCCCCGTTATCGACCTCATCGAGCTAATACGATTGTTCGTTACCTCAATAATTCATAACGTTTGATCAGTGTTACGTTCCAGTTACGAGTAGGACGAGGAAAATCTTGTCGGAGGAGTGCAATCTGAAATTCATAGCTCTCACCGTGATTCCGGCGTGAATATATTCGCTATTTAGCGAGGAAAATGTTGAACAGTCAGAGTCAACAGGAGCAGTCGAGCGGGCATCTCGCTTTCGCGCCCGGGGCATGTCTATCGACATCCGGATCGTCGCTAGTCGCGTAGCTGCACCGACATGCTGTTGTGCATACTGACGCTCGCTGCTCGCATCGCATGAGCGGGCCGCGTCCTCTTCCAGTAAACCGTACGACGGATGTTGCAATGCCGCACAAACTTCTCGGTATGCCAATGGTGAACGAGTCGACGGCGGTCTGAAAACATTACCTGTTTTGATTTTTGACCCAATGATGAAAACAATTTACTCGAAGACACGATAAATCGTAAATAGGTGTTGATAGTGACTGAATTGAAGAAAAACACTTTTCGGCACAAGTGTTTATCTTAGTAAGATTTATGAAAAATGACTTCCATTAGCTATTTATTTTACCTTTGCATAAACTAAACGCAAACCGGCCCAGCGTACGGTTTAAATTGGTTCCAGAATATCGAATTTCGAACAAAAAAATCCAGAACGTTGAATTGCCAAGCGAGATTTCTCAATATAAATTTCTCCAGTCAATGGGCGATTTAGTCTTCAAGGTTAAATAGTTGTATTATTTCGGTTTCATTTGAAAACACTTTTATAGTGCCTCGACCGCGACAATCTTTCCGCAGAATTATTCGTTGCAGTTCCAAATGGACTGGAGAGCATTTTTCCAAGGGAAAATAAAACGGTAGATTTGGCCTATACATGGTTCATTGTTTCGTGAAATATTTCGGCTTTGTCGCAACGCCACGGGCTTGGATAGTAAGAAGTAAGGGCATTTCTCTCGGAGAAACGTTGTGTCTGTAGTGTCGGTAGGTTTCTCTACTTGTCGTAAATGCTGGTAGGAAAGCTCGCGCGCGATGGTCTCGTGGGTCTCCAAAGTCGAGGGTGGAAACGATGCGAGATAGAGTCGTTTCTATAGCTGTGTTTCGGAGCATTGTTATTCAGGCTGCGTTTGGAGCCTATGTAAATGTTGGTTATTCCACAAACACACACACACAGGGACGAAGGAAGAGAGAGTCGGAGTAAAGGGAGAAGATGAGAAGGTCTTGGCCGAATGGTATCCCCCAGACGTGCGGCATCGCACCATCGCACGTTTCACTCCAAGTATAATCCGGCGAGCTTGGGGGGTACCTCCATACTCTTGGTTCGTATAGGCGTTGTGTGTTAGCTTCGAACAAGCGCAAACCCATTCGAGGTATGGGCCACGAAAAGGAAACGAATATATAGGGCTCACCGGGGACCTTCTCGATGGCATGAATTGTTCCGAGCTTCACTGGCTGCGGCTACGCGAATCTCTTTATTGCTCATATAAATCAATTTTTCATATATTCCGGATTGTTGTTGTGTGGATGTACAGGTGGAATTTATAAGGAACCAACGTAATGCGTCGGATGTTGCCGCACGATTCGCGAGGATCGAAACGCGAAGAGAATTTCTCAGTAGTCGGCAAATCTTTTTGTACTTTTGAACTACACAGAAGTGAATTTCATTTATTCATGAGCATTTATTTGTCAGCAATTATGAAAATTTCCCATGAATTTATACTAAAAAAAAAGTGATTTTGCGATGTGAGCAGTTGGAAAAACGATTTTTCTTCAAGTGTCTTCAATTTTAAGAAACAATTTCATATTTTACTTCGGATGCCAGCTTTTTAAATATTTTCATCTTTTTTTAATCCACTTTTTTACTTCGCTATTTCGCCAATATTTCGCGCAGGTGTTTCTCCGTCTTTTTATAACGCGACAGATACTCAGGTCATTTCATGCTTTGATCGGGAGGATTCAATATTGATATTTAAAAACAAAAATATCGTTTTTAAATATCGAAAATTACCATTTTCTAATAAAAGCGCCATGAAAAATAATACTTCTCATGGAATAAAAACACTAGAAAATTAGATTTGGACAGATCCTCGGATCGATTGTTAGGAATTGCATTTTCTATTGATAAAAATTGTACTTAGTACAATGAAAATATAATTTTTTTTTAAAAGAGAAAAATACAAAATGTGTATTTCTCATTCGATGAAAACGGTCGCAAAGATATGCGAGAACGCCGACGATCGTTTTCCGTTTATCCTACAATCGTATATCCCTCGAGTTCGCAGCATTGTCTCCGAAGCTACGATACTCGGGAGAAATAAAAATTGACAAGCGTAAAAAGCACTCCGCCGAGGATAAGAGACGGGGAGTAGCGAGAGTGAGTGAAAAACATAAAACGAGAGTACGTGTATGTATGAGACAGTTTGAAGTAGGCAAGGCCGAATATACACGAAGTCGAATATCCAGTATTCGCTCGTGGGACGAATGCCTGAGTACGTTTGGGGGGCCACCGGGGATATCCGACGACGACTTAAAGTAACGAAACGATCTTTCCGCTGCGTCGTCCCTTATCTCGAAAAAAAAAAAAACTTTTTCTCCAAGCAAGTTAATTCGACTGCGAGAGTAGTTGTAGTTTTTTTTCAGTGAAGTGCTCGTGAAAAAGTTCTTGCCGAGAATTTTTTTCCACTACTCGCGTTGATCGCCGAAAAAAAAGAAGAGTATTCAATTTATTCTAAAATTCTAATTCTCGTGTAAGATGAACGGATAACGAAGAAACGAAAGTGCGCGTTTTGTTGTAACCGGCTCTCGTGCATGTATAAAATACGCCTTAAAGGAGAAACACCATTTGGAATGCCGAAAATTAGCGACTTTTAACATTTTTTGCTTACAAATATTAAAACTTGTCTGACCTTATAACAATTTTAGACTCTCTGTTTTACACATTGAATGGTCAAAAATGGAATCAAATGTAAATTGTTTTTCAATTAAAAAGAACGAATTTATTCCGCCAAAAAAACGGGGGTCCTCATTGGAGTTGTACGCATTCTGTAAGTTTACTGATAAGCTGGTAGTATAAGAAGATGTGTGTTAAATTTGATCAAAATTGGTCGATTTTTTCTCCAATCATGCTGATAGTTTCGGAAAATGCAGTTTCGAGATAAACGCCTTCAAAGATTGAGGTTGAAACTAATTGTTTTCCACGTGTTACCGGCTAATCGGTGTTTGCCGAGTCATAAATAAGTCCTCCAGCTTCTTCGTAATCCGGACTTTCTGTCCTGGAGTTCTTTGCGTGCTGGGCAAATAAAAACCCGATTTTTAAGCCTGGCGAATGGTGTTACCTTCTCAAAGCAGTAGATAAGCTGGACGATAAATATTGATACAGCGTTTAATGAAGCGTCTCCCGTTTTCATTCGACTAATAGGCTGTTAGCTTCAACAGATTGGTTTCGATTCGGCGATACACGAACGGTTGTGAGGAGACTAGAAAACAGGGTAAAATCCGTAATACACCGAGAGAAAGCAACTAGGTACAAGAGAGCGACGGGCAATTGGCCTAATCGCGATATATGTGGCAATAGGCATTTTCTTCGTCCCACGAGCGTCGCTGGGGCAGGGATCCTCGAGAAATATAACTTCTTTTACGGCTTTCGAGGGGTCGACTGTGCAAGAACAGCCCCGCAGCGAGTTGCGAGAGCGTTTGGTGGGAATGACGGAATTTTCTTTGGGTATACGAGAGGAGAAGCGTCGTAGGAAAAGGAAAAGAGACGAAAAAAAAAGTCACGAGCCAAAAGAGAGAAGAAAGCATAAGCACCGTGAAGGAGAAGCAAGCGGCACGCCGTAACGCTAGTAAGGACGTCGGCCTTAAGTGAGTTACGCGACGCTTCTTTCCCCTCCTTTCCTTTCTTTTTTTCTTCTGCTCTCCTTTTTTTTCTTAGTCCTCTTATTTACTGTTATTTCTAGTACAAGCATTTTTGCGACTCGAGGTCCCGTCGGAGGCCCGCTTATACGGCGGTCTGAAGCGTACAAGCGTTAACCGACCGACTACACCGGCGAAGGTAGAAGTACCACGAGTGCACGTCTGCCTTTATACTCCGGTGGATTTAACGCCATGAGAAAACAGTACCGGAGAAAACGAGCTTAAGAAAGTACAACATTACCCTTGTATTTTGCTTCCAGACACTTCGTATCGCGAAAGGTTGACTGTGAAAAAAAAGGGCTGAACCTAAAAACTCGAAAGTCTCGCCGGTCGATTCCGAACCTAACTGGGACAAATCCAATATCCACACGATAATTCGAATGGAATAACAAATCCATGAGATACCTTTTCGTTCTCTCTTAGATACGAGAAAGAAAAGAAAGGGATTTTCGATCTTTCACCTGGCGAACCGAAAGGTCGACGATTTGCTCGGGGTAAAAGCTCCGGGATCCTTGCCGCGAGTCCTTCCACGATTTTTCACGTATTGTACATTTCGCTATTCGCTCGTCGGACCGTGAAGTGGTTATACGTTACGGTGATCCATTCGCCACGACTCGTAGAGCGAGCGACGCAGGAGGGTGGGTCTGTTTTCTCGCTATACGTATAACATACTTACACTTACTCCTGCAACAAAAGAGTGTATGGAGAGAGAAGAGCCGTCCCCGCTGGGCGGAAAACGGACTGTCCGCTCGTTCTGCCGGGTTTCTCTCTTACGCGAGAACTAAAACACATCAGTCAGTTTTTAGCAACGACACCATATATCATAAATGAGAGTGAAACGTAACGGAGAGGGACCCCCCCGAACGCCAGCTGGACCATCTATCTTGGCACGGCTTAACTCGCGGACGTCCTGCGAGAGTGTACGTACCGGGGGATCCCGAGATGATACCTCCCGTACCCAATAAGGATGTCTCGTCCCGTCGAGGCATCCTATAAGATTCTAGTTTCGAAAACAACGCTCCCATTGTACCCGAAACGTTATTTTTCTTTCGAAAAATAAAAGAAAAAAGGATACAATAGGATGACACGTTGATACATTGAAGGGTAAATAGAACTATTATTATTCCTTAAGCTTATCGTATTTTTCTGTTTGTGAAAAACCTGTTGCAGTGTAAAATTATAATTGACCTTGGCAGGAAAGGCCTGCGCAGGAAATCGAAAATCATCTTATTCGGTCTCTCAGTTCGATCAAACGGATTGACGAAATTCATTCAAACAAACGTTTGGAAACATTTCGAAATTTTATCAACAGAGTACCGAGATAAAAAATTATGCAACAAATGACCCGACAAACTTGTCCTTTTTCTCAAGCAAATGATTTGTTACTTTTTCTGGGCACGTATGCAGTTTTTCAGAATTCTATGTAGTTTTTGAAAATTGCGTTTTCTTTGTGCTAAAATTTGTTTGAAACTGCATTTTTTAAACAATGCAGAAAAATCTGAAAAAATTCGTACCTATTCAGAAAAATTGATAAATCATTGTCAAAAAGGTTTCTGAAAAAAGTCTGTCCAATTTGATAGCACATCTTCTCAATGATTACCGAACAAATTTCTATTAATTACAATATTAAAATCAATTTCCTTCCGTGTATAGTTTTTTTTTAATTTCCTACATTCGGAACGTAACGAAGTGTGTATTCGTTAGTAACCCGAGCTCATTCGAGCCGGATGTAATAATATTTCTTCTCGCGGCTGAACGAACGTCCAGACGAGCATGAAACCGCTGATAAAATGCTTATTATCCATTCGCGAAGGTATGAATTTTTCGCGTTGCACTGAAACTTGTTGCATTATAAAATTATGCAATGAGTCATAGAGCGCTCTTGGCTCTCTGTATCATGCATTTAGGACGAAGTAAAGTAACGAATGTATTCGTTACACGTTGGTTTATTTACGGCTGGATAAATAGGTAACGTAACGTGTAACGTAGCCAAAGTAAAATCCCGCTATTTCGGCTGGTCGCGTACACGAACGAGCACAGTAGAGAAACACACCCATATACGTATATACGTGTACATATACACAAATGAGCATATGTATACATAATAAGAGAGGGTTGGTTAAGGGGATGAAGAGGCTTTCGGTCGTCGTATAACAGAAACGCGATATAATAATAGACCTTGAACGGGTGGGTTTGGTAGTAGTAGTTAAATCCTCCGGAATATAAACCCCCGTGAGCCATTTACATTTTATTATATATATTTGTCGAGTTCTCGCTGGCCGCGCGACCCTCGTCCTTTTGCACGTCGACGTTCTACTTGCGCTCCACTCCGTCGGTTTTCACGTGCAAGCGCGAGAGAGCCCGCAGCCCTTGGTTTCCTTTAACTCTCTCTTTTCCTCTGTGGAGCTCCGACATTCTCGCGCTTTCCCACACAAATATTTCGCTTGCTCGCTCGCCCGAACCATTGTCTTGACAGTTTTGTATTATCCGGCCCGGCAGAGGGGGAGGGGGTGTGATGTATGCGCCACGAAGAATAAGGGATGCGAAAATTAGGATAATGCCGGGTCGAGGGAATTCTTCTTTTTTCAACCCATCGTCGTCGAACAAGCTCCGGAATACATCTTTGTGTTTGTATTTCGCACGGCAATTAACGTAGTTCCGATATCGTGAAATTAATCCGTTCGAATTTCCGTGGGCCCTTACGAAGGACAGCGGAAGAGCGGGAGACGAAACGAATAACGAGATAACGTCGGTTGGAAGCGCAAGCGGCGAAGGCTGCGAAAGAGTGGCAAACGTTGAAGACCATTGGTCAACGTACGCTCCCTTCATCGTACTATGAATTCGAAATTGGGAACGAGCCTGAAGGTTGATGGATTCTCGAATCAGTGTTGGATAATGTACCAACGCGTGCGCTGGTAATTTTAACGAATATCGGCTCGAACGGAATTGCGGGGGTAGGGCGAGAAAACTCGTCAGAGTCCTCGAGGCAGGAATATAATCACGGCAGGGTAGCGTGTGGCGTTCGCGATTCAACTGCTCGCAGGTACCCCATTCCTCCGGTGAGATTTAATTCGTGGCTTTTGGAATAAGCGAGTCCGGTCGAGCGGGCCGTATCACCTGCCCCCGTGCCGCGGAAAGAGATTGAGAAATTCATCGAGATGGAAAGGGATAACAGTCGAATTTTCGATTGAGCAAAGAGGAGCTCGAGAGTGTAGGCGATTCGAGGGATTTCCGTAAGCAAAGACCCCCCGACGAGGAGTATAGAAGACTCAATTAAGCGTGGGCCCGACTGCGGGGCGGACATGAGCCTTCCGCAGGTAAATATCAGTCCGGTTGAGCGGAGTAGACGATCGACGGAACAGGCGAGAGGGTCGATTGAATTCCGATCCCGTTGTTCGAGGGCGGTTGTGTATACAGATATACCGGCGGGCAGGGCAAATGGAACTCGTACGTGGATGCGTCTCGTCGGCCGAGAGAGCGACGAGAGTCCCGGAG
Source organism: Ischnus inquisitorius (assembly GCA_963924025.1). Lineage (NCBI taxonomy): Eukaryota > Metazoa > Arthropoda > Insecta > Hymenoptera > Ichneumonidae > Ischnus > Ischnus inquisitorius. The sequence goes on from OZ001251.1 coordinate 15,396,655, forward strand.
AAACGTTCCGCGATACTCGATCGATACCTTCCGGTTAAGATAAACCGTGGCGAGCCGGACACGGCCATTCCCCGAGCATATAGTACGTGATTTCAACGAGATTCGCTTTGGTTAGGGGAATGTACACTCGGAGATTATTACCAAATTACACAGGATTATCCGTGAACGTTTGAGCGAACTTTGGGACAGGGAGAGGCGAAATCGGCGAATCTGTGTGCACGTTCGTGTGTTTGTGTAAATCTGCGCTCATACGGGAACGCGCCTTGTCCCATGGACGTTCCCGTCCCGTCGCGGGCAAATTTGGCCGATTGACAATTGCCGGTGAAACTATCGAGGCATCGTACAATTTCTATTTATAAAGAAAAGAAACGGAGATAATTATGAAAAAAATGTTTGGGTATTGAGGAAAAATTAGGCATCGACTTTAATGGAGGAAAAATTGCAAACAATTCAGTAAACAATTTTTGTTTAAGTTAATTTGTTAATAACAAATCCTTGGCAATGTTCTTATGCCATATCAATCTTCTCAGGGCAGACATGCAAAAAAAATCGACCTCGGTTGGTTTTTTCAGATTCTTATTCCATTAATATTTGAATTTCGCTCGGGATGTTACCTTCAGCTCGGACCATCGCGCGGGACAGTCCTCGACGTTCATGTCGATAGATTAGCCGCCGAAAGTGAGATTTAAGGAATAAACCCAGAAAAATAGGCAAAATTAGCGAATCAATTTCTACAAAAAAACGTTATTCTGCCAGATGTTTCGTTGAACAATCTTTTTCCGATTAGTTATCAAGTTTTTCTATCCTGTTGGAAAGTATTTTAAGTAATCCGCACCCTCCTTAACAAGAGGCTCGATGAAAATTTCTTGATTCCTCGTTTTTTATTTACCCACATCTGGCGAAAGTACGGTGTCTGCTGCTTTTCTCGGAGGCGTGTGACCTCGAGAAGAAGCTCCGGAAGGGACGTTAGGTACAGCAACGGGATATAGCTGGATGCCTGTTACGTACCGGTTGGGGGGGTTGGAAGAGAGCGAGAGTAGAGGCCATAAAGAACGCTTGAAAGTTTCAAAAGGGTGTTTTTCCAAGTCTCTGGAGAGGCTTGCGGGCTACAGTACGGGGGATCACTGTCCAGCCTGAATCTCGTATTTCACACAGAACGAGGATGGGGCAAGGTAAGGAGAAACGAAGGAAGCGGTGTGTGTACATATACGGGACAGGTCCGAACGACATAGTGCCCGTTCTGGACTCGGTATATATCCGACCATTCGATCGCTTCCCCGTTTTCTCGAGACAAATACACGCGAAGAGTAGACAGCGTCAGAGAACCACGAACACACTCTGTACACTCTACCCCGTAATTATTGATCGATGCCGGAGAGAAATCTTTCTTTTGCAGCTGCACATTTGCATTTATTATACAAATCTCTGGACAGTGACGAAAAGCTGTGAGAAATTCGATACAGATATTCTCGGCTTTTCCGAGGTTGCCCTCGTTCATTCCGCGACACTGACCAGTGGAGCAAATGATCTGTGTTTTTATATGTGTCAATTAAAGGGGATGACCGGGAAATCGTGTTTAATTTTGTTGAAGAAAAAAATGCGAGTTTGAAAAAAAAGTTGTCTCACAAATCCCTTAAAAATGAAAAATCTAAAAAATGTCCCATCTTTTCGCCGATTTTTACGAATGCCCCGTTAATGTATTTTACTAGCGAGTCTATAAGTGTTCGATTTCTTTTGCTATAGCGTTCAGCAGGTCTCTAAATCGAATTCCTTGAAAACACAAACAAAAAAATAATAGATATATATTTTTTCTCTTTTACCTATACAACCGTGCAGGGTCTCTTCTGTAACTCGTAACGTAAGAGATATAAGTCGTGGTGAGCGTACATGACTGGCATACCAAGAACGCGAAGCTATACACAGAGAAGCGACTTTCCGGGGGTTGCATTCGTTCGCTCGCGAGCCCATCCGCCCGCGGCGCTACTTAATATTGCAACGTATTACTCGCCAGCAGCAGCAGGGTGCCCTCTCGTACACACTGCAGTAGGTGGATATACGAGCGTACCTGAAATCATACACTCGTTGCAACTCTCTCGGGCTGTGTCCGACGTACGTTATTCCAAACCCCCGCCCCCTCCCCAGCTCTCACGAAATCTCCTGGTTTTATATTCCGCTGCGTTTCGCACGAAAAAGAAGATAAAGAATAGTAAAAAAGAAAAACCAGGAAAACCAGTTCACCGAAAAAACAAAAACGAATGGAAAAAAATGCAAAAATTTTCCCCGGAGAATGAGTTTTCTCTTCCCCCATTACGTTTAATTGTTAATTGTATTACGGAGAATTGCCTTCCTGTCGCGACGTTAGTCCCTCCCGTCGTTGCATTATATTCGCGGAAATTTTTCTTGTTTCATTTCCCTCCCCCGCCGCTCTCTCCTTATCCCCCTCGCCTCCCCCCCCGAACAGAGGTTACACCATTCGGCGTCCCGTTCCCGGAGAGTTTGCGGCGAGTGGTTAATTGGCTAGTGGTCTGTCGGGGGTTGTTCGGCGGGAGCTTGGACGTGTTAGTCCTGAGTAATGCGCGTGAGTCTGCGAGGGGGTTGGGAGGGCTCGGTGGTTGGTCTGCCGCATGGGTTTAGTATCGGAAAGGGAGATCGTGCGATGTAGGAACGACGAGGAAAGTACGGTAGTGGCGCAAGCCAACGCATTTCGTTTTCGGCCACTACTCGCCGAGTGTGGAAACGATCTATACGCTATACCTCTATATACACACATGTGCAGATATCGAGGTATATACGAGAAGATCGTAGGTCGCAGGCCAGGTAGGGGAGGATCGGAAGGACGTACGAGGGGGATGAAAAAGAGAGCCAGAAGTAGTAAAGGAACGCGGAGGGAAGACACGGCGGAGGAACCTCGGACCCCGGGAGCCATACTTATTGAATATTAAACGGGTACCGGAGCACCCTCGGGTACAAATGAAGTAGAGGGTCGTCGTGCAGCAGCGGCTACAGTGCCTCCTTTGCTCTTTCTGACGCCCACGATCCACTCTTCCATCTCGTATACACACGAAACCCGGACTACTATGCCGAATGATCGGATATTTCGTACAGTAGAATATCCCATGCCTCAAACGTATCGTAGATCTTCGGCCTCTGCTATTGATGATTCATTTATGGATCTCCCGTGTACAGGGTAGTCGAAGGGATAGTTCTGGTTCAACTGGATTCTGCGTAGGTCGTCCGATTCCTTTGCTTCCTCATTGCTATGTTTTGAAGACAAAAGTTTTTTTCGAGTTTTCAGTGAAAACGTGTGCAGAATTTTCCCGAATAATCACACTTAGAAATAATATCTAGGTGTGCGCGCGACAGGTTTGAATGATGTTAAAACTGTAGAATTGAAGGATCCTTCGAGTTGTGAAATTGAAATTCGCTGGCCGTGTTATGGGCCCATTGCTCCATATTCATTTAAATTTTGTCAAAATCTCTACAGTACTCAAGATTTTGATTTGTTTTTCAATTTATCAAAAGTGGCCGTTAACGAGACAATTCTTGCAATTTTGCAGAAATTCCGCGAGAATTGAGTGAAACGTTCAAATTCTAAAAGAATCCTTTTTTTTAATTTTTGTGAAAAAATTGATATTTTGCGTGCTTTTTTGGGTTACCGTTAGAATGAAATTCAGGAATACAGAATTATGCGAATTATCTTTGCACTTTACGTCCTCATTTTGTATTTAACGTCTTTTACGAAGATTCCTTTACGTGGAAGCAAAAATTCATCAGGCTTCTCATGCAGGAGCTTTCTGAACGACGTTGAAAAGAAAATGAGATGTGTAAACTCATTTGGATCATTTTTTTTACCTTTCTCATGTGGATGGTCCTTCATCGCAGTTTTCGCCACCTTTCTAGAACAATCTACTGTTGAGCTAGTGGATAAGCCCGTGACTACACAGACTTGCGGTTCGCACTCTCGTCCAATGTGTGATTTTAGATCTCATAGATTTAGATCTAGATTTACGTATTTCGACACATCCGATTCCGAGACCCGAGGATTCCGGTTACTTTCATTGCTGGACCCGCAAAACGGGATAAAGATACACACAGGAAACTCTTGCGGGCCACGCGTATTACCCCCGGAATCGAGTGAAACTTGTCGAAATAACCTTCGTAGTTTAGCTAGACTAAACCGTATCGGTATATTGCCCTGAGGCTCCTCGCGGATAGCTAAGTTCGTGCTACTGTATATTATTATTACGTGGGGGGGGCGAATAAATTTTCCATTACTGTATTCATACGTATAATAATAACGCGAGGGCACGGAGCCGACGGTCAGAAGTTTTTTTTATTTTTATTTTCTTCGATTTTTACTCTCTCTCTTCTTTCGTCGAATAATAGATGCTGGATACCGTCATTCGCTCACGTACGTGTTCGACCTCCGAATCGTCGGTAGATCGCATTATTTTTCGTCGATCAGAAACGCTCCGGAGCCAAGGGAAAATCCACTCTTCCAGAAAGCTTCGAAAATAGTAACGGCGAGAGAACAGTCGAGACTCTCGTAAACGACAGTGGGAGATGAGAAAACGAAAAAAAAAAAAGATCTTCGCGAAGGTTTTTAAGAATTTACGAGAATCTTGACTGTGCGCTGCTTCGCGAAACGTAGCGCACGAAGATTCTCCGTCTGATGTTAATTGGAGAGTGCAGGTATGCGACTTGGAAGTCGAACTAATCGACGGCGTCGAGACGGGACACGCGTTTGCTTTTTCCACTCGATCGCAGACGGTTACCAAGCTCATTCCTCTCGGCTCCGACACTTTCGCAGTCAGTGGCGCTATATGTATATATACGGTTAGCTACTTTCGAATCGATACACACTGTAACGTGTATATACTCTCTCTCAGACCCCTTTCGAGCTTGTAGAGAAAGTGAGAGATCGCGAAAAACGAGGAAAAAAAAAGAAAAACACGGAAATGTATATATGTATACGTACTCGACCGCGACCACTCAGAACGAATTGCAGACTTCGAATGTCCATTTCCAATGATCCCAAGTGATCGAGCGCTTCGCGGAGGATTCGACCTTTCTGAAAGATATACACTCCGACTTTACTTGGTCTGGGTTAAAGAAATGAAACAAAAAAGCGTAGAGGCGAAATGAAAATTTACTCTCTTCGATTCTCTCGGCATCTGGATGTTCTCTAATTATCTAACGTCGCTCAGGAAAGGTATCGTTTAACGGGGTATCGATAATATGCGGTGCATAGCTTAACCCTTTAATTGCCACTGTAGCAACTAAGCTACATTGGCAAAAGAAGCTTTTTTCCCCTAAACTGTCCTAAATTCTCGTGGAAAATTCTGAAAAAATTTGTCGACTAGCAGTGCATGCAAATTAAAGTTTTTCCACCAGAATATCAATTGAAAAAATTATTTGTTTAAGCGAAAAAATTGAAAAACTCCATTTTTCAAAAGTGACATTTTCGACATATTTTGATACAAAAATGTCTCGAGCAGTGGAGAAAAATAGTTTTTCTCAATGGGAAAGAGGCTTAGCCGTTGAAGGGTTAAGCACGCGTTACATTTACATCGTGATTCGTAATAAAAAAATGAGCTTTTTTGCTTTCTTATGGAAGAAACTCTGATTGTGAAAAAAAAATTCCTTAATATCCCGATGAAAATGTATTTAGGATGTTCCAAAAGTCACATTCAAGAAAAATATCTGGATGTGGTGACCCCTTTGAAAAATGTTAAATTTGCATAACTTGACAATATAGTTGGCTATCAAGCGGAAATGTACAGCATGTTGGATGAATTCTCAACATTCTTTTACATTTTCATCAAAATCATTGCAGTTGTTTGAATTTGAGGTGGTTTCTGGCTTTAATAAAAATGTCTGTTGCCCAATAATTGGAATTCGAAATTCTTTCCGAATACAATCTGAACTTTTTTATTATGGAGTGACATTGAGTATGCAACATTTTTGCATAGTAATCAAGTTAACACCCTCGAAAGCCGACAGAAAAAAAAAAATTCAACAGAATCATCGTTGTCACGAAAAATCGTTTCTAGACGAGTTCACTCGGCCGATTCTGCGGATCATCTACTTCCGATTACCTCGCGTTCCTCTTCCTCTTTTTTCGGCGCTTTAACAGTCCCAAGTCGCGTCCAAACGTGAAGGATAGCGCGGCGAAAACCGGAGAGAGAATAAAATAGAATGAAATAAAAAGTTGAAAAAAAAAAAAAAAAAAAAAAGAAGAGAGAATAAAATCGATCGTTCGGTACCATTGGGCGGAAAGCGAGTCGATCCTCGCGTTGGCTCGGAGCGTTTCTCGCCTTGGGACAGACCAAAGAGACTCGGCTTCTTTTCTCTCTCGTCACTCTGTCTTGTTCGTGTATATTCGCTCGCTTTCCTCGCTTCTGCTTTTCAACCGTTCGTCTCTCGGATCAGGGCCGGGTGAGCGAGTGAGAAAACTGGCTAACCGGGCTACTATGTATGTCACGTCTGGGTTCTGGATTACATTTATACCTTTCATACCATCCTAGGGGGGGGGACCCAGGGGGCCGATGCGCCAATACGTGCCTATAATCTTCCAGGCTATACACTAGCCTCCCCCTCCCCCCGCCCCCAACCTTCCGCGACGTCTACCCCGTCGTCCTCTTCCACTCGCCCTTCTGCTTTTCTCACATCCTCCCCGTCCTGTTGGGTCCCTCGTAGACGCTTTGACCGGCCTGCAACGGCAACCCACTTCACTCTTCGGCGCTCTGAGCACCACGTCCACACCTTTCGATGGTTCTGGTCTATCTTCTTGTGCGTAAACACTTGCCTTAAGAATTTATATTTACCACAACTATTTATCAGCCGGCTGTCCAGTTAAGGATTTCTGTATCTATTTTCTTTAAGGCTCAGTAGCGATCGAGGCTCGAGAAACAATAGTTGAAATACGAATCCATCAGCTCATCCATCCATTCATTATTAATGATTACTCAATAATTTTCAACCTGTAAAGAAGGGTAAGAATCGTCTGAAGAATTCACATTCGCCGCATGTATTTACCAAGCCGTCCCGTCGGTTTTTATATGATTTTTTTTTGCTTCGGGAGTAATAGAAACTCGGGAAGCAATTGTTAGAAGACGAGCTCAATGGCTACTTGTGATTAATCATTAGTAATTCACAACGTGCGAGGAAGGGAGTGTCGAATACAAGTGATCGATATTGACAGAGGAATTAATTTCTACTGATCTTGGATAAGATAATGCGACGGGTAGGTGTTGCGATGTCGAAATACAGTCAGTTGAAGAGTTTCCAGTCATGAACGAGACATCGTTCAGGAATAAAGTGTCCCAGGGGAGTGCTAGAGTGACTGGCGGAGCGCGACGATAGAAGGGGTGAACGAGATCGCGCGAATACGTTATGGCTACACGAGAAGCGATAGGAGATCCTACTGTTGGAGGGTCGTGATGCGGCACGTAACCACGAGAACGCGTACTGCGCCACTATATACGTATATGGTCTTCGTGTATTCGTCGCCTGCATTTCAAGCCTCCGCATGATCGATATTCACGACAAAAGCTGCCGTTAATTAATATATCAAATCATTAATTATGCAAGAAAGTATTTATAAATGTTCGTAAAATAATAATTGATTATCATTGTTTATGAACAACAGTTTATTTTCTTATATTTGATGGTCAAGAAATTCTTCATTGGGAATTCGCTCACTTTTCTCGGTTTTCGAAACCAAAAATTAAATTTTACCCAGACTATCGATCGGGGAGGAAAGATTAATTAAGAACAAACTCAACATGAAATCCACGATGTTTTTTGATATATTCAAGTAGTTTTACGATAGAAAAAGTTCCTAACGAAAATAAAATCAAGACCTAGTTCAGTTTCATGTCAATTTGGCCTCCTTAATTTTTTTCAATTCGGTAACTCTAAAAGATGTCTACTGATCGGACGATGTTAGTGCAACAGATCCACGAAACTTCAACATTTTCGGATTTTTTTTTTACAAATATTCGGTTTTGAGTTTTCCGAAGGGAAAACTTGAAGAGAATGTAAAAAATCGATGAGAATAGGAAAAGAAATCCGCATTTCTATTTCAGCGAATTTTCGAAAAAAGGAACAGGATCGAGAGAACTTTTCCGATCCACGGCTAAAGAGCGAACGAGTTTCGATGAGGAGTGGAAAGATAAAAACCGACAGCCGTTACTCCGGACACAGCTTTTACACACACACTAAGCGGTTTCGCAAGTTTCTGTAAACACCGGGTTTTTTCTTGTCTCTTTATTGAATTCCGCCGGACTGTCCTTTTAACGAATGACAAGTTTGCTGAAAGCAAAAATATAGAAGTTGCTTGCTCGAAGTTGAAAGAAAGAAAACATTCTCGGAAAAACAGTCAGGGACTCAGAAAAAATGCCATGACTTTCGACTGTTATTTCGAAGTCTCAACAAATCCCTTCGTTCTTCGATCGTTTTTCCAAGTTCTCGGCAATCGCGGTTAACAATCGAACGAATTTTCATACAAATTGATCGAAAATGAAGTTTCTCTCGCTGTCTCGATGCGCCTGTCCTGTTCGATAGTACAGACGCTCTCCTCTTTCTTCGTCGCAAACGCGCTCCCCGAAGTATTTGTTGTTTCGTTCGTATTACAGGTTCGAAACTTGTCTTCCCGAGATAACGCGAAAGTACAAGTTTGTGTACGCGCCGGTGTGTACATTGGTAGAAAAGGCATCCGCCAGCTTTCCGCTATCCACGCTCGCTCCATCGTCGGATGAGTCCGCGAAGCAAAACTTTTTGGACGATCCGAAGTGCGCGTGGGGGCGTTTCAAATTCGCGCTTGATAGCGAAATGCAGCGCAGACCTTTCTGTACCAGATGCACAATCTCGAGCACTTGGTGAACTCCGTCGTTTTCCATCGTCTTTAACGCGAGTGTCATATTCTTCAGGATTTGCCATCGAAAAAAGTGAAAAACAAGAAATAGATCAATGATACTTCAACGAGTTTAGCTTAGCTCGGTACGCCCGGAGATTCTCAGGGATTCCTTTTAAAACGTAATATTTTGATGAAACACCAATTTTTTCAAAAACTTGAACTGTTTTTTCTTATTTTTTTCGATTTCGTCAGTTATGGATTTTTACCAAATGTGCAATCGACACAATTGCGTCGTAACTCATGTTGCCTGGGTCGACACTTTCCTCGTTAAATCCCGAGATTCACTGGCGTAGAGCTCTTTGGGTTTTCCCGGTGACAACAATCATTGTCTTCTCTTTTTCAACGACGGTCTGCTATTTCGGGAGTACAGAATTGCGAGAGCTTCGCGTCCGTTTTTCCACCATCTGCGAGCGTCTCACGGCTCCGCATTGTAACGGCATCAGTGCCAGTGGCAGTGCCAGCTAGAGCGACGATAAGCTGATAATTGAGCTCTCGAAATAATTCCCATCAACGCCAACTACCTCCTTCGCATTAGGCTTTTCGGAGCTCAATCCCTTCGACACGGCGCTTCTTTAATTTTTCCATTTTTTTTTCTCCATCCGTCGGTATCGGAAGTTCATAAAAAAGGTGTCGTTTGATCAGAAAATGTATTCTCGATTGGATTTTGAACTTTCCTCGCGTTCTCTCCTAATTCCATTAACAAACATTTTCGCCACACTCGTTGCCATTAACGCGTAATTCTGATTATTTCATCGTTTCACTCGCGTGATTTATGCCAGCGACGCGATACCGGTTGTATGGCGATTCTCGTTGTTCTTTCATCGGTAGATTAGTTAATTTCGCTATACCGTGATACGTACGAAACGCTCGGGTACGCGAGAGTCCCCGAATCCCCGACGTAATTAGCTACACAATAGGAAACAGCTGGCGGCTATCGGTGCGGCTGTGTCTCTCTCGGTCCTCGCCACTTCTCTCGCAGCGTTGTTACGTCCGACCAATCTCCAACGGCAGACAATTGGTGCCCTCCCACCCTCCGAGGTGGGCCCGTTGAAATTTTAACAATCACGAATTACACAAACTACGATCGTATTGCACCGAAATCGTTATAAAAATATCGTTATCGCTCGTTATATCGTGAGAGGATTTCCCTTTCAACACCACACTCGATTGTCCTTTTCCATTTATCGCGACCAAACTGTTAAAAGGAATTCAACGTTTTACATGCAAAAACCTTCATTAACAGAAATTCATCTTTGTCCGAACTCAGAATCTTTTTAACTAACCGATCAATTCGATTGATCAATTTATCGATAAATTGTATTAATTCTTTGCTGAATTGAATCTCCTTTTTCTCTCTCCAATTCGTCAATTACAATGGATTATTATTATTTTCTCAATTATTGTTTCTGTGAATCGAACAATTTTTTATTCGATGCAGCGATTCGCGAAATCGTAATAGTTCATTCATGCTATTAGGCATTTGAGCACTTTAAAAAAATGTCATTAAATGCCCAAAGATGCAAGTCGAATGTCATTCGCAAGAAATCGGATGAACGTTATCAACGTTTAACAATTCACGATGAAAATAAAAGGAAATCAATAAATTCTCGCCGGAATATAATGATTTCGGAGAGTAGCGCGCGGGTGTGTATGACAAAAAATCCACGTGACACCGTGCACGAGAGCTGCATTGTTCCTGCAATCCTTGAACTATCCCCCGGATGCATCGGAAGTCATTGCATCGTAGAGTCCGACAAGATTGCCCCATACAACACCGAGTTGGATGGATAATAACCCATGCATTAGCCATCCCGTGCCTTTCCATGGAACCGGAGATGCGTCGTTAATAGGCTCTTTACGAGCGATGTTTTTATTAGAAAATAACACCGTGAAGTTTCGAAATATACCTGCGTCGAGCCATACGAGTGTGTAGGCGGTTGTACGGTTTCACGCCCGAGCGAGCAGTACACCGGGGGTAAACGAGTCTTGGTACTAAGTGGTTTGGTGTATACAAGCTTCGGGTATGCGAGTGAACCGTAAGCAGAGGAGGCAAGTAGTTTCAACGTGCCGCGGCTACTGGGCTATGGAAGTAGTTACCGCGACCGGTTTATGCGATGGGGCTTCATGAATGCCCCGGCGCGGAGGAGGAGGGCTTTTGCGGCGGCTCGTGCCCGTAGTGTTTGAGGCTGCGGGAACATATACGCGGCTCTATTTAGCTATACTCGAAATTGGTGCCTCGTGGTTCCTGCCCCCTCTACGGATACTCATGCACATAGATATTCATATGTATGTATCTGTTTATATATCTTACCCTCGCACCTCAGCCGGCTAATGCCTCGCGTTCGCTCTATACGCAAGAGTCTCTATACATACGAGTGTATCTATAGGCGTGGTACACGAGTTAAGTATAGATAGACGATAGCAAGGCCCGTGTGATGTCGAGCTCCAAGAGAGGAGGACTCGCCAGCCCGCGCCGGCCAAACTATCCCCTAACACTCCTCCATACTGCATCGTACGTATACCGATGCTTGGGTAACAAGGCTCATAGCATCGGCTAAGCTCTGCGTCAAAGAGAATTCCCACCTTGTGACACAACGCTTGATAGTGATAGGGCTATGGCCACTTCCTTCCGCACACTATCAAGTAACTCCCTCTCTCTGTACAGTCTCTAATGTGTAGCATAGCGACGCTCGAGTTCACGCGCACGTGTGTGTGTGTGTGTGTGTGGAGGAAACGAGGGAAGCGAGCCACGAAACTATACAACGCAGTTGCCGAGTAAACTATGCGTTTGTGTATGAGTGTGCGCATGTTGGCATAGTTAAAGTATCATTGCATTGTATGTACTTGGCCTGATACCCTTCCTTCCTCCGTCCGGATTTCGCCAAGCATCCCGCTCGGCGCACTATAACAACGGAGCATCACGGTTGAAGCGTTGCAAACAGCTTTTGATGATCGCTCAAGTCGGCAAACAACCCGGAATTACTCGCACCGAGGAATATACATATCGCCAATTAGAAGTCAAACAGCCACTTTGTGCGATTCCCGGTCATCTCTGCCTTGATGCGCTTAATGCGCTAACTTTATCATAAAGGGGGGCATTATCATTGAGGTATGAGAAATATTTTGCGATTCTCGAAGTTCGGTAAAGTTGCACAGAATTGGGAGTAGACATAACGTCGCGATATATCTCGTATGCGATAGCTAATTCGGAACTCACTCGGTTGAAGATTTGGATGTGTTATTTGCGGGAAATATTGTTGGGCAACTTTATCTGGATGATGTACCATAATTGCAGAAAGAAAATGCGAAGATTGCGAAGTAAAAGACTTTTTACGAAAAAATGGATTGCTTCGAATAACTATCGGCTTTTGCGACCGATTTTTACTTCTCCCAACAAATGTTCAGTGTAATTCTTGCTATTCTGACCGCTTGAAATTAGATAAGAAATGTTTAGACTTTCTGTAGAGTATGCGCGGGGTTGCGCTGGGTCGAAAACATCCCGGTCGGACGACTGGAGTGTTGTACAACATTTAGCGAGGTATCCATGGTGAAATGTGCAACTTTCATGGGACGAAGGATTGCACGATAGACACGGAGAGCGACGGGGGGAGTGGGCGAAGGGGAGCTTTCAGTTCGCATTTGTGGGTGCGGGGTTCGTTGATTCTGTGCGTCTGGAAGTAGGCACTGAAAAGGAAAGTGAGCCAGAGCGTGAATGAGGAAACGAGCGGCCATAGACTACCCGCTGGGTTGTTCGCGCTGCTCGATCAATCGTCCATGGATTCGAATAATTGATGCAAAAGGGCCTCTCTCGGCTCTCACCGCAGTCCGTAATACCGCTGAAACTTCGAATGTTAAATTTTCAAAGACCCCCGCCTCGGAGCCCATGAAACGGCAAGAGTAATATTCCGAGCCACGTGCAGACGTTGTAACTCGGGGAAACATGCGCCGGGCGGTCGAATTCGTTCTTTCCATTGTTGTTCAAATGCAAGAAGAAAAAAAAAATCAATCCAAAATTATGTGCGAAAGAAAAATCTTGAGCTCCGCGCAATTAGCGAGAATCGGAACCGATAGGTAACTGAGGCGTAGCAGTCGCGAAAATAGCTTCACTGTCGAGTGCACGCGTGAACGAGAACGATCGCCGAGAACTTTGATAACCGCTAACTCCACACTACCTGCCAAGCAATTAGTCGCGAATTCTAATATATATACAATTGCAAAAGCATATTCGTTTTTGTCCTACCATCGGATCGATTATTATTGTTGTTATGACGGTTCGTCGAAAATTCGTCGAAAGCTCCGAACGAGGGAAACCACCGCCGCTCGTGTTTGATTCGCGAAAATATTGAAATCCCGTGTGCGCACAAACACGGATGTATAGTTAATATTTATTTAACGCTTACAATCCACCTTCCGAACGAAAGTTGCGCCCGCCGAATGTTGCGCGATTAAATACGGATTACGTATACGATTGTTCGTGGCGAAAGGGGTAAAATTATTTCGTCCATCGGGAAAATAGCCGAACCGCTCGATGTTTCAATGAATTTTCATTGATGCAACCGCGGAATATGGTACGTTTTTCGGCGATGCGAGGGCAATTCAACGCCTTGCTCGACGTTTTTTTTTCCCCACCTCCACCTCCGTCGTACCTAATTTTGTTATACCGACGGCCTTGCTCGACTGTAATTCGAGTTTCGAGCTGCTCAAACGCGACTCATTGTTTGAGATATTAACTTAAGGAATTTAGATGTCGAGTTAAAAAATTAAGATACGCCGCTTGCATGGAAACGGTGTAAGAAGAGCTTCGCTCTGCGAATAGTCGCGGAATGTAAATTGCTCAATTACGAAATTTCGAATGCTCGCAAGCTCGACTTCGCCTTTGGCACGCTCGAGGCTTTCGCGACTTCGCTACGAACGCTTGCGGGCTCGAACGGGCCATTCCTTTGTTTACAACGCGTTGCAAAAGCGCGACAACTTCAAACGTGATAACTGCGGCAACAAAACAGCTGAATAAAGCATGGCAGTGAACAAACGGGGGTAAACGCTGGGTTCTCATCGATTGTTCAGCTTTCTGTATGGTCCATGTACAAAATTAGCTTGTCCTAACGTTAGCAAACTAATTCCACGAATTATTGTCGAATGGTACCGCGATGCTGGGTCAGAAAACTAGTAGATACATGCAAGACATTGCCGGTTAAGTGTGAATTTGTTTTAGTAAATTGAAGTGAATTATTAATCACACAGATCGCATGAAAAATAAGGTTCTTCGACAGTTCAAAGATGATCTTCAAGAGACTCTTCGTCCCCTCTTACGATAAGCAACCCCTTCGAGGGTTTTTTTATTGGATGCGTTCCTAAAAAAATGTTAATGGTCGAAAAACTGTCGCGTTACAAGCTCGTTGAAATGGCGTCGGAAAACTTCCGGTGTAGTGTCAATTTTCGTTTTATTTTTACTCGCCATTTCAAAACTGATACTCAGCGACGACGGCTCACACGGGGAGAGAGTCTCGTTAACTTTGACGATGGAGCGGAAAAAGTGCCGAACGTGCATTTTCGAAGGAACTTGGAAAAAAGTCGGCTCAATCGCGAAATAGAAAATTCGACTCGGGGACAGTAACGCGAAAAACAATATGCTTAGAATATCGGCGCTGGCTCGTAATATCGATAGCTCGTGAACACTATAACGCGATGAATAATTCATTAGACGGCGAATTGGTAGTGGTTATAATTAAATTCCGAACGATATCAATTCGTGACCTCGGCTCCCTCCTCGTCGCAGCGCGGTTTTACTGTAAATTATTTCCATGACGTGCGCCGTGACGGAGAGATTTTACATGCACGAGTTCGTCGATATTAATTTATCAACGCGGCGAGTCGCGTAATTAAATCTCGAATGTAAAAAATCGTCGTAATGGCCACACCTCCGTCGTTCAAGTGTAATCACTTTTACGCACTTCGTTTGGCTTTTTCGTTATTGAAAGTTTATGTTAAACAAATGCGCAAACGTGTAAACGTACCCGACGGTATTATTGCAGGCGAATCTATTCATGAGCTTGTGATAAACATTGAAAATGGACGATGGTCCCGTGTACGGGCCTGCGGCGAGGTCATCGAGGCTTTCGAACGTAGACACGAACGAACCGATGACGCTACGATCGTCGAATCAATTTTTCACATACCCTTAATGCACCGTAACGAGCTCGTAGATCCCATTGTCTGTGGCCGAAACTTTTTCACTCACTCACCCGAAGTACAGCCCCGTTGCTCGATATTCTTATCGCATTTCTTCTCCTTATCATTTGTTCTCCCTTGACGCTCATTAACTCATCGCACGGGAGAGAGAGAGGTTCGATCACTAATTATACCCTCTATGATTAACGATTCCTTACCGTTCGCGGAATAAAAGAAGTTGATTAATACTTCAGTATTGAGAAGAAAATGAAAAGAAAGTTCGTTATTTTCTTTGTTTTTCTTTTTTTATTACTTACCGCAACGAGCGAGCCGTGACTGTTATCGGTTCGGGGGGGTATGTGGAATAATCGCAGAATCCGAACATCCTGAGCTATCGATTTCTCGAGAGTTCTCGCCTCAGCTGGTCGCTCGTCGGAGCCTAATCTCATCATCGTTGACCTTAATAGAGCGCGGAGAGTCTCGAGCGAACGAGTGAGGATCGCACCACCGGTAGCAGACAGGGAGATGAGGTTGTAACATCGATAAAGTCAAAAGTTTTCCGCCACTATCGATCGTTTTTCCACGTCGCAACACGGCCTCGTTAAACATCACTTCTCCATTGAACTGTTGACGCTAACGATCGGACCTACATTTATCGATCTTTATGACCGCGATGTACCAGTAGGAAAAATAATGGGTTTTTTTCTGTTGTAAACAATTTTTAACTTCCACACGGAAAAAATAAAATCGTGCTATTTGGTTCGTTAATAATGCATTTTTTTTTTAGACTTCCGAATCACGTTGTAATAGCTGCGTAACGTGAATTTTCTCATTACCCAATAAAAATAATTGTTGAAACAATCACTAAGCACCCTAAGTATTTTTTTAATAAAATTACTTTTCTCATTTTTCAAAATACGAATGAGTTTTTTCAGATTTTTTTCCAAATTATGAATTCTTTAAAAATTGCGTTTTTTCGAAGTCTGAGCTGTATTCGCGAATCTACTTGATTAATCGTGCGGATCGTTCTTGGATATAATGGGTGGTTTTATAAAAAATAAATCTCCAACATTAATAAAGGTCCACTCATTCATAAAAAAAAAATAATAAAGAAATCGTATTAACGAATAAAGAAAATGAATCTACCGACGATAATGCGTGAAGTATTTGTTGTTATTCTTCTATTTTTTATTTATCTTTCAGATGATTTTCATAATGAAGTAAAATTATTTTCCCGACACTTGTTAGTGTAAAGAGGGCTGTAAGCAACATTTTCATTGTATACTCGTATTTCCAATGAGAGCCGACTGTATATCAGGGATGATGATAGTTAATCCCAAGCAAATGCGCCACGCGCCCCATTGCCCTTGTTCGTAAGCCTCGGCATATTATTCGAAGATGATCCGTATCCGATAGATGGAGCATCGAGGGTCATGATTAAGGGGGATAGGCGATTAGCGTTATCAGATACCGAGAACGCATAGCGCACTCTTCGACAAATGATGCAGGCCCATCGTGTCGGCGCTAATTGGTCTGATATAAATCGATGCCTCATCAAATTGCCGGGCGCTTATCAATTATCTCTTCCCGTGTCTTAATTATGCAACAATCGAAATTCCGATCGATCGAACCTCCGCGTGTCTTCACCAATCGTTATTTCCACCCTTCGTTTTCATTGCACTATTATTTCAATAGAAAAGCTCCTAGTTTAATCAATAACCGCGGTGTAACCCCTTTGAAAACAAAATTCGTGATTCGGTCGGAGTTCAATGGCTGACCAATAACGATGTGTACTACTGGGCCATCGGAGCATATGTTATTCAAGCTTCGCTACCGCCGCTATTGTTATTGTTATTTCGTCTCCATTGTTCGGCGACTATTTGTCTTCACTGGGGCGAACGACTATGTGTGCGGTATAGATGGTGGAGGATAAAAAAAAGCAACGAAAAATAAAAAAAAAAAGGAAGAAAAATGTTCTCCAGTAAATTAACTACGCGATATAACGCGGATGTAGAGCGCATGTACGGACAGTATATCGACGGATGGGCCGAGTATTGGGTAGTGTACAGAGGAAGCGAATCGAAGGTGTGACAATATTGTCGCAACGTCATAACGTGTAATCGTATCGGGCAAATATTGTGACAGAATTTTGTTTGCGAGCGGGGCCTGTTACTTCGCCTCGTGTGTGTGCGGGAGCTTCGACGGAATCGTGACCTGTAATAATATATTCCTCAATCTCGTCGCGTTCAACTACTGCCAACGCGCTCGTTTCCATCCGCGCTGTTTGCACCTACCCCGATGACCCGGTCGCCGATGCGTTTTAACTCTTGCGTGCGCCGCATCGTTGTATATTCAAACGAGGGAAAAAAAGTGCAACTCCGAAAAAAAAAAGGTTGAGCTTTTCGCCCGATGCCAAAAGCTTCGCGTGTGTTTCGCTCGGAAAAATAAATAATTGCGTTAAAGGCTGTGAAGCTCAATTTTGCAACGCAGCCGAATGAATTGGAAGTTTTTTTTATTGATCGTAGCGTTCAATATCGGAGTCCTCCGTCAAGATATTATCGACCATTGGTTGAAATCCCGGCGGAGTGAATATTTGTCGGCTTTATGAATTCATGTTGACCCGCGTGTTGCGAGTGACGAATCGATTGGCATTTATCGAACCGATGCATCGACATAGTGTCTGTCGTCTCCCTGTGGACACTTGTAAAAGCGAGAACTCGATTATGCCGATCATTTAAACGTGTGGCTTATGGCCCTTTCGATTTGTTGAAATTCTTTCTTCTTTTTTTCGTCTCTATGGAGACTTGGACAAACAAACAATCGGCGTTGCCCATATCGTTTTAGCAAGTGGCTTATGACCCCGTTGATTTTTTAAACTTTACGTGAGCTTTCGAGCTTTTTCGCGCTTTTTAACTTCGCAAATTGCAAGCAGGTTTAAGAGGACTGACTCACTTAAAGAAACCTATTTTTTTTCTGTATTCATTGCCATACATAAAAATTGCATTGCGCACTCAAAAAATGCAAATGTTAAACTATCACACCGGATTTTTTTTGGAGCTCCCCGAATGTTTTTTATAGTGCATTTTATCCGAAAACGGCACGTTCAAACTTCATTTCACTTGGGACAGGTGTCAGGCCGAACGAAATGACGAATCTTCGCTCATGAGGACTCATTTTGGTCGTTAGACAGTTTATTTCGGGACGAGAGCGGTGACCTATTTGTAAGCTTCCCCGGCGGAGCTATCAAGTAAAATTTCACAAAATACTTTTTTCACTTTTTGTCCCTTTACCGGTTATACAATGGTTCGCCATGAATCCATTTGCCTTCGCATAAAATATCCCCACACTCGTTCCATGACATAGACTGTTACGAAGAAAACTCGCCATCAAACACAAAAATTAGTTCGGTCTGGAACCTGTGACAAATGGAAGAAGATTGAACTGCAGGCTTAGTGAAAAAATTCGAGGTGATAGTTTTAAGGATGCATTTTTTGCATGTGAGTTGCATTTTTATGTACGGTAATGGATAGGGAAAAAAATAAAAATTGTTTCCTATCTTTTTAGGTGACTTAGTCCTCGCAAACACAATCGAAGCCCATGATTTTAGTTTAGTTAACCCTGCAAAATAGATTATATATTATTATAGGGGGGAGCGGGGCAGAACGGCGTACCGGGGCGGAATAGTATTGGAGCACAATGGGACCAAATCGACAAAATGGGACAGCAAAAAAAAAAGACTTCGATGGGACTATCCCTTGACCCCTTTTGCCCCAATTCTATGGTACAGGGGATTCTGTTTTACCATTTCATACCATTCAGCTCCGGTATGCCGTTCTGGCCCGCTCTCCCCTATATTTATTTTTTTTTCTCTGCTGTTAGTACATTTTCGGAAAATCCCACAGATATAAACAGGGCATATAAGGATATATTTTTCTATTTGCGTCCACATATACTTTACATTCAACGGGAAATACGAAACGGTGAATAGCGGAGTAACTCATCAAGATATTACCGATTCGCACATATATTTGCGGCGAACTATTTATCATGTTTGCACGAGTTCACGTCCGCGCGTTGCAGAAGTGACGCATACAGTTTGATCCACAAGTATTACCATGTTATCCTCTCCCTTTGGACACTTGACGCTAGTCCACGATGAGCTCCGATCGCAAAGCATCATACACTGCGATAGAACGTACGATAGATTTCAACGTATACAAATAACGTTGAAGGGAGAAAGGCGATTGAGCTTCGCTGAGGGATAGAAGGCTTTTCGAGACTTTTCAAAGGGACGCTCGACTTGAGCCGTCCTATATACGTTCGCTATCACACATTCTATAACGGCTCGCACAGTAAACCCACCCTCGCAACCTTATGAATATGTTATAGGGCCGGTCCTTTGACCGGATTCTCGCGAGTTCTTCTGACATGCACGCGTAGTTGCCGAGAGAGAGAAAGAGAGTGAGCTCGAAGCTTTCCCACTCACCGGATTTTTGGTCAATATTTGTCCAAACGATCGACAGCTGGCTCGTATCTTTCCCAATATCTCGATTCGCGCATGAGCAACAAATTCGGGATGTCGACAAACATATCATTGGCATTGGCGCTAATTAAAAATCCACCCAGCACTAATTAAAAATCCACCCAGACCTTCTATCAATCCGGGTGATAGAAAAACTATTTCTTTTTTCTAACTAACGAATGCCGAAGTTTCGAGAAATTTCGCACCTACGCTGGCCACGCGCTTTCATCGTCGATAGTTTTTTTTTTTCGCACGGTCAGCCTGTCCGAAATTTGTAATTCCTTTGAGCTATGCCCCCGCGCGCAAATGGTTGACGAGAGGTCGGCTCGACCGGGCGAAAAGGCAGGATGAGCAGCGAACGCGAAAGGAAGGTACCGTACATTATCATTTATATGAAATCCTTTGGGCGAGAACCTTATGCATAGTCATTATCCTTGCCGGTAGCGCGTGTCGGCCAGCGTGTTCGCACACACACGCGCGCGCACACGCTCACCTTTCGTTTCTATTTTATTCTCATGGGTGGAAAAGAGTCAACGGGACAAGAGGGAGATTAGTGGGAAAAAAGAGGAAGATATCAACATTAATTTGAATGCACGGACCAGTGCTGTAAAAGGGCAGATTCTGTGTGTGTGTTTTTTCTCAAAGTTGCGAATATAGACGTTAGCGAATGTATAAACGGAAAAATTTGGCAAAATCCTACCCATGTTTCACTCCGAGCTCAACACGTGCTGTTAGGTAAATTTCCACTGAATAAAACTAGGAAAAAAGATCCGCTCTCCGCATTCGGCGCGAAGGAAGATGCGTGCATACACGCGCTCCGAAATATCGTTTTTGGAGCTTTCAATATTTTTCTGACTGATTGCAAGTTGCTTTTCCCTTCATCATGAATTTCTCATATTTTCCCTTGCGCCGTAGTGATACGGAAAACATAGTTTTATGTCGAGTAAGCAAATCATTTCCCTCGTAACACGACCAACTTACACTATTTATTATCCGTAATTATTTCATCTTGAATCAAAGTTGTTGTACTTGAATACTCTGAAAAATCAATTTGCGTCGGCAGAAAGGTCGAAATGAAATCCTTTTATTCGCGCCACGTTTTCGAGCCTTCGTTCCGTAAATTCGTTTCGTGCTGATCGGGCATCTCTTCATTCGACTGGCAACTCAATATTCCCGACTTAAATTTTCCGTGAAAAAAAAATCTAGACTATATCATTTTTTAACCGCGATTCCCATATGACAAATCAAAGATACATTAAATTTCTTACATTACTGAAACCAAAATAAATAAAGTAGAAACATGAATTAGTTTTATAAAAATAAATTCGTTGTCGAAACTAAATGATAATGAAACTCGCGTATCTTCGAGGGATTGCGTTTGCGTGCTCGCGATGCGCTCGGCAATCGGTGATATGCGCGGCCGATAATAAGCATCGAATGCGAACGTCATTCGAGATGAAAGACGGGTATAGGATGAAATTCTGCAATCTCTTCTCGTCGATGTACACGACGCTGTGGTGGTCGAGAAAGACATCAGTTTTCGTATAATGCACATCCGCGCGTAGCGCGCTACGTACCCAATAGAGCGAGGCGTCGGGGGTAGTAAGTACACTCGTCACGGAAATCCGCTCCAAGCCGAGACGGAGGGTAATACAGTTGAGGTGGTATATAAGGTCGACGCGAGCTACGAGACTGGTGTATGTACGTCTCGTCCGAAGTAATACAGTCACACGGGAGGAGATCTTATGTCGGGAGGAGGTTGGCTCCGCGAGATAGGGGTGTCTCGAGTCTCTGATCTGGCAGTCCCGTCCACGGGCATCCGCGCCGTGTGTGTTACGTTGCATCATTCATGATCTCTCGCATCTCCTCTCACCTGGCCTGTATGCACCGACGCACTAACACCATCCAAAGACGCTCCTTACGGCAAAGCTGACCCGCTTAATGTACATCCCCGTCTACTTATAATGCTCTCCCGCTTCCGAGGGATCAGCTTCACCACGGGCATCGGCTGTACTTATACTTATGCGCGAGTTGGCCTCGGAAAGCTGACGTCTATCGCGATAGGAATGTGTATCTTGCCGCTATGCATCGCGCACGGTTATACTCATCTGGAATATCGGGTGTAACCCGGCAAACAGCCCGAGGGATCACGAGAACTGGCGGAAGTAGCTCGTACATCGTACGTACGTTCGCGAGGGTGTAGGAAACAGCAATATTAGCGCAAACCGGAAACGCTGCATCCACTCGGCATACCGTTATTATCGTAGCCGCTTAACGTTAGGCAACGTTTATAGGAAATGCTGGGAAGCTTTGCTTTCGGACTTTCTCACTATTCGTTGAAGCGTCGGCGTCTGACGACGCATTCGCTGAACCAAGTATTAGCCACATTAATGTTGATTGATTTGGTTTGACCAAACTCGCGGATGGGCACTGAAGGGCTGGAGAGATGAATGAAAACGATTTCTTCGGCTTTCTGGGCGTTTTGTTTCTGCGGTTATGAAATTTGTATTAAACAAGCGTAACAAATGTTTCTTGCTTGTGTTACAACGGAAATCTTACCTTCTTGAAGCTGTCGCAGCTGCAAAGGGTCCAATTTATGGTCCTGTTGATGATGACTACAGGTCCTCAAAATTCTTCGGTAAAAAAAACCCAATTGATCTTCCGTTTTTCGGTCGGTGAAAATCTTTACCTTACCTGTACTCTAAAACTTTTTCTTCGCCCTTAAAATAGGACGTTTCCACATGGAACTTCAAGCGCGTTATTTCTCGAAACAATGTCTTCGAAACTGGTATACACGTCTCGAGAACAGAAAAACAACGAGAACAGGTTTAGAGATCTTTGAGGACCTTAGTTTTTCGAAATCGCGACTCACTTCTGTTAGCATTACTGAAAATTACGATATTTACAACGAATATTTCGTAAACAAATTTCAATTAGCCATTTTGTGTGAAAAAAAAAAAATAGTTTCTGTGCATGTTAAAAAAATATGTTCTTGCATGCGGAAAAAGTTAGTTTATTTCGTCTCATATTGTATGAGAAAGAAAAAGCCGAATTATTGGAAAGCGCCGGGTACAGGCGGCCCTTTAACGATCTTTTTTTCATAACGATAACGTCAGCATCGGTTCTATTGTAGTCATCGACGAATCGGAGCATTACTCGCCTCGTATTCATATTTTTTTATTATTTGTTCGAAAAAAAAAGGCTCTCGGAGAATATCGGCCGAAAGTCATGGAATAAAAATGTGTTTTTTTTTTTTATTCGTACGGTACGGTTGCCCGGCGATTCGGGGATGCGTGCTCAATGAAAATAAAGTCAGTTTCGCGATATTCCAGGAATATTCTGTATTCCGGAGGAGGGGTATACGAATTGATATTATTTCGCGTATGTATGTATGCATGTAAACGAGCACACGGGAGGGATATAATGGACATAGGCACGTAGCGAAATCAATTGCCGTTCGATGCGCGGGGCCTCGGCTCGATTCGAAGTAGATATAGGTGTAAGACTGAAATTATTTAAATTTCGCGAGTGAGGCAGGCATGCAAATATCCCATGGGAGTAGCATCGCCGAGTCACTTCATTCGGGACGAAAAAGATATGTATATTATATAGATATATATGCTAGATTTCTCGGGGCCCCCCTTTTGGCTCTCACCGGCAAGCTCTCTGTAGGCCAGGACCAACGTCGGCGCGTTGTATGCCTTGGCCCATTTCTATCTGCAGGAGCAGACTTCGAAAGTCAAAGAGTCAAAGAACACGGGAGCGAGCGCGACGAGTGAAAAAGGAAATAAAGAAAGGGAGCAAGGAAAGGGCGAGAGCTGTCGCGATCAAGCGACTCTCCCGGCAAAGTTTCCTTTGAATGTATGTAGAGACAGTTTTACCGTGTATTCGTACGTCGCAGTAACATGTATATCTGTATAATACACGCAAATATATGTATATATAAGATATATACATACATATATTTACCGCCTCGAGGACGACATCCTTCCGCCGACGTTGTGCGACAAGTAAAGCAATAAGAAAAAAAAAATGTTATATATATTTCGATGTCAAAGAACGAAATGCCTACTTTGAGAAACTCTGCCTTACGGCTGATTTGTCAAATATTTCGTGTCTCAATATTTACTTCGCGAACATTAAAAAAATTCGGGCAATTATGAAAATAGAATATGCAATTACGAGGTTGCGTGCTCGCGGTATTATTGCGTTGCAGTCCCGCCAAACCTAAGTTTCAACAAGAATTTCGCACACCTCTCAACTCGATAAAAATCCGGAAAAAATCAAACTTTGAGGAGGTGCTGGAGAAATGTATTTTTCATCATAATAATAATATGAACATTTTATTAACATATTGATGAAAACAAGGAAAACTTCAACGAATCACCTAGAAATCTACCTTTTTTTCTAATGACAATAATCTATCCATTTTTCGGAATACGTATGAATTTTTTTGGAATCTCATCTAATTATTCGTAAGTGTGTTTTTATGCGTTCGTTGCATCGAAAGAAATGCAAATTAAAATAATTGGACAAAATTCTGAAAAAATACATGCATTCAGGAACGTGAGCGATTGGTTTTCATATGTAAAAAAAGTTAGCTGCAGGGTGATTTTAGGGACAATTTGTTTAGTAATTAATTTTTTCATAAATTCGAAGTGTTCGAAGTTCTCTTTGGATCTTACGAGTAATCTTAAGAGAGGTCGTCGACACTATTTAATGTTCATGGTGCGTCGCGTCTTCATTTTATTCAACAGTCGAATCATGCGCTAACTTACCTTTTGCGTTAAATTTCTCTTCCATAATTTTTTCGCTGTGAAATATTGACGATGAGAAAAATGCACTTCGCAATAGGAAAAAATAGGTCGCCATTGGAAAAAAACGGAGATAAATCGTGCGATTAGGTATACGAGTTTTATTGTAAATTGACAATTGGTATATCCGAAGTAACGAATAAAACTCTTGTTTTTTTTGTTTTTCTTTTTGTTGTTATTTGTTCATTCATGTTTTCCTTTTAGTATCTTTACAAACCGAAATTTATGTTATTCATAGGTATGTCTACTTACATAGTGAACGTAGCGACATTGAGATACTACATAGCGGCTTGTTTCGATATCACACACATTTAAAAGCGATTGATATTTTCACGACGCAACAATGCTTCGTTCGCTCGGGAGCTCTGTTTTCTTCAAATGTTTAAGTCTCTTTGTCCGTCTTTACGTGCTCGCCGCTTTCTTCTGCTTTATGACAATGCAAAAGAAAAAAAACAATAAAAAACAGGACGATTGTTTTTATCGAGAAAAATTGATTCCTCGCTCGTCTCAAGGATTCAGACTTTTCGTCTGTCACTCAAATTTCGTTCGGCTGCGCGGCAAATCGTCGAGCAATATTGCGTGCACTACGTAAAAGTGGAATGAGTGATAGTAATCGGTGGAATTGATAGTCGGAAAGGCGAGGACACGTTGTCATCTCGTGTGTGTTTGTGTGTATGTGTGTGTCGGGGTGTTTTACAATTATTTTAGCATTTTTAATTTATCGTAAAAATGTCAATCATTTGTAATGCAATATAACGTATACTTGCGATTTTGTTTTTGCGATTGTACAAAGAAGAAATGTAAAATGTTAGGTTGCTCCGGTTCGTTCTTGTCGTTGCGATTCGCAATCGCACGCGATGATTTCGTATATGATATACCAGAATGATTGTGAATGCATATAATGTCGAGAAAAAAAAAATGTTGAAGTTTTCGCTTTTTTCTTCAATTACTTATTCGCACTTTTGTCGCTCAATTGATCGTGGAAGAAACGGCTAAACGGATTATTTTTCTTTTCTGGCTTCCTTAAGTTATACACTTATGTACAGGAACGTGATGCAATCTTATCAATCGCCGAATTAGCCGATCGATCTTCATCGATGTTAATTTTTTCTTTTTTTTTTTTCAATGTATGTTTCGAAATTTCACAAAAATTCGCGGCACGCATCGGCTAGTTCGGTGTCGATAAGTTAATCGAATGTCAACGTGCGATCGATTTTCGAGGCACGACGCAGAGCGCGCCGAATTTCCAGCAGCACACACTGATTTGTCTAGGCCCAACCCTTCTCGCTCGCGCGTCAGCCCAGTATCTAATTAATTTGATCGCGGCCAACGATCTCTCGGCGCGCACACACGCGAATGCATGATTGTCGCCGAACACACGCCGTTGACGATAAACCGTCGTCGAGTTTCTCGAGCGGTTGACTAGCGAAACGCGGTTTCGAAGCCTCGGCGGTTCAAACACGTTCGAATAACTTTTGACAATCCCACCGCACCGCCAGCCGAATCGCTCGCCGTGCAATTGTTCGTTATCGAGGTGGGGAATTCGCGGACGATTAATAATTCTGTTTTGAGCGTGGTTATTCGCTCGCTGTACTCGCGTTAATCGGCGACGCATTGTAATCCGGGCTCTTTCTCCCGGCGTATGCGGCAGCGCGCGTACTTGTGGAAGCGCGCGGGCGCGCGCGTGCATTGGAAAGTCGCTATTGCGCCATTTATCCTATTATAGTAATAATATAATACTTTATACCGGAAAAATGCGCTTATCTCACGTATATCATATATAATATTTGGCACTTTTCATACACACCCATGACACTCATACGTTACGATTATACATAATATTATGTACATTGCTATATATATAAATATTCATATATACATATGTCAGAGCTGGTCAAACTACTTCAAGTACATTTTTCGCATGGTTGAAAACAATGAGCTCACGTAAATTTATAGAAAACCGTACTTTTTATTCATAACTCGCATCAGCTTCCCTCAGTTCTCACATTCATACAATTTTTGATCCATTTTGTATCATAAAAATTTCCAGGTTAAAAAGAATCTCGCAGAATTCTGAAATGAAAAAAAAATTGGACATAACAGGATTTGTTTTTTTTCTCAATTTAATGTGAAAAGATATAAAATGATTCGTAAAATTCTATTTCTTATTTGAGATGATTCACAAAATTTGAAAAATTAAAACGCGTTTATTCGTAAGGGTTTTATTTAATTTAGAGAAGACGTGCCTTTTTTATTTGAAATGGTTTGCAATATTTTGTTCATATTTATGGCTGGGCAAGAATTGGCGAGATTTTTGAAAAAATTGAGCCGATTGGGAAGGCTTGTTATTCATATTTCATTTGGAACACCTTCCGAAATGATTTACAAGATTTTAGTTCAGATTAGTTTCTTGTCACATCGCATACGAAATATAATAAGAAATTATTCATTATTGTTCTTCTATCGAGATCATTGGCGGGATTATTTCGGTTCTAAACAATTACCTAGATTTAAATTATAAAAAGTCAGAAGTAATTTTTTTTAAGTACAAGTTCAGGTATACGAAGTACACACTCGGAGTACACGAAAAAATACGTGTACTTAAAGTTCTCATGTACGTCAAGTACCAATCAAGTGCCGTGTACTTCGAGTACTGTCCAGCTCTGATATATATCATAATTCTAAACGTGACTCAAATATTGTTTATTCTTATTTACTTTTTTTTTCCACAACGATTGAATGAGATATCGACACTAACGAGAATGGTTTTGCTTAATTTCTCTTGCCGTCTGTGACTTGCTTCGGATATTTCTATTTTTTATTTATTTACCTTTTTCATTCGGAGCTCGAAAATCTTATATCATGAACAATTATTCATTTCTTCGTCGTTTCGATCTTGTCTCGAACGCCGCAACGGTTTCAAACGCTTCAGTCGACGCACTGCTTGTGTTAATTAATCAACGATGCTATATTAATCAAACGCATAGATAATGTTTTATACACGTAACCGAAACGAAGTTTATACATTGAGCTATTTACAATTTTTCTTATAATTATTATCTCATCGTTGACGTCGTCAATGCCGCAATTTATACGGCGTTATTATTTTTTTCTTTTCTCTTTTTTAAACTCGTGCTCGGTAATTGCCGAGAATATTACTCTCGAACGTTATCCCCTAAAACAATTTCCACGTACAATTTAAACGTACGATTGGGCCGC
Organism: Ischnus inquisitorius; assembly: GCA_963924025.1. Taxonomy (NCBI): domain Eukaryota; kingdom Metazoa; phylum Arthropoda; class Insecta; order Hymenoptera; family Ichneumonidae; genus Ischnus; species Ischnus inquisitorius. Next base: position 15,424,298 of record OZ001251.1, read on the forward strand.
GCGCGACCCATCGCTAACCCCCCGCCTGATATTAAAGTATTAAAATTTATTTATACTTCCTTTGAGCACCGAAAACGTGGTTTTAAATTGTGTTTAGCGTGTTTCCGTCACTCTTCTCGCACATACTTTTTTTTAGTCAGTCGTCTTTTTGACTACAAACTCGTTAATTTCATGCAATTTTTCTTTCACTTATGTAAACCATTTCGTTATAACGATTACATTAAAAGTAAGCAATAATACTTTCAAATTGTTTTCACGTATACGGGACCTCAGACGGGACACCTTGGATCGTCCTTCGAACCGTTTAACTTACGTAGGAAATATTCGCAAATTGTGTCTCTCTTTGTTTTCAATGTTTCGTCAACATTTATCTTTCTATCGAGTATGTTTCCATTTCGCGTTTTGCTGTTCGGGCGTTTCTGTCGTTGGATATGCTAGATGAGAAGAAGATAGTCGAATAGGGCGTCTCGACATTCGAGTTTGTCGTCGTAAATTGTTACTTAGATTCGTCTAACATCGGTAGGGTCTTTTTTTTCTTTTTCTTTTTTCTATAGGCCGGGCGTCGAAATCGCTGTTCGTTAATAGTCGTCTCGCACTTTGATGCACAATCGTGGCAAGACAAGTGTCTCGTCGACCTCATCGATATAATGTACAATTAACATTTCGTAGATCCATCGAACAATCGAATATGAACAAAAGAAAAAGGTAACGATAATTATACACCCAAATCAATGAGAGCAACGCGCAGGAGTGGCGAAGGAGTTGGCTCTCGATTGTTTTCGTCCCAAGAATGCGAATCATTCGTGTTATTAAATCGCTCCGATAGCGCTCGGTGCGTCACGTCCGACCAATGCCATTTAGCAAAACAGCATCGAAGCTTTCGCCATAAATGCAGAAAGCGGCAATACCGGATGGCGTGCGGTTCCGCGATTTCCGACAATAGTCGGATTCCCGCTCGTTCTCGCTCGCTCTCCCTCCTCGCTCATCCACCAATCCTTTCCGCGTTTCGCATTATGAATGGCCCTCGGTTAAACGAGCCGAGAAAAGCTCACCGGTGTAACGCGGGCGCATTCATCGTCGACGATACAGTAGCGCGCTTCGCTAGAATTTGATGGAGAGAGTGGTGCGTAAACGTACAACCAGCTGCCACCTCTAACTGCGCAATCCTATATTCCTCCGTCACATTTCTCCGTGCACTATGATACAGCACCGCGAGGCCCGCACAGCTGCGTCCTCGTCTATACTCGCTGCATTATTCGCCGCATGATTCTCCGCAATGTACCGCGAGCTCGTCGCTCGACAATATCGAAGATCGACACTTCGCCGATAGACCGCGCATTAACGCCCGGTCAATTGATATTCTATCGAGCTCACGATGAACAACGAGGATGCGCGGTGATTAAGACCGAACTAACTTTTTGCCGGGTTGCTTGTCGCACGAATCAGCGAGCCGATCGTCAACATTCATGTTTTCGTATTTGCTAAACTATGTCCATTGATATTAATACCCATCCCGGCAAACACAAAATGGAGCTACTGAACACTCGAGTCATAAAAAACACCATACGCTGTTATGCAAGATTCACGGCCATACGATTTTTTGTTTTCGGAAATAAGCCGTCAATATTTTAAACACAATTTTACTGAAACAAAAGGCAAGTATTGTTTTACAATTATATTGCAAAATATTATAATACAAGTATTTGGTAGGGATTTCTGTAACAAAATAACTAATGCCTGTTACCGATATTTTACAAATTGTGATATATATTTTTTTTCGCGTTAGAGGTTCTCGAATGATAATGATTCTTTCAATTATTAGTTGGTGCCGCAATTGGAACTTTTGGTAATGTTGTTTTATAGTCATTTTTCATATTTTAGACCCCAGAACGTGTAGCTAAACGCTTATTCAGTGGTATTGAAAAATGGCTACTCAATCAATTTCAGTAGTTTATCTTCAAAAAAAAAAAAAAAAACTATATTACCGTAAAATTATTGAAATTATGTCATAAAAAAACTGACTAATCTCCAAAAAAAAATTATTGATAATTACTTTTGTTAGTTGTATTCGCGACGGATATGTTACATGATGTTATGCAATGGTAAAATAAATTTAACCCCGAACGGTGACCTTTTCTCGCGAAAAAAGAAACATCACCTCTACATTTTTACTACATGTCTAGTTCCGTGTGTTGTAAATGTTACATCGTTGTTACGAAGTTGTGTTTGCCGGGATTGGTTCTACTTGCAGCGCCTAGTCCCAAAGTTCTGAATATAAAACAAAGATTTTCGACACCCCCAGAAATGACATAAGTGGTCGTACGCACAACCACCCGCGATATAGGAACGATAGATCGTGCGAAGTGGAATGAGCGTGTAGAAAATCTAACGCTGAGCGACGTCGACTGTCGAATTAGTTCTCAATTAACTTTCCAGTGCGTTGCGCATTCGGTATCGACACCCCGCATCAACGACGCTTGCGTCAAATCGCTGGTTTGTGAATTGTGTCTGCTCGAACTAATATATACGTGTAGAAGCGCCAATATACACATATCGCGATCGCGAAACTGCGTATAAGCGTATCAACGTGGTTGCTCCAGCTCGTTGCTCATTTAGAGAACCATTTGCTGCAACGCTTACATCACGATTGCGTTCGTATACGCTATTCACATGTATACGTACATACGTATACATATATATATATATATATATATACATTTGTCGTATGCGCAGCGGCTGCGAAATTTTATGCTTATTAATCGTAATGCATGTTACAGACGAGGCGCGATCCCCTGATTTCTCATCCCTGGGCGAGAGGAGCCTCTCGTTCGCTCTAACTCGGTCGCGGTTCGATACACGCGCTTTGCCATTTAACACACGAACGACACAGAGTCACAGGACTCAACCGAGGGTACGTGTCTGACTGCAATTCGCTATTTCCCCTTTCACTCTAATTTCCGTTTCGAATTTCTCTCTCCCTCTCTTCCTCTCTTCTTCGCTTTCTCGTTCTGCCTCTCGGTCTTCTCTCTCCTTCTCTCTCTCTCTCAACTGCTAGTCAGTTTACCGCACACGGCAAAGCGCAGGGAGTAACGCAGTCAGTAGGTAGAGACCGTACCGTGGCAGACACACGGCCAATCCTACCCCGACGCGGCAGTAGCAAAACCCGTTCGCCAGGGTTTGCCAGCCTCTTCGCATCCCCACCTCGTCCCGCATCGTCACGATATAACAACGTCACCGAGCAGTATCTCTGTCACGCCTGGCTTAACGTGGACTGTGGTCGCTCACGCATCGCTTAACATAATCCCCCATCCGCGAGCCAGCTCTCTCGGCACTACATAGATTACGGAATGATACCTCCGAAACGTGAGTGAGCAACGAACAGCTCACTCGGTATAACGTTCGCCGGAACCGGCAAATCGGGGGTACACGAGGGAGGAGATGGAGTCGCGCAAACCCGCCCTCTCGTATCCGAGGGGGGGCTCTTTAGTCCCATTCCGTCGCATATTACACTCGTGGTTATTACCGTGAGACATTTCTACTTCGCTCTCCCGAAACTTCTTCAACCGTACACCGACCGCCCAGAGAGGGGACTAATTGTCGAATTAATTCGAGTGCTTCTTTTTTCCGAGAGAGAAACGATCGTTTTATGCCAGCAAAATGGAACTTTGTTTTCTTTTCCTCGTTATGGAATCAGTAAGGCCAGAGTTTTGTCAAATTTTTCGATCCAAGTTCTTTCATCCGACTTTTAACGGCGACGAAATCGATACTGGCCTGAAACGCGACGTATCTAATCGTGTAATTGAATTTAATCGACAGACATTATTTTTTTTCGATAGCGTTCGATCGTTCATTCGATTTTTTCATCGTTAGGTTTTTCATTTAAGTTTTTGCAATTTTTTTTTACCCATTTGAAATGAAATTGAAATTAACGCAATTAAATTAAGCCATCGAAAACGACGGAAATTTGATTCGCACATTGCGTCTTCACTGTGTTGGTAACGTCGTCTACGAAGCTTCTACTCTCTCGTGGAGGAGCTTTGTAAACTGTGTTAAAAACAACAAAAAAAACTTTTAACAACGACGTTTCTGTCTCTCCGCCCGAATTTTTTTTTTTTTTCCCGCAGCCGGAGCCCTGCAATTGTCCTGCAAGTTTCCGTGTACGTATACAGTGCTTTCCTGGCGGGGCCGAAAGCAAGGCGAGCAAAGCTTTTCCCTCGAGCTCGAAACGAACGAGGTCTAAGTGCCCGGACGATCCTTCACGTTCACGCGGACCCTCGCAATATACACGCCGCGCTACGCTCGCGGGCCACCGCGAAAATGTACAGACCGTGAAGAAGAGAGGGCTGCGAATTCGCGAGTGGCGAGGTGCGCCCCGAAAGAGAGAAAGAGATCTTTCGCAAAGACGAGTCGCCATTTTTCAGGCGGCAAACATTAATCAACGCTTGTGCGGAGAGCTCGCGCAAGGCGAGCGGGGCGCCCTTCTTATTCTCTTCTCTCTATTCTTCTCCGACTATGCAACGCTTTACCGTCGGTGTTGTACGGCACTTGTTCTACAAACGCCCGAGCACGTCTTCTCCGCCACTCCTCGTCCCCGACGACAACGGCGTCGCGGACCCGACGGTCGACCCGGTGCCGTGGGGGGTGAGAAAGTTTTATGAATTCACGCTATCTAATGGATATTATCCCGCTCAAACCTCGCAACGCAAAACAAAACCAAAATTTCTTCATTCACTGAGAAAAACAAGAATAAGTTAATATATCCAATTCTTATCGTCTCTTCCGACCAAACTTAATAATCGATTTTCTTGTCTCTATTAACGATAGATAAAATTTTGATCGTTCTAGTTCAAAATATAAAGAAATATCGTTAACTAACAAGTATCGTTTTTTTTCGTCATCGATGTAACGTCGACGGGACCGTCGTAACGTTGATATTATATCTATATCGGTTGTCGTATTAATAATAAGACATTGTTTATGACCTTAATTAGCGTTCTGAGGTACGTAGGGTGGCATGTAGGGTCCCGTGAGAATGTACTGCACCGCGACGACCATGAGCTGAGGTGCGCTCCATCTTATTATGTATGCGCTGCCTGAAACAGAAATAATGCATTTTGCATGTAAGTCTTTTCGAAAACGAGGAAACGAAGAGAAAAACACGGCCGCGCGCGCGTACCATCGTGGTTTATTTGTCACTTCGGTAAGGGAAGATACTGATAGACGAGAGTGAGTGCAGGAAGACGGAGGAGAAAATGGGAAGGCTTCGGTTGGCGTACTCTCGGCGCCCTTCGAGAGATAGTGAAGTGAAACGAGACAAGAAGAACACGAGACGTAGGAAAACAAGAAAGTGCTCGGTGCAGGAATGGGGGGGGCGAGTGGGGTACGTCACGATGAAAAGGGAGAAACCGAGAGGAGAGTAGAACGAAGTATGGGCTGGTGGGCGATCGCCGTGAGAGAAAGGTGAAGGGAATACGCGATAGGAAGGAAGACGTACGCGTCTCGCGCAGGTAGAACGATGAAGAGCCAAGAGAGGATAGGAGGAAACACTGCTCGGATACATCGGGAAACTTGGCTAAGAAATCCCTCGAGTGCCAAGCTCCGTCGTGTATGTGTACATCGAATAGACTGCGGCGAAGTAATGCCACGAGATACAGCGATAGGACGGGAGGAGCCATTTAAGCGTACAGTTTGGTACGTGCAGTATCAAAACGTTTTCATTCCATCGATAGAATCAATATTTAAAAAAATGTTTTGTCCCGACTACGCTAAAATGATCATATTTCGTACTTGCAAAGCGGGTGAAAAGTTGCCGATTCTTGACCAGCGAGAGGAAAAGGAGCCCGAGCGGGAGGGAAAATAGCCGAGCGGGCGAAAAGTAGTACTTTTCCTCCCTAGGGAAGAGAAATCGCTGACGAGCCTCTGAGCCGTTGCAAGCATGAAAATATGGTCAATTTTAGCATAGACGAAAAAAATTGCCTATGCTACTCGGGAGAAAATGCGTTTTCACTTCGTCTGAATTTCTGCCCTCGCTTCGCTCGAGGACACTCGATGAAAAGAAACACGCATAATAAACTAATTCTTTTAGGCATGAAATTCTAGCCATTCGTGGAGATAAATTGTTCAATTGAGATAAGTGTCGTACATAGGATTGTCGCCCGGACACTTAATAGAATGCGAATAAATAGAGCTTGCATTATGCAAAAGAAATTTAATTGAATCGACCGAATTGTTTCAGTGAGACGCAAATTACTACTGCGAAAAGTTCGTGCATAATTAACAAATGCGTGGTTAGGACGTGACGAGATAAATGTGTAATTAATGTCAATAATTTTCACGCTGGAAATAATAAGTTTCTGGCTATTTAATATACTGGTACCGGAAGTTTTCATGCGTACATCAAATTTAACGTACAATTGTGACGAAGAATTAATATATGGTTTATGGAAGTTTTTATTAAACCATATACAACTTTAAATTCGTTGCCCATAAACAAAATCCTTTCTCGGTGTTCAAATAATTCGTCCCCGCGACTAATAGAAACAAACTACGGTAGATACATGCGCCATAAAACTGTTGCGATGGCACCGTTGCATTGGAGACTGTAAATTTCACAGAAAACCGCGCTTCGCAGCATAGACGAGCAACAGTTTTTTCTTTTTTTTTCGCAGCGATAATCTCGACAGTTTATACAGGGAGGCGCAACGTCGACGAGTCCCATGCATAAAAGGTGCTAGGCTAGCCTTTCGGACATAATCCTCGCGGCGCATAGATAACTTTGATTTGCCGACTATGTTCGACAAGAATGAGCTCGCTGCCGCGATGTGTATGCGAGTAATTTTTTATCGTCAAACTCCACCGACGCCCGCGTATGAGCCCGACTGCGAACGCTACTATTTCACGGCTCTTGCCTTTGCGACTGAAGGTAAAAGAAAAAAAGGAGTTTTATTTTTCCTGCGTTGCCGTTTGCAAGAGGTAGAAAGCAACAACGAAAAACGGAAGAACACAGTACGATACTATGTCGGCGAAGAAAATCCGCGAGGTGAATAAAATCAGCTTGCCAAATCCGCTCTTACACACAGCGACGGCTGAAAACGAAGAAATGAAGAATAAAACGTCACGCAGCGCTCGCAATGCATCACGCTTCTACATACTGCTTTATCAATATTCTCTCCGTGCAAGCTCTATCGCGCGGATTCTCTGGATGCACTGAAACATGAAAAGCCTCGGGAAAAAAAAGGAAAAGGAAAACCAAAAAGATAAATCATCGAGAATGGATGGAAAAAAAGCTCTGCCGAACAATGAAACAACCTGATGCTTCCCATAGCGCGAAGAGAAAGATGCGTCGCGTCACTCACTCAATCCGGTTCGTATACCCGCGCTTTAATCTTCATTCGGATTTTCTCTTTGTACAGACGGAACATCGAGCTCCCGGGAGTTCTGTGTATCGTCGAAGTAATTGGAGATAATAATCGCACTGTAAAAAAATTGGCTAAAAATGTATTGTACCAGTGGCAGCAGAAGTTTTTCTCATTGAACTGGTACAATCAATTTAATGGACAATTATAATGAAAACGAATTCATGTACAGCATATTGAAAACTGTAGTGGATACTACACTTTTAATGATTTATTTTAATTTTATCATAAAAGTACTTTCAAATTGATGATTTGGATTTCATTTCTCTGTAAGAGAATGTTCATTATTTATCACATTTTTACGGTTACTTGAATATCACTTGTTTATGCACAATAACTTTCCGTACAAGTCCGGATTGACGGGTTTTTTTTTACATGGGTATTTATTTTTGTTACTTTTTTTTCCTCACGGAGGAAACTGTGTTTGCATTGAGAGAAGAGAAAGATATGAAATATTCACGAGCTATTGTGTTAAAATTCGGTACACGAATCGAGTTAATACCAATATTGTTTTTGCTATTGGATTTGCCCCAAACCGATGAAGTCATACAATTGAAGGAAATTATTCCGACGCGAGTGATTTCTATTAGGATATTTCTTTTGTATAAAAAATATGTTTAATCAATTTTCTTTATTTTTTTTACGGCCCAATTGAGAATTGAAATTAACTATAAAAAATTATGAAAATTAGATGAGTACGTCACACAATGCCGTTTACAAATCTCTGTGAAGAAGCCAATCTTATGGCGAATCTTTGCGAACGACGCTAAAATTGTAATGCGTAATCGATTTGTAAAACTGATATGCAGAATTTTTTTTGTCCCTTTGTCAGGAGAGATGCAGATATCTCGTTTATGACTATGACCGATTGAACTCGGTCGATGAATATGTTTGTTTTAGCAGAATGATTTTAGTTGCGCGATTCGGACGCTCCTGTGACCCACATTCGTTCGAATCAATTTATTAAGCGACGAATGAATTAATCGGCTTTATGGCAAGGAGACAAAGCGAAATCGTATTATCCGCGTGATGCTGCGAGGGACTGAACGCGTTAATGTGTTTTTTTTATAATTATTAATCGAAGGCCCGAATCCGGTGGGAAAAATATCGATGGTAATATTTAATTAATTCCAAAACCGAAATTGTAACTTCATACGTCAGTGGTTACGTAACGACGGAATCGCGAGCGAAATTTAAACGAGTAATATTTCGTGGCGATTTTTGTTTCGGCCGAGCGAATCGTCGAATATCGGAACCGTTCGCGTTACCATGACTAAAGCTTTTTTTTTTCGTTCTCCATTGTTCATAAATACGAGACGAGGACAAATGGGAAAAGGATCATCGTTGAAAATGCCGAACTTCCATTATGGCGTGTAATATTGATATTTCAATTTTGAACAATGCTTGCTCGTTCGCTTTCAATGTCTCGCTTTGCCGATAATGATTGTGCTCCGGGCTCGAGAATAACTGTTTAATTGGCTGTCTTCGTGCCGCCTGATATTTCTTTTCACGGCGTCCTTATCGAGTTTCTCGACAATTAACAATCGTTATCGCGAACCCCTGTACTTTTCGAAAACAACGAAGAATCAACGAGAGGATCGGGGAAAATTTCGAGAAGATATTAAATCATCGGATGAAGAGCGAAGCTCGACGTGAAACGAGGCGAAATGGGAGAAAAAAAAAGATAGAAACGAGACGAATGGAGTTCACAGAAAATTTCCGAGGTAAAACGTCGAGGAGAGCATTCGAGCTTGCATCGAGTGCGAGAGCTTATGTGTGTGCGCGGAGATGCTCTCGTACTCGTTCCGAAAATACGTATGATGAGTATAAAGCACACGAGTATAAAGAGGCAGGAGGAAGACGCAATAAGGAGCGCAAAAGTAGGGTCTTACTTTTTTTTTCCAAGCTCTGTGGTTAAGCGAGCTAGAAAACAGCGGATAATATGGCAGAGAGATAAACGATACGTGAATTTTGATAACGTTGCGCGTGTGGCCTCACTTCTCTAATTGGCACGGAGAAAAAAAAAGGCGAAACTTCTTCGGCATCTTTTTGCGTTCAATTTTGACATGCGGCATTTCTTTCTAGATTTTTTTTTATGTTCAACTTTGTTTTTATTAATTTGTCGTTCCGTGAGCTCTCGTTCGTGGTTTTTTCACGCGGCGATGATTCGACGAGTGTGTCGTGTCGAGCGTCTAAAGGGGGCTGCCCAAGGTTGGAGTGCTTTCCGGCTTCCGTTCCTCCACTGTGCCTCGCCGAGGCCACCGCTGCTCGTTCTCGAATCTCTCTGGCGAAAAGCGCGAGCCCGACTATTGCCTACGGCCCGAGCGTTATAAGAGAACATTTCGTTTCTTTTTTACTGGGTTTTTTTTTTCTTTTTCATATGAGCCCACTCATTCGGCGCCCTGAAACTCTTTGGACAAGTGTTGGGCCAATTTTAATAACCGCTTGGTCGCTCTTTTTTCTTCCTCACATCCGACACTCGGGACGTTCAAGATTCATCATATTTATTTCTTTTTATCTCCTAGCCGCGAGTTGCAAGAAGTGTGCCCGACACGCTCGAGGTAGTGATTCGTCGGGCGTGCGAGTTGACGAATTAATTTTTATTCGGTCACGTAACATCGTTTCGGTCCTCTCGAAATATGTTTCTAAAATAGGCAAAAAATGCTTCGTCACGTATGCGTAAACTTGCAAGACCACTCGAATTATTTTTCTTCCACATATACGTAACATTCCCTGCGAGCCTTTTTTTTTTTATTCAAGACTGCCCGGCAGGGAAAGAAAACGGGAGTTATGTGACAAATTATTTGATACGATTTGGTACAACGATTCTGTGACGAAAAGTCGTTGTCTCCTAAGCGAATATTCGGATAGAAAAAGACATTTTGCGCAATAGTACTCCGAATATCTCGAAATTTGACTCGAGATCCACTTTTACATTCACAAACCTCGATTTTCCAAAAACCGGGTTCTTTAAAAAAGTCTCTATTAAAGGATAAAGTGAAGATTTTTTTACAAAAATTGAAATAACGAAAGTGGTGTGAAATAACAATTAATTATTCACATATTATAGCTATATATCCTTTTTCAGTCGGGATTTTTGTGAATAGTTGTAAATTTGTTCTCTCGCGTCACGTGACATAATCTCGGATGTTGTGCGCGAAAAATATTCAATCACACGATTTGGCTCGAAGTGGATTATCAAGCCAACGAGAGTGGCGATAATTTCTTCGTAGCTTTCGGCGTAGTTGCGTCGAGTGTGTATCCATTCCGGGCTAGAACTGCACAAGATCCGTTACATATGCATAGAGATGTGTGTAACGTGCTGCAACTCCGAGCGGAACCTAAAAGCTGCCTAAAGTCACGAGACAACAGAGGGTAGATACAGAGAAAGCGGAAGTGCTCGGGTGCGCCGAGCGGCAGAGAAATTGCAGCGTTGAATATGGCTGGTAAAATAGCTGCAATTCTCCACTCGCCTCTCTTGCATCGTAATAATCCCCCTTCCACCCCGAGCTATTCGCGAATAAACACGGTCGTCTGGCCGAACTTTCAACACTCGGAGAACTGTCTCTCGCTAAGTGCGCGGACATTAGCATATAGCATTCGCTATATTGCAATTTAGTGCGTTAAAGCTGCCGCGCGAGGAGCCCGAAAGGTGGGATTCTCCCCGAAGTGTACGGGTGAAAGTAGGCGAACCGAGGTGGAACAGAGAGAACGGGGAGTGTCGGTTGAATGCTGATAGTTAGACAGACGGGAGATACGTCGACGATACAGCGATTGGCATCGAAACATCGAAACGCAAGACGACGATGCGATGCCAATCACTGTGGCGCCCGCGTCGTAAACTCCTCGAGAATCCTCATTTCTCTTCGCGTTAGCGAGCTCGCAGCATAGAATCCAAGCTCGGAGCAGCAGAAGCTCGAAGCGGAAGTAAGGCTCGCAGCCTATATATAACCGTTAGAGACTTTGCCAGCGACTTGGGAACTTGGTCGAGGGAATAATACCCGTTGAGCAGTTTGTTCAACCGCCGCTGGTGGGGCCATTAACATTCACGTTGAACTTAAGTGAGGGATAGAGCGAGATAGTTTGTTACGTTGGCATATTCCTTTACCGTGCCTTAAACCCCTCGCCCGACCGTTCCTTCCGCAACCTGGTTATTCTGCTTATACTCGACTCTCGAGTTTATCAATGCCCTCCATTCCTCTGTCTCTCTCCTTCTCTCTCGACGAATCTTTTGCTTGCAAAACGTGCAGCCCCATCGGGGAAAGTTTGAATACTCTCGTGTAAATCCGGCAAAATCGTTTAGCAGTTTTGGGTATGCAAGCAGACTCGTTATGGATGATGATTGAATACGCGAAAAGTTCCAAATACGAATGTTCATTACCGGATCACGATGTCGACGATGCGATGCCGTTTGGCGGCTAGTTTTGCCTTCACTCCGAGCTCATTCGGGTGATTTATCAGGATTTTTTTTTGAAGACAACTTTTGTGTTTACCGTTATGAAAATGGGCGATTCGGGTTGCGAAGCAGCAGCTTATACCACCTTAAGGTTTCGATATTGTGTGACAAAAAACGTGTGCATGGTGTTAATGAAAATATTTACTCAACTTCATAGCAATATGAACGCGAGAATGGGTGTTCAAAAAATTACTGAATATAGATCGGAAAATGTCCGGAAAAGGGGCAAAAATTGACTTTAATCGCGAAATTTGCGAGAATGAATTTAATTGACAGTGGAAACGAGGGTGCTACGATGGCATCATATCTGTCTACCATTCTTCATTCGTCGATTGATAAAATTAATCCTTCATCACGTTTCACTGCTATAAATGTCGACCTGTCGATAACGTCGAGCATCGATATCTCAACGGAGGCCTCTGAATGCCGGCGAGAATGTTCTATACTTTATACATGCCCCGAGCGCCGGAAAGTTACCGATGCGGCATCATGACGGGAATAGCTTTCAATCATAAATAAACGCGTCCGTTATCGTATTTCTAATTCCTATCCGCACGTGCACTAATCCTTTTCGTTTTTGACATTAAATTTTTCTCTTCGGGTCAATTATTCTTGCTTCCCTGTTCTCGATTTCGTATTTATTGGGAAAACGTCGTATTTACATGACTTCGACGGCGAAAATTAGTGAAACGTTTTTTTGTGGAAGCTCGGCATTTTTTCTCTCGTTTATCCGAGAAATTAACAACCCGCTAAATATACTCTCATTAAAAAAAGTCGACGGGTACTTTAATGTTGCGAGGAATGAAGAAAACTCCAAATTGACTCCAAATTGTCATCGTGCTAGTTAAGCGAAAAAATTCTTAATATTTGATTCGATAACACCGCAATTTTTTTAATTACTGTGCCCATTGCTCATGATTAAAATGCACCTGCTAATTTCGCGAGTGATACCCTGTAGCACGGTAATATTGCCAGAGTATGAAGATTGTTTTTTTTTCCCGTATGTCGTTGCATCATCGGAAGAGTCCTCGACTCGAGTAACCTCGAAGTTGGGCGAACGAGGGGAAAACACATTAGTTTCACGACTCTTAACAACCTTTTCATTTATTTATTTATTCATTAACGGGAACCAGCTTCTTACAAAATTTAATACTTTGCATAATGCAATTTCATTTCGCATAAAAATAAGAGAAAATGAAAATGTGACTATTATATATCCCGTCTCCTTTTTTTTTGGGTGTATTTTTCCCATCGATGTGTCGAGGGGCGTCCCCTTGTCCCTAGAGGTACCGAAAGATGCGGCCCCCGGCCGCTTTTTCGCTTTTTTTTCGTCATTCATTTTTCTTCATTCCTTCGCATTAGGCTTGCTTAAGCTTCAAAAGAATCTTAGGGTGAAGATACTTATTATCTCTATTCTTCTATACCCGCCACCGTCGTTCCCTCCAACTCCCGTTCCCGTATCTCGTTCGTTCCCTTTACTTCTCGTTTTCATGCTTTGAGAATCACTGGCAATGTCTTCCCGTTCCGTCGACATACAGCTTACCGTGATGGCTCGGACGTTTATATCCTTTATGGACATAGATAGCGCGAGGATCCGAGGGCAGCTTACGCTGTTAAGCCTATGTATGTTATTCGATGCGAGAGAGAGGAGAGGCCAAGAGAAACCGGGAACGAAGATCGTAATGACAGCGAGCCGAGGAACGGCAGTGAAAGCGAAGGAGGTTGATGCCAACGGAGACGGAAGTGAGCACGGATCATGTACGGAGAGGGGACTGCGCTTTTTTTTCGCCTCGTCGCTCGCGCCGAGCGTTTTAACCGCGCAAGAGGATCGTAAATAACGAGGTCAGGTTTATGCGTGTACCGCGGCAGATCCGAGAGATGACATGCCATACGTCGGTTATCCCTTCGTGCGAGTTTGAGGCATTAGAAAAAGGCAAGATTTTCTTTGATACCCGCAAATCGCGCCAAACATCAGACATTTCTGTATCCGTAATCGACGACGTTGCGATTTTAGGGTAACGGTAGTTTGATTCGATTGCGTTTGTTCTGATGAAAATAAATATGGAATTTTTGTGATTATTTTCGTTGCTATTTACAGTTTGCCAATGAAGATTACCAATGAACGAGGAATCATTTCTTTTTCAAAGGCAACTGCAAGCTCCGTTCCAATCCTATTGAAATCTTTCTTTCGGATAGCATATGATTGCAATTGCCAACTGAGGAAATTGTTACACGAAGATTGAACGAGGAAAAATGGAGATACAACGATCAGGGAAGATAAGATCCTTTCTATTGCATCTTGTGAGAAAAAAGACCCCTTGTTCTTGAGAACCCCTTTCCGTACGTGCGTTACAGCATGCGTCCCGACGGTCGCCTCTCTCGCGCATCAGTTATGACGAAATATAGGTACCGGAGTCCAGGGTCAAAGTGGAAAAGCATAAGAGACGAAGAAGTATAGCTCGCCCAAGCCGGGGTAAGGGACGGCCGAGAGAGTGAAGGATATCGTAGATACGTGAAACGTTTTTCCCATGGCTCCTTTGCTCCATTCCTCTTCCATAAACTCTCCTGCAGGGTCACGCCTCTCGCTTTCTCTTCCTCTATCTTCTTGAGACGGCGGCGCTTTTCGATGAAGCTATGGGAGGGTTTATCTTATCCAAACCTTTTACTACTATATACACGAAAGCGGAAAAGCTTATCCCGGCCGGGCGCCGACGACGCTCTTCCGGAGTGCGGAGGATGGTAGAGGAGACATAGGAAATGAAAAGAGAATGATCTATACCGAAAGAAACGAAACGAGAATAAGTGAGAAAGCCTAAAAGCGCCCAATATCTTACGACTCCGAGGAACATCCCTCTGGGGTGTGAGAAAGAAGAAAAAAGAACAAGTTAAAGCGCCATGAATTTTGCATATGTTCGTGCGTCGGGACGATAAAAAAAAAAAAAAACTGAGACGAAAATACAGTGGAAATTGCTACGATTTGCCACGAACTAGCCAAAACGTTTTGGTCCTTCCTGGGTTCTTTGCCACACGCCACGAACAATATGTAACGCGTCCCCGCGAAGAATAATGTAGCTTTGCGGGGTGAATTTATGAATTTGAATGCAGCCGAGGGATGAAACGACGCGGGAGGACTCGAAGAGTCATAACAACACACGTCCGTAGCGATCATTTTCATACTGTAACGTTCCGGTGTGGGTTTATCAAAGTGAAGAATCGTAACGTTTTTTTTTTCCCCCCCGTGGCATTACTCATCGTGAATATTCAATTAATGAACGAATAAACGAAACGCATGGCGAGGTTGGCGCGTTACAAATGAAAGTATTTAATTTGTTCCCGCGGGCGTCGATCGTTTGCAAATTCATTGATGAAAAGCATACAAAACGCTCGTGTGTGGGCGAGAAACGTCGATAGGACGATGAATATTGGCGAATTTATTAAACTACGCGCCGTCGATACGAGACCGCGTAACTGGTTGATACGCGATCAATATTTGTCTGGCACATATAATTAGTCGCCAAAACAAGCTCGCGAGTTTGTAGATAGCGGGCGATACGATGACCGATAGTCTTGTAGCGTTACAGTGCCGCCCGTGCATCAACTGTACGCCCCAAGTCGATACGTTAGTAGTAATCACCGTAGTGGGTCAGACACGACACGTACGCGCAATGCGATGGGTCGGCGAGGCGTCACTCCCGAGCGTCGCTCAGAGCAGCCGGTGCAAGTAGTAGCGGCGTGTACCGGTCGGACTGCAGTTATTACACGAGCTCGACTATGATTAAGGAGAGTGTATCGCTACATTTGCAGTCAAAAGTGAGATCCAGAGAAAATTACGAAGACTTGCAGATAGAATGAAATTTTTTGATGAATCGACTGTACGACAGGTGCTGAGAACATTAATTTTTTATAATTAGCATGGCAAAAAATTATTAATAAATTCGATACAAAAAAAATCGACGAAGCATCCGGAAATCTAGCCTTTAATGCTTAAATTCATTCCCTGAATGTTCCGCATCCGTTTGAATTTTCTTCAGGATTATCACTAATTTTCAAAAATCTCGTACTTTTTTTTGCGGTATTCACGAATACGTTTGAAATATTTTACTCGGACTTCTTGAGTATTATTGCGCAATGTTTTTGTGAAACATTATCCGAATGGTGTGAATTCTTAACAACAACAAAAGAATAAAAATTGAAAGAATTCTCAAAGAATCTGTATTTAATCGGAGAGATAAAGGTATCAATTTATGCGATAAAATAGAAATTGGGAACGAATGTTTCGTTGAACAATTTTTGTAACTTACTTGTTATTTGGTATTTTATTATGCAAAACTAATCTTCTTAAGACCATATTTGCGATTGATTTTTTGTTCCATCGGAAAGTATTTGAAATTCGCCGAGAATCTAATTTTTAGCTGGGACTGTAGCGATAGGCCTTCCCTAACGATGTTAAAAAACAAGAACATCGCGAGTTGAGTAATTATGACCTGATATGCATGTCGCGTTTTCGCGGGTCAAGTGCAGCGGCCGGATGAGAAGCGTCGAATTAATTATTTTTAACACGTATAAGAAAAAAATCCGCAGCCACTCGATAATGGAATATCTTCCGCATCAGTTATGATCGTTTTTCGCAAGTCCCACCATGTAAAACCCCATACAATTTGCATGTATCTTCCATTCTCCAAATGTCGGAAGGGAATAGAGCAAACGTCAAAGATAGTACGAGACGCGAGGTCCGGAAAGACGAGACGTGAGATGGGGGCATACGAGTCTTTGAAATCCGGATCGAAAGGAACTAAAGCGGATGAGAGCCCGTGGTACTCGCGAGCCGGGATAGTAGGATAGAAAAGTGTGGAGGAACGAAGGTGAGACTCAAAAACCCTCCTCGTCGGTAGGGGTTGATCTTTTATTTATTTCCGGAATATAGGAGGAAGCGAGAAGTGAGGCGAAACCGCAAAAGGCAAGGTGGATAGGTACCTATCCACTACTGAGCGAGAACTGAGATCCTTCCAATGTTATGCTCAGCTACTACTACCGCGATACACTCCTACATTTCTACTTGCCTTCCTGCAGGATACCTACCGGTGCGGGCACTACTAGCGTTCGCAGTGCGGTTAAGAAGGTCTGAGTTACGTGCTTTGCATCGTCGTAACTTCGAAGAGGCGGGCTTCGTGTGAGCTTGCACGCTTGCAGCTTCCTTCCTACCTCTTCGCTCTTTCCCAGAACTCAAACCTCTTCACCTCTCCTCCCCCTTCGTCCTCCCTCACGTTCTCGTACATGTGCTCCAGCGTATTTCTCGTTCTTCGTGTACGTATGGTAAATTTTCTATCTCGCTTCTATCCGAGGCCCGAAGAGGGAGGGGGCGGTATCACGACCGGTTGCAACGAGAGCCGCAGAGAAATTGTTGCAAGGTTTCGCATGTAATTTCCAAGCGTAATGCGTACGTGGGCTTCAGCTACGAACCACTACCTACGACCCTCCCCCCGCCTCCCTCTTCGTATTCCAGAATTTTCCTTGTTGCTACACTGTGCACTGAATTTCTCTGTTGTTTCAACCAGATTTTCACATAATTGCATTGCTAATGATTGAAGCCTTCGTATAATTTCAAATCGGGAACGCGTAACCGGTACGTGTTTATGCCTATATGCGCGCTTCTGTATATTTGTCGTTAATTTCTGCTTGTTGCGGGGCCAGCGAGGGTTTCGCAATGCTAATCATTGGAAAACGTGTTCGACATTCCACGATGATATATCCGACGGCGAGACGGGTACGTTGTTTCAAGTAATTTTCATCGATCGATCTGTACATTGCTTTCTCATACGCGAAGCTCCGCTTCCGTGTATTACAGTTCAAAAAGACTAAATTCCATAACTTCGGAATGTCTCTCGTTATAAAGCTAATATTTACAAAGAATGTGGATATAATGGTTAGAATTTTTTATGGTTATCTTATTTATTAAGAATGTCTGTTAACACGATAACTCTTGAAATTTTCAAGATATCGAGCTGAATATCTGTACTGAATTGAGTTTGGGAACAATCGATGAAACTTTTTCGTTTGTATGAAATTTCGAATGCTTCCGAAAACGTCTGATACGGTTTCTGCATTTTTTTGTGGTTTCATTTATGCTTTCTTTTGGTTACATTTTACATCGAATTGAACAATGAGAAAATTGACCCGTCTCGTTCTTCTGTTGTTTTCATCATCGGTTACAAAACTTTCTCGATGACGTTAAAAACAAAATAAGGAAGCGACGAGCAGTCTAATTTCCATAATTTTTTTTTGCTTCTTTTAGTGAAACTTTGTCATCCAATTATCCGGAAAGTGTTTCGATACTTTTAACAGTATTGTTTCTTTTGGTATAATTTTTTTGCTGAGCCCACAAAACTCAACAGCTTTTCCTAGTTGTATACCCGATTTGGATCAACAAAACGCTTCGAAATCTATCTCCCATCGCGGACGTGCATACATGCGCTCGGAACGCACGTACACTCGCGCGCCTTTGCTCGGAGTCTTTCCGATTGCCGAATGATTCGGCAGAGGCGGCGTAATTGGACGCCCGGAACTTTTCTGATTGACGGCGCCAATGTACGAGTACAGGGTATACCGTACAAGCACGGAAGGGAGCTTGTACACGCTCGACGTTTTTAACGATTCCGTTTTCGGCGGTGCTTTCTCGCTTCGAGCTCTGGCACCGCGCCGGAAGTTCACTGTACTATCGCTGTTCCGGCTCTGATTCTCTACACGTATTCACGTACAAGGCGCGCATGTACGTACACGGCGAGCGAGCGGGCGAGCCGCGGCTACGTGTGTCGGAGAGTAGTAAAGCAGGAAGCTACAGCCGCACTGCACTCTCGCCCCAGACTAGAGGATGCAGAGTGAGCTTCGCAATTCTCCGTTATTATTCGCACACGCGACGTAGTGCGGCGCAAAAAAAATGGCCAAAGAGTTTTATTTTCCTTTCGTGTTATTTTTTTATGAAACACGCTAGGGCGCATTGGTCGTTTTGTTTCTCATCAAGTTTGAGTATATATTTGTCGTCAAATCAGTTGAAATTCAGTCTCGCGAACACTTTCGGCGGACGCGCTCTCATCGCTCGTTGCGGAACGTTATCGCGCGTCTAGCTCTGGTTGTGCGCGCGGTATTACAGTGGAGATTTTGGGCAAGGCCGGCGATGCGGTGCGACCGCGGGATTCCGGAGACTTTGTCGGTCAATAACGAAATGTGAGCCGACGCGGACGTTGGCTTCTCAAACTGCAACGGTCAACATGGGCCGAGTTCCAAAACGTCGAAAATTTCGCTTCGAATCGCGCTTCCGGGCTTCGCAGCTGTGCAAACTAAAATTCGCGAGTTTTATCCCTACCACCGTTTCTCGTTCCCGGAGTGAACGGGCTCTTGTCTGTCTCCCTTTTCATTTTTCATTTTTTTAACAACTATCCTTTCGACGCGTTTGCACCAATCGATTCCGGGATCGATACTGCAAAAAATTACTGTAACTCCGAGATATCGATAAACAATCAAGAATTAACATAAAATGGAGGAAAATCTTTTTACAGGTCGTTTCCTCGTCTTGCTTTTAACGTGTTTTACAAATTCTTTTCCATGAGTAAGTTCGTTATTTAATTTTGCTTCATCGCAGCTTTGTAAACGACTTTGAAAACAAAGAGAGAAGGTAGTGTAGAAATTTCATTTGGATTTTTTTTTTCATTATTTTTTCTGGCAGTCCAGTTCCAAATATTATCGTGCGGTCCGATATCGATGAATTGTTAGTAGTAGTTATTTTGTGTTGAAACTTTTAGTCCGATATTTAAATAATTTCCAGCGTTATTGTGTTCAGCTGATCGGAGGGATCCAATAAATTCGGTCGCTATACAGATTATTTACAACAAGGCGAAAAAACCATTGTTCTTACGGTGAGCACGTATGTCAATATTCCTAATTGGGAAAATGAATTAAAAAATAATTATATTATTAATAACAATTTTATCATAGCCGATCGTATCGAACATGCGCTTCTCGCTAATTATCGCAATTAGGAGACTGAAAATTTCATTGAAACCCAAGAAAGAACAATTGTTCTTGCCATGTCGACCGAATTTAAAAAGTTATTTATTGGACAAAGATAATATATTTAACTACTCATGAAAAAGCAAGCAAAAAAGATTGAAAATCGTGTTAATGTTGCTACCGAATAGAGAAAGAAAATTATTGCGCTTCTTTTTTTAAGTTCAAGTAACAGGACATTATGTACTTCAACTCCAGATTAAATATCACGAGGACATCTGTAATGACTCTCGACATATCGTGGTAGAATTCCGCAAAAGTGCTGCTTTGAGGGAACGACGTTCAAAGTTTCGATGCACACTCGCGCTTACAAACATCCGAGCGTGCGCTGCTCGATATTCCCCGCTCTGTCGTCCTCACTTTTTCATACTACGCTTGACGTCAAAATATTCGTCTCGACGGGAATTTTTTTTCGATTTTTTCAATATTGTAAAACTCTCATCTCTCTATAGTGAATATTTTTTTAAAATTACTGAAGTGGTGACTGTAAAAAAAATCCAAAAATTGCCGTGTAAGCTTCAGGCTCGAGGGACAAAAATGATAATGAAAACGAAGTTTTCTCTATTAACACGAGTCCAATAAATTTTCTTTTAGTTAAAAAAATTGACGAACAAAATGGAGTAATTCCGATAGACAAGACAAGTAACACGACGAATTCATGCTCGTTGTATCGCGCGCCGTGTTCGGTAGTTGTAGCATACATAAGGTAGCATTCCGTCCCAAGAGTACTGTCATGTTGCATTGAATGCGAAAATACGCGTCGGAGGAAGCTCTACTTCTCCGCTACCCACTCGTGTTAACTCCGCGCCGTCTCGTCGTCCCCTCCCGTCCAAGTCCCAAGGATAAGGAGGTTTGTAGTTAATATTAACAGGGTACGTTGGCTCCACTCTGTAGCACTACACTCTGTTCATGGCTGTTGCTCGCTTTGCTACGAGTGCACTCCTCTCGTCCGAGCCGAGAGACCTCCTCACGTGAGGGCGGTGTTGTTTCCTACGTAATTTCCTACTAAACGTACTGAAGGGATGGTCATGCATATTTCAAACGGACCACGAGAATTCTACGTAGGCGATGCGTGGTTGGGCTTCCACGACGTGTAGCGCGAGTTAGAGCTGCGGTTGTTCCTCGCATTCGCCTTATCGAAACGAACCCGCGCAGGTTAATGGTTGATGCAGCTTTCTCTATCTACGCCCCGGGTGCGTTTCAGCGGGGCTATTTTCACAATTTATGCACTTCATTGCTCACTCTCGCGCTCGCCTGCCTCGATATAATATGTAGATCGGTGATATTCGATCGTTTAGGCGAACCGTAATGCGAAAGCGTTAAATTGCAGTCGAGAAAAACTGGGTCACGGGTTCCGGTCGGTGGAAGGGGCAAGGCGGAGGAGGGGGCGGCTTTGTTCGACCCTCTCAGAGAGAAGCTACACGTATTCCTTTTTTCTTCCATTATTGAAAGTTGTTTGTTGGTCTAGTTGAATTATTTAGCAACGTTTTCATAACTCGAACAATATTGAAACAGGTGCAAGCTCACTCGTCGATAGCGCGATATTTTCCATTTAATTCGCGCACCAGGCGCTTTTTTTTCCCGCTCTTGCGCGTTATAGTTATACGTGGTATGTAAATTATTTAGCTAGGCAGCGGTCGGGTTTCGACGTGGAACGGAATTGATTGTCCAGCGGGAAGTCATTGAGAGGCTCTCGGGGCCACGAGAAAAAATAAATAAAAAATCCGGTCACGAATCTTTATGCATTGTTCTGCACTCCGTCGAGCGGGGACGGGGGGCCGAGAATGGAACAGTGAAAAGTGCCAACGGGGAAAGAACAACCCGTGAGAGAAAGAAAGAAAAAAAAAGAAACGTATTATCGATGCCAGCCAACGTGAATATTTTTTACCTCGTTTTTTACCTCGCAACAAGACCCGGAGATTCTCATATTGCGAAAGTTTTATAATACAAGTTTTCCATGCATCATAGTTCTCCAAGTTCCAAATTATGTCTTGGGCTTTATATACGCAAAAAAAATGCATAAGAATTCATCCACCGAAAAATAACGGTCCGATGCAATTTTTTCTTTCAATTGTTCTACTTCAAGGTTACTTTTATCACGAAGGGATTACAAAAGACAAAGAAAAAAGAGAACAAATCTACCGAAGGATACGCGGAAGGACGCGGAAGGATGTAACACGAATATTGTTGTTACAGTTTAGTAGTTTACGTGACGTTTAATCCGATGAGTAAAGTTCAGCTAATTGTCGAAAGTGCACAGTGGACTATGGCTGCATGGATAAACGTAGTTAAATATCCAGTGTGTTGTACACTCCATTTTGCACAAACAGTCGGGTCATAGAAACTCTCGTATACGAGGTTACAGGAATGTTCTTCGGCGTATAAAGGGAGTGAGAAACAAGCATGGTTTGCTCAGAGTACGTGAGTTATATATACACACACATATATATATATATATATATATATGTATATTTAAGTCGCGAAGGTTTCCGTGCCCCGGACACTCGTAAGAAAAGCTCGTAGGTCGGGCGTGCCGCTTGGCCATTTCTCGAGGCTTCTGGCACCCCTCGGGAGCTCGACCAGAAGTCGCTATCAACTGTCCTCTTTCTCTCTCTCCGCTGCTGTACGCTCGCCGTTACGTCCCGCCTCGTATCACTATTTTATTAGATTAGATATTCCGGGGATAGTGCAGAGGCAAAGGGGCAACGGTGATAGGGAGTGTGACGGGAGAGAAAGGGCACACACAGGACGAATAGTGTAAAGTGAGGGAGTGCGCGAACGAGGGTGCAGCACAGCGTGTGGCAAAGCAGTGAGCAGCATTTTCACCCTCTCTCAACCTTCGTGCTTGCCGCCTCCCCCGGCCGTTCGTCGGACGAATGTACCGTGGATGTTGCAGGGCTGCACTTTTAATGCGCCCCGTAGCCTGGAAAATTGGACGGCGCACTTTTACATCCGTCACGGTACCTTTACCTGGTCTCAACCCGACCCTTCCACCCCCTCCCTCGCTACGGCCTCTGTGCTATCTCAACTCTCACTCTATACTGGCCGGGGATCCCTGACGCTTCCTACACGTCTCCATGATTTATCGCGAGTAGAGATCAACGCTCTCCCGACGAGTGCAAGAGCTCTCGTTGCGATGCCGGAGTTATACTATTTCTCTCGATCTTTTACTCCTCACTTTTCCTCACGAACGACGATAAAACTTGGATATACCCCCAACCTGTTCCAATGGCATTTGTTTTGTTTTGTTTCATCGCTGAATGTTGATTCTCTTTTCGCACTGCATTTCTTACCCGGAGTATCCGAGGTTTGACCACGTAAACTGCCCGTAAATGGAACCGGTAAATGATTTTTTTAGTTTTTTGAAAGGTTATACGTATACGTTCGGTACTTGCAAAAAACTCATTAATCTATTAATATTCTAACATGAAAGCATAAGCGTAAGGATGCAGAACAGGCATGGGAATCAAACACACATAGATTGAAAAACCAAGCATTGTCTCGGGATATCAAGCGAAGAAAGCATCGGCTCGCCGTGGATTTAAACATTTTCGTCCTTCGTCTAAATTCGATGAATCTTAAGAATCTGCCTCACACTTCGGACTCTCGTTCGCTCGAGTCTCGCGGGGGATTGTGGAGTCACGTTTACAATAAGCATACAACCTGCCTACGTGAATATTGAAATCTCGAAAGTCTCGAAAATATGCGAAATAAATGTTACGAAGAGAGAAGAGGGGTCTGGGGCGGGCGGGGGGCGGGGATTTATAAAATGCGACAGTGCATGGTGCAGAATAGTGTAGCGCAACGATTTCGTTTCCGAAAGATATAATAAAGCCTTGTGATGGTTTGTGATACAATGGGGAAATTTGCGGACAGTAGGAAAAGCCGGATGGGTCGATCTTTTTTTTTTTTTTGTTACGTTGTTTTGTCATTCGCATGGCATATACGTTCCGAACGGACATACGGGCGGGTTTGGGGCGGGTTGGGAAGGAGGGATATCGGAATCCTCACCTGTACTGTGACCCCTCGGCTTCTGCTCCGGCCTCTCGACCTTCTTCTCGCTCGGCGGTGGCCTCTCCGTCCTTTTCGTATAGTAAGGGTTGTACGCGGCTGGCCAAATGGTCGTAAGCCTTTTCGGCGGTGGCGTCGTGGTGTGTTGATGTCCTGAAAATATACATCAGGAACCTCATCTACCAATAGGTTTCAGGAGTTGCGTAGTTCTTCGATTTCTTTCGTTTTTTTTCGCTTCGTTCAATTTCCCGCATTAGCGACGATCAATTTTGGTTCTTTCAATGAAATTATTTTTTCCAGTAAATCAGCCTACTTTTGGATAATCTCGAGTTTTTCTTTGCTTCTCTTTATCGTGAAAAAAATCATGCACCGCACTATTCCACACCATACAAGAGGCTGTTGCTGCTGCGGCTCGTTGTTCCTCTAGCGAGAATACCGAAGTATCAGAGAATTCGACAGGAATTTATGCGGTCCCCGATAGCCGTGACCGGAAGCGTGTCGATGCTAATGGCCGTCTGACTCGTGAATTTCATAACTACACGGGATGAAATCTCGGTTCCGCGACGCAAGCAAGCGCTCGGACGGCGGTTGGTTGGAGCGAAGATCGGGATGGAAGGATAAGAGTCAAAGGGATCGTAGAAGCGAATCGTGGAACGGTCTGATCGTGAATGCCGTTACTACTTGGGCGGTATTGTTCGCCGGGGGTGGTTACCCTCGGTGAATCGAGAGGCCTGGTTGCGAGCCGGCCAAGTTCAGCACTTGTTGCGCGAGAATGACAAGATAGAGATAGAGATTGAGGTCGCGCGGAGGAAGGAGAAACGCCGAGTGCGGTCAATGTCACGGGAACGTATCAATCAAGTTGTCGAGTTTATCGCGAGGAGAGTCGGCCTCTCGTGAGTAGCGAACTGCACTTCACCGTGAGATTACCTCGAGTGGGGCAATAAAAAAGTATTATTGATAAAACAGGTATCGCCCGACATCCGTGCGGATACTATTAACCGATCGATATTCGATGGAGTGCCGGCAGATCGGCGTCGAGAGGCTCTTTAACTCTCTTCAATTCGCTTCGAAAGAGTCGAGTACTTGTCTCTCGTGTTCTAGATACAAATATACGTCTGTGTGCGTGCGCTGTCGATGCCAAAGCCGAACACAGCGGAAGAGTTGCGTAGTTTCTCATCGTCGTTGTCATCGGGGAGAGTGGATGCAAGGGAGGGGGGGGGGGGGACTGTGCGAGAGACTCTCGGCCACTTGGGACGAACGGGGTAACGTCGATCGAGCTAACGCGATGTAAAATTTTGAATGCATACTTCGCTCGGTAATGCCAAACCGTACAACCACCGTCGCAAAAGTCCCCGGGGTGGCGTAGCCTGTTTACACGGTAGATTGAAAGTTTCAAAGGCGATAATTCTGTATTCACAGCCGGGGTGTAGTTCAACTTCATGTTCAACAAGAGGGGCTTTAGGGGAGGAGGGAGGCCTCGCGAGGGATGGGCGCTTCCACTGCCACGCTCTTTCGATCTCACTTTCTCTCTTCCGTATCTTCGTTCTTTCTTTTCTTCGCTCGCTTACTCAATTTCTTTTTCCCATTTTTTTTCTCTTCTTCTTTTACCTACTAGCCGGGGTTTTTACACGCGAGGAAAACTTGTCACTTATTCCCGGAACGTTCGTCGGCGACCCCTCCGCGTTACCCGTACAATCTACCACTATTATGCTACGAGAGAAGCCTGCGTCGTCTATCCTTCATCCCCGCCTTCCGCTCCCTCGTGCACTTTTCAAACTTCCAAGAGCGAGCAACTCGTGCCCGCTGGCCTTTTTATCAACCTGTTTCTCTCGCCTAACCCTCTATAACGCGTCCCGCTGCTACCAGACATATACTGTTACATGTAAAACAGATCGTGGGTATTCCGTTGTGTAAAAACCGAATGAGGCTTGCCCGCTTTGGATACTGAAACTTTGAGTCTCATCTATCGCTGAAACTCCATTCCCCGCGAGCACAAATTTCTATCTAGCTAACTATTTATCTCTCTTCAATATGGGGTAGCACCGATTTTTGTTTTTCTCACAACAACCACCCGTCTCGGATACGACGAAGGGGTTGGGATCTTCGACCCGAAACGTTTGGGTTTCTTCCCAAACCATCGAGCTTGTCCCTCCTTCCCTTCCTTTACTCTCCGTTTTCTTTTTTCATCGTACTAACCACTCTTCGAAATAACACGCGCGCCTTCTCGCGGCAAACAACAGAGCGTCGCGTTCGCCTTTTAAGCTCTCGAAGCTTGCGGATAACGCCGCCGTCGTCGGCTGCTGTT
Source organism: Ischnus inquisitorius (assembly GCA_963924025.1). NCBI lineage: Eukaryota > Metazoa > Arthropoda > Insecta > Hymenoptera > Ichneumonidae > Ischnus > Ischnus inquisitorius. Next base: position 15,450,546 of record OZ001251.1, read on the forward strand.
GCCGCTGCCATTCGAGAGCTTCTGATGCGGGGCGTGCGGGGGGCAGGTACTAAAAAGTTTTCGAATAAAAGTTTAAATACAGCCGCAAAAGTTTGTTTTCCGCACGGCCTTAGAGCTGCCACGCGAGTATTCGTTGTTACCGGCGATGGGGTTGCGGGGGTGAGGGGGGGAAGGTAAGGGGCGCGAACGAAGTGGCTACCGGTATAAGGTGGCGAGAGGCAGGATGGAGGCCACAGGGCTTTCCAACAATATGGCCGCTGGGAGCTGTCTGTATGCTAAGAGTATGTGAATATATTATAGCGGAGGTCCTCGGGGCTCGGGCAATCACACTTAGCCCGTATTTCACCCGCCCCATTGTCTATCTCTCTTCTCTATGTGTATCCAACACGGACCCAATGAGGTTTGTTTACAAGTTTCGAGGGTTTCTCGTATACGGAACCGCGAGAGTACGCTTCTCGTCGACTACACCCCCCTTCACCCCTTCGCTTCCGCCATACACACCCTTGACGTATATTCTGCAACAGCCCTTCTGCGTCTTCTATCGACTAGCGCTACAAGTCTCGACCTTTCTCTCCTCACCTTCGTGTCTATAAAGCTTCCAGGCGGAGCTTATAACAGCGGGAAAACCATTCCCGAAACGCTTCTCATCCCACCCTGTTTTCTACCGCCTCTCTCTCCCTTTCCGCCTCCTTTGCCGCGTTGGAAACCTCTCTCATGCTTTTTCATGAGGTGTCACGACGATAAATCACGGCTTCGGAGTCGAAGCAATTCGGCACTCGAATTAAACGTGGCTATACTATCGGAATGAGCTTCGAGGAAAATTTATCACGCCTCTCCGTTATTCGATCTCGAATGGGCACAATTTTCATAAGACGGGGCACAGTCTTTCGGATTAACATCAGCCATTCATCGACCTACCGTAAATGATTATTTACTTCGTTGGGATTGTATTTAAACGTGCTTCTTTTACTCGAATGAATTACCCCATTTCGGGACTTCTGTTACTTATACACGCTGAGGCTGTATTCCGGTTCCATCCGTTAATATTAACGAACGAATGTTTGATCGCGGAAGTTGGTCGTGGTGGGTATTACAGTTTAGCACGTATACGTGCGATGCAAAGTTCCCTTGGCTCCTGTTCCGGAAAGCTTGCGTTACCCTCACGTGCTACAACGATATGTATATATAAATTACATATGTGCATATATACATGTGAATTTATATATATATACATTGTTTCTCGCGTGATAGTGGCGCAGGCCGAAACGTCGGATATCATTTGGGCGATAATTAATTAAGGCTTGGGAAGGATCGATGGGTATCCCGCGAGACTACTGACTCATTATTAAACACTGTACTCCCTGCGGAATAATTCCAACAGTAGTGGCGGCCCAGCTGCAGCATCGAACCCAGTGGTGCAGTGTAGCAGTGCAGTTGCAATACGGTTTCGTGCAGTTTATCCCCCTCGACGATGTTGGAACTACAGGAGATCCCAACGCCCCATTGCGTCCGATTCATTTGACTATAACGATACATACGTCCCGGGTACGACATATCCCAAGCTTCGCCGCTGTATCAGGCGCACTCCGTGTGCGTCTGTGTTCGAGCGTGTGCGCGTGTGCAGCGATCACTTGCATGCGCGGCTACTAGTTTCGAGCGCGGTGTCCGAGTCAGAAATCGTCCCACCTTCCCTATTCCAATTCATCGAGTTTCGAAATATTACCCAGAGCACATGACCCACACACAACGTGTCGGCATAATATCGAATGATACACTGCGACTCGACAAAACGACGTGAACACCCGTGAGAAATAAACTTGACTACCGAGTTTTCATTACACCGTATAGAATTCCAAAGCCTCGCTCGTTCACTCGTACGACATGCTGACGGTATTCGCGACTTTAAACTTTGGTGGACCTAATCGCGGCAGTTTTTTTAATTATGGTAGTCCTTGCGTGTAGTGCTCATTTCGCATAAGTCTGTGGAAATTGAGAGAGAATTGCCAACCCTTCTCGATGGTGTAAAAATGGGAAAAAATCATGCATTTCAAAGGCACTATTAATATTAATTCAGCACAATAATTATTTCAAAATGTTATTAAAAAATTGATGAAAAAAAATTGTTCACCAAATTTTACGGGGATCGAATTTTGTTTTTCAATGAAAACGACCCGTTCATTTTTCTGAATACGCATGAAGCTTTTCAGATTTTTAGATTCACTTTGAATTTTATTATTTCCGCACATTTTTTGCATATAAAAAAAAAACAAAGTTAATTGAAAATCTGAAAAAAATTTATACGTATTCAGAAAAATGAACGAATCGTATTCATTAAAAAAAAGGTGGTTCGCCGCGAAATTGATTAAACAATATTTTTTTTAATCAATTTATTAATAACATTTAGCAATTACTATTATTGTTATGCAAAATTAATCTTTTCAGTACCACTCACGTTCATGCATTTTTTCAGATTTTTATATCAACGAGAAGTGTTTGCAATTCTCTCTTATTTTTGTCGAACTTATGCGAAATGAACTCCATGCGCAAGAATTACCGTAAAAAACTGTTTTTAAGTAGAACCTTACACATTTCTTCCTCACAACTTTCTTTCACAGAACTCTCTCTATGAGAAAGTAATCTGTAAATCAAATGTCTCATTCTCATAGAGAAAGCTTCGCGAAAGATAGAAAATAATTAGGATGTTGTATCGCGAGATTTCTAAAATTCGAATCCAAAACCAACATCGAATATTACGAGAATATCATTTTTCAAAAACATCTTGGCATTTTTTTATTGCCCGTCTTTCGCTTCGATTGCAACTCAACTCAAAGTCGAAATGTGCCATAGTTAGAAGGTGACCATTGTCGACTTCTTCATCTCTTTGAACGGGCGGTCAGTCCGTAATAAGGGGTTAAAAACGCAAACGTTTTGCTGGTGATATTGTTTGGATCGTGAGATAGAGGTCAGTTTCCATCGAATATAATACAAACCTTAGATAGTATGTAGGAAGGAAAAAAATAAAAATAATCGTACATTTCTCTTTCACCCGTTTCAACATTCTTCGAAAACTCCAAAACTGCTTATCTGGCTCTATTCCTTTCACGAATTTACCGATTCACCGGGGCGTTCTCTTCCATCGACTGGCAAGCGCGGGAAGCACCGAGTGCGAGAGAGGGAGATGAGAAGAAAAGGGCGAGCCGATCTGGAAACTAAATTGGCCTCTTGCGGACTTTTCTCAGTCGGCGATACGTTCGCGAGATAACAATAATGGAGTACCACATACACACAAACATATACACACATATATATTTTTGTACACTCATAGACTGCTAACCGGAGAGAAAAAGAGATGCCGCGGCGCAATGTAATTTCGTGGCTTTTTGACCGAAACCCACCGACGAATCCACGCAGTAATTGAATTTTAAATGTACTTAATTAGGTCAGCCCGTTAAGCTCCCGGACAATTTAACGAGAACGTTGAGCCGAGGGTATATATGTAAAATTAATATATTCCAGCGCGAGATTGAAAGGGGTGAGGAGACCGCGAAGTTCCGGTCAGCGCTTGAATCATACCGGAAATATTCCAGGCTCTGGAAGAAAAAACGAATGGGATCCAGAGCGAGCAATGCGCTTATACCGAAGAAACAAATGGTACATTCTCTGTGATTACGCTGCATTACCACTGTTCTCCGACTCTCTCGTCCGAAAGGCAAATTGACAAAATGGACACAAACATGTATATATTTGTTTAACTGCATGGTTAGAATTGGCGACCCTTGCGGGTGTTTACAGTTAATTTTCTCGGGACTGCAGCAAGTCGATGTAACTGCTGGCATTGGAGAAGTTTTGCACGACCACTGTACTGTGGACACCCTCGAGAGCCCGAATCTTTGCGAGCGAGTTGCAACAGTAGAGTACCAGAGCATTGAACTTCTCGAAGGATACACACGGCAAGGGACGAGAAGCTTTGCCTTGCTGGTCCCTTATTTCTTGAATTTCACCGAGGGATTTCAAAGCAAACGCTGACCGAGCTTTCGTGTCAAGCACGAACGTCGCGGTTGTTCCGGTGTATCGCCCAGGTGAAACAATCGGAGCGTTTCGTCGCAAAATTGCATCTGTTATAGGAGCCTCACGGGGATTAGAAACCACGTAGAACAGTTCGCCGCCGGTTCTGGGACACAATTCAATTCACAATTTAACTCGATAGAATAAAGATGAAGATGAAGCGCGGACGAAAAGAAAGCGGATGTCGGAAACACGTAGTGGTATCCTCGTTTTTTGTTTGTTTGTTTGTGACTCTCGTTATTGCGAAATGCATCTTATCCGGGCTTTGACCGATCGCGCTGGAAGAATTCGTAATGCGGATTCAAAGGTTGTCAACACACCGGAAGCTCGTCTCGGATCCAATCGATTGGAAGACCCCGAGCAGGGGACATGCTCGTAGAATGAAACAAGATTCTCGTATCAGCCGGGCGATACGTTATAAAAGACGGAAAATACGTACGGTGTGCGATGGAAAAATAAAAAGAACGCGATGGCTCTCTTTCCGAGTCTTCCTCACTTTTATTATTAAAAGACCCTTGAATAAACGCGGTCGCGCCATTCTCGAGAAATCAACTCGACGAAAGTGAAGATACGAATACCGCAGAAAACTCGTATAAGATACGATGAAGGTGCGCATCCATAAAAACTCGAGGGAATCGCGACCAGTCGAGACGACTGATACAAACTTTCTGGCCTTTTTTTTTTTATTTTCTGTATGATGTTATTATTTTGCTTTTCATAGAGGAAACCTTTTCGGGAGAAAAAAAAATCAACTATTTCACGTCACCGTGTTCGGAATATTTCGAATCATCAAAAAATCATATTTAGAATAAATTCTCGGTCAGTGCGCGCCAAAAAGCACGTTAAGGGGATTTTTGTTCCTATCCATTACTGTACATAAAAATTGCATTTCAGAGTAAAAAAAATGCATACGTTAAAGTATCACTCTGCATTTTTTTGGAGTCCTATAGTGCATTTTATACGAAACCGGTACAGTCAAACTTTTTGCACTCGTCACAGGTTTCATACCGAATAAAATCTTCGGTTATGAAGTCTCATTTTGGTCGTTGGACAGTTTATTACGGGATGAGTCCGGGATTTTATTTGTAAGCTCCCCCGGCGGAGTTATCAAGTAAAATGTCACAAAGAATCTACTTTTTGCACCTTTTGTCTCGTTACCGGTCATACAATGACTCGCTATAAATCCATTTGCCCTCGCATTAAAAATCCTCACACTCGTCCCATAACAGGGACTGTTATGAAGAAAATGAGCCGTCGAGCACAAAAGTCGGTGCAGTTGTTCGGTCGGGAACCTGTGACGAGCGAAAAAATGTTGAACGTTGCGTTTTTGGATAAATTGCTCCGAAAAAATTCAGGGTGATAGTTTAAAAAATGCATTTCTCGTGTATGAAATGCAATTTTTATGCGCAGTAACGGATAGAGGGAAAAAAATAAACTGTTTTTTAGGCGACTCAGCTCTTTCAACGCGGTAGCAGTCGCAAATTGTTAGCGATTGAACGGAAATTCGTTAAACAATTCGAGTTAAGATGAAAGTTGTTTGGGATCAAATTCAGCCGAAACCGATAAAGTGATCCAAAAGTTATGAATATTTTCGCAAAAAGCGTTTGTGCATGCTGTCGCTCGCGCATTATTTTAGTGAATCCGGCTAAAATCGTTCAGACACGCGTAAGTCTATCAAGATGTCGGTTTTATTCCTTTCGGGTCATATAAAATAAAAATGTGCCAAAAAAAGAATTATGCCAATCAGATTCGCACATCACTTCCTCATTTTGTTTTCGACGTCGCTTACACAGCTTCTTCTGCGAAGATCCTAAATAGGTCGAGTAACTTTCTTATAGACGAGCTTTGTGAACGACGTTACAAGAGCGACGAGAAAGCGATCTCCAAATCTAATTAGCATCATTTTTTTAATCTTGTTATTCTCTTCAAACTTTTTATATCCATCGAGACTCGCTCGTAAGGCCAATCTTTGAATGTTAATTCTTATATATTTTCTTAATGATTCTTTCACCCATTTACAAAGGGCAATTAAAAGTTTTATCGACTCATGCTCAACGAACGATTCTTTCGAAGAGTCTTAATTTCGAGTTGCATCGCCGGAGTAATAGAAACTGGGTTGTTTTCGAAGAAGAAAAGTCCGAGGCAAATAGCGAGGGTTGCGCTGTTGCTAGTTGCGGAAAATTGTAAGACCTCGGTGCAAGAAAGTATAACGCGGTAATACTCGTGCCAGAAACCTTGATGGTCTGACGGTACTAGCGGTGTTGGCTTCTAGCTCTTTTCGTTCTTGATACTCTCGCTCCCGGTGTTGGCCGTGTGCAACCGTCTTAATAATGCAGCGTATTAAGATTGGTTTCGCTGCAGTGATGGCTCGGGCTATGGCCTGGGGAATGCCTGCCTCTCCCGTTCTACCGTCTACCTACTCTACTACCTCGACGACTATACACTTCCTTCTCCTTCGGTTCTTCGCTCGCCATATAACGCCACATACCTGTCCTACCGAGCGCGAAAACCTTCGGGACATGACCTCGGTTTTCGACAAACTTATTCCTTCGCACCGCCGTTACGGCTGTGCGTGTTTCGCACTTTTTTTCTTCATAACATTTTAATATACAAAAAAAAACGTGCTACAGGGAAGATAGATAGGATCTCGCCGCTCGTGCTTCTACATTCCAATCATGCTTTCTACTATGAAATAAGTCAATCCTTCTTTTTTCCTTGAACTTGTTTTTTTTTCATTGATACCGATATACCGATTCGACAACATACGCGACGCTCGCGAGTGCACACTACTTGTGAACTATGGGATGATGAACGAGAGGAGTAATCTTGATAAGAGAACGAAAAACCGAAATGGCTCACCTTCTTTGTTCGCGCTGCTCTTGATCTCGGTCGCTCTCGGCGGTACGGATGGCTTTGGCATCTCTGAAACCATGAGAAGTCGGCCTTTGTTTTTGTTATATTATTTTAGAAAGTTTCATTTTCTCTTACTTCATCGAATGCGTCTCTTTATGTATATGCGAAACTTTTTTTTTTCTTTTTTTCATTAAAGCTTACCGTACAGCCTGATAGATCCCTCGGTCTCACCGAGCGAATTTTTACTGATACACTGATAACTCCCAAAGTCGCCGGACGTCAGATTTCTGACGATGAGACGCATGTGAGTCCTGTAGCTGTTCTCTTTCGTCTCCGTCGAGTATTTCTCGTTCGACAGTACCATCGTTTTGTTGAAGTTCCAGTAGCTTATCGCGCGCGGATAAGCCTCGGTGTGGCAGTCGATCATAACGTTCGTTCCGGCCGGAGCTCCGACGAGCTGATTCGGCACGAAGATCATCGGCGAAACTGGAATTGATAAGAATCTATCAACGCTCATCGTCAATCGATCGTCCCACGCGCCCTTCTGCGTTTTGTCCTCAAAATATTTCCGCTCGACTCGCACATCATCGCGTCGTCGCTATTGCGCGGTCCCTTTCATGTATTCGCGAATATCATCCCCGTAACGTCGAAACGTTCGCATACTTCAGGTGGTTTATTGAAAATTGCCATTACGAGAGCGTACGCGGCGGCAGGGAATTTCGTTGCAACGACGAGCGCGCACCGTCGAAACGGTTTATTGAACTTTTGCGTCGCGTGCCAATCGTTGCTCGAATGACGAACGCTCGAACCGCCTGTGGCATTGGCGCGCGTACGAAAATTATTAATTCGGAAATATGCCCCACCGGCTCACACCAGTGGGACGGACAATTGTGCTCTTTTCGGTTGGGCCGCAATACATTCTATGACCACAAAAAAAAACAAAAAAAATTTTACACACGGTTGAACGAAAATTAAATATCACGAGTATCCGATTTGAAAACGAGACGTGTTGAAAACTCAACCCGAACGAATGGCCCAAAACATCGCGGCATTTGCGACACCAACACCGCGAAATTCCGTCGGCGAAAGGCAAGTAAAGCCGAGCAAAGAGGAATGAAGGCCGGGGCAAAGAGGAGCATCGCCAGTTTCGCCGGATAGGTCGAGGCGAAGTATGCGTTAATTAGGGGTCAACGTGGGAATCCACAGATTTGCGGAAAGCCGGGCGAGAGCGCGTTTCCCTCGAATGCCAACCACGGAACATTGGCTCGATGCTTCCGCGCGGATAGGAGAGGCGCGCCATAGGTCATAGGCTCATCGAAAGCTCTCGCGAGTGAGATAGCCGCGAGTTTAACACGCCTCGCACAATTCCTCGCGCAATTGGGCTCGGTATTTATTGTGGCATAGCGGCTGTATAAATACTACTCCGTGAAGCGTTGTGAACATGAATTGTTTCGATAACAAGCATTTCATTCATTGTTCCATCAATGATTTATTTTTTATATGCTTTTTTTTTTTTTTTTTAAATTAGTTTTTTTGTTTTTTTCGTCTTGCCAATTTTCGATACCGCGGATGAATATAGTAATCGATCTAGTATCGAAGAGACCTTGGAAAACTACGATACAATGTGAGACATTTTCTATGCAAAGCTGTAAAGCTCGCTACAGCCATGAGGTGCGGACAAATAGTGGAGCATTTCAAAGTACACGAGGGTCGATAGTCTAGCGAACGAGTCTTTCCCGCGGGGGAATGGGGCGTTGGGAAGCTCGTCCCTCCCGGTTTGTCCCCGTGACCGCTGGTGAAAACCGTTCTCTGTTTTCTCCCTAGTTTGAATAAAATATGTCGTTCTTCCCTTCTAAATATTCAAAGGACAGTATCAGAGGCTTCGCGAGAAACTCAGGCGCAGATATATATATATATATATATATATATATATATATATATATATATATATATATATGTGATATAACAAGTTTCCAAGGTGTATGCGGGGTGTACGTAGATTTTATGTCTGCGCACCACCGTTCTTTAAAGCGCGCACACGCGCTTACAAAAAGTGTATACAAATATTTTTTTCTTGCAAATATGTGCGTGCGAATATACCGGTCGAGTGCAAGCATACGAAGTGACGCGAACGAATGGAACGCATAAAAGGGAAAAATGACCAGAAACGTCGCGGGAAAGCGCCGGTGCGGGCTACGATATTTCCCCCGGGATCGGCGGCGGCAACAGCCGCAGCTTTCTAGCTTTCCTGGACTATCCACTCGCGACACGGTGCCCGCGATTGTAACGGCGAAAACGTCCGTTTCTCGTCACGGTCTTTCCGTTTCACTTCATCACTCTCGCCGGCGCCTTCTCGGCCCACGAGGAAGGTGATGAAATTTAAACAATACGACGAGAAGAGCGAATTTCTTCCCCGCGGACCGTTCCCTTGCCTTGCATGCGATGTTAAACAAAATTGGAAGTTATCGCGTATAAACGGTTACACTGAATGTAATGGACAATAGTGATGAAGAGTAACTTTGTAGAATGAACTTAAAGTGAATCGCTGAATTCAAGATTCTTTTATAGTGACATTAAATTGAATCATTAAAAGTAAAGTAACGCCGACAGTTTTTGCCTTACTGTAAATTAATTTTCCATTTAATTTAATGTTCGAGATTATGCATTCGAACTTCCGGTATCGAGACAATACATTTTCAACAACTTCTTTTTTATAGTGTATCCTCGCATTTAAAATGCAACCTGCGCGCGATAAACGGCGCTATGGTCGCCCTTCGAGACATCGAGGAAAGAAAATAACATTTTTAACTCTCCCAAGGCGCCCCTTCGGTTGGCGAAACAATTTATATTTACGGAAAAAAAAAAAAAAAAAAAACAATATTTTCCGAGCGCAAATATGGAAAAGTGGGGACAACGATAGACAATGTGGAGGACAGTGAAGATATACTCACACTCGACGTCGACCGTGATCCTCTTGCTGACCGTCGGCGGAATTCCGTTCGTCGCAATGCACAGATAAGCTCCCATCTCGTTTCTCGTGATTTTCGTGAGATTCAACTGCTCGCCGTCGTACTTCTCAACTGTAACGAGACGAAAAGGAAAGAAGAAAAGTAAGTGGAACAAACATTGAGCGATAGAGGTTGAATAGTCGAGACGACGTCGTATTTCCAAACGAATTCCAATATTACTATATACGTTTCTTGCGCATCTCTCGGGAAGATTTGGCGAATATTGCGGTGTGACTTTCCGAAGGAGGGGGGGAGGTGGGGGAGGCGGATGCGGAGGCAGGGCCCCAAAGGGTCAGGCAAACGCGCCATGAATTTGTATGAGTCCTTCGGTCTTCGAAGCTCAGGCATTTGCTATTTTCGTCTTTCTCGCTTTCTCGACTATAGAGACAGAGCGGATGGAGAGCAGCCTTCGCTTCGCTCCTTATTCTCTTTCTTCCCCATCTATTCGAATCTCCCCTTTCCTCTCCCCGCGCTTTCGAGGTGTGCGCGTTAGTGCGCTCCAGATGTTTGAACAGAAATTCCAAAGTCTTTTACGATCCGACGAGTCGACCGCGCATCCAGCGGCGCGAGTTGCCGAGGGAGGGAAGTGTCGAATCGAGAGAGGAAATGCGAGAGAAGATTATGATATACAGTTATACGAACGGAGCGGTATGATGAAGGGTGGAGGGTCGCGATTTCAAGAGAAAATGAGAGGGTACGACGGTACAGGGGGAGAGTTTATGTGAAAATAGTAGAGGTATACGAGAGATACGTCTGTGACGATAAGACCTCGTCCACCTTGCTAGAATTGTGAGCATTAAAATCGTCACGGGGCATGCACCGAGAGCTGCCACCGGGGGGAAGGCACACTATTACCAGTTACTGCCGCACTTATACATCACATAACTGCTGCTTCTTCCAGCGTTCGCATATATTATCTGATGCATCGCGGAAGAACCGCCGCATCCCACGACCGTCGCGTGTGTCGTTTACGAGGTGCAAAAATATATGGTACAGTTTGAACCATATGCTTGGCATATCTCTCGGATCGGTGTTCGACAATTCGACTCTTTTTCTTCGCGGAATTTCTCTGTACCATTTCGCGTCGAGCGACGATGAAAAGAAAAATAAGCTGTGGATCGATCGCTTTAGTGACTTGCTTTTCGGTGGCAGTGACTCACCCTTTGAAAATGGACTATTTTACTCAATTTCTAGAGATACACTCGTAGACTTTTGACGAATTTGCTCAATCTCGAATTGGATGCAATGCTTTGCAGCTAACATTCGCAGCAGTCTCGGCAAAGATGAATTACCAATTAAAAAAGTTATTGTTTCGAGCGTTGTGTTATTAGTTGTTTAGGAAAATTAAGAATAATCGTGTGTGCGATAGATCAGCGTGCTCGCGAGCACCCATAAGCGAATAATAATTAATTGGAGATCTCCCATCGGGATAATCCATTCCGCATCCGTTATCGAATTATCGTCAATTTGCGTTTCGCGTTCGCGCTCTCGCTAATTGGAATCTCTCTTCCATAGTAGGGGTAGCAGGAACGAGCCAGGCAAGGCTGCTCCGGGCATGGCCGTTGTCGTGTCGTGCTCGTTCTCACTCAGCCCGATGTCTCTTCTCTACTCTGTTAGATCTGTTGTTGAATCGCTAGAATGCAGCTGTGCAACGTCGGCTCCATCGGATCCCGTTGGCATTTCGTCGTCGTCGCCGTCGCAACCGTCGACGGGCGCTCATCTATCGTATTCACCCCCCATCGCTTATCAAAGTGCAACGAACGTTGATGTTGGTTCGCACGTCGCGCAAAAAGTATTCAGTTATTTGCTCGGATGCGCGAATTCCGTGTTTCGTTATTCCAAGTAACAGGAAGTAAATTGAAAAAAAATAAATATCATTCGAAATGCGCCATCGAATATTTCACAGGAGTATCAGATTTTCATAGAAAATATTAAATAACAAGTAAAAGAAAGTAGCCGAACGCCATCAGAAAGACAAAAATACGTTGCAAAAAATCTCTGCAGTCTGTTTTTACGAAGAGTTTGGATTTGCAGTCTCGACTATTATTACCATTCCGCGGCTCAGAGTAATTTGGTTAACAAAAGCATTTCAAGTTCTCGACGTTCTTCTCGCTTTTGCTCCATTTTTTTTCCCCTAGTTTTCTCGACTGTATCAGATAAACTCTGACCCTCGGGCAGACAGAGTCTTGCCGGTGTAACACAATAATAGGAGGTGAATACGCGGAGGCGTGAGAATCCTCGAGTATATATTATATACCATTCCTTCTATTATTATATCCCTGATTTCCAGCTCACACGTCTCGATCGAGTTATCCAACTCCGTTGCGTCGTTTCCTCCCCGGTCTCCATCTATCCATCTAATGGAAGCCTACGTCTACCCGTTTTCGAAGCCATGGGGGACGAGAGAGAGAGAGAGCAGCTTGGCGTATCGGTTAACTTTTAACGAGCGGCAAGTTTGTCAGCGACGTATATTAGGAGGAGAGGCAGAAGGCAGCGTAGCATCAGAATCAGCCCCAGACGCTGAGAATCGTGTACCGTGTGTGCCTATATATTCCCACTTATAGACTTCTCACCGACGTCACCAGTGCAAGCATCTATCGCGAGAGTGACTTTCGCAATGTTGGACGCACTATGTACCCCCTCGACTATCTATACGCGTACATCTAAGGAGTTCTGACGCTTGTTAGAACCTTCCCCGATCGGCAAGCTTTACAACTTGAACGAGTTATGACGATGGGTGGCACTGAACTGAGTAAACCGGAGGCACGATGAGCAGGGATGAGAACCAAGATTCCGGATAGTTTAACCGATAATTCACCATATTGATGAACGATTTAGAGGGATTCGAAATTAGCTTCACGCTGCGCTTCGCTTCCTAATAGGGAAAGCTTCGTTTACGATAAACCATCAGTTTTCGCGATTTTCATAACGGAATACTCGAAATCGTTTAATAACGTTAAAAGAAGTGGGTTAGATAACTTATGTATTTGAGCGGTCAGATTTCGCTAGTATTCTTGCAGCTTAAATTTATGGCATTAAAAAACCATCCTTTTACTAGCACCATTCCTAGAATATCGGGCTAAACTTCACACCAATGGTATTAAGTAAAAATTTCCATTAAAGTTGTCGGGCTGAAGTTGAATTAAAATTGAAGAGGATAACTTTCGTTTTAAAAATACCTAGCTCAGTTTGCGAAAGTTATGCTTGTTTCTGTTTCAAATTTTCAAACTTTCGCGAGATAGGACAACATTCCCTATACAAACGGGTTTAACCGCGAGCAAGATTGTAATGTAGAATCTTGCACGTTTCTTCGTCGTTATTTTGTACCCTTCACGAGTCTACCTCTATGAGAAAGCAATGTGCAAGGTTCAAGTTTGGAACTTCATTCCTGTGTATACTAAATATACATGGAATGTGTATTAATTCGACATTATAACTTATTAATACACGCACGTCTACTTGATTTACAAGTTGGTCTTTCCCTTCGAAAACGCCTCGGGCCAATAATCTCGTACGAGATTTCTCGAGGTCGAAACTCTCTCCTGGGCGAATTTATCCCACTCTGTTTCTGGTCCCTTGTCGTCCTTTACCAAAATGAAAGAGCGTCTTCCACGCCCGTGAGATTCTAACGTGTACGAATTCTCGTGGCAAGGTGGCAAGGTACAATGAAACGAGGAATTCAGATGTCAATGCCGCGACGATGCAAAGCCATTCCACTGGCAAAGGAGACTTACGAATGTCGACTTCTCGTTCGACTGCTGCTTTCCATTTTTCGTACTTACGAAATTTTTAATCCTACTTACGACGAGAATGCTTGACTTATTTTTCTGTATGTCGCCGCAATTCACGTTCATACTTTCTTAATTGACCAAGCTAATTCAGACTTACGGCATTGAGATAGACAAGTGGAGGGAACTTTAGAGCAGCGATTCGTGTAACGAAAGTAGCTAAAGAGGCAAGTTTTCGACACAAGCCCGGTGAGAGGAGGCCGGCTGAGAGATGCTTCAAAGTCTTCTATTCATCGACGAGGAAAGCTCGAGTTGACAGAGAGTGAAAAAAAAAAAAAAAAAAGATCTCAGTCGCGTTTTCGACGACGCAGCCAGTCTCGAATGACGCTAAAAGAAGGTAAAAAAAGAAACAGAAGACGTAGAAACGTAAGAAGGTATAATATAACGAAGAGAAACTCTGCTTGCGTGAGAGACACGAAATTCGCCTTTTTTTTCCTTCACTTTTCGTCGCATTTCAAAAATACAAAAAGGCACGGAACACGAAGGGATGAAAGTTACTTAGCATCTCGCGGAAGCTTTTGAAATTAGTACACTGCGCGAAACCTCGCTCTCTCGTCCCTTCTGAAACCGTGGGCTTGTGTGATTTCGTGCTCCCCCGCCTACTTGAGGTGAAACGCAGGTGAACTGGGCACGGTGGGCCGAAACGCGAGAGAGAGCGAGCAGTTTTCTCGAGCGGTGACGAAGGGGGAAGTGAAAAAAAAGCGGCAAGGCGGTATGAAAAAGAAATGTTGAATAAAAAACCGAAAAAACAGAAAAAAGGAGAAAAGATGGACTAAAAACGACGATAGCCGAGAGGTATGCAAACAAGGCGGAGTTTCACCCCAGTCATGGTGGATACGATGCGAAGAAGAACGGCAAGAAGAAGAAATGGGAAATGAGCGAAAGCGAGTGAAAGGCAAGACGTTGAAGAAGCATCCGTATAGCGCACGGTTACCCTGGCCACCCCCTTCCTTCGCCCCCTCATCTCGAGTGGATGCTCTTCACCCGCTGCTTCTGGCAAAGTTAAAATTATTATTCACTTTTCTCGAGCCGTTGCGCTCCGCGCGACTAGCATGGCTAACGGCTAAATACGCTTGGATGCAACCGCGCCCTCGGCGCGTTACTATACTCACCGCGCGCTCTCTTGCATCTATTTCTTTACTATGTATACCCTTTTACTGTAAAGTTCGTCGAGACGTTCGTATATACACTGTCTATAACTCTTCTCGTCTGCTACGTTGTACACGTTGATTCATACTTTTACTTGCTCGCAGAGGAAGCTTTGTTTTGATGAAAATACATATCGAGATTTCACTAAAAAAGCATTCAAAATGTTTCGATACGTTGGAAAACCGCATTTCGATAAAATGGTTGGATGTGGGTGTGTATGAGCGCGGGTGACAACGTCAAACATGTAAACGTTTAGAACTTGGGGACGTCTTGAAACATCAATCGAATATTTATGGAGCATGTACGGGGGTGAATTCCCAACGCTCGGTTAAAGCTTTGTCGAAATCGTCACAGCCATTGAGATTTCACGCGGTCTTTAAGGAGTCTAATTCTATAGACGATATTAAATTTAACGAGAACCTATTGAGTCGTTATAATTCGGCAAGATCGAGTCATTTTTTTAATAAAAGAAAACATTTCTAATTTTACCTCAGACGTTAACATTTTTGTATGTTCCACCTTTTCATCGTTATTTTTTCTGCGTTTTTTAAAGTTGATATTTATAATTGAATTGAGCCGTGCTAAAGATACAATTTGATTTAAACATCGCTTCCTCAATTTGTTTCGAATGTCATTTACGAAGTTCTGTCCGCGAGAAAATTATTAGTTAGCTAACTTTCTCACGGTTTAAACGACGTTGAAACCAAAATATCAAGGCAATGCGCAAATATAATTTGCGTCATTTATTCTTTTGTTTTTCGTTGTTCTTACTTTCAATGCGCTCGGTGAAGTATGCTCCTCGGGCTCACGTTCTCGCACAATGAAAAAAAAGGAGGTCGTTGGGATAAAGATGGAAATAGATGAAGAAAAAGAGAGTCAGGCCGCAGAATAGCGTTCTCGATCTTTGTGCGGTTGCGAAGCGAAAAACAGGGATGCAACGCACCGAAGTCAGAACAGAAGTGGCCTGCTGTTGTTGAGCGAACTTCGTCGTACAGTTTCAATTGAGCCGTGTCTCGGAGAAGGAGGGAATGAGAATGCTGGGAAGAATATATAGAAAGCCTCGCTAGTTCGCAGAGACGAGCGGTTTGAGGAATGTAGAGAAGTGCGTTGTTTATGCGGAACTCGAGTCGAACTCAATGAAGAGATATTCTCAGCTCTTTGCTTTGCGGCATCAAGAGGGAAATTTTAAAAAAATATATTTCACGTTTGAGCCCGGCTCTGCGTCAACACAATCGGAGAAACGACCTCGCGGAGAAAATCCGAAGGTATACTTTGCGCGCTGTCGGTATCTCTTATCCATCTGGAAATTTATCTACTTCCTCTCGGGTTTCTCGTCTTTCAGACACTTTTAGGTAAAAATAACATGTACCTCGTTGCCTCTTGCAACAATAAAATTATACTGTATAGACAGCGTTGCTTGTAACAACAAAGTAGGTAAATTGTAGGCGGGCTGAAAATATTGACTGAATTTGATGTTTCATCGAGTGTCGAAATGATGGAAAAACGCAAAATGTTGTACCGTAGGCGAGACGATATTTTTCTGGACAAAATGGTACGTGTCTCGACTAAATGTATGTACATATAATATTCACATAGCAATGATGTGTATAATAAATATATTGAAGATATATTAAAAATAATCTTTATTTACAATTGTAAATAAGAATTGTATTCACAATTGTAATTGTAATACTATATAAAATAGAATTTCCATATATAATAAGTATAATCTGTGATGCTATAATAAATCATAATTAGACGAACCGTATAAAGTGTTATAAATTTAGTGAAATACGTTCTGAAATATCTCCATGCCATGTCATTTTCCATTGAAAAAACATTGCATACAACATCCGTTTTTCCGTGTCATTATGACGGAAAATATATTTCAACGTTCCGGATTCGATGGATGTAGAAAACAAAGCGCAGTCATTGATTGACTAACGAGCAAGATGACCGAGGACAATTCGTGAGTTAGCCTCGGACATCGGATGATTTCGGAGAACGGTGATTGGCAGTGGTGACTTGGCAGGTGGGATGAACCTTGGTAAACGGAAACCACACAGCGTGTGCGTCCTTCCTCATAGCATTCAACAACACGACACAAACGGGTATATTGGTTTACCTGCTGGCTCACAGCCGCGACCCGCGGTCAGTGCACACATTCGCCAACCCTCGTGCCCCCGCACCCCGCTCGTGTATCTCCTACGAGCTGATGTCACGAGCACCTGGAATTCTGAGGCTGACGTCTGATAGGCTGACGTGTGCTCTCCGGGTAATCTCGTCTGGACCACATACGCTCTGGGCACGATACGTGTGACAATTTCACTCTCGAATTCCTACGCCTCTTTGCTATGTGATCTCTTTTTATTTATGAATGCACTGGTATTTGCCCACGAACTAACGAACATAAATTCTAAGTGCTGTCACTTCTGAATTTTCCTATCACTGTTTTTATCAGCATACGATTTTTCAAATTTGATCTGCAGAAGTTACTCGATTAATTGGCCTTTCCATGTAATACCTTCCGACGTTTTTCTAGTTGTAAGAATATCGTCAGTTCGTCTATTTTTTCATCATTGCGTTATCAACATTCAATTTGTCGAAATTTGATCCGCAAAAGTGCTTTAACAAACTGGATTTTCCGCGCAACTGTCCAAGCTCATTTTCTACTTCGTGCTCGAAATTTTGTTTTACTCTGTCGCGAGTTTTCCCGACCGTGGACTTTTCACAAGCATGATATCGTGCCCCCGGAAATCGTGTGTCGCGAGTCTCGGGGTGCAGGCGTGCAGGCGCACTGAGGTACTCAGGCAACGCGAACTCGGTTAACTTTTAATCCCTCGTTTCCGGCGACACTTCGTACGTGACGAGTCGTAATGCGGGCCGAGTTTGCACGCTGAAACCACTCGCATTCACTCGCTTCCTCTATCTCACTCGACGGGGCCTCTCTCACGAGGGAGAGCTGCACTAATACACTTTTGGTTTGACTAGGACCGGACGAGAGACTCCTGTGACAGACGAGCAAAGGGATGTAACGCTCTAAATGAGTTCGCGGACGACATTAGGTTAACGAGGAAGTCGGCGCAGCCGGCATTACATATACATCAAACTTGGGAATACGCTCCATACAAAAAGATTTATTTAATTAATATTTCAACGAATTTTCGCACTGCAGGATTCTCGTAATGAATTTGTAGTGCAGTGACTGCGCTAGGCTCGCGGATGCGTCAACTAAACGATATTAACCTCTCGCACTGGTTTCTTGTCTTCGTAATAACAATCCGCAAATAGCAAAAATTCTCTTTAAAACACTAAAGAAGACGGCGCGCCAAGATTGGTGAGGAATTTTTTTTTCTATTTTTACTGATTCATAGAGGAGTGTTTTTTTCAGGAGTCGAAACATCTGTTTTATCAAAAAACGTCCGTCCTCTAAATACACTCCCCACCAAGAAAACTCCCCCACGGTCAACAACCTATGGATCGACTCTGGCAAGTACTTCAGTCATTATATTAAGTTATCGAATTTCTTCGTGTTGACTCTCTAAAGCCGCAATTATGTGTTACTAAATAAATGCAATTGTTAGTTCGCCGGAGTGTTAATTAAGTGCCGTCCTGTGAACGCATTCCACAGTAGAGTTCAATACTCTAAATTGTTGACTATGGTTGTTAAAAAGAAGCAAAAAAAAGTAAACCGTTACAATATCTAAATAATGTTATACTTCGAGAAATCGTAGTAGTACTGGCAACTATTAAGGCTGGCTTAACTACAAGTTGTTAAGCCGGCTTATGACGGCAACTTGTCGGACTGGCTTATAACTCTAAGTTTCCAGACCGTATGAATACTTTTTTGAAATTATGTTAACTTGTTTGGTATTCATCGTAACTAATTTATAATAGACTGAATATGATTTCATAGTTCTTTTTTTATATGTTCGTATTCCACGATATTAACTTTTTTTACAGGAAGTCCGAACGATTACCGTTTTGCATTTGTTTCATCAACTGGTTTCAGTGAGTATCGTCTTATGCTGGAAAATACACAAGTACTGTTATGGTATAAATATGACGATTTTATTTCATACGCGTCACTATTGTCATAAAGCATACTTGTCATCCTTCATTTTATTAAGTTTTTATTAAGTTCCTTTACCAGTCATTGTGGTAAAGAATATTGAGTACGATATACTTCTATTAAATATAAACCATTCGTCGAGTTGGCTAAAAAACATGACTAATCGTACTTTGTATCTGCGAATTCGGCATCGCCGCTATCATTCGTTTTCTCTCAGTGTATAAGAATTTTGATTCGGCTTGGCTCTGCATTACATCAATTCCATGTATGCATGAAGAAATTGCGTTAACGTGTTCGGAACGCGTACCAGTCGAGCATGTATAGAAGTGAGTACGCCGAGTATACGACGGAGTGTAACACGAATACGTGAAATTGTGTGTAAAGTATTCGCGATACGTTCGAGGGAAGATTGCGCGAGAGCGGCTACGTGAGGGAATATGTGAACCCCTCCAACGTGAGTCTTCCGTGCAGCCATGTATTGTACATAAACTAAGTAGAATGGAATGTGCATATATGTAGAGGAGATATGTAAAGAGCGCAGCACGTGGTGGAAGGATAAGGTGCTCCAACGTGAAAGTGAGTTTGGAGTGTCGCAGCAGCGTATGTATTAAGTATTACATACATACCCTAAGCAACGTGACAGCTTCTATGCGGGATCCTTTACTCGTCTATGTTCTTGTCTACTCTGGAGTGCATACTTGCGAGCTATCCGCGGCGGAGAAATAAGGGTATCCGTGCTGCGGATACTCGAAATAGGTAGAAAGTTCCTGCATAGTATGCCGAAGGACAACCGTGCAATAACTAAGATGCAAGGGTCAAAGACGGAATAGAGTATGGAAGATTATCTCGCTCTTACACGATGAATCAAACCACCTATGTCGAACGAAGATATAACATTTGTTTTTCCTGATACGTGATGGGGTTTTCCAATTCAGGCAAAACCGATCGTTCTGGTTTCATTTTTGATTCCAGAGTCCCTCCTGTTTGTCTGCCTTCTCCGGTATTGATTCGGTTTCAGCGATACGATTGGATTCGCTTGATTACGGAAACCCTGTCACACTTTACAAAAAAATGCCAACTAAATTGGCTTTGCTTTCACTGTTTTTTTTATCACAGTCCACCGAGATCAGCAGGAAACCACCTTCACCACCTTTGGCCTTTGGCTTCCTCAAGAAGCTACATCGTTTCATGCTAAACTTCGTCCATGTTCCTTGGATCTTAGTTACTTCAGTTACTCTTTGGCAGTTTCCAACGATTTCTGATCGCTACAACGGATATCAAACGGGACTACGATTATTTTCAGGAGTTGCAACGCGTCGATGAAGAGCCAAAGATAATATCGGTGAAGTTTCCGCGCGTTCACTGCAGTCAGTTCGGTTACACAGAGAAGGATTGCGTATAAATCCGTGGGACGGTACATATGTATTCGCATACATGTACAAGCAGATTGCCGGGTTGCGAGCGATATACATACGCCTTCATTTCGACTAGAGTGGCACGGTTGAGTGGCGCGCTTTACGCGCACGGCTGAAACCGGCTTTAGCCCTATACCTCCACTATTGTACCGCATTCTCTGCCTATATAATATGTTTTACAACTACACATACATCCGCTCCACCCCACCCAGACAAGTACTAATTACATATTTAGTACCAGCTTGGAAATTACGTTTTTGGCTTCGCTCCCTCTGTTCTGAATTTCGAATATCTCTCATAGTAGCGTCTGACGGGGCTGTCTCGTAACCATCCGATTTTGGGACGGTTAATATGAATACATCCAAATTTGCACATCAGAAGATACCCGGACAGAATCGATAAACAAATTATTTTTTAATTTAGTGATATCGCAATTAAATAAATCCTGCTGATTTCTCAGAATATCCGGGTTTTTTTAGTGTCTATTTTGCATCTCGTGATATTTGATTGCGGCGACAATCTTTAAGAGCCCGAGCGGAAGGAAAGTTTGCGCACACACTGAAGGGGTGATCCTTCATTGCGTTCACAGTTTCTCGTGCATATTTTACCGTGGAACGGTCGTGTATGCGCATAATTTTCGAACAAGCGTGTTCTCCAACCGGCGGCCAACATTGCCGCGCGATCCCCTCCTGCCCCGTCCCAAACCTCTCGGCGAGGTGGGAAAGAGCACCGAGGTTCTACGGGCACAACGTTGCGGGTACGCGTGTCCGCGAGACTGGTGGAGTTGATTAATCTCTACAATATTAAAGAAGCCGCGCGAGCGCGCTCTCTAGTCAGAGAAAACGAGGAGGTCGCCCGTTCGCACAACGCTGCAAAAGAGCTTCATAGTTATGGCTTTTACTAGGCGACGACGACACGAATCTACATGCGGCAACGAACATTCTATTTTCCAACACTTCGTTAAACCACGCGCGACTCATTCATTATTTATCTTTGCACACGCTGCTGCATTCACGGATATTTCGAATGTAACGCGAAATATCATTATATTATTATTACATTTGACGTTACTTAATATTGAAAAAAATGTCTCGCCCTGTCGGATGTGACAAACGACGGATAAGTATCTTTAAATTAATAGGAACTTGCGTTAATTTCATTGCATAGAAGACTCGGCGAGGGTAGCAATAAATAATCACCGTTTTAAGGGTTGCTTTAGATTACATGTGGCAAAACTGATTATTCTAATTCTATCTGACTGGAACAAAGTACTGGCAAATATTCAGTCAAGCTTCTTGCTCTAGTTTTCATTATTTGAGTAATTCGCGTTATTGCATTTGCAGAAATTGATAGATAAATAGCTGCCCTGCTCCCGGTGAATCGCGGAAGCCGCATAACGATTGATTCTGATTATTGGAAGGGATTATGTAATTTTACACTTTGCTTCGTCCTACAGAAATTCGAGAACTGATCAACTCGTGTCCGAACGGTTCGAAAAATCGTAAGACTGTACAACTTGAAAATTCCTATAGTTTTCAAGTTGAAAGCCCCTGCGTATCAATTCTCAATGTACATTTTAAAAAATCATTGCGTTCATTAAGATTTCCGACGCTGTTGAAGTTCATGAAAAATGTCTGTCGACACCATAACGAGTGGAATTTTTCCGATATCGCGCGAAAAATTTCCACACATCTGGACTATTCTTTTTTTATTCACTTTTTTCATATTCGTCATAAAATTCATGAGCCATCTCGACACAAATTACGCAAATTATATTTGGACATTGCTTTCTTATTCGGTTTTCAGCATCGATTACGAAGGTTCCTCTGCGAAGCCCGAATTGGTTAAGTAACTTTCGCATTGAGGAGTTTTGTTACCGACTTTGCATACGAAGTGATGCAGTGATTGGTGCTAATTTGCATACATTTTTCATACCATATTCAATGAATATGTTCATGTAGAAATATTGAAGAAAAAAAAACCAAACTCACCTTTGGTGCGTCGATCGACCATTATAGTTTGTCCGTCCTCCCGGCGCCACATGAGCTTCGGCGTCGGATATCCGTCGGCTTTGCACGTGAGAGTGATATTCTGATTTTCTCTGACTGCAACGGTGCTCTCAGTGGACATTGAGTCCAATATGTTCGGCGGAACTGCAAAATTCAACGGGTTCTAAATATATCGAACGGTTCGCACATGGCCCACTCTGGGCATTACTTACGGCATTATATACATATATTATTATATATCTACTGTATATACGCTATGTAGTATATAAGAATTGAATATGTATTTTATGTACGTATACTGCGAGGGTGGCTACACAGAGAGAATAGATGAATAACGATGTGAACGGAGGATCCGCCCATCATGCAAATACTCCTCGCTGCAATATTATACTCCGCACTGTACGGTCGACACACAATCTACAATACGAATCTACACCGTCGACAAGAAAGTAACACCATATATATTGTGTGGGTATTTTGCACACGTACCAACGACATGGAGATAGCCGACCTGGCTCATCATCGGAACCGTATTGACCTGGCACATGTAGTAACCCCGGTCGTTTTGCTCGACGCTTTTTATCACCAAGAGCCATGTCTTTTGTTTGTCGTGAGATATGGAAAATCTCGGTATCTTGACCACTACGTGGGTGTGAATGGTCAGAAGCATCTGTCGGCCGACGTGAAGCCACGCAACCTGGAAAAGATATACAATTGAAATCATGTATCGCTCGCACTGTGACTGGAGAGACAAAAGTTGAATTAATATGTTTACTTTGCGAATCGTGAGTCGGATTCGCGAGTCGAGATTCGAGAATTCGCGCAAATAGTCGCGACTGCATAAAAAAACCGTATTAAACCGGGTAAAAAACCGTACGCGGCCGCCCGCGTATTAATAGTTATTAATACGCGGGCGGTTTTCTTTACTTCAGTCAGTGATGAGCGATCCTCGTAGCGGTAAATATTCAAGAGAGCTAACAGCATCGAGAGTATTGCGATAAAATGCCGAAGACTGCGATCGAGGGATTGAGAGAGCGTGATGGGGTATGAAAACCTCAGCAAGCCTTCTTCGTTTTCTCGCGCCGCACCTGCCGAACGGCACGACTGAATATTGAGTCTATATCGGTATTTTCAAGCGTATGTGAAGACTTTTTGTTTCTTGGAGAAAGACATCTGTCTGAAATCTCGATTAGTTCGTTCCCTTCCCCAAAACTCTTCCTCTGTGAGCAAGCAAAAAACGAGGAGTTACATGCAATTTTGATTCACAATCAAGCGTCGATTTTAACAGAGTTTTTACATCCTCCCCTTGATGTATCGAGAGCGTGACGCGCCAGCTGGAGTGTGGACAGCCTATAAAATGAAAAAAAAAAAAAAGAAGGAACAGTATGAAAACTGGTTCCCCGAATAAATCGATACAACGTGATAAAAACGGATTTCGACACAAGCTCGGAAAGTCGTTCTGCGGAGAGAGCAATATAGGGTGGCTTGACGGAGTGACCGTCCCGCTCTCGAGCGCATTGATACAGAGGCGATTAAGCGTGTCGACGTTGTGGTGTTTTTTTTTTCCTTTTTTTAGTGCTCTCGCGATCTCGTCATATCCCCGATGGCGGGTATATAAAGCAACACGAGGGAGAGAAAGCTCTTCCTGTGAGAGGTGAGCGGCATCAGGAATTACCGGAAAGAGGCGAACAATGCCCGTGTCGTAACGACGGGGGTTCGGCGTCAAACTATCGAAATGGAGAGGTTGCGTATACGATAGGCTATACGGTATAATGTAATATTCACCCCATAAACCTGCCATTCGCTGTGTACATGCGAACTCTCACCATCGCGCACAGTGCTCGCGCTACACACTGTTCGCACAGCAATACAGACACGTCCCTAGCAGGATTTCCGATTTTCGTGATCACCAAGTTTCAAATTAATTTCCTATCGATACTAATTATCTTATCGGCGTACGCGGATTTGAATGCAACGTTATGTACGCTCGTCGACGCTACGGCACAATTGATCGTGGCACGTTATTGGAAATTACGCCGAATTTTTTTCTTTCCTGTCGGGCAAATTCATCGCTATTATTAAACGTGTCGAGTTGTTCATGTCTTATGAGCGCAGGTCGATTTCACGAATGTATGGACATCATTTAACTGAACGATGGGCTCTATGTTTCCTGATTTTTTTATCGTATACTGTTCTATTTTTGAAAATATGATAGGTGCAATTTTAGCCAATGAATGCCATGAAATAGTCTCTCAAGAGACGCGATATTTGCTCGATACGACCCCAGGTTCTTGAAACAAACAACTTTATCTAATTTTAATAATTAACTAAACGAATTTTAATCAATTAACAATTCAAAACTTAGCGCACAATTTTTGTTTTGTAGTTTATGGGTTTTTTCCTGGGTTTCTTCCGTTTTACTTTCATCTGTATATGTCGTTTCTCCTTTGTTCAATAATTGTGTTTATAAATTGTGGATAAACTTTACGGACTGATAAACTTATACAAACCGATGCTTAGGTTACGAAGGCTCGGGAATTTCTCTGTGGTGCCGTAACATGAGTGCGGCGAGGAAACGGGGATAGGCAACGCGCAGTGTCAGCAGCCCTCAACAACTGACAAACGTTATTACACCGGTGTATTTTACGCTCCGGCAGACTAACTTCTCACCCCTTAACTAAGCTTATTTCGCGACATAGCTTGTGCCTTGTCGGAGAAATTCTCGGTTAACCTCTGCGTACGGGCTTCGGGGAACGCGAGCGATGAAAAGCTCGGAAGAAAGAGAGGGCGGCCGAAGAGAGCGAGGTTGGCGTATGCACCTCATCGTCTCAAGTTATGCAATCCACCGTCGCACGTCGCGACGACGTTGCTCTCACCAAGTTCAAGCTCGCCGCTCATGTTACCGGCATCCTTCGTGTCTCGTTCCATGACTCTGCCTTGGCTCTTTCTTTAATACACTTTCCAGCTAATACTTCGCATCGTTTATCCCTCCTATCGAAGTGTCAGGACCCAGGAATTCTTGCTATTTCCACGCTATCATATTTATTCACCGTCGGCATACTCGAGATTTGAAGACACGGAAGGCATTGGAATTCAAAAAATTTGTCGACAGTTCTCGGAAGATTGCAACGCTACAATTCCAGTAGAAAGTCGGATTCCGAGTGAAGGTCGAACATTTCTGATCGAAATACAAATCCGAAAAAATCTGGCAGTCAGATCGTCTTATAAAGATCATTTGTGCATAATAATAATAATACCAGAAGTGTATTAAACGAATCAAAGGGCAAAAAAATAGATCAATGAGTCATTTGATGATCCAACTTTCTTATAGTAGCAATTGCTCCGTTGACGATTTCATTTTATGGCAGAAATAGATCTATTGGCCTATGTAGGCATCTCGAGAAGTACTTTTAATGATTTTTTTCAAGCTCGGCAGACGGAAGGTCTAAAAAGTATGTGTGCTGACGGTAGGTCGATGATTGCAGTCACCGCCTTTGAGGCGGAATTAAACTGGCGCTAATCTGTACAATGTCGCATAAAGGATGGAAGCTCGATCCTGGCACGTTGCGTAGATTATAACAGTGCGTGGTTTCCGCGAGTTATAATAACGCATACGTTCCAGAAACTCGCTCATCTCGTCGCCGTTGTCGTCAATGTCAACGGAGGCCTCGGCAAACTTCACGTCTGCTCGCGGTTGTAATTTAACGTGACAGACATCGCGTGAGAGTTAACGCGCATAGAATTCGCAGGCAGTGCCGAGGTGTATATAGTCGATAGTTGAAGCAGCAAACCGAACGAGAATTTAATCTCACAGTGGCGAGTTGAGTCGATATGAACTGCTGCTGTTGTCACTGCTACGGTTACTGTACGCGTGTCCAAATTGACCAAGTCAAAAACAGGCTCGTGGCCCCCGCGATTTGCTATCTCTCTCTCCCTCCCTCTCTCTCTTTCGCGGCACCGTGCTTTTGCTGTGTGGCATTCGAGCTCGTTCGTTACGGTCGTTTGATCGAGCTTGCAATACCACCGCCGCAAATCCTCTATCTATCTCTCGCGGGACAGAGGATTAAAGCTTAACGGAGTTGTTAAATTTAGTTCTCACACGCCGCGTTCGAGCTCATAGATATATATTCGGGTTGATGCAGTTAATCTAACGCTTTCGCAACGCTTCAACGCCGATTTTTAATCAATTGCTGTGAAGCTCATTTGGTTTTTTGTATTGAGGTCTCTTTTTGTTTTGACGAAACGACAAATACATAGATCACAGTTCGTTCCCCGTGGTTGGCTGAACGACGACGAACGCACTGTGGATCGTAATACATTCGGGTATCATTCGGGTAACCGAACGATCAAACCGGAAGCGCGACTTCGTGTGTCATCGTGTGGGCGTTGCTGAGATATAAAAGTTTCTATCGTCGGTATGGTTCGCGCTAGTGCCCTCGGGCATTTCCCCAGCGATTGAAAAGCTTGGCACCGATTCAAATGCTGCCTCCAACCGGGAGAGCTTTACTTATGCAAGCCCATTGCCGAACGCCCGCGCTCCTTCGGTCTCCCTTCTCGCCTATTCGCTATCATTTCGGCTTCGGCTGCCGCGTGCGAATTAGTACCTTCGATCGTTCAATGTAACTTTTCGGCACGCTCGCTTCGCTTCCTGGACGAAGCAAGCGACGACCGACTTTAATCCGGCAACCGAACGTGGAAACAGAGAATGAGATTGCGGGGATACTCGGTTTAACTACTACCGACTTCGGGTTTTACGAACGTTCAACGAAACGCTTAGTCGGATCCCGGTTGTTCGCTGCGATACAATTTTGAACGAACACCCTTTTTTCACAACTATACATTTCGAGATAGGCTCTTTCGTTTCACTGTCGAGTAGAGATTGACGCCAGGTAGCCATCGAGTTCCTATAAGGCACTGTCTTCATCAGGCCTTGATAAGTGCCGTTCGAGTCTGACGTAGCCCTCAAAAGAGCTGGGACACGCTCTCCGGAACAGATACACCCTGGCCATGTCTGCAGCAGGTCTCATACGGAATTGGGCAAGCCGACGTCAATTTCTGCTCCCGATCGTTCATACCGACAAGGGTTCAAATAATTAACTAATCGATTCAACGTTTTCTCTCGTTTTGTTAATTTTGATAGTTTGTATTCGCGACCGGGACAACATCGCGGGAATCCCGGCTGTGCATCATAACAGCGTTCAGCTCGATAACCGCGTGCAATAACATTGCGCGAGAGAGTATACACTCTGATTTCCCATAAGATCTCTCCGGATCCTTGCTCGTTGCGCAACCGAACCGAAAGAACAATAAAAGCGCAGCGGGCGAAGAGAGTAAGGAGGAACAAGGAATAAAAAGATAGAATAAATAAGCACAAAAAATAAAAGCGATCGCATGCAATTTTTTTTTGCGGTGCCTGAGGGCACGCGCCTCGACGCTGATGAAACGAAACGGGCAAGGGGGGGGTTTATGGTTGTATCCTTTCTATTCCGTGCACTTCGTTCACCTTTCACAAGGCACGGTCGTATAAACCCGAGGGTGGAAACTATTATAACAAACACAAGCACGGTCATAGACCTGTTTTCTCTCGGTGAAGCATAATAAATGTAGGATGCTGTTGTAGCCCAGAGTGTATTCCAGTGGGAAGGGCATAAGTAGACTCGGGGATAATTCAACTTTAATAATGATCGTAAAGATGCCGCGAACGAAGGTGAACCTCGGGACTTCCTACTCTTCCTCCCTCTCGCATTTTATCGTCTACTAACTCGATAAATGATAAACGGGAGAGAGAGGCTTCAATAATTATTTTTCGAGGGAACTTGTAGGACCTAATTAGAAAGCTTCATCTTGTGCCTTTCATTGGATAATTAATTATTTTGCTTTGCGGGATTTCGCTGAAGGACTTGAAGGTTGAAGAACTCGTGACGAGACGAGATTGGTTGGATACAACGGAAAACAAGATAGAAGACCGAGACGTAGGGGTAATGTACCGTGGACCGTTTGCGCTCGCGAAGCGTCTCGAAACAATTACATGGATCGTCGAGACGAGTTCAAGGAAAATCAGTTACTTCCAACTTCTTCTTCGCACCGATTTCGCGTTCTGTTTCCCGGGCCCTGTAACGGATCGCATCGCAAATTGTCGAGGAACCAGTTGCGTTTAGTTACACCAAGCGGAAATTTCACAGTTCAATTTCGTGTAGTTATTTATTCGGGCTGGCCTGACAAAGTACAAACCCAGTACGGGCTTACACGAGGAAACCATAGTAGGTGAATCCAATTTGGGCCGTATGAGGCCCTATAAAAGTGCCGGCAATAATACAAAGCAGACACAGCCGTGGCAGCCACAGTAGGGATTTCATACTTCGCAGCGGTGGTGCCTTGAATGGGCAGCTTCGCACAAATTGGACCAGATATAGTAGGGCTTCTTTTTTGGGACACTAACTATATTCGCGGAGATCTTCGACCGATATGATTTTAACACTCGAAAACACATTTCCAAACATTCTAGAGCTATAAGCTTAGTGTCGAGGAACCTAATTTGTCTGAAAGTGTAATCTGTTTTAAAATTGCCGATCGAAAAGTCAGGAAGCAAACAATCTATGACTTCATGGCTTACTCATATATTGTTGTCGCAAAGAGCAGCGGAAGACTAGAACGGGTCACGCGAGACGCTCAACGACATTTCTGCACTAGACTACCGGAAGATGAGACATCTATCGCTCGCACACTACGGCAGAAAGCGGAGGCGATCGATGAAAATCGCGAAGAAACATCATCAGCATACCCGCGTTGCGTTAATTCGTGAGTTAACGAACCAACTTTGCACTAACGAGAATTTTTCCCACGAATCCCTTTGGCTTTTATTATTTTTACTAGCCATAACGGAAATTCGTGATCCCTCGTTTATTCAACGCGGTAGTATAATCAAAATACCATTTACACGCACGAGAATGTTGAATAATGGATGCAGCTTTTTTTAACGCTGAAATAAATAATTGTCACAGCCTCCAGGTTCCTTTCGCAAACGCCACTGTGCGCCAGTGAAAATGTCCGCGTGAATGCGCGCATATACGTCTAGACGAGAGAAAATGGAAACTCCATTACGAGCGTACATTAAATATGTATAATCAAACGGGCAGATAAAATATTGATTGCCACAACCACGTCGGTGTTCCGCGTTCGGCAACGCTACGGGCTAATTTGTTTTGCCCCTCTCTCACGAACAACACACTACGCTTATGATGATCCTTTCCGAGATAAAACCGACTCCTTTTTTATGCGTAATCCTCTGCGTTATAATAACACATTTTCCGAACGATAATGAAATCTTGTGTCTGAGAGAAAAAATGTCGATATTGTCGAATGCACCTTATTAAATATATAAAATCAGTGGATTTACAATAATTCGAGATTTCGCAGCAAAGCGATGAGCCTCGGCAAGGTACTTGATGAATCTTTCACATTTCCACCGTACAGTAGAAGCCCGAGTAATCCGATCAAACGACTAAATGGGATGTAACTTAACTTTCATTAGTTGCGATTATGATTTAGTACAACTTCCGCTTTATTGTTAAATGGTGTAAGCTATGCAGAGCTCTCTTTTAACGTTGTGTAAATTAATCGCATTTTGTAAAGCAACTTTTTTCCAAGACTTTAGTTCGTTTTAACGTTCTTCGGTTCTCGGAGAACGCACGGTTAATCTGCTTCCCGGTTAATCCAACTCCGGTAACTCCGGGTTCTACTCTGTTTCCTTTCTCGTGTACCTTAAATCGGGTCTACCCTACTTGGGTGATATCCCTTTAAGAGATAAGGTCAGCTTTAATCATTAACGTTCGTACGGACTTTTTATTTTCCATTCAATCTCTTCGCGGAACCTCCTCACGGAAGTTCGCTAACTGCGGCACTCCTCGAATCTCCAGCCTGTTGACGGACTATTTTATGTTCGAAGGCAAATTATTCGGCTGCGAGAGTTTTTTTTTTCGTGGGTATTTCGAAAAAAGTCGCGGAGCGAACGCATTGTGACAGCGATATGGGCTCCGAATCATTCCTGATTCTCTCCCCGTGGAGAACGAAGTACACCGGAGAGATCTAATTGAATAGAGTGAAATTGAAAAACTTGTGGGGTTTCTTTCGTTACAGTGCCACGGCTACAGTCGCATCGAGGCAGAGATTTACACTCTGAATAGATACGCGTGAAACCCTTTGACAGCCTTCAGTGGCTCGTCGCAACTGCCAGGATTTCATCGTGGTAATTAAAATCTGCAGTTAGCTCGAAATCGAAACATCGAGTGGGCTTACGATTCATTTTTTTTCCCCATCGTCTGTCAAAAAGCCCGAGCGCGAGGTAATATCTACATTTCTCAAAATTTCCACCGACTCATTATATCACTTACAAAACGTCATCACGAATTCGTGTTTCAAGTATAAACATCAAACGACGTTTGTTTGCTCTTCCGAATTTTTTTTAATCAGAAAAGTAAGCTTGACCCGTTTTTTCGATTTTTTTCTTATTTTTTTACCGGACTTTCTGATTGTCTGCTTGTCTCCATTCTCTCACGGCTCCCGGAACATTATGTTCTCGTAAGCTTTTTGTGTTCAAAGTCGGAAGATAGATAGAAATCGTCTTGGAGAACGGTCGAGGGGATTAGCGAAGCTTTGAGAGGCTCCGGACGAGTTGAAAGCGCTCTTCCTCCATTGAAAGATCCCACAAAAGAAAAATGTTACGCGAAAATTTCACGGAAACGAGTTTCTCATCTCGTTAAAATTTTGAACAATAGAAAAAATCAACGAAATAGTTTTATTTCGGCGCTGTTGGATGGAAAGGGTTTTTTTTGGAAAAGTCGCTTTGATTACCGACGTTCCATTACACTGCAGTGCAGTGTGGGAGTAATGCTGTTTTATGCATGTACGCACGATTTGCCACAGTGGGGGTTTCCGGGAGCGATGCCGAACTATCTTGAAATGCTGCAAAGCAACCGAGCGAGTTTCCTTTGATCTGTGGGCGTCGGTGAGCGAGGCAAACCGAGATATAGAGCAACGACGACGTGGAATGTCAGACGCTTCGAGGGTCGTTGCAAGCGGTGCTGTGTCGTCGAAGCTTGAACTATATCAAGTGTATAAACATTGAAGCTGCCGCAATGTCCAACCCGGAAAGACGCAAAATCCGTTGCACTGTTTCTCCGTACCATTCGCCGACAAGATGACGCACATACCGAATTAGAAATCGATAGAATATAATCAATAACGCTCGATTGAGGTCAATGCCATATACATATCCATATTTTATTAGTGCTCGGATCAGCGGATTGAAGCATAATTTGAGAGACTGGGAACGATTGAATAGTTTTCGTATGACAAGGGCGCAACAACGGACGGTTTTCCACGTCTATGCCAATTTTCGTGTTTGGAAAGGCTGCGTAACTTGCATATTTCGACGACCGCTCGCAATGACCATGATTTATCGGATCAATTGTGATTTCTGTTGGTTCACCGTTATTCTTTTTTTTCAGTGCTCGTAATTCAAGGTCAAAGAAACGCGCTCGTTTTTAATTTAAAAAAAATGAAATGTGAAAGAATTTTTCTCCATAATTCAGTTTGATGTCGCAGCATATTTCAGTTGGACGAAGCAGCGAAGAGCGATTTGCACTCGCGAAATGCAGAATGGCGGACATTAGCGCTGGGTGTGTATCGGGAAACACGACGTGTGTAACCAGAGGACCAAAGTGTCGCTGTAGCTCGAACAGAATCTCGAAATCCACAGCGACGCAATGGGATCTACTGTACAGCGTGAAGTTATATCTATCCGTCAGGATAGTAGCGAGCGATACTGCTCATCTTTGCGCGCAGGCGAGGCGTACGGGCGATGGCTCGTTTCGTTCGACAAAAATGGGAACGTCCAATAGCTCTGATATGCTTGTGCCGCCTCTATAGCTTTGATAGCCAGATCTATCCTATGCTACAGCCGAAAGCAACACATCGGGAGAATCTGGCTTGCCTGATGCGTTTCCAATACCGTTGCGTAACGGCACTCGATCCCTCTATGATGTTGGCCAAGCGAGTGAGTCTTCATCGCACGAGCGAGGGTGAGATTCGAACGGGTCTGAGAGATTACGATTTCAGATAGTAAAGTGAGAAGTGAAAATCGAAGAAGATGAGAAAGACAATGATACTTCGAGGCTATGGAAGCTCATGGATCCGTAAAATTCGAAAATAAATGTATCCATTAGTTCAATATCATCGACTATTATGAGATCAATAACTGGGTTTATGTGTAGTTTTGTCTAACGATACAGCAAAGAGAAGATCGATATCAGAACGGAATGTGAAAGACGGTGTGGAAATCTATCATATTTCCTCTCGGCTGAATCGATACGATTCGTCCAACCGGAAACGTGAATTACGGCATTCATCTCTGCCGCTATTCAGTTCGAGAGGCAGGGAAGTACGAGAATCAAATCATTCGCCAAGTATAACAGAAGGCGAGTTATGAGAGAACGAGCGACGCTCGAGCAGGGTCAAAGTTATCGAGCTCGGAAGGGAGATAAACCCAGTTGGCTCTGCTGGGATAATATATTTTAATGACTGCCTAACGGTGACTCGCGCGCCTCGTAATCGAAGGAGTACGACGCCTCGATGATGGAGTTACAACATCGGTATTAGCTCGATACTCGTTATCTAGAAACACACTTTCCACGAAAAAAAAATGATAAAGACTATGAACGGGCGGGTCGCCCCATGTAGTTAGAAGATTCGAGATATCATAACTGTTATAGGATGATGAATGAAAGACAATTAGTAATGACGGATTAAAAGTTCAATAATATGGTAATTAGTCATTATAATTTTGAAGATAATATCGCAGTGACTGTTACAAATTCAATACGATGTTACAGACTATTATAATTAAACATTTGGATTGAAAGCTTTCTCATGAGCATTCATAGATGTTCTTACAAAGTATGTGTCCATACAAGGAAGCTCGAGGTCCAGAAACGCAAAGAGAAATTGAAAAATATTCAAATGGCTTATTAATGTCTTACAATTCTTTGAACTGCCAAGATCCTATTTAGCATGTTTAGTTCACTGACGGATCCTCGCTCATTAGCTCGGGAGCGAAATGACAGTTTCATCAAATTTTTTTACTACTGTAGGATTTCACAAATAGCGTTTGGACTAACGGCGACATTTTATTGTAGCCCTATGCAGTGAACTTGAAATGTTCGAATATCTAGGCTCACCCTTGTAGGGATTCTGTTCGCTTTCTGCCGCATTATCGACATTGCTGAAAGAAACCGTGGAGTTTCGATACATCGAAGCAGGGGCGGGGAAAGACGAGAAACTCGGAAAGATAGATTATCCAATAGTGGTCCCGTTGTGAATTGCCGGCTATGGGCGAACAACGGTATCGACTAGAAACACGAGGGATAATCCGGTTTATCTTATTACTCGATTAACTGTACACCCAAGGGATGCAGTATTTCTGCAGCATTCACACGACGTTGGCCTGTATATCGGAAGGCAGCAAAGGGAGATTCCGCCGCGGCATTGGTATGTGCAGTGCTCACAGCGTACTACAAACTGATAGTGAACGTCTCTCAATCGATAAGCGTTTAATTACCTTGTAATCACCGAGGTTGTTGATAACGCACGGCAAATTTGCGTCTCTGCCCACAGCGACGGTAACGTTCGGGATCGGCTCGGCGAACATCGGTGCCTCCGACAGTGCTGAAACAAACAAATATTCATGAAAATTCGACGAACTAAGCCAATCGAAAAATGTATTTCATTTCTCTTTCTCATTTATTTATAATAATACATGCGGGAAAAGTATTGACGATCACTGAATAGATTTCTAACAATCTGCGATATGTATGGTTGAGCAGAAATATATTTATTAGCCCCCTCGTTCTGTTTATAAGCGAGGGGAATCGATGGTTATGCGGAGCGAAGGTTCCGAAAAGTGCGTCGATTAGAGCACACACGTAGACGCTTGAGTGTTTCATCACTGAATGGTCAGTTTCCCAAAATCCTTCCGACCTAAGTGTATTCTAACTCCGGTACGTTGTACATCCATTTCCCTGTCAATCTCACGAGAGAATAAAGCGACCCCGATAACCCGCCTTGTAGATGCTCATGCGGTTCTCGGCGAATGGCGAAAACTAAAACCGGGTACATTTTGGTCCCTCTCGTCGATGCACGTAAAACTCGACCCTCCGTAGTTTAACTTGATTTAACATCCCTTTTCTTTCTTCATTTCTCGCCGTACCGGCTTTGAGACCGTATCGAAAGACCTTGGAGACTTCGACGTTACCGCCGTTACCGTCTCTCGATTGAAGGGTGGGATCCCCGGAGACCACCCTAAATACCCTACATATCGGTCGTAATACGCGCGCGGAAAGTCGATTTTCTCTCCATGTCGCATGCGTATCAATACGACCAATGATGTATCATAGGTAGCCTATAAGGGATGTGAAAAAAATCTATGCAACCCGAATTTCTTTCTACAATCGATTCTTCCACTCGACGTGACGTACGAAACATCATAGATATTGCATTCGTTTTCTATTTTTAAGGTAAAAATTTCCCAGAATCGAAACTTCGCTGGTAGTGCAAAGACAAATTGGATTAAAGAAGGATCCAAAGCTAATAAGAACAAGTCCGGCATTACTGCCGGGTAATACAGTATTCTCGAAGTTTTATGAAAGTTAAGATAGAAGTAGTAGTGAAAAGTTTTAATGGCAAGGGGAAAAGTGCAGTAGGATATTTGGTGATTATATAAGGTTAGCCAGGAGGCGAAGCTTCGCCGGAGTGATTAAATATTAGCGAAATCCATGAGGGAACGTTGTACCGATATCGAGATATAGTGACATGAGTTTTCACACCGGACTAACTTATGGTCATCCTTCGGCATCTTATACTTCTGGCATGTCAATCCCTCGGTCACTACCCTTCGCTCTCGTTGAACTCTACTCTACCGTGTTGCGGAGAGACCGCCAGGGGGAGGAGGGCGGAGGCCTCTTCACGTGGAATTGCAAGAGAGCATCGCAACGACCGATCACGATCTCCTCGACGTAAAGTTTCGACGTGGTGCACCCGAGGGTGAAGAAGAGGAGGGTAGTTGGCTGGTCGCTCAACCGGAAGAGGGTAGCGACTTCGATTCCGGTCGAAAAGACACACTCCTATCCGCGCAACTGACCGAAGACTGAACGAGCACGATGGTACGTTAGGAAAGATTGAAGAAGAGAGAGTGATAGGAAAAGCAGATAGGGGAGTGAAATTCAGTGAGGGAATGTCATGTGTTGCACGGGTAGCAGATGCCGCGCTGATGCTCCATCATGATCGTTCCGCAGAGATTCTCAAGACCGCGCGCGCATACACAGGAACACTGGGGTAAATGGTAAAGCGATTGCCATTTTAAGAAAGCGGCCTATATCTAGTTATAGGCATAGATGCGTCTCTTCCTGTCTACCGAGATTTATAGACTGTTTTCATAGCGTCTGCCATTTAGGGATGTTAAAAAAACCGATCATATATTTTTTAACATATTTTACCGTGGAAAAAGTAAATGAGATATCGACATCAGGGGTTTGTGACGAATGTGGTAAGTTTGGTCGTGTCCACGTACCGTTTTCGTAACGGTAAAATTACTGGTCACATTTGCCGTTCCCATCTCTACTGCCGATCATTGGTCCGAGAGACTTATACCGTTTCTGAAAACTCCGATACGGGTGGAATGCCCATATATCGGAAGCTCCTAGAGACTATCCGCTCTTCTTCTGGTCTCTGTGACCCTTCACCCCGAACTGTATCCCCTATCGGGCTTTGCGGGCTCTACACGTGGAATATCGTCCTCGAGTCAAGGTATATATCAGTGAGTCTTGCGATATATTACATAACCGACGTGAAGCTGATAGGAAGCAGAACGAATCTGTATCGGAAGGTCCTGTAAACTGTTCAACTTCATCGTGGATGTGTGATATTTAAGTTTATTGGTATATCCACTTCATTCCAGTGGGATGCTACACCGAAAGTTTTGGCAGTGATAGCGGAGCAGATCAGTCACTCGTGAGAACGAGGATCTCGCCAGACTGGACGGAATCTCCGGAATTTTCCGGTACTGATAGAAAGTCACGCCAGTTTACTTCTCCAATATTTCAGCCGAACTTCGCTGCGCGCATCCAGCACTGCTTTATCGCACGATTCGATTGAACCAATATTAGCGATTGATGCGGACGATTACGAAAAAGTAGAAGAAGTCAAAACAATTGATCGTTGTGAACAGCAGAATGCATTTGATAAATTGCACTAGTCAAGGACCCTTCGGAATTTCCTGCCGGTGGGAAAGAACAATAGCGCCACCTTTAGAAATCGATAGTACCCACGTAGCAACAAAGGACGCGAATGCATCATCCTGTTGAATCGATGTATACATGTACACGAGTACTACGTCGAAACCGGGTGTGGGTCACCAGTCGTTCAAGAACACAGATATTCGCCTTGCGAACTGACCTCAAGTTACTCAACATAGCGGGGCAGTTTAGCGTCCGCGTTGACCCGTCGCTATCTTAATTGGTGTTATCCGCTGCAAGATAATTGCTCGAATGCGGGCGCGTTTCTTTCAATGCCTGTGGAGGTTCGCGGAGTTTTAAAATTGTGCGGTAAACTATCGTAAGTCTATTTCTTCGGTAACTCGGCAGATTCCTAGTAGCCGAGAAGCACCGGCGCCTTTAACAGCTGTCGACGGCGCATGTCGTTGTATACTCTGGTAACATCAATTATGGACTCAATAGTTGGAGCGCAACGTTTCAAAACGTTTCTGACCTGTGTAAACACGAGACTACGACAATAGGCCAGCATAAACCATGCAAAACGACGTATCAACTTTAGGTCTACCGTAGCGAATTCCACGAAGTGCATTTCCTGGAGTTACACCAGCGAACAACGAGATCTCGCGATCCCGAGAACGCGCATGACATAACCCTTTCCGTTCCCTCGGCGTCTCTCTCATCCACGTTCTGTCTGCTTTGCCACATTAGTTTGGCGGTAGTCAACTGAACTACAAAGTTCTTGACGTCGTCGAGACATGTGTATTTTTCTACAGTTCTATACTGTTCGACCACGCAGTGTATTTACGGATGAACGCTCGGTTAATCAACAGACTCAGTGACCATATCTACGAGCAGTAAAGCAATTAAACAATAACAATTTGTGATAATAAAACACACCGATGATCCTTGTGTTGTTTCGTGTTTAAAAAAAGCAAATCGTTTGCACGCACGGCGCACCCATTTGGTTTCATTAGAGCGATGGGATCGCAAACACTGTTAAGACGCTTAGATGATCAAATCAGCAACTTCTAGATAAAGATTTATTGCAGCTTGAAAGCACGAGGTGTTTTTCGCGAAAAAAATGATTTTCGAGAATTCTATGTGGGTAGACTCAGGTCGAAAGCGAATGGCCTTCAACGAAAAAAAATCCTACAGTATTTCGAGATAGTATGTTATCGTACTATTTATCGTTTGTTTTCGTTCAGAATTTTCAAAATCTCGTGATATCAACGAAGATGGAAGAGGATGAGGAAACAATGCGTGGAGCTTCACTCTGGAACATTTTTTACTTTTCAAAGAATAGGACTTTTGTTTTGAGGCATCGATCTCTGTTGTTGGAGAGCATCGACTGAACCAATCGATGACGGTTTCAGTGGCGTCGAATGATTTCGATAAATGTCAATTCGCGATGTCAGTTCATGACGGTCGATCTGTGGGTGCTATTGAACGGGTCTACGCTACTGTGCGCGACAATATCAACAATGTACGTTAAATACAGCACGCGAGGTAAGCGTGCTGGGTCGTTACTCCCGATGGTGTCGTTTCGGACGGAGATCTGTAGTTCATAATTTATAATCTATTCGCAGTCGGCGCGGTATCAAATAGCGCCGCACATCTGTATGGTCAATTATAACGACGCTGTATTCACCGTGGACGTATATATTCATTGCCGTTATCGAATGGGCGTTAGGATCAATTAAACACGAATTTCAAAGTGACGGACAACGCGCGCGTGTGGGCGTATGCGTTCGTGCGTCCGTGCATGAGGGAACGCATAAAACCGAAGTGAGGTACCGAGGAGTGGCTGCTGTTGTTTAGCTCGTAACAGTGACGAGCCGGGGATCGACGTTTCGCGAAGCCATACCGCATCGCGGAGTCACCGGTGCACTATCTCGCCGTCACTGAATGTATCCTGCAGTCTCACATAATCGCGATAAATCGGAGTTCGCTGCAGTGCATTTCTGCATGTTTGCATAAAATTAATTCGTCGCTCGCTATTCCGTTCCGCGAACGCCGATCTGTACGGTAATGGTAAAAAAGTATAAAATAAACTCTTGTTTCTTAATGAGCATGAAGCCTGCACTTTGATTATCCATCATCTCTCAATAATCGTTCTTTCATCAATCATTGGTCATTCGAGTAGTTGATCTTATTGCAAGTACATCCGGGACCGTTTACAGTTTACCAATCATAGTTTCACACGTGCGAAATGATGTAATTTTCGCGAAGGTCGAGGAAGCCGGTCTATTTGTATGCTTCCATAATCGGTGCAGCCGAACATGGCGATGAGGTGGGAGAAAAATAGGCGCTTTAGGCGTGTTACCGGTCGCGTCCACGTAGTTTTGTCCGCAGCTAGTTGTAAACACTGAAAAACTTCGTGTTATGGAACACGAAACTATCGTGAGTATTTGCAAACAAAAATACCTATATGTGTTTTCTATTTTGTAGGGATTGATTCGATTATCCGGGGCGTTGATCGGGACGATTGATTTTTCGACTGAGTATATTATGAAACTCGGAAGACGTTAGAAACCGGTTTGTGCACAACACGAACGTTGCATATTTTACAACAGTCGCCGGACGGTCTATTATCCTTTCTGTGATTGGCTAGAGCAAATCAGATTGACGAGAGTGGGAGGAAAAGCTACATGTACGAGTTAAAGAGCGGCAGACGTGACCGCGCACATGTGGTGTCGTGTTAAGCCAGCTCGGCCGAGTATTTCATAGTGCTCGAGCGTCCCTGCTGTGTCATAGACTGTCCAAGACTGACGTTTTCCCACTTCCACTTGTGTGCGATTTTGCCGCCGTGTCGGACGCCGCAAGTGGCTCGCGATGCTCACGCAAAAAGGACACTCCGCTTCGTATCGTTGATTGTAATTCGTCTGTGCGGCAATATGAATCTTTTTTATTCCTCGTTAGCGGCAGTTTTGTGCGGTTTATCCAGGAAAAACCGGTGACTACTGCGGCAGATAAGTGCTGGCGATCGAGCTCGTTTTGCGTGAATAACGACGGTGGGCTCGCGTGAGGAAAGACGTGCGTCATGTGTATTCAGTACGATGCTGGATTACGACATAATCATATAAGAACCGAGAAGAAGATAAGAAAAAAATTGTTATAAATTCGGCGTAGATTTTCTACGGTATGTATGTTTCAAAAAAGTGGAATGAAAAAGTGACCTCACGGTGGAGTACGAAGAAAAAAGAAAAGAAATGAGACTATGCGAGCCACTGAACAAGATCTGGCTCCTGTTGGGCGTGTGTGCGATAGGATTGCTTTATGTGGTGTTCGCGGTTTACTGCGATTTGAATGTCGCAACATGGCGATCGAGCAAAGTCAACTTTGTCTCGGGAATCGGCGGTTCCGATTCTCCGTCGAGCGTGAGCAACGCGACGAAGAAAATTCTTTACTGGAACACGATGTTTGGTAACGAGAGCTTTTACTTCGGTCGCGACAACGTTTTCGAATATTGTCCGGGCGTAGCCGCGAATTGTTGGGCGACTCATAGTCGTTCGTATTTCGATGTCGAAGATTTCGACGCGGTACTGTTTCACGGCAGCGAGTTGAGCGTCGGAGATTTGCCAAACGCGAGACGAAACGATCAACGATACGTGTTCGTTAATCTCGAGAGCCCGGAGAACCGACCACTTCTGTATCCACAGTTGGAGAACGATTTCTTCAATCTCACTATGACGTACAGATTGGACAGCGACGTTGTTTGGCCGTATGCCTACGTTCGCGAATTGGGAACCGGAAACGTCGTCGCACCACAACTCGAGACTGTGTGGCGCACGAGGAATCAGGAAGCAACAGGTGAATCGACGATTTGAATTCAACATTTTCTTTATTAGTGCTATTTTTTATTTACTTCTCTTGCACAAGGTCGAAGGAGGAGGAGGAGGTGTTGCTTCGAACGAACAAAACTGGATTTACTGGAAAAACGCGCTTGCATGAAATTGGAGGGGTGGAGCGGTGGGGGGAGGGGGGATGGTCCTGCTGAAGTTCATATCGACATTCGATGATTCTAAAATTATACCGCAACCCAGTACATAATTGATAAAAATGCTGTCAATTGAATGACTATCTACGGTCAATTTTTGTCGATATGAGCATAACAGATGTGTTCTTTAAAAACAACGATCTTTTTTGTTCAATGATTGGAAATATGTGAAATAATCATATAGGCTTAGATTTTCTGACTCTTTGCATGGAATGAACATAACGATGCTAAACAGAAGATTAACAGTATTGAGTATCGTGTTCATTTAATGGGTAAATTGCCCATAAATTGCAACTTGCAATGCCTCGTTTACTTTTGTTAATAATCGAAGAATCCAGTAAATATACATTTTTATAAAAAATAAATCGTATGATAATATTAAATCAGCTTATGAATCGGCATTGCGCTTTTTTTGTTCTTTTATCCAATTGATCTAATATTTTAAGAAAGAACAACGCGACCTTACATGTGCATTCAGTGGACGTTTCACCCTAGTCGAGAAGCATTAGCGCTGAGTCGTCGTGTCTTATGCGAGTGTCCCTAATTGACCCGTTTAACCTGTTCAGAAATTGTTTTTTTTTCACGAACTCTCCAATTAACGTCCCCTGAAGCATAATTAACGTCGGTGTGTGTTATCGGCAACGAAAATTCGCGAGCCGTCCTTTCACCACAAAATTCTGGTGGAGAGAATTCAGCAAAGTACAAAGCTACCGACACGCATGAGCTTCCGACCCTAAACGTCGTTATACTCGGCACGACTCATTTACTACGTCCTACTTTGATCTGACTTGTAATGGTTAAATCTCGTGAACAGGTCTCGCGGGTACAAAAATATCAATGGAGAAGGATGCAGCCAGCAAGACGAGAGGCAAAACTAAGGCCGCAGCATGGTTCGTCAGCAATTGCAATTCGCTGAGCGGCAGAGAGAAGTATGTCGAAGAGCTGGCGAAGCACGTGGATGTTGATATTTTTGGAATGTGCGGCAAGACCATCAAATGTCCAAAGGAAGAACCGGGACCGGATTGCTTTCAAAAAGAAATCGATCCTGTCTATTACTTCTATCTGTCGTTCGAGAACAGTCTGTGCCAGGACTACGTCACCGAGAAACTCTACAATGCCTTAGCGTGAGAATAATCTCTTTTTTTTTCTTTAGCGATACGTTTTTTTGTAACGGTGTGGAATGAAAAAAATAGGTCGACAGGCCGACGGACTCATGCATAACGTGTGAAATAGCTTAAGCATTTATCGACGACTCGAATTATCGCAGAGCGGGCAGTATAGATACGCTTGACTCGTTACATAATGGATGCATACTAATGCGACTCGGTTTAGTCAGAATTTCTGTGTCGGATGAAATTTCCTACGGCGATAAAAATTATTCTTATGTTCTGTTTATTTTTTCTTTCGATTTTTTAAAATGTTTTCTGGACACATGGTCAAAATCCGACTACCCGAGAGAATGAAAGTCATGGTTTTCGCAAAAATGAACAATCCTTTGGGAAATTATCAAAAGTTACTTGCCAAAATTTGGCACAGCGATTCTATGACGAACGATTTTAGTAGACTCCTCCTTCACTTTGGAGTTCAAAAAAAAATATTTTTCATACAACCAAGCGTGTTTGCATATCACACTAAAAAGCGTTGAACAGGGCAAAAAAAAGAAATTATTCTAAAAGTTTCTATGATCGAACGTTGCCGAAAGGAAACATATGTGGCGGTATGTGCACAGATGTGAATATTTTAATTTCCTCCGCTGCAGTAAAGTAGTTTTCGACAAAAGCGTGAAAGAGGGTTCTTCTATTGAGCTGGTTAAATACGAAAATCGATTATTCGTTACGTTTGCGTATGAACGAGCGTGCAAAGAGAATGCAGTAGCAAACAAATGGCTCCGTGGCCAGACGCGATAAATTCTGCAGTTCTCTCGTCGTACAGTTTGCTCGAACGGCTGGGAGTAATTTGTAACCAGAAAAAAAAGGAGATGAGATAGCCCGACTTAATGGAAAGTAAATGTGAAGAACTGTAACTAAACGGATGGTTTCTTTTTTCATTTTTCTGTTCGCGTTATTTTGCAGACACAACACGGTTCCTGTGGTGTACGGAGGTGCAAATTACAGTCTATTCGCCCCACCGAAATCCTACATAAATGCCTTGGACTTCGAAAGTCCGCGTGCTCTGGCGGAATATATGAAGAAATTGATCAACGAACCGAGGGAGTACGAAAAATACTTCGAATGGAAAAAACAGTACGAGATCACGATTGCGTTGCAGGGGGTCATTTGCCAGTTGTGCAGATATCTTCACGTCAATACCAAATCCAAATCGTACGCACCTCTGTCGGCATGGTACAAAGCCGACAAGTGTCCGCTGCAGGAAAAATTAAAGCACGTACCCTATCTGACAAAAAGTGATTTATAACACCGACGAGTACGATCAGAAGAAAACCAAAAGATATCATCGGCGCGCGATATAAACAATAGAGAGCGTTGACTTTTTTTAAATCTAAAAAAACCACACATTTTATTTGATAAGCGATCATGTAACGTGTTGTTTGTTATATTTGTTGTCGTTTGTTATAAATTCTCTACAAATAGTTGATTTTCTATTTTATACGAACCGTAGTCGTAGATCACTGAGTACAAAGTATCGATATTTAGTGATAACGAAGAGATGCTTAAAGAAAATGTACTTAAAGGACCGATAAAAAAATTGTCACTCCATATCGAATTAGCTGTTGAGAATTAGTCCTCAATACAGTGATAGCGAGAAATTAACACTAATCATACTATTGTTACAAATAAAGGATTTCGATGTCGAATTTCCATTTGATTGTGGTTACGACTATTTGCATCATTGCATCGAATGATTTTACAGCCCCCGTTCGGTCGATACAGATACAAGAGAGACGGGACAAAAATCAGTGCGATATGATGACGTCAAGCCTGGGTTATCACGCCGAGACAGGAGACGATAAAGGAGAAGAAGGTCTTTGACGCCATTGCCTACGGTTCCACAACGAGCCGAGCTGAGCCGAGGCTTGTGCTGTCGGTGGCACACGATATGTCGTCTCGTTTCAAACTTCGTTCACCCGGAGTTTATCCTCAGGGGCAATACGCGATGTGTGGTACGTGATAGACTCTATACATGTCCACCGAAGAGTATCGAGGAGAGGATGCGCGACGAGCTGCCACGGTAGTCGATATTCTGCTTTTTCCCTTATCCGTTTGGTGGCAAGGGCGATCGAATCACGAATAGAGAGGAAACGCGCCTCGAACCATGGTACAGATGTCGACAAAGTTATATCCCACGATAGTTCATACCTGGGACAACTTTTGCCCGGTCCGGAGAAAACACCACTGGGAATATAAAACTCGGTACTATCCGTTCGCAATTTTTAACTCTGTGATCGCGACCGTTCAAGATAAGACAACGTCTTTGGCCGAAAAAACGGCTGCAAAGTGAAACTTCCTCATTATTTTTTAATCTATTAGGAACATCCTTCTATGCGAAAGTCTGGTAATCAATTGGGGCTTTCTCGTAGACGGATATTCTT
Organism: Ischnus inquisitorius; assembly: GCA_963924025.1. NCBI lineage: Eukaryota > Metazoa > Arthropoda > Insecta > Hymenoptera > Ichneumonidae > Ischnus > Ischnus inquisitorius. Next base: position 15,494,776 of record OZ001251.1, read on the forward strand.
TAGAGGTAGAAAATACTAAGGGATCTGACAAGGTCTGTTTTCCAATTTTGTTTTTACACCCGTTTATAGACGTTAGCTCATATTCCGAAATTTGGAAAATCGAGTTGCGAGAGATCCAAAAAATGCGGCCGCACATTCATAAACGAATGCATACATTTGTTTTAACAAATATTGTTTATGTTCAACGATTTTCAGTATTCTGACGTGAAAATGTCGAAAAGTATGTAGTAACTTAGTAAAGGAAAAGTAAATTTTCCACGAGAACGAAGCTTCCTCTGCGAGAAAGCAGAAAATCAGGAAAAAATGCGTTTCAGGAAAATCAGGAAATTACACCCGAACGCATTACACTCGCTTTTTCGACGAGACTCCGATACACTTTCCATTTCAGATGGTTCGCCAGTAGTAAACTACCGACCGTGGGGACTGTTGAAGAAAATCTCCGCGTTTCTCTCACGAAAAGAAATACCCTCGCTCGCCGAGGGTCATTGCATTGCGCTTCGTGCTACCGGTGAGGGCCTCAAGTCGATTAGCCGAAGGAGCAATTAACGTTTTCCGGAAAAGTACTAGAAGCCGAGAGTTTCCTCTTGGTTCCCAGTCTTTCTTCCAATTCCCGTCTCTGTTGGTCGTACTCGGGAGCTGCGTGGCTTCTACGAGCTCGTAGCGTATACAGACGGATCCCAATGGACCTTGTCCCGCTGCTCATCGTTGAGACAAACAATTCAGGGAACGAATGTACCCGAACCGTGCAACTTCGTTTCTGCACACTTTATACACGACGTATAGTAGTCGGGGCTTGTGAAATACAAGAACAAAGACTATTTGCAAAATTCTCTAGCTATTGATCGTTTTTATTTATATTGTCAAGTTCCACGTCAACCAAAAAATTCTGCAGGGTTTTAAAGCTCAGTTGGCTCGTTGGCAATGAGTTGTCTACGCGATAACTATTCAAACAAACTGTGAAAGATCTTAGAGGTGCTTGAAGACAAGGGTCTCGTTGAAAATACGGCAGGCCAACATTTTTGAAAATCCTACGAAGGATTAAAATTCATTTAAGCAAACGATTTGCCATAATTCACTTGCGGAAGGTCCTTCATAATAGATTCGGTCGAAATCTGATGAATGATTTTATGAACCCTCAAGTATCATTCTAGATCACAGTTCAGCTCGAAAATACATCAGATCAAAATTTGTATTCGAATACTGTTCATTATGGAGGTTTTTTCGAGCTCCTATGATCGACTGAGATGATTTTGTTGTTGCAACTTGCGCATTTTAGAGACATCACCTCTCTGCCGTTGTGAAGGATTCAACATTCTTTATATTTCTCTTTCAGGATCTATCTTTATCATATAGCACTCATGGTTTCTCCTTCTTGTCATATCTCTTGTTCTAACGGTATTCAAATATCTTCTATGTTTTTTCTTTTTTTTTTTTCATTTCCTCCGCCGTCGCTTCTACGAGCCAGCGAAGCGAGACCAAGCGAGATTTCATCGTACTGTCCTCTTTCTCACTGTTCAACGACTACCTCTCTACTCGTGCCTCACGCCTCTCTTCGCAGAGCGGCAATAAATATTCGAACTGTAGGGACTGGAAAACCTCGCCGCGGTGCACCGAGAGCGAAGGAGCGGGTAAAAAAAAGAAGGAGTAAAAAGAAAAGATAAAGCAGAAAGTGAGCAGGGGATCGAATAAGGATAAAGAGAAATTACAGGCCTTTCGGGATGCACTGCGCCTCTCTTCTTCGCTCTTTTCGAAATCCTTTGGAAGTTACCGAGGTTTCTCGCTCTCCGTTTTTCCACGGTGTACCCGGCGTATACTCCGACTACTCGACGTTACTCACTTTCAAGCTTGCTGTAGTCTTCCCTCTTAATATTTTTTCGCTTTGCAATCCCTCTCGTTCTTTCTTTCACTTTTGTAAATTATTCCTCTTCGTATATCCCGAGACTTTTTGGCACGCTCCGAGAAATATACCGTTCTAGTTTCGTACTTTCTTTTTTCCTTCCAACCGCATCGCGGCTACTTTGTTTCAACTTCTTTTTCTTCCATCGATACTCGACAATGTACATTATTTATTCATTATCGACGACGTACCGATTTGAGTTTATCAAACTCGAGACTATATACACGATGGCGCGAATGTTCGTGTTAAGATATTCCGAAAAATGCATCGAGACCTCGAGGCTGCACGTACCGCGAGTAAAATAAGCGAGGGTGCGCGCGAAGGGGAGTCGAGGAGGAGTGTGAGGCGTTGTCGTTTACCCTAGTCTCTTATAGCGTACCCCGAACGTTTGCCGCGAAAGCTCGTAAACAACCGACGTCGGTGAGCACCAGAAGCATCAACGGCGTACAAGAATGAGGTAGAAAGAGAACGAGCGATAGATCGATTTTTCAATTAAACGCCCCCGGTAGCGCGTATACACACGGGCTACACCCCGGCGCTTCGGCGACGTCGTCCTCTATATCCAGTCGTCTTCCCCCATCGTCGCTCTCGTCGTCCTCGAGGCACGGCCAACCAACGACCCCCTCCAACCTAGGTCGTATAGATTTCACCACGATTCGCATAAATTCGCGCCTCCCATCCCCTCCCGTACAGACAGCGGATAGGTATCTCGCCTCCCATTCAGTTTATCAGCAATAACTTTGGGTCTTTCATATCTCGCCAATAATTTCACCTCGAGAGTGCAACGAACGAGAGCAGAGAGAGAAAGAGATTCTTCGGAACGGCGAAGGATGGTTATTGGAGCTTCTCGCCAAGCTCGTAGAAGGAGCGCAGTATGAGAATTCATCTCCCTCTCTATCTTGGCCTTTCTGCTCGCCCCAAACTCTTGCCTATTTCAACCTTCTCTCACCCCTCACCGATTCTCAAACTCACTCGATTTCTCTATTGCACCTACTAGACTTCGACTCTACCTACTCATATGCCCAGGCGGCCGGTAGAGCCCCGGTGAAAATTTATCTGACAGATAAAAATGTCCCTTACGTTTAGATATGGGAAACAGAAGGGAAAACGAGAACAGGCTGGAGAAAAAAGGTTTCAATAACACTTTCCCCCTTTTCGTAGCGACGATTCGCCACTTCTGAAGTACAAATAGAAATGAAATAAGCGGATATTCAATCTGCATGATTTTGAGGTACTTCGAGTAAGCTTAAAATCTCTTTAACAACTTTTTTTTAAATCATTTTTATGACTTTTATTACTTCACGACGAAGAATTTCATGTAAAAAATTGCGAGGATGAGTTGTTTGATAGGAAAGTACTTTTTTTTAGCTTCAAAAGGCATTAAAAGACGAGATCTAATTAATAGAGGTTGAGAGTGGGGAAAAAATAGCGCAATATACCTGTACGCTTTGTGTACAGGGGCTTTATGGTGGGCCGGAGGAATCGCACCGAGGCAGAAAGCGCAAAGGTGTAATTAATCCGAGCTGCTGTTGCTGCTGGTTCGCCCCGAAACCCACCAAGTTCGTCGTATATATGTGAATTACTTTACAGAAACTATACTGTACAGCCTCGCAATTGCCGCGCCGGTGGAGCGAGGGTTGTATAAGAGTGACGTGAAATGGGCGTGTCTGGAACCACTGACAAATATACGTGTGTACACAAAATACACGTATCCATATATTAGACAGAGGTAAATAATTGTTGGATAACACGGTAGATTCGTACATATATGAGGCCAATCGATGCACCACACAGTCGACACATTTTACCACATCCGAAAATCAATAGACGAAATTCCTTCGTATTTTCGATTCGTAACACATTCACGAGTTTGAAGGAATAACAGTTTGAGCACATAATTTTTTCGTTCACCAAAAGTATCATTTTTTCAGGATTTTCTTTTTTGCGCCATGAGAAAATCCGTCTCATTTTCCAATTGGAAATTCATCATTAATTTTTTGTCCAAGCTCAATTCTCCTTCAGATCCGATTTAAAAAAAATGCCATTCTTCGTGTTGGCTATCGCCATAGTTGAAGCACGCACATGATTATCCCGAGTCTCTGGTTAACAGCGAAAACATAGCTGAAAATGTGGTCAACATTTACCTCAATGACATTGATATTTGGAAAATACACTGATCTGTGTTTCCTTCGATAAAATTTGCCGATGCATTCTCCAATGAATATTAATCACGTTTGAATACTTCGAGTTGATAGTCATCATCGACAGATGAATTAAATATAGCTCGTTACGCGGGAAACATGTAACAATAGTATTAATCCTCGCATCCAATGTACGCAGGATGTAATTGCTACGGACACTTCACGAGTACACGCAACGCGCATACCTGTACATTTTATTGTATTCCATCGCCGAACCGTAATGAGATGAATTATGCGAAACCGCTCAAAATACGGGTAATCACTAGTTATTGGCACAGCTCAATTCCCTTTTATCCGATAAAGTTTCATAGGCCAATGTTTCATAGTGGTCCCCATTGGGTTTAGCTCATAACAACATCGCTTCGGTTACTTTGCGCGCAAACCTATACCTATAGTTGATCGTGTATTAGATGCTCGTTGCTGTGTGATAGAATCCGACGCGTTCTACCGCACGGGCGTTTCCCGTTATCCCAAGGCACCCGTACCTCGTACTCTCCCTGCACCGCGGTATGCAACGGGTTAGAGTAGTAGCTTTTGGCCCTCAGCCCTTAACTGTTTATATCCAAAGTATCACCAGCGAAACCTCCGGCGGTATACAGCTTCGTCGCAGGAGGAAACTCCTAGTCTCATGTCGGGTTGTTGCTATAACATTGGCAGTGTGCGCGGTGGTGCATCTTCCCGGCACCGTGAGAGGAAAGCTGGCCCAGCACTTTGCGGCGGGATTTATAGGGCGTTAAACCAACGCGCGACTGAACAACCTCTTCGGCTATCGCTCGACTTCCAGGTTTGCTCGAAACTACTTTCACCCCCCCGCGTCCACCTTCCCTTACGATGTGTTTCTCCCACTCTCGTGTTTTTAGTGTCTCCGCTATCATGAGGCTCTTAGTTCCTTGCGATGGCATTTGGGCGATGCGTTCATTTGGGAAAAGGATATGAGAAAAAAGAATTAGGTATACGAGCTTTCTCCGTTAGCACTGAAATGCGAAGGCCATCTTTCGGCAATTCGCCTGTATAAGAGCGTATTTTATATGTCGAGCATGTAGCGTGCTGCTTCGGTGCCGTCAAGCCTCGAAATGCATGCCTCCGTTAGAGCCGGAGAACCGAGTGTCGACCAACCAGATGTGAGTGGAATGTTTCAGACTCCATTACTTGAATTGGATTGGGAATAGCCGGGAGGTCCCCGAGCAGCCCACCTCATATTTCGGACAAACACTATCATCATTCTGCATCGTGTCCTGCAGACCGGTCTCTCTTCTCCCGAGTCGCGAAATATATCACTCGCATCCCGGTCGCTGGTGCCGGATGATAATAGTAGAATGAGAATTCCTGCCGCACGATTATCTTCAGCAATTAAGAAACGAAACAAGACGAAAAAACTTCCCCAATTAATTGGTTTCTTGATCTTTCGGGCTGGATGAATAGATTTTCCGGCTCGCAGTGCGAGAATGAAGAGGCTGCGTTTCTTCTTCTTTTTTTCTAGTTATTCGCATTCGGCAACCAAAAAAGAGGAGAGGAAAAAAAAAGAGAGCTTCGCGATTCGACCGAAGCAAGAACGCTCGAAGACGTTTTCAGCTCGCCCGAGAATCTTGAAATTTAAACCCCGTAGAGAGGGTAAAAGAGGGCGATCGAAAGGAAAGCTGAAGATTGGGAAAAGCTCGCGATTCCAAAGGATACCACGCTGTAGGTAAGAGCGCGCCTTGGGGTCATCGAGTTCAATCGAATTTTCTGAGCAGGTAGGTGCGCTCACGCCGATAGGACGCGAAACCATCTGGTGTCGATGGACGAGTCAACATTTCCTTTTTTCTTTATAAAAACGAAGATTCATCGTAGTACGTATCGCTTGAGTCGCTTTTGCAAAGTAGAAAATACACTTTTATCGCGGATCCGCGTGTCGATTAATAATTTCAATATTCTCGTTCCGACATCTGAACTTTTTAATACTTTCATGAGATGTGAAAAATATATATTGCGATTGGACGGAGCGTTCGCTCGAGGGAATGAAGAGAAGGGAGATTTGAGCGAAGAAACATCGGGAAATGGTATACGAAGAGTCGATGGCATGTGGAAGCATCTGCTGCCAGCCGGCGCAGACAGAGGGAATTGAACAAACGGCCAGTCGTTCTGTCCATTCGACGACTTCCACAGGATGTACGTCATCCGATCGAGAAGCTTTCTCATTCTTACAGACTCGCGAGAGAAGAAAAATACTATATTCACGATAGCTTCGCGTCAGCTGCTTCCAATCGCGCGCGGAAACGGTCGCGTTAAGCTTTCGGTCGGTTCGAAGCTTTTTTAGCGATTTTCCGATTTATAGCCAGCAATTGTATTTCCGTTTACGATAATGGTTTTATTGCAAACGAAAAAAAAATGAAGAAAACGATCGCGCTGACGCTCGATTACCTCGTTAAACGGCGATGGATATTGAGTCGAGTGGGTTGTTGTTCTCTCGTGTATCTCCTATCGACCAGTCTATAATTCAATAATCGTCGTGACCACGGCTTTTGCGGATAGACGATGCTCCCGATAATATTCGCGCCTCTGTTCTAACGACAGCTCATCAATATTGTCCAATCCATTCCGCGTTTCACTTGGAATCCTCTAGTTTGGGCTTCACGCTTGTTTCGGACGTTTCACGTTAATTGAGACAGACGCGCCCGATAGATTAACGGATCTGTGTTATTATTCGTGCGACTCTCGTCGTTTGCCAATCGGCGAGGATGCAAATATTTCGCTCTGAGGATTTGACGGAATTAAATTTCAACCTGTGCGCCCCACAACGGCGATGTATTCGTATTATTACATATGCAACGATACAATGCCGGGAAAAAGTTCGAGGATTATCCCGCGTGTCCAAACTCTGTATATCTATGGAATGTAAATCGATGCGAAAATAATTTGGGATATCGTTCGGCGCGTATCGATCGGAGACTCGAACGAGAGGCCGAAGGACCCTCCGTCGACGGGTTAGTGGGCTCGGCTTTGAAATCTCGCTACATTATCCGCACCCGCGTTCTATCCGACAAAGTACCGTTCCCGCGAGCCCATAATACATCGAGGATCGAGCGGAGCAGCTCGTATAAGAAGCGACGACGGCAAATGCCCAGACGAATAACCTCGGACACATCAATCGTTCTGAACAATATAAGCCGATGTTGCGAAAAAGTTGTTGCACGAATCATTTACAATAAAGATGAAGCGAAAATACGAAGTGCAAAAGTTCCTTCATTGGAGATTCTCGCCACAACAGTCATCAATTTTCGTTCTTACTTACTCGCAGCATGTTGACATTGCAGTTGAATCAACGAAAGGGCGCGGGGAAACTTCACGACACAATTCGGAACAAGTTTGATTGAAGCTTGTACAACCAATTCGCATTCATTTGCTTAATTCTCTAGGCAGCCCAGTGAATGGGTCGGGAATGGCAATCCAGCTCCGAGAAACTCTGTAACCACTCGTCGAAGCATTTTTTTTGTGCTATTGTGAGAAATAAGCGTGGATCACTCCATTACGGGAAAAAACAACGTTTAATATTGTACATGGTCGATGACGATCCTAAAATCAACAAACGCGCGATAGGCATTCGAGATTCGATATGGATCTAATATTCGATACGCGACGCGAGGAAGCGAAACCAGCGAGATACGTAAAAGCTCCGGTGGTTGTTCCGTAGAATGTGGAAACGCGAATCGATACTATTTCTTTCCGTTGACGAGTCGTGAAACATTTAAGTCTTTTTTTGCTCAACCTACATTTTTATATACTCCGTATGGAACAATGGATGAGAAAAAAAGGAACGGAAAAAAGTTGAGTGGACCAGCGAGAGTAGCTTCGATATGGTGAAGAGAGGGAAGTGAGTTTGTTGGTACACGGAATTGGGAAAACAGAAAAACAGGAGACAGATAGAGGAAGCCTACGAGCAACAGTTCTATAAACTCGTCCTATATACGATGCCTCGGTGAAAACCGTGAGCATTTCCTTCACCGCAATGCTCGAGAGTGTGGGTGAGCTGTCGCGGGGAAAAACAAGCTATTTTATACAATTCATTTTTATCGCTCGTTCGCGCGATCCCCGTCCGCGCTTCTCCGCCCTCGACAATTCCCTTGAATATGCACCCGCGGCACGACGAATCGACATCGTCTCTCGACGGCTCAATGTGTTGCGCGATAGAAGTCGCTTTCAGACCCACCGGATCGAGCACTCGCGTGCTCGCTTTCACAACTTTGTCATGGAACGGAGCCGGCTAACACGCTATTCGTACAATGCCGAGGGAAGAAAAAGAAAACGCAAATGAACGTATGAATGGTTGGAAAAAAAATAAAAAGAATAAACGGGAGATAAATCGAGAGAGAATTGAATAAATAAACCGACAGCGTGAATAGCGTCAGCTGGAGTAGATGAAGTTTCTATCATACGCGGTAGTTATACATTCCTTTACCCCAACCACTCGAGGGAATTAAAAAAAAATGAAAATCTCCGGAGTGAGAAGAATTGTGTTATCAGCTTTCGACTGCTCCGACGATTCTGCTTTTTGGGCAAACACTTGTTCCTTCCCTTTTTCGGCTTTCGATCAATCAATGACGTATAAATATCAGAGCTGCGCGTGAATTATCGATATCGCGGTATCGATAAAGGGTTTCGACTGGCGACCGATATCGAATACGGATTGCAGAGTACGCTTAATTGATAAGCCTGAATAATTGAAATAGACGAACCGGTGTATTTTTTTAAATGTACCACTGCAAGTGACGTTTATGTCTTTTTTTTGTCGAGCGAAATGTTCCAACTGCTTGTAAAGAAATCTTCTTTTTCAGGCGACTCTCACGTGCCATATAACGCAGGTGGACGCCCTCGTCGTCGATATAAATGGAGTTGCCTTCGGCGTTGGAGCTTCCGAAGCGACTCCGGTACCTGCAAGTCTGGGGGGACGTTTTCCAATAGAAAAATCTCCTCTCTCGCGAAGTTATAAGAGTCGTGTGTACCGAGACTGTGTATCAGGCGTGATGGTTAGCGCGAAAGGATGGCCGTGTGTTGGACAGGGGTATGAAGCAAAGCATACGTTGGCACTGAAACCCTCGATGTTGCGAGGAACCTAGCGCGTTCACACGAATACGCGAAGAGATATACGACTGTCCGCCAGAACCGCCGTTATATCGAACGTTCCGAACGGGAATGGAGACTCGCGCGCGCGCGCCCGCGCCAAGGAGAATAAAACTTTCACTGTAGGATGTAGCTATAAGCCACTATTCATACGTACTACTCTGTGTATATGCTGTACGATGTAGCGAAATTGATTTACAGCCTGGCAAGCTTATCGTCAACGACGAAGACTTTATTCGCTCGATAAATTTTTCCCAACCCTTATAGACCCATAATTTTTTGTTCTTTTCTCGACTGTTGGAAAAAAACTATATAAATCGCACGTATCACCACATGCTAAATAATTTCCGGTTTACTTTAATTCACGAGAACGAGAAGTACAGAAGAAAAAAAAATCATTATTCGTCACCCGGGCCGACAGAAGAGAGGGAGAGAAAGAAAGAGAGAAAAAGAGCGATTCGTAGTCTCATCGAGTACGGTATTATATAAGAGACGCGAAAGTGTCGAGATTTATTCGCAGAAGGTAAGACGAGGGTTCGCGCAATTCCTTTTTACGTTTTTCGTTGAAATATCCGGCTGCTAAGATCGCGCAAAAAGCGGATACTCTCACTCTCAGCCTTTCTCATCTCTGTTTTTTCGTCGCGGTACGTCGAAGTGATGCTGCAGTGAAACAGCATCGGGGAAAGGAACGAAGCGAGAGGAGGAAGATGGTGGTAGGATTTTTTATATATGTAGACACATCTCACTGGCTCCACTTTTCGTCCCACTCCGTGCGCGGCTTTGAGTCTACGGTGCAAAGATAATAGCGCGTAATAGGATATTTCAAGCGGCGCGCGATGGTTTTCTTTTATCGGTCCAGGCATTTAAATGCAAAGTATTATTCAAATGGCACACTCCTTCTATCCACTACTGTAAACCTCTCTCGCGCTCTCTCGTGCCTCTCTTCTCGGTCCACTTCTTCGCTGAGCATATACCGAAACCTACCCCGGACTCTTCGAGTTCGCTTCCCGGGCTCACCCTCCCACTCACTCACTCTCTCTCTCTCATCCTATTCTCGGGGGACAGGAGGCTTCATTTCCTGATATTCAAATGCGCTCAAACATCATCCTGCGTTGAACGAACGAGAGAACGGGACGGGTGCTATCCCGCGGTTTCTCTCGAGGATAAGCCGACGGTCCAACGAGAAAGGTACCACCGCCCACCTCCCCTCGTCCCGTTCGGCGCGCTCCGGATCTACGGTTCTCGGCACCGCAAAATCATCCCAACTCCAGTCAACCTCTCACAATTTCTCGTGGAAAACCTCCCTTATTCTCTGACGCGTTACCACACTCTACTTTTACCTCCGTTTCACTCTAAAGAATGCAAATTGACGTAATGCAACGGTTATGAAATCATAAAAGATGCAGAGTGGTTTTCGAAGGTGGTCGTACCAGCGAGAACCCCGGAGCTTTTGCCACGCAATAAACGAGCTTTAACTCTTCCCCCCTTCTCGTACACCTGCCGCCTCGTTCGCATGCCATTGTATCGGATTACGCCGTTTTACCTCGTCGCAACAACGTAACGGCGTTTTAACATGAATTTTCACGTGTATAAATTTCATCGGTAATGCTTATCGCGAACTAATCGGAACTATTCTTCAGAACAAACAATCGCCAGATCAAATATTGACGCTAGATCGCCTTATCAGATACTACTGAGGCATGAGCGGGCTGTGCCTGACGCAGCGAGCCTGATACAGCCCTTGCGAGGCCTAAAAAGTACAAATAGAGACGCTTGACGAAATGAGACCAATCTTTATTGAGACAAATCTGCTGACTCTGATCAGGGCCTTATCGCTTGTAGATACGGACTTACCTATTTTAGGATGTAATTGTTCTTGACTCACGATAGCTCTGATAAATTTAGCTGATTTTCGAAGTCGTGTTAGGTGAGATAACAAGAACCTGGCAGGTTGCCTGATCAGAATCTCAAACGACAACTGCGTTAGACACGCGAACAGGACCAGGTAAGGTACCTTATCGGAACCTGATTAAGACAGGCCAGGGCCCTGAGCCGGTTGAGATGACAACCTGAGGTCAATTTCTATTCGGACAGAACATTAATATCGTGTTATTAGCGCATTAACATCTCGGTCCCTTTTTCCGTGTGCCGATTGTCGAGGCTGTCCATTAGAGTAAACAGAAAAAAAATGTAGACACGGTTGCTATACCGTAAGCTCTTGGCGGGTCTACAATTACTCGCCGAGGAGATCCAACAGCAGAAAGGCACCGAGCGCAGAGTCCACGGCCAGAAAGCTCGACGCGAGTATTAGGACACGACGGATATAACGGACCAACACGAGTGCTGGTATATTGTGCGCCTCGTATGTTAACACAGGAGAAAATAAGAAAAGGCCGTCGCGCCCTGGAGATTCGCGAAACGTCGGTGACACAAAGCGAACACGGGAATGACTGTACGCTGAGAGCGGTAACAACGACGATAAAGAAGAGAGAAAAAAAGAAAAAGAAAGAAGAGAAGAAGTCAGAGTACGAAAGTACCAAAAGCATTACGCCGGGTCACACGATAGTCTCCGACCGACGAAGAGCGAGTGCTCGAGGCATGTGCGGGGGGTGGCACGAAGAATACGGAGGGGGAAGAAATGAGAGAAGACACGTCTGGTCGTAACGATCGAGTTCGGGGACAATGGATACGAGGCGACGTCGCGGGGCTATGTATACGTATACAATATATACATTACATGTTTATATATATATACTTGTTTGCCGAACAAGGCTGAATGAACGCGGAGTATCTTAAAGAATGTGATTTATCTAAAGACTCTCCGCGTTGGCGATAAAAAGCACATTTTCCTCTCGTTTTGTGACTCGCGGATGAAAATAAAGAAAATGTCCCCACTGCGGACGCAACGGAAGGCGAAGATGGAACGATGAATTCGATGTACAATTAACTATGTAATTGACTCCAAGACTGGCCGAGGGAGTTAAACTAGATCGTGAGAATAATTTGAGTTTGAGTATAAATTGCGATGTAAAGTTGAGCAAGAGATTGTGAAGAGGGTAGCGAGAGAGCAGACTATGCGGCGGGTGTGGAAACGTTGAAAAGAACGAAAATAAGTTGGTGGATGAAAAATATCGCAGGGAGGCGAGCGGAGTTGATGTAAAGGAGAACACACGGTAACGGCTATTCTACGCTGGATGTGGCGAAGAAGAGAGAGAGAGAAGTACCGGAGCAGAGGGGAGAGGGGGAGAGTAGCCACTTTCGCCGGAGTACCGAGAATAGAAAGGGTAAAACGAACACTCTGTCTAACTCCCAGGCGCTTGGAGGATTAAAAATGAGGCTCTGTTTAAAAATGCAAATTAAGACATTTCATTCCGTCGAGATCTGGGCACCGAGCGAGGGAACTCTCGTAATTCTCCGGTGAAAGAGAGAAGTAGAAAATGGGGGAAACGGAGCGGGAGGGGGGGGCGAAGAAAATGCTGTTCATATCGTCACGGGATGCACGGGCGACGTGCGCGCAGGTTTCGGTTGCTTCTAATAAAATTACGAATATACTTTAAAGGTAGTGAATAATCTTAACAACGTCCAACCCCTTGTTATCACGAAGCGATTCCCTCCACCCCATTGATTACAATAAAGTGATTAATTTTGCTCAATTATTTAACATATCGTTGAAATGTATTCTAAAGATAGGCAGTCGAGAAAAAAACGAAGTTGACAAAACCGCTGTTTTCCGCAATCAGTCTCGAAAAAACCACAGGAATTGGTAAGCACCATTGAATCGTGATGAATGCTTCATTTCGAAAAATATTTTTCATGAGATGCGCGCAAATTCGCGTTAGATGCTTTTCGGGAATGTGAGTGGGTTGCGATGCGAGAAAAAAGTGTGTTAGACCCGTTGCCCGGTCGGACACCACAAAAAAAAAAATGAATCCGCTCCATGTCGGATTAAAAATATGTTTAAAAATGCAAATTGAGACTACCGTCGCTCTGGAGATTTAGTATCCTGCCAACGCGTCATCCCCCCCGGTCGCGCCGGCCTGCCGCTCATTCCTTTTATCCTCTTAATCGCGACAGCGTAACGCTCGCCTGAGCATCTGCATATATCGTGTACTATTTCAGGGAGCTCTCGCGGCCTTTCCTCGTTCGTCGCTCGGACAGAGGCGGTTCAAAGTATTAACTAAATGATGCATACAGAATTTCGAGCTCGTGGATAACGTAAAAAGTGCGAAAAGCTCGAAATTTATATCAACTTTTTTAACCACCCGGGCCCAGCACGCTTGCTCGCGCTCTCCCTCGCTCTAGACTCTTATTATAATTTTTTTTTTTTTTCCCCCCCTCGAAAGTCATTGGTGCGAGAGAAAAAAAAGCACAAAAAAGAATCTCAGCGCGAACTGCTCCGTTTGGTGAAAATTTCGAAGCGTTTCGTGCCGGTGTACGGTGTACAATGAGAGTGGTCCCTCGTCGACGCGAGGAGAGACTCCCTCTCTTTCCTCCCGTCGGGCCGTCCTCGTCGACGGTATCTTTTAATTTATGCGACGAGCGAGAATTTAATATTCTCGTGGCGTGTGCGGGCTCGCTTGCGCTCGCAGCAAACCTGAGGTGGCGCGTGCCGGTGTTGCCGAGAGAAGAGTTTCGCAGGTGGGCTTCGTCTCTCTCGAGAGCCCGCGGAGCCACGGTTTTCCGTCTCTCGCACGCTTCGGGAGTTGAGCTCTAGCACGGTAGGGCGTACGAAAGCTCACGGGGCCTCTTCACGAGAGCTGGGTCTCTGCATCGCAAGAAGGGTTATCGCTGCGGCGTGCTACTGCCACTACCACCACCATTCGCTCTCTCTCACTCTATCTTGCCCTCTTACTTTTCCATCACACGATCCTGCCCAGCCCCTCGCGAAATTCGAAAAAGGGAGATTGCAACGTTAATTTTTTATTGGTAGTTAATTTTTTATCGCCATTCGTTCCCCGATATATTTTCGGCATATCCCCAACGATCGCCGGTTTCACTCCTGAACGATTGAAAATTCGTTAGAAAGAATCGTTTTTATTTTCTCAGCTAAATAAGCAATTCCATACCTGACGGAAGTCGCACTGGGAGGAACGTAAAAGACAGGGTAGAAAAAGCGCTAGAGAAAAAAAATGGACAGGAAAGTACAGAACTTGGAGAAAATCACGCCGTTCCGAAAAAAAAAGTGTATACCGATCCTCGAGTATATTTCCCCCTCTGTCTAAGATAGAAGACGTATTATACGTTCGGCGAGCGTGGAAGGCGTATATATGAATCGTAGCGTGTGCTTCACGCAAGTCGATCGGTACGAACGTCACGCGCGTACCATAACTGGCTGACTTTAGCCCCGACGGGGCGTCATCCCTTGCCGGGCAATGGAACGTACAGGGTGGTAGGATACATAGAGTGTATACCCGGCCACGACGGCCGAACTAGAGTGTATCCCTTATCTGTAATTTATACTTTCAATTTAGTTTGCCCTGGAGATTCGGTATTCGATTCGAGGAAGAATAAACGAGACGGCGAACGTATCCAACGGGCGAAACGGAGAAAGACAAATATAAAGACGGAGGAAAAATACCGTTCAAGTATGGAAGAAAGTGAGACACAAGGAACGCCCGATTGACTTCGCGATTCCTTTTTTTCTTCCTATTTTCGTTCACTCCTTATATTCTCTCGCGACTCGAAGCCGTCGTCTGCTCTCTCGTCTATATCGTCACATTCCCGTCGTAAATGCCAAACCGAACTCTTCTAACCTCCGTCACTGAAACGCTCGAAAGACTGAGTGGTAGCAACGGCAAAAGGTATATATACCTTTAGCACCGGAGAGCAAAGTTCCTTTGCCTCTCTCTGCGATTGCCTATATACGTTCTCCCTCGTCAGTTATTAACCAGTCGTTTCCCCACAATTTTTCCCCGATACCCATCTCTCGTCGATCCACCTGTACGACCTCATGAATTATTCAACTCTTCGTACCCCTAATAATTTGTGTCTAACCCAGCAAACCGATGACTCTGTCGCTCCGCCCAACCCCCGATCCCTGCGGACACGTCTGGCAAACTAATACGAAATCGCGTGTATCCGTGTGCTCGTGTAAAGTAATTCGTCAAAGAAAACCATTTTCGCTTTGTTTTGATCGAAAAAGAAATCGAGATTGGAGTAAAAATGGATTCCGAATGTTTCGAAACGTAGAAAAATTATCTTTTGAGAAAACGTCTGGATATGCGCGAGACTCTGTGTGGTAATGTGAAAAAAACGAAGCCTCTGTAACTTGCGAAACTCTTCAGTCATCAAGTTGAAATTTACAGGGCATTTAGATGGCTCGTTTCTGAGGATACGCTAATTTTTTGACAAAATTACAGGCTTTAAGATTTTGAGCGATTCAAAAATAAAGTACTTACAGGAATTGATCCTGAAAATGGCAACAATTTGAGCGTAATCAATTTACAAATTATGACTATATTTCTGTGTTCGTTTCGAGCCAAAATCTAGCCGTCAGATACAGTCGCGCGTGTGAATGTATTTATGACAGAAAACCGGTATTATCTGCATATCATCATATCGCAACAATGAGCACACGTGAATAATGCTAGAGTCGTGAATACGCGTTTTCAAGATTGCAAGAGGAAACTCGGCGTTCCGTAATTGGTACAGCGAAGTCGGGCAAAGTTTGTTGTGCAGGGCATTCGCCGAAAGGCCAAGTCCGTCGGGGGTTAGTAATATTAGTTTGTAGTTAATTACCAAGACAGTTATTGGAAGAACATGAGAGGAGGAGGAAGAGGAAGATCGTTGCGCAGAGAGAATCGGAGAACGAACGCTGTACCGGAGATCTTCATCAGAATTTACCGATAGAGCGCAGCAGCGTGCCCGTTCGATGCTGCACACGTTGCAACTTAATACAGTAGAACCCCTGTTTTCGTAACTCGGCGAGACCGGATGCTATCGCTATTCTCTGCTTTCCTTGCAGCCCTCACTCTTGGTCAGTTGCTGCAGTGCGGCCTACGAGGCGCAGAGGTAAGGTCGTAGGAGCGCTTGCAGTGGGCTGAGCTGCAGTGATTCAGTTAAGCGAAATCGTTGTCACGGTAACGAGTTCAAATAAGCGATTGGGTTAAATGAAGTTAAGATAACGGAGGTTCCACTGTACACTGAAATACACGTCGACGAACAAAATTGTTGCCAAGCTGTTAAAAAATGAAAAAGTACCAATACTGCTTGCGAGTATCAAGCTGGGCTGACAAAGGAGGGATTATAAACATATGTGGGTGTATTATATCCTCCGAGAGCAAACACGTATTTCACACAAACGACACGTGTGCAGGACATAGAACAAGATATTTTCGTGGAAAAAATAGCACAGAATTCAACAAAGGTAGAAAGTCTGTTCAATTATGAAATTGATAGAAAAGATGAAAAAAAAACAATGGCTTAAAAAACGCCCGCGTGTCACTATGGTAGGGTTGTAGTTTTTAAAAATGTCACAACTTCTTGTAATTGAAGTTATCGAGACATACTTCGGTTAACTTTCACATTTGAAGATGACGCTTTGTAGAAAAATACTAAGTTGTAGAAACAATTCAAAGTTGAACTTTTTTCAAGGTTTAGCCAGCTTTTTGTCATTTAAAAAAAAGTTCGTCGTTCTGACAATGAAGATTAGTCTTCTGACGACAGATATGCCTGATTTTTCGTTTTGGGCCGATTAGAACGGTTGATTTGCCCTTGAAGATGCCCGAAAAAGGCAGCTCTGGCCATAGAGGTGCAGACATCGTTGTGGTAATCCTGCCGCTTTCATAACGCTCCAGGACCATAAGTGAATCGAATCTAAGTTTGGGAATATTGAAGTTCAAATCTCTTCACGTTGCGGGCAAAATATTAAGAAGTAACGATTATGCGATGAGCTTCCATTTGGAAACTCTAGGCTTACGCCGATGAGTTATTACCATGGCCATTATACAAAGATATATATATATATCTATTATACCTATATGCAGACAAACTGTAGATAGATAAAAGAAACTTTCAAGAGTCGTCCCGGTATATGTTGCCTATAAGCCGAATGAACCTCTCAAGTGTAACTTTTTTCTGGCCCCTTAATAATAATACCACCCTTCGCAGTCGAGTCACGCATACGCGGCCAGCCACTTCGGTAGCTTCTTCCGGGAGTCTCCGTAATCGGAAGTCTTTGAGCACCGGCAAACGTATCACGTTCCGCGCCCTCGAAGGTAGACCAACCGAGCGGTCTTTAAACTACTTCCGAATAAAATTTCGTAACTTTATCGTAACCTCAACGCGACGTTCCAATTTATTAAAAGAACGTGGCGTAATAAATTTGACTTTATGGATTCACAGTTAAAAGGAGGGTTGTATCGAGAAACGGGCCTCGGCCGTTTATACTGCGGTGGCTCTCCGTGTTTTTTTTTTTTTCTTTTGCTGCCCTCGTATAATTGTCGACGAAAGAGGGCGATACGAAACAGAGAGAACGAGGTAGTGATGAAGAGTGGAAGGATCCGGATGCTGTTAAAATCGGAGAAAGTATCCGGTACGAGGCTGCTCGATCGAGGATCGCCCAAAGGGTTTGTGCAATTCTCCCCTACCCTCAGTTTTACACAAAAGCAGTAAAAATCCGTTTGCCAGCCGGAGGCTCGTCGGGCAAAGAGAGGAGGATGGGAGCGGAGTTCGTCGGATGAAGCGCGAAAATCGCGTAGTTCAGGAAGCGCGACACCGACGCCGCATTTTTTTCCTCGTCTCTTCTTTCTACCAGTTATTTTTTTTTTCGCGGATTCCCTGGTCCGTGAAAATGCCGTAATCGCTGCTCTGTAGGCAGGGTCGATCTCTCGCGCGTTGTCACGCCCGTTAAATATTTCCTGGCGGTACGACGCTGGCTAAAGGGTTCAACTGCTTTTCCTCCTCGTCGGTCTCTGTTTCTCTTTTTCTTTTTTTTTCTTTTTTCATTCATACCGATGGTTCTCATTCGATGGGGTCGCGACTAACCAAGAAGAGATGAAAGTGTTACAAAAATTAAAGGACTCACAACTAGAAAGGGAATGTAATTTAAAAAATTGTTTTAACAAAAAATAGTGGAATAACAATTAGTTATTCAAATATTATAGTCGTTCAGTATGGAAATCACTCGACTATAAGACGTGAATAACGAATTGGTATATTACTCGTTTGTGTTAATATGATTTCTTTATTACGATTCTTTATGAATAGAGTGTTTTCTATTTTTGTAATTTTTTCCACTTTATCCTTTTCGTGAATTTATTCTTGTAAAAGAACTAGATCTGCAAGCTCTTAAGTTTATACCCAGTAGCGATTGAGGATCTTAAAAGCCATCGAAAATCAGGAAAAATACCGAAAATGGCACCCAATCTATGATACATTCAAAAAACTATTCGGAGATAATTTTTTTTGTACGGATGTTCAACTGATTTTAATTCTTTATTGACCAAGACAATACGTTCGTCATAGAATCGTTTTGCCAAATTACGTTCAGTACTTATCCAACTGTTTTCGAGTACATACCGGACAAATTGATTGCTCATCTGGTGGGTAAGGACAAAAATCCTGTTTTTGTCCTAGGATAGGACAAAAACAGGACAAAAAGAGACAAGGGACAAAAAGGTTTTAGGACAAAAACCCTGTTTTTGTCCTAACCGCCAGTCGGGAGTCAACGAATAAAGATACCTCATTGTGATTGCAAGATTGTCGAACGCTATGAGTTGCAAATCCTTAATTTATGTCCCACTTCTAATAAGTTCAG
Organism: Ischnus inquisitorius; assembly: GCA_963924025.1. Classification (NCBI taxonomy): domain Eukaryota; kingdom Metazoa; phylum Arthropoda; class Insecta; order Hymenoptera; family Ichneumonidae; genus Ischnus; species Ischnus inquisitorius. Next base: position 15,513,728 of record OZ001251.1, read on the forward strand.
ATAACGATAAGACGCGGCGTATTAAAAACCCAATACGTGGGGTGAAAATTATCTTGAGAATTTGCATTATTTTCTTATACGAAGTATAAGAAAATCATAATACATTATTCGAAGTGAAATGACAATAAATCCGTCACTCCACGTCGAGCTCGAGCCCGAATAAAAAAAACGGCAAATCTTGAGCCCTCGAGCTTTTCAGCTATCAATACAATTTATCGATAACGCTGTAGTGTCCATACATATAGTTAGGGCGGTATCGCGCCATAGATCGGTTATCCGAGCGAGCTGTGCGGATGGCATAGTCTGAAATCCCTTCTCGCAGCAACGTCGTCTTGAGCAGCGTTCGGAGCATCGGATTTCGCTGCGTTACTTGCGGTACATAAATTTGTCACTGAGTGGCAGTCGGTCCACCCTAGCTGTACGAACTTTCGAAAGATTCGGGACGCTATAGGGCGAGAACTACACTCCCTATCGACAGATATCTCTCGCCGAAGATTTCACCCTCGTCCGAGGAATCTCGTGCCATCGAAATCGATACCTAGCAGCTCCATAACCGTTTGGTATTATTTCGAGCGATAATAACGGAAGCTGCGTAACAATTACCTATCGCATAATTCCATTTGCCGGATGTAGCTACATTATTACTATATTATTATAATAAACTCTATCTTATAATTTATAATATATATATTTTTTGGTTTAATGATTACATTTCATCGTCGCACCGTTAAATGATCTGTGCGAGACCTAATTTTTGCAATCCCGAATCATGGACTTAATGGTCGCTATTATAAGTTGAAAAATCGCAGAACTGTTTTTCACCGCAAAAGGTCTTTTCGTTTCGTCCCGTCGAAAATTCGTACGCGATTCCCTTTCGAAGTCTGGCCAAGTTAAAAAGAATAAATGAGTGCGGAACGGAGAGCCGCTGTCAGGGTAACGATGTTGCATCGTTTCCGTTTGGAACGATGCTTTGTTCGACGTGCCGGAAACGGATACCGCTCGTCGGGGACTATCAGCCGAGTCGAGTGGCACGATCTGGACAATGCTCGCCCGAAAGTTTCGTTTTTTCCTCTTTTGCTTTTTGTTTTTCCTCTGTTTCTCTCTGCCGCATACAAAGCACAACGAAAATCGTTGTGTTCCTCTTCCGCGATGGTCATACGTAGGAACGGGGGAGAAAGAAGCGTGAAAAGATCTGAAAAGAATCGGCCTCGGCGGATCCAGGAAGGCGAGAAGGAGCTTGATCGTCGATCCCGTTAATGGGGCCGAAGAGGGCAAGTCACTTCAAGCTTTTTCACAGCGACTTCTGGCGGCGTCTGCCATTATTTTTCGCCCTCCCGGCATACCACTTCCGGCAATGGTTACCTTCTTCCTTTTCTCTTTCGCGCTTGCAACTTCCGGCAATCGATTGCGAGACTACTACAACGCCAACAAGCGCGGAAGAATGATACGTACGCGTGTTCTTCGAAATCCGTTCGAGGCGTCCGACGCAGGGGTGGCGGAAAAAATAGAAGAACTAACGACACAGAAGCGCTGTCGAAGGATTAAAGAAAAAACAGTTCGACGCAAGGTCTGACTTAGAGCTGAACAAGATGGAACTCAAGATTGAGCTTCGGCCCAAATTGGCATCGACGCTTAAGGGGAGTCCAAACCACGTGCCTGCTCGCGCGAGTGCCAGAGAGATAGCGCCATCGGGACGTTCCGAGAGTGAAAGAGAGGTCGTCATGCGCGATTAAACTCCCCTAAGAGGAGGCTAAACACTCTTCTCTCTCGCACCAATCATAGCACCAATAATACATGGTATTGTGCTCGAAGACAAGGTATCGGATTGAAATTTGGTAAGCGGAGCTCCCCATGTGAATCAATTGTGAATCGGACCCCGTTCAGCAAATTCGATTCTGTCGAGTCGTTTTCAAGAAGGATCGTTTCGAATCTTGAGCTTTGTCTATGTCGCACTCACGCACTCATGCGCGTTTAGCTTCCCCTTGCGGGGAGACTAAACTCGTGCGGAAATCGGCTGAGTGCGAGGGAAACAGCGCCATAAGGTTCCCTTGAGGGCAAGCGAGAGGGGTTCAGTCTCCCCTTAAGATTAATCCTAAGTTTGATCCTGAATTCAAACTTGGGTCTATAAACGCAGCCTTTAAAATCAGAATAGAATGGCGCTAATATCGGATACTCATACATTTTTACTTATCAAGCCGGACAACACGGCAATACGGCAACGCATAAAGCAGCGTAACTAAAATTAAAAATAAAACACGAATGAATAAGAACGCAAGAAACCTGGAACGGGCTGCGTCAGAAGGATCGCAATACCCTCTCACAGCCATTTCACGCGGCGCACTATGTATAATTACTTACTTAGTGCTTCCTTCAGAATTACGCTGCGTACTCTTCTCTCAAGGACGCTCTTCATTTTGCCTCTCATCGTAACGTCTCACGCGTATCCTTTACGGCGGCGAAAGAGACAGAGAGTGCTCTTCGCGTTAATTATATCAATATTCAACTCTCGGCAGGGCTTCGAAAGGTTTCAGTTTCACAGTTCATAACCCTACGTATTACATCGTGTCGGATGATTTTTGAAAAATTGAAGTTTCCACAGGTTGCAACTCCGTGCGCCCGACTTAATTCTTCTAACTTCCCTCATGGAACCCGATTAGGCAAGGGATTTAAAAAAATACATTTCGTGCGGGAATTTGGATTGGCGAAATTTCCGCAGATCATGCGACCTTTGCTCGGTTTCACGAAATAATACCTAAGCTCTCGTAGGCTGCGGGATTCCAACGAGTTTCATTCATGCGACGAAGGAACGTTGAACGCAGAGAAGTTTAATTAAAATTGAATTCGCCACGGGGTTTTGGTAATCCTAGGCAGCCTAAGGCCTCGCCGCCGGTGTCCTATGTTCCAGAATCCACAGAAGGGTTGATTCTGGTACGCTACCACGATAGAGAGATGACAGTGAGAGTTCGAGGGACGGAAGGATTCAGGGATCCTGGTAGTCGTATGTCCTCCACGCTTACGCCAGGCATACCCGATAGCGTAACCCTATAAATATAGTACCTATTGTACCGAGAAGTCGTCGTCACGTTAGTCAGGTATTCGTGAAAAGGTCACGGAAACTGAATCAGGATCGCGCTCTCTCCGTTACTTTATTAGGTAGAGGAAGAGATCGCGCCGGACGAGAGAGGAGAGAATTCGTGAGGGGCCAGAAACGACGTTGGACTGTGAACTGAGCGGCGGGCAAAGGGGGCCTTCGGACTCTCAAGGATTACCGCTAAAAGCGTACAAATCCTCGTCGGGGACGTTAGTGGCGAAGCTTTACGCCTGGCTGCTTCACGAAGCTTCTGCTCTCGGAGACCCGCTTGCGTTCGAGAGAAGCGAGCGAACTCGCGGGTTGAGCAACGAAGAGGAAGAGACCGAACGCGCGATGGAACCGAGAGGAGTCTAGCTTGCGGCCTAGGCCGTACACCTCCAAGCCGCGGAAACTTTGCCGAAGTACCAATGGTTCCTCGCTGGAACGAGATAGACTGCTATGTTGCGAGATGTGTTTCATACTCGGCTTTCCAGTTTTCGCTCCCTCTCTCTCTCTCTCCCCGTTTCTCTCTTGTTCTCGCTGTACTCCCTCTGTACTCTTCGAAACCTGCGACGAAACTCCGAGTCTCGTGTTTTCGCCGATAACACGGATTTGCAGTCTGGTTGTCACTCGCAGTTACTACGCCAACGCGCGCGCTCTACTCTCGCTCTCGGTACTTCCACTGTTAGTTTCTCCCATATACACTCCGTAGTCACTCCAGCATGTATTATTTTTTGTTAAATCCTCCACGCCGATGTCCGCTACACGCTGCTTGACGAAATGAAAAAAGAAAAGAGAGAATATGCAGAGAAGAAAGAACTGCGATAGAAACTAAAAGAGATGTCGACGATGATTCGCTGTCATTCTGTGAAAATGAACGATGAGAACAGTCGCATTGGATGGAAGGCAAGCGATTTTGGGAATAGAACGTGAACAAATTTGAAGCCCAGCTGTTTCTACTTCTGCCCCGAGGAATGAGACCGACCAAAAGCTACTGCGAAGTGTACAACGTGAGTTCGCGAGGATATTTCGCGAAGTAGACAGCGGCGAAGACTGATGTCGGGTATAAATACGAGAGAAGCGGAAAATCTGACACAACAGTATTATGAAATAGCGAAGTAAGACCGACGAGTATGGATCGGTATCAACGGCGAAGCAAAAAAGTTCATATAAAGAAGGCGAGAGTTGAGACGAGTGAGCCAGGGTATTTCTTGCGTGAAGCTCAAACGGATTTTCGTTGATATTTGAGATGTCATTTTATATTTAGCTCGGATGGTTTTTACATCGGAAAACACAATATTGACTCAGTTATTAGTTATTGTCGCATTTGGATGATTATCCGTAGCGCGTTCATCCTTACCAGCAAAGTTTTTCGAACTACCCTGTTGAGTAGCATAGTTCTTTCGAAATTGTTCTCGACAAACGCGCGATATTTGCGAAGCATTTACGACGAAAAAGTCTTGGGTATGAAAATGAACGCAGGTGTTTCGTACTTCGTACCTGACAGTCCAAAAAAGTGCTCAAAATGCCTGAAAAGTATTCAAGTATTCAGGATACATATTGCAAGCACCAAAAAAGTGCCGAATACTTGAAATCCCACCGGTGTCTGTTCTGCTTACGAACGAGCCCATTATGCGTCGCGTTTGTAAAACAGCCTTCGCGACGTTTCTCTCGTGTTTTTTCTGGAAAATTCATCGTGATAGACACGAGGAGCTGGTTGGAGAAGAAAAATTGCACGACCATTAAGTTTGATCTCCATGCGGCCTCGTTTCACTCCTCGATATTCTCGTATACTTTCGTTCGTTCCATTTCGAATCTTTCTCAGTATTCCGATATCCGTCGGACTTTCGCCGTCTCACTTAGAGCTTGCCGAGTGTACTCAGGGCCGCGGCGCGGCGCGGGCAACGCTCGAGGGACGAGAGGCGGCTTTAAATGGAAAACGAGCCCGCGGTCGGTGACACCTAACTTGTTCGCCGTGGAAAAGCACTACGGATATCCCCGGCTCTCCCCCTACTTTCGTTTCATTCTCTCCTCCAAGGTAACCCCCCCGAGTTTTTCACCGCTTCTACATCTTGCACGTACCTTATACCCTCGCAACTCTCGTTCCCTCTCCGTCCCTCCCTCGTCGCGGACTTTCTCAACCCGACGCCATACTCATTTTCTACGTTCTCCATTTTCTCTGCGGCGAGAATACGCTCTGTATGACGTGACCCTCTTCTCTTCGTTCTTCTCACTTTACACAACGCCCCGGCTCCTTCTTCGCACGAAGAAAATGGAAAATACTTCGACCTGTCTCGCGGGCTACGCGAACCAACCTCCGAACCTGCTTTGCCTCCTCGCCGTTCTTTATGAAACTTAATAAATAGGAGATGAATATATATGACCGTGGAGCGTAACGTCCTGTGCAACGAGTTCGCGCAGTCATCGCAACGGGAAAGGAGGTGTATATAGGAATAAAATTAAAAAGGAAAAGGCAAGATCCATGCAGAAGGCAGAGACCGACATAAATGGGAATCAAATAACAGCGGTGGAATATTCTCGGCCCGGAGTAAAGTGACGGTTCCGTTTGTCGAAGCACAACTCGAGGTTTGTTATCACATTTTCAGCGCGTGCTATCGCTTTTTTTTATTCATCACGCACTTCCTTTTCGCTGGATTGGAGATAGGTAAGAAAAATGTTGGGCGATAATTAAGTTTCATCCTTGCATCTTTTCGAAATTCGACGTACTGAGGGGACGAGGGAATCAGAGTCCTACGGTCTTACCGTACGTGTACAATCTACGAATTTTTCGCTGCAGCGAAACTGCAAAAAAGGTCGTTTGTGAGAATAATTTTTCGTTCGGCAGAGACAATGTAGAACCATCCAACGAGTGTCGTATTGACATTGTTCCAATGGAACAAGTCCTATCGATCGAATCCAGTAATTCCTGAACTGCCGAAAACTTAATAGGAACCTCTTAACAATGAAAGCACAGACTTCTTCATTATGTCATGCAGAATCATCGTTTTCGTCAAGGTTCGTACTTCGCATTGCCGCGTGAAACACGTCAATGAAGTCAAGTATTCATTTGCCATTTAATAATTAATTCACATAATCGATAATCCGATCATCGAATGTGCGAATAAAATGCAAATTGTTTAGTCGGATTATAGTTACTGATAATATGAAGTTTATTGATAATAATCGGCAATTTGATAATTATATGAAGCATATTTGGTGTCAAAGAAATTAACTTCATCCAAATGAATTTATAACTAAATCTTGGATATTTCACTTCGTTCATACGAAGGTGGACCGGCCTGCGATCGCCGGTAAACTCGTTGAACCGCTACTTCTGCAGCTCCATCGGCAGACAATTTTACAAAATTTTACCGATGCTGATGACACGTCAGCATGGTTTGTATATTATGGTGAATAATGCTTAGGGTGCAATACGCAATGCGTGAATCATTGTTTTTTTTTTACAGTGTGCGGTAACTAAATGACTCTGAACTGCATTTCAATATGAACGGGGAAGATTCGGTTGAAGCAGAAATGAAAGAATTCGCGTTTTTAATTTATCTCTACCATCGTCGAGTCTGCTTCTCCGTGGATTATTTTCTTCTCTCTTTCCAGATAGTCCTACGTTATAACGTGTGACACCCGAGATTTTTGTCACTCAACGCTTCGACACTGGTTTTTGTTGTTTAGCTTTGTTTTTGGAAGTTTTTTTCGGAGCGACGTGTCTGAACATCGCCACTCCCGCGTTGCATTCTATTAGACTCGTATCGGTGATAAAGTGCTTCGAAGCGCGTAAACGACGCGCTATCGCTTGACCCCTGTTCACGGGGAGGGATCCTCGTGATTCGAAGCATTTCAGACATCGACTGTTACGAGAAGCGGAAACGAGCGCGATGCTCGAAATTCTTGAACTCCGAAGGAATCATCGGGGAGTCCCGGCGAATGTGGGCATTCGGTATTCTTGATCGAATTTCACGCTCCGGATATTGCAAGAAATGATGGATTCGAAATGGTGACCCTCGGCATCCCCGCAGGGAACCGGTAAATATTCATTCACTCCGACGAAGCAGTCGATGAGAAGCGCTATTAAATATGAGACTGTTCTCGCCACTTCGTTTCGTTACTTAACGTTAATGTACATATGCTCCGATGTACTTAGCTTTTTAAATCGCGTTTGATTCGGATGAAATCGATCGATAATCCAATAAACAAAAAGTTTTCCTTCGTTCCATCGATATTTCGTTTAAAAAATCAAGCACCATCGTATGTTCCGTTGCGCAGGGAAACGAAAGTTTCGAATGTAAGACCCTGAACGAATATCGGCAATTTACGACATTTAATATTGCAAGAACGTTCGCATTTCGTGAACAGCGCCAATGTAGCTGAAATCCTTTGCCAAGGTTGCTTTTTTTCCCTCGCTCTGGTTTTGTTCCGTAATGTACTATGTATATTTCATAGACTTTTATGGAGCTCTCATATTTTGCCTATTTCCGCGCTTTCTTCCTCCTTCTTCTTCTTCGCAGTTACTCGTTTTCCGTAGCCGTGCTATAACTGTCCGCCCCCCCTCGAACTTATATATCACGCGTCTATGTCAAAATATTTCTCGCTAGACGGCTCGGAGGAAGGCGGACGTTTGAATTACCGTATTCGTACTGCTGGGGGGGGGGGGGGGGGGGGGGGGGGCTGCCGTTGCTGCTGTGTACGGTATTTCTCGGCGAGAAACGCGCACCACCGACATGCAGTAACGAAACATGAATTGACGCTGACGGAATTGCTTCCAGAAGGGTGACGTCCATTTCAAGACCGCACATGGGACCAGATATGTCGCATCGCTGAATCTAATATCGCATGTTACATTCGAAAAAAATCACGGACCTTTAGTGACGAAAAATAAAAAAAATTAAGTTATGAAGTCGCACGAACACGACAAAAGGAAATTCGCATTTGAATTACAACGTTGCACGAATTTAGCGAAAAACAAAGAGTTTCGAAGACTCAATCAGCGTGTAAGAAATGTATGAGGACGAGTAATTGCGGGCCTAAACGACAATCGCCGAGACGACGCGGTTAAATTTCCTCGTTCGAGTCGAGCAATAAGTTGACACACGCGAGAAGCACCTCGAATAACAGACTTTACCCGGAGTTTATGTACTACGATGCGGAACACAAAATTCTGTAATACCTATAATAGGGGCCTTCAAACGACTGCGGAACAATTACAATCGACGATGGTTTCCTAAAAGTAAATTTTAATGTCTTGCCCGCAATTATCTACATATTTAGTGGTCGTTCGAGTCCGTAGACGGTTCCGCTGCTCTTGCAACCTCTATTTTCCATCTCACTTCGCCGTTCCGTGTACGGCTTCTCGTGTGTTACTCGCACGTGCTCGTAAAATTCGACAGAAAATTGTACGATCCAAGTGGCTGAGGGCACTTCGTGTTGAGCATGTACACTGTGTGTATAGAGTTGTACTATCCGCATGGAGAGCGATTTCCGCAGCTGCGACGACTCTCACGTGCAAGTCTCGACGTCGCCGTTCTAACAATCTCGGATTCATCGACAATGCACCAAAAGCTAATGTAACTGCATTTCGTCATATTCGGACAGTCACAGGGTGGCGAGGCGCGCTCGGCGTTTGAGTGTATCGTTGGAAAGATCGAGTTGTCGGCTAGCGGGTGGGTCGCGAGCGAGCTCGCTCGCAGTTAAGGATCTTCGTGCGGTGGCGGCAGTCATTCGATATATATTCGTCGACGTCGTCGTACTTACGTGCCACTTGGTGCCTAGCACGATTGCCGCGAACGGCGAGTTTCGTCTGCGCAAGAACCAGCAGCGAGAAGAGCAACCACTCTCGTGCAGACGATAGGGGAGAGCGGGGCAGAATGGCATACCGGGGCAAAATGGTACGAAGTGGTCAAATAAAGTCGCCCGTATGATAGAATTAGGGCAAAATGGGACAAGCGAAAGTTAAGTACCCGTTTTCTCGCTATAGGCAAGCTATTCATCAGTTTCGAACGCGCTGGAACAATTTTTTTAATTCCTCTGACGCATATCCTTAAACCGAAACTACTGTAACAATGTTACTACTGTAACGACCGAAACGAAATGAAGAACGGATGTGCGAATTTCATTTCTGTCGGTTCATTATGCTAATTCACATTTTTGTCAACATTTGCAACCGTGTAAACAATTTAAACTTGCACCGGAGATGGAATATCCATTTTTCTCTACAATTAAAAAAAATCTCAGTATGATTTTTCCATCGTTTGAGAACATTTTAAACATGTTTTTATTGAACATTCAATTTTTTTCATCAAAGTGAAGCTTTCTTTATGAGAAAACAGAAAAGCATTGAAACGAAGGATTCAAAACTTTCGTGGGGAATCCACGAACCGGTGAAAAAAAGATTGCAAAGATAACTCTTTGAAAGGGATTTTCTTTTTGGTTCACCTCTTTGAACGGTCAGTAACGGCTCGACAAAAGCGGTTCTGTTGCTTCACTAAGGGTCTGATTTTTTGCTTTCCGTAGGACTCGAAAAGCATCGCGATTTTCTTGATATACGTCATCTATCGAAGAGCAGACATACAGCTCTAGAAACATACCTACATCGACTTTTTTATATCCGTCACACACACTCATCACAGATCTGCATTTCGATAGCAACAGAAAAAGCACTATTTTCGGCCATTCTTTGTTCATTTACAATGATAGTACTTGCTTCGATTTTTCGCTTTCATTCTTGAATAAGACCATAAACGAACAGCGAATTCATTCCCTTAGTGTGTGTTCGATTCTACTCTACGAAGAATAAACGGTATTCTGTAGTTTTGAAAAAGCGTATCGTAATATTGGAAAACGGAGTGAGTAAAAAAAGAAAAATATATATATAAAATATTGGTCGATCGAGTGTCCCGACGAAAAGAAGAGACAGGACAATAAAGTTGAGAACCTCGTGGGTATGGTATACGCTGTGCTGGCAGCAGTTTATTACTACACGAGGAGGACACGAAGCGCCGCCTGGCACAGGCCACTTCGACGGCAAACAGTTGGGCTTGGCACGACAGCTTTCTCCATTCTCCATTTCCCTCGAAGCCCATCGTTTTTCCTTCGTTCCCTCGTACACGTATCTCCTTCACTTTTGATTCCGTGTCTTTCGGCCACCATTCCCGCCAGTCTCGCTTCTTTTGTCGACGCGAAAGCAGCCACTTCTCGTGCAATCGAAGCTTCAAACTTTCATTAAATTCTCTACTTCACGTTGCATACGATAATGAATCTATTTGGATTAATTCCGTTTACGAACGAGAAGAAGTAAATTTTATGATGAGAAAAAAAATGCAGCAGACTTGCAAAAATTCGATTATTATAGGAATCACCGAGGCGTACGCAAAACCCTTTTGCCGCGTATTTCACCCTGGAGCTCGAAAAGCACGAAGAAGACTCTTCATTTTCTCAGGTGAATTTTCCACCAAAATTGGCGTGGAGAATTGGGTCGTCGACGGCGGCGGTACAGATAGAAAGCGGGAGAAAGATAGGGCTTTTCCGAGTCGGCGGCATCAGCAGCAAGTAGCAGTAGAGGCCACGACCTCGTTCGAAATAATACGGCATATTCGTTGCACCCTACGGTAACCTCCTTCGCTACTCTCGCTTCTCTTTCGTCTTCCCCAGGTTTCTCGCCGGCAGAGGGCTGTACCTTTCATTTTGGCATCGGCCTTCCTCCAGGACGTTGAATCCTACCGTACTCTCGGTAGCTTCGCTCTCGTTATATTCCTCTCGGTATAGCGTGGAGCCAAGGCCCTCGGTATTCTCACCCTTCTTTAGCCATCAAGCCGTCTCTCCTGCTCGCGCGTCCGCCTCGTCGGGAATTAGGTACTCACTTGGTTCACGCAGTCTGGCTCCCAGGTGGAGCGAGTGAAATGAGAAACTTCCGGGGGAATTAGCGTAAGTTCCGAATCGCACACTCCCCGGAGAGAAACCAGCAGCTTTCCTTTCCCTCCCAGAGATTTCTCCTGCCAGAACTGCCTTGACTTGTGCGGGTCCCTCTCACATCGACCGACAGAACTACCCCCCGAAGAAACAGGCAGTCCCGTCGCGGGCACATCATGATGTCAGAAGATCTTCGCGGAGACTAAAGCTCGCGCCCGACTTTCGTGTACGTAAGACGCCCACAGAGTGGGAAGTCCTATGTCGTACGTGAACAATGGATAGAACGAGGGTTTGTAATTCGCGTGAGAGGATTTCACCGGGCGAGGAATTTCCTTCTAGCTTCTCTGTCTTAGATACACCGGTCTGTTTCGCTTGGGTGGCTATGTATGTGCAAAATACAATACACGCTCGAGCCAAAATTGAGCTCCTTCTTGCTGCAATGTGCTTCATATACTTGAACTTCATGAGCCCGTTGTGGCATCAAATATCTTGGCATGGTTTGCAGTCGATATTGAATTCAACCCTCAGACGAGACGTATTAATTACATTAATGCCCTGCTCTCCTCTCGAAGAAATCCTATGTTGTGCTAATTCATTTTATTGGAAAGAATTGACGAATCGACTTTCGCGAAAAGAACAGTTGCGTCGCTGCATGATTCGTCAAATGATTTTTTTTCAACGGCCTTGTTAACTTTTTGAAATTATTTTTAAGCACACATAATGTTCTCCCACCGCCATGTTCTGTACCTTCTGCATGGTTAGTTTTTATGTCATATCTGCATCCAATCGGAAAGACTTTTAAATTCTCTCTTGAATTCACTTATGGATGGAACCGTTACGATACACCCTCCTTAATAAGGTCCTTATTGTATCATTTCCTTCTGACTTTGGTGTAGAGTCGACTACACGGTCTCCTCGTCTGATCGAACATAAAGTGTTGTTCTTTTGTTAGGGGGGTCGATAGAGTATTTGTAAATTTTTACACAGCTCCCCTCAGCCTCGATAATTTATTATCCTTTATACAAGGTGCAATAGCCGTAGCTTTTAAAGTGCTTACCGTGACGGATGGCAGTCCATCAGGCGGATGAATTTGATTGAATGATTAATTGTTCATGATACTCTATAAATCTTTACGATAAACCTAATTGATCGGTGGAGATAACGGGGATTGATACGCGTAGCATAACCGTAGCTTCCCGTTTCTTATCTTCTGTATTCTTCATATATTCTTGGAGATATACCTGTGTGATATTATACTGCAATGCGGCTCTCGATATACTGCTCCAGCACCCGAGTACAGCAGAGCACGGACTGCCCGGGCTGCATCTCACCGCTAAATTTTATCAGAGCCGCTTCGACGCGTTTCCACCCGAAAATATCGAGTCTTTACTTTTTCCTTCATCCTCCCTCATCCTCGGATTTGTGCCTTTGCTTTCGGCATTTAACCCTTCATCTCAGTCATGGCTTGATGTATCTTTTTTTGCTTCAACCGAGACGCGCTTTACATGCTCGTCAGGGACACGAGATTTAATCGCGTGACGTCTTCTCCGACCGCCCACCAAGAAAAGAGACCAGACAGGGAAAAGATAGCGACGATATGAACCAACCGATACAGCGCAAACGCTGCGGCAAGCGCGTCGGCGGGTTGCCTCCGCGTCGCGGCAAAAGACGAGGCACGACGCTCTACGCTATTCCTAGCAACCCTTCCCAATCCCCGTCCTTCCGACTTTCCCCCAGTCCCACCCATAGTCTCGCTAATTCGACGCTTCGCGAGCAAAAACTCGGCGCAGTAATGAAACCATAAAAAAATTTACGAGCAAGAAACACAGGAACGCGCCCGAGCGGACGGTGTATACACCCGCGGTGGCCTTCTACTACTCCCTCTCACGAAATCTCTCCTTTCTTCTCTGCCTCTTCTACTTCTACTTTCGAAACAGCCAACGAAGCGTTAAACGCATCTCTCGTACCTCTCGCGCAATCAATTTTTTTTTTCTTCTCCTATCGCGAATCCCTATTTCTATACGTGTCTCGTATTTCTTCGTTCCTTAACCCCTTTCGCGGCGATTGATTAGTCTTGACTGCGAGAACCGAGGTTCGGAAAGTACGCGAAGGGTCTGTTCCAAAGCCAATCGTAAAAACCGTACGCTTTTTGGTTTTGTTATTGCTTTCACGAAGTGGAAACTTTGTTTTCACGAAAAAAAAATATAAAAGTTTTTCAAGATTTCAGTGAAAACGCGTTCAGATTGGTCAAAAACATTGGAAAATCACATAAAAATGTCTGGATGTGTATGTGTATGTGCCCAGTTTCAAATGTTCAAACCTAACTTGTAACTCGTAACTTGAGAACGTTTACAACTATCAAGCCGAAATTTACAGGGCACGCAGCGAGGTCAGTCCTCAATCTACGTTTCAATTTTTATAAAATTTCGATCTTTTTCAAAATGTCTCATAACACGAAAACTCTCGCAGTTTTTGAAATATCGGGCCAAAAGTGTTTACAAAAATGGTCCAAATTCTATCCAACGATCGGTATAAAAGATTTGACGATACATTATCGCATCATTCAAATTTTACGAGAACGAGTTTTTTTTAAAGTCCTATATCTTCCGCATAACTCGCTACGTAAGACGCTTCTATGGGGCCATATTTATACCCGTCGCAATGTTTAATCCCAAATATATTCCACCCCTCGCGAAGATAAACAGCGTCGAAGAATCGAACAGAGTAATATGAATTGTATCGAATCGTGTATCCCCATCTCGTTGTATAGCATCGCGTTGGTGTTATCTCTTATCCCGAAGGATTATATAGAACGAGGTAGGAAAGAGCGCGTCGACGGGTTGGAAGTAGCAGTAACGTACGTATTTACGTTAATCCCTTCGATGGTGTCGTACACAAGCGGGTGGGCGGAGGGAAGCGGCTCCGAACTTTAAGGTGAAAAGAGAGGCCGAAGAGAAAGGTGAATGGTGCGGTTCGAAGTGAAAAACTTACTTCAAGTTCGAAACGGTAGAAGGTAAGAGAGCCAGGTGAAAGTAGGAGTAGCAGCGGCAGTATGGTACTTTTACCTCTCGTAGCTCAGTACGTCTCTCGGTTACTGAAAGGGGGTTCGAGTTCTTCAGGGTTGTCGGCGGCTCCGGTTAACCCGTCGCTCTTTTACCCACGTCTCCCCCCTCTGTCTCTCACTCTCTCTCTCTCTGGCGATACCCCTCCTTCGTACTCCGAAGTTTTAATCAAATTACGTCTTACGCGCCAAAGAAGGATACGCCCCGTGAACCGTTGACGCGAGGGCAACACGCTAAGGTCAGAGGCAGAGGCCGAGATGAAGAGGTAAAGAAGCGAAGAAAGAACGAAGACGGAGTGACTTACAACGACGCTGCGGGAAACGGAGGCGAGAGAACAAATAAGTACGGGAGAAAGAAAGGGGAACGCTAATTCAACGCTTAGATGGAAAAAGTCAAGCTGAGACGAGACCGTAAAGAAGTTAAGTCTTCACCGCTGTCCACGGGAATCCTTCATCTTTTCCCCTGGCTTATCTCACGCGCAGCAACAGAACGAGATTGTACACTGGAGAAAAGATATCCTGGGCTGCCGAGAAACTTGAGGGCATGTAACGAAGTCCTTGTTGTTTTTCGGAATATTATTGCTATCTTGTATGCTGATCGATCTCGAATACGATAAGCGCTCAGAAATTCGCGAATTATTTATCGCGGACTATTGCCACTTTGCCATTATCGACACGAATTATCAGATATCGGTTACTATTAAATTTTCACGCAAAATACGAATCCAGTTTTGGAATATACTTGCCATGTTCACATGCACTATACAAATAATCGATAATGCATGTACATTTACCGGTGAAAAAGAGGGGAACTTTTGCTCTTTAGCTGGAGAATATTTTTTTTTTATACGAGGATGCGCGATAGGTCGGGTCGTCTGCCGGATAGTGAGAGTACAAGCGCCAACGATAGCAGAAGTAGCGTGGGACGGAGCGAGTCAACCGGGCTGCGGAATGAAAGAGAGGGACGAGCACGAAGTAATGGAGAAGCCGCGGAGATGGGAGAGCACCGTGGCGAGGGTGAATTTCAAGTTCTTTGCTTGTTCTCTTTTTTTCCCTTACATCCCCGCCTCCGTGTTCCTCTTTCTCTCGTCTCTCGTGAGAAACACTGCTCGAGCCCTCAAAGAGCGCACAAACGCGAGCGCGCACCGCTCTCTCGGAAAGCGAAAGAAGAAAGAAGGAAAGGCTTTTGTCCTGCTGCTCATTTTTCATCCTCGAACGAGGAGTTGAGAGGGCGAAAGAAAAAACGAAGCCTACCAGGACCGGAGAAAGCGACGCGAGTACGCCGAGTCTCTCGTGCTCATCTACCTGCCGATGTATTCTGTGATATTACTACTGTAGACCTTGTTTGAACGCTGTACACGTTGCGATGTGAAAGCAACACCTCGTCGAGATTTTATTATTTGTTCGAATTTTTTTTTCGCGGCTGCACAAAGTCCCTGTGTACAACAGTCCGTTACTAATTTATGTCTCAGTCAGTGTTTGCTGAGAATGTGAAGAATTTATTAAGGAGAATGTATCGTTATATTCGCAGTCAAAGGTGCGATTCCGAGAGAATTTCGAAGACTCTGCAATGGAATAAAAATCGGAAAAGAACCATCCATATAGAAGGTACTAACTTGTTATTCTCCGAAATTGCTTTAAAAATTCGCGACGCTTCTATAAAAAATGATCATGTGAATTTTCGAAAAAAAAAAAAAATGAAGCAATGCATTCATGTTCGGAAAAACTGACGTATCGATTTCTGCTGGAAAAAGCTAGCCGTCAGGTCACAGGATAATTCGTTCGGAAAAAATTGATAAAATTAATAACTTTTTTGTATTATTATTGTGCAAAAAAAAATATTCTTAGCAGCTTGCATATGGTCGATTTTTTTTTAAATATCCAATCGGTTAGGAAAGATTTCGATGTCTTTCCAAATTTTTCTTTCGGCTGAGAATTTAACGATCCTGCCGTTATAGTTCTTGAGACACATTAATTTCGAAAGATCCGTAATAGCCATGTTCGATAACCGATAAACACGAGAAATGTTAAATAAATATGGGCATTTGGGTTCCATGATATTCGCCAGAATTACGGAGGCAAGTGCATGTCACGCGGCTGGCTAGTACATCTTGTCGAAGTGTTTGCGATTGAACAGGTACGATTGCGCATTAACCTTGTTTGTAATACATACGACAGATTTTTTTTGCAAGCTTGAGATACATGACAATTTATTAATACCCGACATACATGGACTTGGAGAGCTCGGCGATGTTCATGTTCGATAATCGATAGGCGAACTAAATTGCCTTCGACATCCGCATAAATATAGAAGGACATTTGCATTCTATTCTGGAGAAGAACGAGAAGAGAGGGATGGGGGGGGGGGGGGGCGGCTAATGGACGTCACACGGGTCGTAGTAAACGGTAAAGAGGCACTGGAAGATCCCGGGACACATAGCTGCCGGATGCATTTCCCCAGTCCCGTCTGGCTCGAACGGGAACGGATAGAATTTGACTTTCAACGAGGGAAGAGAGAGAACGCTCGTGACGCGAGCGCGGTGTCTCCGTTCTATCTCGCCCTATCCAGAAACGCCCTTCTATCTTTGTCTTTAAAGTTTCTCTTGCGCCACTTCGCGGTTTCGCGGCTTTCACTCTCGCCGTCGATGCTCGCGTACGCGAATTGCTTTTCCCACTCGCGATCTCTCGGAAGCGCGTTGGCCCACTCGTTGCCATTTTCCTGAAGATGCGGCTCTTCATTTTTTATTCTATATCTCATCTTCGCATGCATACTGTATATTTAACGTGAGAACGGTTTCCGCGGCTTTCCCCTGCTCGATGCTGCGCGGCTTATAAACCTTCTGCTCTATGCATGCATTATAAGTACTCACGCACAGCAATGTACACGCCGGGCGCACACTTCGGCGAGATCATATTCTTTACGACGTACTTCCAAAAGCTAGTTTTCTGTACTATGCATGCATTCGAAATACAATCTTTTCGTATCAAACTTGGCTTTGTCTCCTTCGGGGTTTATTCGTGTGCATTGGAAAGTTTCAAACCTTATTTTATTCGCATTAATATAATTTTACTTGACTGCCGATCGACTGTTGTGTGCAACTGCATCTCAAGGTATTTTTCTGCTTATAGTTTTTGGCTGAGGTCTATTTTTCGCTCAACTCCGGGCCAAAAGAGCCGCTAGATTCGCGAGTGCTAACGAATAGCTCGATTTTCGATTAAATAAAAAATAAATATTTATGTGGATATTCATTTTGGGTCGCAAGGAAAAATACTGCGAGATTATCTTGAGTTGTCGAATTTAAACTTACGGATTGCATGCTCAGAGTCATCACAGTTTGGACTACTCACCTGTAACAGAAATACAATAGGACAGTTAATAATTGACGCGCTTGCGAAAAAAACGTAAATTTGATGGTTAAAACAAGAAAAAAGGAAATGTTGAAAAATCATTTACTCCACTCGGTTGCGAGAATGGTAGTCCACCTCAAACGCCTTCTGAAGTGAAATTTTAAGAGACACTCGTTCTACTGTTCCTTCTATTGCAATACTGAAATAATATTATGTTTTGCTTGACTGTAAAAAAAACATCCGCTGTATGTTGTGACGAACGAGAAAAGATATGAAAATATTAGAACGATTGTTCGCAACTGTAATATCTTTCCAACAATTGGCAAAGTACGGCGCTTTGCATGTCGATTAGAGCGTGTTACGAGGCGCGCAAATGTGACCGACGTTTTCATACGCACGACCGGATGCATTCGTGTATCATCGATCACGGTGACCTCTCGCAATCGCCGGACAGTTCGGGCTGTTCAACATTTCGCATATGCCCAAACGTCGAGGATATACATGTGTACTATATGTCGGAATGCCGCTATTACTCTATTCCCGTGCCGAATATCAGTTTGCCATTGCTATATTGGTCATTTCTCGTCGATGTAACGGGGGAAGGTTTGGGTTTGGTCAATGCACCCTCGCAGTCCCGGTGATCGTCGCGTGCCGCGGACCTTTCGATCGCCGAAACACACTGCCCGACTGGACAATGCTCTCGCGACCAGCACCAGCACGTATTCGAACCATTCGAATCCACTACCATGCGCCTTACTCTCGTCCATACGTGTTGCCCATTTCGTAGGATAATTGTTTGCGGCAAACATGCACCGTACCTTTGTCTCCTCCCCCTCGACTACCAGTCGATCTGGCATTGAAGATATATTTATCGAGTCACTCGTCTCCATTGATCCAGTAATCCATTATATTACATTGGCTCTATTTTCGACCGTAACCCATGGCGATAAAGTCTACTGTATACAATAGATTCCGCGTTCAACCGCAAAACTTATCATTTCTAAGGACTTTTTTTGGCAATGCGACTTTTCTGCACATTTCAGTTATGCACATGACCGCGTACCTCGCTGTTTCTATCCACACACAACGATTTAACACATTCTAACTCGACACATTTCGATACTACGAATATAACGATTTAATGCTTAGGGGAGAGCGGGGCAAAACGGCATACCGGGGCAAAATGGTATTCACGCACAATGGGACCAGGCCAGAATGGTATTGGGGCAAAATGGGATAGCAAAAAAATCTACTTCGATGGGTCTTTCTCTTCTCCCATTTTGCCCTAATTCTATCATACGGGCGACTTTATTTGACCATTTCGTACCATTTTGCCCCGGTATGCCATTTCGCCCCGTTCTCCCCTATGTTGAAGCCATTATATAATAGTATATATTTGAAATATACTTTAGAACTGTTCAAAATCAGAAAGACGTACCGTCGATCATACGGCACGTGAACATTATTCTCATCATTCGGTATATTGATTTTATGAACGCGCCAAAAATACGTTCGATCGAACGGCTTTTCGTGCTCGTTATCAAGAATTCAGCGAACTCTCGAGTGTGAGGAAAGTTAGGGGAGTGTGACACGATTGTGGATCACTCCTATACCTTTCCGCATCGAGCATACCGTCCTCGACTGCGAGCGCGATGGTTGCATATGGCATCATATAGTACCGTGCAGAGAGGAGCGGCGTTCCACCCTTCGGCCCCGCGCTCGTGAGCACCTAGCTCTGCATTTTCAATTTATGGGTTGATACTTCGCTAAATTTATGGGAGCTTCCATTCTCGAAGCGAGAGATACTTTAGCCCCCCCTCCGCGTTTGGAACGTTGCCCCTTCAACCCTCGCCATCGCTAGATAGCGTTGCTAAAATGTGAATGGACGGAGCACGATACCGTAAAGCTCCGCAGCGCGCGCACATATTTATATGCACAGACGAAAGCACGCACACGTGTTTCGAATTGCACGGCTCTTCGTCCACACAAGCGCAAAAGTTTCAATTAACCATCGGCCTTTTCACTGCTTCCCTCCGATTGATTAATGCGGGGAAAAACAACGCGAGAGCAACAACGCGACGTTAACGATAAGGCTTCTAATCAATTAATAGTTAGACCGATATTATTGATTGCCGAGCAATTTTACACGAGCTCGGAAACGATGCACGAGTTAATTCGACGCAGCGGTATTTTATCGAGGAACGGTTGATCTTTTTTTCAAATTCCCTTCCGTATGTTGCGCATACGGCTGCACTGGTGTGTCGTATCAATCGCTTTTTCGATTACTTTTCCATGGCAATATGTCGATGGATAGAATACAATGTGAACGATTGGAATAGCGAAAATTGATTGATACTCGACTTTTTATTCGTTTCGTCTATCCGCGCTCCGGTGTATACGTAGCCGATATCCATTGATAGGGAAGAAAATAAAAGCAAAACGATAATACCCGAACGACCGAGTGGCATTTACTTACGAATCGACGTATGAAAAGTTACGAGACACCGGAAGTTTATCGAGTCGCTGCTGAGAATAGATCTCTTTTTTTTTTTTTTTTTTTCTCCCGTTTAATCCGAGCTTTTTTCTTTCTCGTCCGTTAGCCGTGCATGAGTCGGGCAAGTCGGGGGTCGAGAAACGACGTGCTCGATTGCGTCGTTCGCAGCACAGCGGGCTCACAGCGACACCGCATCGCGTATAAGCCACCGACGCGTCCAGACTATCGCCCCCTACCACTGCCGGAACCAAGCGTAGCATGAGAAACGGAAATTTCGCACCAATGGCCGTTTATTTTGCCACCGGTGAGGGCTTTTATTTTTTTGTTATTCTCCCAGTCGAGCTATGCAAAGTGGTTTTTTCTTTTTTTTTTCTACAACTCCAAAGCTCATACAACGACTGCGGCACACATAGGTAAAAAGACCCATTGAAAGAGCGCGCTGGCACCTCGGGAGGATATTTCAAGCGTGACTTTTACCATGCCGCCTACGCCGCTGGCGTTGTAACGTGTCACCGACGATACCGCGCTTATAAACTATATCGTTCAACGCGCTCCAAGAATGTGGCGAGTTCTCGAGAATGTGAAACGATACGGCCGGGACTCGTTCAGAAATTCGTCGGATAATATCGGACGTAAGTGGAGGAGCCAATTAGTGATCTCACGTGCGCACCACGGTTTTATAAAGGCGGGCCATTGTTAAAATAATCATTGTGGTTGAAGTTGAAGGTATTGGAAAGAAACTTGGAGCTTTAAGGTAGGAACTAGCATTACTTCGGCAGCCGGCCAAGTTTCAGAGAGGAATAAGAGAGCATTACGAACCCTTCTCGTTTAGATAAAAATCTGAAAAAATCAAGCATTGGGAAGGTACTGAAAAGATTGTTTGTGCATAATAATAATTTCAAGAAGTTATTACCAAATTAGTGAAATAAAAAATTGATCAACAAATCGCTTAAACGTGGTGCTTTCATAATTACTACCTTAATTAACTGAAAAACAAGTTTTTTATTTTGTATCATTCATCATTTCGATTAGATTGCCTGAATACAGTGAAGCATATGAAGAGACGAATTGAAGAGAGTCGGACATGAATCGAATTGTGTATTGTAGATAATACGAACAACGGGCAGTAATTGGATAATTCATCTGAGAAAAGAATCGACAAATAAGAAATCGGAGCGATTAGATCGCATTTGATGCTCTATGCTCGACCGTGTTTTTCATTTACTATTTTCAATGAGTGTTTAAAAATTACAATATTGAAAGTTTTCGCAACCGGGTATATAATAAATATGAATATTACCACCAAATCTGCGCTAGGAAGTTTTACGAACGAAAACGGCAAGAGGGGATGGGAGAGTTTTTGAAATCCGGTGATGACGAATGCTGAATTTCGTCGAAATGGTCATTTTGATTGACGTTGATACGATACGATCCGTCCTAAGTATAACCTTCTGAGCTGAGATGTAGAATCGGCTTCATTGTTAATCTCATGTCCCATATCTTCAAACGCTCCAGCGACGAGTGTAATTGATTTTACTCGATTTGTTATCCTAATTCGATGAAGAGCCGTCATCCAGTCTCAACTTCGTCATCATTTTCACGGTATAAATGAGAAACAATTCCGTGAATAAATCATATGTTTCCGAGTAACAAATTTCGCTTTACAGTGTCGTTGAACTGAAAAAAATCTGCGATGCTTAAGTACGAAGTTTATTAAAAAAAAAATACTCGGGCGCTGCTTTTTGCAGAATTTTAGGGTATTCCATTGTGAAGAAGCTCGCCTCGCGTCACGTGACTTCGCGAAGAAAAATTCATAAGTCCGCGATGCGGTGTTATAGCTTGTGGTACATTGGAGAATCCCATATATATATATATATGTATATTCGCGTGTCTATGCGCTCGAGCGCGTCCAATTTCGAGAACCGGAAGTGCGAGGCCTGTGTGCACGAAAGTCTCGGAACCATGCTGTTATTTCCTTTTTTTTCTCTCTCTCTCTCTCTCTACCACCAATGTCGATAGGGCCCGAAGAAGAGATGTTGAATAGTGAGAAAGAAAATGAGGAAAAAGATCCGAGACGGTGCCTGAAGTTCCTCGGGAATTCGAGACTCTTCCACCGGCGTCGCGTCTTTCGGTGCGAGAAGTCTATAAGATTTTTTCTCGAGGGCCTTCCACGAGATTCGAGCTTTTCCTACTTGCTTCCGCGTTCTCTACTTGATCCTGCGGTCGAAACTAGCCGGGTATGTAACCCCCCTCATCCTCCGCTACGCGAAGACGCTGACTCGACGCCAAAACCCGCTTCCCGAGATTCGAGGCGCTCCCACCCTTTTCCTCTCTCACCTCCTCGACTTAGGGATTTCCCCATTGGCGCCCTACTTCGAGCTATGTATATGTATCACCGTCTTCTTACCTTCGATTCCGGCACCTCGCTCCTATTCCAAGCCGCTTGGATATACGTGTAGAGTAAGGAGGAGAAAACTGTCCTGAAGAGAGGACGGAAAAAGCTCATATCGCGGGTGTTTCGTACGTTGAATCTTCCACGAATGTTTCTTTTTTTTTGTCACTTTCGCTACTTTCTTTTTTTTTCTCGATGCCCTCGACGCGTTTTTCTATCTTACAAGGGTATCTTATAAGGCTACATACTACAGCAATATGACCGAGCACTGGCACAGCTTGACTCCTTCGTCCAAAAGTTGCCGTCACGTTGAACTTAAAATGCGTGATGGATTGTCCTGTAGATTACCCGTGAAATTTCCATTTCATTTGCTATCGGTCATCATTACAATGCTAGATTGAATAATCCGACGAATAATCATTTTTGTGTTCTGCCGGTCAAGAAATTGACATGCCGAGAAGTTCTTTTGGATGATTAATTTTTGATAGAATAAATAACTCAAAGTGCCGCCGATTTGCATGTTTAATCGCAAAACGATGTCGTGTAAGATTGAAGAAATAATCTTATTCAATCTCGAAGCTTTCCGACTAGAAAACGAGTTTAATGAACGAATTGTATTAGCAATTCTTGAGAACATAGAGCACGAAAAAAATCATCACGACGAGCCGATCGCGATGAAATTCATAACTGCCGTCTATTTGCCCCGAGGGCCATTGGAACTTGGATGAGAAGCCATTATGCGAAGGAAGCATTGAAAATCAAATAATAATTAAAGTGTATCTTGTATCATTGAATCCACGAATCCCGAATGAATAATCTCCATCGCCATTGTAAACTTTGCCGCAGACCCGAGCCTTCGAGATTCGTTTTTTCTTGCGGCACTTTAATTGAAAGTTCGGGCTCGACTATCGAAAGCGGCTACGAACTCTGCTCAGACACTGTTGCTGCAGCGTCTCATCCAGCCCCGCTATGGCCGCCGCGAGCCCCGCGGATCCACAGTATTTCACGATTCTCGTAGCTACGTTGTTCGCAGATAATATCGAGGAGGAGGCGGCCTGTCGAGCCATCGAAAGTTTATCGTGGCCGTAAACTCAAGAGGCGAAAAGCCTGGAGGGGAGCGAGGATATAGAGAACGAAAGGTATAGAAAGACGAGCCTTTTTTGCCTCTCATAACTAACCCCCGCTCGCCAGTAGCGACGTCTTCCTCCACTTTCCTTCCGACACTTCATTCTTACTTCGTTCACTTCGATGAGATGTTTTATTTCCTCGGGGCGCTGTAACCAAGCTGTGCTCGCGAAGCGTCGTAAATAATAAGATTTGACGAGAATTTCATTTCGAACTGTCGAGATAACGACGACGGACAAAAAAACCCTTTCCGATACTCGGGGGTATCCAATCGAGGATCATCAATTGATCCATCGTCCATCGAACATTGACGTCGCTATCTGTTGTTCGAAAACTTTCGTGTATTCACAGTACTGAAATTACAACGGAACGATATTGTAATTCTGAAGTTTCTTCTTTCTCCGGTAAAATAAGTTTATGTGTTGGCTTCATTCGAGATGGAACTCCGATAAGATTTTCCGTTCCACGAGATTTTGAGAAAGGTCAAATTGCCTACCGAAAAAGAACCCGTGGCATTAAATCATGAGAAAGCGTTGGGCGCAACGCCGTCCGTATATCCCGGTTTGAGGAAACGGATCTCGGAGACGGTGAAATGTTGCGTGATTCTTGGATTCTCCGAGGTTAGAACTTTGTCGGCTCGGTGCGTGTGTACTATAAGAGCGGCGAATCCCCTCGTACCTTGTCAATCTCGGTCGGCGTTTCGTCCGATAGTTCAAAGGAGTCGAGGCCAAAAGGCATAACTGCCGGTGGGGAATCGAAAAAAAGGAAACCTCGGGCTTCCGTTGGGACGATCTTCAATTCCAGTTATTAGGTCCTAAAGTCCGCCTCGCTCGGCGGTAAACGCCTCGACCGACGATACGGACAGAGGCGAAGCTGCGAAATAGTCTCGGACGCGCGGCGTTCTTACGATCGGAACGGAGGTATGAGTAATAATATACATTGAAGTATAAAAAAGAGCGACGAAAAAAAGTGTCAACCACGCGGCGAGTTGTCGAAAGATATCAAAAAGGACCCGAGTAGAAATCGACGCCAGGTTCGCCGGGTCGGGCATGCTCTGACCATGCATTAGCGGGTCCTGATACGAAATCTTGACCCGACATCAATTTCTCCTCGAAAAGCACAGGACTAGCGAAAGCTGAATGAAAAGTGGTCATCGATTATACTCGATGAGTCGACATTTTTTTTGCTACGCTGAAATTTGTCGAATGGATAATCAATTTGCACATTGAAGCGACGAAATTATGTACACGACCGTGGCAAGGTTTTTACCTCGATTACGGAAAATTTAGTGTGGCATGACCCACTTTGATACACACATATACGATGAAATAAACGGGTCGATGAAATAGCATACAGTAACAAGCGCTTTTCATACTCGGGTCGTTCCAGTGATATAATTAATATGCACTTATTCGCTTCGCCCGACTAAATCCCCCGGGAATCAAATAATTTCCGTGCGATCTCCGTAATGGAGGCTCTCGAGCTGGAAAAAAAAATTTTGCAAATTAAATTTGCTCATCGCTTTTGCATTTTGGTTTCAACGTCGTTTACGAAGCTACTTTATGAAAAAGCCAGATGTAAACATGGTTGGCTTCCTCATAGAGGAAGCTTTGTAAACAAAATGAAAATGTAATGTGTAGTAAATTTAATTCGCATAATTTCTTTCTGCTTCGGACTAATTGCAAATATAATCAAAAAATAGAGTTTTCGAAAATGTAACTCGTCAAAATTTTGAATCTTGTCTGAAGTAAAAACGTCCACTGAAGGTGAAATATCAGTTTATCCCCGAAATAAAAAAAAGGACTCAACGTAGTAAAATTTAAATATCCTGATTAAATCTTGTTGAATCCAATACTACTTATCTCATGAGAATAATCGAATTTCTCGAAATCTGTAGACATATCTCAAAAATTTATCGCGTTATCGGACACTCTCGAAGAAATTTAAAATTTCATAAAACCATCGACATTTCATCGATTTTCACCAAATCACACTAATCGGATACAAATAGACCACGTGTGTATTAATTATTAACGCGACATCTCGAAATTTGGGACGGCTATTCCCTGGTGTTAACAGACATTTTTCACTATTTCAAAGACTGCGTAAAATCGCTAAAAAAGAAAGAGAATTCCTTCTCCACATGCCCTGCAAATTTCAACTTGATAACTAAAAATGTCCCCATGTTATCGAGGCATTTACGACTTTGTCACCCACGCGCGCATACCCAGACATTTTTTCTAAATATGTTTTTTCGACGTTTCGCAAAACCCGGAACACATTTTTGCAGCAATTCCGAATATCTTTTTTATCGCAAAAAAGCAATATGAAGAAGCAGTGTGATAAAATTACAACGTTTATAGTGAAAACTCCGGACAAAAGTAAAAGACTAAGTGAATTAGCAATAAATTATCGTGAAAACCGAAACTTTCGGATTAATCTCGAAAATGTATCGCAGCATATACACAGCTCTCTTTATAACTTCGGGCAGGCGTCGCCGACTAGAACAATATCAATTTTGCAAATTTTCTCTGGAATCGCATTTTCTCAGCTTTGTCTCGCCGTCATCCCGTGCCAGAGTGCACGCGAGCGCGGAGCTCGTGCACGAGCACAAAACCGGAAACATTCCCGCCAAGTTTTGCGTCCGGGAATCTTCCGCGGGCAAACGAGATTAAGTAGTATAGTTCAGCGTTGGGTAAGCCGGTGTCGAGAAACAGCTCGACGCTACCACGGTTGCGCTTCTGCCGCTTGCTATACGTGGAGCGGTGGCTGAGAGGGGGAAAGGTAGTCTCGCTGGGTACGTTCTCTCGCGGACTTTTCGTGCTTCCCTCTTTCCTTTTTATCTGCAGTTTTCCCAAAGTCCGTGGGAGATACCGCGACTATCTATAAACAGCCAACGGGGAGAGATGCGCCCGAGCATCGCGGAAAGAATCTTCGTCGAGGTTCTCGCACCGATGAGTCTCCATTTGTAAACTTCGTTATTACTGTTATATCCGATTCGGTTTCTTTGCCTTTCCCTCTGCCGTCTCCTCTCTCCACGCGCTGTGTATCTTTTCTTTTAATAACGTTTGTTTCATCGTCCAGTTATTAATGCAGTCGTTTCCATCCGAAAATACGACAACGAATTCCGTCGCGGCAATGTCGATAAAAATATTTTTCGCAATCTTCGCCGCGCAAAGGCAGCTTGAGATATGAAAATTCAAATAGGAACGTAGCGTGTTTCGAGAGAAAAATCTCGCGCGGATGAAAACACGCGAAAAGTTATTTCGACTGTGCGCTCACACGTTCTGTTCGCTAGGTGTAGGATCAATATTTGTAGTTTCGGAGCAATTTCCTGAATCGCGACGCCTCCGCAGAGAAACGCAGGGGTTCCATCCTTTGCCGTGCGTTTCGCTGAATTTCTCTCGTCCCCTCCCGCAATTTTCCTTGCGCATATCTACCATTGCACATTCCCTTTGTCCTCTCTTCCTGCTTTCGCGCAAGACGCCTTGTCGCATGAATATACGGATAAATCCCACGGGGATTGCGAATGCGGAAGGGGGTTCGTTAAGTTTTTGCTCCAAAGGAATATTAATTACTCGGTAATTGTTGATCTTTGTATCCCCATAGTTTCTTTTGATAAAACGAATTTATAACGAGGACTAAATTCCGGTAAGACTGACGTAGGCGCTTCTCTTCGCAGTGGCTTTCTTCGGCATTACGTTCTTTATCAGTTTTCAGCGTAAGAATAACGTCTCGGCGTATTTACATATCGCGAGAACACGCGTAGCCCATTTCTTCGCGTAGAGCTTTTTCACTGTACGCGCTTCCTCATAGTCACCCAGCCTGCGGCCACTTCGTACCTCCGTCGCGCTTTCTCTATCTTGTGCCTCTTTGCCAAAGCGTTCGGATAGTGTCTAAGCAGAATTCGGCTCACGTAGCGAGTGCCTCGGCGTATACGCTGTGCGAAAATTTTCCAACATCCTTTAATACACACTATGCGCGCACTATATTCGTCGACGTTGTCGTGCTTATCGCTCCCCGGGTGGAACGGCGAAAAAAGAAAAATGCCCTCGCGCTCACGGGCCCGCCGGAGAAATGATGTCAACGTACCGCCCTTTTTCTTTTTTCTTTCAAGGGTGCGAAACAAGTTTTGGGGCAGGAGAATCGTGTTTGAGGGAAGAAATACGAACGAGGCTCATAGAGACGCCTATTATTCAAGGGTTAACGACGTACCGGATATAATCATTCGCGGAGTTTGGGATATATATATATTCATTCGAGCCGGAGCAGTTCTTCCGTTCGATCATCGTTAAAATAGCGAGACGAGATAGAACTAACGAGAGACGGAGAAACGGCAGATGGGTCGACGAGAAAAATAAATAAATATAGACGATGAAAATAACGACAATGCATATATAACCGGGGATGAAAATCCATCGACGCTGTGTAGGTTTTTCACGTACGCATCGGAGCGGGGACGAACCCAAAAAAAAAAAAAGAAAAAACGATGGCAAGCTTGAAACTGTGAAAGTGAGACGACAGGAACAGACTCATAATGGCAGCACCGCTCGGTGGAATATTAATATTCAGTTTGGGTCAGGAAATGAACGGGAGGGATTTCATTTGCGTTGGTATACGAGGCGCACCGTCCGAGCTACGGCTATCCCGGGCAAAGGCCCTTCTTCACTCTTCTCCTCGTTCTATCTCCGTCTCATGGCTCTCGTCGCCCGTTGCCACGATTCACGGAATCTATCTCGCTTCACTCCCATGCCCGACCCGCGCCGACCTTCCCCTTCTTTTCTCATGCCAAACATTTCTCATCAACTTTCCCCATTCTGTGACGCGCGACCGACGGTGTTTTTCCCGTCGAATTCTATCGGGGATTCTATTTCCAACAAGTTTCGAAAAAACAGACGAATAATCCATTTGACGAGAAATAAAACAATAACACAAAATTCGTTGAAGATGTAAAATTCAGGGAGGTACATATAAAAAAAGACTGCACAGTAAAACGTTGCGCGTTATTTGCTCGTTGCTTTCCAATACATTTTACAAAGATCCGTCTATGAAAAACTCTGATAATCAATTTTAATTCCCGCGTAACGGATATTTCGCGACAGGAAAATAATAGAGAAGCAACGCAAATTTTCCGTATCTCGAAATTTGCAAAAGTTAGAACACAAATATGCATTAAATGTTACAAAAATAGACTTTCTTAAATTGTACTCGGAATTTTTTTGCATTAAAAGTTATTCGCTTTAATTTCAACTGAAGTCCAAAATAATTGAATAATTAAAAAAAATTGAGCAAGGTAAAATAAACCAATCTTTTTCCCTTGAACAGGGCTTTGTCTACGAGGAAGCAAAAAATACGAGACAAATCAAGCTACAATAAAAGATTGCCGGAAACGACGAGACAAAATGCTCGTTCAACTACATGTTTTTTTTCGTCGATCAGCGCCAATCGGGCATAAAGTGAATAGAGTGTGCGTGCGATAGCAGAAAAAAAATCGGTATGGCTCGCGTATTGATAATACGGTTTGTCCACAAATATGCGTGTGTATACGAGAGGAAATTCCGATGAATCTGAATGAAACAGATTTTACCTGATTACGAGAGGCGGAGGCGGATGGCAGAGAGATTTAACCGGGCGAACGCAAACGGTTATCAATTTTGCACGGGGAGGGGTCACGAGCCGTTTAATATGAACATAGCCGTGGCTGACACCGAATATTTTCGAATTTCGCCACGAAACGCAAGGAAATGGCAAAGCGTTACGCGCACGAGCGCTTGGAAATTCCCGGTATTTTTCGTCACCCGTTATCCAGCTTATCTGCACGTGGCAGGCTACGCTTCGATGAATTTTTGGTGGCGGAAAAAAGACAAAAAAAAATCATCCAATAACGGATGTAATACTTTTGGAGGAAAATTCACGGGAGCGTAGGCTTTCCACTGATATACACGGTATGTTGAGTGATTCGATCTGTACGGCTGAGTTCGGTCACTGGAATCTTTTAGCCTACACCATGTAGTTAAATAAATACGACCAAAAATAGTATATTGTGATTGATCCAGCTCAAAAAGTAGAAGAAAATCGCTTATTTTTCATTTTGGTGAATCAAATAAAAAATTGTTGCCTTCTCTACTTGAAATTCATCAAGAAAAGGAGAAACCAAAGCAACTATTCGCACGACTCGGTAGATGGATAGAATGTTTATTGTGTCCAAAGATGAATCTCCCAAGAACCTATGCAGTTCAGAACAAGCAGATATCAGTCGCAAAAGTGAATTGTAAACTATAAAACGAAGATACTCCTATCAATAGTAAAGATATCAAAGTACACGGTATCGTATGAAAGCGGATATTCTAAGTAGAAACAGTAGCTCACTCTCCCGCATCGAGAACGTTCCAAAAAGCGGCAGTCGCGAGTAAGTTTCTGTGTAGACAAGAAAAAAAACATTTTCGAAACGATATTTCGGCGTGGCGTAACGCGAGTACAGGAGACTCATCGAAGGTGAGTTCGAATGGTGAAATCTTTGTAAATGGATATAACCACTTTCGGAAGTTGGTAACGTGACGAAACGGGAGTCAGCCGGCGCCCTGGCGTCCGAGCGATTCAGCCGAATCCACGCCCCGGGCGGGCTTTACACGACGGTATACCGGGTTTACATTCGCCAATCCCGCTTTTCTCTGGTAGTTCGCATTTACGTGTGCACGGTGCACGCCAGCCTGCTCGGCTCGCTATAAGTAGATACGGTAGTCACTGGCCAGACACCCGATCGTGGGCATTGTGCGAGTAATGGCCGCAAACTTGTTGAACCCCCGAGAGCAACGAGGAACTCGCTACTCACACTCTCGAACGTTCGCGTGCGCGGGCGAGCTTTGCCTTCGTCCGAAGGCGTGTATAGTCATCGGTTCGGTGGACCGGCGAGCGGAGTTGCGGAGGAACGAGGGCAGTCTCCCAGGCTATACTAGTCCGGAGCTTCGGCATTATTCTCCCTTGACGGAACGTAGCGATATAACGTCGAGAGTGGAGAGAACGTTGCACAATGGACGAACGACGAGAGGCGCACCTGCTAGCGCGATAAATCCTTCGGCAACGTTAACGAATTTCTCCGATACTAGGTGGCTTCCTCGCTCTCCAACGAGCTACCACGATGGCTCTGGCGACCATTCATATTTGACCGTACACGACAACAAACGACTATAACATTTCCGACGTTAATACAATGAATTCGTGCGGGGAAAAAAAAATACCTCATAAAGCCACGAGATATAATGTCGAGTTGGCGAATGATTGACGCGGTGAATTTTGTATTATGCGTTTTTTTCATTGTCGGGAATTCCCGTGGTTTTGTTTGTTGCATTTGGGATGATACTGAGTCATTTTTATGTGCACATTGAACGTTTGCCGACGCACGAGTATCGGCGGGCCGACGTTTTATTCAGTGTTTCTCACAAGCGTCAGTCGGTAGATGGTCGACATTGTAATAAAGAGTAGACAATACGTGTCTACCATGACGCACTTCTCTCGGACAATGTTTTTCGTGATTCACGCATACGAATGAGAAAACAAAAGGAAACTCGTAGGAACCGAAAGAAGGAAAATATCAAATATTCCTACGGCTTTATTTTTTCATCGGGAACAATGTAAACACGATCTTCTGTTTCCTTCTAAAGGATTCAGAGTTTTCGTGAAGAATTTGAACTACTCATATCGACACGCTCGAAATATTCCAAACCATTAAAAAATCGCATAAAAAAACATACTATTTTTTATATGCATTTTTTTGTGGCAACTTAGGATCACAGTGAGCCATAAAAAAATTATCCGGAATAGACATGGCTTCCATATTTTGTTGTAAACGTCGTTTACAAAGCTTCCTCTGAGAGGGAACGATGCGCAAATCTACTTTGCCGAATTTTCTTACTGGTGAAAAAATCGACGAGTTATGGATATCATTTGCTTGAAAGAGCGAAACATCTTTTCGCAGGATCAGAGCAAAGTCAGAGGTGGAAACTGAGAGGAGGGGATATACGGAAAAATTCGATGGAAGTAGAATCAAAGACAGCGGAGCTTGTATCTCGAAGAGGGAGGACGTTTCGGATCCGTTCAACAGGGTGTCCAACGGCAACAACGCGCCGTTTTCTCTCTCTGTCTCCTGATTGAAATCCGTGTTTACCCGATCACACTCTGTCGAGTCGAAATGGTGTACACACAACGTCCCCGCAGTAGCGAACTGGGAGAGAAAGCGAGGCATATGGTTTCGTTGTTTTCGTCGCTCGCCATGTCGAAACGTGACGGTAGCTTTGCCGTGAAGCTTTTCACCGGGAGAGAAATCCTTCCGAATGCGCAAGCGGGGATGCGAAGATCTCGGTGAAAATTCCGAAAGGTGTACAGTGGAATACCGGCTGATGGGAGGGGAGGAAGAATGAAAGAAAAGAACGACAGAGGAGAGTTCGTAAGCTTGCTCCAGAGCCTCAGGGCAGTCTTCTGGTTGTAGCGGAAAAGCTATACCCCGTGAGATTCACAAAGACGACCTAAGACGACGACGTCGACGAGCGCGAGGAAGAAAGAATGGAAGGAAAAATGTGAGTCGAACTTCTCGAGAAACGCTAAACCGGATCACTCTGTCTCTGTCCGAGTTGAATATCACCAATGCGAGAGTGTATCGCCATGTTAAAAATCGTCAAGCGCCCCCAACCCGAACCATTTCGGATCTTCTCCAATTGACCGACAAGTATATAGTCGAGAATCGAAAAAGGTGGAAGCAATTCCTGCCATGGCAAACGTAATCGAGCGTGAGAACTCGAGGTGTGCGAACGAGGAGAAAGAGACAAGTACGCAAAGAAGGACAAGAAAATAGTACTCGATTCGACACACTCCACACTGTACAATTCGAATTGAATTCTATCGTCGTTTTAATTGAAGAAATAACACGGTTGTTGCTTCAATCGCACTGATTCCTAATTGCGAAAACGTTAATTAATGCAGTCGAGGAGATATCCCGCTTATTCTTAATTGTAATATATTTGATCAGTTTTTAATCGATGCCAAAGCACTCGAAGTAATCCTCTCCGTTTCGTTCGACGCCGTCGTATAATGGTGAAATCGCCGAGGAACGGGGAGGGATTGGGGCGCGAGAAGATCGACAGTTAAAATGAGAAAGAGCGAGATAAAACGCACGGGTAGACGGAGTGCTCGAGAGATTGAGGATTCGTGCCGAATCCAATTTCAATTATCTTCGATTATCTCTACCGTTTCAGTCTCGCCAGTTGGCGTGTGAGCGAGCGAACCTCAGAGGCTCGAGTGAAAGAAAGAGTTAAAGAGTGCTCCAGGCATGCCCGAGGGTGGAGGATGAGGAGGAGGGGAACTAGGGGATGATACTGCTGCTGCTGCTACTGCTGCGTTCCACGCGAGCGCGACACTTCAACACTTTTCAATTAATTCCGTTCGAGGGATCGTCGACGCGCGTCGAGTGCGGAGAGAAAGCTCGATATCTCCTCGTGAATGCTTTGACGAAACAAACCCGCGAGCCTCACTCAGTCATCGCGCGGAGCTTACAGCGGTGAAGTATACAATTTCAAAGCTTGTAGCTTCGATCGCACTCCACAGTCGATGCCTCTTTTTTTTTCATAGACCTGGCAGTGATCACTGAACAAACAATCGTGCGTTACAATACTCGCGAACAAATTGTCGAAGGGTGGCAGCGCCGCTATCCAATATAAAGAATTTTTTCCAAATCTCTCATAACTATTGTCGGATGTAAGCTGGAAATTAATCAAATATAATCAATCGAATCTATCGAAATATTGTACTTTGATTACGAGAATCCTCAAATTCGGTATCACAGTCTGTAATGAAATATCCTTTAAAATTAATCGCATTTCCAGCGATAATAAGAAGCTTTAATCATTAATGCAATGCTCTACAGTTGTACTTAGCCGCGCTGCATCTAATTCATTTACCACCGAGCGACCGATTCAATGAACCTGATACAAACGTATACGAGACGATTACTTCGGTATACTTTATCCAGCAGTGAAAGTAAAAGCAGCACTTTTCTCGGTACGAGATCGAATGAGAGCATTGCATTCGTTCGTATATCGCTCGTACCTATGTACTCACGAGTGTACCTTCAGCCCTCGGGTCGTATGTACTGGGGAAGAAATACGCTCGGTATAAAGAAAAAAGTAAGCGTCCGTAAAGAGTGATCGCAAGAGAGATGCCGCGGAGGGCATGGCCTCTCGTGTGCCCGTGAGCCTTGAGGGCTTCTACTTTATTATACCGCTCCTTACTTCTACATCGCATATACTTTGGCCTCGCCTCTTCTCGTTTTAGTAGCTTCGACGCATCAAACTACTCTGCAGTCTAAATTATCGGTGAAACTATCGGTAAAAACGTAATGAAAAACAATGAAAACAAAGCTTCTCCGAATGGTACAAAAATGAAAGAAATAACGGGAGAAGGGAGAGAGGGAGAGCAGCGAGAGATTCGCGTGGCACGATGGGACGTGTATCGCCAATAGTGTAGCTTGCGAACTGCACCTGCCTCGCAGGCAGGTGCGCACACTCGCTTCGTCGGTGCGCTCGCACGTAGGTTAGTGGGAAGCACGAAGTGCAGCAACCGGAAAGCAATCTCGACGGCCAAGAAAATTTTTACCGAAGGTGGCCCGTTCGGCGAGCGTCCGCTTCTAAAATAGTTTCAATTTACTTAACAGTCTTTCATAGCGCTCTACCCGAGGCTGTGTGTTAGCCATGTCGCGCGGTAAGCACGAGACTCCGAGTCCCTTTTTTTTTTCTCATTCTTTTTTTTACGCGCCGGTGCTATGGGGTCACAAAGGAATGTGAAGCGAAAAGTTGTGTGGGTAAAAGAATGTGAATAGAATGAAGTAGAAAAAGCCAACGTGGAGGAGGAACGAGGTGTAAGCCGGGGGCTTCGTTACGTGTATAGAGAGAAAGAAAGAAGGGAGAACCTTTGGGGGGGGTGGGAGGGTAAGTGAGTCGTGGACGGGTAAAAACGACGGTAAGGACGTTAGTCACGCGGGTTAGTAAAAGCTTATTCCAGAAGACGGGCAGAGAGGGGGTGGAGGGCCAAGGGGGTCTTATTGTTTTAACTACTTTTATGGGGCTTTGTCGGTTGTCTCGGTAAAAGGAAATGGAGGGATCTGAGGAGGTAAGGGTTCACGCAACGATAAGAGAGAGAATAAAAAAGAAACGATGAAAGAGAAGAAAGGGAACGCTGTGTCGGATCGCGGCGGTGTCCAAGGGGATAGGATAAAAGGCGAAAGGCGAATTGGCCCGCGCTCACCCAACGCCCGAGAGGAACTTTCACGACGTCTTTTCTCGAATCACTTTCCTCGAACCTCTTCTACTGTACTCTGCACTCTGTCAATCTTTGATCTGGATAATGCAAGAAAAAAATTAACACCGCGACCTCGTTCCGTCAGAAGTATTTATAATCGTTAATTAACGTTGCGATCCGATTCCGCATCCGTGAAGTTAAAGCGCAGCTTTTGATATTGCTGGGCTTTTGAATGAGTTTTTTGTTTTCTTTTTGAAATTTGTTCATTGTTATTATGGCCGACGTTACATTATCGGGAAGCGAATTGAATATCTGTTAATATTACATTAGGCAATGAACAATGAATATTGTTGAATCTGGTCAAAAGAATAATCAGTGTACGGATGAGAGGGTTGGAGACAGAGAGGGAAAATCGTAGCCGCCGGCTAAAAAGGAAGCTTTGAGAGGGAAAATTAAATTGTTGAAAATGAAGGCAGGACAGAGCAGTTGCGGTGGCAGCGCCATTGAACAGCAGCAACGTTAATCGAGATTCGCACGCGCGAAAGATAGTGGTTGAGTTGATTGCGTTCGGTGGATGTCAGCGAGGAAACGGAAGTCGGTGGCAATATTACCGGGGACTGCGATATACGCTGGAGGCGAGACAAGAGCATCGGAAAAGTCACCCCTCGCGCAGCATTGTTACCGTTTCAAGAGAGCCAGGAGACTGCCTGGAATGACGATTGAGATGAGCTTCGTTTGCGAATATTCTGCAACAGCCTCGGCGTCGAAAGGCAAAAGCGTTTTGCGCGAGAACGCGCACTCACGAAATGGGAAGAGGGCTAAGAGTACCTTTGGGACATCTCCGGTGAAAGCCTAACGAGTCACTTGTTCCCGGTCAAGATGACGCATATATCCTCGAAAGTGTTAAATTTCACGGCATTAATTCGAGCGCGCGATTTTAGGGAACGTTTCAACTCCAATGGCATCAACAGCGAAACTTTTTTTCGCTTGGGAGCGCGAGAAACCTCTGACCCAGCACATGTCTCGTCTCGCGGGTTCTGGCTGGAAGTTAAATGAAAACGGAACAAAAATTCACCGAGTTGAAAGTTGTTAATCCGTGAAAAAAAAAACCTAATTTCGAAAAAGTTCATAATCTGTAGAAAATACTTTTACGGTGTAGGAAAAAAAAATCTTTGATTCTACGATCCTATTCTGGGAAATGATTAAATTCTGTCTACTTACGGATTAAGATTATTCGATCCGAGGTCACTTTTAATAGATATCATTTTTTTCCTATCTTTTTATATTCCGGATATTTATAACTCGCTTCATTTTTTATGAGTTTATTCGAATATCCGCGCGCCAGACATTGGAATACGATAATGTAAGTGACACAACGTAAAATTACAATATCAGTTTGTCGGATTCTTTAAAATTCATTTTGCACGATCGGTTGAACCGACAAATAGGGACAAATTGTGAACGTTTCCTCCACGAAATATCTCAGATCTGTTTCGACAGTTCGGATGGTACGCGAGGACAGACAACAGATCCGATAATATCACTCAATAATAATAAATATCATGCTCCCGCTTTTCAGCGATTGCTACTTTATACTGTTCGAACATTCGAACAGTATAAAGCGACAGACAGAAAATT
The DNA here is from genome assembly GCA_963924025.1 of Ischnus inquisitorius. Taxonomy (NCBI): domain Eukaryota; kingdom Metazoa; phylum Arthropoda; class Insecta; order Hymenoptera; family Ichneumonidae; genus Ischnus; species Ischnus inquisitorius. The sequence goes on from OZ001251.1 coordinate 15,550,062, forward strand.
TCACTCTACGGTGGTAAAAGATCGATCGAAAAAATCGTCAACCCGAATGAATAATTGGCGTGAAACTGTGCGGCTTAGAATAGCATCGAGAGTTGCTTCTTCATTGGGGATTCGTGAGGATGTGAGCAAAACCGCGACGAATCCAAAGAGAAAAATAATCGACGGGCGCGAGGATTAATTAAGAAAAATCACTGGTCTCGGGTTATCCAGGTCAATTATGCATCGATGCATATTCATTTAAAACCGCTCGATCACGTCTGCAAACATCATCGTGCCCGATGGAGTTTCGCGACTTTTTGACAAATAACCATAAGGCGCCTAACCAATCATCTTGCTCCTCCACTATTCATGATTTTCGCGCAGAGTCGGGCAACCCGCCGTCGACTTTTTCTCCCACGTTTCTCGAGAAGAAGAGCAGCAGACGAACGAAGGGAACAATAAAAATAGAAAAAACAAAATGGCAGAAGCAACGTTTGCAGTACTCGCCCAGTGTGCCCGTCAGGGAATCACAACCGTGAAGGTTTCTCCGTTGGAAACTCTCGCGAATTAATCTCCGCAGGAGTTAATACCGGCGGGAGCTCTCGGGCATAGGTGCTTCGTACTTCTCGCTCGCGGTAAAACAAACTTTCGAAGCTTGCTCGGGGAGGGAGAGGGCGAGAGCTGGTCGCGGAGGCGACGCCGAGTCGAGGCATAACCCCGGCAAGCAGGCCAAGCCGAGACCGAAACTTCGTGAAACGTTTCGCGGATTAGCGAGACTGCTTGGTGGAACGAGAAGAGGAGAGCGGCGGCGTACTCGGGGCTCGATGGGAAGGGGTGGAAGAGGGCTGCTCGGAGTATTGCATATAGTTCCGTGAAGTGGCGCGAGCCACGAGTGTATGAAGAGGTCAGTGCCAGAGGCGACCGACCCCTGAAGGAAGTTGCTTCCTCGCGGACGCCCCGAGGCACTGGGCTAAGGAAGCAACCACCGAGAAAGATGAAAAGAGCCTCGCTCTCTTTTCGGGAAGAAATAACGCAGAAGAAAGAGTTGGCTCCATTAGAATGAAAGATCGCTTCTCTCCGCGCCGCGAATGCACCCCCCTCGAGGACTCGTTCTCTTTTCTTCCACTATATTTGGTAAATTTTACTCAACGAGAAATCTTGCAGCGAATAAATTATCCCACAGTTTTATGCGTCAAGTTTGGGACAGTTTTACATACGGAAACGCTTAGCCTATGAAAAAAACGAGCGACGAGAAGCCACGAAAATTTCTTTATCAACTCTTCGACGTAGAACAACGATTCCGCGGGTTTGAAAATGAATTCATTCGAGCTTAATAAGTTTCAGAAAAACACGCCGGTATGGAAACAACGAACGATAAAGAATAAAATATTTGTATAAACTTAATAACAAAGCGCATTATGACGAACTGCGTGCGACGCCGTTCCACGGTTTCATGCATTATCCCGAGGAGCGAGTGAGGCAAGCGCGTACCATGTATATCTGCCGAGCGCAGTAGACGCGAAAAGAGGGACAAAACTTTTCGGCCTGGCGGCATACAGAAATAAATGATTACCCCGCCGCCGTCGTACGGCCCGCTCTCCTCTCCGCTCGACTGTGTTCGCTCTCGCACACTTTGTATACGTAACCCCAACGTATATACGCTTGCCTACCTAACCGATAAATTTTCTTCTCTTAACTATCAAAGTTTGTTCGCGCAAAGAAAATGCAACACCTGTTCGCTACGTGGTCCTAGCCTCTGGCTTCGAAATGCCCCCCTCCCCGTCCCCTCATCTCTGCATGTCGTGCCGGCATTAAGAAGTTACTTTAAAATGCCATGCATAGAGAAGCCAATCTTTATAGTATAGTATATACTTGAGTGTGGCGCGTGGAATGGGGAGAGACGGTTCGCTTCACTTCTTCCTTCCCAACCTTCTTCTTAGCTCGGCGCTCTGTCTTTTCGCGAGCGAACAACGTTTGCACGTATCTCTAGCCCACGTCGCCCGGACGTACGTATAACAAAGACCCCCAGCGAGTTTGCAGCATCTCACGTGCAACCCACCCCCGCCTTCCCCCCCTCTTTCTCCCATCCGCCCGATATTGCTCCGGTTCTCCGGAACACGACGGAAAGACGCTTTCATACGTGGATGTGCGCGAAAGAGAGGTAATCCGGAAGCTCGTCGAGCACCTCGCCGCCTCTAAACCGACGGGTGACGGAAAAAACGAAGAATTTACTTTTTTTTTTTTTTTTTTCGAAAATCGAAGAGTAATATTGGCACGTTTTGAAAATCCGTCGCAGTCTTCGTGTCACCATTGCGACTGAGGTGCAATCTGAAACGCGAATCCGATGTTACTTTATCGTACGTTCCTTCCGTAGATATTCAAGATTCTTCGTCGGGCTCTAAATTTATCATTGTGACGATACTCGAGAAGAAGTCAGGTTGCGTGATGTCTGATTAGAACCTGTTTAAGATTCAGGACAGTTTCTTGAAGGAACCTGATGACAACCCGATGTCAATGTCTGCTCGGGTAGGCATGGAAAAACGAACAATCTTTGAAAGGCCAATATTGGTTCTTTTTCCCCTTGTTTAAGCTTTCGGGGATCCCCGATCTCTCAATTTTTAAACCAGTTCCAATCGACCCTTCGATGCTCCGCTTCCCTTTTCGGAATTCTCGGATATTGGGGCCGAATCACTCATTAACCAGACTCGTACCGCAACGCGGTCAACACAGTTTCCGGCCGCTTCTTCTTTGCGGTGAAATTTCACATCGACAGGGGTTGCCGCCCCCGCACGAGGGGGATTCTGTTCTGTGCTCGCACAGACGGGGATGCCGTATCAATTATTTTGTATCGCGCGTGGTATCGGGAGGGGTCAAAGTTCGGGTTTGTCTCGTTCGGCAATGCTCGAGGCACGTACAACGACGGCAACCACCGCCGAGCGAATGAGAGAACGCGGGAGAGGGTTTGAGCTCGTGCGGGGAAGAGGGGCAGTGGTTCATCGCGGAGCTCCAGGCAAGACGGCCAACACGGAGCACAGAGAAAGAGGGTGGAAGAGCGAGGGAGAGAGAAACCATCCAGTCGCGTGTATCGCTCGTGTACAGGACGATGCGCCCAGACGAGGCGAGCGAACGGGAGTTAGGAAGGAGAACTTGGCCTGGCGCTGTTAGTGGTACTGTTACTATATGTATAGTCAAGCCTGCCTAGCCGCCACCGCAAACACTAGGATCAATTTAAAGCCGGATCTTTGTAATCAAGGTGGTCCCGGCGTGCTCTGAGGTCTCGAAAGGGAAAGACTGATAGAGAGGAAAGGATGGGAGTGAAATCTACAGAGTCGAGGGGTTGAGAAGAATGAGAGAAAGGGAAGCCTGTTTGGCTGGAAGTTCAAAGGTTCGGAATAAAACGTGAAAAATGTTGGCGGTCAACGTGGAATTCGCAATAGTTTGTTTTTCATCGGCACAGCAAGCCTTCGCGAATTCGAAGAGAAAAAAAAAACAGATACTTTAAGCGAACCGTCCCGATTGTCCTAACAGTTCTCGGCTACTACTTGGCTCCGGTAACTAATTCTCGGCTTTACGCGAAGTTCGCTACTTTCCCCTCCATGCTATATTTCGTGTTTAACGTCGTTTACGAAGTTTCCTTTATGAGGAAGCTAAATACGGTTATCAAGACACACGGAAGCGTCTCGACGCCAAGTAGCTTTGAAGAAAAACGCAAAAACGGTCGATATTTTTGGAAAGATAGACGATGAATATTGCCGGTGAAAGAATGGAATAAAAACGTAAAAACATTTTTATTCGAAAAATCTTAAAAGCATCGCTGAGTAGTTTTACCCGGGTTCAAAATATTTTCTGTGAGATTTTTTCATATTCGGCAATATATTCTACTCGGTTCAAAACTACTTGGCCATATTTTTTGTATTTTTCTTCTAACTGACTCCTTGCTAAAAGATGTTGAAATCGAAATAACGAAACGATGTATGAATTTACTTTGCATAATTTTTTCCTTCAGGTTCGAATACTTGTTCTTGACTCGTTTTAGGAGGCGACGCACGAGCGAGGGGTGAGAATGGAGAAAAATATGTTGTTTCGATGATACCCAAGGATCGGGAAGATGAAAATAAATCTCGTCTCGATCGAGAGCTCGGGGGATCGCTTTTCCGCAAGAATCGCACGCACAACGTTTGAATAACGATTGCGGATGGAAATAATGCGCGCGTGAATCAAGTGAAAGAAGTACGATTGATACGCTTATAAGCGGCTTTAATCAATTATTTCCCGAATAGCACTCTGCGATAAATGTGAGTTTACTTGTGCAAATATACTCGAGTTAATCAATTGTTGATTGTACGAGGGGATGTATAATTCGCTGCGAAAACAGCTATTGCGTTATTTTACCTTCAACATCGAAATAATTCGATTACGAAATCCTCCTCGCGTCAAGTACCCCGCATATAACAATTGCGCAATTATAAATTACGGAATATACGGAATTATGATACAAAACCAAATATAGAGGTAAAAACGAGATAGAATTACAGCTCGTTTGATTTTCCGGGTATAAAACCCCGAATAGCGAACATCGCGAAAGTTTTGTGAGCCCGAACGCGAAAGCGCTCCCGATGCACGGGTAGCAATTGCATAGTTTCGTTCTGGGTTTTTGATAACCGAAGGCGTGTGCTGCGGCGGCGGCGCGCGAGGGCGGCGCGACGCGTGCAAAAGCTCTCGCGATTCATATGCCTCTCGATCTCGAACGGAAACACTTTATTCTTTTGGCGTGCTCACCAAGGAGCATTATAAACATGTCAGCGATAAATCACCGAGGGATTCGATAGCTCGCGCAAAGTCGGTGAGCCCCCACTCGTGAGTTCGCGAGTGAGCGGTTCGAGCCCCGCGTACGAACGAAGAACGACGAGGGATGGAGGCGAAATACCAACTGGGGGAGGGCGGGCTGTGTGTGTTGCTCTTCGCTCGCCGCGCTTTCTCCGTAGCTCTGTTACATCGGTTTTCTCTATCGCCGTGGGATTTATCGACGCCCCCGTCTCGGCCCGATACGCCGCAAACTGCTATATTCATTCCCGGACCAGTGTTTCACAGACGAGCATAAATAAGTATCGGATATAGCTTCGCACTCGGCTACCGTTCTACAGCCCCAAGATTCTCGGGAGTTTGCCCGCGAGAGAATTTCTGCCACATCGGCGAATATACATTTGGAAACAAAGTTCGTATGGAAACAACTTCCGTCCGTATACAGGATATACACGAAGGCTCGGTAGTAACGCTAAACACGGAAGGAAACATAACGTGTGTGTGGCAACTATAACTTTACTGCAACGTGCAACGAAATTACTCATTGCTTTCTCTGGATACCCTGGACGGTATACGCCAGGTTAGCAGGGAATAAGCCGAGCTTTATATTCGCTCTCCGTAGACAACTGAATTATGTCGAAAATCGACTCTTGCATTTATGAAGATGAATATTGCGAGCTCGAATTCCGGAATCGTTGCCGTGATTGGAAAAATGCATTTAACATTTTTGTTTAAATCTGGCCTGGACATGGAATATAAGTTAAATATTAGTATTGAAAAGTTTAAAAAAATCAATATTTATTATAGTCGCAACATGTATTCGTCATGGAGTCTCGAATATTCCCGACTGTTAATAATTATTCGATATTTCACAATTTTTCCGTCATACAATTTTTTCATTACGATCGGCATGCATTCAGTGAATATTCGATTTTTCGACAATTACTTTAATTACGCCGAATCAAAGTTAAAAAAAAAAGAACATTGTTCATTGTAACATTTCTTTTTATCCCGGGACTTTCTCAAAACGCATACATCCCGTGTGTTGCTATCCGTAAGCAATTATTAGCAAACTAATTAGGGTAGCTTCTTGATTGCATCTGTTATCGTCATTATCGTAAACTGATGACTGCGATGGGAAAGATTTACAAGACAATGGATCAAAGGTTAAGTATCGTGAAAGAAATAAATATAAAATTTCATTAAAATGACAATTTCAAGGAAGCAGCAAATGTTGTCGGATTATTCGCAATTACCGAGAACTATAAGGCCAGCCGTTGAAAAGTCGACAAACAAGTGACTTCACGACGAGAGTGTCTGAAAGAAACGATCGGCTCGTGGCAGTCGTAGGGCTCGTTAACGAAGAGTAGCGTGAATGCCGTGAAAGTCAACGGTCAATGTATATAAACCAGGCGAGCTAAGTAAAACTCTCCTGAAATGGGGATGAAGAGAGTTGCCGAGAACGCGAGAAGGTCGAAGAGAAGTCTACTGATGGTCGAACGAATGGGGCGACCGGGTGGGTTCGTCAAGGTGATAAAAACGTCTACGGCAAAGTTAACGCTAAGAGAAAAAGGGGTAAGAATAAGAGAATAGCGAGAGAGTTAGCCGCAACGGTGTACGTCTGTGCAGAAGCTGCACCAAGGATCTAGCTCGCAACGGCTCGATTGTACACTCTAGAACGAAGTAAAACAGTTCGAGGTAGCTTCGTTTCTCCTCGATACTCCAAGTTTTTTAACAGTTCCATAGATATACGCGAAGAACGGAATAGCCAGAGGTAGTCGGAAACACCGTTGCCTTCCTTTCCCCCTTTACTCTTCTATCTCGTCTCTCTTTCGAAGCTTTCCACTCTCCGTAATCACGGTGTTTACTACTTTCGAACGGCGTGTCGAAGAGCGCACGGCGAGCCGGAAGAGCTTTCGTTAACGTTCTGGGACACACGCAAAAGCTCGCGAATAGCTTCTATTATCAAAGTCTTCAGGAGCAGAATTTATAGTCCCACGGTTGAACTCCAAAGTTCAAACTTGAGCGCAGACTTTGACTGGTGTTTTCACTTTTGGTTATTCGAGGCGCATAGCATCAAGCTTTCATTTGATCCCCATCTATTATTAGTCCGACGATATGATGTATTATCGGTATTCTGCTCAAACCCGAGCAAGAACTATTGTTAGATTGATGTTCGATTCCCTGAATATTTCTCTATTCTTAGGTACGTTTTTTAACGACCATCACTAATTGATTTTCATTACATCATAAGTAACAGTCATAATTGCGGGACAGCGTTGGGTCGAGAACAATTTCAACATTTTTCCAGATACTTCGAAGCAGTATAATTGTAATTGAAAATCAGATGACCTCAAATTCAAACATAAGATCAACCATACGTTTCAAAATACGTTTCTCAGGCTTTTTTTCTGTTGCCTCAACCTTGAAGTTCAATTTGAAAAGCGACAGAGACGGTTAATTCATTGACCGTTTGCCTCGCGTGTATAATTGGGCCGTGGAAACAGTTTGCGGGAAAAGTCTATGAGGCGAGGTTATCTATATTGTGAGAAGCATCAGAAGTCGCGACTGAAGCCCTCCGCGCTGTACTTGCGGGAACCGCAAGGAGGACCCTAGAATAGATAACAACCGTTCGAGAGGGTCTCGCTAGAGGTTCCGAGAACGATACGAAGCCCGGCTATACGAGATTCCGGGTACAGAGTTGAGGAGAAGACAGGGAAAGACAAGAACCGGAAGGAGAAGGCACCAAAGCGTGAGCGGAGAAGTTAGCGGAAGCAGCAGCCGGTGCCCTGTACCGGTTCTCTCGTTGATCTCCAATCGTTAGCGCACACCCCTTTCTCTCTCTCTGCCCATCTAGTTCTTCAGTCACAATACAAGAGCAAACGCGACCAGATAAGGGTGGAGGAATAAAAGTTGTCTGAACGGTGGGTAACCGGCTTTCCACGAGGAATCGCGGTGCATTTTTTTTATCTGCGATATACCGGGCGCACTTGTGTTGTTTGCAGTGGAGTTAGTCACTGGTAGACGAGCTAGACGGCCGGGGAATAAAAGAAGCGGTGGGGGGGAGAGGGGGTTGAAAACGAAAAGAGAAAAAAAACGGAGAAAGCTACAACGCGATGATGCTCGGGTGTTCTTTTCCTCGTCTGAGCAAACTCGTGGTTAGACGTTCGGGGGTTGTTCCGGTTGGTCGATGTATAGTATAGTGGAAGTACTACAAGCTACGGAACTGCTATGCCCGAGCGGCTCTCGGGATAACGTTGTGGATAGAGAGAAGAAGGCAACGGCAGCGCGGGAGGCAGCCAATGGAGAAGCATGATGAGTACCGCAGTGGCAGCATCGCCAGGATGAAGAAATGAGGAAAAGATGATAGAAACTTTCCAAGTACAAACTCGACAGGTATAGTCAAATGTTCCATCTAACCGTATTTATGCTTTCGAGAAAGAGGATGAATAACGGAATAGTGGAAGAAAACATTGATAGGGATGGAAAGAATGTTGAAGGACTTGAGCAAATTTATGAGTGGGTGGGATGCAAGAAGTCCTCGGCGATGCAGATAGAAAATCTGAGGAAAATGATCGCTTATGTGCTTCCTTGAGTTGCACTCGTTAGACAACTGTCGAAGACCTCAGGATATCTTAGTGATTTATTCAATATTGTGAACCGCAAATTTGAGTCTTCGGAGATTCCTGCAGTAAGCCGCGTTTCGGATGGGGCCAGAGTATCGCGGAACAGGAAACTTTCGAGGTCTCGGTTCATCGACAAAACAATGTGCTTATAAAAGTTGGCTCGTGCGATGCGCTAAGTTGGGTTGTCAATATTTTATATTAACACCTCCATTTGGTAGTTTCGCGTTACTCTCCGGAAACAAATTACTCGACTTACTCCTGTTATAAACATGGGCTAAGCTTAGTCTAATCTCGAACATTAGTAGTTATGTTACCTAATGCACAGGTAGTGTGCAGACGAGTAGTTTTTTCCTTTGAATAGCGATTTCTCTCACAAAAAAACTGCGTTGCACTTTCCATCGTACATGTAACTTGATCTAGCCCGCTATCATCAAATAAATAAATGAATAATTTTGAGTTTCACGAAATCTGTATAATTCGGAGTCTATGATGAATTATAGGAAGCGATAACGAGACACTATGAGCAGTCCCTGTTTTGTGAGGGTACGGTCGAAGGGTGAAAAGATAATACCGGGAGGGGTACGGATGTTCGAAACCGCGACAGAACATTCATTTCCCATGTGAACCATGGCTCACCTGGTGAGCTAACTCCAGCTCGAGGTACATACAGCCTTCGCCACCCCCTTCGGTCGTTATACACGCTTCGTCGTGGTGTGGCCATGAGCTCGAAGCTCGTACCAACCCCCAACCCCCCAATCTCCCACGCGGGTAAGAGCAGCGTGGATCTACCTATAGACGCTGAATCCGCAAGCGCCTCTCTCGTTGGCCAAAGGGAGGGCGCAAACCCCTCACGACATCCCTTAAACCGTAAATCAAATCTTATCCCTGTGCGGGCGTATATCGAGAACGCGCGCGCGAGAGAACTACGAAACGTCCTCCATCCCCCTGCGTACGCTCTCGCGTTTAATCCGAAGGACACGCTTCGCAGAAGGAATACGGGGAATAGCCGTGCCTGTATTCTCCAAGGATACAACGGAAATAAATTTCTCTCGCGGGAGTGGGGAAATATCCGTGTAGCCAGGAAATATCGTGTTACATACCTCGTTTTTATCGCTACTACGACTATCGCGGAAATGGAAAACGAAATAATCCGATAGTTACGCTCAATAGTATATTAAATCGAATCGCTTTTCATCGAAGATATTCAACACTTACGGATCGTATTGCCCGACAGTGAAACGACTTTCCGGTACTCACCTGTAACAAGAAAGTGAATGAAGTTGAATGGATCATATTTGACGACGGGCTGGGAGTTATTTTACACTACATTATGTTCGACTATCCATGGCGGGATCAAAGGTAGGTTATATTCGAGTAACCCGTTCCAGGTGAGGGTGAAAGAGCATTCTCGTTAGATTCATGATAATAAATCAATAATGAATTAAAAAAACAAATATAAGCCGAAATTTAAATTTCGAGAAAAAACTTGCAACTCAGAAGTATCTAATCTAGGAAAAAAAGCGCGAAGCAATTTCTCACACTAAGAAAAAGTGTCCGATGCAATTGCAAAATCGTCTACCGTGTTCTTTTATTTACATCGCCCGACCGCAACGGAAACTTTTTTCTTAGTCTGTAAACTTATATGAAGTTTTTTTTCGCTGTAAATTAACCACTTTTCAGTTGCGAGTTTGTATTTTTTTCAAAATCTTAATTAACCTTTTTTATGTTTTTCGTCGCGCTGTAACTTCTCGGGAAAAAATTGTTCCGTGATTCCGCTAACTACCTTCTCGTGCGTACTTTTTCCCGCAGAGCGCGACTAAAGTTTTCCCGTAACGTCATTGCAAAGAAAAGTTTTGATTATTCTGAAAATACGTACATAGCTACTTTTCGACAAATTTCAAAAATCGAACATATTCTTGTCATCGATTGTTGAAATATTTCGAATACTTTTTTATCGCTAATTGGTGCGAGGGTAGCAAAAAGAAAATGGAACGTATAACGACTGTTAAAGCGCCGCCGAAGCATGGTCCGTAGGCCGATATTGTCATACATATAAATTTCCACATTACTCAAAATACTCGTTAGAATGGCCTATATCGATGCAATATCCCATCATAAATGCATCGATAATATATCTATGCACGAAGATTATGAAGCCCCATCGCGCCACTAGAGCCGCTATCGAATGTATGCGGTTCACGCGCTCTCATAATTATAGATTTACGAGTGGTCGGGGAATAGTCGCGGTGTCTGAGGGCAGCGTTGCGCACCCTGTACCGGGGTGTCGCGCGTATATGCGCGGATGGGTACGTCGAGCATTTCGATATTGACAAACGTGCCAGTGGAGAAACACAGAGAGTGAAATCGGGCATTGGAACGCGAGCGCGGGCGTTACCAGCGATACGCGATATGGTATATAGTTATATATATCCGAGGTGTGCGGCGAACGTTTGCGCTTCGCTGCAACTGTCACGCGGCCATTCGGTCTCTCGGTCACGATCCTTGTGTATCAATAATTATTACATCAAATATACAATAGCCGAGCGATGGATACGGTGCTTCGGACGTTGGTAGAAGCCGTTGCGACGTCTATCCAGACGGTGCGGAAGAGAAATCGTGCGGGCCACCACGGCCGATCGCTCGCTCTTGCGAGAGAGGCTTCATACCTGCTGGTTGGTACGAGGCAGTAACGCAGCCGGTCAGCCAGGCCGTACTCTCGGGCGTGGCTATACCGTTTTGATGACCGGTACGAAACAACGCGAGGGCGCAACGGACAACCGGGCAGCGCCGGACCGAGAACGCTCGGTGGTTACGTGTCAGACGATTATTCGGCCAGGCACCGAATGGCAGACCGGGTGTCATTCGCGAATATCGTACAAATACGACGCGGTTATCGCATCATGTACGGTAATTGCGCATCGGTAAACCGGTGGGTCGCACAATCGCCGTTCGCGTGTGTATGAGAATTTACTCTGTTTCGGAATTATTATACGTATATGGGAATGTATTCATTTTATACGTGTAAATAGATATGTATATACATGTGAATAGTCAGACTATAGCTGCGATATCGACCCGGCACCGACCCCAATCTCGCTAATGTATCTATTTATGCTAAAATGCCGTAGAAAATTGATGTAATTTGGGCGGGTCGCTGTCGATGCTTTTAAATAATTGCGGTTCGCCGCTATTTTAGTGCCAATTGCTCAGCACCGGAGCGAAGGATTACATGTTTTGTTTACTCATTGAGAGGCTTTGTATTTATCGCGTTTCGAAATTTCAAAACATCAGGACTCAAGTACGTTTGGGTTTGATCAAGGAACTTTTTGAGCGCGGTGCCATTGAGCATTTTATTTAGCAGTGAAGGTGAAACTTCGCACGCAAATTAAGTGACCACCAAGGATGTTTGATCTTGAACTTAGCCCAAATAGATAAAGTTTTTTAGAAAAAATGAATTGTTTATGCTGGCTTTCGCTTGCACATTTGCTCAACTTTTTCGGCTACGCGTAATTAACATTAGAATTTCTTCATGTCAATGCGGTTTCATATTGTTGATGCACGATTTTGCAAACAGAAGAAAGCCGTCGTTAGTATAATTTTTTGTAGTTCGTTCAGCGAAATTATTTAACACTTCGCATATGACATATCGCAATCAGTCAATTTTCCGTTATCACGATCGTTTTCGGTGCGCTACCTGAAAAAATTGTTATATCAATGGGAATGCACAAATTCGATATCATCAAAATTCGTTTGTAATAACAGTTATGGCTTTTGATCTCCAGCGGTGTAAGATTGTGCCGTGAAGAATAACGAGATTCGATAACGGCTCGAACGAGATTCGTACGAGCGTCGGCACACAATCGCACCAAGTGCAGCCGTTGATGTTCCACGAGAGAAAATGGGAGGAACGAGAAGAGAGCCACACTGTGGCACACACGTCGTTTGGGCGCACGAGGCGCTATTGACGGAACGTTATCTTATACCGAAAGAGAGAGTACAAACGCCGTGATAGAGATTCAGGGGAACGGGTTATCTGGATTTCTCGGTTTTCTTATACGACTTCGGCAGCAACGAGAGCGGGAAGAGAGCGATTCTGGATGGCTCGTGACAATATTCTCGAGAAATCTACCAGTCGCAGCATATCAGAGTACGCAGTAGCGGCGAATCGGAATCGAGACTATCGAATGCAGCTTCCTCGCCGATTCGCCGCCCGCCCTTCCCACCACCCCTTCGCTCGATTCCTCAGTTTCTTCCCGGTAGAGCTTCGGTATCGAGCAGGTTACCTGCATGCACTCAGAAATGGGGATAACTCGCCGCTGCTCGTTGCAGCGCCGCTTCAAACATTGGTCGAAACGAGAAACCGGAAGTGCTTCCCTGGTACGATTGCTCCCTTTCGAGTTTCGACGAGGATCTCGTTTTCCCTTTCCGCCCTTGCGCACCTTTACGTTCCTCGACTTCGCCGTCGCGATAATACACGTGCTCGCCTCAGAATTCAAACCGGGCGAACGCCCTCGCGCTCGCGATCGCTGTTACCGTTACGCAATCTCGCCGGTGATCTTACTGACGTGTGGAACTTGCCTCGCGATACGAGAACATTGCAACGCCGAACAGTGAGGACTTGGTACTCACCGTGCGGCGCCGAATATCGAATTTCGACCATACTCGACGGTAATAAAAAAAATGATTTGAATCATAAAATTGTAACATACTTGACTCGAGGGGACTTGATTCGTGCGTCTACAAGAGTTTCGTGCCGGTCGGAACTTTCGTCAGGGATGTTACCATAAATAAGTGTGTTACACAGCATGTACGAGAGTTCGAGGTGTGTTGCATGCCATGCGTGCGACGAAACTCGTAAATCACGTATAAAAGCGACACACTTAAATCGGGTCAGAGAGAGGATAGAACGCGCAGGCGAGAAAGGTTTATCACTCGTATTAGCATAAACGCCAGGGAACCTTTTCACCGTCGAACTCTCTCTATCGTTGTAATATGAAGAGCGCGAAAAAAAAAAGAACGGAAAAAAAATTTCTCATCGTGTTACACAGTAGCCCGAGTCGCGTGTCATTCTAACTCGTTTACGAACGCGTTACAATGGAAAATATAATATTTGCTAATTTATTTAATTATACGTTTTATCATGACCTTAACCCTGAATAAATGTGTGCGCAAGTGGTATGAATCGCTTGATTTTTACAGAGTCGTTCACCCCTCTCGTGAGGCGGTTGAGGCGACTAAACATTTTTTCAAATCGATAAAAAAATCCAATTGTTCGAAACGAACGACTGCACGCATTTTCGTTCTCGACGGCGCATTCTCTTCGTAATGAACTAAGTTACAGAAGAAGTAAAGGATTGCTTGATTCGATGCAAAAAGCATTTACCGTGAGCCTTCGAATGACTGATAATGAGACGAAATGTGAAAAAAAATTGGATCATTCGACTCTGCGTACACATATATGATATCTAGCGTGCGATATTCGCGTCGTCATCTGCCGATTAAATTAACATTAATTTACATCGCAAATTTGCCCTTAAATCCTTTCCCTTGCGCCACCGAGTTGTGGGCCTTTCTCCCGTTCTCTCCGCGAGCGCATGGCATTACGTTAAAATTTCAGGTCAATCGTTAAGATATCGGCTCGATCTCGATGGAGCTTATGCCAGTGAAGGATTTACATTGTACAGCATTTTGCGGTGTACCGTGCGCGGTTAAGGGGCAAAATTGGAGAGTCAGTTGAAACAAGCACGAAGAGAATCTGTCGATCGGGAGATATTACTCGCGGGACTTCGTGTTTTGTTGCCAAGCCTCACGGCCACGTTCGTGCGATATTTCGCTCAGAAGTCCATATATCTCGGCTCACGTACAGTACACTGACCCAATCGTTCCCTCTCGAAGCTCGAAGCGCACTTGTCACCGCGTAACCCGAGTTATTTGTAACGCAACAATAGCGCGCGAAGAGACAGCCTATAGCCGGAGGTTTATACGATCGCGCCAGAGACGAGAAACCGAGCGGAGAATACACGTTTCTGAAACTACTGAATCCCAGTGTATGCCCCGATAATAGCTGAACTGTGTTCACTCAATCCATATCCCTCCCGGTAGGGCTCTTCAGCCGCGATTAATATGCAAACTGTCCAGAAGCGACAAGTTCCCGCGCGCTCCGACAGTGTATACGATACAAATAGCGCAGCGCCATGAAGGACGGGTCATTCGTCCCAAATTTCTCGAATGTCCATCGGAAGATAAAAATTGAAAATATCCCATCGACGAAATGAAAAAAAACAGTCGATACAATAAAAACAATCGAAAAATATGAGAAAACTGCGATGCATATTGGACTCTCGGGAATATGTATACATATGTATGGCAAGTTTAATTGTTACGAGGAAAAAAATAAACGATGACTTTTTCCCTTTTTTTTTCACTCTCGTTTCGAGCATACGGCTCATTCCCTGATAGGTTTAATGGAAGATATTGTTTCGAAGCGAGTCACATCCGTCTATACAGTCAAACTTTTACGTGAGAGACCGATAGACAATTTATGAAAAAATTAAACCTATTAAAAAAAAAACCTGAAGCTTTGTATCGACATCGAGATCCAGGGAGATGGATTTGAGGGGTGGAAAGGGATAGCGAATGCCAAGGTGCATCAGAGCTATCGTGTTTTACCTTTGTATTTGGATACGAAAAAAAACGTGCGCAGCGAGGCTGTATGCGGAAAAAAATGTGTATATAGTTCTCGATACATATCGGAGTGTTCAGACTCCACAACACGTACATACGCCGTGACAACGGTGATTGTAGTGAAATTGACTACAATCGTCAGTCCTGCGGCGATCCATTTTTTGCCATGTTGAAATAACGCGGGCCGAAGGCGCGGAAGAGAAAAAAACGGGAGGGGGACTCGAGAAAAGCACAGAGAAGCGACTCAATGCCGAAAGTCTATAGCAACAACGAAGAACAAAACCCACCTGGCCTGCAGACGTTTCGCGCAAGCCGCCCTGCCGCGCGTGATTATCCGACCTAGATTTCCGATCACGAAACTCCTTTTTGCACGAGAACGAAGAAGCAGTGCCCGAGCGATGGGATATAAAGGCACATCAATTTATACGCGAAACGTCGAAACACGCCCCGTGATCGAATCCGCGCTACGCCACGGCCGCTCAACGAGGAACGCACGTGCAACGGCGAAATGAAAAATGAAATGAAACGAAATATAAACGAGAGTTTCATGTATATATATATGTCACGATGGGGATGGATAAAGTCAAAACGAAATAATAGAACTTTTTTGGTCAATCAACGACGGCACAGAGAGGATCAATGAACTCTGCCACTTTTCGATGGTTAAAAGTTGCCGATTGAAAATTACGATGAACTCGTATTATCTTTGTTCCCCACAATATCTGATAAATATGATTATTCATGTTGGACTATATTAAAATACTCTAAACGCCCAAATAAAATTAAAAAATACAATATAAATGAGATGACGATAAGGTAAAGAGAACCTTGTGCATTGCTTCTTTATCATTTTCTACCTTTCTCAAAGCTCTCTTTATGGGAAAGTCTGGTAATCGATTTCAGCTTCATCCTAAAGGGAGCTTCGGACAGTAAAAAATAATAAGGAAGCTTTGTCTGTGGTTCTACCTTGCAAATTTGTTTAAGGTTAAACTTGTTTGTATCAGAAAATCTCGGCACATATCTCGGAATTTTGACAAATTACAACAAACATAAAATATTACAACAATAAACTTGCGTTTAACCGACGAGTGCATCGAAATGATCAATAAACTTCTAAATTTCAATCAGGGTTAGAAACTGGTCGATGACAAATTGTGAAAAAAATATTATTTACTCAGTTCACATAACATAGTCGTGAATACGGTGGCATATTCGCGCGTATTAAAATATTGCTGTGTACCGCGTAGCATTGAGAACATATGGCTCAAGCATATCACTGATCAAAGTCTGACGTCATCGGGAGGGATGTAATCTCGATATTTCCTATCGTAGACATCGCAGGGTGGAGTATGTGTAGTCCAATATCTCTTCATCTCTCGATATTCCCGAACTATACGTATGCCCCGCCGATATATCGAACAGTCGATGTTCGGTTGACGTTCATTCCAAACATTGCATACGGGCATGTGCCGATACACAATACCGGCTTTCCCTCATCGACTTCCTCGTCGGGGCCCGGAGAGAGGAAACGTTTCGTGCATCTCGCGGATATCCTTGAAAATCAATTACGCAAAGCCCGAACGTACGTATCCTAATGTGGTGCATGTATGTCGACGATTTTCACGTATTACGGATAACAATGAGATATAGTATATGCCCTGGGCTTTATGTACATGCGTCCCAGCGGCGCAGTCTACTAATTCCAACGTCGTCACTATACGTTATCCGTGCCGAATCGTCCTAAATCCTGCGAAGCTCTATCAGCCTTCATGTCCCGTCGACATTCGTCTCGACGTCGTTATCACTCACAATGCAGTTACTGAAAATTCGTCGTGCAAACTGTCGTCACACCGACGAGTCAGGTACAGAGAAAGAGTTTCAAGAAATGCAATCAATTTTATAAATGACTCGTGTTAATTGTATTCGTTCGTCTTTGTAAAATTCGCCACGGATTCTCTTTATCGCCGATGCCACAAGTGGGATCAAGACGAAAGAGAAGTATGGGATTTTGAGTGAAACTACGATGAGACGAGGATATAAAGGGGATTTGAGAACGTTATACCCCGCGGATACTTGGCTCGTATAAGGAGATAGATAAGAGGCTCGACCGACTCAACTCTCGAAATCTCGTTGGCGAAACAGATAAAAAAATTGAATGCGTTTTATGGGAAAGTTTAGTGAGGATAGGTAAGCTCCTATGGATGGTCGTATACCCGGCCTGGTCAGCGTTATCGGTTTCGCTTCTCATTCTTCCGTCCTTCCCTTCGATATTTCTTCCTACCCCCCCACACACACACACTGTCTCTTCTGTCTTTTACTCTTGGCTCCTTCATCCGCGGCTGTTCTTTTTCCTATTCTTTATCCGCTGCTTTCCTCGCGAGATTAGGCATAAAGATGATAAAGTTTGCGTCCGCCCGTATGTCCTTTTTTTTATCGCCGATAAAATCGCCGATGCTAACCCCCTCCACGGCCTCGTCGCTCGGCTTCACCGTACGTCGAGAGAGTGTCGAGTGTGTACGGAATTCGATATTTTATTGTGACACGAAGCGAGGAAAAATTCCGCGAGAGCCGGCGCGGCAGAACGAGAGTTGAAGAAAAGCGGAGAAAGGATTGGAGTAGAACCGAAACAACTATATGTATAGCCGTGGTGACTCCGCGGATATCTTCAATGTTGACCGTTCAACGTTGCAAAATCGTAGTGAATCGGCCAGAGCTGTGAGCGCTCGGATAGATAAAAAAAAAACACAGATAAAAAAATTCCGAGCGCTATTATCCTCTATGGCGATGCCAGATAGAACTGCTGGCCACGACGAGCATCGAGGATCCAGAAACCATTTCACCCAATACTCGGGCCGATAACCCGCACGCTCGCTCAATCTATATACGCGTATAGATACGTATAGACACGCGCAGATACATATCTATGTATGTGTAACAGGAGCCATCCAGCGCGACTGGTTGAACTCGTTGACACGAATATTCGCGTACGTTCGTACCTCCCGATTAAGCAAGAACGACCCCTAATGACTCTCTTCTTTCCGAATGTACGAATCTGCCATTAGAAAAGATGAGTGAAATAGACCTACATATTTTTTTTCGTAATTACTTCCGAATGTGGGTTACTCAGGCAAAAAAAAATATTTCCGAGGACTGCTTTGACGTACCGTACGATTTCGTTTTACAGCGTCGTTTATCCTCTCGGTAGTAATATGCAAGAGAATCCGCGCCTTAACTGTCACCTACTGTTGCGTGAGTTGTTTTTTATGTCTCGATTTTATGATTTTTCGGTGATGTGTCGTTAGTGTGGTGTAGTATGCGTGTGTGTGTGGTACCCGTTGTTCGACAGTATTCCAAGGCTCAGAAAATGATGGTCCGTTAGTAGTCAAAGTTGACATTTCGCAAGAAAAGCATAAAAAATGATACCTCCTTATCCGATAGAATTCTTTATATAATCAGCTCTTATATGCCGGAGTATAAGAATACACGAGACAACAAAAAAGGTTGAGAGAAAAATAGAGGGGTAGCGAATAAAACGTAAGAAAAAGAGTCGGTTATACGCGTCCGAATACCTTCGAAGGTGGTGGAGGGGGAAAGAGCGGTTAGTGGATGTAGACGCGAGAGCGAGGTTTCTCCGGCGAGAGTCGGGCAAGAGAGTCGGTGCACCGCACCTACGGGGCTATACTACTCGGAAAGTACAGTGGCAGTAATGGCCTACTAAATCACATTATATTGTTTCTTGAGGGAGGTTTCGAGGGGGAGAGGGGAGAGCGAGCGGAGGAGAGAGAACGGGTTCGCTTGCTTCGAGGAAGGCGTGGCGAGAGTCCGAGCAAAAGTAAGGGGTCGTTGGTAACGCGTTCTCCGTGAAGCGGCGACTGGTAGCAGCAGAGCCAGAAGGCGAGAAGGGTAGCGTAGTGGTAGTTCGAAGCGGTAGAAGTTGCTGCCCGCTGTATACACATACAGTGATAATAAGTACAGTGGAAACGGGCGATGTTACAGTGGTATCGGGGGCAACGGGTTGGGCGCGAGAAATGGTAGCAGACACGGATATACCAACAACAGTGAGGAATTCTTACGACGCACGGTAACACACAAGTATTATCGCCACTGCACTGCGAGAGAACCGGAAGCAGCTGGAGATATCGTAGTGTGTATCCCGAGCGCAGGGAAGAGGATAGCCAGAAGCTCTCTGCTTAATGCTCCACCTTCAACCGTTTTCTTTGGATATTTCGAGCGTTACCCCGTTTTCCCGGTTAGCCACCATTGTCGCTTGTGTTGCGGTTGACAGTGGCATTAGACAACTTTTTATCATTGTATAACGGTGTGAAGAAAGTCGCGCGAAACGGAGAATCGGTAAGGGCGAGAAGCCTGAGTTGAATGAGCATGGGCCATCTCGATCTTCCTTGACTCGCGACAGAAAACAATGGAAAAAAAATCGTCGTTCAACCCCTCTGCCGCAGTCATCGAGGGGTCGTATCCGAGATTTTATGGGGGTTCATAGTCAAGATAAATTCTGGCGACGGTGGGAAAAGAGAGAATTATTTCTCAAGGAGTCTAGCAGCCACAAAACACACGGTGGTTGCTGCGAACCGTTTTGTCTGCTTTACGTTGACCATAACCACTGCTTGCGCGAGCAGTGACTGATGAATTCTGACCAAAGCGCGGCATTTTCACTGACGGGAATTTGTTACTCGGGGCACTAACTCTTTCTCTTCCCTAATTGCATATTACCAGCTTCTTGAAAAATCAATTTTTAAAGAGAAACCGTTTACACCGCGCGCGGCAAGAACCGGCATTGTCAGACTAAGTACAGACATTTTTACTTACCATTTCTTGCGATATTCCAGTAAAACGTACCGTTTTAACTCTCAAACTCGACTGGAATGTCACTCTTTATGAAAATATGTATATTTGTCTGTGTAGGCGCCGTCGACAGCGGTATTGAGAAAAAAATGTAAGCGAAGGAAAAACATTCGTTTTCATTCCTCCCGAGCGTTCCGTCTGTTCGTTGCGATATAAAAGGGTGAGGCAGACTCGATGGGGACCGCGGCAAACGACGAAAAAAAAAAGAACATATATATACATGAGGGTGCTTTGGCCAAGAGAAGGCAAGGCGATGAATCCGTCTGGGCGAGGCGGAGTATTCATAAACGTTTGCCTCGACGACGAAGACTCGTTGCGCCTCTATATGCGTTGGATAGCTTTGTCAACAGCGGAGTAGTTTGATACCTAGGGGGGGCTCTGAAGAGCGGTAAACAGATTACAAAGACGGAGAAACCTGGGCAATGGTGACGACCGAGAGGGATACGACTGATGTTCGTGCGGGACCCTCGAGGGGTTGCGTAGCTCCGAGTCGCGGGATAGTCGAGAGGGTCGATGTTGAAAAGCGATCGAGCGAGTGATAGACAGTAGACAATAAACAGGATCGAGCACACTTGATGCAAAGATTCTGTTACTACAATATAACCGAATTATGACGATACAATAATGGCACAGCGACTCGATTGTGACAACTGATTTTGTCAGTGCGATTTCAAAGGCTGATGGAATAAGCGGCGAAGTGTGTTTGCCATTAAAACAGATCTCGATTGCCTTAGGAGCTTTCATTTACTGCAGCAATAGATTCCGTCGTCCGTTACGTCTGACGAACCGTTAGACGAGGCTGAGTAGAGCGATGCACATTACCTTGGCGAAATTTAGAGTAAAATCGTAAATTCATGGTAAATTGCCGAAGTCAACTCTAACGCGAGCAAACAGCACATACGTATACAATTTGCTTCTCGTCTCTATTCCTCTTTTGCTATTCCGCCGCAAGGCCCTACGGCATTTACCATTCGTCTATCCACGTGTATTACATCAGGTTACAACGTCGCATGACATCCTTCATTTCACCGGAAATAACTTTGGTTCGTTTTATACGATGAGTAAGCGCGTTACAAGCGTCGCTGGTACCACTTCACGAAACGACTCTACTCTTTGAGTTTGCTCAGTCACTGTGAAGTCTCGTGTATACCACTTTACCTTATTCTCGACGATTTATTTTTCCTCCGTTTCAATTTGCTTCGTTTTCCGTTGGTGAAAAAGAAAAAATTTCAATGGAAACGCCGGTGCCCTCTCATTGTTCGACATTAAGCCCCTTGAGACTGCGATATGTTTTTTTTTTGTCGCAACAGAAAATGACTGTTCAAAAGGTTTGGAAGAGACACCCGAGTAATTCATAAAGTCGAATAGTAAGTGTCTCGAGAAGCTGTTACTTTATAAACTCCTGTGGAGTCTTTTATCCACCAAAGTCCGAATGATGGACGAGCGGAGTGTGTGCAAACGTCAAGTGTGTCCTGGCCCGCTGTTCGCTTTTCACTGTATATATACTGCCACGGAGCGATGGAAAGCAGTAAATTGCTCATGGAGTTTGAAGCGACTCGCTGTATCTCGAGCGGTTCGTGGCCAGTAGTTTGTTCAACTATAGCCACGTACTTGGTGTGCGGCTGCTTCCACGAAGCTTCGGTAACCGAAGAAGGAAGGTATCTAGGAAATGAAAGCTGGGCGCTCAGTTGCAGGAGCGAGCAAATACGATTGAGTCACTATCGCGTCTTGTGAGAGCCCCTGCGAGAACCGCAAAGGCTTTCCGGCCGCATTCTCCAGGGGACTTGCTCCGATCGTATCGAGTAGTCGGCAAGTAGTCGAGGTCCGCGATGGTCCAACATCGGGACCACGTAGTGAACTGCGAACTCGCCAATAAGTTTCGAACCGGCAAAGGCAAAGATCCTTGCGGGAACTCGGGAGTCATTACACATTGACAACCGCAACAAATGCACATCAATACCGTTAGCTTGTCGTCCCAGCATTTCGAAGGGAGACTGAATCCCCGTTCGTTCGAATCTCGAGAATGCACTTGCCATTGCAATAAAAAGCCAACCGATTCGTCATGAAGGCTTAAATTAATTAATTGCTTCGACATCCTTCATCTGGAGCAGAGATATTGCGCGGATGGACCGATGCTCGCCTATGACAGTATAACGATTCACGATCGCCTCAGAACGCGTGCGATTCATCATCGCTCTGTATATATAAGTTATCAACGCGTGCAGAAGCTACGTATGCATTTGATCGACGAACCGGGTCGCATGCGTGACCGGCTTAATAGCAATATTGGCTGCTCCCGCTGCGCGTTAACTGTATGTTCATCCTCCCCTCTGAATATCCTCCCTTCCGACCCTCGTACAAGCACCGTATCACGCTAGTAAACACCCTTTACCTTGTAATTACATCCCTGGCTATTGGTATACACTACAGTACTGAGGGATTCCTGATCGGTATAGGTCAAGGGAGGCGAGAGTGAAACAGAGGGACACCGAACAGTCGGAGTGTGCAGAGCACAGAGTTTCGTCTCTTGTCCCACTTGGCAGGATGCTTCCTACTTCTCCCCCGGCCCCTCCAAGCCACGGATTTACCCTATACCAGCCGCGACATAATTTACCCAAATAGCCGGATAGGCGTGGCCGAATACCAAAACCGGTTCCTCTCACTCGCGTATTAAACATGCTCGGAGTGTGCGGTAGGTATCCGCCACGCGCAATTTCATCGGACCGCACGAACGCGCTCAGTAGCAGCAACAGCAGTAGCGACCAAACCCCGTCTCGTCCATCGCCAAGCTCGCAACTAGCTTCCTCGTTCCCCCGGCTATTCTCGGCACAGCTCTATCGGGGTTCAGAGACCGCGATACGCAGTAGTTACGGCTGTACCATAGTGTGGCATAACGTACGCGAGTATCCTGAACCCTCGTTCGCCTCCCCTCCCAGCCCCTCGACGATACGTGACGTACGTGCGTGCAAGTATAAACCGAGAGTGTATGCCGCGCGATCGGTTCCGCGCGAACGAGAACCGAGTCGACCAGCACGATCTCCTGTTATGTATTATGTACTACATATATAACGTCCATTTGGGAACTCGTTGGGCCGAAGCCAGGGAACGGAGATAACAAATAAGTACTAAACAATAGAGTATGATGAACATTCTAATATTATTTTCGAGACATAACGATTTAAACGAATGTAGGGGAGAGCGGGGCAGAACAGCATACCGGGGCAAAATGGTATTCACGCACAATGGGACCAGGGCAGAAGGGTATTAGGGCAAAATGGGACAGCAAAAAGGTCTACTTCGATGGGACTTTCTCTTGTCCTATTTTGCCCTAATTCTATCATACGGGGGACTTTATTTGACCATTTCGGACCATTTTGCCCCGGCATGCCATTTTGCCTCGCTCTTCCCTAACGCAAAATAATCGAAAATTCGATATATATCACGTGAGACTTACAGACGAATTGCGAATGGTTCCTGACTTGACATTTGATTTTCGATATAAACGCACTTCAGGGCAATAACATCACCGACAAAGCGCGCGCCTTCGTGGACGATACGTCATTCAACGTGAGAAGAAGTTTATCGAGCGCAAGCGAAGCGAGCGCGTTGATTCTAGTAACTTAAAGAAAATGCTAAGAACATTAATGTCGCATAAAAATGATGCCAAAAGGTAGTTAACAAATTGGTTAAGAAAAAAATGTTCAAAAAATCATTCGGTAGACCAAGTTTTTTTTCGCAGGAATTGATCTGTTAATATCTCTGAATAGACAAGGATTTTATTAGAATTTCCTATTCTAATGGACAATATTCGAAATTCGCTCGAAACCTCACTTTTAGCTGGGTTAAGCATTCTCCTCAACTAACTTATCCATAAGCCATCGTGAGCTGTTTAGCCGTAAGAGTTGTCTCTTTCATCGAAGTTGACGTAAACTTGATTTTGTAATATTGTACATTTAGGAGCGCCGGTCCATGATCTTTTGTCGCGAGGGGGGGTATCGGAAAATTTAGTGCAGTTGTTTGGAATCGAATACTCGTTTTTTTCTCGTTTGTCTCTCGTCACGGGCGATTTAACCAGGGGGGGGGGGGGGGGGTGGTTGCTCGCGGTGTATCGTTTAACCCACCCTTCCCGATAGGAACGCACCAACGACGAGAGAAACGTGACGACGCGTCGGTTCCGCACGATCAACGAAGAGTGAGCGTATATACAGAGGCGTATGAAAGGGAGAGTTTGAATTGCAAAAATACACGCGTCTCCGTGAGATATACGCACGGATTTGTCGTCGAAGAGGGAAGGAGAGGATACCGACGAATCGAGTAGAAAAGCGAAAGAGTAGGAAAGCTCAATGCCGAGTTCGAGTGCACGGAATTCTCGGTGGACGCATTGTTCGGTCGTTAAGCAACAAAAACAATGATAATGTCGATCGGCAAGCCAACGTTTACTCAGAGTACATCGATTTGCGCGACGCGGCTGCGAATACCCGCCGGCTGTCCGGTACTCTGTCGTTGTATTGTCGTTTCCGATACTCCGCCGCGAAAAGAAAAACATGTCGCGTGCCCTTTGGAACAACACACAGCGCGAGGCTATCGACTGATTCTGTTTTTCTTTCCAAGCTTCCGTAGCCGATGTGAACTGCGATTCGAGGATTTATTCTTTATAACTCGACAAACGATAACGTAATACGAAATTCAAGAGTGAACAAAGCTCACGGGGAAGGGGGGAGGGGGCGGAGGTGCGAGATGAGAGATGAGAATTTTCGGGGCGTTCGACCTCGGCTGATCTCTGGCTCGGCTCGCGAAGCACGTAGTGTCGCATTCCGGGTATGACCTACATATGGCCCGCACTACTCTTTCCAATCCTTCTATCTGTGCCTGAAACTTCCTCATTCCCTCATGTTTCCACACTCTTTGCTACCCAAGCTTCCGCCACGATTGCCAGGCACACGAGACGTTTTCCCCGAGTCAATACGAAGGGATACGAAGATACATCGAACAAAAGAAGAAAAAAACAACAAGTATACCGAAAAGAAGAATATGAAAAAGATAGGATAGATTGAACGTCGATCAAAGAGAACGAATAGCGAGATATAAAAGAGATAAGGGCGGGCAATGCCAGAAGTCTATATATATACGTGTATTTGGAGATGCGTTTAATACCATGGACCTGTTGGAACGAAACGATCTTTCGATGCGCACGAGTTGCACCAAAGAGGCAGCCCAGAGCCAAAAGGGAGACAACGATATAAGAGTCGCCTTCGCCGTCGTCTCTCGTACGTTATTCTCAGACCAGTGTGGCGGTATCCTCCGCTGCCTCTCCTAATGCGGCAACTTTCGTCCCGTTCGACTTCCCTCACCCCTTCGGCCTTCTTTGTCCACCCTCTCTGGTCGACATCTCCTTTTCTATCTCATTTCTGCTTTCGCGAGTAGCGCCGAGCGAGAGAGCCGGCTCAAACACTCCGTTATTTGCGAGAGACCGGTGGGGTATGTGCTACGAGGTTAGGAGAAAGAAGAGCCTGGGTTTGCCGAGGGTGAGTAGAGAGGAAGATCTTTATCCTCGGTTATACGCCGTCACCGACGGAGGAGGGCATATCTCTTTCTCGCTCTTTCGTCGAGCGAACGTCGTCGACGGGCCACCGCATTCTCGCGGCGAGGGATTCCAACGATCTTCTCGCAACCCTCCCGCAAGCATAGATAGCCTTATCGGCCTTATCTCCCTCACTAGGGCTCCCTCACTCGCCTCTATCTATTTCTACTTTCCCTTCTCACTTTTCCTATCCCATCCTATCGTTCTCTCTGTCGGTAGGTTCTCTTATAGCGATCTCAACGCGATCTACCGACGCGTCACACCTCGTGAAAGAAAAACTATCTTCTCCGCGGCGTCCCGTACTCGAGATTCTTGATCTAAAGACAACATTTTTTTCCCCAACCTACGCAAACGTTTAAGATCCGCAATGATCGCTTCAGGCGAAAACGGTAATGACGCATCGATCATGAACTTGAAATTGAAGATACGCGTCTGGAAATACATTATTTATCCTGAAATTGATGAAGAGTATCGAAACAGAATCAATTGCGCGTTCAGCACTGCCGCGTAACCGAGTAACAAGTCCGAGGAGCGCCGGAAATTTCATCGTTTATCCCACTTTTCCTGCGGCTACAATTTCAACAAAGCTTGGCACTGTCGACGCTCACGTTTTTTTTCCGGTTTCTCGTTTTTTTTTTCAACCACCCCCAAGCGCGAAGAGAACGAGAGTCGAGTGCCGGTGTTCTGTTCTCTATCCGGAACAGCGATGCTCGAGTACTCCCCGATGACCGAGTCGAATCGATGATGGAAAAAGTTTCGCAGATTCTCGTGATGTATCACTCAGTTTGTCTGTGCTACATTGTATGTGTCTTCATCGTCTGGGATTTATCCATCGCTTTCTTGCTCGCCCCTCTCCATATCCTCACTTTCCAATAATTTTTTCGTTTTTCCTTTTTTTTTTTTGGAATCCACCTGCTTCATCCGAACTTCCTCTCTCGTTCTTCCAACGAACACATTGCCTATTCTCTCGAATTTTTCTTCTGCCTCAAACTCCCGAACCACCGACTTGTTTTCTCGCGTACCTGCGAGCACGTATGCCCTGTATTTTATCGCGCACACATTCATTCACACGAGAGAACCTTCACCGCGTCTGGGTTGGATACACATCTTTTTTTACACCGATGTACAAGTTACTTTCCTCGCCGGTGTATATTCCTATAGTGTAGAAACGCAATGCAGAAGTAGGTTCGGTGAAGCTTCTCCACATTGTCTCGACAGTGTATATTCCACGGAGAAAGACTCGCGCGTTAGACGCGAGTGTGAGTTTTGGTGAAAACTCTGTCTAGTACATTCCAATCTTCATATGTCACGACGTGATACGTCTGTGATTGTGGGCCCCATGTATAAAATAAACCATGTACGTGTATGATACGCGTGTAAAATGGAGTCTGTGTAAAATGAACATATTAATCCTCGGCGCTTCGATAATCGATATGGAAACTCGAAGCTACGAACTCGTCTTCGGTTTCTTGTTATTTTCACAATAAATATGCCCTTGACTATTTAATAACTGCTGAAATCTGGATATGCTGTCAATCATCCGAGCTTTGGCAGTTTCATTTAACTATAAGTAGTAGATCAATAAGATCGTTGTGAGTGACATATGACGGTATTTCATTCCACAGACATTTTTGATCGAAGATTCTTAAACAGCCTTACATACGTTTTAGTTATACAGTACTTATACGAATAGGTTCACTGTAAGTGTGTATGTATGTAACTATACATGTATATGTACAGACTATCGTTAAAATACGTCGTCCTCGACGTACATGAAATCGAGTCAGTTTCCTCCAGAAACTTCCAGAGACATTACTGTCACCGAGAAGCGGTTATTTCGTGAGCCTTCGCCGCTGGTGGCTATGAGAAGACTGCTTCGGCATTTTGACTGCTAGACGAGGAAACGCTCGGTCGGAAGAAGAAAGGCCACGATGGAGAGGGCAACGCGAACACGAACGATAAGGTAAATTCAACGAAACTGTCGTAACCACACGACTGTATCCACCGGTAGGGGCATAGACCGGCATGAAGAACTTTAACAATTATATTTAATACGATCCGGCGGTATTTCAACGTTCCGTCGTGCCGCGAAGGGGAGGTTGGGGTGCCGGAGTCGATGCAGAGAACGGTACGTTCCCTCGGGTTTGCGCTTTTCGTTGTAACGAACCGGCGCGGATGTACGCAAACTCCTGTCGTATATAAACGAACCTTCGAAACTCCTAGCTCTGCCGTTCCGACAGCTTCGACAGGGCACGAACTCGCGTGTGATAGAGCGAGATGCGAAAAATGCCAATAGGTACTCGCATTGCGAGAGAGCAACTGCATCAACAGGGGAACTCGAGAATACGAACGGAAATTCACTCCTACGTCGAATTCTCGCGCCATTGTCATTCTCCGTGTGTTCTCTCTCCTTTTTTTAAATTTTTTTTTCGTATTCGTTACCATTCATCCTTTCGTTTACTCTTCTCGCTCCACTTAATCGCTAACATCAATGACTCTACGTGCCGACCTGCGTACAGCGGAGTCTAATCAAATTTAATAACTTTTGTGCTCTCACCCACCCAGCGTTCTCTATTATCCCGTGAGTGCCAAGCTCCTCCTCTCGCCTGTCTGTTCTAACGCTTTGGCCTCGGCTTTCTCTCACGGCTTCTCAATTTCGTTGCTGCAGTACTCTCCATACCGACGTTACTGCTTCATTCACCCCTTCGGGTCCTTACCTACCACGTACTATTACTTCTGTTTTTTTTCTTCTTTTTCTATTCGTCTCCGGTAGTTTTTCACGCTCCACACCGCCAGACGAGCGACACGCTGGCGAGCAACGTTATAAACTTGCGTCTCCACCAGCCGAGCCACTGAGTACCGCAGATTTATGACGGGGACATGCCAGTCCGTCGAAACGACCCGATCATTTGGCGACTCCATTTCGGAGCCCTCGAGAGCCCCGCGGCGCAACTTCTTTTTACGCGAATCTCGCATCTCCTTCTATTGTTCCTCTTCTTCTCCTTCTTTTCTTTCTCTCCTCCATTATCCCAGTCCCGGCACCGCGATCTCTTCGCACTCGGTGGCATTTTATACATTCGTCGCCACACTCGAGTAGTGTGTCTCCAATTCGCCCCGATTCTCCGTGTATCAGAGAACTTTGGGATTCAACGGGGGAGAATGCGTCGAGCGGAATTGGAAGAATTTTTAGCACCCTCCGCGCGAAACTCCGTTTTTTTTACACAGAATACCGGAATCGGGCATAAGTTACAAGCTTTACGACCGCCTCTCCTTCCGTTTTCCACGGCACTTTTTGATACCAACTGTTCTCGCGCACTGCGGTGACTCGAACGTTAATTTTAATGACGCTTCGAGTTTACGAGCTTCGAAACGATCTTGAGAAAAAAAAAAAAATGCGAGGGCGTTGTTGGGATTTTATTAGACTGACACGTGTCTTTTCAATGTTATCTGGAATAGGGATCCTGGAGGGACGACTTAAGTACACATTGAAAAATAAGGCAAATTAAATTTACACGTTGCTTCCTCATCTCGCTTTTAATGTCGTTTGCAAAGCTTCTCTATGAGAAAGTCACATAATCATATTCAGCTCTCTCATAGAAGAACCTTTGTAACACGCCGTTAAAAACAAAATAAAAGACTAATGTGCAAATTTAGTTTGCATAATTTTTTTATGATCCTATCTATTTGAAAATGACCTAAACAGACGTTTTTATAGAAATAGACATTTTCGTCGAAATATAAAACAGTGTAAAACGTGAAGACTTGCCTCGAAGATATTATTTTTTGCTAAAGTATGAAAAAACACTGAATTGCATAAAGTTTAAATGGCGCAAGCAATTCTCTTTATATTGAATGTCAATCATCGGATAGGAAAGAACCATAAAACGGCGTAAAATCTCGGCAAAGATTCAAGTCCGCTTGCGATGTTACATCGAGGAAATAAAGAAGAATCTCGATATTAGCGATAATAACGCTCGTACTTTTTATCATTTCTCTTGTCGTGACCCGCTCAGCGATCTTGGAGATGAAGTCGTTGCCATTGAAACGAAAGATTCTTTTATACTATCGTAGAGCGACGACTACCGGCGAGCCGGGTGATACCAGAAGGGAAGGAAGAAGAAAAAGTTCTCTTTTTTTTCTGGGACACGATCGTTGCAGCGGGGCACGAACGGACACGTTGTCCCCGAGGGAGAAACTACACCTTTCCCGAGGGACCCAAAGCCGACCGAGTGAGCGAACTGTAAAGAGGGAGAAGAAGGGCGGAGAGAGAGAGAAACATATGGCGGAAAGGGAGGGGAGTCGGAAAGTAGAAACTTTTTCCACTCGTCGACTTTAGTGAGGGCGGGTAGCAACGGAGCCAGAGGAGAGTCCGCGTTCGACTCTGGGTCCACTTCGAGAGTAGCCCGTAGAGCAGAGAAGTGCCTAGTACAGAAAGTGAGCTAGTATAGCTTTTGGCTGATGCCAGCGACGCAAAGTCCGCAGGATAGAGAAACGTTACTTCGGGTTTAATCGTATCGATGTTCGCGAACACGGTAATTGGAGGGTGTGGGACTTCCGAAGAAAACGCTGTATACGGAGTAGTCGCTGTATCCGAGTTTCGACGTCTACTTGCTGTGCCATTCGTGCCTTGTACGATTCTACCTGTATATTTGGTTCTACGGGGACAAAACGGACCCAGAAAAATAACGACACTATGCAAAAGTGCAAACACAAAAATCATAAGTCGATATATATTGAAGATACATCTTTATATATTTGTCATGTTCAAAACTTTTGTATTTTATATAAATCTTGTATATATCTGCGGAATATATGTCTTTAAAGAAATATGTTGAACGAATAGAATTTCTATGAATATATTTAAAAATGGTATATAAATGATATACTTCGGAATAAAAATTGCCACAACTTTCATATATTTCAGTATGTGGTTTATTTTCATGGAGGGCAAGCTTCCGGAAGAATTCTCTTCTATTAACAGAAATTCGAGTCGTTGAAATATTTTCATTCCAAAACAATAAAGTACGAGGTATTCGATTTACTCTAGAATTACGCGTTGCACTGGACCGTTTTGCCCCGTAGTTCACCAGCTCGTTTCGTTTTTCGGATTTTCACCCTCCGCACTTCGTGCCATTCTTTCTCGAATGTTGGCGAACCGAAGGGAGCAGACTCGTATCCGGCAGGGAAGTGGAAAACGAAGGGATGGAACGAACGAAATTCGAGACGATAATCAACCGGACTCTCTCTCCCTTTTTCTCGCTCGCTCGCAGTATCGTTGGAATTCCAATTATACGAAAGAACAGAGAAAGGCCGAGATACCTTCGTTAAACCGAGAGTTTCAACGTTTGTACAATCTCGTTGGTTCTCACGAAGTGTTATACCATTCCGCGAAGAATTCCTCTCGTCGATGGCTTCTAAAAACGGTATATTCATTTTCTTTTTTAATTACATATTTTTTTACCCTCGAGGATCATTCCCTTACTTCGAGTATGATGACCGCGTTACCATGGCGATCCGACAAAGCAACAATATTACTCGAACCTCATTATCATTCTTTCGTTTCTTCACAAAACGCTCGTTTTTTTTCTGGGAACTAAGTCATTCCCCAGCAATCATGCGAGTCATTTTCTTCCCTCCACGCATCATCATTTTTCTTTTCTTTTCAATTTCGTTCTTAACTACAACGACTTCTGGAAACGCGTATGAAGCGGAATTGATCCGCGAGTTCACGGGAACCAGTGAATAGCCTGAAAACATAGCGGCCTTCGTATCCGCGACATTTTTCGGAATTTTCGAATTCGAAGCAATGCTTGCGGAAAGCGAAGCCGAACGGTGCGGGAGCGGAGAATTGTATATCGGGCTCAATGAACGATTATTCAGCTATGGTACGGTATGTCAGTCACGGATATGCTCGATGCAATGAGCATTGCGGTAGTCTCGCGAGGTCGCATTTCGGTGATACATCGCGGCGGCTCGAGTACACGTCCCGCGCATTTGGTCGATCGGTCGAAGCCTGCGGACATTAGGTTGAAATAGAATAGTGGAGGATACCTGCTTCCAAACGCGACCGCACGCCTATTTTACAGCAGTTACACACAGACCTTTGCGTTTGTGTTAGCTTCTCCGTTTGACGAGGTTGGTTCTGGCGCAACGATTGAAGCCTCGAAGGGCACGAAACTGTAGGATTTTCGATCGTATCATCGGGGGCTCTCAGAGAGTTGAATATCGTGGCTTGCCGAAGGGTTCTCGAATCGAAACGAGAATTCGAAGCCACCTTTGCGGATCTACTGGGATAATGTGCGAACAAACCGTCGCCCGAGCGTTTGTGCACGAGTTCATACGTGTGGAACATCCTTTCGCCCGATGCTTCTGGCAGAAATGGTTACACATCGACACGCTATCCATACCTTTCTCCGTCCACCTACGGGCACATATCCATGGGATATACGAGCTCGCGGTGTGCCCCTCGCTATCGAGCGATGCCAGTAACTACAGATTAGTGTTATCAGAGCGTAACAACGCGAAATGGTGGTTTACCTTGACACTGGTGAAATGGGTTGGATCGATGGCGTTTGGTGTTGGCCAAGGGGGGAAGGCATTGCCGATAGAAGAGGAAAGAGACACGTACCCAACCCCTGGATAGTGTATAACAACACGCGAGTGAGACTGCTGGCGCAGTTTCGACAGTGGCAACGGGGGCTATTCGCGAAATTCACGACGAATAATCCGGCTTAACGTTGGAGTAGTGGCGCAGTCATTCAATAAACGCGGTAGCTCGGTGTGCGATCCTCCGCGACACGGTCGGGAGATGCGACATATCGATAATTATATGCACGCTTCACACTGCACTCTCCTACACCGTATTACATTTTCGATTAATGGAAAATTATAGCATCGAGCGTGAAAGTCAAACGGCTTCGAGAACATTCTTTATTAACATTTCTCAAATCTTTCTGTTACGAACCGGAGAAAAGAAATCGGTGTGCATCGCGGGTCACGAGTCTCGTATTCTCTTGCAGATTGTTCCGTCGCGTATTCGTGGATGGTCGCAATAAAGAACGGCAGCGGTGTTTGAGGAAAAAAAAGACAGGAAGAGAAAAGGGAAACGAGAGGGGAACGAGAAGGGAAAAGAGGCTGCAAGCTGCTACGGCGTGAATGGAAAGCTCCAAGTTAGAATGCAAAGCTGCCAGAGAGAGCGCGGTTGGTTCTCCGGGGAAACAGTGGAGTGAGAACCAACCGCGTCGTTCGTTATACCGCAAACTCGAGGATCCCCTCCGCCGGATGTTTCGGGTTGTATAACGAAGGTAGGTAGAGAGCAGGACAGGAGCCCGGGCTCTTTCAAATTGCAAACACTCATTACCGGAACAGGTATGTATAATCTTGTTATAGAGTATAGAACGTACGAGGAAACTCGCCTAAGAGACTTGTCATACGTATATCGCGTTGTGGAATGGTAAAGGAGCGTGCCAAGACGTAGAGGGATATAGAAATCTGCGTGTCGCCCATGTCGTTTGATTGTCGAGGCCCACCGGCGACCTCATTATACGTCGTTAGCGAGAGTAAGGGACGACGGTACGAATGAGCGAAACCGATACGAAACACAATATTTCCCACTTGTTTCTTCGCTGTCCGGCTCCGTCCGTAATCAGCATACACATGAGAACCAAGTAACATCATCAATTCTACCGATGTACGGGGGATGACTATATTGGGTATAACCGCCAAGATGGGAAAGGGTAATAAACGAAGTAAAGTAAGAGACTGCTATCGTTTTGGTCGATTATTCTCGGAAGCCGACAACTGATGATTGATGAGACGGTTACGTGTTACCGAGACATTTGACTTGGGCGTTTTTTTCCTTTTCTTACGTTGAAACTTGATTATCGTCAATGCTGCTACGCGTTGTTATTAACGTATACAGAGCTACTCTCCGCTATTATGCTATTTATAGTGTCGCTTAGCTCACTTCCGAAAGGTCCTACGTGTCGTCGAGGCATTACATTGTTAATATTCGCAGCTCATAATATACCTGTTCTTTCATTACACTACGTTAAAAAGTTAAGCACATATCTTGCGGGCAAATCTCCGCTAAGTATTGCAACGTTCTTTGCGCTGTCGAAATCGGATATGAGGATGATAAATTCATTAAGTAAATTTTGTAGCGTTAAGGGGAGAGGGGGGCGTTGGGGAGATGAGAAATGACGGTGAAATCCACTCTCAATCCCCTCCGAGCTTGCTGTGTGCGCCGCGTTATAAATTTTTGATCGTGAACGACGACACGAAGCTTGTCCGGGTTATAGAATTCCAAGTTCGCCTCGGGGAAATCCTCGTTGGGTCTCGGGCCTTCGTTATTCCTCCGGCAGTAACCAGAAGCAAAAGCACGATGTTGGCTTCCGGCTTGGAACAATCGACCTTTTAATCGCATTAGCCCCCTCCCGCGCGTTGTCCTTCTTCTCTGTTCCACCTCTTCTTCAAGATGGAATAGCTCTGGGCTACTCCAGGAATCGTTTTCTCACGGTTCGAAAAGCGTCGGGAGGGGAAGGCGCGCGCGCGCGCGCTCTCGCGCGAGCGAAAACTTTTACTCTACGGTCTTTATAACCGTTTTCTCGTTGTACGTCATTCCCTTATAGCAAAATCGCTCCGAGGCAAACGACTTTAAGCTCGAGCGAATATTGTATACGGTGCAATGCTGCGCTACGAGGAACGACCTTTTCGCAAATTACAAGTCAACGCCGATGAAGCATTCGTCCCTCTTTCGTATTATCTTCTTATTTGGCTTCCACGGAGATACTTGGATATCAAAGTCCTGCGGCGCTTTGAGTTTCGAGTAGAAAAGATACGTCAGCCGGCCTGACCGTGAACGTCGTAACTTCGTCGTGTTTACCGCTCGGACAAAGTGTAACGCGGTGATAAGAGAAAAGTTTCGCGACTCTGTTTCGTCCAGAGGATAATGGAGATTGCGAAAATTGCTTCACAAGCTACATACTTTCGGTATGCTGCTTTTTTTCTTCAAGGAAGATACTAGTTATTACACGATACACTTTTTTTTAACATTGTTGCATTCTCGTAGAGTTAGATTGAGGAAATAATGTCCCATCTTAACAACGGCTTGAAGTCCTAATTTTGAAGATTGCTACGTAAGTTGCATGTTTTCAGTGAACATTTTATTTAGAAGATACTTCTCGAAAGTATAGATTTTCTACATGATCGCATGATTTGTAGAGATTGCCGAGGCAATTAGCTTTGTTTCGCGATTCAGTCAACCAATCTAAGGCAACCGAATCACATATTCCCGGCGTCAATGGACCAAGCTTTCATAGAAGTCAGACGATGAGGCCGGAGACCAGTCGCAGTTTCACCAAGACGCTAAATTGCCTCGCGGTCACCGCTCCAACAGCGCGCATGCCAGACCTCTCTCGTATCGAAGTAGCAGACCAGACTACCGCTACCGGTAGTGGTTCTACTCCACGAGTCATGGAGAGCGTTGTTCTCCGGTTTCCCCATGGGAAACTGCTAACGTCGCCCCGCGCCCGCAACTCCCCGTGTGTTCTCTCTCGGCCCACCTCGGGGCGTTGAGTTGAGTGTGTACACAGATACACACTCTCGGGCAAATGCACACACAGTAAAGCGGCGCGTACACGCAGCTTAGTACACGGTTTAGATCAACGAGCTTCTATTCGACCCCCCTACACCTCTGCCCATAATCCGATCCTCTTACAACCGATCTCGGCGAGTAACCCTCACCGCATCACCCTCGTTCAACTCTCTCTATCTTGCTTTATGCTTGCCACGCTATTACGAGCATCAAATGACACGAGACCTCGTGTACGATATCGCCAATGATCAGGAATGGATATCTTTACAATTCCGGAGACGCTCCATCCACTTATTTAGAGATATTTCTCATATTCTATCGAAAATTCGACCCAAGCCCGAGCAAAAATTAACGTCATGGCGTGCCTGATTCGGCAAATCTAATAGCATCCTAAGCAGGTCTTTATCACTTGTAGATGCTGCCTAGAGAGGGCTCGCCCTATTTCGCTATTCCAAAACCCTGTACTTCGAGGCGAAAAAAAGAAACGTGTGCAAAGTGCAAACAAAGTGGTCGGCACAGAGGAGTGTGCGATGATAAATTAATTATTCGCACGTCTGGTAGAAATGGTACGGGGCTTCAATTTGGCTGAAAACGGAAACGAGTCGAGCAAGCGGGAGAGAGATAGAAGAGCGTTGCTGGAAACCTCAGAAAGTTGGAGCGTCTCCAAATTAGCTTATTAAATTAACACGTATATATAACGAGAGTACGCGGGTGGGCGACGATGAGATACAGGGGAGAAAGTAACCTCGCGCTAGGACTTGGCGGAGCTGTATTCTTGTCCGCAACGACTCTGGACCAGATATGTACACCACTACCACAGTCGAATATGGCCCTCGCTGCGGAACGTTGTCGGTGTCGGGGTCGAAGGGCGATTTCGCGGTGTGAGCACGGTTAACGCCGTGGGAACTATATGCGAGACAAGGGCGAAATATCGAAGGGGTCTCTATAACCGTGCCGCGTCGTTCCACCACCGGGCATATCCACGTTTAATGATCGGCGAAGCCTTATCGTGGCCGGACGATTGGCTGGTTCCAGCTCGACCGATCGAAGCGACGTGACGCTAGTATATTGCCGGTGACGTTTAAGAGCCCTACGAGACTCGTCCCCGTGTCTCGGAACTATCAATCGTTAACGGGATTATCGGTGTTTCCTCATTATTCTGGGTGAAGGGTGCTTTTTTGCCCTTCGTTTCTTCCCCGCTGTCGCAGACATAGCGGCGAGTCGAAGCTCAGCACAGATAGGCTTCTTTTTAATTTTTCTCATCATTATTTATAGATAAGCCAAGATGGTTTAAGATGACACGGGAGTGGCATTTAAGTAACTCCCCCAAGTATTATCTTTTTTTGTTTGTTTCCGTCCGATTTTATTACTATTTTGCATTACCCTTTCGAATCTTGTCCCGTTCGGTCTGTGTCTCAATTAGATTATTCGCTGCATTCGTCATGTCTATGCGACGGAAGAGCGCCCGGCTGTCGGTCGTACAACGGATTAATTTCTCGTTATTCCGCCGGACTGACTCGAGAGCGGTAACGGCGAGAAGGAAGGTCCGGAATGAAAGGAATAAAGCTATGGAAGAAAGCTCGCTAGAGAAACTCGTTCAATTGTTCCTCTCGGTAGTGGAAAATGTGAAAAGTAAGGAATGACGGTAAAAAAATTGCACAAAGTTATTTTTTAATTGGCAATGGACGGTCGGGGTATCAGCGATGTTCATTAACGAGAAATGTGCATTGTTGGAAAACAAAAATAAACACGGTTAAAAAGCTTCCGTACGAAATTTGTACTCGAAGAAAGAATGTGCAGCGAAAGTAATGAAAAATAACCGCAATTTGTATGATTCGTCATGTATTAATGAAAATCTGCAGTTGAAGGTAAGCAGAGCAAGATGAGAGAACTATTCTATCGCCCGAAATCGTAGGGGTCCTCGGAGGCCAACTGGATTCCAGTGCAAACATATTGTGCCCTTCGTAACGATTGACCGTTCGAGCGAGCGATAAGAAGGGAGGAAGATAGCAGAGAACACGTGAACGAATAAGGTACGTATAGACGATGCTCGTAGCTTTTTGGTTCTTCTCCTTCGTGTACTGTGTGTCGGTGTGTTTCGTACATCCTGCTCGTTTCGACGATATTACGCCAAGGTAAAAGGAGCGTCTATGCTCAACGGCGAGGCTTTTCCAGCATGCGTGTCTTAGATTGAACTATGGAATCTAGACGGAGACGAGGCTCCCGTACGCCGCTCGAAATACGAGCTCAACGTCAAATGAGATTCCGAGCGTTTCGCAGACCGAGCGTGTACAATTTGCAACGATCCGCAGCAGAGAAGCGTCCAGCGACTCTCCTCTTTTCCTCCGGGTGTGTGTTCCGAAAGATTCCACAGCTTTTACACCCAACGTATCCCACCGCATTTTCGTGCCGCATCTATTCTCCTCGTTCACCTTCGTATCTTCTGACCCGCTCGAAAGTCTTTCTCCCCGCATCGGCAATACACATACGCTTTTTGCGGCTAAAAATTCGTTGCTATCGTTCACGCTTTCTTTTCAATGTCAAGAATCTTTGGACAGAACGCTGATGAGCTTTTGCCATACTCCGCACTGAACATCAAAATTTGATGGATTCGACGAATATGTTCTAGAAAATATTTTTTATCGCCATTCAATAATTGTTTTATTGCTTTTATTTAACTCCCGACTATATCTCGATCCCGTGTTAATCTATTATTTCAGTATTTTTTGTATTAATGTGATGTTTTTATTACACTTCTTTCTTATAAGGGACTTTGAAACTCACGCCAAGGTTAAAAGGATGAAACGTTGCATATGTTAACTATTTTCGTCGTCTTCGGTAATAACTATTAGATTGATATTCTTGCGATTAGAAAGTGAAAATTAATTCACTGAACATACGGATTCAAGTCTAAGACCGAAATAGAGACATATGAGACGATAGAGAACCAATGAAATGGAAATAATCTTCTTCAATATCAATGTCTCTCGTCGAACTTGAAATCACACGGAATCTTCGATGAAGTTACACCGAAAGTTTGCTACACGAGTATGTGATAGGATCCACCCATGTATAAACGATAATTAATTAACCGCTTCGATTTCCTATACGAGACGCAGCGAACGGTGTAGAATCATCGATATTTTGGCGAACGTGACTATCGCGAGATTACACTGACGGTAGTAGCTTAGTTGAGAGATAGCTAACAGTGGAACAGGGAAATGGATTTACACGCGTTATCGGGATACACATTGACGTGCACCGAATGAAAGTGACGAACGGATCGCGCAGCCAGTGAAAATTGTCCTGTTAATTAATAATAACAATGCTCACGATATATAGCCGCGACCCGAAGTTGTTTTATTAATCACCTAATGTACTCCTCGACGGGAAGATTCAGTACATAAAAAAAGCTCTCTCCATTAATTAACACACAATTTTCCACATGAGCCGTTAAGGTCAGGGTCAACATTTCAATCATGAGCCATACCATCAACGAGCTTCTACAAATACGTATTTTCTCTTTTCCTTGCAGTCCATTTGACCGTGTTGGAAGAAAAATATCATTGCCAATGCGAAAAACCTATTCGCTTCCCGACAAATCCCGTGGGATATCATATAACGTGACGCATGGAGCAAAAACAAATAGCTTGGATAGAGAGAGACAATAAAAAGGCAACGAGATACCGTGGCGCGCAGTAGCGATGTTTCAATGCGGCGGGCGCGATACCTTCGTTAGAAGTTTCTTCGCCATTTCTCTTTGGTGAGGATTCTTGGTTCTTTAATTCGTTTACCGACCATTACTGGTGCTCTTCGGTACACCCTCGCGGGAGAAAGCTGCGCGAAAACTTTACCATTTCATTAGCCCCGTCTTTCCTTTATACTACTTCACCATCAACTCCATTACTTTGTCCTCTTTTCGAGTTGCATCAGCGTTACTCTCACCTACTATGCTACTCTTTATTTTCTCGTGCTTCTCTCTATCTTATCTATGCCCGGTGTATCGTGGAGGCATTAGATCGTATGTATCCAGCATCCAGCATCCAGCGGGCGAACGTTTCTCGGATCCTTTCAAACTTTGATCTTCTAATCGGATTTTCTCTCGAATTTTTCCTTCGCACGTAACATATCTCCGAGACTCGGTCGATCGCCCCACGTTGCATCTTCGCGATCGAATGAAAAATAGCTGATAATTATTTCGCAATGATGAGATACACGGTCGAACAATCGATCGTTCTTTCTCGCAAGAGTACATAGTAGCGAAATGCTGTAGTAAATATCGGTTGGTTTAACGTTCAAGATTGCAACATCGAACTCGTAGTCGGACTATTCGTGAATTAAACTAGAAACAGATGGTGAGTAACGTGGCATCTTTCCGTGCCCGGGCGAATTGTGGTACAATGTTGAGGGAGTTGGACTTTAGACGGCGTACCGTAACGACCGCACTATAGTACAGGACGACGTACTTCCGGATATTCCGAAGTAATTAGACATTTTTCCGAGGCCAGCAAAGTGCCCTGGTACTACTCTCCGCCGGGACGGCCTCTCCACGGCCATGAGCATAACCGTTAGAATCTGTTACGTCCGTAGTGGGCCATTGGCCGCGGGGGCTCCTGACTGTAAGTACCGTCGCTCCCCGGGTGAGGGTCGCGATTCAACATTGAAACGGCGAGTCATAGAGTAGGAGGAAAGAGGTAAAAGAGTGCAAGTGCTCCACTACAGTATAACCACCGTCGTGCCCCACCCTCTCATTCGGCGAAGCAGCGAAGAGAAACGAGAGACCCAGAGAGTACGGAATCCCGGGGTTGAACACGGCTCGGTTCTTAATTCGGATAAAATTCTACACGTTACCCCCCCCCCCCCCGTGCAAGCTAGCGTATCCGGCGGCTAGTGACTGTGCCACGAAATTGTAGTATAGTGGGACAGAGCCCCATTGAACTTTTCATTATTACATCAGATCGAGCGTAATTGGAATGGTTACCTGTTCTTTTTTTCTCCCCCGCGATCTCTGCGGTCCATTGTTCTTCGCTTTAGAACCAATTTTGCATGTTTATGCGAACTAGTATTAACGAAATGCGATTTTGATGCTCGACGCGGAGAGAAATTGTTTTTCATTTAACGATTAACTCGGATATTTTTACTCCATGACACAGAGTTGTAGCCCAATTTCCCGAGAATCGACGATCCAGAAAGTCCGTTTTAGATATCGATAACCAGACGCTCTTGGCCATTGATCAATTACCCGTTCTATTTCTGTGGTTAGCTCGAGAATTCCCGATTTATTTCCACTGTCCTGACCTCACGATGTGGGTTAGAAGGCGTATTTACTTTTCGGCTCTTCGCCCGACAATGCAATCTTATTTACGCGTACCAGCAAAACCGTTAGATCGAAATGTCGGATTTCTCGAAGTCGAATTCCCAGACAATTTACGACTGCTCAGTGATTGATGATTTCCGTCCACGTTCATTCGAGACTACTTAATCGGCCATTGTGAATACCCCGTTCACTTTATTGATACACCGTTAGCTCTTCGAATCGCCGACACCGAAACACACGATTTTTCATGGACGATCATCCTTTTTACGATCTACTGCTAAATAATGTTCGACAATGCAGCGCCAAACGAGACGGTTTAGTGGTATTCCCACTTGCGGAGCGCAAACCGACATTTCTCGTTTCTCTACTATTCCCACTTGGCTCCGCTGGTTTTCTTCTACTTCTACGCTCTAACTATTTCTACCGCGTGCACATCGTTTATTTTTCCTTTTTATTTTTTTTCATTCTCTCCTAGCCCTTATATCCTTTTTCCGATTCACCGCAGTTACCGTAAGCTTCGGTTATACTCGTATTAGCGAGCGAACTATCCGAGAGAAACTCCCCTATCGGCTTTCTCACCTGTCGTTTTATAACACTTAACGTTATTTCCCGCGATACCGTTACTCTTTTTCTCACTCACGCTCACTCTCCTTGTACTGTTGCGCCTTCGTTGCCTTTTGCGGATTGACTCTCGAAGCGCCAACGGATTTGCGGCAAATTGGCACGTAGAAGGAATTGAGCAAAGATAGTTTCTCTCTGGCTTACTGCTCGCGAAAAAGCTTTACTCACGCTATCCCCATTGTTATTTCATTTTCTGTAAACTTCACTCGAAAGCTTCGGGATCTTTCAAATTTGATTGAATCTCAGAATACCGTTTGATATATCTAGGAAGTTTGCCAACGAGAATTTACGCGCACCTAAATACGTAGCGAGTAACACTATCGATTGACTCGCGGAATTAGTTGGACAGTTTTTTAAATTTTAATGCTGACTTTATTTGAGTTGAATCACTCGTTATATTAATCATACACTTTTTTTATCGAAAAGTGAATTGACAATTTCCGGCATTTCTAGCCGTTTTTTACATCTTTTTCCGCGCATCGGAGTTATCCGTTTCACGGAGATGACTAATTTTTGTCAATGAAGAATTAAAATCAAACAAATATTTGCACCAAAAAAAAGTTATTTGAATGGCAGGGGTGCAGAAAAAGAGTTCTGGACGAATTGAAAATGCCTAAAAGAACGGGTATGGGAGGAATGTAATATGTGAATAATTAATTATTACGTCGATATGCCACACATTCGTTTTCCCATGGGAGTTTTTTAATTCTTGTAAATCTTTTTTTATTCATTCGGCAACATCATATACTTTTTTTTCAATCCATTATCCATTTCCCATACGTGTACCAATCAAATTGTCAATTTTTATCAAATCGATTTCACACCGAACTAAGCCCGTAGGTAATTGCCAACCAATATCCGAAGTACCACCTAGCAGGCGACTCTATCCGCGCGCTCCGATATACCTATAGGGACCGAGAGACCCGAGGGATAGACCACGGCACATTGGCCATTTGTCGCTTGCTCTCGTCCGTCGATAATTCGTAAATTTATGTCCTGGCGTCCTTCCCGACGGTGCGCCAGGAAAAATCGGTTCGCCGCTAACGCCGTTCCGCGCGGATAGCAAAACACAGCGGCGGCAACGGCAGCAACAACGTTGCGGTAATGCCGGGGTAACCTATGCAAGGGCTTCGTTCTCGAGGCCGACTCGGCAAATAGCCGATGCAAACTTTGCGCTCTCCCTCGATGCTCCGGCGTGTGTACGTACGCGAGGCCATTTTCGACGTTTAAACTGCTATTAAACGTTCGGCGAACGAAAGAGCAATCGGTATCGATAACGAGAGACAGCGAGAGGGAAACACACAGACACTGCGTGAAGTATGTTGCGGATTCTCGCCGGGCGCCGGATTGATCGAGCGACGAGGATGCCAGTGACAGTAACGAACGAGATTGCCGTCGATTATTCTTTTCGCAGTGACTGCCACGCGGTCGTTTTTATTTTTTCCTCATTTCTCGAGCGATCTTCTTCGATCGGTTGATGAACCGATAACTTTATCGGATCATTGAAGAGAACCGCAATCGCGACCATTCGATGTTAGATCGCTCGTAA
Source organism: Ischnus inquisitorius (assembly GCA_963924025.1). Taxonomy (NCBI): domain Eukaryota; kingdom Metazoa; phylum Arthropoda; class Insecta; order Hymenoptera; family Ichneumonidae; genus Ischnus; species Ischnus inquisitorius. The sequence continues at coordinate 15,592,677 of OZ001251.1, forward strand.
AAATTGCGGATCGCCTTTCCCGACGATAAAGCGAAGGCAATGTTGAAGAGAATAATAATCGCGCTGCCGAGAACGATTGAGAAAGAAGAATGGAAAAAAAAAATTATGAAGTGCAACATTACATTACCCACATTTGGCAGCAAACTCGACGAAACTCGTATTACGTCCGGCGAAGCGTTTAAATTTAAACGAGAAGAGGAGTGTAAGAGTGAGGAGGGTGGTTTTCACGAATCCTCGACGTCGCCGCGCCGTTTGCCGAGCACAGTGGTATGAAGCTGAGCCGCCCTGGACAATGTCCGGCTGGCTCCGAGAGTGGTTCGCTGGCACGTTGGTACTTGCACAACTCTCACTCCCCGTCGTTCATTTATATTCATTTAGTCTATATACTACAGGCGCTCTATACATATATATATATATAATGCGCGGCGAATGCGGGTACATACATCTACAGAGAAGCAAAAGGTGGAATCGCACTCGAAGAGGCAGAAGCGACGAGAGTCGAGAGAAGGACCCTTATATGCTCGAAACTTCGAGGTAGAAATCTAGGAAATGCGTGAGAAAGTGAGACCATGGGCTACCGGAACAAGGGTTAGAAATCGTGGACCCAGAAGCTTCGACGGAGCTCCAAACCTTCGAGAGGAAAACTTTGCTCTTCGTACTGCCCGGCAGTAGTGCGCCGAGTTCAAATTAATCCCGAGGCCTCAACAACGTGTTGACTGCTCGACGCTTGCTGTCGAGTGTCTCGAAGCCGCCCCTTCTCGGCATCGTCGAGGAGGCACCAAGCACCAGAGTCAACGACGCAATGTTCTATGGGCTCTTTGTACGGAACGCGGTGAAAAGCGATGGGCCTTGCCTTCAAATTAATATTTAGTTTCGCAGTTATTTAAATTGATGGAACGAGAGGCTTGATGATCCTCATGGGTTGGCTTCCCTGGATGGTTACCATATAAGCTTCCCATCGGTTAACAACGCTTGCGTGTGTTAGCTTCAACCCTCCCAATAGAAGTAGCATTACTATCGCGAGCTTCGATCTGACGGCAAAGGCGATGTATTCGTGAAGAGCGATTCCTCTGTATAGAGATGATGGTTATGGGATAACATCCCTCGCGCCCCTCTATCCCATACGTGACTGCCCTTTCCGATGTCCATCAGGAAGTTGCCAAGCCACACGTGCATCAACGCCGACTCTCCGACTTCCTATCCCGACCCGTACTATCGTCAAGTCAGGAAGTTGATCAACGAGGGATCATGTAATTTGTAGGGTCAAATTGTACGACTGACTTCTACGAGGTGAATTACAACTACGCAGACACACACTCGATCGTAATGTAATACGAGCTTCTTTTTATATAACTCGCACGATTGCTGAGTGACTCCATAGCAAATTGAATGGAATGTTGCGCACTGCTTTCTCGTTAATCGATCATAATCATCAATTTGAAAATAATCAATGTTGATTTTCTCGTGAACGAAGCTGCGTGATCAGTGAAAGATAATGAAGAAACAATAATTTGTAAAAGGTATGTGTAAGGAAGAAGCAATGTGTAACGTCACATTTTGCAATCTTGTACGTATTGCACTCGCCTTTCGGCTGTGAAAGATGAGAACTGTTGGAATATGCCACACGGAAGGAAAGTGCGTCTTTTCCGAAGTACTTTTCCGTCCTAGGGAAGAAAAGTAGCTGCCAAGTCGGTAGACCGTTGAAGGCGTAAGACTATGGTCGATTTTAGCATAGTCGGAAAAAAATAGCGTATGCTAGTGGGAAAGAAGTACATTTTCACCTCGTGTGATTTCGTCCCTCGCTCCGCACCGACATCAAACTTCACACATGGTGAAAAGACGCACTTTCCTCCCTTGTGGCACAATATGCTATTGCTTGAGACGCGGAAAATCTGTGTATGAAGTTTTCCGCAATGAGTCTAGAACTTATGATCGAGGACTTTGCATACGAATAGAGGAAGTGTGGTAACTACGCACACCGATCGCCGGATACAAGAAATTCAAGAGTTACCAGGCTTGTGGATTGTACAGACCGATCGGGGTACACGGGAAATTCGAAAGTTACACGGTGTTAAGGGAAGAAGATGGGGAGTGGAGTGGGCTCTTCGGCGTTGTGAACGAGAGCGGCTACACCTCTCCTCCGCCAGTCGATAAATCCAGGAGCTTAGTGCCCGATCGGGAAACGAATTAACGACCTTCGAAGAGCACGATTCTCGCAAAGTCTGCACTTTTTTTCTTTCCTCTCTCTCTTCTCCACTCCTTTCTCTAGTCCGTGTTCTACTTCTTTTACTATTGGTTTCTACACACTGGCCATGTATCATGTACGTGGAGAACTTTTTTTTTCCTAATCGAAGACAAGCCGATTTTTGGCTCGAACGAGAATCGGAGTATTCGTTATCTTCTCGATACAGTTGCAATGCCCTGTCGACAGTTTTTTTTTATTCCGATTGACGTGCAACTTCTACAAAACGTGTTTTATGCTTAATCTCTGCACTTACGCGGCAGCGCGAAGTTCGTCCCGCACAGTATTCACGCGTTATTAGCGTACTAAACGTGCATTTAATTGCGCACATTTTAGAATGTGGTATGCGTGATATATTAACGTTGAAAAATACGAGAAAAGTGCAAAAGTCATCGTGCGGCTTTCAACCGTTGTAACGCACGTATAGATATAAGGGAGTATTTGCACGAGCGCGCGCGACGGTCCAGCCACGCTACAAGCCCGGCTCGCTGAAACATCTTTCATACAATTATAGTTTTTGCGGCGCCGTTCCCGGCTCGGCTATAGCCAACGCTCGCGCTCCGGAAATATGTGGCGGTTGCGAAAAAGTAAGCGTCGGACGGAACGCGCTTGGAGAGCGCAACTGGGCGAGAAAGGAAAAGAGAAACGACGAAGGAATGAAAAGAAGGACGAACGACGATGGGAAAAAAACGAAAAACAAAAAGCAGAGTGAAACAGAGAAAAAAGTTGGTCGGATGTATGTGTGTATAGCATATACTGTATACATATGTATTATGGTATACAGAGAGAAAAGAGCGGCTTGCCATAGGAGACGACTGTGGGTAGAGGTAGAGCGGATAATAGCCCTGGATAGAATTGTTCCAACGGGGGTATAGGGAGCTCGAGGTGGTGCTCGGTAACTCGGCGCAAAAAACCAATCCATCCCCCCGAGTGTTATCGGATGGTGGAGACACTCGCGGAGCAAGCCGACTCTGAAAATACCGGGGAATCGTTTTCCTACAATTTCAGAATTTATACGTCGTTGCGCCACACCAAGCCCTGCTATATCGTTCGTTCCTCTCGTTCTTTCTACTTTCGCTCCTCCATCCTTTGTTTCACTCTCGTTGCTGATCCTGCACGCGAAACCCGAGAGATCCCACGCGATCTCGCAGCACTGAACAAGCACGGAGCGCCGAGAATGGAAATTGGATTCGACCAAATGTTTTCTTCTATTTGTCGACGCTCTCCAGCTGTTCCGCGAGCTATACTAATGAGTGAGAAATATTCGATGTTTACCATTCCTTAAAAAAAAAAATACAAAAAAAAAACCTCGCGACCGATAATGGAGTGTGATAATAAAATTGTATTATGAAGAAAAAATCAAATAAAAATTAATTATTACTTGGCTTACTTGACTCTTTTTTGTTATTGCAATATTTTCAATACATTCCTGCTCAGGTCGCAGATTTTCAATTTTTTCGAGACGGCGGATGGTAAATATTTCGACGAGACGGAATTATTGATACGATGGAGACGCGGCAGTTTGTACAATCGATTCGATATCGAATATTCATTTTCGTTTTTCGACCCATGTTTCACCAAACGCGCGGCGTTACTTTCGCTGCTTGCCGCTCGCCTAATCGCGATTATTGCGCCGAAAATACGAAAGTTCGAAGGTAACATCTGCATGTAGGTAAAAATGAAAATGCCGCGAGTGAGATTCGACAGTACACTCACGCATGATCGATTAAATTCTCGTCAAGAGTCGCGCTGGAATAAAACTGTCGTTGGACGAAATTCGAGCAATGGTTAACGCGTTGTACTGCCCCAATTAAAACATTGTAAACGGGTACAATGTGTACATGGTTGTGTCGCCTAGTTACGCGTTCTTGACCCACTTTCGTCATAATGGCAAAGACTTTCTTGCAGGACTCTCTCGGTATCTCTGTTTCGCGCAATTATCCTCAAGCAATTTGCTGTCAGCGATTGTTCTACCGTATAACGACGAGGAAAGCGACGAGCTGGAAACCTAACCCAACGTCGTTGGGACCGCGTCGATGATGAAAGAATTGCGAGTCTTTTTGCCAAGTCAGCAAACACGATACGAATAGATAAATAACTGAACAATTTCGTCCAAATTGAGTCAATTCGAGCTATCGAAATATCGCGATACTATTTGCTCGTATCGTTGTATAGAACATAACATTAATAAAAGTCGGCAAATTTTCAGCGTCGATGATAAAAAAATCGCCCGACTACAATATGTAAATAATCAATTGTTATTCCCCTCTTTTTGGTTAACACAATTTCTTAATTACACTTCTTCCTCAGTCGGAAATTTTTGTGATTTCCGTCAAATTTTTCGCCTTCCAGAACTCGATTTTACCGAATGCCAACTCCGGAGGCATTTCATGTCCAGCGTGACACAAGCGAACTAAGCTGCTTCCACCACATTTTCTTCGGTTTCTCGGGAACGCGGAATTTTATTTTTTTCACATTGTCGAAGTCGTCCCCGAATACGTATATCGAACTAAAATGCGGAACGATTGCCTACGCGTATACCCGTACATAAAGGAAGAGTCGGATGAATTCGATACCCATTGAAGTGTAGTACCCACGTTTCTCCATGAAAAACGTCAAGTCTCGAACCCTCTTCTGTATAACCCCTTTACTCGAAAAAGCCGCACCCTTGCTATTACGCTCGCGAACCCCTGGAGAGGAATCCCCCGTCTTCGTGAATCCATTTATATATATATATACATACATGCAAAGGAGAGACGAGTCGCGACTTATACTTATACCACCGGAATAAGTTGCTTCACGCAAAAATATCCGAGGCTCCTCTCGAAGGTTCTTCAGGCGTATGCCTGAGCTTTTCATCCGTATTTATATATCTATGGTAGATACCTTTGGGATGCAGGCTCGTGACGGTAGTTGACGTAGGTCTCTCTACGCGGCTAAACCTTCCTGCGCTATTTTGTCGCATGCAGCATATGTGCGCATACTCACTTTCACGCTCACATGCACTCACCCTCACGTGCACACACGCGCACACACTCACGCATGCCCGAGGGGTGAGAGATTTCCAGAGGGTGAAGTCTTCGACGACGAAGCTTTGCCAGAGTTCGCGCCACGCCAAACGCGCGCTCTTCATCTCACCCTTTCACTCGAAAATCTCCTACCGCCGGCTCTCTCCCTCGGAACGTCAAATAGTTTGGAAACGTCAGAAATACTTCTGACGGGAGTTAAGGCGGCGATATTGCCTCCCGAGAGAAGGAAGCGAGTGAAGCCTCTCGCCTCACCGCGAAATTGAGGAAGGGCCGGGGAGCTTTCGTACCCTCAGCGACAATCACACTGTGTAATATCACGTATGGATGTTACATCGACGGCAAATGAAAGAAATTTCAGAGGAACATGAGATTATAGTCGATCTGGGGAAGCGTCGATTCTGCGAAACATCGTTGGCCTTTTCGCTGTACAATTATCCACAGATTTTTCTTCCACCCTAATTCCAGAGCAGAGGGGATTTTATTCGATGCCTCCCATAAACTTTCATAGATCGCGGTTGCCCGCATCAAGCGGCGCGGCTTTTTCGCCGACAGGAGAAACCACGTTAACCACGAGAAACCTGCTGCAGGCTTTTAAAACGCGCATATAACATCATCGCGAACGTAATATACGCGACCGAGAGGAACCAACGTGCATTTTCGCGCGAAACTCCATAATTGCAGTCCGAGGAGAAACTGGGGGTATCTCCTTTGCGTTCATCACAAAACATTTCGTACACACAATTCATAATGATTACAGTTATTAAAAAACTTCCCACCACAAAGAGGGGTAAAACAAAGAAATTTTATCAACGTGAAACGTGAATAATATTCAGTCTAATAAAATGCTAATATTTACTTGTTATTCAACTCCTTCAAACACGTCTTTTTCAGTCGGGAATGATTTGTTTTCATCAATGCGAATAAATGAATAATAAGGAATTCGATAAATCGCTGTAACCAATTTTGCGAAGACATTTTTTGTTTATAAAAATCACAGGATCGCCGTGAATTGCGCGACTGCTATCTTTTGACCTGACGAGCGCTCGAGATTCAAAGAGAAAGAATGAAAAATTCTCGCGGTAAATCCTCCGACGAAAAAGTGGCGTAACCGCAGAAAGTTTGAAATAATCGTGCAGACTATGAAAAAGTCTCCGATAAAGTTACGGAACGCGAATAAAAGAATTCAAAGGGCATTCCGCCGAGAGCATGAAAGATTTTTTCTTCCGAAATTCTTCGATGCAGTTGCGGAACGCGAATAAAATAATTCGAAAGATGTTCCCCCGGCTGTGTCAGAGACGGTTTCTTAGTCTGTACAATGATTTATACATTTTTGCAAATTGTTTACTTTTCCGTATAGGGAAAATGTTGAAAACAATGTTATTACCTCTTCATTTCCGTCGTTTTATTATGCATCGTTGTGTTTTTCTTCCGATACTGTTTTTCTTTTCTATTTGTCGTTATTTTTTTACGTTGACGTTTAAATCTTGACCCGAATTCTGACTAGACTGAATTTCATAATAAGCGACAAAATTCACCTACAAGCTGAGTCTAGACACAATACTCTATTAATTAAACCCTAAAAAGGATTCTCGACGCTACGAAAAATTTAATTTTTTTTAAATCTAATTATTCACTTGGAATTAAGATAAATCAGACATTCGAGTATATTACGGATCCGTTTTCTACGTTCAATTAAAATTTTACCGAGGCTACTTTAACGTACCCGCCGATGTTTCGCTCCAGTTTTGACATTCTCGGGATTTTCATTCCGCTAGTAACGTCGTAACGGAAATTACTTAGATCCGAGGATCACAACAATGTCGGCCGGCTGCCGGTCTCGTCGAGCATCCGAGGTATTTAATACATGAAAAATCGACCTTATCCGCTGTGTCAACTTTCATGGATAAGTCGACGACACGGCACAGTCACGGCAACGAAGAAGACGGGGGCGAAAAGGAATGGACCAACGATATTTCATTATTCCGTGGAAAAGCCGATGATGGCGAAACGGCGACTTTAACGTTAACGCAATAACGTGTAGCTCGTGCGGACGAGAGGGCTCGAAGGGTGACGGTCCGTGGTTATAACGCGAGCTTGCGAGTACATACAGAGCGACCGGAGCACCGCGAGAGAGCGAAAGAGAGTGTGATAGGAAAAAAAAAAAAAAAAAAAAAAAAACAGGAAATACCCTGCTCACGGAGTTTCCCTGTGAACGTGCAACGAGACGGCGCGCGCTATAAATCAATCCTTGCCGCTCGTACTTCATATCGGGTTCGTGCACGAATAAAACGCAATTACGCGAAATATGAGGACTACCACGAGAGTCGGAGTGAGAGCGGGGAAAAGACAGCGCCAAAGAGATATAACGCGAAAGCGGGCGGGAAAATGAAAGGAAAAAGAGAAAATATAGCGGAGCGTGGTTTTAACTGGCGAAACTGGGTGCGAGCTTGTAGAAGCGACGCGTAGAGCGCGTTCGGTAATCCTTTATTGAGTCTCGCGGTGGCGGCGCTTTTCGCCTCGCCCGTGGCCCGCTTGCAACGCGAACCCACCGGCAACGGCATCAACAGGATGGAGGCGCGGCGAGGGAAAGAGAAGAGAGAGTTCGCGTTAAGCCACGTAACTTTGCCCCGCTTTATCGCGGGCTAACGCCGGAAAAATCGACGGTAGGAGAACACAGGAGAGATGAGCGAAGAGAAGGGAAAAAAAACAAAAGGGAAGCCCATACAACGAAAGATTAAAAAGAGATCGGCGGCGCACATCGTTCGTGAACACGAGGTGTTGCGAGAGAAATGCTAAACCTTGATATTATTTGAAATTTATGAAATAGATAACGGCTTATCCAATGTTCGAAATATTATCGATCTGAGAAGTATCGTGCTCGTAAGATCTGTTTGAACTAAAATACATTGTTATTCTTCCTTATAAAGCAAGCATTTTTTTGTGGAAAAAATTTGTTTTGCCATAAATCCGTCGGAATGTGAAAAGTTTATAGCATTTTTTTTGTAAAATTTTGCATTTTGGGTCATGCAGTTCTTTAGATATCAGGATAAAAATGACAAAACAAGTGAAATGCAACTAAATATAGTTTGTGGTTGAAGTTTTTATAAATCCATTAAGTAATTTCAAATTGTTCGAATATAACCTTTGTCTTTCATTGTAGCTTCCGATCTAACTCTTGCAAATTTTGAGTTCAATTAAAATTGAAGCGAGTACGAAACGTTTAATTAAAAAATACCAAAATTGTTTGGAAATGATATATTCTCGTAATGTTCCAAGATTTGTTTCCATTTGAAAAAGCTTGAATTTCGAGATATGGGCAAAGATTGTCAATACAGACAGGTTTTACTCGTAAACGACTTTACCAACTTAGACGTTATAATCTTACGAAGCTTCCTCTGCGAGGAAGCCAAAATTGATTACCAGACTTTCATGAAGATAGTTTCGTGCTCGATGAAAATAATAAGCTATATGCCAGGTCCTATTATGCAACCTTTTTTAAATATTTGGGCGCATATTGTACAGGGAGATGCATAATTTTTTATTTTATTACTGTTCACGATATAGAGATCGATTTTTTCATAGTAGTAATCCACAAGATTTCACTCGATTGAGACCGCGAGGCCGATAACAATTGCTCTTGACGCTGATCTTTCATTCTTATTCTCCCCCAATGCAATATCATTTTTTCCGGTGTGTATATATTGTGTATATATGTATACATATATTTAGTATCGCATGCCTTTCTCCGTAGACCCCAGCACAATTTTGTTCCGTTCATCGAATCATATCACTCGACGTTTTCCGGATCGTTGGCGATGCGACCGAACGTGCTGGCATTATACCGTAGTGTCGAATAAAGCTCGATCGTGGTCGACCGAACGCCAATTCTCTCTCTCCGCAACGAGTCGAATCGGTCGCGAGGCTCGAAAGGGAGGGTTGTATCGATTTCTCATCTTCACTAATTCCTGTACCGAATAATCCTCAAATCCCTGTGACTCTGATTAATCGTGTCTACGACTACTTATTAACTCGTTATCGTTCAAAACACGGGGCATCTAATGACTATCAAATTCGTGCAATTAAAGAGATAATTGACTCCTCAATCAATTCGATTCCTGTTCAATTGAATAGAAACATCGACACAAATCGAGCTTTGTAGACTCAGCCGGGAGAAAGATAACGATAATGAAATTATATTAAAATTTTTCTTCCGCCGGGGCAAATATCCGGAGTGGTACAAAACTCGCTAAAATTTTTTCCCTCGCCTTATCTCTCTTTTCCTCTCTCCTCTCTTTCCTCAATGGGAAGCAAAACTTCGGGCGAACAAAGATTCACGACGAAATTTTCGCCCCAAGGCGGCCCGTGGAAACACACAAGTCCGCATCTCTCGCCGCCACGAGAAAGAAGTAACGGGAATGTTGCGAAGAGAAAAAAACGAATCCGCATGACTTTTCCGCTTTAAGGGCGCGTATTTATCGTAATCTTGATGCATATATCTTTCACAAGAGGGGGGAGGAGGGAGGATAGAAAACTTTCTCATTATTATGTGGAGTGTTGGAGCTTCTCTAGTCGTTGCTCCGGCGGTGTATGTGCGAGTGGGGGAGGGGACGTTGCAATGGAGAAGGGGTTGCGAGCCAGGGTTGGCGCAACCCGCGCTATACCGGCGCTAGCGTGGGGTTAACCTCGTATAACGCCACTAATGTACATTTAATGTCTTAACTTTGAATGCAGCTTCGCGCGAAGCTGCGGCGAAGAAGGTGGGGAAAGGCGAGGCCGGCCGACCAGCCGAGGATAACATCTTAAATATGTTTTTGCATTTATACGCCCGAGTGCTCGCGAGCAATAAGGTGTAACTACTACGGTTGGTAGTGGCTAGCTATCGCGAGCGTGAAAAACCTTCGGGGCCAAAAGGTTTGAGACTTCCGCTCGCGCGAGAATGGATCCGCCGCTTTTTTACTGCACTCTCGCCGTGCATCGCACACCCGAGGTACGACGAGGGTGAGCTTTGAACACTGAGCATGCCGAACGGGAGACTCACGCAGCTTCACGCCGTGAAATTCGCCTCTCTTATTCGTACCCCCCCGACCGAGGGATGAGGATATACTCACAGCGAGAAAAGCAACGGCAACAACGACGACGAAAACGACGACTATGCCAGTCACTTTGCGTTTATCGCTGTCCTGGGAATCGAAAGTTTTTCCATTCTCGAAACTCCGTACTCGGATATATACTAGCATAACCGGTGTACGGCTCTAGAGAAACAGAAGCGAGTTGAGTCGCTTGTTTTTTTTTTCTACCTTTGCCTTTTTTTTGTTACTTTCTACGCCCTTGCAACGCCCGGGGCGAAGCCATAATGGAAACTCCGAAAACGCAGCGCGTTCGAGTGAATACATCATTTCCGTAGATTAATTATAGTTGTGTGCTAGTCATTCTCGCATCCTATGCTGGTTAGAGCTAAAAATAATAAATGAATATTGCATCACGAGATGAGCTAGAATAATAGACTTTCACATGAACCTCCTTCTGAAGAACTTCAGATCCGTCGGGCATGAAAAATTACCTTGTTTTTTCTGTGCTCCTGCAAAGTTCAGCGTAAAAAAAGGTATGCCATTCGTTTCCAGTGCATTTAAATGCATAAAATATACAACAAGATTTTTGTAACTTTAATTTTGATTTTTAAAAAATGTCGAAATTCGCGATTACCTTGTCCGCAATCTTTTGTTCGCGTTGAATATAATAAATATTTTTATTTCTTTCATTCTTCCGTTAGAAAGCCGACATACCGCAGTCGAAAAACATCGAAAACCAATATTTTTTTCTACTGTTATCGTGGCAATTGTGTTTATTCCCTCATCATTTTCTAAAGTTGTGTATGCATTTTTTCCCCTGATTACTTCCATATTGATATTCGAAGAAAAGCAAAATAGTTCTTCGCCCATTCCGATTCGCGAAAGGTTTCGCATTTAGCGAAAAAAATAGATAAATAAATAAAATGCCTCCGAAAGCTCGCGAGTGTCCGTCTTGATTTATCCGTCCGCTCGCAAAGCCTAGGCCACTCCGCGAAGTGCCACGACTTTCCATCGTATCCGAGAAGCGCGAGGAATCGGTAACTTCCGGATGAAACCGATCGAATCCACTTGGACTTGATCCGTTCGAGATCCGCAGTCGAACAGCTCTCTCGCGTCGAGTACACCAAAGTAAGATATATGTGCGTTTGCATCGATTCTTCGTAGGAATCCTCCCCCCCCGTCCTCCCCCTCGCGAATCAGGAGGAAGCGGGGAATACAGCTATGGCTCTCAACCTACAGCAGCTCGTGGCTTGCATGCTTCTCGCTGCGAAGCCGATTCAATCAGGCTAATGGAAATCGAGCGTACAGTGTGAGCCTCCCGAACATAATTGATCGTCGGATATTGCACTCGCGATCGCGCGAACTCTCCGTCGCTATCTCTATCACTCTTGGCCTGACGTCTACGCAAAATTGAAATGCACCGAATCGGCAACGGACGGTTCTCACGATACTCACGTAACTACGCTACGAGGCCGGCAGCCTCGTTTCCAGCATTGGCTCCGATTCGCGAGGGTAGCCCCCCCTCCCCCCTCTCAGTAGATTCAACCAATTCTCCATATTTGCCGAACGAAAGTGAAGCAGTTTGCTCAAACAAAATTCAATTGAACTACAGGTCCGACATTAAATCCACATAAATGCGAGATTGATTGAAAATCGGAGTACATTGAAAGTCTCGCATTCGAAGCTTATCAAGAGATACGATAGCCTCACAACGCCAAGTACCTAAAAACCATTATTTTTTGTAGCTCGGTTCTACAGTGTAGACATACGGCAATATATTGAACGTGAAACTGGTGAATTATAGATCTCATGAATAAAACATCGGATGAAATTTGAATTCATTTTATAACGTAATTTGCAGTGAATGTTTCGAAAATTCCCAATTACGAAAAACTGTACAAAAGCGCTGAGACGTCAATTACCTTTCGCAATTTCCACTTTTGTTATGACTTTTGCGAATACTATTTGATCGATTTATTATACTTTTTTGGATAACACTGATTTTTAAGTACTGGGTGTCTTTTCGTTTTATAAGAGTTGTTGGGGTTTACAATTATTTGCGTGAATGTTCTTTCGCATCCGACTGTCCAAAGTCGTTGCTTAATTAGTCAAATTTATGCATTTGACATTAATAAGTCTACATTAAAGACTGCGGTGTAAGTTTTGTTGCGGGCTCTCTGTGTACATATTAGCCTTTCCGTGGGCTTTGAATTCATCGCCGGAGGCCCAAACACACCGTTATACTCGGAAAGGGGTGGATTTTGCACGTGACGCGTAGCCCTTTCCTACCACCGAAAACCGCCTAATAAGCCAACGTTATTGCGAGCCAGCAACGCAACGGGGTGGACCCCACACTCCGACGACGGTGTGCGGTCTCACCGACGACGCTTCCCTGATTTAAATTCATTCCAACGTAAGCCGCAGCTTTCCGTACCAACGAGAGAACTCCCTTTCCTTCGTACACTGCCTGTGTACACTGTTCAGCGTGTACATAACACCGTGGCAAACAAATATCCGTCCAACCTCCGTCACTTCCAAAAAAAAATAAAAATCATCGACGCGAGTGACAATTTATTTTCCACTATTGCCGAGATATTCGACAATATTTGTCCACCGACGTTTTATCGACGGAACGAAAAAATGTTCCCAAAGTTATTGGGCGAGACGTGTCAAAGTTGACAAGACGTTTCCAAAGTCGCGATGTGTCGCGCGAGGATCGCTAATGGATGTATCGCCGATTCGTCAAAGGTCTTCGTTCGCGAGGAACCTCAGGAACCTCTTCTCACTGCTCTCGACAGTTGTCGGGATTTTCCTCCCCGGAATTCGTTTTATCGCGCATCGACACTTGCGTGAGATATCGTTATAATAAATGCGACGAAATCGGAATGAGGACGCGAGACGTCGAATCTCGTTTGCCCGAAAAACGAGGCACTCACGCGCTTGAGTTTTGCGTCACTCGCAGGCTCCTCGACTCCAGTAAACTCTAGCGTGAGCGCCAACAGCGAGGATTCCGAACGTTTTGCGGCTCTTTGCACGGATGGATAAACGTCCGATAGACATACTCGCCGAAAATACTTATCGCGAGTTGTTACGAATGAGAGGAGACCAAACCGGACAGAAATCATGACGCGATAAGGATTAAATAAGGATGATAACGAAGAAACGATGGCGGAGAGGACGAAGCGATGTGGCACTTTATCACTTCGCATATAGTACAGTTTGTGGGTGAGCGTCCCATCTCCGTGAGAGCTTTCGGTCGTTTTGGCTGGGCCAAAGTGTACGAATGAGCCGGTTACTCGCTTCACGAATTTCTCGTTAGAGAGTCCAAGCGAGACGGCAATCGTCTGTGGGGAAAATAGGCGATAATCGGTGCGAATCCGTCAGTGGAATATCCGCGAGACTCGATTCAACGGTCGACGGAGATTCGATTGAGCTTTGAGACGGAGCCAGGCACTTGGAAAATTTCCTACCAACGTCTACGCCCTCATAGTAGCTTCCCCTTTTCGTGTTTCTTGATCACACCTTCATCAGCTTCCACAGAACTGATATAACTGGTTATGAACAAACAAAAATTTGGAAATTCCATAAAGATTCTTGAGAAATTGTAGGCCATTGGCTCAAAAAAGAAAATATGCGCGAAGGAGCCAATCAAAGATTTATCGATCCGGGCGGAAGTTTCGTTGAATCTCATGCGTTAATCTCGTTCGGGTCTTACTAATCTTGTTACGGCCGAGTCTCGTTGTACGAAGCCCTCGAAGTAATGGTGTCCGGCACAACCAAGCCTGTTTGATATTGTTGCAAGGACCTTTATTGAGCCAAATTTTGGATTTTCAATTACGAATGTCTCACGTAAGCCTTTACTAGGCCTTTACTTGTCACGGCGGCCCGACCACAATTCTGCACGGGCCGCTCTCGGGGGTGCCTTTATCATGGCGATGATTATACAATTCTCTATTACCCGTTGAAGTTTTCGGGATCGTTTAAAACTTTGTAGCGGGACGAAAGGAGATCGGAAGAGCCGCGCGTTCACTATCGCTTTCAGCGGGCTTCATTATGCAATATAATAATTCTTTGGGAGCTCACAGTTCAGCCGGTACGATTCTTGTGACGTCGCGGCGTTTCCTTATTTAGGGATAATTACAAGTTTGCGGATCGCTATAGATATGTATATAAGAGGAGAAGCGGACTCGATATACAGTTGATTATATGAGTATATAATACGATATTATATACTATGTAATATCGTACACAAGGTATCGGGCTCAAGTTTTGATTGCGTCCAACGCCATCTCGCGACGATGTATATCTGGAGAGAGCAACTCCGGTTCCTTAGCTAGCCCGGCGTGCTTCAGTTTCAGCACCTGAGCTCCTTCTACGAGGATCCCAAGCTCGGGGATGCGTCCCTTCGTCGTTGCAACGTCGAAAGACGGTGGAACGGTGCGACCGTCAAGACAGGGGTGAGAAGAGGCACACCCCTCGTTCGAAAGACGAGGTCGAGAGCCGATTACTGCGATTTCGAGTGATCGACCGAGTAATTACGTATTCATTACATCGGCGAAAGAATTTTCATTAAACGTCAACTCTCTCTTGCCATAATCCCCTCTCCCGTCGTTCCCCCGACGATTCGTTCGACGATACGAGCGCGAAACTTCGTCGACGCAAAATTCTTCGTATAACTCCGAGCGGACGAGAGAGCTCGGTAATTTTTGGATACCGATATAGCCGGCATAAATAGGAGCTATTTCGCTCGCGCTATGCAATCTATTTCTTTTACCATGGATTTTGTTTCGGAGACACTTTTGAGACACCTAACTCGATCGCTGAACTGAACGGTTTTTCGATATTCTCGATCACCAGCCGGATTACAGCAGCGAATAGTTCGGTGGGTGGAGAAGGAGAAAAAAAAAGAGCCCGACCGGTATCGTTATAGTATCCGGTTTTTAAGCGAGTACCACCATACACGACGCTGTATAGGTCATTTATTAACCACACAACGAAGGATTGATTAAAAATACGGTATCTGATCGCGACCTACCTGCCGGCTTTTTCCTACCCCACTTTTAATTAGAAATTGATTTATTCCCTCGCTGTTTTTGCCTCGAAATTGCAACCGAACCGATCGCTTCCCTGTCCCGTCGAACTCGACGCAACGCTCGGTCGGGACAGTTAAAAAATTATTCAGATACAATGTTTTCGCCATTTGCATAAGGTATCGTTTTACAACGAAGTCGCGATTTCCGTCAACCAAACGCAAACGATGAGAAATTTTACGATGCTTTTTTAGGGCTTTCACTCACCTTGACAGATTATCGTGACCACGTGAAGTATACTGATGGTCAGATATCGACCCCTTCTGTGCCGTTCCACCATCTCGATTCACTGATACTCGTCACTGTCGCGCTGAAACGTCTTCGATCACGATATCTGCAACAGAATAAAGCCGAATAAACCTTGCAGTCAAAAAAATAAACAAATATGTCGTAATTTAAATGCGACTTCAATCTTATCATTTTAATCTTATAATTTCAATTATCGTTCCTGCTTGGTCGTATAATGGAATTACTTCATGGCTTCATTGTTTTCCTCGTTTCCGTCCGCAGAGAAAGTTTTGTTTGCGGTAAAAAATTTGTTTTTCGATTTTCGACAAGGTAATTAACATTTGTTATCAGCATAGCGAGAGCTTTGTGAAATATAGAAAATAATAGTGAAGCAATGTCTTGCACAGTTCTGTTTTGCAAGCTTTTTGTTACTTTTTTTGAGAGTAAAGGATCACGATTTCAACACCTTGTGTTTATCGCCTATAATTGAATAAATTTCGTTAGGCAGGTAAAAAAAATCCCGATAAGAAAGTTAGTACATTTTTATCGATTATCAATGAATAAAAATTTCTGAAGCATCGAAATGCGCATCTTCAATTTAGAGTCAGAAATGCCAAACTGGGACTGGGAAGATAGGCAAATCTTTGTTCAGAATATCGGCGAGGCAAGGATATTCGGATTATCCGCAAATGATACGGTAATCTGACTTGGCGCGTTAATTAGCGCGAAAGGGTTGAATATTAATTAGATACGTTCGCGATGATATTTGACGAACATGACATTCATAGACGTGAAGCCGATCAGTGATACACCTCAATGAATAATAACGCTGTACCATGAATACGCTTGTAGAAATGGGCACTTGACTCTTTGGAATGCCTCAAAAGACTCGTATATATAAATTTAAAAAAAATCCTTTCATTGAATACACTTTCATTATATATTTGTTGTCGAATAAAACCATTGGCTGGAATCATAAAATCAATTCATGATTCGGGATAAAAATTTGTAACGACTATCGTATCATTGAAACGCTTCGATTGATTCAAACACCGAGAAACACGAGAGACATATTGTATCAACCCTCCGCGGCACTCTGGCTTTTGAACTCTCCGATAGGTTTTCAAAGTATTCCGAGTATTCAAAAAAACGTATTAATAAAGAGAAAAAATTGCGAAAATTTGAAAGAATTGTAAGAAAATGTGTATGCATTCAATTCTGCGCGAGTTCTGCGAAAAAAAGCCAGTTCGGCGAATGAATGATTTAACAATTTTTTTAACCAATCTCCGAATAACTTTTTGGCACCGTGGGAAATCAATTTTTACGATAAAAAGCATACAGAAAATGGTTGATTTTTCGAAGATTTTTATTCGATTGAAAAATATTTGAAATTGGTTCGAATCTCACTTTCACTTGAGATTGTAGCGATACATCCTTCTTAAGGAAAACATAAAAAATCTCCAGTAATAAAAATTTAAGCGTGTAGAATTTTTAAAATTAATTTCAATGTCGTTAGTGTCCTCAAATCCCTACCGAGCTAATGAAGAGTTAATGCCGGAAATATTGAATTGATGTGAAATTATCCCCGTGGGAAAGCGTAGCATTGGAATGAATAGGATTCGTCGACGCGGGACCGTCGAGAATAAATTCGCACAGTTCAGCTCGAAATCTCACACACTTGTCGCGCGCACTCCTGTGTTCGATGAAGAATGAAGAATGAATACATTATTTTAACACGTTAAAACTCGCGTCCCGTGCGCTGCATTTTAACGCTTACGGGCAAAATAATGGCCGAGTGATTCGATCGTTGTTTATCATCGTACTAACTTCCCTTCGTGCCTCCTGGTGACGGGGTTCGCTCGTACCGGCCGTCCCATTACAGTGTGTGTATGTCTATGTGAGCGCGAAATAGTTTCGTACAACATGGGAATTTTGGTGACAAATTGCGTTCGTTAACGTCGACGAGTAACGTCCAACGAAGAGGTATAATATACGGATAATTAAATCTCGGACAGTTAAATTAGTTCCTGGGAATGAAAATCCTGATGAGCGCGTGTAGTAACGCGTTTCGGGAGAACGCGAAAAGGACGAAATATACGATCGCGAAGGAGGAGCGAGAGTGAAAGAGAATTGAAAGAGGATAATGTTCTGGGGTTTGCTGCGGCTTCAACCCTTTCATAATTAGCGAACAGTTAACACTCGCTCACTCGAACTCCCGGCTGAGTCCCCTCCTCGAGTTCGTTCATCCCGCACGCGCCTTCTATACATCTCTCCCGCCACTTCATTGTTTAACAGCTGTGTTCGCCGCCCCGGGCTAGATATCGAGAGCGGAACTGTACATAATAGAGAATCCTCGACAATCGATGGCGATTTGAAACGTGAACATTTCGAGAGAAACAGAGAGAGATGAAAAAAAAAAGAAAATTCTCTCTCATAGTATAACCGACGCCGGAAGGTACACGAATAGGAATAATAGCCGACAGTTTCGAAATCCAATAGAATTCGGGCTCTGCGCCGCGTAAACTCGACGGGGCAGCATTTATCCTAGCTTTTATTCCTCTTTCGGTGGTTTCCCAGTGGCAAAAATCTCTCGGAGTCAGATACGATCCTGTTTGCTGGCTGGTTAATAAACGATCCTGGTCACACCGCCTGTACCGGCAAACCGAGGGAAACGGGGAACCATTCGCGGATCAGTCGCGATATCAATACCAGGACGAGTTTGCAACTGAATGGAAAATAAAAGAAGAAACTTTTTTTTTCGCGGTTCTCGTTACAGAACAAAATGCGATTACTAACACGATCGTGCAGCATCTAGAAATATTTCTGGTCTCGTTGCTTCTCATCCGGCGTAACAATCCCGTTAGCTCATTCAGTCCCGTTTCGGGCCGTAACGGCACCGGGCCCGCGAATAATAACAAAGTGTGTACGTTCCGGGAAACGCGGACGGGGCCAAAAAAAAGCATATTGTATTTATTATACGGTCAGTGGATACCCTCTGTTTTTCGGCATACCGCTGCACGTTAATAGCCTCTATTGTTCAATCCCTATTGTACAAATTGGAATGCGGCGGAAAACCGAGAGGAACTGATACACCGGAATGTCGATAGTACGAAATTCCATAATTTTCCGCACCTACCTCGTTAGAATATTTTTACAACAATAACGAAATGCCGTCGAAATTCTCGCGGATGTTAAAAACCAATGGACAAATGGGCATCGACTTCCGGTAGTCGATGGAGACTCTTTCGCGATGATGTTTCGCGGATCTGAGAAATATGACACTGACGAGAAGGGTTTGCAGGCTGAGGCTTTGCCGATGTATGGACTCGTGCGATTCCGCTCGTTCGATACTCCTATCTTTTTTTTTCATCGGCGAGGTGTTAGAGTAGCCACGATTGTTTAATCCAATCCGACAAATTGGAAAGCGGGGGCACAAAGAGAGAGAGAGAGAGCGGGTGTGTATGGAGGGGGATGGGTTTACGGCGCGACACATTGGCCTGGAAACGACGATGATACGAGGTGGAGTGCCAGAGTCCAGTTGAATCGCCCGATCAGAGTCGAACCGACGCCAGTAGCAGGATCTGCGGGACGACAGTGAACACGGAGACACGGATTGTGGAAGGGAGGAAGGGGTTATAGCGCAGAGGTCGACTCTCCGCGCGTTATCCAACGCCGGATATAGAGAAGCGGCGACTAGCGGGGGCTCGAACTCGCGCCGGCTCGCAGATTTACGAGGCGATTTACAAATTGGCGGTTATTGTACCGCGCGGAAATCAAACTGTCCTCTAAATCAAAACGTCCTCGGGAGCGAGGTCGGCGTTCATTAAACGTCAGAGCTTTGGGCCGGTGCATATAGTGGCTACTCGGGGAGCTGCCGGGAATAACGTTCGGTGTCGTACGTCACCGAGTTTCACCCAACTGTACGGTCGATTGTGACTCTCACCACGCTCCTGATAGCATTGGTAGTGGAGTAGTTACACGGTTATGCATATATATGCATATCTGTATATATACATATATGTATATATAAGTGGACATATATTTGTATGTTGGTATGGTGTACCCCTATATGTATTGTAGGAACTATATAGTGTACCTATTTGTGATATATGAGAGTTAAAACAGGAATACTCGAGGCGCGATGAATACGGGATCGCGACTGGGTACGCTCGGTACGTATTAGAGTCGACCGTTCGTCTCGATCAATTAATTAACGCGCTAACTGTGAACGAAACCCCTACGGCTCTCGCTCGTGTATATATACACTTCGCCTCACTCGCGTTGCGCACTTTTCACGTTATATTCGACGGTACGGAAGGAAAAGCTTTGGCAGAGGTCACAAACAATCCTCAGCCCGGGGGAGTGGGACACGGTTGACACGGCTATCCGCGAAAAGTCAATTAGCGGAGTAGAGGATATATGTATATCGAGAAATGGAAAAAACATTTGACGCTAGGAGTGAGTGTTCCGGATTCTTTTTTTTTCCCCGTGATTTCGCAATCGAACGTAGTGCCGATAAATTAGAGGAATGGCAAACATCGAAAATGTCGCAGGGGGCAATAAGGACCACTTGAATTTTTCCTTTTTTTTGGGAGGAAAAGTGATTCTGCAAAGACGCGATGGACCGTAAATACTCGATGAACGCATCGACGCGTTTCGCGAAGATAAATATAAAACTTTATTTCCTGTGGCATTAATTGTTAAAGTTAATCGTTCCTTACGATGCGCGAGGCGCAACCCTGATTCGGTCTGATCTCCCAACGCGGTCAGCTCGAGGATTATTTCAGATTGACGTCGACTTGATCCACTCAGTCACACCTCGCGCCTCTTCCCTTCGTTCTTCGCTCTCTAACCTCCCATACACCGAAGCTTCTCTTCCCTCGCGGCTTTTGCCGCGGGAAGATTTCCTTCTTTCAGAATCTTCAGCGGGACGCCGAGATCCCTGCGTATCCTTCGCATCTTTCATCGACGTCTCGCGTATATGAAGACGAATGTTCGTGTTTTCTCGCGCCTCGGAACCATGGTAATAGTCCAACGGGGATGATACAAGCGCGGGAAGGAAGGAAAAATGAGGAAAAAAATGAAGAGAAACCGAAGGAGAAGGAATATGTAGCTAGAGGAAGCTAATCGCAGAGTCGCATAATGAGGCCCGCACCTAGCTGTTCAATTTTGCGAAGTAGCTTTTCGAAATGAGATTTGAATAATGCATGGGTAGAGATGCACGCGCGCTCGGTTACCCCGTTGCTCTGTGTCCTTCCGCTCTCTCCCCTCACCGTCCCTCGTAATTTCACGATTGCGTAACCGTTTTTCACCTATCCCTTTCGTTCTATGTACCCCCGAGGAACGGTGCTACCCCTACGCTCTCCCGCGATCGTTGAATCGCAAATTTTTTTTTTTTCAGAAAATCACCGAATAAATTACGCCGTCGTCACTTTCGCGGGGATCTTCTCCGTGATGAAGAAATGTCTGAAGATAAAAAAAAAAAGAACGTCCTGAAAGAGATAAGTCCCTCAAGGTTTATCTACTCGCCAAGGAAATTTTGTCGGATAGAACGATGATGTCAATTTCAAATTCGCGAATAAAAGCGTTGCGCCAAACGCAATCAGTTTTTTTGTTGTTCCTTCGCGTTTTATCGCGCGACAATAAAATTCTTCTTTAGCATCAAATCCGTGACGGTGACGTGTTTTCTTTTTTGCTTCCATTAATGTTGAAAAAAAAAGCACGATTCCTCGAGTAGTAAACACGAAGCGAGGGATGCTCGCCGTGGGAGTTATCTCGCCGATAATAATGAATTATTTTCAGTGTCCCGAGCGAATCGCTTCTCGTTTGCAAACGAGTGAGCGCATACACTGTAACTGTTGATGAAACTGAGGAAAACTGCGAGAACCGTGGAAAGGGAGGTAAGGGAGTGGGAGAAGAGGCAAAAGAGGTAGATGGATGAATTTCGTCGTGCGGCGCGTGCTGTGCGAGAAATGATTTAACAAGACAATTAACGTCGAGGGTAGTGAAACGCGAACGAGTATAACGGCCGAGCGAGCGCCGCTCGAGGAATATACGCGAGAGAGCGCGAGGGCGTTTAACGAGGGACCATAACCGGATACTGGGCGGACGGAAGGTTTCCCTCGCTCGCGCGTTTTCCAAACTGATTTCTCGAATATAGAACTACGACGGTAAAGGGCTGCGGAGAATAATGTTCAGTTATTCCGACACTCAAGGACTATGTTTCGTCAGAAAATTGAATTATAATATACGACCGGGGGAACGCTGATGCAGTGACGAATTTATTCGTTTGCCTCGCGCGAGGCTGCTCTCCAGAGCAGTGAAAACGAATCGGAAAATCAATAAATCATCATTTTTCGCTGTAACGAACGTACCGGAGCATCGGAAATATCCATGATCCGATTTGCCATTGCCACTACTTGAACGACCCCAGCAAAAATGGACGTTAGGTTGCCGCACCGGCGAGCCGGCGAGCCTAACAGCCTTGGACAGGCCCTGAGCAAGGCCTGATATGGTGCTGATAGAAGTCCTCTACAAAGTGTCCCGATTTTTTTTTACCACTTGTACATACTGCGTGCCTAAAGAGAGCTTACCAGATTTTACTATTTCAGGACCGCATCGTTTTTCCCGGCGAAAGTTTTAGATCGATAGCCCAAAAATACTAAATACCTTTTGCTTTGCGAAATTCTCGGTCAAGATTTTGTACACGAAAGCTTAATGAAGATCGGCGTGGAGAATATTTTTCTTTAATGCTTTTTCGATATTTATTTTCGGATTCGAAACCAGCAGCCCCAAAACTTTGGGATACCAATTTTGATCTACATAAATTAGTGTGGTTTCACCTACGTAAAGCACGACATTTGTCATTTATGAATTCTGTGTTTGAGCTCATAATCAGCAAGCTCAACCACCTCCGAGGACTAAATTTCAATTAGATTGGATTTCAAACAGATATCGTTTCGTCAATAATCAATTACTATGTGATTGATTTTCAGTTATTAATTTTACAAAGAAGGAATGTAAAACATTCCTTAATGGTGTATTAGAATGCGTTATAATCGTGACTCGACTAACGTACCAGTGATAATGTCGGATGAATTAATAACTCTGTACGGTCTTGCTGTGTGCGCGAATCGAATGAGACGCGGCGATCAGCGTTCGCAGATTTATGCGCTATTATTCCACTATCAAGAACTCTCAACCGATTTATTTGATCAATATCCGATACCAAAGGACAGGATCTGTCGGTGCTTTCGATAGACTGATAGATGTGACGACAAAGTAAACAAAAAAAGAAAGAAAAGCAGATCACTTTTGATATCTCTACGGTGCGTGAGGCCATCAAAAGACCTACAGAGGGTTGCCTGCTAGCCATAGAAGCATGAATAATATTCCACCGCGAAACATTTTTTTTTACGAGGCAGCGGTATTACTTTTATTATCTTCGCTGGAGGAAAAATATACATACCACCGTATAGACGGAGTTATAGTGTATATGTCACGGTAGATGTATGCATAGTGTATATACCATAGAATTTCACTGGCAATGTGCGTCACCACCGACTACCACTTTTCTAAGGGATCTTTCTCTTTTTTCCGGACGTTTTTTTTTTGCAATTTCCTCTTGCCCGCGACATCATTCAACGATTCGAAACGCTTTCGCGGTTTTAATTATCTTTATCGTACGTTCCATCGTACGGATCTTAACTCGCGAACAGTAAGGAAGAAGATCTATACAATGCGAACGATAAACTTGTCACACGCGGTCCTTGATAAGCATCGTTATTTTCCTTTTTTGAACTTCAGCGGCATAATGCTTGATTGAGCGACGATAAATTTGAAGAGTTCGCGCGGAGTCATGTCCACGTATAATGGGTAGGATAACGAGTCGGCCAACGGTACGCGATGCGAACGCAATGGTAATTATCCCACCGATATTGCTGTCAATTGAATGTGCAACCAGCGGTGAAATGAACATAGAGCTTTGGCCCCTGTGCGATATCGCCGAGCCGGTAGTTACAATAGTATCGTTAATGCAGCGGGGGGTCGGACTGTCATTTCGCGTGCTGTACACCCCCGACCGTTAGTTCCGTAATTGGCGACACGCGATAGTCATGTGGCGCGGTGCGGCGCTGTACACAACGACTCGGTGGATGTATAAGCTGTTACAAGCGACGCTTGAACTCTGTCAGCACGATTTTGCACTTCCGTTATCGCGCCGGGGGATTTTCTCGGCGAGAAAGTAAAGGAACGACGGTACCGCACACAACCGCATCGCATTCTTTCTACTCGTCGCTCATATTGTTGCACCGAACGAAACGGCACCGCTATAATGGAAAAAAGTTTGCGATCGCCGCTCCAATTAATTTTCGTTTTTTTCTTTTCCTTTCTCGTTCCCCGAACGAATTACTCTGTGACTGCGCCGTTCGCCGGGGAACTTCATGACTGCGTCTATCGCGACTTTCGTTTGTCGATGAAACAACTTCCGTTGTCTCGACCGAGCTAAGTCGGCGACATTGCGTCAGTCTTCCATCTCGTCACTGGCAACATTAAGTATTCGACGGAGTTTAAAAGTATTCTTTTGTGAAATCCCTTGCATTAGTTTCATCAATATTTTCCTCTCGTCTTCTCAGTGCCGTGGCGATCTCAGATTATTTTATACCGTGAGTTTCGTTTCGCGCTAATGATTGTAACGTGGAGAAAAGAGTGGTATGAGCCGGAAAAACAAGTTTTTAGCACGATTTTTAAAAAATTATCAAAATGATCGCTGTACGATAAAAGAAATGTGAAAAAATTCCGATCCACGTAAAAATATTAATGACTGCAACGATCTCAACAAATCCTTGATGGATAATTGCAGAAGCTTCAAACATTTTACCCATCGCCATAACTACGCACTGCGTAGCACATAGAATAAAAAGAATTCCCTAAATTCGATTTTCCGAGATTTCGAAATATTCTGAGAACTTTTTCGCCGAAATCTCGAGAAGATGTTTCATGTGAGAACGAAAATGTTCCTATGAGGAATCACGAAACAAATCTCGGAAATAGATTTGGGATGGGAATCGAATATTCGTAGTCTTCGGAGCGTGGAACGATAACCTCGCAAACGTTGTTATGAATTTAAATAGCTCATCAATTATAAACGCTAATTCGATGACTTCATCGGAACGGAGCTAACGGAGCTACAGCTAACGGAGTAACAAAACATATTCAGTCAAACAAAATTAAATCCAAGAAATGCAATACAACGTCGTTCTTCGCGTCCGCCGTGGGCGGGTAACCAGATAATCGCGGTTATTCGCGTTTTTCGGTTAATCATAAAACTTTTAATTAGCAACGAGTTCCGTCCGCGAACAGCCAGCCAAAAGCTTTTCGCTAAAGTCGCAGAAGAAAATTAATGAGCAATCAGCGGGAGTACCGCCACCGATATAGAGTATTGCTGCATGCCTGTTCCCAAATGTATTACCCTGCTCATAAGATTTTTGAAATATCCGTTAGAGTTCGCCGAAGCATACTTTCTTCGACGTAAACGACTCGTGACACTCCGCGGATCAGGAAAGGCGATTTCCGGGGCCGTTGTGTGGTTCTTTCGATGGTTAATAAAGTCGTAACGATCAAAGTTCGGCTTTACCTCCGTCTCGTCCACGATTACGACTGGGAAATATTGTGGAGCGAAATAAAAGATCAAACTCTCGAGAAGCGTTCAACTAAACGCAGATCGATGTTGGGCTTCGATTTTATAAGGGGAACGAAAATCGTCACGACTTTTTTTTGTCACAGTCGCGCTTCGTCGACCCGCGGACCGTCGAATAACGTCGAAACCATCTGACGAAGGACTATTCTTCCGTCTTATTGTCCCGTTTTATTTTTTCTGTGAAAGTTCAAACAGACTCTCGAAGAGAACTATATATAATAGACTCTCGTCACGTTGGGTAGTCCTGGATTTCCTGTACTCTTAAAAGAGAATCTGCTATATTGTGCCGCTGTATCGTGTTTGCGTCGGAGGGCGAGAAGGCAAGACACGCGTTCCCTTCGTCGTGTGACCTTTGGGCCGTCACGCCAGGCGATTCCGATAAGCCTCCGAAAAGCCCCCTTCTTTTCAACGCTTCACCGATCTATCGCTGACTTTTTTTTTTCACTTTTTTTTCCTTCATCGACATCCTATTCTCTCTCGCGGGACAATCGCAAGACATACCTATCAGCCTCGAGCGTCAAATGTCGAGCGCAGAAGACAAAAAAAAACGAAAAAAATCTCAACGTGACTAATAAAAGAACGAATCTTATCGGATTACCCGGATATTCTCGATATCGCGGTTTCATCGTCGGTGTGCTGTTGCTCACACGTTGAACGATCTCATTCCATCAATTTGACCTCTATCGATAAAAAAAATAAAGAAAATAGAACAAGTTAGACGAAAAAAGGTATAACGTCAGTTCACTATGTCCTACGGATATGTAAATAAAAAATGGTTTGCTGGCGTAAGGGGCGGCCAGTGGGCAGAATCGATGACCGATCGTTCCAGATAGTAGCGAACAGTGTGCGGGACAACTAAAATTTGGCAAACACTGTGTCGCTACTGGAATAGATGATTGACGCTCGAAATTGAAGTTACGACACGCGCGAGCCGCGGAAAATATTCGATGTCAATATTCCTGCGGTAATATACAGAACGCGAAAATGGTAAAACGAAAAATATTGTTGAATATGACGTTTTGACACGTAAACTAATCGAAAATTGTTTGAGCTCGGTGGGACTGGAAAAATCACATCGATACCTCTTGTTTACTGTGAGTCATTTTCCACGCGAAAAAAGGACGATTCTAATATTCTGATAAATATCATAGAGCTACGAGGTGAAGAACTATTTTAATTAGTATGGCGCACTGTAACTATTGTACTATTTAAATAGTGGGAAAAGTTAGCAGCCGTCGATGGTTTGGTGATAGCGCGTTAGGGCAGGGTGAGCGAATACCGGCCAGTCAGCAAGACCTTCCAAACTGATTTTGAGGAATTGAGCGATCATATTAAGATAAATCTTGAGTTACCTCGTTACTGATGCGAAAATCAACTATTGAAGCAAATTCCGTTATTTATTCTAGTCTCCATATTTTTGTGACTGAAATAACATTCTCCCTTAGGTGACCAGTATTCGCCCACTCTCTCCTAATTTAGAGAATCAAGAATCCAGTTTCGCCCCAAAATAGTTCAGAATTTTGCTTGAACCGATCACACTTTAATTACACCACAATCCATGTGAACTTTAAATGAACCTACAATACCAGCAATTTTTTTCTGCGAGTTGAACACATCTGTGTAATCATATTTCAATTAATTTATCAAACTGACCCGATTGCCTACATGATTTTTAAATATAACTCCGCCGGACTGTATGAATATTTATGAAAAAAAAAATCTTTTTTTCAGTACTTGGCGTCGAGACGTTGCGGCGTCTCTTAATATGTAAACCATTCGAGCTGCCATTAGTTCAATAACCACAATGCACCATTTGTGTACGGAGGTATACGCAGTTACAACATGTTTCGAAGATGTACCAGAAACTATTATGTTCGCGTTGACGTCCCCGGAAGAGCTGCGACAAGGAGCTCCATTCAATGAACGATGGATAACGGGGCAAACTTTACATTCTTTACTTATCCGCGTAGGCGAGTTACGTATATATTCAATATTTAACCTGCGTCGTACAAGCTGCTCATATTTTCTAACATCCACGAATAGACCGGTATTCGAGCATC
This sequence comes from Ischnus inquisitorius, assembly GCA_963924025.1. Lineage (NCBI taxonomy): Eukaryota > Metazoa > Arthropoda > Insecta > Hymenoptera > Ichneumonidae > Ischnus > Ischnus inquisitorius. The sequence goes on from OZ001251.1 coordinate 15,620,092, forward strand.
GGAATTTTCGGTTCAAATTTTCAAGAGTCGAGGGATCTTATTCATCTCAGCGGGGTATCTTGAACGCGAATAACGGAAATACGAGATTGAACATACGTACGGCTACTTCAAGACGGTGGTATCTCGTTGGGCGTATAAATACACATGGAATCCTTTCTTCAATGCACCTCGAGCCTCCCGTATTCTACTACTTTTTTTTCCTTCCGTGTAACAACGTTTGTAAAGCTCGTCTACAGCTTCTCTTGGCAATACGCAGATCGTTCGAGCGTGCTCACCCCCACGGAGTTCAGATTACTTCCTGGCATCCGAAAACATCTATAAAACATTTATAGCACTGCACTTTCGCTCGCTGTGCGCGCTGCCCCGTACCGATGGGGTGGGGGCGAGGGCAGTACCCGACTCCACGAGGTATAAACTCGCTCCTCTCGTTCGCCCAAGTACTATTATGTAGGTTACGCGCGGAGTTTCACTGTCGATAGTATCCGGTTTTTCACGATCACGACTACCTACTCTGCCCGTTTTAGTTCGAAATCTTCTCCTCCCCTTCCGCCTATCCTCCAGTCGACTCGAAACTTCTACCGGGAACACAGCGAAATTTTAGCTTCATCAAGCTATACTCGACTTAACTTATCGTAATTGCACTTTTACTCTTTTTTTTTTCCGGTATCAGAGTCGAGAGAAAAAGGAACGAAATTTAGAAGAAAGTTGAAGAAAACAATAAAATATGAAAACGAAGGTCATACATTTTTTTTTTAAATGCGTTATTGATTCGAAAAAAATTAAATTGATCGATGACTGTAGAACGACAATTTTGTATTCACGATCACCGCTTGTGCCTCGACTATGATAGGGAAAGAGATCTTTCCTTGCCCTGACGACACGTGCTCCGAAGGATCTCTTTCCCTCGTCGTTTGCATTATCGCCCCTTCGCGAAATTCTCTCAATTCTACACAGCACACGTGCGGCTCCCTCGCACATATTCAGCACAACGGACTCGTGTCTAAATTTTCAAAAAAAAATAAACTATACATAATTCAAGATTCTTCTGTAATAATTATTAATCCTTCCGATCCTCTCGACTCTTCGTTATTTTCAGCAAATGGAAACAAACTACACCCATAAAAAATTCACCGAAAAAAAAGACAGAGGTAAATTGGTTGAGAAAAAAAAATTAAATTACCGAAGCGTCGACACTCGTGGTATAGGTTTTTAATTTTTTAAATATTGTTTTATCGAAACGATCATGAGGATTTTTTTTTAATTTATAGTTATCATTGAAGCATGTTGCGTTCTCGAAATACGAGAGCGGCTTTCGCGATATCAACGCCGCGTGTTTGGATGCGTTTTTCGGACGAGCGACGGTTAACGCGGCGGCTCGTCGCGGCAGACTAGCCTGAGGTAGGACACCTCGGAAGCTTCGGAGTCTGGTACTCTCGGTTCGGCTCGCCTCCTTCCCTCTAGCCGTGTATGAGTTTTGTGGGTAGTATAGGCCCCGTGGCGCGCGCGGCGGCGCCTCCGATAGCAAGAGAGAGAGTCTACGCGAATCCGGACACGCGCGCGTCGACCGGCGCTCGCGCAATGACGTGCCGGGGCGAGCACGTCGACGGATCCTCGCTGAGGTGGTTGAATCGCCGGACGAGGATCAACGGGAGAAAGAAAGAGAGCGAGGGGAGATTGAGGGACGGAAAGAAAAAAAAAAAGAAAACGTGGACAAGATGGCAAGGGAATGAAGCGAGGATGAGATGAAGTTGGAGTATAGGAAGGCGAACGTTACGAATGCGAGGGAAAGGAGCGCTGTTAATGCTAGAAATAGCGCTGCGCTTGTTGTCCTCTAGCGAATGTTATCGCGGTATTGGGATCAAAATAAAGCTGGAAGTTTCCATAAATTACAGACAATGCATCCCCATCGGCGCGGCCAAGATTGAATGGTTTGCGTATGAATACGTTGCATCCACGCAACGAAAGCAAACGTTTATTTTTCTTGTCTATTTACCTTTTGTTTTTCAATTGTGTACACGATTAAAAAAAAAAAAATTTCACGATAACGCTGTTTCTGGATCATCAGAATACGTAACGATTTCGGCAACTTGGGTGGCGACGTTTTAATAGAAAATCGTTGGTGAAGTTCGCGGCGTGCAAGAATAGAGGAATTGAAATTTTCGCGAATTCGGAGCAGCTGAGAAGGAACGAATATTCATGCGACGAATACGTCGATGTGTGGGAAACCGCTGCTGTTGAATCAAGAAGAGAACGAGACGGCGATCGAGACCACGCGAATAATCACAATTCTACGTTCGATTTTCCTTGACAATATCTCTCTCGCTCTCTTTCACTTTTTTCCGATGTCAACGGAATTGGAGAAGCGGATGTCGCACAACGGTTGCGCACCGTATATATCGTGTAACGGGTTGCGCCGTTCTCGTACGTGGTTGACGATTTCGAAGGGCGCTTCGTGAAGTTGCATATTCGTACGATTTCATCGATAATACGAGAAGAATATGGAAAGAGAGGAATTCTCAAATGAGTTATGTAAAAAAAACAACCGTTCCCGAGCGTTTCGCGGACTTTTATTCGCAATCTTTCTTTCTTTTTTTTAGAAAAATATCACTTTCAAAGAATTATTTTGCAATTGCTACGAGACATCGAGTCCCGTGTACTTTTCGAGTTTTATTGATTGAATCGAAAAAACTTTCGGAGGGGAAGCGACGAGTAGAAATCATTTCGATAATGAGACGAAGAGAATCGCAAAAATTGATAGACTTGCGATAATTACTTCACTGTTTCTCGAAATGAATTTTGATCAAAGTAAAAATTTACGATTACGATTTTCTTTTAAGAATTCGCAAAAATTCGTTTCTTTTTTTCGATCGCCTGATATAACTCCTTGAAGTACACTAATGAAAATGGAAAACAACAAATTCGAGAGAAACGATTTGCCAGAATCGTTGCACTGCACTTAGTTATAGTCAACGCCCGCAGAGCTCTGGCAACGTCTTGGGTCTCGTGCGCTCCTGATGCCCGGGATTCGCAAGTTTCGTCTATGGTAAATAGCGCGAGGCGAACTCTGCGCTCTGCGTCGCTGCAGGACAATAATTTCGCCGTCGTATAATTAGCCGATACGATCTCCCGACGCTCGTTCTCGTCTGGCTCTTTCCCTCTCGTTAACACGACGAAAGATGGAAAATCCGCCCCGTCGTGGAAACCAGGTGGAGCACAAAAGAATGTCGGAGTCTCTATTATACGACGACTTTCTTTTTCTATTTAATCCATTATTTCCCGGGGTTCTGTCAACGTTATAAATCGTTACCCGATATTATCTAGCCGTTATCTACCAAACTCGTTCACTCTTCGCCTCCTTCCGACCTGGACTTAAATATACAGAAGGAGCCGACTGCAACGAGAACTCTGATATATCACTCGGAGGGAATAAACTTTTATATTTTTTCATCCCGCTCCGGTGATGGAGGGGGAAGGAAAAGCGTCCTTTAACAATTTCTGACTTTCGACTCTTCGCTCGTCGTACCGCAACGAATTCCCTCCCTTCTCTCGGTTATATACTCTGTACTGTTCTATATAGGGGAGTTGTATATACAGAGCAACGTCGTTCGTTCATCACGTTGGCCCAGGTCGGGATAGTTAGCAAAGCTAATAATCCGAATTAGGATTCAAAGTGGGTGCTGCGGCCCCGAGAAGCGAGAACGCGATGCTCTTCTCGTGCTATATTCCGGGCTGCGCTACTCCGGAGGGGTTGCTCTCTCGCTGCAGCGAGAAGGCGCTGGATATAGGCGAGAGGAGGGAAGAGAGATAGTAGCAGAGGCGAGAGTTATACACTCTCCGGCTTCCTGGTGCAGGATATAATACGCTACGGGCGTGTCGGTATACGGTGTGTTGCGCTACCTTACTACCTCGTGGGAACCTGACACGCTTGCTAAAATCCCACTTTCCTACATGTTCGACCCCCCGTCCCCTCCCACACATACTGCATTACAGTACCGACTGTGTATCAGCTATCGAAAACATTTCTCATTTTACAAATTGCTCAATGCACGTTACGGAATTCCATCCATTAGATTCCGCGCGTCTACCTTGGATGTAATAAAAATTCAGTAGCAATCTTCCGATTCGGCCAAATAATTATTCGTACCTCGTAAATTGTTGATTAGAAGAAGGATTGGGCTGTAATCGCGTATTAGAGCACTGGGTGATACAGGGGCAACGATCAATATGTTACAACGATCGTTAACGCGCGCGATCCGACCGTGGGTTTCCCTGCGCGAGTTATCATGGGAGTTGCGGGCGATCGCCCGGGAGGCGCGATGGAACAGGGGCCAATCTTAAATTTATTTATGCAACACGATTCATGGAAAGGGCACTGTACCGGCGTAGAGTATTTTGGCCTGTTTGAACATACTATCCTCGCAGTAACCACTCTCGTATGATAACGGCCCAGAGCGTCCGAAGCGTTTGCTCCGCTTCTCACTACTACCTACAACTACTACCACTGCCGCTACGGCTGCTGCGTTACTCCGAGGCCAATAATGCTGGGAATATAGCGCAGGATCGTGGTCGCTCCGGCTACGTTCCCTAATTATTTACGGGTTTATCGACGCGTCGTCCACTCTCATACCACTCTCTGCCCCACTTTCATCTACAACCTCTGTACACCATTATTCTGTCTGCGTGCATAGATCATTAATGCTGCAAGGGCTTTAGCACCGTCGTTCCCGCGGTTTCTTTGTTCGCGATACGTTACTGTACTTCGGATAAATCATCTTATTCCGCGCCGGTGCTTAACCGAATCAACGGACTCAACACGCTATCGTCTCTGGTGATCCAAAAAAAAGCATGCTCCAAAAAAATGATCGCATTTGAGCTATTTAATCAGCCTCGTCCAGCTCATGATCCTGTCATGTAGTGACAAAAATTATTGAAGTATCGCTCGAAGAATTCCGTCGTCTAAAAACGATATTTTACCGTTTGCAACAGTATCTACGTACGTAATGGAGTATCCATTGACACTCGTTCCCTACTAATTGTAATCGTCACCGGGAAGTTAAAAACGGATTCTCTGATTGTAGGATAGTGCGGTTAATCTGATTACTAGTACATCATTCAAGTGCGAAGGGACGAAGGATCGTTAACGATCTTTTTATAGCAGTATAGAGGAGAATGCCGGTTAAATAAGGGAACACTTCATTATTTTCGTTACCAAGTGAAGGTTCGATAGAAAAAAAACAATATTCGATCCAAGTTTAGTTATGTTAAATGACATCTGCTAGCGGTTCACACTATATAATTATTGATATCTAATGTTATAGTAAATTCAAAAAAGGTTTTCTCCCCAATGGACCTTTCGTAATACAACTCTCTGTTTCTCTACTCCATTTATTCTAGTGTAATCACGTTGTGAAAAGAGAAAACTATGGTATACATGGAAAAAAATCTACTTGAATCAATACTTTTTCGTTGAAGGCGTCATCCAACAATTTACGTCGTTTGAAATGTGCGATCGAGTTAAATATTTCAAGAGCTTGATAAATTTATTTCGTCGAATCGTGTCTCAAGTTGATTCAAATAAATATGACATTTATTGAACTACCTTGGTATTCAGGTTGATTGTCAATTGAAACAAAAAGATCTCATCAAATCAATAACAGCTTTGATTATATCGAGATTGACATTTTCACAATTTATCGTTGGATTGTCATGTAATCGTGTTATGTCCCACTCAGCAATTTTCACTGCAGCTTGGGAAAAAAGGATGTTCACTCTTCCCTTACACGTTTTTCGGAGGTGACGCTTCGTTGGAAATTCTGCCCTGTTTTGAGCCTAACCTTTTGGAAACAAACTCGGCATAGGGCGTCGAGTAAATACTGAAATGACTACTATTTTAAGGGTTCATAAGATTTTTTTACAGATTCTCCCAAACAGCCGATTAAAAAACAATGAATTAATGTTAAAACGTACAAGTTATTCTAAATGAAAAGTGGTAATTAACATTACCTGCATCACTCAACTTAATAATAAAGTTTAATGAATGATGGAACTCGAAACGATTCCATATGTACTTGATTTAACCAAATATATTAGTGACGGCCCTTGCTGGAGCGTTTTAATTGGATCAACTAAATATCAATTGATTCAAGCATATTTTTTTTCGCGTATATTCGACATTAGATTGTAAGATTCGACACACGGGAAATGTGACGCCCAATACTGCGTGAGCTATTGAGCCCATAAGTGACGAACCGTGGCGTAAACGCACTCGATGTACGGCGAGCGAGAGTCGAGGGATCGGACAGTGCCGTGGGCTATATAGCAGAGAGAGACTCCGTTAATGGACTCTTCAAAACTAAAAGGCTGCGGTAGTCGCTGACGGAGGTGTACGTAATAGATAGGTCGGGTAATTGCTTCACTTAACGAGAAACACGTTCGACCACCCACTGCTCTCCCCCTTTTCCCGCCGCCGTTTGCCTCACATTTTCCATCTTGCTTGTTCGCAAACCTCGTCTCGACGTTCGACTCCCTGCACTCTGGCTATACATACGTAAATACGTATATACATCTTTATACATGGATATACATATAAATATGTATATGTATATATAGGCCATCGTTGAGCGACCATCGCGAACACTGCACAATATTAACATTCGTGCTCTTTGATACGAACCGAAGGTTCAGCCTTCGTTCCGCTCCGGCATCCGCTCTCCGTGTTTCTCTTCCTCTCTATTAAAGCAATTCACGGGGATGTTTCCGAATCCACCCTCCGCCTGAAGTCTCAACCTCCTTCTCCATCTATATGCCATAGCCTCCCCATTGTTATCGTTACAAGATGTAGTTTTGCGTAAAATTTACAGATTTTCACGCGATATCTCGTATTTGCACGTATTTTACACCCCACAGTGATTCGCGCTTCTTGTCCGCGTCTCTTCTAATGATGCCGAGATACATCCAACACTCAACTTGGCTGCGCGATTGTTGCCGCAGGGGCACTGCCAAATGGGTTACTCCAATACTTGCTTCACGAAACGCGAATTTATCTCTCGATACTTCACGTTATGACGAGGCATTTTTTTCCCTTTTAAAACGTCGCTTAACAACAAGAACTAGTATAAGTCTATAAAAACGGTATTTCTCAGTGTTCCACATTTTTTATGGCCCGACTGAGAAAATTAATATTAAAAAACTAACACAAATTCTTTCACCGATATCGTTTTTCCTCCGGAATTCGTAAATGTTTATTTTACCATTTTTTATTGATAATATTTGTCATTTGACAAACACATATTTACGTATTTGTTTACAGTTTATTCTCTCATTACTTTTCGTTTTTCGAGAAATTATTGGAAAACCGTTTTGTAACGTGTTTCGCTGATCAAGTGATGAAAATTTCATTCCGCGAGAGATCGAACTAAAGTGCGAAGGAAGCTCGCCTCAACCTTATCTCGGCTCTATGATATTTCTCGAATTTGCATCGAGCAACGAAAAAGTGTTGAAGCGCCGCAGCGTCGGCACAAGAGCGCCGGCGTCTCCGGACGAATTCAGTAGACGGAAAGCAACAACTAATTTATACAATTAACTCGAGTACACACTCGCCCGGGCATTGTGTCGCTGTGGCGGTAGAGTTGACACTATACCGGAGTATATTCCGGGCGCACAAAAGAACAGAGACGAGAAACAGCAGCGTAGAAGCTACACAGAGCTCGGTGGAAGTTCAAGTAGCGCAAGCTATACATATAAGAGCTTCCCTCGCCGTTGCGCCACGGCCAGTCTTGAGAGCAACGGGATTTACGTAGAAATGGAAAGCTCTTGACTTCGATCGTATCGTCGCAAAAGCCAAAGGAGTGCCCAACGAGGGACGGAGGATTCTTGATGGCGAAGTTCGACGAAACGTTAATAGTTCTAAATAGCATCAACATTGCGTCGTCTGTGTTCTTGGTCGCTTCGTGGACGAAAGACGAATTCCAAACTTCACTGGGCCGAGACCGGCGACTATCGAGTAACCCTCATTTTCAGTGCAAATTGGTTACTGGCCGTCGATAAGTTACAACTGACCCGTTAACACGCCAACGATGCTTCATCGTGTCTGTGGGCCAAGTCCTAACGTTCAGGACAGATAATAATTACTTATGCTGCCATGAAAGATGCAAAGCAAACCGACGAGAACGAACTAACGCACAGAAGCTTTGGGTGCCGCAGTCAACTTTCTTGAACGCTTACAATTTTCCATTAAGCGGGCATACGAACTTACTCGAACGAAATTGAAAAAACAAAAAGCGCATATACAATCATTGGGCAGAGCCGCGAATAAGAATGCAAAAAGCCTCAATGTGATTCTCTTTGAGCTTTGCCTGATATACGAGTTCCCGATCCTCTTTGCCAGATCGCGCCCTTTACGCGATCGTGTCCCATCATCCCAACTGGAAAGTGATAGGGTTGGAGTTCCGAATTTGTTTCCCGTAGGTAAATTTGTTTAGCTACGCCACACACGCTTCGAAACTTTACGCGATAGTTGGGTGGGGCTGCTGCAGCTTCCGGTAGCATCAGCGAGGGACAGGCAGAACGAACGGGCGCAGTGGTTGGTAGTAGAAAGGAGTGCCAGTGACTGGATACCGGCATCCTTTCGTCCCTCACCAACCAGTGTCTTCCGCCACGGCGGACACGGCAAGATGCGCCTCTTAGCGATCGTGTGCCAACGACTGTCTCGTTTCGGCAAAAGCAGGTGCTCGAACCACCCGGAGGATACGGATTTGTTTGTTCTGTCCGCCGGGCTACGTGACTCCTTCGTAGTGCAATCTACAACTATAGCGACACCATCCGCTATATATGTGTGCACGGGGCAGCCGATACTCAAGCGCACTTCGCTACAACCGCTCAGCTGGCTTTATGTGTTTCTGTATAATGGGGACACAGGCCCCTACGGTAACACCCTGCATGCACTGTGTGCAATGCTGCGCCCGCGGTGTTCATGTGTCTCGAATCTTCAGCAGTGTTCGTTGTTTCGTCGTCGGTCTGTATATTCGCTCTACCCACATTCCATATATATTAGGTTAAAACGGTCAGGAAACAGAAAGACCGATATCACATAGTTTTACACGTCAAACTACCCGGAATACGCCCTTCCGTTTCACATCCATTGTTATACATGTATACGTCAGTTTTACACTTGAACAACCCGCGGTCTACGAAATTGGACGGATCCATGACCTCCAGTGTATGTACGTTGCCCGCGGGTTAGATGACAGTCGGGTTGATCCTTGTCTCCACCTCTGAGCAACTACGTATAATGAAGCGTTTGGCTACTCTCCTCGTGTCGAAAGGGGGATTAAGGGGATCGGGGAAGGCGTTGCTCGCGAGAGCACGAACAGCGCCCTTAATACGAAGGCTCCACCGGAGTTCAAAGGTGGTTCCCACAACAACGCATCTAATTACTTCCTTCCTCACTTCCTTGATGGCGGAAGGTTGACGAATTTACATCTTGTTGACTCAAGCACGTGTATTAGTGAGCGTTACCAGACGATGCTGCGCTCGAATCAAAGATTCCAGCATCGGGGAGACAATTCTTTCGTAATGTCGCACATGTGCTTTCTTGTTTTAGGCGATGTCACCGTTTTGCCGTAGAGAGTCGTTAAAAGTTAAGAAACGAAAAAAAAAATTGTTCTTGCGGACAAAGTTCGACCTCGTTCTTTAATACGTGTAGGATTTAGTATATTTTCGTTCGTGTCGTACATTATACGTAATTGCGCGAACGAGCAAAGCTCCTTTGCGACAACACACGCGTTGTATTCATGTACGCGGCTGCTCTTGCGAGAGAAAAACGACAGCGAAGAATGAAGCGTCATGACCTCTCATGCTCTTTGTCGCTGACCCCCCCTTTGCCGCGGCCGCGCGTGCTCACAAGAAAAAAGTGTAATCAGCGTGAAATGTTTCTTTCCGTACAATCCATTTCTCTATATATGCATTTCACGCGGTTCGCGCACGACGATCTCATCCAAGGGCGTAGAGATCGGAGAATAAACAAGACAAACTCTAACTAGTGCCGAAAGTTATTACAAAAAAAAAACCGTTCAGATATATTCGTGTATAAATATAATAACGCCCATGTCTTCGTCAAACAACGATAGCAGGCATGATATGGACGGCTTGCAAAAAACGAAACGTCGATTTTGTGTACCGTACATTCTCGCTATTTCCATCCCATCGGACCAGCGTCGAAAAAATGGTATAAAAAAAAAAAATTTCGACAGAAGGTAACTTCTCATCCAAGGGCGTAGAGATCAGAGAATAAACAAGGAAAACTCTAACGAGTGCCGAAAGTTATTACAAAAAACAAACCGTTCAGATATATTCGTGTGTAAATATAATAACGCCCATGTCTTCGTCAAACAACGATAGCATGCATGATATGGACGGTTTGCAAAAAACGAAAAGTCGATTTTGTGTACCGTACATTCTCGCTATTTCCATCCCATCGGGCCAGCGTCCAAAAAACCGTACAAAAAAAAAAAAAAAATTTCGACAGAAGGCAACTTCCAATTCCGATCATTGATTGCATGCGCCAAAACTCGCGGGCAACGATTCGTCGTTCGGAAAAAAAAAGCCAGGAGAAAGATGGCTTTAACGAAGTTCGCGAATTTTCAGTCTTACGCAGCTGTTTATATTTTTCCGAGCTTTGTCTCTCGTTCCCTCGAGACGTACTGCCTCGAACCGTTAGAAATCAGCCGCAGATACGTGGTTGTATAGGTGAAAGTGGATATTCCTGGCGGCATATAGTCAGCAATACACGTGAGATATATACGTATCATTGAGAAGATCCGATGGTAGATAACGAAGGTTGGAACGAACCAAATCGAGCGTAAGGTTGGTAGGTACGTACGACGTCCACAAAATTCTCATTCGCAATCGATATGGAGTGGGCGGAGGGAAAGCCGCCAAAGACTACAATTCGTCTCGTATATCTGTACACATTGCACATCGTAGTATCGCAGTTGAGAACGGTCGAAATCGGGATTTACGGATGCCGCGTCGCATTCAATCGGACAACGTACGAGGATTCCGAGCTCCGGTGAGAGGGGAGGGTGGGGCCGGCGGGGGTTGGAAGCCGAGCAGTAGTTACGATACAAACTCTCTTCGTGGCCCATCGATCCATCGCCCGTTGCGACGCCGTAACGTCGATCGAATTATCGAAACTCATCGTAAGCACGCTCCTTCTCTATTCCCTCTATACATCCGTACATTCCTTCCGGAAACTCTATTCTACGATTCTTCACCGGTATCGAAAGATATACGTGAGTACACACATATACATGTATTTTATAGTAGTACAATACACTACTAGAAGATTTCCGGTTCATCGTAATCCCGTGCCAGGGATTGCTAGCAAGGCAAAACGTAATTCTGCGACAGTTGATTTATTATAAATGATCTCACGTTGCTAGAAGCGATACCCGTATTTCGCAAAGCTCTTTCGCACCCTTACTTTTTAATCATCTATGAATATCCGAATTATTGTTAATTAACGACAAACATTAATGGCCTTGTCCGATTCTGTAGGCCGGCGGCTAGTTGTGATTCTATCTTGCATCCGCTATTATTTAACATTTCAAGAATTCGTTTCTCGATGATGAATCAGCGTTGAAGAATTATTGTCAATTGAATATAATCATTGATCATATAAATATGGGTCGCGAAATAATTGGAACATTTCTTCGCTTAATTAGACTTAACGATCGCATTGATTGCGTTATAATGTGATTATTCATAAATTCGGTTTGCCGATGATGAACAAGCGTCGAGATCGACGCTATCTTACGCCAATGCGACTCGAGAATTCACTATTCTTCGGGAATATACGCACCGGGCATGTAAGTGTGTGAGAGTATACAGGACACGGAATTGAAGAAGGAATGAACAACGGAGTAAAACCTGAGAGACGCCCCTCGCTAAGCCAATGCCTCGTCTATACTACGTACGCTCTGCCCATAGTAGTCTTGTCGGTGATCCATTTCTTTTGATGAGCCTGCCACGGCGACGCTCAACCTGGCACAGCCAAAAAGGCAAGCTACGATATGAACCGACGGGGCTCTCTCGAGAGCTATTGCATCGACATAACCCTCGCCGCAATTTTCATGCACATAACTCGGCGGCATCCAATGGAGACGGCTCATCGTGTTCACTTTTAATTATTCTAATGAATATACGTACACTCGACGGTGAAAATTAATTTTCCACGAACATACATCAATGTAAAGGAAACCTCATCGAAACTTTCATCCTTTTTTTGAACCACATTATAATTAAACTTTACAACTTCGTCCCGATTTTGCGCGCAGCATCCGTGTAAAGTATGAAATATGCGGCGCGAATAACCGCCGATACTTCACCTTCGTCAATGCACGGCTGTAACGCACACACGCGGAAATATATTTGAACCAAAAGTTAATATTGTGTTATTAATTATCAAAGAGTTCTCCACATCGCAAAACAATTACATCTGTTCCCGAACTTTTTGTTAGTTTTTTCCGCAATCGATAATGTGTGCAATAATGAACAACCAACGGCAGTAGAAGCCAATTAATATTAACTAAACTGAACAAAAGAAACGAGAAAGGCACGGAAAATCAACGCACAACGGACGCGTTAGAGAAAAAATAGGGTAAAAAATTCGGCTGCAACTACAATGAATAAAAGAGAAAAGTATTTTCGAACTCCAAGCTCATTGAATTGTTAATTATCAAAGCGTTGTCTCCGTCATGAGGCAATTAAATTTGCAACTTTTTTGTCCAACGTTCTGCAGCCAGTGCTGCCCACGTTGAAACGTTCCGTGAATTTGCACGTATTTTCGATCGTGCAGGGACACGGCGGGAGGCCGAACCCTGCCGAGCCTTGAATTATTGAAAATCTTTATTGATTATAGATATTATTGAAAACCAATCATTCACGCGATGATGATTTTAACGTTTTCGGCGGATAATATTCGGTTTTCTGTACTCGACTTCATGCACGCTAAAATAGACTAGACATTTTTTATTATTACAAGTTTCCCGTCTTCTGAATAAATCTGTTTTACAGGCCGCCGTCACGGATTTTTATCGACGACACGTTTCGGAATATGAAAGCGTTTTGAACCCCGAATTTAAAATTCGAGAAAGAATAAAACGAACAAATTTTATCGACGATATTGGCAATCTGGCAATATATTTTTGTCGGTAAATCGAATATTACCCACGTATGTATTTGCGCACAATTTATATCGTTAATATACTAATCATATCATTATTGATAATAATGACGATCTATTCATAATAAATACTTTGGATACATCGAATTTCTTTTGGAGAACGCCAATCGCACGTGTTGAGACGATGAGAGAAGCGTGGAATGTCGCGCGAGCAAAGCATTTAAACGTCGCTATTGGTGATAACGATCGCGAAAATCGGTTGCGAGTCTATGAGGATGGAAAATATTTTAGCGCGACGTGTTACCTGAGGCGTTCAGAAGTCTCGGCTTTTTCGCGAAGGCTCTCCATTTCACGGTATAGAAAAACGTTTTCTCGGGGATATATTTCCAGTATTTCCAGGGGGAGTAGGTGACCGATATGTGTATATTCGCGCGTGTATATCGAGGTATATGTAATTTTTTGCGTTCTCTCCTCACGCGTCGAATTTTTCATTGATACAGGTAAAGGTGGGCGAATGGCGAAGGGGCGTTGCGTGCATGAAATACGAGCAAAGGACCGTCGGGGTCTCACCGCGGGGTACTCCGAGGCCCCCGCGAACGTCAAAGAGCCGGTATGCTATCGATTTTTCTTTTTTCAACTTTTTTTTTTCATCATTTCGTTTTATTATTATTATTTATTTTATTCGGAACTCACGCCTGCCTTTCTCAAGTATCTCTTTTCGCTATCCCGACAAATATCTTCGACCGCGCATCGACACATTCCCGCATGGTGAGCGAGGATACGTTCGGAAAACGACGTGATTGAAATTATCGGAGACGCTCATCGACGAGAAATCTACAATTGAACTTGACGTAGCTTTGAAATGCGTGTGAAACGGAGTATAAGGGAAAAAAAGGGCTTCTCTCCTCGAAGAAAGTATATACACAGGGGTGCAAAAAGTTGCTATTAACGGCAACTTTACGGATGAAGGTAACGCTCTCGAGAGAAACAACGGGGATGAAAAAATATGTATGAAGAGTCGGATGAAAGGAAAATAGAGAAAGCAAGTGGAAAAGGGAGAGCGCGGAGGGGTTTGCGGAGTTGCGTCACCGAGTGGGCTTTCTCGAGATTTACAAATCGCCAGAGGCCCCGGCAGCGAGCAGTTTGCTGCAACGGAAACGCTCTCTCGAAACGTCTGGAGCACTCGTCGTCGTAGTCGTCGTTGTTATAGTCCCGGTAAGTAATACTTCGCGGATGATGCATGAGCCCGGAGAGAACGGAAGCTTGAAAGAGGATGCAAGAGGCATAGTACCGGAGGGGGATCGTTTTCTCTGCGATACATTGCCCCGCGTCGAGCGGAAAAGCTTCGAGTCTGCTACGACTATGACGAGACGGAGGTCCCGCCGCTCGATCGTATGATCCCGGATCAGCCCAGGCGCGGCCGCAACTACCAGAGTAAAACGCTTGAAACCCCGAGTAATCCATGGGAAAATATATGCCGAGAAATCGCTCGCGATTCTCTGAGGGCTTGCGCTGCCTAACCGTTTCCCACTGAATTATGATAAAGAGCGCGATATTCGTTCGCTGCAAATCTCGAAAAAAAAAAATACTATTCGCCGAGCGGGTGAATAAGTGAATGAAAAAATCATTCGCGAATCAAAAAATTTGGATCTTCTCAAGCGAAAAATTTTTGATGAGTGATTATTTTTTTTCAGTGAACCTACACACTTATTCTAAGTCCCACTTTAATACTTGATAAGAGAATTCCGCGACGTAAGGAGGAAAAAAAGTATAATTTTGGCCAATTACCATATCCCGAAAGTCGCTGCGGTTTTGATATTAATGAAAGAATGTGCGTAACGCCCGTTATACGCTTTTCGTCTATTAATTTTATATCACGCCGCGCTGGAGAACCTCTGCCCATGACTTTTTCATTACTCATCCCGAGGCGCGACGAACGGACGGGAATACGCGTTTATGATCTCGCACTTCAATTTCGTTTTTCGACACTACTCTTCTTTCTTTTTTTATATTACTCTCACTCTGATTCCCTCCTCTCGGCGTTATGAGCAGCCAGTGTCTCTCGTTTGCCGTAGCTCCGAGACACACGAGTGTTGTTGCAATTCGGAAGACTCGCTGTTTTTCTCGGTTGAAAAAAAGAACAAAAAAGTACCGAAAAACCGTAAAGAGAATGTTGTCGGAGTGCGCAAAAAGGAAGGATAAAGTCTCTTAGTGCTACGTGTGTAGTCTGAAAAATTAACGAAGCTCAAAGAGCAAAGAAACTTTTTACCGATAGGACGAGACGATACTCCGTTGACGATGATGATGATAGTCGAGACGAAAAACACGTCGTAAAAATTCGCATCTGTTTCAATCCATACTTAAACTTTGCGCCAGCAATATCGATAAATAGTTGCGCTGTATTGGGGGACGTGGGGCGATAAAACGAGGAAGCTCGAACGTTCACTTCGAAAGCTTCGAATCTCGAGGGCACGATAATAGGATTATCCGAGAGAGGCAAGAGATTATTTGCCAAGGTGCGGAGACATCGTTACAACGACGAGAGTTGATAACAGTTTTTGTCTGGTTTCGAAATTATAATTCTTTCTGTTTCACGGGTGCGGAAAAACAGACCTTGACAATATCAAATATTATCCATTTTTTCGTTGTCTTTTTTTTTTTTGTTCTTTAAATTTATTTTCTCCAAGACCCGCGTATCCGATTGTGTTATCACAGAAGAAAGAGCGAACGCAATAGTGTTGCGACGAGAAAAAAAAAAAATACGTCGGCGGCGCGACGCGAAGCGGAGAGAAAGGAAGAAGCTCGCGAATCCATTAAACTTACTTTAATAAGATTTTCATGGCAGGAGAGCGATGGCCGAGACGCGTTCTCGGTTACGGAGTCACGCTTTTCCGATACTTAGGAAGGTTAGAGAAGCTCGCGGCGGGCAAAGGGGAGAAAAGCAGCAAAGCAAAGGAGCCAAGTGAATATCCGCGAAAGGGAAAACGGCCGACGGGTCTGCGGCTTCTTAAATGGCGGGTAACGACGTTAACAAACTTATCAAACCTCGTCTTTGCGTGCCGCGATCTCGGCTTCGGTTGAACATTCTGTACAACTTTGTGTCCCGACCCTTGACTAACCCTTTCGACATTGAATTGGAAATATCGATTAGAAAAAAACTAAAACTGATGGTAGAATCGGTGATAATACGAAGTATGCGCAACATCTTCAAAGGGCATTAAAAAAATCGAAGGGTTTTTAATAGAAAAAAACTATCAGCGAAACACGAAATTATCGACTTCCATTCGGATGCACGTGGAGCGTGTCCGACTATTCAAAGCAAAAGAAAAAAGTAAACATCAAGGATGAAAATTACAAATCTCGAGAAAACTCTCGAGATCTGAGCGCACAGTTCAGTTGACCGAGTGTTTCGTTGCTATGGAGTCACGGCAAGCAAGTAAAAAAAAATTAATTTAATGCTGCGTATTCTTGGAAACGTGACAAGGAATAAACCAACCAGAACGATTCACCGGTAATTCCTAATGTTATTTGTTTCAAGAAAAGTTCTTTCAGGAACTCGAACGGAAACGAGCGAGAGATTATCTGTGAAGGGAAAAAAAAAATTCTACCCCATCACGAGAGATTCGTAGAACCCAAAGTTTCTCGTCAAACATTTTCCTTTCGGCCGCTCCGGCGTTATGGAAATACGAATTCTTGTCGAGTAAGGAAAACAGTTTTTCAAACGGAATTATCGCGTTACGCGCCTCGCTGATTCTATGAAATTTCCTTCTCATTCGGCTTATATCGATACAACGCGTCGACGACTCGTATTTCGCCCAATTATTTTCACGACGAGACCATCGTTAGAAAGAGAATGAGAATTATAACGGAGAGCTCGGAGGGCGGTAAAATGGCAGTCGCAACTTCGCGAGGAAATTCGTTGGGACGACTTCGAAACTGCTGTACAGTTATGATTGTTAGCGAAGACTCGAGTTGCCTTCGTTTTCAATGCTATAAGTTTATCATCAACGTCCCCCGCGTTCAGCGAGCCGAATGCAGCATCGCGATACAAACTGCAAGCTCGCTTAATTCGCGAAACGTATTTTTCAATGGCAAACAAATCGCAAGCTAACGAAACGTGAATAATGGCAAATAAATTGTAAACGAAGATAAGCACCTTCAAACAAAAATATTGCCAAGTACACTGGCATATTGAGTTGGTTTTGTCTTTTATCAGAGTCCACTAAGGCCTGTTTGAAGGGAGGTGCGTTTACCATTTTTTCTCAGAAGGGTTTGTTTTGTGATTGGTCCCAGTTTGAAAAGTGGCGCGAAAACTCAACGACTATGTCGATTCTCATCAAACTCAGATTGAAAGAAAAATAATTGACCCTCAACACGTGGTGTAAGGTTCAAATTGATATTTAAAATCGTGCTTAACTCTCAAGATTAAACAATGTGCTCGCACTCACGCGCACACAAACATTTTTTCTGAGTTAGTTTTTCGGACACTTTAATACATTCTTACTTGTGAGGAAATACTAGAAAGATAAAAATTTCACGAAACAAAACATATATAGAAAAAAACGAGTTACCTTAAATCAAATTTTCCTTCTTTTTTTTCGCGAGTTAAAAAGGTATTTTCTCGACTCGACGGTTATTTCCGTCAACTTCCTTCCAGTTGTCGTTGCAGTCAACGACAAAAACAATCCTAGCGTGTCGGGGCTGTTACCCGTTAGGTCGGTTGTACAGCGAATTCCCCGCGTTGCGTTCGTACATTTATACCGACTAAGGTCCGGAGGGTAGTGGCGAACGACGAGAGTGGCGAGAGAGGAGGTTGCGAGTAGAATAGTAGAGACGGCGTAGATACAGCGGTGAGGACGAGCAACGGACGAGGGAGCATGTCCTCTCGCGGTACAAGCAAAACATACGCGCTCGGTTGCCGTTCTGTAGCTGACACATATCCTGGCCAGGATGCGTCTCTCGTCGAGGGTAGAGAAAGAGAGAGGGACTGGGAGAGCGAGAGAGGAAGAGGAAGAGGGTGAGGAGAGAGCAACGGACAGCAGCATAGCAGGCTCTGCGACGTTTCTCCTGAAGCTTCTCTCGGTGCTGAGAGAGCTTCTCACCCGTCGACTCAACCTCTCTCCGGCGCCTCAAGCTCATAGCTCAGCTTGCGGCCTTTCGAGCTAGTGAGGACGACGGTTTGTCTCGACGCTTGGGTCAGAGACTCTCACTCGCGACGGATCTCACAGCCACAAGCGCGTTATATTATATTCCCGTATGCATCATGGTAACACTATATTAGGCCCGACGTACGCCCGAGGTAAGCCATACGAGGTAAGATCAGGAGAGAAAAGGAAATCCTAGAGCGTGGCGAATCTCGACGAGTTCATTGCACCCAACGCCGGAGATCGCGGCCGAGAATCTTTCGAGCTATAAAAATTTCATATCAAACTCACCGAACGTTGGGAGGATTTCGGCTAACAGTGAGCTTATTCACGAAAATCTCTCGAACAGCCGATTCCATTGTTTTGCCGTCGATTCACGCGTCAACGAAATCTGCGTATCTTCCGTTCCATTTATCGATTCGGTCGCATAGTCGTTCGTTCTAATTTTTGATCTAATGGAAACGCCCAAAACGAACAGCGCCTTTTTTTCGCACACTGATGATACAAGAACGTGTGGAGAGACTCTTAGTCCATGGCGACCTCGTGAATGGTCGGCAAAAAGAAAATTGGTCGGCGTCTACGCCATTAACCAGAACCCAAACGAAAAGGTCTCGGGGATTCGAAGGTGACGCGCGGAGGATGAAAAAAAGAGGCATAACGTAATGGAGCTCGGAGAAAATATGGCGTGGATGGAGAAAAATACCGTAATAAGATCGAAATATATAAAAGTTGTTGGAAAAAAAATAATAATAATAAATAAATAGCGCGGTTCTGTGCTCGCGATGAAGTTATGCCACGATAATCCGACCTCTTCGTCTTCGTTACGGCACGAAAGTATACTGTACGAGGAAGAAACAAAAGGGAGGAAAGGGTGAGTAACGGAAAAGAGGGTGGCGGAGCGGAGGTGGAAAGGATGAAGATATACAAGGATTACAGGACGAAGGTGGAAAATAACATTGGGCACTTTTTTTTCGTTCCCAAACCCGTACCGAGACTCGCAAACCTGCGCTGTTACGAGAGAAAGGGAAGGGGAAGCCTTTTTGTTTTCGCAAATACTCTCTCCATCTCACCGGCGCTTTCACTGATGTAAGCGACGTTGCTATACACCGAGGCTCCATTATTTACGCCGCAAAGAAGGTAGCTAAGTTACAGTATACTCGAGTCTCTCGAAAAAAAAACAACAAATGAAAAAAAATAAACGAGACTAGCCCATTAATAATCTGAAGGACTCGGGAAAAAGAACGAAAGTCCCGCAGTCTTCTTGACGAAAATACGCCTCGGGTGTCCTTTCAGTGGACTTTAACAATTTTCTTTTCAATGTGGTGCATCGCCTATACAGTAGAGTCGTTAAAGGACATGTCGAGATGTCCGGTCTTACAATAGTAAACCAATCGGATGAAAACATTTAGATCCCATCTCTGAAAGTTTTTCGACCATTGATTCGATGTAAAACCCGAAAAATCCCTCCCTTAGCGCCTGTAACGTGTCGTAGAAGTGGTGTCTTCCGACATGAAATACGAAAAAGAAGCGATACTTTTTCTAAACAGATATGCTACTTTTGCTTTTCGCTATGTCGCTAGTTGCTTTTTCCCACCCTATGTTGACACTTATATTTATGTCATTCAGATTCTAACAGTTTCATATTAAATTTAAACAATAACTGAGAAATTTGTGAAAATAATGTGATAACATAACAAGTTATAACATTTATTTACGGTTAACGAAACGTATTTAGCTCAATTACGATTTGGTAATACCTAAATCGTTATTGGCCCGATTACATTTATTAACTGTAAATAAATTCTTTTAGTGTAAAGACACAATTATTGCCTGCTATTTCGAGCAAACGTTTGTATCGCGTGATTAAGATATCGTCCGCAAAGAAACGAAAGGCTGTGTCAATTGAAATTCAATGCCCGAATCCGAGCCTTGCTATAGAATGGTTCTTCTGTTCTGTCATCGAAATAACATGCTCTCTCTGCGCAAGCCAGTAGAGATAATTTATATGAGAACAACGAATCAGTCAAAAGTCACCGATGGAATATCCAACGTATTTTGGACTATCTTCCGACTTCAGTCGAATTCGAGCGGTCATTCGTGGCCGAGGGTCCCGAGCGAAGCGATCGCATACGTGAAAAAATCGTCGTCATGTCGTACCAATGGATTCTGCCGTTACTGTGCTCGACCATTGTGTTCGTTAGTGGCTACAACATCCTTGGGATCTGTCCGAGCCCGAGTTACAGTCATCAACAACCGTTTCAAGCATTGATGAAAGCACTCGCTGCTCGCGGTCATCGAGTAACCGTGATATCACCGATTCCGCTGAAGGTAACATTCCAGACTTTCTCCTTTGATTTTTTTCTCATCCCCTCTCTCTCTTCAAGAGAAACGCGCGATCCGGAGACACCGACAATATTAATTTCTGATCTCGAGTGGTTCGCGACGAGTTCTCAACATAAATCTGTCGTCACGAGGGACCGGGAAGGTTTGTCGCGAGCCAAAAAGTGTGAAAGAAGTTGAAGAAGAAGAAGAAGAAGAAGAGGACGATGAAGGGAAAAGCAGCGGCGCGAGGGTCGCGAGAGGGAGAGAAAATCTCGTCGCTGCGACAATTATCTCAATCCGCGTGGCCCGTGGCACCGAGAACTTCTCTCATCCCCCTTGATGCATGAGTCTCCAACACTTCGACTCTCGTGACTGTACCCCCTCACGGCCGGCGAAACTTTTCCTCGTCCGAGCCGCCCAACGACGCTGGCAGAGAAAACTTTCGTCGACTCTTCCGCGATGATGAACGCTCAGATATATCCCTTTCGCTCTTCCCTACGTTCTTTCGCTGGCGGGTTCTAACTACATCTCCTCTTTCTCGTGGAAATCAATCCGACTCTTTTGATGTCAGAGAGATTTGAGAGAAAAAAAAGGCCTCGAAAAAAGAAAAATCTTTTTCACGATTCGACAAACTTTCGAGAACGCAGAGAAATCGTACCGAATATCGAGTTCGCGCAATTTCGCACAAGGAGGATACGATCGCATCCGAACTTTCGATAATTTCGACTGGTTCTCTTCATTATCAATGATAAACATGGTATTTCGCGGTACGAGCAGCGCGATAAAAGAATTCTCAACGATAGTTTTTTCGTGCAACGAGTGGGAAGGGTTGAAAAAAAGACGATGCAGCAGAGAGGAAGAGAATAAAAGTTTTGCCGGTAGAGTATCTCAAACGGATGTCCGACTCAGTCTCCATCATCCGCACTCGTTTCTCTTTCTCGTGTTATCTTCACCCTCTGGTACTTTACAACGTACTCCATTCTGTCGTTTCAACTATCTCTTTCGCGCGCAGCCCCTTCCTCTCTCCCTATTCTTCGCCCTCCCTCGGTCGTCCCTTGTGTTTCGTGTTTCAGTTGTCTGGCTCTTTTCTGATCTTCTGTTCTCCGTTCGCAACGCTTCACCGGCGTAACCGGCAACGTCGGATCGAGGCCTTTTAGTCTCTCTCTCTAAACTCGAGTCGAGAGTTACGCAAACTTAGTCCAACTTCAATTTACCCCAACTAACATTTCTCTTTCGTAACGGAAGAGGGTGGTCCCTGTCTGAGTTCACGCCACGTCCGTGTGGTTTTCCGTAACGCGCACTGATAGATATATCTATCTATTTAGTCACGTCGCGGACGGGGCATCCCTCGGGGATACGAGTTGCAATTTTTTTTCCGCGAAGCAGATGAATCCGACAGTATACAACAATGATGAGACTATTTATTGCAGAGACCCGTGAAGAATTATCGGGACATCGACGTGTCGTTCAGCTACCGAAAGAAGGATTGCACTGGTCTAAGGTAACACGTATGCTCGGATATACCCTCGGATAAGCCTTTGAACTAACAAAAAACGCGTGAGTAATTAATTATTTAATTCTTTTGTAGACACGTCGGCGCTTTCGACCTGCTGCGCCGTAACATGAGGGAGTCGAACGAGATTTGCGAGGAGCAGCTATTCAGCGACCCAGTTCACAAGTTAATTATGTAATGTACCGAAAAAAAAGGTTAACCGACGCTGCGAGAAACGAGCGTGAACGTCGAGAGAGTGCGCGCCGGGAAGCGCTAGTTCGTTTGTCGTACCAGCGTTTCGAAAATAAAAATAAAAACTCGGTCGAACTAATTTATTTACTTTTTCAATCTCGATGATACACGATGTGCCGGTGTGACTGCTGGCGTTGCGCAGCCGGCATGATCCACGAATACAACTCCGCGCTTTGATTCCGCGCTCGTGCCAATCCGAGCGGAAAGCTCAACGGGACTGTTGAAACATTTTTTATTCCATTCGCTTTGCCTCTAATGCCTCTAATCGAACAAATGATCGCGCGAACGTGCTAAATTTCTGTCGCCTTGTTAAATTTGCAATGCACGTTTTGATTTTTTTTTCTCTCGCAGGTCGAACGAGACTTTCGACGCCATTGTCATCGAGCAACTGTGGTTCCAGTGCTACTACTCCCTCGTTAAACACTACGATTTTCCGGTTCTCGTCGGATTCCTCAGCGTTGGAAATTTGCCCTACGCCATGGACTCCGTCGGTGAGTTTAAAGTTTCGCAACGCGCGATATATCTTAAGCTGCTAGACGAGAACGACGCAGCGAAAGATACACAGCGTTTGTTTGCTGCTTCGAATTCTCATTCGCTGCACCGTTCAAATTACCCCGGAGCTCCTTAGTTTCCTATCTACCGCGCGAGGGAGGCATTCGCCAATCGGAACTTTACAACAACGAGCATCCGTTGCAAAGCCCTTTGCCTGCACGCGGCTCGGTCTCTTGTGTCTCTTCCTGCCTGACGTTCTCCACGTCCTCGAAGACCAATCTCTTGGCGCTCCTTAAACTCGTTAACGTCGCGGAAAAATTGACGTTAATTGTTCGCCGGACTATCGGGTAATTTTCGTCGAATGTTCGAAGACTTCGTTAAACACCCCACTTTCCTAATGCACTCAGTACTTCAACGTGTCTCGAATATAATTTGTCGGAAGTAGAACAATACGAAAAAAATGCTTGGTTCAAATGAATCGGCGTTCATGCTCGTACAGATAAACTTTCAATCGATACAACTGATGCTCACGATTATTTTAAAAGGAACGTGTTTTATTTCACTAATCATGCAATTGAACAAGAGTAAATTGAAGTGAGAGGTCGATCCAATCTCGATCACTTCCGAATGGGAAAACATGAAAGAAATCTACTGTATAGAAGATCCTAAAAAGATCAATTTTCCATGATAATAATGCCAAAAAGTTATCAAAAACTTAGTTAAAAATCGTTGAGCAAATCACCCGATAACCCAACTTGATTTAACGGTAATTGAACCATCAATTTTTCTGAGCACATACTATTATTTCCGTCTTTTCGAAGTCTCATTTCTTTATGTAAATTTTTAAAAATTTGAGTTCGGAGACTGCGCATTGCACACAAAAACATTTTGGGCCATCGATCGAACATATCCACAAATATTGAAGATTTTTCCAAAAAGGGGTTTTTCGAAAAAATAGAAGACTTCAAAAAAATCCATATGTATTCGAAAAATTCGAAATTAACTGTGCCGGACAATACGTTGACCACATTTTGAACTCATTCCTTAACAATTTTTTGGTATTATTATTATAAAAAATCAACGTTTTTAGTACCCCTTGTAAATGGATATTTTTCTGATTTTTATCTCATCGGGAAATCTCTGAAATTCTCTGTGAACCTCAAATTTCGCTGGAAATATAACGATACGCCGTTGAGTTTACTGAATTAAAAAAAAGTCCTCGCGGTATTTTTGCGGAGGAAATTTCATATAATTAAATTTGCGCAGGGAATCCGGACGATCCAATGCTCAATCCGGACATGGCTTTTCACTTCACCGACCGAATGACAACGTACGAGCGCATTGTGAATCTACTCTACACGAGCGCAACGAGAATTTACTACAGACACTGGCATCTACCGATGGCGCAACGGATAGCCGAGAAGCGTGTACCCGGAACTTCGGTACGGGAGATCGATGCGAATTTCAGTCTCGTGATTCTAGGCAACAATCACGTGTTCGGTTATCCGAAACCATTGCTACCGAACGTCGTGGAAGTTCACAGTTTGCAGATCGGCGAAAAATCCGCCGAACTAACGGAAGTACGAGCAAATTTTTTTCTTTCGTTAGTAAAGAAAAGAAAAATACGTGCACAGTCGTTCGACGAAGAAATTGGAAATTTGCGATGTCCTCGAGCATCGCTCGATCGCGAGGGAGCATCGAGCGACGCGCGCCAAACGAATATTGTCACAGAATATTTTTTTTATTACATTTTTCCGACACAGGATATACGGGAATTTCTAGACGGTTCGCGGAGCGGAGCGATTTACTTCTCTCTCGGTTCGAATTTGCAAACTCACCAGTTACCCGCACACGCTTTGACCGCGCTACTGGATGCTCTTAGCTCGGTGAAGCAAAGAATTCTGTGGAAACATCGCGGAGGCAACGCTAGCAACGGGGACATGCTTGTTCGAGCGGCGAACATCAAATTTGTGGAATGGGCGCCGCAGCAGGCGGTTCTCGGTAAGACAAACGTCGAGTCCTTTGCCGCGGCTTTATCGAGGAAAGGACTAGAGCATTTTTCACAAGCTACCTTCGTTCTTCCCCTCTCCACGTTCTCCGTTCTACTCGCCGTTCGAACGTACCGGCGAAACAGTGTCACGGTGAAATAAGCTCGGAAAAAGAAAGAAAAAAAAAAAAAAACAAAAACAATACATTTGAAAGATTGTCCTCCATTTGTTTCTGCTCCTGCGACAAACAGATGTAACATTTTCGTTTTGTCGTTTTTCTTTGCTCTTCTCGCGATACAGCTCATCCGAATGTAGTGGCGTACATGATGCAAGGCGGCCTACAGTCGCTTCAGGAAGCCGTTCATTACGCCGTGCCTCTCATCGCTATACCATTTTTCGGCGATCAAAATTTCAACGCTCGAAAGATCCTCGACGCTCAGATTGGATTGACACTCGACGTCGACACGATGGACAACGAAACTGTCGTTCGCACCATCGAGGAACTCGTCAGTAACGACAAGTGAATGCAATTTTGATAAAACACCCTTTAGAAAATTGCTTCACCGAGAAGAAAAATTCACTCAGGCTTGCTTTGATAAATTCAAATAAACGTTCGTTTGAATCGACCCAAATATTATTTGCCTCAGATAAATTTTGATTGCTCGATGCGAATCACCGTTCAACAAAATGAATGTTTTGTTGAATAGAGTAAATAACTTATTCGAACCATCGAGAAACTCGTCAATAACGACAAGTGAATGCAATTTTGATAAAATATCCTTTAAAAGATTGCTTCACCGAGAAAAAAAATTCACTCAGGCTTGGTTTGATAAATTCAAATAAATATTCCTTTAAAACGACCAAAATGTAATTTGCCTCAGATCAATTTTGATTACTCGATGCGAATCACCACACTCAACAAAATGATTATTTTGTTGAATAAAGTAAATAATTTATTCGAATCTATTTAACTATGGTTTTCGCGATTCGACAATTTTTTTTTACGCTTGAGGTATTATCTGAATCGATTTTTTTTCTTGCAGGTATCGACGAAACATCGAAAGAATGTCTGAAATCGTCAAGGACGAGCTGGTGAAACCCATAGATCGAGCAGTGTGGAATATCGAGCACGTTCTCAAGTTTCCTGACTCCAGACACTTCAAGTACCACGGAAGAGAAATTACCTACTACGAATATTATTTACCATTTGTTATTCTCTACACTGCAATCATAATCGGTCTGACAATCGTCTACCTGTTATTGCGCCGTGGCGAGCATATTGTCATAGACGCTACCCAAAAGTTTGCAAGACATATGGAGAATAATTCATTTTGGAAAAAAATCAAATTCGAATAATTCGTTGCGTCAACATTGTCGACTGCGGATGGAAATGCGATAGAAGATAAGTTTTATCGATAAAAGACGCTGCAAAGAATGGAAATAGCAAATTGTCGCAATGGTAATTTACCTACTGAAAAAATGTAACGACGGTGGATGTTCAGAGTACCCGATTGATATTGGTATCAGCATCTGCTGTTCGCGTAAAAAGCACATCAGCAGTCGGTAAGCCGTACGGATGATAACTTACCGACGCGTGCTTGCGTTCCGATCACTAGCGCAATCTGCACCGCGAATTCTTTGTTACGGTAAACAGATTTAAAACCACGATAATTATTATTCAATAAATTTTGTTTGTAACTCCAATCATGTACATTTCATTGAAATTCAATTGATCGGTTCAAAGATTATACAACCACGTTACGCGGCGATAATAAAAATTGAAAACACCGGGAAAAAAAGACATTTTGTAAAAGCTTCGAAAATATCTTCTACAGTAAAATAATCGTTAACGATAAATTATCGTTAAAGTTTGCAAAGAATTCGGATATATTTTTAACTCCTTAAGATGCCTTCTATCGATATAATTAATTTTTATGATATATCTATTTCGATATCGATCGTTTCGACGATTTCCATAGTTTGGTCTTCAGATCAAATTCATGTGTGACTCGGTTGTGAAAAGATCGCTAAGAGCCAATTTATAATGCGTTTTTTTGTTTATGACCATATCCAATAATGCAACACACAATAATATTATTCAATCTTGTATAAGAATAATTCGTAAGTCATGTGACATTGAATGAACGACAAGAAACGTTCAAAAAAATTAATCAAAACGATTTTTTATATCTTGCGCAAATTAATTTTTCCACGAGATATTTTTTATCGCGCATGTATACTGATTCCCCCTTTTTTGTTATTGTTGTTGTTTGAGCTCTATGTCGGCCAACGGCCAAGCGGTGGAGGTTATGCGCAGAGTCCCGCAAGGTGACTCCGCGCGTTCTCACACAATAAAAACAATTCTTTCAGAATCGGTTATCTCGTAAAATCCCCGATATTAATATAATCCAGCCCAAAAAATATCGAACAAAAAAAATCAATGGATCAATAATATTTCTCAATGCATCGAGAAATCAATACGAACATCGATAAACACGCTGAGTATAAAAAGATGGCGGAATCAACAACACGACCACGTGACATGCGACGCGTCGCGCGTGTCGTTAGTTTTTTTTTTTTTCTCGCTAAAGATCGACGAAAATCGATCGAATTACCTTAGGACAGATGCTGGGTTTCCTTCCATCGTGTTTAGGAAGCTTCAGGAACGTCAGGAACGCATCGAGACACTTTGTACGCGTGATAAATGTCCTGTAAACACCGACCAAAGTGATTGATCAGCGCGGCGTCATGACTCGCGCCGTCGGCGTGATTTTATTATGACGAAAAATGCATGAAATTCCATCGGGCCAGGTCTGAATTTTCTATCTGATGACTTCAATAGGGTTCGAAACGCGATGGAAACACTTTTTTCTCGCGGGCGACACTTTTATCGCGAATTACGGATCGAAATACACGGAGCTTCGTTGCTCGCTGCATGCCGGCATCGCCACGTCGGCGTTATGACGGTTAACGGCCGCGCGCCGCGAGTATGCGCAGAGTCGCTCGATAGGACTCTGCGCATCCTCGCACAACAAAAACAATTTTTTCAGAATCGGTTATATCATAAAATCCCCGATATTAATATAATCCAGCACAAAAAATATCGAACAATAAAAATCAACGGATCGATAAAATTTCTCAGGACATCGGTAAATCAAAACAAACATCGATACAGACGCCGAGTGTAAAAAGACGGCCGAGTCAACAACACGACCACGTGACATGCGACGCGTGGCGCGTGTCGTTAGTTTTTTTTTTCACGTTAAGGATTAAGGAAAATCGATCGAATTACCTTAGGACAGATGCGGGATTCACTTTCATCATGTTTAGGAGGCTTAAGGAACGCATCGAGACACTCTTTTCGCGTGATAAAGGTTTTGCGAACATCGACTGACGTGATTCATGAGCACGGGGTTATGACTCGCGCCGTTGGCGTGATTTTCTTTTCAAGGAAAATGGATGAAATTTCTTCAGACTGGGTCTGAATTTTCTATCTGGTGACTTCGACAGGGTTTGGAAACAGAAGGAAACACTTTTTGCTCGCGGGCGGTACTTTTATCGCGAATTACGGCTTAAAATGCACGGAGCTCCGTTGTTCGCTGCATGCCGGCATCGCCACGTCGGCGTTATGAAGGTTAACGGTCACGCGCCGCGAGTGTGCGCAGAGTCGCCCTATAGGACTCTGCATCCTCGCACAATAACAACAATCTTTTCAGAATCAGTTAAATCGTAAAAACCCCGATATTAATATATTCCAGCACAAAAATATCGAACAATAAAAAAACGGAACCATAATAATTCTCGAAACATCGAAAAACAATACAAACATCGATTCGCACATTGAGGATAAAAGGATTTCCGAGTAAACAACCCGACCTCGTGGCGTTCGGCGCGTGCCATGTGTGTATCGCTGCTCTTTTTTTTTTACATTAAGGAAGGGAAATGGATTAAATTACCTAAGGACAGATGCAAGATTCACTTTCATGGCGTTTAGAAAGCTTCAGGACACGTTTTTTACGCGGAAACAGTTTTTATCGAACCCTACGACATACGCGATACGTAGCTTCGGCAAAGGTATACGCAAAGGTCAGCTGTGCCGCGTTACCTCCGTGCGCAGACGACTCCACGCATGTGTATCCCCGTCGATTGCGTTCCAACAATCAACAAATTTATCGATTTTTATCCATATTCTCAAATTCTCGATCGCTTGCCGGTGAAAAACGTTTGACTTTATTATAAACATCGTGAGAACGAAAAATGTGGCCCGGGGTAACGTCGACGGGTCACGTGAAAATAAATAAACTCTTTACTCGGAGACAAAGACGCTACAACAGTCCGCGATTTCACGGTCGGCCGGTCCGCGATCCGCGGTCGAAGTAAATAGGCTCGGAAATATTCTATCGTCAATACTTCGCACGCCCCCTTTATCGCCGATTATTATATTTATATCCTCGGACAAGTTGTATTTATCGCAATTTATTGCGTCAACAAAATCGATTACGGAAAAATCTCGAAAGTCCGCGGACACGCGACTAACGATGCACGACACGAACGTATCGCGACGTCAAGTTTGGCACGACTGCGACAAGACGACCGGTTTACACACGCACGCTCGTGAACCAATTCGCCGATCTCGAAGCAGAGCCACGGACTCGCGGCTGACATGCGACAAGTACGCGACCTCTCTGTTGGATTTACGAACCGGCAATCGACGATATTCGTCGCGGCGTACACGTCGAAATGCCCCTTTTTCGCGCAGTGGCAGACACTAAAGTCGTATCGTTTTGTTTTCATTCGTTTCGGAATAAACGTTATCGTTCAATGAAACGACAGTTAAAACAATCACCTACGCCTCTTAAGCTCTCGATTGCAGAGTATCGTAAAAAAAAAATTCACGAAGGTACTCAACACGAAAAAGCAATGTCGTTACTTCGGCCGACAACTACGGCAGGTATAACGAGAGCCCGGCTCGTCCCACTCGAAAAACAACGAAGTTAATTGACGCCGACTAGAGAAGACCGCACACGCGCTCGCGTCCCCTTTCCCGTTTCGCGAAAGGACGCGTGATAAGAGACGAGTCTGTCGGGAGAAACGAAGTAGCGGCGAGAGCGAGCGAGCGAGAGAACGAGATGAGTAAAGAAGGAAAATATAGCCGGCATCGCGCCTGCCGTCAAAAGCGATCCCCCCGAGGAGTATAAGCAACAGTGGAGAGGGAATGTAAGTTCGCTGCTTTAGTCAGCATTCGGTGTTAAAAAGACGAAGAAAAAGGTCGCGGTAGGAGAAAAATAGTGGGGATGTACGTGCGCCCGGCGCGAAGAGCGTGTGCTCACCGGCAGCTCTCCGGAGGATACTGACGCGACGAGGAGGGAGAAGAGCCGAGCCCGAGTTCATTCAGTAATCGGCATTCCCTCGCGGGACGTCGATGCGCGTGGATCGTCGGGAGACTCAGTAGCGACGCTTGAATATTTTTTCAACGACATATCATCGTATCCCGCAGTACATACGCGTCCCTCGAGTGCATCTCGTCTAACAGCTTTCCAAGTATCATAAAAAAAGCTCACGAGCTAGTGAAAAAAAAACATGCCAGCATTTTCATAACGATAAAATTTGTCGATTCCTTATTTCTCGATATCATACGCTTGCACGCCGTATCATCGTTGTATAGAAAAGCACGAACGTTTCAACTTTGAGCGAACGAATTGCACATTTTCGCGCAACAGAGAACACTTTTCGATTATTCCTCCTGTTTCATTGTTCCTTTGCGATTCGTACCTACGCGAGGTGCAGACAAAGTCTCGGGAGACCGGAGCGTTAAAACAAGGGTTTTGCGCGCAAGCCTAACCTTTCTTTTCTCCGGTTGTACGTTCCGTTTGACAAATAGCCGCGCCGGCTTCGCGAAGGGATACGCGAGACTCAGTAGCTCGCACGTGGTCGTCGAGCACAGTCGCGCGCGTACTCGGGAGACGATACGCGAACGAAAAAAAAGACTTTTGACGTTTCAATTATCCGGAAAAGAAAACAGTGCATCTACCCTGTGACTAGTTGACAACAACGCGAACCGACAGTGACAAACGATATAACACTTTTCGCCGAACGCGCCAAACAGTGTATTATTGTCCGTGATAAAAAAAAGTGAATCATCGAGAAAATGGACACGTGCCGGCTGACGAAAATAGCGAGGACGATGTTGCTGATCGTGTTCCTCATTGTCGCATCTACCGAATGTCAAAGTGAGTAATTTTATTAATTCAATCAACGATTATCCTAGCCTAGGAGATGCATCGTAAAACGGATTCGCACAAACGTATTTTTGGTTATGTAAAGACGGTACGAAGGCGAATCGCATTAATCGACCATTAGTTATCAATATTCATGAATCGCGCTCCCGATGTATTTTCATCCGGCGGATTGTATATTAATTGCCTCATCAATTTCTTATTAATTTATTCACGCATACGATTATCGTGACCTTTCAATTCGATGGTAATGTTTCGCTCGTTGCGCTTCGACGAAAAATACGGAAAAAAAACAATCGACGACAGCGTCGTCTCCTCGCGCGACGTTGACTGTACGCGAGATAACGTCGGTCGTCGCGCGAGTGTAAATAAACGATAGCTAAAACAATAAAATAGTGTCGGCCCGTCGCCGTAGTTTCCGTCATTGATCAAACAACGGTTCTCTATATTTATAGAAACCCAAGCCGAGAGGCCTCTTACCTCGGAAAAAACACACCGCATGCAACCGCACACACCGTTCAATGTGTACTCGCGTTTCGTTAAAATCTCCGCTCGGCCCTCTCGCTCTCTCTCGCGCGCGCTCGTTTAGTTCGGCCGAGCGATAAGCCTCGGTTCACGAACTTTGTTAAACTCTCCCACGAGATATAACTTCA
Organism: Ischnus inquisitorius; assembly: GCA_963924025.1. Lineage (NCBI taxonomy): Eukaryota > Metazoa > Arthropoda > Insecta > Hymenoptera > Ichneumonidae > Ischnus > Ischnus inquisitorius. The sequence goes on from OZ001251.1 coordinate 15,651,854, forward strand.
CCGTAGTCGGGGTGAAAGCCTCAAGTCGAAGAAAAAGTGTAATCACGATAATGGAAGACTTCGTTCTTTGGATGCAGCAATTTTCTATACGTATATATACCCCTGTACAAATCCCCTCGTTTCGCTAAGTACGCTAAGAAAAAATATACACACACAAAAAAAAGTTCGCGGTATCGTCTTCGGCGATCGTATAAATCTTCGCGATATCGACGAGCCATCTAATTGCAACCGATTTTACTGCTTTCGTACGCGATGAAAATCGTTCTCGCAGTTTCGTGGATTCGAAGATAATTAAAGAAATTTTGGAAGCCTCGTTTATTCAATATCCATCGAATCATCGTGATACATTAATTTTTTTGGCTAATTATTTCCTTCATCGATAATAAACGGTAATCGAGTTTTTTCGCGAAATTTCCCGTCTCCAACTTTTTCGTGTCCCATCACGCAGCACAACGATCGTGTCCGGAAAATCACTTCCGGCGCGTGTTTCTGTATTCCTTAGGATTACGTTTACGACGCGCTTAGGTATGAGCCGTTCGATGGTTCATCTATGCATGTATAACCGTTCGGCAACACGAGCGAGGCTTCGGAAGACCGTGCGCGAGAGAACGCTCGACGAATTTGTAAGGAGTTGAGGGAATCCCGCGGTCGGATCCTCGCGACGAGATAAGACCGGCGGGTGGATGAGTCGACGAGAAACCGAACGGACAATGGTACAAACTCCAAACGATCGTTCTCAAAAGTGTGCGCTTACACTCGTAACGATCGATCGTCCGGAAAAGTTTTTTTTCCCCGTCCCCCCATTGTCAAAGCTGCGACAATAAGACGGACCGGACACTTCGCAAAACGGTCAGGGCCGAAAGTGCGTAATCCTGCGTCGTGTTTTTTTTCTTTCTCTCGTTCATTCACGCGGCTGAAACTCTTTTCTGCTCTCCCGTTGTCGAAAAAGATGAAGAGATTCTCGAAAGGATTTTCTTTCTCTCCGTTTCGGAGATCCTTTTTTCGCGTCTAATCCGCAAAATCTCTTGCCCCGCTCAGCATGGAAACATCGATTTTTTTTCGACGAGCTTCGAACAACCTTCGAAACATATTACAAACCGCGTACACACGGATTATCGTTCCGACGGCCGGCAAATATTTTGTACACCCTTTTATCCCTCGCTCGTACACTTTGTCGGGGATTAATGAAGATTTGCGGACATTATTATTATTTTTCTCCGACGAATAAAGACGCGAGCGTCTCTGTGAATGTGGCTTTCGGTCGATTTTTCTTTTCTTCGGATTATGCGGATCTGTATTAGCGGGAGAGTCCGTGAGTAATCTTCGAATCCCCGACAAGGTCTCTTCTCACTCGTGTTCCTCGAGGCGCGTGAGTCACTAACGATCGAAATACATATCTGCGTATGTCATTAGCGATACGTGAGAATACCCTCGACTTCCGGTCGCGATATCTCTTCTTTTTTCATTGGTTCGTTATTTCGGGAAACGCGAATTTCGCGAGACTGATGCGCCATTCGCGAATGCTTTATATTTCATTAACGTGGCCCGCGAACATTTAATTTGTGCAAATATTCTTTGAATTCGCACTGCAGCTGTAGAATTTCGCGAACGAGAATGGCGCGGCGTCGTCGCTTCTACGAGCGTGCCAAACGACCAGGTAACACGCGTATCGCGTGTGTCGAAGATAAAAACGCTACGAACCGGAAGCGCCCGGGTTGTTCGGGGTTTCACACGGGATCGACGAACGAAGACAACTCGCTCGGCTCGTTATCAAGGGTCATGTCTAAAAATAGTTGAAAATAGTTCCTTTTCAAATTCCGTTTGTCGCAACTGTTCTAAGCTTATTTGGCGAATGAAAAAAACCGGGAATGAAAAATGCAACGACTCGAAACGAAAAAAAAAATCAATCCAGTTGTTGCGAAATTATTTGACGGCCGAGACAGTTCGTTTATTCGTCGAAGTCCTCTGGCCCTCGCACGAGTTGCAAAACGTTCGTTCCTTTTCGTTCTCGATTCGGAAATTCTTAATCGATGAGGTAATAAAAGAGCGAGAGTGATCAGAATCCGTTGAAAAGAAAACGGGATCAAAGCAGAAAAAAGAACGCGATGGTCTCGAGTGCTCGAGCACTCTCGATCGGCTGCACGTTTCCGATCGACTTTCGGACGCGCACGTTGCGTCGGGCCCTCTCAATAAATTTAGCCGCGAATCGCGCGCGCGTGGAAACACGCGTTGCTCGTTGACCGATTTAGAAAACGGCCCGAGAAAGGAAACGAGAACGAGAGGAATCGGGCGAGACGAACGGGGAAGGGAAAGGATTGGAATTTTAACACCGCCGGAGTGGGAGATCGGAACGCGTGTGGAATCGCACCTGAGAGTTCTCGGGACGAACGCGACGCACGCGAGCGATACTTTCTCGTGACTAGACCCGGCGCGGCTTAGTCATCGGGACTAACGCTGCGCAATGTCATCGATTCCGCGTAGTGGAAAAAGGTACGCCTTTTTCGTCGCTGGGTTCGATTCCATTGAAAAATATTTTTGCACCATTTTCTTCTTATGAAATTTCTCTGTTCCTTTGGAAGAAAAAGGAAAGAAATGATTCCTGTTCTTCCGCTAAACGTTCCGCGAGGCTTGTCGAGTGGATTAGACGAGTATTAATCTAGATCCTCGTGTTTGCCGGGGAATGAGAAGTTCGGCTCTCCCATCCGAGATTTATCCGCGGGATTAGCGCGGTAGGAGAAGCCGGATTACTGATTTCATCGCGCGAGGCTTTGTCAGCTAAACAGATCCGCAGGTGCTGTGTCATTCGCGCAATTGAATGCGACACAGATCGAGCTGCGGGATAAGCCCGAGAATCGCAATATCTCTTATCGTCGCAACAAGTGTATCTGTATGCGCATAACGTACGCGACTACATAATTCAGAGGCTAGACGAGATTAAAAATGACGAGTGGCAATTTCGCAAAGCGTTTAGTCCTACGCTTTATAGTCTCGTTCCCTCTTCACAATCTCTCGGCGCTCATCGCCCGACGAATTAATTGCCACTCACAATTATCACTCGTCGCACACGTGTGAACTAATGTCACTGCTTTCTGCTTTTCTTCATATGTTTCTTGTTTCTTCTCCTTTTTTCTTCAAGTTACGCGAACGTGACGCAATTGTCCTACTGACCCTTTTCTTTTTATTCTCGCGTTGCGGCTATTCGCAGTCGCGAGGAATCCGCGAAAAGATACGCGGACGCTAATGACTTCTCGTTAAACATCGTCGCTATATTGTTTCGTTCTCTTGTCGCCGCTTATTTTCCCGTTCAATTCATTTTTTCTTTTTCCCGTCGTCGTTTCGTTCTTTTCTCACTTTGAGCGATTGTTATCGTTCCACCGTGAACTTCCGGCCGAAAGATCTATTCCCGAGATCAAAGTTCGTCGCCGCGCTTCTCAGAGACACTCTCGCTTCGCTCTTGCCTCACGACACACGTTTTTTTCTTCCTCCCTTCTCTCGTCTCTCGGAACAATCTTTCCTCCTTCTCGGTCCCCTTCTTCGCTTCCGAGAGCTCGGTTAAAACACTCTTCGAGCTTTCGTCGCCGGGCCCTTCGTTCCTTCAACCCCCTCGTAGTTCGTTTCCTTTCTGCATTTATTTTTCCGTTACACTCTCTTTCATCGGTGAAGATTTCGAACGGAGAAAGAAAGAAACGGTGGACGGAAATACATTGGCTGCGATGTTTCGACCGCAAGCTCACCGGTAACTATTAATAGTCCCTGTCATAATCCACCACCACCTCGAGTCGTCGAGCGATATATGAATTATAAAGATTCTTTATTGCCGCGTGTGCCACTCGACGCTCGGCGATCGCGGCCTCCGCGGATCGATCGTAAATCGGCTCCCGATGTTGCTACCCAGCCGCGCTCCGGCAACATGTGGTAAATCGAATTATCGTATATACACTCGAATCTCAACCGCCCAACGGTTGAGATTCTGATTTAATGCGAGTTATTTTTACGTCGCAAGGTATACGTAGGTTAGCGTGAAATTTCAACCTATTTTTCATCTCCCAATGCTCGATGTTGCGAGTGCAATGACGATTCATCGAATTCCAACTTTCTGCAGCGTAATCGTCGTCAGAGTCGTTTCCCGAGGATCGCGAGGAGATTTAAAGAAAAAAAAAGGACAATGAGGGATAAAATAAAAATATCCTCCGAGCAAGAAGTCAATGCGGCGCCCAAACCGGACACGGGAATGAAAAAAAAATCACAAGCTCGTTTTCTTAATGGCCTCTCGCTTCTGGCCACGGTCCTAATGGAGCTCCCGTACCTACATTTTGTCCTGTTCGCGTCTGTTTGCCACCCACCAAGGCAAGAGATGCAATTCTTGTTTCGCCATCTCCTCGCCATCTCTCATTCGCGATGAAAACGTATTATAGTTTCTTTCCTTTGATCTGACCCCCCCGTCCTTCCGCCTCTCCCCTCCTTTCTGAAGGAACTCGCCGAAACGATGATTGACGAGGGGAGGCCTCATTCGTTTCGCCTCGTTCGCTATTTACGGCTCATCCAAGCTTTCGTCCTTACTGATGTACAAGTGATTTGGCTCGTACTCAGAATACCGAGCCAAGCAAAATAAATAAATAATTGCAATTCTCGGTTATATACATTCGTTGGACAATTAATAATAATCATTCGTGTTTTGAACTTGGCAAAAAATAATAAACACATAGATAGATATATTGTGGAGACCCGATTGATCGTTCCATCGAGAAGAATGGGCAGGTGCGCCACGGACAAGCAGCGTTTTTCATCCTCGTAGAACGCCTCCTCCCGTCAGTCGAAGGAACACTTTCGAGGCCCTCAATGGAACGTGACTGCGATAAATAAAACGCTCATCCCTAAACTTGACGCGCCGATCGGCCCCCTAACGCGATCGATCGAACCTGACAAATGGCGCGTGCCGATCCTTCAACGTAATCCATATAGCACGTCCCATTATGCCTTGCTCCACATACGGCTTCACAATTAGAATTGATGCTCGATAGTAACAGCTGTCCTTGTAAAAAAAGAATCGAAAGCTTCAGTTACCGGAAGTGTGCCTTTTTTTTTGTTGCGTACCTCCCGTTTCGCGACTCACCTTGTCGATGGCCACTCTGGTTCTCGTCAATTTTTCGAGCTCCGCCTACGCGCTCGTTCAAGCGGCCGTGTATCTATTTTTCCGTTTTTTTTTCGACCGATATCCGGAAGTGAGCGCACGCACTCGAAAGTCTCTTGGCCCGTCGCCGAGCTGACGAACAGATGCCAAGTTCGATCGAACGATGAATTAACAATCGAAGCCTTCCATCGCTTATTTTAACATGTGAAAAATCAAAGGAGCGAAAGTTTCGAGAGAGAGGAAGAAATAGAGGCTTTTCAGATATTCAGAGCGCCGATATCGGGCGAAGTGAGTTCGAGAGATTGCCGGGTTGACGGAGACTGGCACGCTAATTGTGGTGCTTGCCGGTACAGCTTCGAGTCAACGAGCACAGAACCTCTGTGCGGTATAAGCGAGCAACACGCGATCCGGGAATCCGCGAAGCGCCAACGGAATTTCAAGCTCGGCACTGGTCTCGTTGCCGTCGACTGTCGACCCTCGCGCGACTGATGCTCCGAATAACTCTATATGTATACCGGTATCAGACACACTTGAAACTTATTATAGCATTCACTAAAATATAGCGTACAAGCATGTACCTATCACTATCGTCTGTGTTTCGCGAAATAATACCCTCGCGCGGGATAGCCACGAAAATTTCGTGCAATAAATTTGTTTCCACGGTGAGTTAGGCGCTATGGCTCTGCCGGGGATATCATTAATCCCAATTAACGAAAGTCATTAGTTCCCACTGACTACTCGACTGATTGGTTGACTCCGAAGATTTCGAGATAATTTACTTAACGATCCTGCCGTATCTTCCGTAACGCCTTATTGTTGTATAGCCCCCCCAAATTAAGGCTCGGAGATTCGAGATGACGACGCGATGCCGATGGTTTCTCAAGTGAAAATCGTTGTTTTCCTTTTCTCGGGTATCTGGACCGATCTGTGGGTGGTCAAAAGTTGCCGGATGTCCCTCGCGGTGCGCCTATCGGCAAGATCGTTGCCCCGAGACGGCGAGAGGGCCGAAGCTTTTCATATCCCTTATTACAATCTTCGAGGGCCTTCCTTGGAGACGGACACTCCAGAGTTTGAAGAGCTCTGCGATGGTCTCTCAGCTGTGTTGCGTACCCTTCTGAATAACCCGGTAAGGAGCTTTGCAGAACGATATCTCGAGGTGTACCACCGTGAAGGCCTATCGAAGCATCGTCTCCTCTTCACTGAATATTCTTTCCTTTGTTGTTTTTTTCTCTTCTTCTTTCGCCTCACGCCGGCAATTACCGAAGGTCGCGAGCATCGCTCGCGCGAGTAACCCAATCCTTTACCTCATTCTCTCGCGCGCGCCCGGAGGGCTCGTGAGAGACCTCGCGGCCAAGCAGATTCCTCTCTTGCGTCCTCGAAACCCTTCTTGCCACCCCTCGGTTCGTCATCTCCGAGGTACACTGGGTGAGAAAACGGCAAAACGGAGTTTCGCGCTCGTAAAATTTCACCAAAGAAACGACGTTCTTCTTTTTTTTTTTCTATTTTCTTCGTAAGTTTTACGATCCGCGAAACGTTATTATTCTTTCACCGTCTTTCTCGCCGGTCGTTTTGTAACCCACAGTGCGCCGCGGAGCGCGAAAGGAAGAGAAGATGATGAGAACAAGAAAATCCGCCGTTTGGTATGCGTTATAACAGCGAAGCCGCGAGAATCGGCAGCTGCTTACACTTCACGGACGACCGGAAAGGCGTCGGTGTAGTGAAAACTGTGCACCGCGAGCCGCTCCACTGTTTTTCGAATGTTTGACCCCCCGTGGCTCACGAATCTAAACCCGAAGTTTAAAAATAGTCCCGAGTTTAATCTTCGCACTCGGGAATTCTTCGATCTTTTATCTCGTCATTGAGAAATCCGTAAATACATTTTTTTCAACTCGATTGAACGATTGACACGAAGGAGAGCTTTTGCGAATGTCTCTTGTCTAAAAACGATTCCGATCGGTATTTCTTCGGCACTGGGAGCATTGGGCACGTGTCTTCGAATGTTCGGGAGTATAAAATTCGCGATATTTCTTTTAGTTCATCGCCCCGTGTGGGCAGAGTGAGAGAAGTGAGATACTCGGTAAGAATTCTTATGCTAATGGCCGGTGTAAGAATTCGATATAAAATCCAAGACGCATTGGGTACGCGACATCGAGGACGAAGGCGAGCGCGCACACATGTGAGGCGGGATGCTCATCACCGACATGGGTTCCTCTCGTGTCTCACGTATGAGTCAGCCCGTTAACGAGAGCACCGTGCAAAGCGTAGGCAGCCATGTATAATACATGATCGCATTATGGGTACGCATTATGTACACGCTTGTACGTACATGCCTGATGGTAATTCGTGTTGGTCAGCTGAGCTTGCGTGCGACACTTGCCCGGGCTCTTCTGGCTTTGCTTCGCGATAACGACTGCACGATAATTGGTAACTGTTGCGTCTGCGGCTTGGGTTCGCAATGGCATATAATGCTTGTGTATTATCGCTTGCCGTCCCTCTGCTCAGCTCCGCGATCGCTCGATCACAGATATTACAGCGTGCTTCCGTTCGTCCGGACCGTTCGTTGACTCCACACAGCATTCGCCTGTGGGATATCAATCAGTTCGTACCGCACGTATTCATCGATAAGATATTTCCGATCAATAAGATACCTTCCCCTGGTTTTGTAACGATGGCGAAATTCCAACTGCAGAATTTCCCAGCATCGCAATAGCCCGGATGGACATTGGCGTCAGATTGTCATCGGATCTGTATAAGAGACGGCCCTAAGTTTTCATGAATTTCTGATACGGTAACATATCAGGCGTCGGTCGAGTGTGTAACGCAGTTTCCCGACAAAATACAGATCGGGCAAGTTGAGTGATCACTGCCACTTGACAAGATCCTCCGGGTCCTCTCGAAAGCTACTGCAGGTTTGCCGGATCAAGCAAGTCCTAGTCACGCCTCAGCAGGTCCTGATAGACCATCAGGCAACCCCCGACGTCAATTTCTGCTCTGGAGGCCGATGTAGGCTTTTTTTTTCATTTTTTTCGCAATGCGAAGTTGAAGTCTCGACGCGAAGATTGTGAGCTGCGGTTAGATAATAGCGGGTGTCGGTGGACGCGACGCTGCATTATTGTGGTCCTCGAGTTCTCGTCGTCGACTGGCAGGACTTTAATGTTCGTCGTCGTGGATTATAGTGTGTGTATGTGTATGTGTGTGCGAAAGCGGTGCGAACTACCGAAGCGGCTTTTGCCACTGCTTATGTCCTGCTGTTGCTCTGTGGAAGCGGTCCTTCCCGTACTCCGATCCTTTGTTCATTCGAAATTCAAAGGCTTCGTCGATTCCGCCACGGAAGCCAGCGGGTTTGCTTCCACTGCTGCTGGGCATCCAGACCCCGGTATACACCGACTCTTCTCTATGTTCTCACGCCGTTCCCGCGGTTCTGTCTTTCTTTCCTTCTTCATCTCTCTCCCTCTCTCTCTCCCCCTCTTCCTCTTCCACCCCGCGGTGTTGTTTTTCTCTTCCTTCTTCCTACATAACGAACAACACCGACCATTCGACGATGACGACGAGGACGATCGGTTCCGAGTACAAATGATCATCGCAAAGCGAAGCTCGAACCGCTTCGGTCGCTTTTCCCACTATCCGATACACCTGTAGGCGGTACTCCAGTTCCGATTCTGCCCCGCTGAACGGACTGTGTTACAACAGTTGGAAACAATTTTCAAGACCGAGATATCCGCGAATCAATGACTCCCGTGAGAATTTTCGCTGGCGCATCCGGTCAGACGAAACTTTTTTTTCGCTTTCATCAACTCAAATCTTTTTTCTGTGAAAATAATAAAACGCCGGAGAGTTCTTATTTTTGCTCCATTCACGCGCAATAAACAAATCATTTTCTTAATTTTTTGCACTGTCGGAATACAAATTACAAGAAATGTTTGTATGTTTTATGTTCCATTTATTGTACAACACGAATGAGCTATTTGTTTGATTAGTTAAACGTTACACAAAGGAAGCCCATTACAACCAAAACGAAATGTTTTCCTATTGAGGACTTCGAATCATCGTTAAGGTTGAAAAAAAGTTAGAACTGTGGAACTACCGAGCA